>WFKR01000002.1:24142500-26542500 GCA_025331145.1 Rosa persica | reverse complement strand
GCTTTATGTGGTCGATAGGTATTTTGATCAAGAACAAAATAAGCAAGAAGGGACTGGTGTTGAGTTATATTTTTCTTTTTTGGGCTTCGATCGTCGTGGAAGACACCAAAGATATCAGTCTTGTAAACTCAAGGTAGTCGATTTTATGGTTTACAAGTTGGAACTGTTGGATGGAGAGTTGGGCAGATGGGTTGAAGTTGGGATCTTCCCCAGGCGGTTTTCAGATATTTTGGCCACCTCCAGTCTATTAGTTTCTTATTCACTACAGTCGAAAAAAAAATATGCTTATGGGTCCGCGGGTTTCATCAATGGGTTTAAAAAAAAAAAAATTATGTTCAAGGGTGTTAACGGGTTTTAACTGATTTCAACGGGTAACCCGTAAACCAATCGCAATGGTTGTCCAACGGTCACTCGAGTTCGTATATGTGACTGAATCCCAGGTGGTGCAGTCTACACCTGAAATGACGGTTGTCCATGAAAGGCCACTCCACCAAATGGTGTACTGTGCACCTGAGGACCGGCCATTGCTCTTCCTTATTGTCTGATCTCAGCTTCTTGCATGTCTTGTGTGAATTCTTGGCTGGTTTGTCTTTCATGTCTGCCTTTTCCTTCATTTCACCGCAATGTGTCTCACCATTTCTTCCACAAGTACCAGCACCAGCGCTACAAATTAATGGCCACTCTGTTACTTGAACTTGAGGACGAGAGTCATGAGATTTCTTGTGCACTAAAAGTTAGTAGCTTGAGTTTCAGGGCCCTGGAAGAATAAGACTGCAAAGTAGACTTTGTGCTTCTGGATTGATCAGCCATGTATCTTCATAATATTTTGTTGAGTTGCAGCTTATGCAGATGATGATGGCTCGGAGAGATCGATCCTACAAAAACCATCCTTCCATTTCCAAGCTGCCATTTCATTAAAAAAGTCATTTCTAGAAATCATGAGTTGATTTTTCTTGATAATTGGTAGACAATATACCCTAGACTCGATCATCACTATAGCCTAGAAGCACATACAGCTCAGTCTTCCTCATCAAATTTGTCCGTCTTTTGAGAATTAGTTAAGTCATAAGCAATGTATTCAGAGACTATACTTTATTAATTGATCAAACCCCAAGCGGCTATCTCCGGTACCATGCCACGAATGGAGTTTCATTGCATACCGCCTTAATAGGAGACCCGTTAGATGGCTGTGTGAACAGCTTCAGCAATAGATTGTTAGAGAATTTTAATTCCCTTGAGCATACCTTTGCTACTGTCAATTATTTATCTTCCCAAGAATTTCAGGTATGGAAGTATCAATATATGGATCGTGTAACCTGTCTTCAATAACTAGCTAGCTCGCCAACACTAACATTTTTTTTCAGCTAACTTAGTGTGTAAAGAGTATAAAAAATATAGTTTCTCTTACCAACCGGCCTGTGGAAAAAAAATGACACATCTTTCTTGAGCCATTTACATCTTCCCATCAGCAAGTTTTACTTAATTGAGAAGCCATGAAGCTGATTGGATAACTACCATTTCTTCAATATGCTACTATTGGAAGACTTCTCGATCACCACCCATTATCCGCAGCCTTTGATCTGATGTACCATTTTAGCATCCCTTAAAAATAAATCATAAATGCATTTTCTTCCATTGCCAAGTAATTCGAATTTCTCTCTCCATAAGGTCTGCAACTTTTAGGTGGTAGCGTTTTCTGAACCTTGAAATACTTTCTTCAAAATATTGTCTTCCATATGATGGAGGTCGATCTCTCTTTGACCACTCCAGTACGTACAGTTATGGTATTCTCCATTTATTCTCTAAACTTCCTTATTTTCTAAGTAAAAAGTATTAAAGGAAACTCTTAGTTTTTTCTTTTTGATTTTTAGATCGATCAACGAGCATCTTTAAATTACCATTGGGATGGACGGATTAAAGCTTAGGTGAGTAAAGCATGCCCAACTTACATATTTTGTTTTTTTGCTTCCTGCAAAAGAGCTCTAGTAAGTTCGGAAGCATGGTCATTACCTGTTCAACAGCAACTCGCACCTGAGCGTCGAATCTCGGTGGAGAGTTTCCATATATATGCAAGATAAATTTGATAAAATATACGTGCTAGTATAGGATCGTTTGCTGAATATATATATGCTATTAATTTCACATCACCTGTTTCATGATTGTCAAAGTACAGAATCATTATTTTCTATGAACTAATGGTAAACTAGGCTAGTGGATTGGTTAAAGTACTCACATTTCTTGTTCTTTTTCCCTTATCAAGCGCTTGGCATTCATTTTGTATCAATTCGGATTTCCACTTAACTGCAGTATGGACTTCCTCATTATCAGCAGTTGACTTAGCCAACTGAACAGCATATATACTTGATGACCGAGCAGCAACTGTGTGACCTCTTCACTGAATCCAGTAATGCCATCAATATTTGATGGATGGTATGATGTTAGCTAGGCTGCTAGCTATATCTTGTATTGTTCTATTCCCTTTGCCTCTTGTTTCTTGATGCAGGATACTTGCAGACTTTTGTGATTAAAGGAATCAACAGGCCAGGTACACGCTGTCTGATTAACTTAAAGGTTTAGGTGAAGAGGAGGTAGACTTGAGATCATTTTGAAGAGAAGCTAAACTTTTCCTCTACTCGACATAACAGCGTTTAGAGAAAAGGCTACACTAAGATCACGGATAACTGAGTTCTTACTACAACAAATTTATATGTTTCTGAAAACGCAATGGTCATTGTAGATAAGGCTTTATGCACTGAGGTGTTTCATTACTGTAAATGAAATTCTCTTCTGTTTCAGTAGAAAGCTCGGACAAACACATGGTACAAATGCTATACAAACTTGGCCAAGCTACTGCATCCAGGAGAGATATGATCACATTAGTCCTGACACACTGAGTGAGTTTCGTGATATTATTATTGGAGCAGCTAAGTGTTGATAGACATTTATTATGGGCAATACCCTTATGGCTCCAAGATTAAGATTATCATCTTTCTTTTCCTCATGATATACAAAACTGAATGATAAAAGCATGCGTACTACCACCCAGATAAAATCATACTCGGATCATTAAAAACAAAATAATTGTACCAGATTATTTCTTCTCTTCATATACCATTCAGCGTTCATGTATATCATGTATTTAATCATCACCTAATCTATTTACAGGAAGTAACCCTAGAAATTATCAACTTTACCCTATAGTATCCAGATCCGAGGCACTAGTGTCAATCTTCTTCTTGTTCTCCTCCTCCTTCAGTCCTAAAGCCTTTCCCAATTTGTTAAAAACCCAATTGGCAATCTTCCAAGAGTTAGGTTTCTTGGCTTTGGGCGGCATTAAGTGCTTGACCGCATTAGAAGCCCCAATCATTCTAAATTCCGCAACGAGCAGTGGGTACAACTGCTTCAGCAATTGCTTGAATTTTCTGGAAACTTTGTGAGCTGAAACTGGAAATGACGACAATGAACATGACTCAGTCACATTTGAGTAATATCCAACCAAAATGCGCCCACTCGCATACGCCCTACACGCTCCTAGTATCACATTCCCTCTCTCACGAAAGTGATCAACGGTGAAAGTCTCGAAATTCTTAGGAGTTTTTCGGAGCGAAAACAGCGTCATTTGGCACGTTGCGATAAACACATTGTTGTTGGACTTCTGGGATACCTTCTTCGTGTTCCCTGAAAACCTCCCACGGTTGCCCAATGCATTATAGAAGGGGTTCTCGCTGAGAACCAAACCCTGGAGCGACACCAGAACTTGGAGAATTGTCGACTGAGTTGGCTTCCACTTCCTGGCAAAAAAGTGGGTACTGAGCAAATCCAAACAGACTATTCCACTAGGAAATAGGTGCGGGTGAAGAGTCAACCCGTAAGAGCGGAAATGAACCTTTGGAGGCCGGGCCGGGTAATCGTGTGGGAACTTGATATCGAAGAAAAACAGTCCATCATGGTAGGGTGTGCCACCTGCTCCAACAATGGTGGCCCTGAGGAGGTCAAAGCGTGTGTCGTACACGCGAACATAAATGTTTTCAGGAAGGTCCTTGGCCAGAATTCTCCACTCCTTCATTATATGTTTGTGTACTAAACTATTGCCATTGATGAAACAATCTCTGCTGTCTTTCCTCTTCTTCTTCACCTTGTTGTAGTGATGGTCTGAGTAGTCAGAAACAACATCAAATTGCTTGAAAGTGTGGGTCTCTTCGATCTCACCATTTTGGGACTGCTGTGAAGGTTTTGAGGAGTTCAAAGAGAGGGCCATGGTGCTGTTGTTCAAGATTTTCTTACCTGAAGACTGGACTGTGCGTTTGTCTCTGCAAAAAAGAATTATTCAGAAGTCAAATAACCTAAAAAGCTTGTCTTACCTAATAGGTCACTTGAATTTCATAACTTCATATACCTCTTTCTACCTGAAGGGATCTATGAATCCAAATCAGGAAGCGACTTTGAACAGAAGCAAACCAAATATAAGCGGGCCTATCTAGAAAAGAACTAAATCTTCACACGATGTGCTTATGTTAGCATGCCCTCACATGATTATCTGTAACATAAGAAAACCAAAACAAACTCGCTGTCATCTGAAGCATAAAGAATTTCCAGTTCAGACTTGACTGTAAAGGATGGTGGATGGAACTGGGCCAACATAAATATTTTTGGTTTTAAAGAGCTGTTAATTGCAAACAAGGCTGAAATGCTTCCCTTGCCTCCTTATTGTAAAAACTAATACTATAGTTCCGACTACACTTTCTATTATGGATTCTTGTTCATCTGATTATTCTTGGAAAGGCTTGATTCAAAGGCTGGTTCCCAACCTAGAGATCTTACTAAAATTGCACTCTTGCTCCAATACTCATTGTAAGCTGAAGGCATTTAGAAAATTGGCTCTTCCTAGCAGAAACGTCCTTCCAAGGGTCTCTAGGCGAACCTCGATAATTGGGTTTGTCTCCCAGCTATTTCATGGTAAGACATACTTATTTTTTATTAAAACATGCCACAAAGATTCTCTCTCCAGATATCTCTAAAGCCATCCCCCACAAAGAGATATTCTTTGCCATTGAGTTCCCAATCTTCAAGCATCCTTTCTCCTTGCTTTTGGAAACCAAGTATCATCTAATGAGGTTATTCTTCTGCCACCTCCCTCCTATACGAGTCCTCCAATTTTTTGGCCACACCAACTGAGATTTGGAATAGACACAAATAATAGCCTACCGAGTACTGCTTGAATCAAATTTGATCTCCCCCAACTTGATGGAAATGCCTTTACAGTGGGAGCCCAGGTATTTCAAATGCCAACTTCTTATAACATAACTCAACTGTGCCGTGAACCTTTCCACTGTGCCAGAAGTTAGTCCCACCAAATAGCACTTGGATTTTATTTTATTTTATCAGAAATGGGTGTTGTATAGGAAGGCTGGGGCAAGCAGGTGGTCCTTCCCTGTTTTGACAAATCCTCTTTGGTTTGGGCAAAGGAAGAAAGCCAAAGTACTTCGCAGTTGGAGTGCGGTTGGCTGTGATTTTGGTGCTCTGGATGTAGAGAAATAGAAAGAATTCTAGAGACTATTCAGGGCGGGCTCTTTGAGCTACCATTTCAGGGGATTTAAAGACTATAGCTTCTCTTTACCATTCTAGATTGGAAAGAAGCAGTAGTACAGGCACATTACTACTAAAAAAAAGAAAACTGTACAAGACATCCTGGACTTTGTGGCATCTTTCTAGCTCTTATCTAATATCACAGTAAAAACAACCCAAATTTGAATTAAAAGACTAGTAAAGCAGTGTCTTTTCTTAGTTCTTACATTAACACCAACCTAGCATGTGCCCATAACAGTTACTCAGGACCTACAAAAAAATAGCATAACAAAATGCAACCAATAACTGCACACCCAACAAAAATGTGAGTACTTCCTCTCCAAAGTTCTAAAACCAGTCATCAATCCCAAAAGAAAAAGCTGAGTCTATGCATCTGAGTCTGATGTAGTGTTGGTTAATTGGGCACAATCAGATTTTTACTATTAGAGAAGTCAACAGTTTAAGTAATCTAAATTGCGAACTACCAGCATCTATCAAAACCCAAAATATATCCCATCACAGCAAGAGTTCTCAGGCTTTTAAAAATAAAATCAGATATCGAACTTATTTTCAGAGCATAATGTGTTTAAAGCAACCTTGACAAAAGAAGTGGATTTGCAATTTCAGTTTGCTGCAGAACCATAATAACATAAAAACTCTAAGAACATTAGGCCACTGGTAAATGAACTATTAGATGTTTCCTTTTCAATTTTTGTGTCAAGAAACTTCAGTGATCATACATGTATAATTATAAATCCAGCATTGAAGATAGAACTATAAACAAAAAGAAAGAAAGAAAAAGTTATATTTCCAAAAATTTCATTTGAATAATGCACTGCTATACAGAATATGAACCTATAAACATATCCATCTTTGGAATCAACTCAAGTCTGATATGAGAGTGTAAATTTGTGCACCTATTTGACCTTGAATCAAATTATTTCATCTAAGCTTTGTCTTACCTATATTGATAATCTAGTGAACTTTTTTTATAAATTCTGCATACTGGACATGAGACCAACCAATAATAAAAGATACCAATGCCTCAAGAATGGCATAGTATTCAATAATGTTTGATCTTCCTTGAAGTGCCAAGACAAAAAAGAGTAATACACCCAGATCCAAATTTTATTGATGTCTGACATGTGGTTAGGTAGATAGATCTAATAAGATTCAACAATCTAATCCACTTATACCAGAAAGAGGAAATTTGAACTCCACAATTTTAATGGAGTTTACTTGATTCATATATATCAAGCCTTTTCCACTAAGGTTAACCATATATGTATATACATCTAGGCCTGGAACAAAATACCATTGATGTTTTTCTAATTCAAATGATTGAGAATCAGAGATGTTCATCTGCTAGACTGAAAGTTGTTCTGAAACCTAAATGCTTTTTCCCTCAACATTGGGCTTCAGAGTTTAGACTGCATCTACATTATCTGTATGTTGAGTTCTAAGTTATCTAGTCAATCTGAATGCGCCTAATCTCTCAATACTACACAACCATATGTACTTGGTTTCCAGCAGCAGTAGTGACATTGAATGCTGATCAAAGTTTTCATATCTACACCAACTATTCCGTAATTGGATGACTAAATTACAGCCACCAGAGACAAGTTTTTAATGAAATTGATTACTACGACCAAAGTATCAAACTGACACAATCAGATTACACCAAACAAACCCAAGACAGGTTTCGGATAGGGGCCAGAGTACAACAGCAAGCCAGAATAAAGAACTAGAACCTATTTGATCATATATAAAGAACCAAGTAGTGCACCAGTCAGTGGTGCATAAATTAAAAAGGGTTATCTGAATTTCCTCTTAAAACTGAAAAAAATATGAACCAATTCCCAGCTCAAATAGGCATACGGAAATAAGGAAACAGGCAGTGGACATATGCATTGTACGAAAACAATCGAAGAACAATAAAGCAAGGCCCATGAATTCATGTAAACAAGTTGAATTGCGTCATTATGCAATGCAGTGAGTAGAATTAGCACCCAACAGAGAAACTTAGAACAAAAAGGGACTCAGAAATTTAGAAAAGTTGATGCTTCGGTGTGCGGAATTTACCTCGAGGGGAGAACCCAGAACAAATTTGGAGAATTTGTCGATTTATGTTCCAATTGTCTCTTATGCTTCCACACTTGGTTTGCAGAAATATGGTTTATTTGCCTCTGCTATATAGCTGTTGACTGAACTATTTCCCAATTGACGTAACCCAAAAAAAAAAAAAACTACTTCCCAATTGTGTTCGTATCACGTCGTCTCCTTTTTTTTTTTTTTTTATAGAAATTTTGAAGAATATTTTAGGAAAAAGGGATGCAGAGAACAACATAGAGAATTTGGAGGATGGGTTGTGCTTTCATTGATAATATGAATCTCTTTATACAGATGATTATAAGCATAAAATAAGAGTCTTACAAAGAAACATAATCGTATAATGATTATGATATCTACGAAAATATATCCAAGAATATCTGTAAGACTAACCCTATTACAACTCAGATAAGTAACTAGAGTTTGTGCTAGACACATAATCTAGGTGTCCTTAAACACTTCCTCTTATGTCGTCCAAACGCAGTGCTCTTCTTGTTGCCTCGTGAAAAACTTTGCCGAGTAACGAAAACTTAGTGGGACAAAAATAACCTCGGCCGAGAAGAAAAAGAGTACAACACACCCTTCATGTTACAAGACTATACATGTAGACACTAGTGTAGACATTGGGAATTTTTGGGCTCTACTTTGCCCAGAACAAGCCATTTTTTCGGTAGTCAATTCCGGTGTAAGAGCAACAATCAAAGCATGCTTCTTTTAACCACTACATGTATAAATCCAATGAAACACAAAATTCCCAAAATCCCTAATTTTCTTAACTCATCGAACCCAGAATTGGAATACACAAAATGCAGATCCAATTTCAACAAAGCATAAACTGATTGATGAAATGAAACCCTAAATAAGCAAATCATTATGATCGAGGAATATATATGAATCCATGAAAGAGGCCCAAACGAAAACAGAAGCCCATCAGGGAAGAACAACTTTTACCTTCGAGGCGGAGAGAGAGAGAGTTGGGTACTACACTTCCAACATAGAGAAGCCAAGACTCTCAAGAACAAAATGGAAATTAGTTTGCACCAAGTTAAATTGACTGTTTTACCCCTTTCAAATTGGGCTATTGTATTTCATTGGGCCACCTACCCGACTTGCGTATTCTAACCGCATTTCATCAAAAGGAGAAAATGCAGTCTTTTTATAATTTTTTTTTGGAAAATAAATAAAGGAATCAAGTAATAGAATGAAAAAGACAATATAATTAAATAAAGAAATGAAGGAACTCACTCTAAATTAAAAAAACAACATTTCCACTCCAAGAAAACAACTCACAGTTAAATGTGAAACTCATGTCCCTCTTGGACAACAAAAGAAAGAATACACTTGAAACTCTCTTTTAAAACATGTACTCATGACCCCAAGTAATCTACATGATACCCTCATGATGTAAGATGACAAATAGACTATAGCTCTAACTGAATCGTATCCCGTCACCTGGACAACGTTATTGCATCCGATATACTCGCATCTGTTACTACTGTGACACTAGATCCATAGACCGAAAATATTTAAAGGTCCTACATGACTCAAACTGTTACTCCAATACTTGAGTACTCTTTCTCACAATAAAATCAACAATCACATGACATATTGTATTCTCGCAGAAAATAAGTGCTCGCAATAATAATGCACAGAATCACTATTATTACTTCACACAATGCCACACTATCCAGATATATATTTCATGTAAATATATCTATACGTAGTCATTCACTCAGGAATGCCTACTAATACCAACTATAGTCTACTTTCACAAAAACCGATAAAATCATTTTTATAAATAAAATCTCATTTTACTTACCCATGAACAGTAGTCGAACAAGTCAATATAATTTAAAACAAATATTCATTTCCATAAAACAATTTTCACCATTTAGTGAATAAATGTAAAATAATGAAATTCCGTTCGTAAATGAACCACGTGAGATTCACTCACCTCTAATTCCAGCTGCGTCTTCTTTAACAGCCAAGATCACAAACACAAAACATTTGCCCAATAAAAATCTGTCAAGCACCTAATCCAACTAATACCAACTAGTCTATAGACTACTCTCACAAAAACCGAGAAATTCATTTTTATAATTAAAATCTCATTTTACTTACCCATGAACCGTAGTTGAACAAGTCGATATAATTTAAAACAAATATTTATTTCCATAAAACAATTTTCACAATTTAGCGAATAAATGTAAAATAATGAAATTCCGTTTGTAAATGAACCACGTGAAATTCACTCACCTCTAATTCCAGCTGTGTCTTCTTTAACAGCCAAGATCACACAAACACAAAATATTCGCCAAATACAATTCCATCAAGCACCTAATCACATATGGTTTCAACTTAGCACATAAATCACAAAACAAAAATATACGACAATCCAACTATTGCTTTTAGGATCATCTTCTCAAAATCATACGATGATCTAATGGTCGGATCTTCACAGATCACATGTAGGATCATCCTCTCAAAATTATAAGACGATCCAACGGTTGGATCTCCATAGATCGCATGTAGGATCATCATCTCAAAATTATATAACAATCCAACAGACGAATCCTCACGGATCGCCATTAGAATCACCTTCACAAGTTTTTCCTATGATCCAACGGTCAGATTTGTACAGATCACCTTTAGGATCATCTTCACCAAATTATACTATGATCCAACAATCTGATCCTCACGGATCGCCCTTTTGAATCGTCTTTTCACATTTATACAAAAATGCAATTGTCGGATCTTCATCCATAACTGCACAAAGTCATCGAAACACTTCTACGATCAATGTATCAAAACTGCAAGTTGATCCGAAGGTCTGATCCTCACGGATTGAAAATCAAGATTAACCAAAATTACGTAAATCTAGCATGCATTACTTTTTCACAATATAACCTTATGATATATCAACACACTCGTTGTTTCAGCTATCTCGGGAAGGGTCTGATCCAGCTAAGTCACTGGATATTTTGCTCTGCTACTATCGCTATCGGCCTCGCTTATCTGTAAAACAACTAAAAGTCAGGGGGAAGACCGGGTGTGTCAGCCTTCAACGCTCCGATGCTTAAGTAGTATCTTTATAAGATAATGATAATGGAAAAAGATAGTAAACAGTTAACAGTTACCTCTTTCGGTTGCTGGAGATGTCCCTAATGTAACATATTTATGGGAGCTTGGCTCCATTTCTTTCAGTCTGGGATGCTTGGGGTTCCTGATATCGCCCAGAGGGGTATTGGGACCCTCAGCTGGGAGCTTTCGTTACTTCTTCATTGGCGATATGAGTCTTGTGCTTCCGATACTTGTGCCTGGGAGGTATATTCATACCAACACTCGTATCAATAAGCAAGTGATCACTTTGATAACGAAATCAAAAATCTCAACCGGACGCGCTGCCGACAGTGGCTGCATGTAGGTCCCACGCGTTGCCGGGTCAACCTTCACAACAGGTAAATCAAGCTTACCCAACATGTATATATTGAAGTCTGGTTCGGCTTAGATCAGAAAATATCACATCTGCTAGCTGGAGAAACCTCCTCGTTGAACTTCCATTCCCGATCTTTTCCATCACACTTTGAATCGTACTTCAAGGTTAGTATAGATGTGATCTAGAGGGGAAAATGATTCTAGAATGCTCGGTCTCGAGCTATGAAGTCGTAGGAAAACGAAGATGAAGTCAGGTCCACCGCCGCCACCTTTTCTGGCGTTTGATCTCCTTTTGGGGTGCGTGCCAGAGTTTGGGCTAGGTCTGTTGTCGTTAGCCATTGGAATAAGGAGATTCGGCCGGGTCGTGTCACTGGGTCTGAGTGCAAAACAGGGGTTGGGAGAGAGAGTTTTCGGATTTTTCTGGAAAATTTTCTTTTTTGGAAATTACGAAATTTTCAGATTTTTTTTTCTATTTATACTAAAATGGAAACTTTTTCCAACGGTCGTAACTTCTTTATACGAACTCCGATTTTCGTGTTTCACGTGTCCATGAACTCATTTTGATGCGCTCACAAATTTCATGAAAGAAGTTTTTGAAGAAGTACAAAAATTCGAACTTCGTGACCCCCCTAAAAAGTTGTGTTTTGAATAAAAATTGTTCAAAACATTTTCACTCCACCCTCGAACCACGAAATAGTTGAACACTTTACTAATTTCTGGAAATTCTAAGAATTTAATAACTAATTTTTGGGGTATTATAATCTACCCTCCTTAAAGAAATTTTATCCCGAAATTTGTGTACACTAGTTCACCAACGGAAGCGAATACTTCATTCTTCAAACTCACTCTAACCTTGACCAAGTTACTTACTTCATTCGAAGTAGCTTTGTCAACCTATCAAGAAACAAATAGATTAGACAACAAATGTCATATCCGCTTTCGCCTTGATCGTAGTACTTTGTTCTTCAAACTCACTCTAACCTTGACCAAGTTACTTACTTCATTCGAAGTAGCTTTGTCAACCTATCCAAAAATGAATAGATTCGACAACAAATGTCACATCTGCTTTCCGCTCGATCGCATCATGGTCAATAACAAGTGATTTATCATGGATATACTTCCTCGGCATGAACACACAGAAACATTTTGCACACCAAATATATTAGGAGATAAGGCAAGCCTATATGCCAATTCTCCAACCTGTACTAAAATCTGAAAAAGGTCTGACAATCGTTGTGTAAACTTCCCCGTCTTGTCAAAACTCGCACTTCTCAAACTTAGCATCAAACTTTCCCTCTCTCAAAACTTGTAGAACAATCTGAATATGCTTATCTGGATTCTCCAAAGACTTGAAATAAATTAAGATATCATCCACGAATACTACCACGAACGTATCCAATTAAGGATTGAACATGTGGTTCATCAATTCCATAAAGGTAGCAAGCGCATTGGTGAGACTAAAAGACACGATGAAAATTGAAAATGTCCGTACATAGTCCCAAAAACAGTCTTAGGAATATGCTGCTCCTTATATTAGTATCTAACCTTAGACATTGATAACGAAATACCGGTTGTCCAGGGACAGTTAACACATCCTCACTTCTGCCTCTAGCTCTCAAATAACATTGCTCTCATCACGATGACCTTACCAACTTTTAAACAAGTCAAATCCTTCGCTCAATGTTGTATTGTAGTCTCGTCTAGAATACAAGCCGAACATCAACAAGGTCGCATCAATATCAACTCCAACAATACCACGGTCACTTGTCAAAGGTAAATAAACAAAGAAATCAAGCAACTCAAGCTAAATCAAGAAAATAACCGTTCAACTCCAGGAAAACAACTCACAGTTAAATCTGAAACTGATGTCCCTCTTGGTCAACAAAAGAAAGAGTACACTTGAAACTCTCTTTTAAAAAACATGTACTCATGACCCCAAGTAATCCACATGATACCCTCATGACGCAAGATGACAGACAAACTAGAGTTCTAACTGAATCATAGCCCGTCATATGTTCAAGGTTATGGCATCCGATGTACTTACCTTAATAGTGGCCCGTCAGCCAGACAATGTTATAGCATCTGATATACTTGCCTCAATCATAGCCCATCACCTTATGGCATCCGATATACTTACTCAATCATAGCCCATCACCCAGATAGGGTTATGATGGCCGATATACTAGTCTAAATCGTAGCCCGTGACCCGATCTGGGTTATAGCATCCGATATACTCGCCTTTGTCACTACTATCCTACTAAATCCATAGATCGAAAACATTTAAAGGTCTTACATGACTCAAAATGTTACTCCAAAACTCAGGTACCTTTCTCACAATAAAATCAACAATTACATGATATATTATATTCTAGCAAAAAATAAGTGCTCGCAATAATAATTGTCACGCCTCGAATTCCGAATAATAAATTCAAATCCGAAACATGAATACAACTAAACAAATAACATCCTGCATTTTTTCTCAAAAACAACATCTCACAAACCATAATACAAACCTCGTGGCAAACTATCTCCCGAGTCCATTATTACAATACTAACATAAATACAAAGTTAAGCTCAAAATAGTCTACAAAACACACCAAAATAGACCAAGTGTTGGTCTCAACCCTGCTGCCCTACGCAGCTCGCTCACCACCCTGATTATCCTGACCTGCAGGATTATCCGCTACACCATTTGAATAGTGTACCGGGATTGCAACAACACAAAACCCGGTAAGCTTTCTAAAAGCTCGTGTGAGTAAATAAGAATGAACGGTTGATTTATTAGACCACAACTCATTTATCTCAAGTAAACATCCAACAATCTCAACAACCACAAGCAACATCAACCCAACACACATGAAACAACATGGAACACATTTCCACAATCACCAAATCACAGCTCTCGCCACGTTGGCACCTAATCACAACTATCGCCACTTTGGCCCCACGTTAGAGCTCTAACTGCCTCGTTACCTCTGACACCTTGGCCCAGGGTCACGCAACGGCACCTCCAGGTTACTCAGTAACCCGCGAACTTTGGACCATTTCATGTCCTCAGAACAACATATCTCCGTTATTATTTAACGGTCGAACTTTGGACCTCCCTGTCCTCGGAACACATACACTCCGGTTATCATTTACCAAAGATCCTTGGACCCTCCGATCATCGGAATCCTACGTTTCTCTACCTTCTATTCAACTCACAAAATCAACATGCTTATCACCAACTTTTATCAAATATTAACAACATAATTAAAATCATATTATCAACATTTATCAACAACATATTATCACAATTCCACACCTCAATGTCACACCATTCAATATATAATCACGTAAATATATATATACCTAACCATCCGCACAGGAATGATCACTAATACCAACTATAGTTCACACGATACAAAATCAAGAAATTCATTTTTAATATACTTTAAAACTCATTTCTTAAAACCATTTTCTCACAAATAACAATAAATTGAGCAATTAAGGAAATTCGGTTCGTAAATGAATCAAGTGAGATTTACTCACCTCTAAACTCCCGCTGCGTCTTCTTACAGCCCAAAATACGATTCACAATCGTCCGCTAACAATTCCGTCAAACACCTAATCAAAACGATAATTAACTTAGCGTATAATTTCAAAAATACACTTATATGAAGATCCAACGGTCGAATCTTCACCCGTGACCACACAAGGTCATCGGGACAGTCCTACGATCATTATATCAAAACTAGAATTCTATCGGACGGTCCAAACTTCATAGATCACAAATCGAGCGATCGAAATTAATCGAAATCGTAAAATTCATAACTAATTCATACGATATCCAAAATTCACATGCTATATATCAAAATGATTGTATCGACATGTAGAATCTAAAAATGAGCAGAAACTACTCATGGTACCCCCGGAGGTGGCCGGAAAGGGCCGCCGGAGTTTAGGGCAGAGCCGCCGCCGACCACCACCAATGGTGTCCGGGCCGAGCTTATCCTCTTCGTTTCATCATTTTGAGCAACTTCCATAACTAACACGAAGTGAGAAAACGAGTGGAAGTGGTCGAAACTTACCAAAACAGTCCGGTTTGGCCGGAAAAACTGCAGAAACCGTTGGGAGCTCCGACGAGCATGAAAACCTCCACTTCAGGTGCTGTCCTTTTTTCTGCGTGTTCTACTCCTTAATACGAGTTCAACAAGCCAAAGAACACGAAGTTTGATGGTCTAGAACTCGAGATATTCGCTTCGCACTCAAAACGGCCGAAAATGGAAACAAGCTTCCCGCCGCCGCTACAAGCCGTGCCACGGCGCAAGGCTGCCTCTGGCAGCTGCGCAAGGTCAAGGCGAAGCAGTGGGAGGTGGTTTAGCCTCAAATGGTGGCCGGAGGAGCACGAACTCGGCTGGAGAAATCTTGCTATGTTTTTGCTTCCGGTTCGGTGCCGCGCGAGAGAGAGAGAGAGAGAAAAAAAACGAGGGTTTTTCTGATTTTTTCTGATTTTTCAAAAATGGTAACCTATATATATACAAAATCGAAAACTTCCAAATGCCATAACTTCTTCCTACGAGCTCCTATTCTTGTGTCCCGCACACGCACAAATTCATATCAACGAGCTCTACGACTTTCATGAATGAAGTTTCTTCAAATTCCTTATGTATAAAAAGTCGATTTTCAGTAACCCCTAAATAACGTTAAATTTCGAAACTACAATCATTCGAAACCAAATTTCTCAATTAACGACATTCGAATCACACTCACAACTCATAATTCATGTAATTTGAGAAATATTGAATTACGAAATATTTAACTGAAATTTCGGGTCTTCACAATAATACACAGAATTAGCATTATTACTTCAAACAATGCCACACGATCCAGATATGTTTTCACATAAATATATCTATACGTAGTCATCCACTCAGGAATGCCTACTAATACCAATTATAATCCGCTCTTACAAAAATCGAGATATTTATTTTTATAATTAAAATCTCATTTTACTTACCCGTGAACTGTAGTTGAACATGTCCATATAATTTAAGACAAATATTTGTTTCCATAAAACAGTTTCCACAATTTAGCGAATAAATGTAAAATAATGAAATTCGGTTTGTAAATGAACCACGTGAGATTGACTAACCCTCTAATTCCAATTGCGTCTTCTTTAACAGTCGAGATCACAAAAACACAAAACGTTCGCCCATTACAATTCTGTCAGCACCTAATCACATACGGTCTTAACTTAGCACACAAAACAAAAATATACGATGATCCAACGGTCGGATCCTCAAAGATCGTATGTTGGATCATCCTCTCAAAATTATTCGACGATTCAACAGCCGGATCTTCACAGATTGCATGTTGGATCGTCCCTCAAAATTATACGACGATCCAATGGTCGAATCCTTGCCAAACGCCATTAGTATCATCTTCACAAGTTTTTACTATGATCCAACGGTCAGATCTTCACATATCACCTTTAGGATCATATTCACCATATAATACGACAATTCAATGGTCATATCTTCATGGATCACCCTTTGAATCGTCTTTTCACATTTATACGAAGATGCAATTGTTGGAAAGCTTAAAGTGAGAGAAGGCGGACTTCCCCTCAAGGCCTTTTCCTTTGTAGTAGACATTATAGTCCCTTACAGTGGTCTCCTTGTACTTTGGAGGATTATCTTCTGATAATAACTCCTTAATGGGTCCATAGAGCTTGGTCCATTGTAGAGTTCCTGTCTACAAAAGCTCACAACTGATAATCTTGGACCTTTATGGTTTGCTAGTACCCTGTGGGCTACACTCTTGAATATGTCATTTGATAGAAACAGCAACTTCAAAAGAATTCTATTCAACCATAAAGGCACCTGGTAAATAGGGCACATCAATATAGTTGTTATGATTAAGGACTTGAAGACGACCAATATTATCTTGCAGGAAGAGAGAGATGAAGGTAATATCTGCATGCTTGTTTGTGCCTATTGTCAATTCTGGTTGCAGACAAGGCGGATAGTAATGGCCTAAAACTAGAATCCCCTCATTGCAATCTATGTCATTCAAAGGACTTGGATTTAGCCCAAGAGCCTTACAACAACTCAAACAATAGCTTTCCCAACTTTAGTAGCATGCCAAACACAACTTTGAGAGAAGCAAGCTCCATTAACAAGCCCAAACTAAATTAACATAATCATGTACATACCCTTAACATAAGCCAAGTTGACAGTTAAAAAAAAAAATATATATATATATATATATCACATATAAGTTACAGACCAAGTGTAAGAAAACAGAATACCCATCTTGTATTATATTTATACAAATAAGGACACAAAGTCTACGCCCAAGGAGAATGGAGTAGACCCATCTCTGAAATTTCATGCATAATTATGAATTAATACAATTTTTTGTAAAGGTTACTATGATGTCATTCTCAAAAGGTTATGACTGTTTACCCCAAATTCCAAAATTCATAAAAATTAACTCAAGATCCTAAAAATTCCCCGAAAATTTCCACGAACTTGTCCTATTGCGTACTTTATTATCTTAAATTAGGAATTTGAAGTCGTAAATTAATTCTCCAATGATTTCAACTTAGCTCAACAAATAAATTTTTGGGGCTTACAATCTGAGTCGTCCAGAATTGGCGAGTTATGACGGTTTGATGACTAAGGTTCGAGTTACGACTCATTCGAGTTGAATAGTAGAGTTGGTAGTAACTTCTACCATTTTGGCTACTGCTACTACTTTAAAGCAGTGGCAGAACTGGAGGAGTACGAATGCAGTAGTAGAACTAGAGGAGTATGAGTGCAGTATCACAACTAACCTTCAACTTAATCTTCAAGTAGTAGCAGAACTAGAGGAGTACGTATGAGTTTAGTAGTAGAACTAGAGGAGTACGAATGCAGTAGCAGAACAAGAGGAGTACAAGTGCATTAGAAGAACTATCTTTCAATATTATCTTAATCTTCAAGCAATAGCAAAACTGGAGGAGTACAAGTACACTAGCAGAGACGAGTTTGAATGCAGTAGCAGAATTGGACGAGTACGAATGCAGTAGCAGAATTGGACGAGTACGAATGTAGTAGCAGAACAAGAAGTATAAGCGCAATAGCAAAACTGGACAAGTATGAGTGTAACAAGTGTATTAACAAGATTAGACGATAATGGGTGCAGTAGCAGACCTAGACGAGTATGATTGCAGTAGCAAGATTAGACGATGACGAGTGTAGTAGCAGAACACGAGCACAAGTGTAGTAGCAGAATTTGAAGAGTATGAGTACAACGAGTGCAGTAGTAGGATTGGACGAGTACAGTAGCAGAAGATGAGTACAAATGCAATAGCAGGATTTGAACAAAAAGGAGTTTTAATTAAAGAAAATAATTAATATGTAGTTATCTATGCATGAAAGTTAGAATTGTAAATATTTTATTAACATGGCAACAAAACAACAACTTGTTCTTTTTTTTTGAAGGGATTTAGAACTCAGCCAAACTGGGAGGTTCATTCCCATGCCTAACTTATTATATTAAAAGTAAAATCATACATTGAAGGGGACATAGGGCTTTGACCTCAACTATAGTTACAGTAGTCCTCATAAAGTACATTCTGAATAAAAATAGGAGTCTCCTCTGGCCATACATCATCAAGAAAATTTAAAGTAGCAAGGTGAGCTAATTTATAAGCTGTACCATTTGCTTCGTGGAAGATATGACAAATCTGAATTAAGTGAAAAGATATCAAATATGACTTACAATAATTGATAATGCACCCGACCTCAGATTGGTCCTCCATATTCATGTTCAAGGCAGCAACTGTAATACTCCGGAAATTCGTTATTAATTCCTAATGGTTTTCAGGAATTAATAAAGTGTTCTTTAGTAGGATTTTACGGTTCGAGGGTGAGCGGAACTGTTTCAGACAATTATTCGCTCAGAATGCTTTGATTCAAAGGTTGACTTTTTATACGTTAGGATTTTGTAGAAACTTCCTTCACAGAAACCGTGGAGCACGTCGATACGAGTTCGTGTAATTGGTGTTTGAAAATTGGGGAAATTTCTGTAAATATAGAAATTTCCTGATTTTTTTCATAAACCCAGAAATTTCCTTTTTTTCATCCCCCCCCCCAACGTGAATTCTTTCCGTTCTCTCCCCTCAGACCCAACGAAATCTGAGCTGACCTGACCCGAATTTATCTGCCGATTCCGGCATTCTCCGATCACCCTACCACCATAGACGTGTTTGCCGCCACCATCCCATTCTCCCTCTGGTGCTCGAAGGCCACGATTTCTGCTGGAGGTAGCAGATCGGAGCTGTGGAATCCGACTCGATCAGATTTTGCGGATTCTGACATCACATGGACCGAACTTCTCTGTTCTGGATTCGTCTCCTCCTCTAGAACACGCCATATCCGTCTTGAAGGATGATTTTACGTGTAGACCGAAAGATCAGGGTTTGAAGCTTTCCACGGCCTGCAACGAATCTGGAATCTGATCCGAAGATCAAGATTAATCCAAGTTCCAAGCTCGATCTAGGACGATATAGACCGATTCTCACTTAGCTCCAAGTATGATAGTTGCTCATCTCTTCAATATGAATAGGTTTGTAGTTGACGACGTTTGCATTGGAGGTGGTTAACCATGCGTTGACTGCCGCCGTTGACCACCCTGCTGACCCACCGCTTGTAGCGGCGCGTGGCAGAGCGTCTAGTCACATTTTTGGGTTATGTTTTAAGTTTATTCATCTACACATCGATACTGTCGTTTCGATATATTAGAAGATCATTCATGCATTAGAGTTTCGGTTTGTGATCTGCAAGGATTCGACCGTCGGATTTACTTCAAATTTTGATAGAATGATCCCAAGGGTGATTCGTGAGGACCCGACCATTGGATCATCATTCAATTTAGAATCTGACTGCTGGATCGTTTAAGTATATTTTATGAATCGTTTGCTAAGTTAAGAACGCACTTGATTAGGTACTTGAGGGTTTGAGTTGACGAACGATTAAGATATTATGATTTTGGTTGATAGAAGACACAGCTGGATTGCGGTGAGTAAATCTCACGTGGTTTATTTCCGAACTGAATTACTTTTCATATGTTTTATTTCTAAATCGTGAAATCGTTTTATGCAAATAAAAATTTGTTTTCAAATGATATGAACTCGATCGACTATGGTTCATAGGACTGCAGTTCACTGGTAAGAAAATGGATTTGAATGTATATAAAAATGAAATTTTTTGTTTTTGGGTGCATGCGAACTATAGTTGGTATTAGTAGGCATTCCTGAGTCGTGTATATATATATATATATATATTTATTTATTTATTTACATGGAATATATATATATATATATATGTTGATGGTGTGACATTGTGACATGAATGAATTGTGATTTATTCAGAATATCATTTTGAACTGTTACTTATCATGTCGAAAGAGTAATCAGGTTATGGTAACATTGAGTCATGAGGACATTCAAATGTCCGGTTGAGTATCGTTTATCACATTGGTGATCGATGCAAGTGATATCTTAGGTTTGAACGAGCTACGATTCAGTTAGAGTTCTAGTCTGTCTATCAATGTACTTCTTGGGTAGGGGTCATCAATGAGCCGGGCCGGGCCGGGCTTTATTATAAATTGCAAGATCCAAGCCCGACCCATATAGAGGGGCCTTGCTGGCTTTTTCGGGCCGGGCCGGGCTTTATTAACAAAACTACAAAAGAATTTTAAAGATTTGATAATCTTTTTTTTAAGGGGTTTGGAACCCAACTTAGTTGGGATGCTCATCCCCACGCCCAATTTTAATGTATTGAAATAAGAAGACGAAAAATACAAAGTATAGGGACTATCATTCCCAATTACGACTTAGAACAAGAGCAAATAATTAATACAACTTATATGCAGCGAACTTGGACTTCAATGCTTCTCTAAATGCAATGAGAGCTTCTCCATAGCCCACAAGTGAGAGTTTCTGCTTTATTACTGACCTTGAAATATTTCTACATTTAGTGGTGAATTTATGAACTTAAGTGTTAGTACATTTTCTTATTTGTTAACCTAGGTACCCGTTTACTTAAAAATGCACCGATCTGTTCATAAATTTGAAAGAGGTCCTTCTAAAAAATTTAAGTAGACAACTTAATGAATCACATGGAATAGGATCACTTCTAATATTTGTACATTTAGTTACCAATTTAATTCCTTTCATCTGATGTTGATGAAAATGCATGTTTTATCATTACCATAGATTTACGGGCAGCATAAATTAAGAGGAGATGCCAATTGATAAATCTTGGATGCAATTAAGTAGATCAGACTCAAAGTATGATCAAGGAGTTACAAAGTTTCTTGATTACGTCCATGATAAGTGAGTAGAGGATGACATGATAATATGTCCATGCAAAGTATGTGGTTTAAATAGAGACAGACTTGTGCGGTCTGAAGTGCACTGGCATCTCCTTAGATATGGAATTAAACCACACTATACATTCTGTGGTACTATTTCTGTTTTTCAAATATTTTTATAAGTCGTTATCGTTCATGTTATTTACTGCATATTTTAGATCTTACTTATTTTGCATTGTAACTTCTTTGTTTTTCTTTTACAATAGGATAATATTGCAACAGATCAAGTGCACACCATGATGAAGATGGTGCTGAAGATGTTGCTGACGAAGATGAAGTAAACCTTAATGAGGAATTTTATTAGCATATATTATTAGCTTCCTTGCTTAAGAGCGATTACGTTATAAAGACTAAATTCTGAATATTTATCTTTATCTGAACATATATGAATGATTAACTATCTTTCTTCTAATGCAATTTTTTTTTATGAACATTTAATTTTCTTGTATGTTTAATAAAAAAAATTATCTTGATTCATCTACCTCTTACAATCAGGTTAATTGACAATTAAATTGAATAGGGAAAAAAATTTGGTGACAAATTTCAATGAATAAACCTCGTGGAAAAACATTTCCAGCCACAATATTATTCTTGGAATATTAGATTATATTTTTCTGACAGAAAATATCAATTTTTGAGGAAAATATGACCCTCGAAATCTATTTATTTTCGATGCGAAATAGTCGTCGGAATTAAATATTCTTATCAAAAATAATTTTTTCTGACCACTACTATTTGTTGGAAATAAATCCTTGGAAAAAAATGGATTGGCTACCAACGAGTTATCCCACAAGCAATGAATTATTTCCAACAAACATCTTTTGTCGGAAATAATATTTGTCGTCGTTGAGGAGTGAGAATTTCCGACCATCGACAAATTATTTACGACCACGCTTGGTGTCGAAAATATATCTTTTTCCGAGTGTTGGTCAGAAAAAGACTATTTCCGATTATATTTTTTTCGAGGACCATCAACGGCACCTAGCTGTCGGAAATAGTTTTTTCCGATGGGATATTGGCTTTTCCAACCAAATTGCACTCTTGAAAATGAATATCATTATTGTAGTGAGAATATGCCATATAACCAGAACAATTCATAAGAAGAGGAGAACGGGTATTGCAAAGTACGATGATTTTGCAAACGTTTCAAGGTGCCTGACAATGCACCTAATGAAAATAGAATTCTTAGCTGATACACTTAAAGTAAACATTCAATTTAAACATTCTTTGTAGTTGTAATATCATTTAGAAGTAGGGATCGTTTAAAGCCAGGGATTGAGAGGGATACTTAGTTTTCACATTTTTTTTAATGGTAAAACTAATGTTTTTCTCTATTATGTGCAGACATATTTTAAAAAATATAAGAAACCATCCTTTTATTGCAATATAATCGGCAAAGAGCTTTAACATTGTATAATTTCTGGTTGAAGACTCATAAACAGCAGGAAATTATAGATGCTTACAACAACTTTTTTTACCAATCATGAAAGAAAGAACAGAGTAGTTGAGAAACTTGATTACCTGCCTCCTAAACACAAGGGAAGTTTGTCCAGTGTTTATGAGGATGATACACACTGTGAATATGATGAAAGTTGATATGCCAAGTTTGAGCTGACCAAGAATATCTTTACGCATGCTTAAGTATCAGATTCGATGCAAACTTCATATTCAAATTGGATGACTTTAGATGACAAAGAGAGGGTCATTTCCCCAACCTTAACAGAGTTGTCCCTCCAAGTATTCACTTATTGCATCGGGAATAAGATTGATATGGATGAGTTTTTCAAATACCCAAAAACTCATATTGAGATAGAGATGGAGAGAAGAATTAGGAATGTATGGGAATCGATGTTGAAATTGAAGGAAGTTGAGAGATTAGAGGAAAGTTTGAAAGCAAAAATATTTTTGATCTGTTGCTAGAGAAGGATGGGTAGAATGAGGGTGAAGATGGGAGTAGCGGGGAGAGTAGTGCACTCAACTTTCACGTTGAAACGTTCAAAATAGGACAAAGAAAAATGTTAGAAACAAAAATAAAAACAAAACTAAGGATTGATAAAAAAAATAAAGAAAGGAAAACAACTAAAAAATATTATGGGATAATCTTGAAAATGTAAAGAACAAAGAAAAATACATTGGAATCGTTTTTAAGGATGTGATCAATGAGATGAACAAGTTAGAGACAGTATCAATCTACCATCATTTACATACAATACTTAAAAAATATTTTAGAAACATTTAGTTGACGTGTGATTGACAGAAAAGAAGAACAACCATAAAACACATTGAAATTGCTCTCATTACTTTTCTTAAGTTATTTAACGCGGTGAAACACACTCTTTCGTTAAAAGCATTCCTATGCAGGCTCACAATAATTAAAACGCAATAGCTAACAAGTCATGCAAGAATCATTAAGCATAATGAAAGTTTGTTTGTTGATTAAGGTTCTTTTAGTGTGAAACACACTGATCTAAGAAAATCATTAAGTAAAATATTGACTTTACCTTTATCCAAATTGATTACTACCTAGTGGGGAAAAGAAACAAAATGATTAGATGAATTAGCTCTTTAGCCCTAGCTCTAATTACATGCAAATTAATCTAAGTATGCATTGAAACGAAAATCAACATGCAAAAGTTATCTATAAACCAAATCGAAATATATCAGTCACACAATCAATCAAATATTTTATCTAAGTAAAAATAATCATAAGTATGCACATAAATAGAGCTTCATAGTTAAGCTCCTAACTAAAAGAAAACTAGCTACACATAGTTTTGAAAACAAGAATCAAAATATAGTATAATAAAAATAGTGAAAGGAAAAGGAAGAAGAAGATGGTGGCGAATGAACAAGAGAGAGGGATAAAAGAGAAGGTGGAGGGTGTATGTGGTGTGTTTCATATTCTATTTATAGAGATTTGTCCCATAAATCCTTCTCTCAATCAATTTGAGTCTTCAATCATTTTCTATGAAGGAAACCTAGTGGTACATATTGGCTTTAAAAATCAAATAACAACTTATCTAAAAATTATGAATGTTAGTTATAAGAAAGTCCTACAATATAGGAAAGTAATTTCCTAAACTTTAGGCTTATGTGGCACCACGTCATCTTTTGCACATTCTTCAATGTTGCACATGCTTTGAACACTTCATTTAAATGTCACATGCCTTATTTAAAAATGCACATGACACTTGGCTAAAGTTTAGAGATTTTAATTCTCACATGCAAAACATATGTCAAGCTTTAGAAAAAGTCACATGTGCTTAGCGCATGTCAATTTCCTTTTAACTAGTTCACTTCCTTGATTCTTAAGTTGACGGTATAATGAACTGTAATTGTGAAAAGCATGTCCGATGAAAAGTTTAAGTAGATCTGAAAGAGAAAGACCAAAAAAAAAAAAGAGGTTTAGAAGATAACATCAAGAAAGTAAGGATGCAATGGAGAGGGCGGAGCTTTTGTCTACGATGCTTGCGAGGCAACATAAATTAGATTGAGAAGACGTTGATCAATTGAAGAGGAGTGAGAGCTAGGTTTGAGATGAGGAGAAAAGAAAATAATGTCTGATGAAGATGTCGCACATATAAGATCACAAAGCTGAAAATAAAGGATTTAAAGGATAAAGTCAAGATAGTAAAAAAAAAAAAATTCGTAATTAAGAAAAATAGAAATATAAAAAAAAACTAGAAATTATGCTTTGATGATGTGGCTGCCACCTAAGGTGAGTTCTAGGTGGTTCCCCAAAAGATGGTTCACTTAGCATCACTCTATACCAAATGAGACTCACTGCTATTGGGAGTCTGTCAAATGCCACTTGCATCTTATTTTTGCCCGTATCATCTACTAGGATTATCATAAACAACACAAACAACCGAGATACCAATATGGCCTTGGAAATAGGAAGCAAGTGGGGTGTATTGTATTTGGACTTGTGCAGACTTTTTTTAAATGACAGATTTTTTGAAAATTTCACAGACTCTTTAAAAAGTTGATAGACTGTTAAGTAGATAGATAAGACAATCAAAACCATGTTGAAATGACTAGCTCCGAGCCATAAACCCATCACCGCAAATATGTATACGATTCTCACTCCGATAGTTTCTTTTGCTTTGATTATCGCTATTCCCTCCTCCTTTTCTTCTTCCTTCTTCATCTCCATCATTTCAGGGTTCTTACAACACTCTTCTGGGCTTCTCTATTTTTCATCATAAATCAAACCTTTTTTGCCACTTACATATTCTGTTTCTTAGAAGCCTAAGGCATTTGAATATATTATTAATGTTCAAAAATATATATTATTCAAAAGATTTTTGTCGTTCTCTTTTTATTGTGTTCTTTGTTTTCTCGATCATCATTAACTGTGTTGTTTTAGTTTCGTTACTTTGTTAGTTTTTCCTTATAACAAGAAAAAATTTAATTTAATTATATTTCATTGAAAATAAAATATAATGTCATGTCATTTCCATGTCACTTTATGATGTGTTGACATCATTTGTAGACCAAATCTAAACCATCGAATTTGTTTAAATCTAAGAGCTTACAGCATGTACATGTAAAAAATTGTGTAAAATCATGTGTCCTGTAATTCAGACCCATTTAAATAATACTACCCTCATCTCCATGCGAAGCACGTGTTATTGTTGAAAATATGAGGACATTGGAGTTTTCTTCTCATCCAGTTCCTCCATTTTATGTTTATTTTTTTATTTTTACTATAATAACATTTTTAGATAATCTCACTATGAGCTTGTACTTTTATTCTAAAGGATATTGTAAGTATTTTAAAATTTGATGAAACTTTTAACACCAAATTTTGACTTCCCTTTATAATAGTAGATATAAAAGCCTCATCTTGTAATAGTTAATACTCCTACAAAATGGGAATTCGTTTGCACCAGATTAAATCGATCATTTTTACCCTTTTTCAAATTGGGCCACCTAGCCGACCCGCTTACTCTAACTGGACACCTCCTCCTACAATCTTTCACAGTTTCAACTCTTTTTCACTTCACAAATCACATAGAGAAGAGAAGAAAAGAGAGAGGTTTGGTTCCCCTGAAAATGCTGACCGCCGATGACATTGGGAACGTCCCAATTGACAGCACTTTTCTCATCTCGGAGGTACGTAAACCACTTTCATATTTTTTTGGGAATTTTGATTTGGAGTGAAAATGCCAACCGTTGATGACAGTAGGAACCTCCCAATTGACATCACCTTTTCTCATCTCAGAGGTACGTAAACCAAAAATGGCGTTCTTGGTGTGTGATGAGTCTGAATCCATCATCTTTCTGTAGGGATAGAATAAGTCCTTATGACCAGTCTAATGGCGTCATGTTGGTACAGAGCTACATCTAGTTAACAAGTTCACTACAAATGAGATGTTCGATCTTGTGTATTGAGCTAAATACAATAATACTCCTATTGTACTCAAGTAGAAAATTTCTGCCACTAGCACATCTTCATCATCATCCTTTAGATGAAGAGGATCCTTTTAGGATCAAGAGTACGGACGATCATGAATGTGCTTGAAAGCTTGACCTTGTCAAAATGCCTAAGCATCCATCAATACGCTGGTCAAGTTCCAAACCAAGACAAAATTATGTTCTCCCAAAGATCCTTCATCTCAAACTCGGATTTCAAGTGTTCAGCGATTCCCCTTAACTCTTTAAGGGCTTCTAATAAAGATCATGTCACAAACATGAACCGTGATAGAATCCAAAACTTGTCATAGAGACCGTGCATTTACAATCCCTATCTAATCAAGTAGTCACTTAGTGAGCATTTCAACCTCGTTGTAAACACGCTCCGCGGTCTAGAGCTACTTGATTTAGGTAAATGAGGTCCACCATGAATCTTCATGTATATTTCTTATCTGGATCCCCATAAAGATATGTATGTAGTGACCACATTTGTAAGCTGCATGTTCAGTTTTCAGAAACTACCAAACTGACAAGGTAGTGGATTGCAATGACATCCATTAAGAGAGAATATGTCTCCTCATAGTCGATTCTAGGGTACTTTTGTGAGAAGCCTTGTGCCATAAGGCAAGATTATCATCTCATTTTGTCATCACGCTTTATAACGAAAATCCATTAGTCAACAAGTTTTATGTTAAGAGGTGTTGGCATCACAGGCTCAAAAGACTTTCCTCTTCGTTAGAGAATCCAACTTAACCTAGCTCTTATCTTTCCATTTAGGCCAATTTCTCTACGTTGACATTTATCATCAACAGAGCGTGATTCTATATCATTGGACTCAACAAACTCATGCGCTATGAAATGAGCGAATACATCATCTATCATGATGGAGTTGCACGTTATCCTATGCCTCACATACACTAGTGTAATTTTTAGAGCACTGTATATTCTCAGGGTAGGTTCTGACGTTAAGGCGTCCTCCAACAATAACCATACTCCAGAACATTTCCATGAAACAGATTTTAACCGTCGATGATCAAAGGATTGAAATGTGTCAAACTATCAATCAAACCATGGGCTTCCCATGCATCTTAGCAAGAGTCATGGCCTATGACGCCAGAGTGCCACTCTGTGGCGTTGGTGCTATGCCTACCTCCATGTAGGGTAGCGTTACGTCCTCTCATAAGAACGTCCATCCTTGTAGGCATATTTGAAGCAGATATGTGTGATCTCGTCACTTTTAACGGGGGTCATGATGAGACATAGCGATGACAAACCATGACAATTCCCATCGTTCCTGTTGAATATCAGTGTTCTTATCTCCTCCTAACAACGGGAAGATTGTCTCATCAAAGTGACATCTGCAAATATAACGGTAAAGAGATCACCTAGCAAGGGTATTAAGCGACAGACAATTGTTGGATTCTCTTAGTGCTATGGCAGCGTAATAGGCACATAAATGGCGGCGTAATAGGCACATAAATGGCACACTAAAATATGTATAAGTACGAGATACTGGTACCCAGTCACTAGCTATAACGCAGAGATAGATTGAGTGGTGATGGGTTATACGAATCAGCATAGCTGCATGCAATATTGCATCACCCTAATCGAATATAGGGACACTAGTGTGTATTACCAATATCCAGGCTACCATCGTAGTCATTTATACTAGGCCATTTGAGTGTGGACATAAGGATATGATGTCCAACATCAATCCCAGTCACATACAATAATGATCTAAAGTTTTCGATGTAAACTCTCTCGCATTGTCAAGTCCAATTGATTGATTAGGATGATACGGGGAATGAGCCCGTCACCATATGATATGTGTGAGGAATGTGGTGTAAGCAGCATGACAAGTGGACAATGGCACAACATGTGTCCAGCGTGTCTGTGCACTAACCAACATTATGAAATATTTAAACATCTATAAGTAGGTTGAATCGATCCACAGAATCCTCTCGGATTCTATATAAGAATAGAACGAGTATTTTTGTACTCTTTGCATCAGACGGTCTCAGTCCTAGTTTCCATAAGGAACAAACTTTGTAGAACGAGCGAGAGGCCTTAGAAGCAACTAATTAGGATTTTGGTTGGACCTGAGCATTTGAAGCGCTATTAGAAGCAAAATTAGTGATTACATCACCTATCATGGCGTCACGACCATAGGGAATAACATCCATGGCGTGGCCATGGGAGATGCCAACCATGGCATCACTAGAGTGGACAGGGGCGGCCCTAGACCCATGGTGGAGAGCAGTGGCGCTAGCAGCGGTGACCGTCACACTTAGTACAGGAATCAAATTTTGATTGTTGCTTCCTGTCGCTCGAAAGAATGGATATCTAAATGAAGTCTTTAGTTGACGGAGGATCATATCATGAATAAGATGACATATCCTATCGTAACAAAGCCAATATATGTCTAAATCCAAGAAATCTTCTCTCATTACTTTATTGAATTTAATAGCTCAAATAATGATGATATTAAAGAAAATCTAATCCAAACACTAGAGAATGTAAAACAGTGGTAGTCATTAGACTTCTTTAGATAACTCCAAAATAAATGTGATCAGGCCAGTAGAGAGATGTCGGTGGAGCAAGGCTCGCTTAAGTACCACTAATCTCAAAATCTTCCTAGACATCACACTTACTTTGGATGAGCCTACTTGAAGAGAAACTAAACCAATGACATTTACTATGAAATATATGGCAATTGCCTATTATATCTCTTGGAAAAATAGAGATTTAAACAAAATTGACCCAACGAGATATGAAGTCTTTAACCCTTCATTCTAGAACACCTTCTTGATCATCTTGTTTCACATAGTGAGCATCTCTTGTTTCACAATATGCTTTGTAGGCGGTGACAATATCTTCATAACCTCTAAAAATGTGTGCCCAATGACTGGCTGCTCCATATCGAGAACATACATCTCTTTGCTTAGACTCCCATATTTGAGGCGCTTTGAAAATGTCATTAGGATGGCTTTTAGTGTTGGTGGCAATCAGAGGTCTGAAAGGTGGTGAATCGGTAGAAAATCTAATTATGCTTTAGGGGGCCGGTTCGGTAGCCAGTCCTTGGGATTTCATCACTAGTTCTAGACTCCTGGGATCAATCTCTTTAAGGTGTGAGGCAGAGGCGGAAAGAGCTTCAAGGTTTTGTATTTGAATTTAGGTTTTGACTATTTGTTTCAAGGTTAGAGCTACGTGCTAATAATGTGTTTTAGGAAAAAAGGATGCAGAGAACAGCAGAGAGAATTAGGAGAATGAGTTGTCCTTTCATTAATAATAAGGGTCTCTTTATATAGAAGATTACAAGCATAGAAGCAGAGTCTTACAAGGAAACAAAATTGTAAAATGATTTAGATATCTACGAGATATCTCCAAGAATATCTGTAAGACTAACTCTACTACAACTCAAACAAGCGACTAAAGTTTGGGTCAGACACACAATCCAGGTGTCCTTAAACAAAGAATAATTTTTTATGGATCCTCAAAGAGCGATTTTATTTACACATCCCTTTTTTCTTCATACACATTCGCATTTAGCTTTTCTTTTTTGATAAAATTAAATTTCCCTAATACCCTACCCAGAATTTAAATAAATAAAAAGACAAAAATAAATATAAAGCAATAAGAGAGACGCTATGACCAAGATGGAAGCTGCAATCTGGGTTGACGAGCAACGAAATCAAATTGGCAAAGGGGACGAAACTTTTTTCTTCTCCTACACCAATATTTGCATTTTGTCTTAGTTTTTCAGATTAATTGTTAAAAGTTATGGGTTATCTTTCCTATTAAAACTACCATAATTGATCTTTAGGATCTTGAAGTTCTTCAAGATTTGTATGACATAATTTTGATGAGAACGAATTGATCAGCTTGATTGGGTTTATTGGCCTATACAGTTTTGTTAAGATAGTTTTCTTCTATGAAGTTTTGTTGAATTGCATTCAAGTTTAAGTTAGTTAACTAATTGCCTGATGACTAGGTGATGAGACAGTTTGAATGGAAGATTGTGATCGATCTTGTATTCTTCCACTTCGATTTTTGAGTCCACTTGAATTCCATAATTGTAAGTGGAGCAGTATTAAGAATGAGAAGGATTGAAGTAAGATCGATATGTAGGTGTAGAATGAACGAGGACAAAATAGGAAGTTTCAAGGTAAAAATTACAAAAAAAAAAAAATCTGAGGTGTGTATTAAGCATATTGTAGTGCGGGAATAAAATTTATCATCCTCAAATCACTAAAAAAAATTGCAAATAGACCATTTGAGTGGATAAAATGTCATAAAAAAAAATTCTTACTAATCCCTGCAACAAAAATTAGTAATACAAAAGATAAACTTCTCAATGTACAGAAGGATCTCCAACTTTATCCCTTTGATTCTCATTTAACTTTGGAGGAGCTTTCCTTGATCATCGTTTAACTACTCTACTCTTATTAAACAAGCAAAAGTCTTTTTTTTTTTTTTGAGGAAAAACCATAGCAATGCTTAATTTTATCGAATTATGATAAATGGTTACAATCAAATTGTAAAGCATCAAAAGTACTTGTTGGAGCTTGGTCTTTTCATATCCAATTGGTATTGGATTTGAGAAATAAGGTAGCTAGCCTGCCTGTGCTAGAAGCAACTAGGAAAGCGAGACAAAATTCCAAGAGCCAGAACGGTACATGCATACAATCCCTACAGGATTCATGGTACCATTCACTATTACATTGAAGCACAAAATTGCAAGAGCCTACATACCGTTGTAAGGTCATATCACACAAAACAAAATAGCTTGAATCCTCCTTTGTCAATGCACGCAATTGTGGTGCTACAGAAAACTCATTTACTTGGTGTAAATTCTACACAAAGATATGCAGGCTGGCATCCTCTATGTCACACATAGACGAAGCAATTTGTATAATCCGCTAGGATCCCAAATGCAAAACCTTAGAGAATCAAGCCCATCCTTTTGGTCCACAATTGGCCCTAGTCCAAGAACCATCCCCAAATGATTTGGACACCCAACATTCACCTATTGATTTGGGCTTCCAACTGCACTTAGGCAACCCAATAGATGTGGGCACCCAACCTGAGGGGAGCACCCTCCCATTTGTATCACCAAGGATCATGGCCGCAGCATGATCCAAGCAATGCCCATCAGCTCTGTCACGCGCCGAATTTTGAATAATAAATTCAAATCCGAAATATGAATACAACTAAACAAATCACGTCATGAAATTTTTCATAAACCAACATCTCCCAAATCATAACACAAACCTCGTAGCAAACTATCTCTCGAGTCAATTATTACAATACAACATAAATAAAATATTATGCTCAAGGGAGTCTATAAAACACACCAAAAAAGACTAAGTGCTGGTCACAACCTTGTTGCCCTACTCAGCTCGCTCTCCATCCTGATTTTCCTGACCTGCAGGATTATCCGCTACACACCGTTTGAATAGTGTACCGGGATTGCAATAACACAAAACCCGGTAAACTTTCTGAAAGCTCATGTGAGTAAATATGAAATAAACAGTTGATTTATTAAATCACAATTCTTTTAATTCAAGTAAAACAATCCAAACACACACAACAACATTCATTCTCAATTTCACAACTATTTCAAGTAACGTCTCAACATTCGACCCCTCGCAACCACCAATTCATGTTCACGATCACGAGTAACCCAACTCGTTGTTTTCATGTCACACGATGGCAGACAAATTAGAGCTCTAGTTAAATCGTAATGTGTCACCTCGGCCAAGGTTCACCCTTACGAAATAGTCACCACACTCCCTACGGTGGCATCGAATATTTAAAGGCTCACCCGACCCAAATGTTATAACAATCCTTACATCCCACGACAATTACAATATCAATTGTAATTGCATAACCATCACATGTTTTAATTCATAATCTAAACAATCACCATCATCATGCTTTCACTCAATATCATTTAACATAATAAATCACGGCAATAATTCTTTCATTCAAGTATACAAATGAAATCATCAACAATCCACATATTTCAATGTCACACCATTCCGTATGAAATCACGTAAATATATATATATATATATATATGTAATCATCCACTCAGGGATGACCACTAATACCAACTATAGTTCACACGGAGTAAAAACCTAAGAAATTCATTTTATATATACTTTAAAACTCATTTCTTAAAACCATTTTCTCACACATAACAAATAAATTGGGCAATTAAGGAAATTCGGTTCGTAAATGAACCAAGTGAGATTTACTCACCTCTAAACTCCCGATGTGTCTTCTTACAGCCCAAAATACGATTCACAATCGTCCGCTAACAAATCCGCCAAACACTTAATCAAAACGATATTTAACTTAATGCACAATTCAAGAAATGCACTTATACAAAGATCCAACGGTCGGATGTTCACCTGTGACCTCACTAGGTCATCGGGACAGTCCTACGATCGTCATATCAAAACTACAAGTCCATCAAACGTTCCGAACTTCATAGATCACAAATCGAACTTCCTACAGTACCTCATCCTTAAGGTTATCACCACCTGGGACATACAATTTCAATCAAAATCTCAATCCACCATCAATTCCAACTGTCCACTCAGAGGGACCTTCCTCGTTGGCATTAAGGATAATCTCTGAAATCACTATTTGAGCGAACTCATCATGTGTCTGACTCTGAATGATCCTGGAAATCAAGGTCGGCTGTAAGGTGATACTACCGAGAAAGATTTCCTGTTCTTCTCCTGTGGGCATAAGGTCAAACTCAGATACAGTCTCAAACATACGTCACTCCTGAACCATAAGTGATGCTATGATCCCTCGGGGTTTCCTTGTCACGCTCCGAATTTTAGAATAACAATTCAAAATCCGAAACATGAAAATACTACAAAATCAAAATAATCATCCTGAAAATTTCTTTTCATAACATCCTCACCACACGAATTAAAATCAAACCGAATTCAGTCTCGGTTAATTATTACAACTCAAATCCAAAATGAAATGTAAAGCTCTAAATGAGCATACACACCTCACAACTAAATAAAATAACAAAAACTGCTGTAACACCTAAGCAACTCGGTCACCTCCCTGATTATCCTGACCTGCAGGAATATCCGCTACACCATTTGAATAGTGTACCGGGATTGCAACAACACAAAACCCGGTAAGCTTATGAAAGCTCGTATGAGTAAAAGGAAAGAACTATTGCTTAATTCAATTCATAATTATTCCCACGCACAATAACACTAAACAATTTCCACATCCACAAGTACTAACGATCTCAATCAACACCAATTCAATACATCAAGATAAACCCCAACACACATCTTTCTACACAACTCTCAACATCGTATTTATAAAAATACGGTACTTGATAGACTAGAGCTCTAACTGAATCGTAGCCCGTCATCTGGCCTAGGTTATGGCATCCGACATATTTATCATTATCGTATTTCATCAATATGTATACCTATATACATATTTAGAACGTCCAATAATTCCACATACTCAACCAATCGTATCCCATCATCCACCCAGGATTAGAGCGTCTGATCACCCCACACCGGTCACTATGTCGACCCTAAACCCATAAATGAGCACAACATATAAAATCACATACTGAAATCAACCCAACCAAGATACACCATATTATTATGGAATTACACAATTGAAATATATTCAAATCATCAATCCATCTCAATCATGTCATCACTCAACAATTCACTCATTAACCTATATTTTTCACGTAAATATATATATACGTAATCATTCACTCAGGAATGACCACTAATACCATCTATAGTTCACACAAGAAAATCATGAAATTCATTTATATAATTAAAAATTCATTTTACTTACCTATGGACCGTGGTTATTCAAGTCCACGACATTTTAAAACAAATATTTAATCCGCAAATCTTTTTCACACAATTACCACAATAATTAAATATAAAACATTCGGTTCGTAATATGAACCACGTGAGTTTTACTCACCACGAAATTCCTGCTGCGTCTTCAATATAATTATAATTATAATTAACGCCGAAATAGCCCACTCAATAAAATCCATCAATCACCTAATCAAATATGATTCGAATTTAGCCAACAATTTCAACACATAAATTAACTACCATTTAACGGTAGGATTCTAATTTACATTAAAATCCGACGAGCGGTTTCTCACGAATCGCTCCACTAATTACCTTTTTGCACATATACGAAGATCCAACGGTCGGATCTTCGCCCATGACCACACAAAGCCTCTGGGACAGTCATATGATCATCATAACAATTTTATAAGTTCATCCGATGGTACTAATTTCACAGATCAAAAATCTAACGATCGAATCGATCGAAATCACAAAATTCATAACTAATTCATACGATATCCGAAAAATGCGTATAATACGCCGAAATGATCGTATTGAAACCTAGAATCATAAAATGGACAGAAACCAAATTTTAGACCTCCGGAGTTGGCCAGAAAGGGCCGCCGGAGTTAGGGACAGAGCCGCCACCGACCACCGCCAATGGTGTCGGGGCCGAGCTTGTCCCCTTCGTTTCATCATTTTGAGCAACTTTCATAACTAGCACAAGACCAAAAAATGACGGGAAGGGATCGAAAAGTACCAAGTACAGTCGGCGGCCGGAAAAATTCCAGAAACCGGCGAGCTTGAAAACCGACGTGAAAACTGCAACCTCAGGCCCCGATCCCTTCTGGAAACTTGTTCAGAACTTCCTTGCGAACTCAACAAGCCAAGAATCACAAGAAACGATCGTGTATAGCTCGAGATATCTTGATCGAAAGCTTGGTAGTTTCGATCCGTTCGGGTCGAGCTCCGACGAATGTGAAAACGTTCGACCCAGTTCCGGTCCTTCTTTGTGCTTGTAGAGGAAGTTGAGGCGAGCTCAATGAGCCAAGAATCAAGTGAAATGGTGGTGTGTAGCTCGAGATATCGAGATCGAACCGAAATCGACCCTTTTCGGTTCGGGCCGTGTCGCCGCAGCTACGGGCCGTGTCGTGGTGTAAGGCCGCCTCTGGAAGCTGCGCAAGGTCGAGACCAAGCTCCTGGAAGTGGTTGCAGCTCAGGTGGTAGCCGGAGGAGGAGATGGCAGCTCGGTGAACTTTAGCCCTGTTTTTGGCGTCTGTTTTCGGCCGAGAGAGAGAGCGACGCGAGAGTTGAGAGAGAGAAAGCACAGTGCTTTCCAAAAAAAAGAAAGAAAGAGAGAAAGAGAGGCCGGTGGAAAAATTAGGGTTTTTTCTATATATACGAGTTTCAGAAAACTTCGTAATTCGATAACTAATTCAGAAAAAATCCGATCTTCGTGTTCCGCACGTGTACAGACTCGTATCGACGAGCTCTACAACTTTCATGAAGGAAGTTTCTCCAAATTTTGTACGTAGAAAAAGTCGATTTCTCATACCGAGCATTTCGAGCTTTTCATTAAAAATAATCGTTTTGAAACTTCGATTAATGTAAAAGTGAATTATTATCAAACAATAATCGTTAAATCGTATAATAATCACTCAACACAATTACTCGAATTTAAAATGAAAATTGCGGATATTACATTCCTGCTCAAAGCATCCGCCACTACATTGACCTTTCCGGGATGATACTCTAAGGTGAAATTATAGTCTTTGATTAGCTCCATCTATCTTCTCTGCCTCATGTTCAACTCATTCTGAGAGAATAGATACTTCAAACTCTTATGTTCAGAAAAGAGTTCGAACTTCTCACCATAAAGATAATGCTTCCAAATCTTCAAGGCAAAAGCCACTGCAGCCAACTCCATATCATGAGTGGGGTAGTTCCGCTCATGCACCTTTAACTGTCTAGAACTATACGCGACAACACCACCATTCTGCATCAACACACAACCCAAACCCTAATGAGATGCATCACTATAGATAACTAACCCACCGCCACTAGATGGGACAGTCAACACTGGAGCTGTAGTCAATCTAGTCTTCAGCTCACTAAAGGTCTTCTCACATTCATCTGTCCACACAAACTGAGTATCATTTCTTGTCAACTTGGTCAAAGTCGAAGCAATACTAGAAAACCCCTTTATGAATCGCCTGTAGTACCCTGCCAATCCAAGGAAACTACGGATCTCTATAACTGTAGTGGGGCGACTCTAACCCATCACTGCTTCAACCTTCGAATGATCCACAGAAACTCCATCCTTCGAAACTACATGACCAAGGAACTTGACCTCCTTTTGCCAAAACTCGCACTTCTCAAACTTGGCAAGCAATTTCTTCTCTCTCAACCTCTGTAGCACAATCCTTAAATGCTTCTCAAGCTCGTCAGACGACCTTGAATAAATCAAGATGTCATCCACGAACATCATAACAAACTGATCCAAGTAAGGGCTGAACGTGCGGTTTATCGAGTCCATGAATGTCACAGGTGCATTAGTCAGACCAAAAGGCATGACAAGGAACTCATAATGTCCATACCTAGTCCTGAACGCCGTTTTTGGAATATCCTCATCCTTCACCCTTAACTGGTGATATCCAGATCTCAAATCAATCTTTGAGAACACAGTAGCCTCCCTAAGCTGATCGAACAAGTCATCAATCCTAGGTAAAGGGTACCTATTCTTGATGGTCACCTTGTTCAGCTACCGATAATCCACACATAATCGGAGTGAATTATCTTTCTTCTTCACAAATAACACTGGTGCGCCCCAAGAAGAAACACTCGCTTGCACGAACTCTTGTTACATGTGCTGTTTTGGCGGGGGCCTGATGATGATAAGCTATCCTAGCTGGACCCTGTTGAGGGAAACGAGTTTGCTGTCTCTTCCAAGACCTATCTCCATAATCTCTGGAACTGCTGCTCCCCTCAATGGCCTTCCTTTTCCCTGGAAATCTCTCTCAACTGTTTCCTTCTCCTTGTGGATCAGATTTTTCTGTTCAATGATCAAGGCTTTAGCTAAGATGTACTCCTTTGTCCTCAGCTCCATAATGGCCACATCTCGCTCAATAGAAGCATTCAACCCCCGCTGAAACTTCTTAGCTAGATCTTCAGCATCCAATGGTTTCACAAACTGATACAGCCTGGAGAACTCTGCCTCATATTCTCTCACACTCATCTTCCCCTGAGTAAGTGACAGAAATTGCCTCTCTAACTGTGCATTCACAGATGCTGGAAAGTATTTCTCTCTGAAGATCCTCACAAATCCATCCCAGGTCATAGTGGACACATCAATAGTCCTCTGAGTGCAATTCCACCATACCCTAGCCTCATCCTTGAGCATGAAGGTGGCTAGCTTCCTCTTCTCAATCTCATCATAGACAATCAAGTCAAAGTAGGTCTATAATTCATCGACCCATCGATCAACCACCATGAAATCTGTACCTCCCCCAAATTTAGTTGCTCCCAACAGAGCAACGTCCTTTACCAACACTAACAGACGAGTGGGATCATTAACCAGGACCTCTGGTGGAACAGGCTGCTCCACAAAAGGTGCCTCCATCTCTTCCTTATATACCTCAACATGTGAAATCTCACCCCTACCTCGGCCTCGGCCTCTACCTCTACCTCGACCCCTACCTCTGCCTCCCACAATATCCATTACCTAAGGAGCATAACATACCTGGTTAATACATGTATAACACTTAAATCAAAGCATAAGTAAATACAAGTCCATATTAACCAAGTCACCTCTAAACTCCCGCTGCGTCTTCTTACAGCCCAAAATACGATTCACAATCGTCCACTAACAAATCCGCCAAACACTTAATCAAAACGATATTTAACTTAATGCACAATTCAAGAAATGCACTTATACAAAGATCCAACAGTCGGATGTTCACCCATGACCTCACCAGGTCATTGGGACAGTCCTACAATCATCATATCAAAACTACAAGTCCATCGAACGATCCGAACTTCACAGATCACAAATCGAACGATCAAAATCTATCGAAATCGTAAAATTCATAACTAAATCATACGATATCCAAAATTCACATGCTTTATATCGAAATGATCGTATGAACATGTAGAACATGAAAATGGGCAGAAATTGCCCTTGGGACCCCCGAAACTGACAAGAAAAGGTCGCCAGAGTTAGGGGCAGAGCCACCGCCGACCACCACCAATGGTGTCGGGGCCGGGCTTCTCTCATTCGTTTCATCATTTTGAGCAACTTTCATAACTAGCACAAAGTGAGAAACGAGCGGAAGTGGTTGAAAATACCTAAAATCAGTCGGGTTCGCCGGAAAACTGAAATTTTCCAATAGCTGCTCCGTTCGACGTCAAAAACTTCACTTCAGGTCTAGGTCTTCTTGCTGCGTGTTCTACTCCTTGATACGAGTTCAACAAGCTAAAGAACTCGAGTTTTGTTGGCCGGAGCTAGGAGAAATCTTGGTTTGAACTCAAAACGGTCTCTAACCGAAACCGAGCTCCCACCTCCGCTACAGGCCAAGACACGGCGCAAGGCTACCTCTGGCAGCTACGCAAGGAAGATACGAAGCGGTAGGAAGTGGTTTGGCGTCAAACGGTGGCCGGAGGAGGGAGAGAGAGAGAGATGATGAACAATATCCCGATGGTTTCCTTTTTTGGATAATTATGTTATTTTCGGATATTTCTGAAATAGTAACCTATATATACCCGAAATGGAAATTTTTCCAAATGCGAGAACTTTCTCATACGAACTCCGATTCTTGCGTTCCACATATGCACGAACTCGTATCGACGAGCTCTACGACTTTCATGAAGGAATCCTTACATATAAAAAGTCGATTTTAGTAAACCCTAAATAACATTAAATTTCGAAACTAAAATCATTCGAAACCAAATTTCTCACGCAACAACATTCCAATCACACCCACAATTCATAATTCATATGATTTGACAAATACTAAATTACAAAAATATTTAACTGAAATTTCGGGTCTTCACAAGCTCTTTCTGCTGCACCCATCGACCAAAGCACCCCAAGCCCATCAGAGAATAAAGTGAACTTCGATTATAAGTACAAGGCGGTAAAGGAATTTAGTCCATTTTTAAAATAAAAATATATACAACAGTAAGCTAGCTATAGTCCCCTTTTAAAATAAAATAAAAAATAAAAAATCTTGTAGACTCTTAAATGAATACACCCCCCTTAGATTATGATTGATTATTTTCCCTTGTGTACATGGATATAATACTATATGAATCTCCTGAAGAGATGAATAGAAATATCACATCATTCCCAAATACTGTTTCCTAAAAAATTGATAGCATTTCCATAGATGACAAAAGAATTATCATATAAATTAAGAGTGGAGGTTAACTTCCACTTCATCCAACAAAAAAAAAAAAGACACACTAGCTAGCATAAAAAAAAACTAATAAAAAGACCAGAGAACTTAGCAATGGATGATAGTACTAATAAAAAAGTGGGTGTCATTTGTCACTTCACAATTGAACGGTCAAAATTGACAGATTGGCTAACGGTTGGACTAGACTAATCAAATTGATAAGAATAGCAATTTGTAGATGAAATTACAACGGCAGAGGCTAACATGATTTTCAAGTATAAGTACAGGACGGTAAACAGAATTTAGTCCCCTTTTGAAATATAAAACAATCTACAGGGTTGTAGATTGAATACTTTTAAAATAAAATAAAAAACTTGTAGACTCTTAAATGAATACATCCCCTTTAGATTAAGATTAATTGCTTTCTCTTATGTGCATGGACATAATACAATAATGCTATATAAATCTCCTTTAGAGATTAATAGAAATATCACATTATTCCGCAATATTGTTTGCTAAGAAATTTATGGCATGTCTATATATGGAGAAGAATCACCCTATAAATTAAGGCTTGAGTTTAATTTCCACTTCATCCAGCAACAAAAAAAACTAGCTAGCATAACCAAAGCCAACAAAGAGAAGGGAGCTTAGCCATGGAGGCTAGTACTAATATTGTGTTGAGATATGTGAGTTTCCTAGGCATGCTTGTGCTTTCATTAGCAGTAGCCCCAACTCCTCAAGAATCTGTTGTTATTCCAGACACAAGTACTCTAAAATGTGCCGAAAAGTGTGCCATCTCTTGCGCTGCAACCATAGAGGAACCGCCAGCATATGCAACATGTGTGGGCCTTTGCATGATTGCTTGCAAGATTGTGCCAACTTCCAACGTTGCCTATGGTTGTACTCGTAATTGTGTGAGCTCTATAAGCAAAGTCATGAACACCATTACCAAACCCTCCATTTCTGGTACCTATACTTTCACTTAAGTTTTCTATTTCTCACTCATAATTTCATTGTGCTTCCAATTATTTACGATTTGATTGTTTGTCATGTAGATACTACAAGCTATGCAGAAGGCTATGTTGATTCTTGCTACTACAACTGCTCCAAGAATAATAAACTTCATTAGCTAAATTATCACTATTAATAGCAGATATTTACTTTCCTTATTTATGGTTTCTAGTTCTATTATGATTAGGACTTGGATGCCTATATAAGCACCGGTCATGCTTTGTACTAGGAGCAGTTTTATCATATCAATAATGAGTGTTAAATCACCATTTTCTTACTTTTATGGGTTATAGGCAGTTTTATTGAGGGCCAATAATAAGTGCAAGATCACCATTTACAAATTGAAAACAACAATCTCATATACGCAGCCTAATGCAAGAAGAAGCTTTAGTTCCTAAATGATATGAAAATATCAATAATCACCATACAACAATTAAATAATATAACATTTGCATCTACTCAATCTAGATTCACAAAAATCGAACTAAAACTAATTTCCGAACACATACCAAAACAAAATTCTTGCTCTAGTTGATACATAATAACCAAAATCTCAACATATTAGCCAACAAATGGAAAACTCCACCATGTAGGAGATGTAACATATTTGCAATGTCACCACTTAACAGTTAAAATTGACGAATTGGCTAACGGTTGGACTGGACTGATCAAATTGGTAAGTATATACTGTATATGGGTGTTACTGATGAAGTTAAAATAGCAGAGAATAAAGTGATTTTTGAGTATAAGTACAGCTATACAGGGCGGTTAACGGAATTCATTCCGTTTTAATATAGAGGTCGGTAAGTTGAATATATTCCCTTTTCAAAATATATATACAAAAAAAAACTTGTAAACTCTTAAATAGTTAAACGAATACACCCCCTTTAGGATTGATTACATTAGGAAATGAAAGCAGAAGGTTATTGGGCTCAAAGAACTCAAATTAATTGAGTCACTTTAGGAGATAAAAATACGTCATACTTCCTTAAAACTGCTACAGTTAGGAAACAAAAGAATATGATTACCAAAATTAATATGCAAGCTGATATTTGGATTGATAATCCACGGGACACTGCTCAAGCTTTTACTAATGAATACAAGTAACTTTTTTTAGTAGATCATATTTAATCGTTGTCACAAATCAATGCCTTTTAATGTTATTTCCACTACCATTACTACTAGGGATAACCAAATTCTTTTATAACCTTTCTAACATGAGGAAATATAGTACAGCTTGGATTTTTAGACATAGTGTGTGTAATATTTGTTTGCTTTAGTTAAGTACTTCAAAGATTTTTGATTCGACTCATTCTATTTATTTATGTATTTATTTATTTATCTATTATGATTAAGGGAAGAGGTTTTGTTAGTTAAAATTGAAAAAATTAACCAAATGACCTTAAAATATTAAAAAATAAAAGCCCAACTGGCAACTTTTATTCTCCAAATACATAATCGTCAAAAAGGAAAATAGAAAAAAAAAAAGGAAAAAAAATTAGAATCCACTTTCTCTTCAAACAATTACCAATAATTTGCAGTTATCTAAAAAATTTAGGGTCCTTGCCCAAAAGCACCAAATTTTTTCCACTTACCCCATCAACAGATTTTTATTCGCACACACACAATTTCACACCAAATGACTATTTTCCCCTTAACCTAATTAAAGAATTACAACAACGTCACTCTTTCACCCCTCTCTCTCTCTCTCTCTATCTCTCTATCTCTCTATCTATCTATCTCTCTCTCTCTCTCTCTATCTGCCATGGCCGCTCCAGAATCAGAGAACGCAGCCCACCACCGTCGGGCCAACTCAACCACGTCAGAGTCCAACTCGTCGGAAAAGCTCACCCTGGACCTCTCGTTCTCGCTGACGATCAAGGTTTGGAACCGCGACTTCTTTAGCTTCCTGCCGCTGGAGATCATGGTCCCGGGGACAAGCCTCTTTTGCCTCGATTCCATGGCAACCCACAGCAGAACAATAATCTCCGACGAGACTTGGGTCAAATTTCAGGAAATATCCCCGATCTTTTCATGCCCGGCCAGCTCGACCCTAGGCTAGTGGTGTGGTTTAGATATTCCTCGAACCAGTCTCCTCCTTGAACAACGAGAAGTTGTGCTCGGCTTCCAGAATCTATTTAGAAGGAGAAGAACGAGAAAGAGAAGCTGCAGCCGCCCAAATCATTGTTTTTACAGGTGAAAGACGTCGGCGGTGAGCTCATGTGGTGCTTCTATCCTATGGTTTGGATCCGGCTCTTGACTTGGGTGCCTAGAGTATGTTCTGGGTGCCCAAATTAGTTTTTTAGGGAGCAATAAGCATCTATTGGAGGGCAATAAGCATCTTTGAACAAAGTTTTATTTGTCTAAATTTAGGGAGATTAGTTCATATTCTGGCAACCGAAAATTTTATTGGGATAATAGAAATCTATAAGGGGGCAATAGATATTTACTGAGGGGCAATAAAGATCTATTGAGGGCAATACATGGTTGATAGAGGTCTACGGGGCAATAGACGTCTATTGCCCCCTCTATTGGGGGGCAATAGATGTCTATTGGGGACAATAAACCTTTCCGGTAAGGTTTTCAGAAAAGTCTGGTGGGTGACCGTTAATGACAGGATTTCGATAGCCGGTGACGGGAATCCAGTGAAGTCTCATATGGTTTCTCTCCTTCCATTTGCTCTCTATTTCTCCAAGTAATAAAGGGGTGAGAGTAAAATGCTATTAAAAAAATTCAAAAAAAAACAAAAAAACTTCATGGGGTATTAGGGAAGACCTCCTTCGAGTGTTTTGGGTAAGAGAGAATTAAAAAAACTTAATAGGGTAAGTGGGAAAAAATCCCTAAAAATGGGGTAAATGGACAAAACTTATATATGCAGAGCATGCGCTTGCCAACTAGTTTTTTTTAATTTTTTTTTTAAAAAGGACTTATTTTTTGTAGTTATGAGTGACATGCTTACTAGTGAACATATTCAGCTTAATATTCGTGAAAATAGGATTCTATAGTGAGGTAAAAAGGGAGCTCTTCTAATGAGTTAGTTAAGGACTTTCTAATTTATGGTTTGAGAGACCCACTATTTATTACATTACAACAAATCAACCGTTAGATGTTTATGCATGCATAAGCAGATAACTTCTGAAAATTTTCTTCCAAATTGCAAATCTTTAAGGTACCAAATTAGATCAAATGAACAGATGAACTAAATCTGTCAAACACGAACGATTCATGTACATAATTAGTAAATCACGTTTATGAATGCCTTAACGATTTTCAGTTTAATTGACAAATTGCATAACTGATCTACATATGAATATTAAACGTCTTACGATTGATTTGCAAAAATATGATCAAAAAGTGGGTCTCACAAAAAAAATCCTTATTAAAGTGATCCTCATTGTAAGAGCTCCCGTATAGTGAGTTCTACATACAATGCCTTAAAATGCAGCCTTATTAGTTATCTATAGTATTAACCCTAAACAATAATCAAGATGTCTTGTCACCTCCTCTCTCTAGTGGTGGGGTCTCCTTACCTTCTCCTCTTCCTTTGATGATGGTAGCAGGCTCTGTGATAGCGGCTCTAGCTGTCCTTAAGTATTGGGTTAGCCGTGGCTACCTCCCCTTCCTCTTTCTCTCTCTATGGTGCGTTTGGCTGTTGTAGGGGCGGCGATTAATCCCCTATGAGATCGAGATATTCAGCTCAAAACCTAAGCCGATGGTAGTGCAGTTTTCGGGTTCTGACCCTTCCTTTCTTGGCAACAGGAGGCCGTTTGCTGGTAGCGGAGGAGGAGTCTTTCCGTTGCGGTGGCTCTAGCTGGTATAGAGCCTTGAGGCTGCGACAACCCACTTGGTTAAGGCTGGCAGTGGCCCTAGTGTTGAAAACTGTCGGTTTGATGATAGTCGCTGTTTTGAACTATGTTCCCCTTACATCGTAGGGAAGGTGGCGTTATACTTATGCCACATGCTAGCGGCAGAAGGCTGGGGGCGTGACCAGCACAGTTCAGTTTCTGACGGGATGGCTTAGAGGTGACACTGCTTGATTTGGTGGTGTTTGTTCTGAAGTTTGGGTTTGGCTTAAACCCTTGTATTGGGCCTAGGGTTCTTCAATTTCAGGCTTGTCTTTGTTTATTTGGTTGGCAATTTTCTGGGCTGTTGGCCTTATTCTTTCTACCTTCACTTTTTAATTTTTCATTGAGCCCAGAGAAGTCCCCTTTGCATAGAGTGTTTCTTCGGGAACATGAATAATATTGGGGAAGGGTCTTAGTTGTGTCGGAATCTTCTATAGTAGCATACGGTTACTTGGTCACTCAGAGCTTCACTTTAGGGTTGCATTATGTTAGTTAGCTCTAGTGCTTTTATTTCATGGCTACAATATTATAGTAACCCGGTGTTCAGGTGAGTAATGGTGTAATGTAACCCGGTCTTCAGGTGAGTCATGGTGTAATGTAACCCTCATTACTATAATGGATTGATGCCGCTCCTAAAAAAAATCCTAAATAATCATAATTTATTTAGAGTCCATCGACAGTTGAAAACAAAGTGATATTTAAAGAACTTTCAAATTGATCAATAAGCTAAAAGTATAAACAAACACATCAATTTGCTACCAATGCTAATCTCCCCTTTTCTTTTTGCTAATTTTTTGAGTTTTGTAACAACTTAAGGATATGGTGTAGGTAACAAAATGATGTGTTCCCAAATAAGGAAATTTCTACAGAGTATTAACATAACCATCAAATGTATACCAATTTTTTACTATCAAATGTATATCAACTCTATATAGTAGTATACTATTTTTTTACTGTCATTTGCAGTCTATCATTATATCGCATTAGTATACTTAATGTATCAATACATTAATATTTTGTACACAAACACAATGAATTATCATTCTATATGTTTCTAATTATTTATTTTCATTCAAATTTAACGTGCTATTTTTCTCTTATACAAGAAAATAGGAAAAGGAGTGATAAAAATTTCCTAAAAGGTTGTGACTACTTACCCAATTTTAGCCTAAAAATTACTCACTTACTCCACTAAGAGTTTTTTAACCCCATTTACCCATTCCAATAGTGTTTAACAGTATTGCCCTCATTTTAATTTATAAATTACACTCATATCGATCTCTCTCTCATCCCTTCAATCTGCGTTTTCTCCCTCTCTCATCATCCGATTCTGATATGCACGGTCCTCTCTCTCTCTCTCTCTCTCTCTCTCTCTCTCTCTCTCTCTCTCTCTCTCTCTCTCTCTCTCTCTCTCTCTCTCTCTCTCTCTCTCTCTCTCTCTCTCTCTCTCTCACAGCCATGGTAGCTCCGGCGGCCCATTTATCCATGACGCGCCTCCTCCACGAGTGCATAGGCTACCAATGCGCCCTGGATCTTAACCTTAACCACCTCCTCTCCCAAACCTCCGACCCAAGCACCTCTCTAATCCCCAGAAATCCTCCCAGGTCCTCGACATCGTCAAGTCTGACGCCGACCACGTCCTCTCCAACATCTCTTCCACCTACGACTCCGCCGAACACGTCAGCGCCAAGGTCCGCGAGCTCGACCCCGCCCACACTCCTCCGTTTGGACGCGATTGTGTTGCAATTTCTGGGTGCCCAGAGCACTTTTTTATTTTTTGTTCGTCAGAGGTCCGGGAAGCTCAAAGCTCCACGTTGGAATCGGATCTGGGGTTTGCTGGCAGGGTTCGGACAACGTCACTCTGTTAGACGGCGTGATTCTGATTTTTTTTTTTTGGTAAATTCGGCAGAAGGCTTACAAGGAAAGAAGAAAGAAGAATGAAAAAAAAAAGTTTTATTGAGTAGTTATACATGTCTATTGCGGGGCAATAATATGATTATTGGGAGGCAATAATATGATTATTGGGAGGCAATAATATGAGTATTGGGGGGCAATAATATGCATATAAATTGATCAATTGTGCATGTAGTGTATTCATTTTGGTTTTGGGAGTTTATACAATTCACTTGAGGGAAATAATATGATTATTGGAGGCAATAATATGATTATTGGGAGACAATAATATGAGTATTGGAAGGCAATAATATGATTACTGAGAGGTAATAATATGGTTAATGAGTATTATTAGAGGGCAATAAATTCAGACTACCGGAATCCGATCACCAGTCCTGTAGCCATTCCGATTCCGGTCATCGGTCACCTGATTCCAGTCACCGGTCGCCGGATTCCAGTAGCCAGATTCTGGTCACTGGTCGCCTGATTCCCATCACCGGAGTCGGCAGCCGGCCACTGGTCACCGGAGTCCGGTAAGGTGGAGGATGACTTCTCCCTCTAAGTGAGAAAGAAGAAGAGGGCAAAAAAGTCCCAAAAAAAATTAAAAAAAATTAATTGGGTATTAGGGAAATAATCTCTTAGAGTATTTTCGGTAAACGAGGTTAAAAAACTGTTAGTGGAGCAAGTAGACAATTTTTAAGCTGAAATTGAGTAAATGATAATTTCCCCTTATAATAAAGGGTGCGGCTATATCCACCCTACTAAATACTCTTTTCACCCTAAAACTAAATTTTTTTCTCTAAAATTCTAAAAGGGTACGGCTATTGCCACCCTATAATTTTCTTAGTTCACTCTATAAACACATAAATTATTGAAAGACTGTATTACCCAAATGTAAAATGACTAATATGTATACTAATTTTTGAAATCCAAATATGTAAGAAAAATAAATACATAAGTAATTAATTAAATACAAAAACACTTAAATTTCTCATTAGATAACATTAATTTTTATATTCTTCACCCAAATTTGAATTTATTACTCTCTTTTTTTGTCTTTTTGTTCCCTCCTCATAGTTAATTCGTTATTCAATTCACAAAACCATTAGTGTTAACTTCATCAAAATCTTTGCAATACCTTTTGTGAACACCGCAAATAAAAAATTTAAAACATAGAAAAATCAGTTAAAAATCAATCTCTTATTCATTGCTCATAGTTGTAAATTTACTAATATTTTTACATGGATTGAAATAGAGAACATTGAAATTAAAAGAAAATAAGTAAGAAAAATGGAAGTAAATCAGATTATGATTTTATTAGGAAACTTTAATATATTTTTTATTTGTATAAATTAAATGAGAGATTTTCATTAAAAATATTTATTTTTTAATTAGATATGTCATATAAGGATATTCTTGGAAAGATAAATGGGTTAGATAAGTAAATTTAATAATTGAAATTAAATGTAGGGTGAAATGAGCAAGTAGGGTGAACAAAGAAAATGGTAGGGTGGCAATAGCCGCACCCATTCTAAAATTGTCCTTAGCTACAATTATTAACAGAAAACAATGAAAATAAGAAACAAATTTTATCGATAAATAAAACTTTACCAACAGACGGCCATTTTATCATCTCAGCTTTCTGTACCAAAAATTATCATCTCAACTTCTTCATTGCTAGCCTACTAAACAATTAGTTAGAAAAAATTTTCATGCTTTAGCTACAAGTGAAAAGAATTGTTGGTTAGTATTATTTTATTTTACTTCACAATAACTGATAAAGGGAGAAGATAGAGAAGAGAAAATAAATCGAAATGGTAGAAAGAAACTAGAAGGCATGACTTAGTGCAGCAAGATGCTGATTGTCAAGTTTGGGTATACTCATCACAGAAGTGAAGGATTTTATGCGCAGGCATGTTGATTATAAAGTAGTTCATGTATCTCGTGAGGCTAACAAAGTAGCTCATGTCTTAGATAATCTTGCTTTGCACTCGAATGAGAGTCAAAGTTGGTTTGTTGTTGCTACTGAGTGTGTTCGGGATGCCATTCTAAGTGATTGCAATCACTAATTGATTCAATGAATTTCAGTTCAAAAAAAAAAAAAAAACTAGAAGGCATGAGATGGTGTGCTTTTTTTTTTTTTGTTTTTTTCCTCTTCTTTCAGTTTCACATTTTCAATTGTGATATATTTTTTTAGGGTGAAATTGGATGTTTCAAGATAAAATTTAGGGGAAATGATCATTTACCCAATTTCAGCTTAAAAATTACCCACTTGCTCTACTAACAGTTTTTTAACCTCATTTACCCAAAACACTCTAAGAGATTATTTTCCTAATACCCAATTAATCTTTTTTTATTCTTTTTATTTATTTTTAAGATTTTTTTGCCCTCTTCTTCTTTCTCACTTAGAGAGAGAAGTCATCCTCCACCTTGTTGTGCTCCGGTGACCAATGGCCGGTCGCGGTCTCCGGCAATCGGTTACCACACTCCGGCAACCAGAATCGGGCAACCGGTCATCGGAATCCCGAATCCGGCTACCGGACTGGTGACCGGATTCCTGCGTCTGATTTTATTGCCCCCCAGTAATACCCAGTAATTATATTATTGCCCCTTAATAACAAGGTCATTAAGGATCAATAATTAGTGAAAAGTGAAGATGTTTTAGTTTTGAAAGTTGTAGGAGGTTTATCGAAATAAATAAACATTATATTGCCCCCCAGTAATGTTATTATTGCCCCCGCCCCCCAATAATCTTATTTTTTGCCCCCCAATAATCTTATTATTGCTCTCCAATAATCATATTATTGCCCTCAAGTGAATTGCATAAACTCCCAAAACCAAAATGAATACACTACAGACACAATTGATCAACTTATATGTTCAATTGTACATGTTCACTTTTTTTTCCCTTCCCCATTCCGGAAGCTCACAGTATACCAAAAAAAAAAAAAAGTGCTATGGGCACCCAGAAATTGCTTTGGGCACCCACCGGAGTGTGAGGCCAATGCAAGAGTTGTCGGGGCGTGGTCAAATCGGGCTGGGATCGGTGTCGGATTGGCGGACGGGCCTTGTGGACTACGTGTGGGCCTGGTGCGAGGCCGGGTTCCTCTATTGACATGGTTGTTTCGGTCGAGGAGATCACGGTGGCTGGCTGGAAGGGGAAGATCGACTTGGTAGTTGGGTTTTGTTTGCTGCCTCGCTGTACTCATCGGCGGAATGGCTTGAAGTGCAGTTTCGAGGGTTGTCGGGCGACGTCGTATCTGTGGCGTCCTGGATCGCATCGGATCGGACTGATCCGATCTGGACTGGGTTTCACAGATCCAAGCTAGGGATGAAATTGCTTGGATGAGGCGGCACTTTTATTTGGCGCGGCGAGGATGGCGGAATGATGGCGTTGTCGGATTCAGTCTCCGATGAGAGAAGAAATCGGTGGGAGAGGGGGGGGGGAAGGAGAGAGAGAGTCTGAGAGAGATATGAGTGTAATTTATAATTAAAATGAGGGTAATACTGTCAAATATTGTTAGATTGGATAAATGGGATTAAAAAGCTATTGGTGGAGTAAGTGGTCAATTTTCAGTCTATAATTTGGTAAGTGGTCACGCCCCTAAAATTTAATTGTAAGGTGAACAAAGCATTCGGTGAGGTGGAAATAGCTCCACCCTGTAAATAAATAATCATGGTTTTCGGTTTGTCTCGTCAAAACATGGTCTAACATCCATGCAAGAAAATGCTGTACCCGTCATCATCACCATTCTCTGCAACGACTTTCTCATAGAAGCACACTCTCCTAAAACCCTGAACCCATAAAACCTATTTACCCATTTCTCAAAATCCAAGAATTCCTCCAAAGTTCACAGAGATGGAAGAAGCTGCTAAGCTTCACATAGAAGAAATTCGGACCCAGATATATTCTATCGGTAAGGTCGAAGGTAATCCCTTAGGCAAAGATCTTCATGGAGCCCTGACCAACATCTCAAAAGACGCGAACTTTTTGAGGGAACTCATCCTGGTATTTTCCCCTTTTCTCTTTAATGTTCTTATGAACTTGAAGTATTGTAGCTTTTTATTTTTAGTTTTGTTGAATTTTGTTTCTGGGTTGTTATATGTTGAATGCAAATGAGAATAACTATGAAAAAGATGTAACTTTTGTTGTAATCTTGAAATTCTGGTTTCTGGGTTTTTATATGTAAAATCAGATGAGAATGACATTCAAAAATTTTGCTTTAATCTTGATTTTTTTTTTTTTTTTTGAGTAGAATGCAGAAGAAAATGAGTATGAAGAAGATGCAGTGCCAGAGCTGAAATTTGTGTTGACCAAGAAAGACATAACTGACACTGGAGCACCAGCCACTCTGTTGGTTTTCAATAATGAAGTTGGCTTTTCCAGGGAGAACAAGGATTCCATTTGTGGCATATTCCATTCTACAAAGAAGGGGAAGAGACAGCATACGCTTATTGAAGAGAATGGTAATTTCTTGTTAGATGTTAATAACTCTATGAATCTATGGGTTTGAGCTTTGTCATTTGATTAATCTGTGTTTCTTGTGGTTGACTAATGTTTCCTGCAGGCTGTTTTATAGTTTCTGGTTTCGACATTTTCGATGTTCCTTTATGCATCCTTCATTTCTTGACTAAATAAGTTCTGTGTGAAAATCACCTCAGTAGAAGATGACTCTCTAAACTTTTTGTTGTTAATGGTAGTTTTCAATTATCCAATGTCTTACAGGCATCAGTGAATTTATTAATTTTTGAAGTGTAGGTCTCTACTAGGTTGCCTTTGAGTGCGGCCTAGTATTGAATGCATCATGGTAGTTCCCAATTATCCAATGTCTTTAACTAGCTCTTGTTTTCCACCGGATACATTCTGCATATGACTTATCTCTATCAATTATATATTATCAAGTTGAACTCTTAATACCCAAGTTGCTTGCAGGAAGTGGATTCAAAAGTGTATTTCTTGTGAGTTCACAGCCTTACATTTTCAGCAATGGATATTGTGTCAGATTCCAGGAAGAACCAGATCAAGATTGTTGTATTGGGTATATAGTTCCCCAGTGGATGAGTGGACATCCTTCTCTTTCTAGCATATATGATGTATATGGGCTCAGTAATGCATACCCTGCAACCACAATTATCCTTCCTCTAAAGCCTGAGATGGTTGAAGTCGTGAGAGAGCAGTTGTCACAGTTGTGCCCGGAGATTATCCTGTTCTTATCGAAGTTAAAGCGATTACATGTGCATGACTATGATCCTGAAGTAGCTGATAGAGTCTCAAGCTTTCTTATATCTATTGTGACTAAACACAAGGAGGTTTCTTCACGTGTGGTTCAACTTTCAAAGAAAAACTTGGATGGTACTGAGGAATCGTGCGATTATTACTTGTGGGAAAAGACATTTCCAGTGAAACCTGAGAATAGATTTGGTGTCAGGATGGATGTGCAGAGCTGGGTGATTATCGTTGCTTTCCCATCTGGAGAAAGGATGAGAATAGCAACTTCTGCTGTTGGTATATTTGCTTTCCTCCCCACGACAATTGGTCACAGACTTCCTGTTCCTAATTCAGGCTGACTTCATTCTTAATTCGTCACGAGATTCTATACTATTGGACAAAATGTATGGAACTTGGGGATTCTTGAATGTATCCCATCAGCATTTGTGAATACCTTTCAGTCTCACTCCTTGTGTTATCCAGTGGGTAAGAGATTTGAATTTTTACCAGCTCAAGCTCCATCAATTCCCAAGTTTAAAGACTGAAGAGTCCATTAGAGCTGAATCGCAGAGTCTGGTGATAGTGCCTTGTGAAATTATTGAGGGTATGTCATCCTCTGTGAGGCCTCAATAGGCAGTTCGCGTCCTTCCGAACTTCAGGGACCTAGTGGGTGGATTTAAAATAGAAGGTTATGTATTGAGCAGTTCATCAAAATATTTACTGAGGAGAGTCTTGCATCCGTCTGTGAACCTTGAAAAATACAATGCGGTTCTGGAGTTTCTAGGTGTGGAATTTGCTAACGACCATTGGTATACAGAATGCATCCAAAGGCTTTGCAGCTCAATTGATGAAAAGGTTACTGGAACTGGCATTATTTGATTGCTAAAGTGCATCAAGAATCTGACGTCAAGCTCTCCTGATGATCCCTTACTGAGGGACTTAACCAACAGCATTGCAAGAAGAAAGTGTTTGAAGACCTCGGATTGGACAGATTCGTACAAAACACCAGAAGAATCTATTCTGTTTGATCCAGCCTGGGAAAGTATTCTGGATTGGACAAAGATACCAACCATTGATGAGAACTTTTATGGAACTGATATTCTTGTATACAAGAATCAGTTAAGAGATATCGGTGTGAAGGTAGATCCTTTGAATGTTTGTTCTCTTCTTTCTGCGATTCTTTCTAAGCTGGCAAAGCCAGACGTTTATTTTGAAGAAACTTTCATAGATATGATTTACACATTCCTGAACAAGTTCCAGTGGCGTCCAGAAGTGCCAGATGGAACCACACCTGTGTGGGTACCTGACCAGGGATGGTTTGCCCCTCAGAACTGTGTACTTCATGACAAACAAAATCTGTTTCTGTCCTTCTTATGTGTGCTTGATGAACATTACAATGAAGAGCTCCTCCCCGTGTTTTCTTCAGCCTTTGGAGTTGCAGAGAATCCTTCCCTCGATCATTACGTAGATCTCTGGAACAAATGGAATAGGAAGGGCCGAGTGACTCTGGAAGAGTACTGCCGCTCCTTCTGGAAGTATGTTGTAGACAACTGGAATCCAGAAGTTGAAGAGGCTTTAAAAGGTTTGACAAAACTACCTGCCACAAAGTCGATGTCTGAGAAAGTATATCAGATCAACAGGAAAGAAGTATTCCTTGCTGATGACTTGCAACTGAAAACTGTTTTCTTGAGATATGATGAGGCTCCATTATTTGTGTGGTTTCCCAGGAACAACTGTTTGTGTACAAGAGGACTTTATGAGTCCCTTGGAGTAAAAAAGGTTTCTGAAACAGTTCAGTACATACCATTTACCAAAATACAGTTGGATCCAGAGAAAGATGAATTAAATGGATTGATTAACAGGGGTTTAATCAAAATTATTCTGGGTTTTCTCGCTGGTTCGCAGGTTACTATGCCATTGGAAGATAGAAAAGATACTGCATCCTCAATTGCTAGACTTAAGCTGTATAAGTTGGACAATCCATATGAATACATTTACAGACTAATGCGATCTGAGAGTACAAAAGCGAATGTGTAAAAAGTGAAGCTAGTTTCCTGGAAGAAGCGGTCTGAGCGGTTGTTCATTGATAGTTCAAGGTACAACAATGGAAAATCTGATCTAAAATTTGTTGCAGCTTTCGCTGACGAACTTGCTCAAGGACTGTTGGTGCAAGCAAAAGCGAGAGCAACATTGAACAAGATCATCCAAATCGGGTTTTTGTCATTGAGCAAGACATCCGGAGAAAATTTAGAGTTGTCTGTGGAAGATAAGGAATTTCTTGATGCTGCTTTCCCCTCATCAACTGTTCCTGGTCCTGTTTGTGGGAAGCGGTCATCTATGGAGAGAGATCAATCAGACCCTTCATCAACTACTTCAGGCAAGAAGCCGCGTTAGTTCATGGTTTGAATTAACAGGTCGTCAAGCCTTGAAGGTCAAATCAAAGCTTAAATATTTGAGGAACTGATAGAATATGATAAGCACCATAGCAGGAATAAGAGGTAAGTCTTTTGATGAGAAAACCTATGAGACTGACGAATTCATATATGGAAGGAGCAGGTTTTCCTTTTCTTGTTTAGTTTTCTATTTCTTTTCAGGTTGAAAGCAAAGATCATGCATGAAATTCGTTATTTTTCTAGTAATGAACTACTACCTTTTTAATTCCTTGACATTATGGATCTGTAAATCTCTTGTCATTTGGTTACCATCAAGCTTATCACTTCACGTTTATCTGGATGACTAGATCCTTTGTAACTATGTATAGGTCATGACCAAATAAGCCATGATGTTGTTACCATAGCCTCTCTAGGTACCCTTCATTTGAAAATTGAAAAAGAAAAAAGGAAAAAAGTGTGTATCATACTCATTGGCGTGTAACTGTATATTAAGTATCCGATTACACATTAAAATTCGGGGTCTCTCTTCAATGGATATCTTATAATAAAGACTTATTAAGGATTTTTAAGTTCAACCGTTCGACGAATATTGATATAGATTTCTTGGTTTTCTCAGCCAAGGAGAATTACAAGCCTATTGCTTATTGACAACTTTGCTTTTTCTTTCAAGCTCTACCAAGAAATGTTTTCTTCCTTTCCAAGCGTGCTCCTATTCAAATAATAATCATAATGTTTCCTTAATTATAGTAAAACTGGATGAAAAATAAGGAGTAAAAGAATTGTCACAAGTTAATTATAATATCTTCAGGTATTAGAATTGCCCTCACTCGAGCCATGAATGACAAATCGTAACGTAATGAAAACAACTCTAACTATGAACCCTAATGTGCTTACTGCTTGGCATAAAGCCATCCAAACCAAAGCATGCATAGCAGTTAGGGTTCAATCTGGTGTCAGGATATATGTGGAAATCTAGCTACTCCTGCTTGAACACTGATACATAACCACAGATACATGCAAGTTAAATAGAACTAACCAATAATGGAAAATTTGCAAGTCATTTCTTCCGCACCTTTTAACGATAGGTCTTAGAATCTGCATTCACAAAAACACAGTTGACTCTACTAGAAAGACTAGAGCATAAATAAGAAAGCAACTGGTATCACTAGGCTAGTGTTCCTCTTTTAAGCGTTATCAAGCCTCATGATACTCACTGGGACTCTCTTCATATACAATCATGTCTGGTGGATTACTGTGAAGAATATGCATGCTGGCGTTCTCTTGTTTATTTCGACCATGAATCATATACATGTGATTATCAGGCATCTCATCTTTGCCTTGATCAAACTTCTTCGGCCTGTTCATCACAGATGCACAAGTTTCCTTAAGCAAGACCGGTTCAAGCACATAAATCCGCTTATTGGGCTCATCAGAAAACCTTAGACTGAAGGATCTAGTCCAGGAATCACTGTTGCCGTATTCTCTCATGACCCAGAAATCAACAACATAATCTATCCATTTAGGATCAAACAGCCGACTATAATGCATTATATACAGGCATCCTTCACAAGAAACTCCCAAACAGCTTTCATAAGTCAAGTTCAGAATTCTGCTACTAGGCACCTCCATTTTCCGGAGCTCTTCCTTCGCCAAATCAAAGGCAAAGAGTACTATTGGTAGTCCGGAATACTTAAAAGGAGCAGTGTTGTCGCGCTCATAAGCTAGCCAATGAAGTGCCTCTCTCAAAAGCAGCCCCTTTCTTTGCATAGTGCCGATCATAGGAGATTTAATCGATTTCCACGTCTCAGCTCTCAACGAGAAGAGGCAGACCTACCTCGGCCTCTTCCCTCTCAACACAACTTTATAGTCGCCGGTGCCGGAGACATGGCCAAAACCACGCGTGGAAACTCCCCATGGAAGATAAAAGCCTTCCCCAGGTATTTCTTTGTAGAATCCGGTTGACGGGTTCCAGATAAACAAGCTTTCTTTTGAAATAAACGACTTTTAGGAGTGAAACAACCATTTTTCAGAATAAGATCACCACTAAAACATGCTACCAACCCATTGCATGAGCCTAAAAGGCAGAGAGCATGGCCCGGTTTCTTGAATGAGGCATTCAGCTGTTCGATTCTGAGTGAAGATTTCTTTAGCTCTTTTAGCTCCCCCAACTCCGAGTCTAGCGACTCGTATCCATGGGTGAGGAGAAAAAGTCTTTGACAGAGGGTTTGCCTCTCAAACGCTGTTTGTATGTGCGACTTGGCAAACTTCGGGCTGGAGAATAGAGAGCGCCACCGTTTACAAACGCACCTGCATCGGCCTACGGGTTTGATCGGCAACCTCATCACAATTTCCTCTATAATATCTTCAGGTATTATTGCAGTTGCCTTCATGCGGGCCATGAATGACACTGCTCTTATATCGGATTCGGGTTGTTAACGAGCACAAGAAAGCTTATCTCAATGAAAACATGGAGATTGGTGATTGTACAGGCAACAACGAGTTCTAAACCAATTCTATGCTTAGGAATAAAGCCATGTATCCGAACTAATGCATGGGAGTTTATGTTCAATCTGCAGGTGTCAAATTTATGTGGAAATATAGTCCTGCGATCTCTGTAAAGTACATGAATCCTGTTGGGATACTATGAAATTTGATGTCTATAATTATGTTAAAGTTTTTTAAGAAGAGTCCTCAATGTAATGTCATAAACTCATAATTAATCGGTTACGTCCTTTGCTCCATAATATCCTAACCAAGTTGCCTTTGTTCCTGAACGAGCTATACTAGATAATATTTTGATAGGTCCATGAAATACTTCTTCTTTTCCTAGGAAAGCTTTAAAAAAAATATAAAATGGCTATTAAGTTAGATATGGAAAAAGCCTACTATAGGTTGGAGTTGTCTTAAAGCTAGTTTATTAAAATCTGATTTTCATCCCTCTTGTTGATCTAATAATGCACTGTATTCAGTCAGTCAGTTATTCAATTCTTATCAGTAGTAAAGCGTATGGCCCCATTCAACCCTCAAGGGTTTTTGACAGGGTGATTCTTTATTACCGTATCTATTTTTTTTTTTTTTTTTAGGGTAACGGAAGACTAATTTATTGATCGAAATCATGACGACCTCACTCGGTCAAGCATAAAGGGTACAAGCACCCCTCATATCACAATACAAGTTCACGAAGAGTACTAAATCCAAAAGAAATCCATACTTGAAAACTAAAATCCTAAAGGAACTGCTGAAGAAGAAAATGCAGAATTAAAAAACTCCTTAATTCAACATTGCCCGAAAATGGAACCAATGTCCTGAATATCTTGACGCCTAAGACTCTTTTGGTGTACGTCGCGACATTCAACACACCCACAGCAACATTTTAGGAACAGATGCAGGACAAAGAGCAGGAGAGACCACCCCAAAAAACCCAAACCCGACCCAAGTGTGAGAAAAATAGGGGAATTGGGCCTCTACCCAACCCTACGCGCCTCACACCCAGCCGCCGAATCTGGCCTTATGAGAAGCCGCCCGCCACCGCCAAATCAGTCCGGCGGCCTCCCCAGGCAGGAGGCCTTGGCAACCAAAGCCTGTGCTAGCGAATTGTTGCACTAACTGCCGATCCGAACGCCGATCTCTAGTAGGAAAGCTTCAACCTCGTTCCTCCTCTAGTCCCGAAACAGAGACCGATCTCCTCCTCGTCGAACTCGGATGCCACCAAAGCAAAACGCCGGTCTCCTTTGCAAACCCACAATAAGGTCTGTGCTTCGCCTCACCAATCCAGAACCCGACGTCTACACCCGTGCGTCAAAGATCTACCTCTAAGCCACGACCTTGGCCTCTCCACCACAAATCGATGGGAGAAGTGTTCCCCGCCTGCTTTACCGAACCGAGTAGGTGACGCTGAGCGTCAACAGCAAGCGGCCGAAGCCGCTGCCCTGCTTCACGAAACTAGGGTTTCGGAATGCAATTCCGCGAAAAGTGGAGCCCTTAAGGAAAAAGTATGATTAATTTTGAATTTTATCACCGTATCTATTTATTTTATGTATTGAGCCCTTTATTAGGAAAGAAATCTAATTCCAATTGGTATTCTTTCTTCTCCTGAAAAAAAAAAACAAATCATTCTTTCCCTATGATCATTAATTCGGTAGTTTTAGTTGACTTGAAGTGATTGTAGAATCCCTACGTTTTTGCTACGCAAACAATAGCGTCTAGACCTTTTCACAACCAAAGATGTCAATTTCTGCAAATATAATTAAAATATTTCACAATTGAAAATTTGTACAATACCATGTCCATATTTAATGGATAATGAAATTCATATCTCTAATTTGCAATTCACAATTATTTTTTCATTTCTTAGTTGAAATTTTTACACAATGAAATAAAGTTAAATTGTTAAAAAAATAAAAACATAATGTGAATTGTAAAATAAGGAGTGTGACTTTCAATTCATTCTTTAATTTCCTACCATACGTGTGGTGGGTAAACTCCACCTCAAACATATGTATGGATACACGCATATAGCGTGGCTGTAATCTAGAAATTTTCATAGAAATAGGATGCATTCAAACAAAAACTGTTAAAACCAAGAAGCATTTAAAATTTCGTTTACATTCAAACAAGGACAAAGTTACATGTAGCGTTTCCAAGTCGAATGAATTTATAACCAAGTTCAGCCAAGGGACATTTTTGTTAGGTCATCCTTGTTTTCAGAACATGCGATTGGCATATGCTCAAGTACACTTGAAAAATATTTAAAGTCGTACGCGTTTCACGTCAGATTCAGGAACACTCGCATCATTCCCATTCCCTTTGACTGGAATAGATGTTTGCCCTCGAACCTGTAGAACCAACCAATTCCCAAGTCAATACCTCGTAAAATTTGGTTATCCAACATTTTAATGTATAACAGTTATCAGAGTCCATTCCACCCAGAAAGCATGGAAACAAAACAAACAATTCTTTAGGACAAAATACAAGGACTAAAAGTAGAGAAACATCTCAAGAAAGCAGTTTTATGTTAGTGAACGTCGTACTAAATAGTAAATACAAGGCTCTCACACACTTCTAGGGAATTGGCTGAATTCTCAAGAACTGCTTGCAAATGTAAATTCGGGAAAGACACTTGAATGGTAGTTTCCAATTCAATAGTAATATAAAATCTGAATAACCGTATTCCAAAATTGTGTATCTCTTACACACTTAGAAGCTGAAGATTCAGGGACACAAACTTACAGTTTCATCAGGAACAACTGCATATCTCTCTGATGGCGACACCCAAGTTTTCCCTGTTGAAGGTAAACAGAAAAATAAATGGAAAGACCCAGCAATAGCAACAAAGACTTTCAAGTTGCCATAAAAATAAAAAACAAAAAATAAAAGGAAATGGCAGGAATCAACACCTGATGATGGATCAACTGTTGAAGATTCTATCTGTTGCCCACTACATCCATCAGCACTCAAAGAGTCTATAATCTTTGGAATATTCCTTCAGTTCAAAATGTATCATCAGTTATAAACTTCAGCGATGAATACAATCATAAAACATATGTGGTTTCATGTTTAGATTCATTGTAGTAAGATATGACTGCTGAAAAGAGCAATCTTAATGGAAAAGCAAGAACCCCGAACTGCCCAGTCAGCCTTAATTACTATACCAGTAAAGCATGTTGCTATCATAATATAGACATTAACAACCATGTTTATTTTTATCTACCTCAGCAAGCAAATGTATCATCATGACCAGAATAGGCATAGCCACAACCAAGACTCTTACCACAGAAAAGATAGACCATAGATTTTTCCTGGAATCAACTAGTGAGGCACAAACAGAGGGCTTAACTATAAACCACATGAATTATATGGCTACGGTTTTATAGTCAGCTAGTCACCAACCATTACTTTATAGTATACATGTCTTATCACTCTTATTCATGTTTATTGGCTACCTATGAAGAGACATACATAAAGCATGCATAATACCAGCATCCATTGTTGCCAGCTTCAAGTGGGTCTCGTGAAGAGTCTTAGGGGTTGAAACATCTAGTCCATAAGTGTCTCTTAGTTTCGTTTTCATAATTTGGTTTCTTTAGTGGTCTTAGATCTTTAGCTTAAAGTGAGAACTATTGTTTCTACCAAAAAGAAAAGAAACCTACAGTTCTATAAGAAATTGCACTTTTAAAATGTCCGACATCTAAAGGTCCATCGTCCATCAAAAGAAAAGGTGTTTCATCTTAGGTCTGTGAACAACTTGATTCAAGTAAATTCTACAACTCCCCATAATCATACATAGAATTCAGAACAATAGAATTGTTGTATTATCACAAAGATAAAATAAGAGTACACTAGCTTATATAGAATTTCATGATATATTAGAATCAACCTTTCCATGAAGTAACACCCTGAAATTAAGCTAAGACCACAGTAATCAATCTATATTAAGAATATTAAGAGTACCTCCATTTTTATTTTCGGCCTCTATCCTAGCACGAAAACTCTTCCAACGACATTCTAGATTTCATTTACCTCTCCAGGCCTAATAGGGATAAGGTTTTATCAGTTTCTCACATCTATATATAAATATATATCTCACGAATCCTAATGTTTTAAATGCTGATTGTCCTTGACAACTTTGGCATATCCGAGCAGACTTCTCAAACAGCTTTTTGGCTGCTACAGAGGTGATTCAGGAATGTATATGTTATTCAAACCTCTACAAAATTCACACAAATGCAGCATCTTAAGCACGTATGAAAGAAAAAGAGCAAAGTGATAATCATATTGGTAACATTTGTTGCTATACCCATTTTCCCAGAAGGTTAAAGCATTAACTACTAGGATGTGATAACAATTATCTAACATACATGTGACATAAAATTAAACATCTAAATGTAAATTACCGGTCAACAGATTCCCCATGCCCAAGCTGTCCATTTGTACCTCTCCCCCATGAAAATACGTTTTGCCTTTCAGTAACAGCAAGTGTGTGTCTCCATCCACAAGATATTTTAACTACTTTCTGTCAAGTGCAAGGTGCTTATCATTAGCACAAAAAAATAAAATAAAATAAAAAGATTTTCTCGGAAAATAAACCAAAAGAAGAAAATCTCTATAGAACTAAATATCAAGTCATGGCCTATCTTAACCAATTTTGGGACTACAGTAATAAGAAAGTACCTGCTCATTGGGAAATTTAACTTGCAAAGGGGAACAGTGATCCACATTGTCACCAATTCCAACCTGTCCAAACTGTTCATGAAAGAGGAAAAGGTAAATATCTAACCAACGCAAACTAAGAAAATAAACTTTCTAATAAGATGAAAAAAAAATAAAACCATAAAAAGCAGATAACGGTAGTCAAAAGCTCTCCATTGACCAACACAAGTCTTGCATGAATTTGAGTGTTTGGCAACAGAAATATTCAAAATGAGCTATTTTTCATCTGTCAATGGCATTGCAAGTCCCATGTTCATCTAAACAAAAATAATCACAACCAGAAAAAAATTGTTCAAGGTGGAATTAAGAAAACAGAAAATGACAACCTTATTCCATCCCCAGCCATAAAGTTTTCCATCAGATGTTAATGCCATAGTATGCCTCCAACCACCTGCAACCTGATAATATCCATGCCAAGAAAATTTTAACATGATACAAGGGGGAAAAAAACAAAAACAAAAAACAACAACGACAAGCTTTATCGAACTCAAATCTATACAGGATCAATTATTTTTATAGATGCTTCATATATCAGTTGGAAATCCCCACACACAGATAGTTGATCCATATACACTCAAGCTAATATGTAATTACAAGATCTAGTGCTTTTGTGTTAGTGTTTCCTTTAGGTAACAAGTATAATGACGGGTGGGTGATGGTTAAGGAACTATGATAGGTTCACATATTACATTTGCATAGAGTTGGAGATGCACAGTGTTGAGCACTGTAGTGAAGAGGTTAGTTGCTCAGCATCCCAGGACTACTGTAAAGGGAATTCATTTGGTTTTATCAACATTTTTTTCTCTTATATTTCATTTAAATGGGTTGTTTAGCAAAAATAAATAAATGGGATTGGCAAGTGAATATTAGTGAAACAGAGCCTTTTTGTTTTTGCCAATGCCTCCAATAGCTTATTTCTACAGTAAATAAATGACTTCACAATGTTTTATTCTCTTATTTGCAAAAGGTCCAGAATGTTGAATAGCAGTTCATCCACCTTATCTCTTGATGCACGCACAGACCAGGTATCCGCTACGTTTGTGATCCAAACCATAAACTCATGATTACCCATCTTCATATCCAGCCGAACCAGCAGGAAACACTATTTGAGCTAAATGGAAAAAAAAAAAAAAAAAAAAAAAAAAAAAAAAGTATCTTTTTGTGTTGCAGCTTACAAGGGCATAAACTTGAATCCCGCCTTCAACAAGTTTAGAGATTTATTCAATGGAGATGATTACCTCCCGTTCTGTAGCCCATAGGCCATTACTACTTATCTACTTTTAGAGCAGCATGCATGACACCTCTCACTAATTATCTACTTCTGGTGAAACTAGAATATTAAAGAGATTTTAGAAATGCATTAGTTGAAAGCGACATCTGAAACACTTAAATAATATAACAGCAACACTAGCCTGAGTAGCCTCTATTTTAATGTGGACACAAGTCAACCCTATAACTAATCAAAATTGGTTTTGTAATAATAAAAAGTTGCATGACTTCGGGTGAGGAAAAGGAAAATAATACATTACAGTGTAAAAGCAAAGAGATCACCTCAGAAATAAATTTGTCACTCAAGGCTTCTAGCTTGTGAGGTACAAGGTGATCCTCAAAATCACCATGTCCAAGTTGACCATATTTGCTCCACCCATATGTGTATAATTGACCTGACGAGGAAACCGATATTGTATGCCGCCACCCACATGCAACCATAACCATCTTCTCACTCTGCATTGTTTTAAGTTTCTTGTGAGTTTTCAAACAATATTTCTTTAAATTCTGTTTTTACTTGATAAGTTTTCAAAAAATAGCGAGTACGAACTTTTCACTTAGTTCCATTACTAGTATTTTATTTCTCACCAAAAGAAAAACTTTCAGTACTTAATACCTTGTCTATTAACTAAAATTAGAATGAAGTGGATAATACAAGATCCGAGACATACATTACCAAGAGAAACCTTTTCTGGAACCAAGCGATCATTTCTATCACCTAAGCCCAAATTGCCATAGCGGCCCCATCCCCATCCGTACAATGTCCCATCTTCTGTAACAGCTGCTGTATGTTCAGCACCAGCAGCAACCATTTTGATAAACTCTCCCTGGAAGAAGATCAAGAAAGTTTCATTTACATAACATAAGGTATGCTTAAACAGCAGAACAAGTTGTAAAGTTCTTTGTATTTTCCTTTGTAAGGAAGTTAAGCATTTGATATAGCCCCCAACCACTAAAGATGGATTGCAAGATTAACCAATCTCTACCCTCTTTTGGTTGAATTGACTCCATCACCTCAAAATGTATATGCATTCAATCTCCCCTGCAAGTGTTTTATTTTAAAAGCCAGTTTACCTACAATACCTGAAATGCTTGAATCTTCTGTGGCACAAGAGAATCTTCTGTGGTGCCAAGACCAAGTTGACCATTTTGATTCCGCCCCCAACTTCAAAAAAGTTTCGCAAACAGATAAAGAAACTCATTACTAGAACAACCCTAGTTTTCAAATTAATATTGTCAGAACATGTGAAAAAAAAAAAAAACTATTCACCAGATAAAATCATACTCATAGAAGAATATCTATAAAAATGTAAAAACTTTAGAAGAAGAATAAACTTCCGCAGCACAGCATTGCAGTATATAATTTTAGGATAAAGTTTAATCAGTATTGATCTGGTACACAAACTTTCAAGCTACAACCAATAAAATGTATACTAAATAAAAACTATGTTGCTACCAAAAAGAATGTACTACTGCTTATCAGTCTAGCATGGCAACCCATTGGCCCACAGCAGCTAGATAATACAGAAGACTGTATCTTCAATAAATTACTTCGGTTTTCCCAACCTAGAAAGTGTCGCAAGGTATTTCTTTGGCTTTTATATAATACATATATCAACATAAATGCATAACAGGAAAATGTACTGCACTTGGCAATGGAATTGGAGTCGGCCAATTGAGCATAGCGCCTATGAAATTGGGAGTTCAAGATTGAATACAATGTGTTCATGTGGGGTCTTGGTCTTGTTAGTTTCTAGAAAACGTTGTTCTGCTGATTTTTTCCTTTCCTTAGATTAGATATGTTTGTAACTCTTAGATGATTTTTCTAATTGTGGGAAAGACAAGGAGATATTGCCTTGATATTGAAAATCGAGCAAAAGCACTATGGGATTGAGTCAATAGTTTAGCAACACTGTAGCTTTAAAGTCAAGTTGCTGCTCAAACAATTAAAATAGAAAGAAGAGGAGGGGGAAAGACGACTAACCTTTGTACCTGACCTTCCATCGTCACTGCTAAACAATGGCTGTCTCCACAAGCAATCTGCCTTATCTTCAGACCATGTAATGCCTTTATTGGTTGAGGTGTAAACAAGTCGCTAGAATTGCCATGACCTAATCTCCCAAAGTCACCCCTAAAAAAGTAGTAAGACATACTTATAAGAAAGCACAAAAGAACTGGAAAGTTGTAATTCGCTTAACTCTATGATGTCATTATACCAAACACATTAGTCAACATATCTCACAATAACTTTCCTCTTCACTCCTCTCTATAAGATTTTATCAACCTCGAAAATCAAAAACATAAATAAAAGGAATTTGTTGCATTTCCCATGGTAATGAACCAAACCATTCAAATGATAAGTCAAACCCAAATTAAAAGAACAAATAAATAGTAAAAGCAAACAGAAATGGAAGTATGAGTGCTGGTGCTTAGAAAATGATGTGTTCGAAAAGTGAAAGAGCAATCATAATGGAGGCTGCTCTCAAGATATAGTATGTAATGAAAGAATACTAAATCAACAAAACTGGAGAACTGACCAGCCCCAACTATAGACTTCCAAACGTGAGTCAGAGTAAGCAGTTGTATGATCAGCTCCACAAGTAAGAGATACTATTTGATGGCCATCCAATGCGCTCAAATGTGTAGGTGAAAATCGATCTTCGGCATCAGCATGGCCTAACTGCCCATCCTCTCCTCGTCCCCAAGAGCAAACAACATTACCAGCTGAACATCATAACAAAATCCTATAAGCATCATTGTAACAACATCTTATATGTTTCATAATGTACACATATAAACAACAATCAAACTAAAACAGCATAAACACGAGACATCGGCATTATACACATTACTGATTACTGTAACAAGGCAGACCCTCAATCCATATATCCAAATCAAGTCATACAAGGGTTAAGAGAAAGCAATAAAAACCCTGTTCTTGTTTGCTTAGTTGCTTCAAAACCCAGTAACCAACAAAGTGATCACCACCCAGAAACTCAAAAACACTGTTGATTAGCAAAAGGGTACCTGAAAATACAGACAAAGAAAACAGAAGGCTTACAGAGAAGAGCAACAGAGTGACTTGCACCAGCGGAGATGAGAAGGACACGACGAATTGGAGCAGCAACTTCTTGCTCTGCCATTGTTGTTGTTGTTGCGACTCTGCAACTAATGATGACCTCAAGCAACTCGAAAATCCCAGAAACAAACAAACCTTTGATGTCAAAACGTGAGAGGGACCGACTGACAGGGTTCTAAGATATTCAGAAGAGTCCTGAAGGCCCTCTGTAACAAAAAGTCAAAAAAAATTGACGAGGGATTAACGAGTAGATGAAACAAGGACGAGAGTGGGTCTCCGTGGCAGTGGTATTTACAGTGACAATGATAGCCCCATGTGCGCGCTCACCCAACTTCTCACGCTCCCACAGCATAAATGTACAATGGTAAGAGGGAAGAAGCTGTGAAGTGAAATGATGGGAAGCAACTGCATTCATTGCCCGTGGCCCATCCACCTGCTTCTTCTTCTTCTTCTTCTTCTTCTTCTTCTATATAAATATCTTCTAGGCCAATCTCCACCACATTTGCTTAACTAAACCTTTGGACGTCTGCACTTGTGTTTTAGTGATTATGTTTCAAAAAAAAATTCGTGTATGATTGATCAATTGCCGACTGAAATAATTTGGTATGAACGTGTCGGACTATGATTTGCAAGATTATTCTGATGGTTTATTCAGTAGTTGTAAGAGCCCCACGATGTTCTTGCAACACTGACAAGTCCACTCGCACAGTAAACTCTTTCGTCAAATATGTAATGTCAATCCTCAACAATCATTTGAATCCGAGATTATTGAATAAGATTCGATATAATGATGTAAAGGGTGCGTCAAATAATACTTGAGACCATCAACACAAGTACACAACAAAACACTATAGTGTTCATTATTTGTGTTCATAATTTTAATTTTGAAGGATTAAATTATGCTTACTATATTGTATTTTTAAGGGTTCATCAGCTCAGTCTCTGCACTTTTAATTTAATTAGAAAAGAAAAAATCTAACACTTTAGACAGCCCGCTGATGCATCAGTGTTGTGAATGCAAATGGATAATTTAGAAATTTTCCCTGAAAATTGACGGACCGGTGACAGATTGGATTAATTTGATGAAATTAGAGAGTGCAAGGACTTTTCTGATTAAATTAGAAGTGCAGAAACTGAACTGATGAACCTACTTTCAAAATAATAAGCAGAATTTAGTCCTAATTTTAAATTGAGATGGAAACACCTCCATACATATATGCATGACAGAATGTATGAGCCACAAACATCATGGCTTCTTATGGTCGATCCTTCTCGTCCCAAAGAACTAATTGCATTGTCTACAAGATTGGACCTCTCCACGAATGAGAATTCATTGATAAAATAATACAGAGCAAAGCTTTATAAACATTTAGAGAATAAAAAATTTTACATTACAATCATCTCAATCTATTGTGGTGCCAAAAGCTTCTTATACACGCTTGATCACCGAATAGCATCACCTGGACGCAGGGACGCTGAGGGATCCCATGTGAAGCACTCTTGGCAAAATCTGTAACACTAGAAAGCATGTTATAGAGTCCACAAAGCCAACACCAAATTCAGAGGTAGCGGCTAAAAAGAAGTTTATACCTCCCCTAGTCGAGCATTGATTTTCAAAGGTACAAAATTATCAGCTCGAGTCACACCAACATTCACAATTGCAGTGGCAGCACCGGCTTCGTGTGCAGCTCTGTAAAAATAAAACTTCACTGATTACAAGTTTAACAAGAAAAATTCTGGGCCTCAGCAACAGATAAAGGACTTCTTTCCCTTTATGCTTATTGCCTAAAGGAAAAGCTTTCCTTGCTCACGTCAGAGTTTGCAATCAAGCTGTTTAGCCGTAAAAGCTATCAGTCACTTTTATGTATAGAAAAGATATGAAACTGACATCATCCAAAACTGAAGTAAATTGGAATGAAAACAATCTGCACCTGACAAGTCGAAAAGCAGACATGGTCATTACAGATGATCCTAGTACAAGAAAAGCATCACATTCTTTTGCAGCTTGGATTGCCTTATCAGCTCTGTCCTTGGGGACATTGTCACCAAAGAAGACAACCTTCAAAATCATCACGACAAAAGGAGCTCCTTAAATATTCTTCTTTATTCCCGGTGTACTAGAACAAAACATTGGAACTGCTCATAATTGCTGAATGCAAATGGAATTGAATGCATCCCTGCAACTTTTTTTTCGTATTTCTTAATACATTTTAGGTGCTCTCTGTTCCATGACATCGATTGTAAAATTCTACTTCTTAATGAACCTCATTCCTTAAAGTTAAGGGTGGAATGAAATGTCACTTCCCTGAATTCCACATGAATATTATTCATTAAGTAGCAAACTTACTTGTGTGCTCTCTTTTGGGCTGAAAACCCAAAAATCAATCTAATGGCAATGTATGTCATTAAGTTTCAAACCAATATACTTTCTTATTTGAATCAAGATGTATCTTGAATTAAAATACAATAATAAGGTGATGAAATGTGGTAGGCAGGTAGTTATAGAGAGATATGGGACATAATGCTTGAGTGGGATTATGAATTCATATTTGTTACAGGCGGCCGTTTTCCCCAAGTTGATTCTAAATCTTCGAAGTGCCTCTAAGGCATGTCCTACCACTATCAGAAATTTACTATCAAAGTTCTTATATAGTTGGGTCATAACACATTTACCAGCCTCTTAGAATGATATGAATGTAAGAGTGGATTGATGATTTTAAAGCCTAGTACACTTCAATGATTCACTGATAGTATATGCATGGAATAACCAACTGATTTAGCTAAACATTCCTGACATGAAGAAATAGAAACTTAAGCCTTTTAGATGCTAAAATTTAAAATTCACTTGGTAAATGTCTTACATCAGGCTTCAGCACTCCATTGCACTTTTGGCATGTAGGGATGTGAAAATTCTCTTCCCAAAATTTTTCATCAATCTCAATGTCACCATCAGGCCTTTGCTTCATGCCAAAGCTCTTGTCTGATCCAGGGTTGCCATAGTCCAAACTTTCAATTGCCTCTGCCCACTGAAGTAAAAATATATTTTACTTGTTCATTAGGCCACCATCAGGATTAACTAGAAATATATAAATAAATAGATAAAAAAAAAATTTAACTTAACTGCTAAAGTCAAGAAAATATGTAGAAAATTAGCCATGGAAATTATATTCCACAAAACTAACCTTTGGATTAAGGGCCTTAAGTTGATCCTGAAATATATGCCGGCAAAAGGAAAAACCACAATCTATACAAATCACGGAATAAACAGTTCCATGCAATTCAACTGGATTGCTACCAGCACGGTGATGCAACCTGTAACAAAAATGAGTTGTTCCAACTAAAGTTTGCTAGATGTTACGAAGAGCACCAAGACTATGTTTGTTTCAATCTTAACATCTTCCCTATTGAATTTTGTTCCATGCAACAAAGACCTCATAAGAGACACGCAGTTAGTTACCTATCAACATTTTGCGTAATCATCAAGTTAACCCGACCAGCTTTTTCTAGTGATGATAAAGCAATATGGGCTGCACTGGGCTGCGCAGCATTAAATCTTCTCCACCCAGCATAACTCCTTGCCCAATAACGCCTACGAGCCCGACTAGAGCGGAGAAACTCCTGTTCATAAACAAATAAAAATGAAAAATAAAAACATTAGTTGAAGGTAGAGCTTCGAGCCTCTGATTAATAAGTCACATATAGGCGAAGTTAAATTAATAAAAAAAAATGGATAAATAAAAACATGATGCAACATTATTATAAAACAAAGATATACAACCGATGCATTTTTCTTTTGTAATTCTATGTAGTTCTTCAAAACTTAATCTCCTGAAGACATGTATAAGCAATACTGCGGTCAAGGCCTATGGCAGAGTGAGGTATCAAGTTATTCTTTATTGAAGTACACATTTTCAACAGGTTCAGATGCTGCTAAAAGTTATGAACAGTTAGCATCTAGATGTAAACATGATTTAGCAGCTAAAAAATATCCAATTTCTTGTTTCAACGAATAATAAAATCTTGAAAACTTCATAATAAAACCTCCATTCTTCACTTCAGTAATTTTACTTCATAGTACTATAATCAGCATCTGTCTTTGGTTGGCACAGGTAAAGCTGCCTCTCTTTCATTTTTTTCACTTCTATACCACTGGAGTGATATGTCTACTGTAACCTTTCCCATTTTTTGTCTCAAGTGTGATAATTTTTTAGACTAAATTTAGCTCAGAACATCTCAGAAGTCAGAACCATAAAAAGAAATGCATGAACCCTTCCTACGAAAACAATTATATAGCATCTCCTATTTTGAGAGAAAAATAGGAGTCAGTATGATAGCACATGCCTTCAGATCACCTGATGGGTAATTGGTTTGAAACCAGAACTGTAAGCTCCATTTGGACTGCAACACAAGAAAGATGGTAATAATAGATGAGAATAAATTACGCATAGCAGAAACTCTATGATCACAAAGAAAATATAGTGATAATTCATTTAATTCAGTTATCATGATCTCCAAAATAAGTATTCCTGGTAAATTCAGCTGAAGAAGGATGCTTTAATAATAGCAAGAAAACATTGGGAGCATACATACTTTGAGAAAGATACCAGCTTAGCAAAATGATAAGAGTTCCTGTGCTTCTTATAGGCAAAAATAGCGCAACTTAATACACACACATACATATATCACTATTACTATATACAACCAACTAACAGCAAAATAGTAGCAACCCAGACTTGGCTGCTTAACTTTTCTGATTGCCTCTGAAGTGCCAACATATTGGACAAAACAGTCAAAACTTGCTTTCTAGCTATAAATGTATCAGGATAAGAAGCGCGCGCTAGTGCGCAAGGCTCCTGGCACTGTAGGGGTTCTAAAAAACTGAGGGTTAGTAAAAAGTTATATCCATAAGAAATCCATGGATTGGGAACCTAAAACCCATGAGATTGTTGGATTAAAAGTTACTAATGCGATTGGGAACCTAAAACCCTTTGTCAAACATAACTTAACATTATCAAAACTTTACTTAATGGCATAGCGGGGGCTTGACTGTGGAACAAAAAGTAAAATAATATGATCAGATGAGAAGAGTCAATTCAACAAGTAATATTAGGGCTCAAAAAGATTGATGGAAAAGTGATGCAGGAGCATCCAAAAATACTTCCCTAAACGAAATTAGGGGTTTTATTATCTTTCATTGTTCTGTTTGTCTTTCTATATTCTTGCTGTCGGCATTAATTTCTGTTTTTCTTAGGGGTGCCATAACTTAGTATAAATAGCTATGTTTGTTTATTTGTATCTACCTTTGATCATATCATCAGAAAATATAGTTTTATTTGGGATTCTTTTTCCTTAGAACTCAAATAGCTTTGTTCCTGCTTTATTCCTACTGCTATTGTCTCTTTGTTCTCATGTGTTATTGTTGGGATGTCCTCTCTCTAGTATCCTTTTACCCTAACTAGTAAGTCAGAAACTTCTAGCCTCTGTCCTGTATCATAAAGTAAAGTTAGAACGTTCTTTCTGTTAGCTATGGAACATTAGCATCATGAAAAAATACTATAAACTTAAATTTCTGAAATTATTTATTCTTAATCTTTTCTGCTTGGAAAGTGGCTCAATATCAGAGGCTGCAAAACAAGGTTCCATGCACCTTATAAAGCATAATCAACTATATCAAAGAAGAGAAGAACCTTCTGTAGTCGGGAATACCACATTCTGTGCTAATTCCAGCTCCAGTCAATACCACTAGCTTGGTACTGCAACAGAGGATAATAAACAATAAGAAATCCAGTAAAGGAAGTACCAAACATTGTAGTGACGAATTTAGATACCCTCCAGCACCGAAGGAAACCTCGGATGCAGCAACGAATATAGAATTCAAATGACAAATAACAGGGATATTAGATTATTTATTTACCTTTGATCGAAAAACTGATACAAAAGGTTGACATCTTGCATGCTAGGCGGATCTGAATGAGGAGCCAACTTCTTGTCCCTCAAGAAGCTCGAAGGCACTTTTCCTTCTCTCGTCAACGAAGTGCCTGGGACAGATACTTGGGTTGAGTTTTGGACAGACTTCACTGAGCTACGAAAAGAAATGACTCTTCTTTGGCTGCTTGGTAATCGCCAACTTGTGCTACTTGATTGAATAACATCTGTATAGAAAAGATGATTTCAAGAACATATCTCAACTGGAACATAGTGGCAGAGTAGCAAAGACATGGTTACTGATACTATAAACTTGGGTGTAACAAAAGCAGACTTGCCTGTCATGATATTCCTCATTTCTCTAGCAGTTCTGGGACCCTGTAAGTTAAAGAAAACAATCCGGTTCAACAAAACCGAACTTGTGCTTTTAAGAGCAACTAAAGAGAATCCATTCCAGCACAGAATTGGTAAAGTAAACAACGCTTAGAGATTAATTCATTGTGCTAGTGACTTGTTCAAACTGAGAATGTTAAATGTAAATTATTTTGATTTCAGACTCTAAATTGTACAGATAAGTTTTTCTGTTGATGCAGATAAGGTCTGCTTATCTATCATTGTGCTGGTAACAACCTTTAGAAACATAACATTGAACAAATTATTTACCCTCAACTTCATTTCTCAAGTTTCCTTGAATACCCAACATGATTATCAGTTCCCTTTTTGTTTCAGATGACTATTCCTAATCCAAATTTGAATTGAAACATGAGAACGAATTGGAGAAACCCAGAAAATGCATATAAGCACAAAGAAGATGGGAAGGAATGCAAATGTAAAATGAAAAAGATAAAAAAAGAAAGAAATGGGAAATGGACTCACGGAAAAGAATGGTAACCGAATGAGCATGGCTGCCATATTTGTATCCAAGTTTCAAGGAGAGGAGAAGGAGAAGAAGAAGAAGAAGAGGGAGTTTCGGTTATTTCAGCATTGGACTCATCGGTCAGCGTGTTCTCTTTCACCTACATTTTCCACGTAGCATACTTGAACACCATTTGCCTACGAGGTTTTCTCATGTGCGGAGCGTTAGTACACGATACAGGATCTAAGTGCTTCATATCTTACCTTAGACATTAAATCATTAAATTACACCATTATTTTTGGGGTTCACTCAAAAGGTGAATCTAAAATTTATCCCGATTTATTTGATTTCCGACATGTACCTTTGTACTAGCTAGTCATTATGTTGGCCATCACTTTAGTCCATCTACAACTTTGATGAGATTGCGATGACATGACATGCGCAATTAGATGTGTTGTTAACTTGTTGTTGTGATATTGTCCGTCATATCTCGTCGACTCCATACTATGTCGGCAACTAACGGGATTCACAATAATTACACAAACAATTGAACAGATTGACCATATCGTGCAGTATGACGGACACTGTTGTAAAATTTGGGTTTTTTTTCTTTGTAAAATTGATTAAAATAGAAAATAAATTTGGTAAAATAAAATAAATAAAAGTTAAGATAAAAATAGATGGGCTAATAGATAATATATATATATATATGGTAAAACCAAATTGAGAAAACAAGTCTGGTATGGTGAAGCACGTCAAAAGATGATGTCTTAAAGCCTTTGTAGCCTCCCTACGTGCAGGTGCTGACGGTCTACAAGACTCCAAGATACGACCCCAATACAAGCAACCAAAGGTCCGCTATGAGCACGTTCACAGTCACATAGAATCTCCAAGGCACAGAACCGTTGCCCAAAATAATAGTAAAATATGAAAGATAGTAATCGAAGTGGTAGTATGTAAATGAGGAGTAGAGATAATCATTTGTTGTAAACAACTTGGGGAACATTGTTGCCTTTTATAAGCTCCAATTATCTCTTGTAACCTCCATCATAAACACACCATAAACTCAGAAAATTAAATCCCAAAATGAAACTCCTATAACCCCCAAATAATCATAGGATTAAAAGCATAAGTTACAAATTGAAAATTGAAAATCAAATTAAATCACATTAAAGATTTTAAAATCTTTTTTTTTTTTTTTTATTGAAGGTGAGATAGCAAATTATCTCGGTTACGTTAGCAAGTTAGTAACACACCCACCCAGTCAGAAACAGAAGTATCCCAACATAGCCAAACTATTCTCCCGTTGCATGCGCACGAACCTTAAGGCCCCTCAAACCTGCTGGCCACTAGATGTAGGAGTGGGGATTCGAAAGCCAGACTTAGGGGTTCCAGACTAGGACCTCAACCACTACACCACATCTAGTGGTTTTTCAAAACCTTTTAAAATACCAACAATCCCCCACAAAAGGTTTTAAAATCTTTAAAAGCAAAGAAAATAATACACACACACACACACAGAGACATAGGAGCAACATAATACTATGCAGTAGGTGTAAGTGCCTTCCGGGCTTGAACCTATACTTAGTGATAATAGCTTCCATCTAAGGAACCTGAGTGACACAGTCTTGAACTCAGCCTCGTTGATCAAACTTCAACGTATTACACACATAGTATTGGTTGAGACTTGGGATGCGGGGTAGCGCTATTTATGGTCATACGCTCAATCTTGATTCTCATGAGAGTCTTTAGAGAAGAGCCCAATTCTCATGATCGCGGCCTCACGACGACTCTCACTAGGTGCGTTCTCCAAGGGAACATGTAAACTGCACTCCACCGGAGATTGCTCGCCTCGAAACTCATTCAAGGATACTTTAAGTCCCTTCCTAACGTCACATTATATAGCACTCATGTCATAGGGATGAGCGGAGAATATCTCAATATCTCATTTAGGATATCTCCATCTTATAAAATAGTGCTTAATAAGTCACGCAGTATGGATTGTTTCTACCCATTGAATTTCCTTCATGGGATCTTCAATCACAAAAGTTGGGTTACCTCCCTAGGTGACTCCTTTGTGGGCTTAAGCCCATCCCCCTCGACAATTCTAGGACTCTGCTCCTAGAAAGACCCTTAGTCAAATGGTCTACAATATTATTCTCTGACTTTACAAAGTCTAAAGTGACAATGCTCTTTCTAATTAGGCCCTTCATAGATTTATATCTCACATGCATATGTATGTTCATCTTCTGGTTCGTGTGAGATTGCTTTTGCAAGTCTATCAATGCATCACAATCACAATGTACTGGTATAGCAGATAAGGGTTTTTCTACTAAAGGTATTTCCGTCAATAAACTCTTAATCCACTCAGCCTCAGTACAAGTGACATCTAGAGCTACAAGTTCTGATTATGTGGTGCTTCTAGTGATTATGGTTTGCTTCTTTGATCCCCAAGAAATTGCTCCTCCCCCTGATAAGAATATGTAACCACTAGTAGACTTCACATCCTCATTATCTGTTATCCAATTTGCATCACTATAACCCTCTACCACATTAGGGAATCCCTTATAGCACAATGAGTAATTAAGTGTACCTCTAAGGTATTTAAAGACATCCAAAGCATTCCAATGCTCTTTACTAGGGTTATGTGTATATCTACTTAGTCTCCCCACTGCATAAGCAATATCTGGCCTAGTCTTATTGGCAATGTAAAGTAAAGAACCTATCATTTGAGAATACTTCAATTGTGAAAAAGGTTCTCCTTGATTTTTCTTCAAGTGGACGTTTGAGTCATAAGATGTTGACACGGGTTTGACATCAAAATAATTAAACTTCTTCAACATCTTTTCAATGTTGCTAGATTGACTCAAAAATATACCTTCAGAGGTTCTCTCAATTTTCATTCCTAAAATCACACGGGCCTCTCCCATGTCTTTCATGTCAAGGTTCATGGATAGATATGATTTTACATTATTAACAATCTCCAAATTTGTCCCAAAGATCAATATATCATCAACATATAAACATAAAATCACGTGTTCCCCATTTTCTACTTTGGAGTATAAACATTTGCCATGACTATTGATCTTAAAATCATAATCTAGGATCACTTTGTCAAATTTTTCATGCCATTGTTTAGGAGCTTGCTTAAGGCCATATAAAGACTTAACTAACCTACAGACCTTATGCTCTTGACCTTTAACTATAAATCCCTCAGGTTGCTCCATGTAAATCTCTTCATCTAAATCTTCATTCAAAAATGTCGTCTTCACGTCCATTTGGTGAATGACTAGGTTATGTACAGATGTTAACGCTATTAAAGTCCTAATGGTGGTAATCCTAGTGACAGATGAATAAGTGTCAAAGTAATCTAAGTCCTTCTTTTGTGTAAACCCCTTAGCTACTAGCCTAGCCTTGTATTTGTCTATACTTCCGTCAGGTTTCAATTTCTTTCTAAACACCCATTTGCAACCTATTGCTTTGCTCCTAAGAGGCAAGTTTGTTAACACCTAAGTGTTGTTTTGGATAATAGATTGAAACTCATCACTTATTGCCTCTTTCCAAAAAGGTACATCTATAGATGAAGTGGCTTCCTAATAAGTTGTGGGTTCTCCTTCTGTTGAAAAGGTGTAGAAATCATCTCCAAATTTCTTTTCTACTCTAGCCCTTTTACTCCTTCTAGGATCTAAAGGCTCTGTATTTTCATTTCTGGTTAAACTGGAAGGTTTGTCTCTAATTTGTACTTCCTTTGGAATTCGGATTTTGAAAGGAAAGATATCTTCAAAGAAAGTAGCGTCTCTAGATTCTATGACAGTGTTGTTTGCAACTTCCTTAACATCAGAGTTGAATACTAAGAACCTATTGGCGTTGCTATTTTTGGCATAACCTAGAAAGATGGTGTCTACGGTCTTGGGACCTATTTTCTTTCTCTTAAGATCTGGTATAAGTACTTTTGCTAAACACCCCCACACTCTAAGAATTTTGAGATTGGGTAACCTTCCTTTCCACAACTCGTAAGGAGTTTTGTCATTTTGTCTCACAGTTATCCTATTAAGTATGAAACAAGCTGTTAGCATTGCTTCCCCCCACAAATTCTCAGGTACTCCACTACTAAGGATCATGGAGTTGACCATGTCTAACAAAGTCCTATTTCTCTGCTACACCATTGCATTGAGGTGAGTAAGGTGGAGTGACTTCGTGAATAATTCTGTGTTCTTCACAAAAGGTATTAGATCATTAGAGGCGTACTCTCCACCTCTATCAGACCTAAGTATTTTGATCTTTTTCTCTAATTGGTTTTCAACTTCACTCTTATATACCTTGAACTTATCAAACACCTCATCTTTTGTTTTGATAAGAAAGATATAACAATACTTAGAGTAGTCATCAATAAATGTCACAAAGTATTTGTTCTCATCTCTAGTAGGGGTTCTATTTGAGTCACATACATCACTATGTATGAGTTCTAAAACTTGTGTGTCTCTTTCTACAAGCTTGTTATAGGATAACTTGGGTCGTTTGGCTTGAACACACACTTCACATTTTTGCTTAAAATCTACACTAGACTTTGGTATTAACTCTAAGTCCATCAATCTTTTTACTTTGTTCAAACTCACATGTCCTAACCTTCCATGCCACACATCACAAGATTCAACACTAAAAATTTGAGGAGAAATTTTTTATTCATTTCATGTGCTACATTCAAATTAATTAAACCTTCACAAACGTACCCATTTCCAATAAAAACATTATTCTTTGTAATAACAATCCTATCAGACTCCATTACAATTTTGAAACCTTGTTTCATTAAACATGATGCACCAATAAGATTTCTCCTCACTCCTGGAACATGTCGCACCCCCTTGAGAATTAAGGTCTTCCTAGATGTCATTTTCAGCTCTATGTCTCCTACTCCATGTACTGGTGCGACAGTGTCATTTCTTAGGGTTACACTTCCTCCACTTGAGTCCTGATAATTTTAAAAAAAAAACTTTTGTCAAAACACACATGTACATTTGCTCCAAAATCTACCCACCAATCACTATTACAGTGTGTAAAATTAATCAAGGGCTTAGAACTATACCTTAAAATATGATCATTTTGATCATCTTGATCTACAAGCATATTTACTTGAGCTTTTGTACCCTTTTGCCCTTTGTTACATTTGGGTTTAGGCTTGTAGACTTGTGTCTTCTTAAAATGGCAATCCCTTGCTAAGTGATTGGTCCTCCCACAGACAAAGCATGCTTGCTCTCTCTTGTCATTAGAATTGTTATGGGACCTATTGGGTGGGAATGGAACCTATGGTTGAAGCCTCGACGAAAGGAATTTTGGTTTTGGTGGAAGGAATTGTTTCTATTGGTTCTCTTGAAGGAATTCTTTCTATGTTAGAACCTATTTCTATTGTTTGAATTCTCCACTAGATTCACCTTAGATTTTCCTTCTTCAATATGTTACTCTAACCTATGCTTCTCTTCTACCCTAAGGTTGTTGAATACTTTGGTTAAGGTCAACTTTCCTTGTTTGTGCCTAAGACTCTTGGCAAAGTTTGACCAACTAGGGGGTAGTTTATCTATGAGGTAAGACACTTTGAATTATTCGGTAAACTCGGTTCCCTTTGACTCTACTTTTCTTAAGAGGTCTTTAAACTCATGGATTTGCACATTCACGGTTTTCTCCTCAACCATTTTACAGCTGTTAAAGGTTGACACAGTAAAACGGTCTATGCCTGCATCATCTAAGCCATACTCATCTTCTAACTCTTCCCAAAGGCTCTTTGCACTAGTGGTATCACGATACATTGTAGAGATCATTAGAAAGGGCGCTAAGAATCCTATTCTGACAATGATATTCTATTTCATCTTTTGTCATCTTAGGAGTGGTGGATTTTGAGCTTTGTGTTTCACTAGTGGGAGTGGAAATTGTAAGTGTGGTTTTCTTTGAAGGAGTCTCACTAGTTGTATCTTCTAAGGCGGAAACTAGCCCTAAGACAGTTAGCCAATACCTCATTTGTTTTTGCCATCTCTTAAAGTTTTGGCCATCAAACTTTTCAGGTTTCACACTATTGGTTTCTATGGTATCCATTCTAATTCCAACAATCAAAGAGATGCAAATATTTTTGAAAATTGAAATTCAAGTCTATTTGAGATTTCCTAACTTGAATCAAGGACTAAACATTTTATAGAAAATATATGTATTCAAGCTAACAATAACAATGATATCAATAAAAGCTTATGGTAAATTATTGAATAATTACTATTTTCTTAACGAACTGTCAATTTGATTGTAGAAAGCAAAACAACTAATTAAGTGAAAAATTGTAACAGCAAATTTAAAAGATCTAAAGTGAAGTAGATAGTTAAAATCGGTTAAAAGAAACTTAACATACAAAGGGTTTATATTGTTGTAAAATTTGGGTTTTTTTTCCTTTGTAAAATTGATTAAAATAGAAAATAAATTTGGTAAAATAAAAGAAAGAAAAGTTAAGATAAAAATAGATGGGCTAATAGATAATATATATATGGTAAAACCAAAATGAGAAAACAAGCTTGGTATGATGAAGCAAGTTAAAAGATGTTGTCCTAAAACCTTTGTAGCCTCCCTACGTACAGGTGCTGACGGTCTACAAGACTCCAAGATACAACCCCAATACAAGCAAGCAAAGGTCCGCTATGAGCACGTTCACAGTCGGATAGAATCTCCAAGTCACAGAACAGTTGCCCAAAATAATAGTAAAATATGAAAGGTAGTAATCAAAGTGGTAGTATGTAAATGAGGAGTAGAGATAATCTTTTGATGTAAACAACTTAGGGAACATTGTTGCCTTTTATAGGCTCCAATTATTTCATGTAACCTCCATCATAAACGCACTATTAAATCAGAAAATTAAATCCCAAAATGAAACTCCTATAACCCCCAAATAATTATAGGATTAAAAGCATAAGTTACAAATTGAAAATTGAAAATCAAATTAAATCACATTAAAGACTTTAAAATCTTTTAAAATACCAACAGACACTTCATATCAAAAATGAAAATTTGGTTTGGGCATAGACATCATCACTAACAAGACCCACAATAAACAGGTCAGCAATAAATAGACCAAATTGACGGACTAACCCATTAAAGTATTTGGTCTTCAGTTGAAGAGTATAAGTCATTCATCATAAAATCGAAAGTTTAATAAGTAATTTGTGAGTGTTCACTACTAGAATAATACAAATAGACATCACTTCATTTAAATTGGTCCAGATTTCACGCGATGTAAAAAAATCATTCCAACATCGGTTTCTGAAAATTCGATTTCTATTTGTATATTTAACATAAGTTATTACTGTTGATTGATGTCTATACTTTCATTAAAAAAAAATTAAAATGGTAGAGAGACTAAGTTAAAAAATTTCGCGTAGGCGGGGAACAAAATTGAACATAATCAGTTTCCCACTTTACCTCACCCACTGACCTATTTTCCCTGCTCTTCCCTGAAATCCTCTCTCTCTCTCTCTCTCTCTCTCTCTCTCTCTCTCTCTCTCTCTCTTCCCCCCATCCCCCGATTCTCTACCCTGTTTCTGGTTGAATGCAATGACGAACAATGACATGCTATCCGAGGAAGTGGGGGCTTATTTGTGCATTACTTTCTCTCATATTTAATGTTTACCAGCCCCACGGATTGTTCCCTTCTTATTTTGGAGACTTCAATCTTGTTCTTTTCTTTTGTTGTTGTATATGGAGAAGTTTAGGCCATATATATGTCCCCTTCTCCTTACTCTTTACTTGTTTTTATCAAAAATAGTATTAATGAGAATTTTCTTTTGGTTACAACTTGTATTCTCATTGTGATATTTTTCTAGTGAAGAAACTGATTTATTTACATAGGGAGCAAATCATCTTTAAACTAGAAATTGAAGCAAAAAGAATGAAAAGATAACAACATGAGATAATAAACTGATGTTATAAATGACTAAGAACATCAATTTATAATAGTAGGTTGTAAACTGATGTTAGTAAAGAACATGTACATTGGTTCCTTAAAAGGAAGCGATGTGTGGAGTCATTTTTAACATCGGTTGTTTAAAAGGAAGCGATGTACAGATGCATTTTTAACATCGGCTAATAACCGATGTCTGGGATTTCATGATTTTTAACATCACGCACTAAGACATCGGAAATTTTTTGTTTGACATCGGTTTGAAACTGATGTCTTATGAACTTTATTCTAGTAGTGTACGTTGTAAATAATTATGGCTATTCATGTAAATAGGTGTTGTGTGATCTGTGCCAATTAGTGATTGACTGACTTGTAATTAGTGATCGATTGATTTGTAATCGTATGAGTGATTGGTGTAGCTATTAAGTATTTATCTTTTGTATACTTGATGTAATATTTTTTTGTTTGAACGAAATAGGTCAGCCCTTTCATTAGATTCAGCAAGCAGTACAAAAACAAAATACCCATGAGAACCTAAAAAAAAAAGTATTCTACGAGAATAGCTCCCCAAAAGTCCCTAGTACACTTACCTTTTAGTGACAATTATGCACCATTATTCAAACAAGAACCATAAACCTCGAAGCACACATAAATGACATCAACTAAGGCACTGGTTCTTGCGACCTATGAACTAAAATAAAGCTGAAATAGTCGTAGAAGGTGACAACTCACCTTCCACCATTCCCTCTTCAATAGGAACCTCTCCTACCTGAGTAGCCTCACCTTCTCCCCTCTGCATGGTATGATGCTCCTCAATATCTCAGCATCCGGTGTGGCAAGTGATATATCAAAATTCAAAACTTTTCCCCGACGTTTATACTTTCGAATTTTCTTCTCCTCCTGTTCATTTGAAGACTTAAGCTTATTTTTGCTTCCCTTGGGACGCTCAATCTTCTTTTTCTTTGGAGAAACCAACAACTTTCTTATGTTGCACAATCAAAGAGACATTCTCTCCAACAGGAAAAGCCAAGTACTTCTTCCCAAAACGACTCAAATTGGATGCAGCCTTTCTTTTCTTCCCTGCTGACAACACTTGCATGGAAGAAAACTCCACCCTAGCCTTCTCGACTCCTGTCGCAGTCTCCATTGGCAGCAAAGCCAAAGCCGCCGAGTCGTGCAGCTTTCTGAACGACCGGCAACGGAAGGCCCGAGCTCGAATTCCCCCCAGAAACCTTCAAACCTGGATTCAGAAAATTAGGGTTCCCCAGCACCTTGGAGTTCAAGAAACTCTCATTTGTCAGAGATGCATAGTTACCCTTCTCGATCAAAACAGTCCACACTCCACTCTCAGCAGAACCTAACTCCCTTTCCCCTCGAATCAGATCGGTGCTAACTCTTCCCGCGACCTTCTCCGTTGCTGAAGGACCCACATCTCTCCCTGGAGACAAGTACAAACCCGCCAATGCAGCTGCCAGCGGCCTAGCCTGGAGCTCCTCCTTCTCTTTAATCAAGATTTTGTCACACCCTAGGGCATCATGAAGGAACAATCCACAATCACGACATAACCCCTTAACCTTCTCATAGATGAAAGTTAACTCCGGGCTCACCACTTGAGAAAACTCAAACACCTTCCGGATCCGAATCCGACATCGGACATTGAACACGATCTTGATCCTCTGTTCCTCTTTCTTTCTCTTTAAAGCATTCTGATCCATCATGGTTACCTTCCCTAAAGACATCCCCACCATAGCTAGCGCCTTCTTGTTCCTTAAGGCAAATGGAAGCCCCTTCACAGCTATCTAGGTTTCCATCAAATTCAATGAAACCTCCCCCAGGGACTGAGCCCGTCATATTTCCTCATTTGATGTAATTCTATAAAAACCTCATTGTGAGATGGATGGAAGTGTATTCCATTCTCTGCATCCCAATTCTCTTTTTTTCTCTCAAATTCTTTTACTTTCGTTTTATGACATCGAGGAAAATGAAGTTACTGAAAAAAAACACACGCATCTAAAAACGGAAACAGCAGATCTATACCCTTTGCACAAAGACATTGTCTCCCTCCACAAGTCCAGAGTCCAACGTAAGAAAAGACCACCTTCATCTTCCTCATCCACTCTCTAAAGTAACAATGGCTTTGCATATTTGCAACTGCTTTGCTCTGTCAAACCACAAACAAACCCACACCCGGCAACCCTGCTTCTCAAATTCAAAGCTCAAAGCTTCTTCTTCGCTTCAAACACCACCTCACTTGACCAAGAGAAGCCTCAGCCTCTCACTCTTTGCAGCAGTTTGCTTAAATGGGGTCCTCCCGAACTTACCCATTTTCGCTCAAGAGTTGGAGCTCGAGCGGTACACGGATTCCAAGGAGGGCTTCACTCTCCTCCGGCCCTCCTCCTGGATAAAGGTATCTTCTATTTTTCCAGTACTACTTGCTTTCAGTCTGTTTAAAGTGAATTGTGTGTGAATGATGATTATGTTTGGCTTTGGTGGATGGATAGGTTGATAAAGCAGGGGCCACTGCTTTGTTTGAAGAGGCAAGTAACGGCAGCAACAATGCTGGCGTTGTCGTCAACCCGGTTCGGCTTAACACACTTGGAGAGTTTGGCAGTCCTCAATTTGTTGCTGATAAGCTTATCCAAGCCGAAAAGCGCAAGGTAATTTGCTTCTTTTGAATGTGTATCTTTCGTCTCCGTGTTGCTGATGGATTATGATGGTGTTGTGGAGAAAATGATTTTGTTGTTGTAAGATAGCCTCAGGAGAAGTATTCATTTGCTTTAGATATGGAAATGTGGCCTGTGAATTAAGGTTTTATAATAAGCCTGTGTGTCTTTCCTAACCTCTTTTTGGTCCGGCATTTCATTAATCATTAGGATAATGTTTAATTGGAGAAGAAGACTACCCTCAGGTGTATATAAGGTGTATACAGTTAGATACTATGAAAGGGGGATCTTCACTACAAGCTATCCGCGCTGTCTTAGATTGAATGGCAATAGGATAAGTCGACGTTTAATCTATGAGGCGGCACTCTTCAAAGTTAAAATATAGATAGCTGGTCATGAGAGAGCCATTCCAAATAGTATAAAACCAGAATTATCACACAGGCCCTGGCTTTCATTAGTTACACACCCATTTGGCTATTGAACAGCCACTATGAGTCTGTCAAGGGCTTCCTTTCTTCTGGAAAATAGGTTGAACAACTCAAATGATATCTCCATTACCAAATTCCAACATTTTTCTGTGAGGATTTCAATGCAGAAGGCCAGAAAGAAATTCTTTAACTCAGCTATTTGAAACAGATCTGGCTGATTATATTGTTTGGGACTATCCTTTAAATAGTGGTTTAACACTATTCTACTCTCACTCCATGGCTTTATAAAAAAAAAAAAAACAGTAATGAAATAATCTCATGCATCTAGATAGACAAACCATGGATTGAGAATATAAGGCCAAATCACTTTTTAATCTAAAAAGCACCAGATGCAGCAAAGATTACCTCAGCTCTTACCAAACAGATGGAAATCACAGTGCTTGAGTATGGAAAAAGTACTGGAGTCGATTGTTATTCCTTGCTTGCATCATAAACTAGCTTGATGTTTCATGTTTGTTTGAACCTGCATTTTGTTTGTTAATAGAGATTGTGCATATCCTGACCGTTTGGATGACTTGCTTGCTTAGCGTGGAGAATGTCTCTTTTCTTTTACTCCCCAACTTTTTTATATTGTCTCATGCTCCCGACGTTCTGTTCACAACTTCTTAGTAAAATAACCTTGGGATAAGAAACTCTTTGATTAGATGAAGGATTGGGTGTACATTTCTCATGGAACTGTGTTCAGCATGACCAATAAAGTAAGGCTCTTCAGTAAGACCTTTGGATCTTTGTAAGCCTACTTTGGGTCAATTTGATTGCATAATTCTTTTGCCATTTCTTTGGATAGCTGTTTTTTTTTTTTTTTTTTACCTAAAAGTTGGGCATTGGGTTTGAACTAATATGGACTCCAAGTTAACGTTAATGGTATATATCTTATCTTTATAAAATATGACGGTGTAATGCATTACTTATATGGGAATAAAGGAAAATACTAAGTTTACTCAATAGAAGGCATCAATTGCATTGTTTGACATACCAATTGTGTATATTTCAGCTCTTGGACTCTCTGCAGTCTGCATTGAAATAAGGTCTCAATAAACTGCTAATAGTAAACTCATATGAACTAATGAAATTGCCAGCTTGAGTATATGACACTAATATGGAAGGTGGAAGGATAACTTAAGAGCATACCAGCTTTCGGTTTCTAGTATTCCTCGGTTTGACTCTTACCATTGCCCACTATCCATATTAATCCCTTGACAATTCACTGTCTTGAATCCAGTACTCCTTTCCAGGCTGCGGAACAAGAATCCTTTTCTCAGCATCAAAAAAGTTCTCTGGAATTTTGTTTAAGGATAAAGATTATCCGTATTTTGACAATTTTCATTTTAGCTTTGCTTCATTTGGAGAATGCCTTTCTTGTTGTTCTGTAAAATAACATTAGGATTAAGGTCAAATTTTTGGAAATGTACATTTGGCATGGACCTCTGTCCATCATGACCCAGAAAGTTGGCTTTCAGCATACTTTGTGTCTTTCTTGGACTTTGTTCCTTTCTTTTTTTCTTTTGTGGTCAATGTGTTGTTGTTAGCCTGAGAACAGTGCATATATCGTTTTGACTTGGATCAGAGTATAAAAGCTTAAAGACTCCAACTTTTCTAATCTCAACTGCATGACCTGATTATCTCTCTCATTAGTTCTGTTCAGCATATTAGACAATATGTCTGTTTGTTGTGACTTAGATGAGCGCGGTTCATATGGTCTGATTATTGGTTGCTGCTGCTATCTTTTTAAGACTTGAGGTCTTGAATATTTGATGGATCTTTCAGTTGAAGGACCAATATCAGTTATGCTAGTGCAACGTCACAATGTTGGGTGAATATTATTGGATTGAGCTTACAGTGGCATTTTTATTTCTTACTTTGTTAGGCACTGCCTCTCAGATTTTTCAAACCAGTAGAACTGTTTCCTCATGTTTATTCTGATCATACAGGAAAGTACAAAAGATGCTGAAGTTATTGGAGTTGCAGAGCGATCAGGTAAGGATGGCCTACAAGTGTACGAATTTGAGTATAAGATTGATAGCACTAGGGGAGGGATGAAGAGAATCTTTTCTGCCGCATTTGTTGCCTCAAAGAAGCTCTACCTCTTAAATATTACTCACTCAGACAAACCAGAGAGCCCTCTTAACCCACATACAAGACTGATGTTGGAACAAGCTCTTCATTCTTTTGATGCAACAACTTAAACATAATATTACTGCACATTCTTCCATCAAAACAACTTTACTGTTTCTGAATCTGCTTGTGCCCCTCAAGGATCTGCCCAAGCAATAGCATGTCTTCAACTTCAATGAAAGATATCGGAGTGTTTCAAACCAAATTGAAGGTAATCTGGTCACTGATATTATTCATGAGGTAGAGAACAGCCAATTGTCTTATACATAGTGCTGCTAACCGATTGCATTAATGCCTACTGAGAACCCTTAACGTTATCTATAGTTTATTTTGTTTAGAACACATTGAGGCCCTTTTGTAATACAACAATTTAAGGTAGAAGTGGTTACCTTCCGAACAGGACAGGGATGACAATGTTCCTGTACGTTTTTCTCAAATAGTATCACACTTTCAAATGACAGTTTGTTCTTCAAGCAATTGGATTTAATGAAAGAATGAAATAAATAAGCGTGGAAGCAGATATCAAGGCTTTGAATTCGGCGGCAAGGAAGCAAACCATGCAGTGCACTCAACCCGCAATCCTAGTCTTTGCATGTGGAACTCTCTCCAAAGAAAATTTCAAAGAAGATATTGTAAACTACTACCTGGATCCCCATTTGACTCGTTATCTCATCTGATCGGAATCTTCCATGGAAAGTATCTCAGATTCTTCGTTGAACCTGTCCTACTTGGTTCGGTAACATTTACGTCTTTCTTTCTTTCTTTTTTAATTTTTGAATGGGAAAGGAAAAGGTCAAGATATGAAAGTAGGCTGGGATCTTGTAGTCAAGTGATTTTTGAAAGTAGCAGATCCCATTATCAGCATGGTCTGAGACAAAACAACCCAAAAGGCAACAACGAGAAAAATTAATGATTGACTTGTTCACTTGTTTGACGAAAAGACAGAGAGAAATTGTCCGTAAAGATTAGTAGTACAGTGTGGATAGAGATCCTAAATTCAAAGGCTGATGAGAGAGCATAGAAATGTGAGGTTAAAGTAAGATGAGAACATATAAAATTGGCGGTTGTTTTCTTCATTCTTTTTTTGGTCTGAGCGGTTGTTGTCTTTGCACTCGTTGACTTGCAGAGATTTATAAATGAGAATTCAAACTTGGCAACTGGCCAGCTAATACAGTTTTACGTGCAACATCTCCCCAAGTCTTGTAAACCTTTACATATTTTACACAAGGATGAGTATCCAGCTTGCTTGAGTCTCTCTCAACCACAGTAGCAGAAGAACCCAGTTGCATATAAGCTGCTACTTTCATCTTGAGCCAACTCCAGCTAGTTGAAAGCTTGATTAATTCAATGGGACAGAACCAAGTAGATGCATCACAAATCCGAGAGATGGATTCAGGGGAAAAGCGACTTAATGAGCTTGGTTACAAGCAAGAACTCAGAAGAGAGATGGTAATTGGAACCTAATTTGATTCACACTACATGTTTTTCATGCTGTCAAGTGTAGAACTGTATCTTCTATATAACTACTACTTGCTTACCACTAAGAGATTTATGAGATTGTTATGTATATTATTGGCTTGCAATTGAGCTTCATCAATTGGATGTTTGATTTATTTCAGACTTTGTTCAAAACTCTTGCAATATCTTTCTCGACGATGACACTCTTCACCGGAATCACTCCTTTGTATGGTTCTAGCCTTGCATATGCAGGTCCTGCAAGCCTTGTGTGGGGTTGGGTGGTAGTATCATTTTTCACCTGGTTTGTTGGACTTGCCATGGCAGAGATCTGCTCTTCTTTCCCGGTTAGGCCCTTCTCTTTTCACTTTTAATTCCTTTCATGTTTATATATCAATATTTTGTTGGTTGCATACCTTGTTTTTGCTCGTACTACTGCCACGGAGTCGTCTTTCATCTAATTATGTGATTCAGGTCCTAATGTTTGCTGAATTTGTTTTCCAATAAATCTTATTACTGCAAAATGACTAATCAGTGTAATTAAGAACATGTGTTTAGCTGGCTTTGAAAAAAACTGAAACCTCAGCTTTACTCTGAAACAACTTATATATAAGGTTATTTCACACTTGGCGCATCTTCACCTGTCTGCAATTCCAGTGTCAAAATCAATTTTGTTTTCTTTTTCTCTAATTCTGGCATGTTAATTATATCTTTCTTAATTCACACGATGATTAAGAAAACTGAAAATTATGAAAAAGAGAGTGAAAGTTTCACATGTTAATTCAAATTGACAAGCAGTTTACATAAGTTAGAAAACTGAAATATTAGTTGGGACTTGAAAAAAGAGAGAAAGAAACTTTTACTTCTCTCTTGAAAGTATCTGTTGTGTGGAAGTAGGATTGTGCATGGTATGATAAGTTGCAGGAGAAGTGGAAAGCATACCATGCCACAAGATGAATACCATAGAGTTGAACTCCAACATATATCTGCTTGTAATTTAAAGGTGGTGTTTAGGTGTTCAAGTCTGCTCTGCTAGAATCATAATCAGAGATGCCTTTCATTACTAAATTCTATTACATTCCGTTTGTCAAACAGACCACAGGATCTCTTTACTTCTGGGCTGCTCACTTAGCTGGCCCCAAATGGGGTCCCCTTGCATCATGGTGTTGTGCTTGGCTTGAGACCATAGGGCTCATTGCTGGCATAGGTACTCAGGTATGAATTGCTTTAGTGTTTATTCTTTTCAGAAAAAGTGTGAAATATGTAATGTGATTGAGCTAAACACTTGTTACTTGATTTTGAAGGCATATGCAGGATCTCAAACACTGCAAAGTATCATTTTACTATGCACTGGGACAAACAAAGGTGGAGGGTATTTTGCACCGAAGTGGTTATTCTTATGCATGTACATTGGCCTCACTCTTATATGGGCATTTCTCAACACATTTGCGTTAGAAGTGATTGCCTTTATTGATATAATATCCATATGGTGGCAGGTACAATCAAATATTCTGGTATCTTGCAATTTTTTTGTTTCAATTTTTGCAGGGATGTGGTTTTGATAATTCTGTATGGTGTGATAAGTGATTAGTAATACTGTGATTTATATACACTGATATCCAAAGTGCTAACTCTACCTTGACGAGCTTGCATTCCTAAATTTTGTCAAGTTAGGAACTAAAGACTACAAAGGAGGTGGTTTAACAGCATATCCCTATTATGTGATGTTTAAAATTTGGCAAGAAAGTTCAGACTTGGAGTGGTTTTAGACAAGTAGAAAAATCTAGCCAAAGGATACATGATTAGATTCTATCTTCCAAGCAAAATGCAGTGCTTTCAAATTACCATAATACATGAAGGGAAAACAAAAGGAAAATAGAATAGTGCAACTGGGTTATAGTATTATCTGATATAAAATGTTGGTTTCAAATATGCAATGTTTCATTGTCAGGTCGTTGGAGGGACGGTTATTGTTATAATGCTTCCCCTTGTAGCACTTACTACACAGTCTGCATCATATGTGTTCACAAACTTCGATGTGGCCCCTGAGGTGACAGGAATATCAAGCAAGCCTTATGCAGTGATTCTATCCTTTCTTGTTAGTCAGTATTCATTATATGGATATGATGCTGCAGCACATCTAACAGAAGAAACCAGAGGAGCAGACAAGAATGGTCCTATTGCTATTCTAACAAGCATCGGTATCATTTCAGTATTTGGATGGGCATACATCTTGGCCCTCACTTTCAGCATTCAGGTATGAATGCAAAGGCATGCCAAAGTAAAATCTTACATAATATTTGAAGCAAAAGTTTGAAATATATAGTGATTGCCGTAAAAGTATTCTTTTTGTTACTCTTAAGAAAGTAATTCTTTTGAGAAATCACCGTTAAATGATGGATTCCATAATAATCGTGTGTTAAAACATTCTTCCATACACGAAACTATCCTTTCTCAATTATATGTGTTGGAGATTATTAACCTGATACTTTCAAAACTTGTATTCCCTCTCAGGATTTTAGCTACCTATATGATCCCACCAATGAGACTAGAGGAGCATTTGTGCCTGCCCAAATTCTCTATGATGCATTTCATGGGAGGTATCATAGTTCCACTGGAGCAATCATTTTACTATTTATCATTTGGGGTTCATTCTTCTTTGGTGGACTTTCAATTACCACTAGTGCTGCCAGAGTAGTAAGTGAATTTTCCTTTTTCCTTTTTCCTCCGAAAACAGAATTAATTGTTTGGCATGCTAAGCCCGTCATGTCGATGACTTGATATGAGATTTCCAAAACTAATATGTTGCTGGAAAATAATTACATTATCTGCTGCCTATGATCACTACTTGGGCTATCCTTTTATTATATGTTTTATCTGATATTAGACATGCATCGGAATACATTGCATTACAAATATTACTAGGTCAGCTAATCACTTTGCTTGCAAAAGTTTTGTGTGGTCTCTTCAGATTGAGTTGGAATTATTGAGGTATTGAATAAAACTTTTGATTCTGGTCGAATCAGTATGAAAAAGCCATTGACTCTTCAAAATATCCAACCACTCGAGTGTTTGCTACGAAAATTGAACTTGTGCTTCTAAATATTCATCCAAAGGTTAATTGATTGCGATCGATGAGTGTAGTTTCTTGTATCATTTGACTCCTTGTAGTAATAATCAACATCTAGCTTTTACATTTCTTAAACTAAACTGTCTCCAATTTTAATTGCTTATTAATACCACTAAAAAAAATTATGTCGTGATCAAATCTTTCATATCAATATAAATGACAGGACGACCTCATTAGTTATCGGTCATTATTTTACAATACTCAACAATGTCTAATTCAATGTATAACTACTATTAGTATACTGTAATTTCTGTGTGTGTATGCTACTAATTCATGAATCATATCAGAGGAGACCTGTAAACAATGCTACTTCAGCTTTTGGAGAGCATGCCAGTTTTAATACCATGATCGGTCACATATATCATATATGTACCATGATCTGTGAGTGTATGCTACTAATTCATGAATCATATTTTGATTCCATGATTGGTCACATTGCTTCCTTGATATAAACTGTTTTGCTTTTCTTTCATAATGCCAACAGTAAGTTTCCTAGCTAGATTTTGAATGACTGTTAGCTAGATTTTGTATATATTCCATTATTGTTACTCAAATATACTAGTAATCTCTTAACTTAAACTTTATTTTTTGTCATACTGGCATTGATTACACTGGCTTTTATCAGGTGTATGCTCTATCAAGAGACCAAGGGATTCCATTCTCGTCTGTATGGCGAAAAATACACCCGAAACACAAAGTTCCTTGTAACGCAGTGTGGCTCTGTGCAGCCATCTGCATTCTCCTGGGACTTCCAATCTTGAAAGTCAATGTAGTCTTCACCGCCATAACTTCCATTTGTACAATTGGATGGGTAGGAGGTTATGCAGTTCCGATCTTTGCAAGAATGGTAATGCCTGAGAAGAAGTTCAACCCCGGGCCATTTTATTTGGGCAATTTAAGCAGACCGATTTGCTTGGTCGCCTTCCTTTGGATTTGTTACACTTGCTCTGTCTTCCTCCTCCCTACTTACTACCCAATTAGCTGGAGTACATTCAATTATGCACCTGTTGCTTTGAGTGTGGGTTTAGGTCTGATAATGCTTTGGTGGGTGTTGGATGCAAGGAAGTGGTTCAAAGGACCTGTTAGAAACATTGAAACTGAACATAATGGAAAGGTTTAAACGTTCACATCAAAGTTCTTGTATAATTAAGTTGGTTCTGGCTTTTCATCTTCAAGTTACTAGCTTTGTCATCTCTTGGATAAATTATAGAATCACTTAACAAACCTCCGTTTGTTGTCCAGGGATGTAAGCGAGTAACTTGAGAAAGGGAAAGCAGAGCATTAGTGCCTTTTGTTTTCAGATGGATGTATGCTTGAAACTTCCTAGTTTACCAAAGTAGAATATAAATCAGTTTAAGCCCTTGGGATTAGCCCAAGTGGTGAGGAGGGGGTTGGGAATTGGGTTAGGATTACGCTAGATTAGGAGTTTGTTTTCCCTCCAATATAATGATAAAAAAAAGTATATTTATATCAGTTGATTGATAACTTCTGCTTGAGTACCTGAAGCCCTTGAATTTTGAATTTTTACCGAGTTTGAAACTCTCCTATGACACCTTCTGAATTTCTCGGCATTGTTGGGGAGATGCACTCATCCACAGATCCACTGGACCTGTGAACGAGAAAAGACAAATTTTCAATTTAATAAAAAATTAATAATATTTGTTTTTTTTTTTTGAGGAAAATAAACAATATCATTCATTTATACATGACCAGAAGACATGTACATCAAATGTTGTCATACACCAAAATCATAAATGGTATAAGCTACAAAGCAAAAGACAAGTGACCCTCACTGGTAATACATTTGCTCACTTATTGAGCCTAACAACAAGAAACAAAATCCTCCCTACTAACTTCCCATGAAGTAGTAATCTTGCCGCCTAAAGACCTTAATTGGTGTACAACTAGAAAAACTAAGATGAAAGTAGTAGAAGACTCAACTTGTAGTATTAGGCAAGGAAACCTGGAAAACCTAAAGCTTTCATTTTCCCTTGTGCCTGAGGCTGAGAACTGATCCAATGATAGTAGGATAAGTGATCTTCAGAGGAGCACCAGTAGACTTCTTGTGGGCACGCTGAATTTTATTCTTGCTTCCAAGAGGTCTGCCGGACTTCTTTTCTGTTTCAGAGTTACCAAAGTAACATCATTATCCTCCTCAATGAGGCCGAGTGCTTCTGCCAGTAGCATAGGAATCTTGCCACCCAAGAGTCTTGAATTTCTTGGGAGAGGGATTGCAATCCCCATTCCGCTCCCATTTCTTGGAAGGCAAAGCTTCCTGCTTGTGCTGCATACCTGTAGGTAGATCACAAGCAACCTCAACAATAGTCTCCTGACCGAGAACACCATTACTCTCCAAATGGTGCTCCTAAGTACCATCAGCAGTTGCAGGATTAGCTGCTGCAGGAACTGGATCTGTAGGAGAAGGCGGACCAGAGCTCGGACGCTCCACTCGGCGGAAGACGGGCTTCTTCTTCTTTGGGATGGACGAGGAGGCAGTGAAAACTAATAATATTTGGTAAATTTGAAAAAAAAATTTATAGCTCACTTCTCTTGTTATGAATTTCAGAGAATGAATTAAATATAAATACTTTATAGATCTCAATTTCTAGAAAAACGCATTTATTTATGTCGTTTCTATTAATAGATTTTGTCATCAAATATTTAAAGGTTTAAGAAACTTTACATAGTAGTACATTTTGAAATCGATCAGAGCGTCAGAGGGTACAAAATTAAAAAATGGTAAAAAATCGGTACCAAATTTAGAAATGGCAGTACCTTCTCGTCATATCGCATTCTCTTGTTCTTATCAAAGGCTTAACCGAATGGATCCATTGACAATTAGCACTATCCATCCAAAGATGATGAACTCAGGGAACACGAGCTCCAATATCACATCTCCTTTCATTAGGGATCCAAATCGGAACCTTTGGTTGCCGTCACACTTTTCCAGTACAGCAAGTCATGATCAGATATCGTCAACGGAACCTACATGTGATTGGCGATGAACGGTGTTCACAACTTTACATGTAGATATTAGACAAAGTAGTGACAAACAGGAGGTTACTCTATCAGTGAGGCTGATCAGAGATGGGATCTCATGTATATTTGGTACGTAAAAGTATCTTTTTAGTTGCAAGCCTAGCTGATTAAGTCCGGATTGCTAGCTTTTGTTTTCTTTTCTTAATTTTTTTTCCTGTGTTTGAAGGTTGAGATCAAGAACGTACCTATTTCAGACCAAAATAAAAATAAAAATAAAAATAATAATAACAGAGAGCGTACATGTTTGCTAGTATGTTGATCTCTGAAATTAGAATTGCTGTGTTTTAAGCAGATCGAAGGGCTCGATCATTGCCTTTTACTTTTTGAGTTTCCTTTTACAAGTATGGTCCATGACTCATTAGGCAACATGTTATATTCTTCCCGCCATGACAGTCGATATCATAGTTCTTATGAAGTTTCACAAATTTCATTTATATACAATGTACAAGACACACACACACACACAAGTACAGTCTTTCAGAAGATTAAATGTTTATGTAGCAATTACCAATGCATAAATTGGTCATTTTAAGGAATTCCTTGTTGGACTCACTTTTTGATATCATCTCGATCGTTCAGTTTTTAGGTCATAATATATATAGATTACTTACGCAAACTTTTAGTCAAATTGATGATCGTTAACATATCGAACTAGAAGAGTCATGTATGTGTGTGTGTGCGCGCGCCTGTGTACATAAGTACAGTCACTGAGAAGATTAAATGTTTATTTAGTAATTACCTGTTAAACCACTTAATTAATTAATCCTCTCTAAGTTAACTATGTCCAGATTTAGATTCAATGTATGTCGTAATTGCTTGATCTTTCATCATGAATTTTGCACAAATAGGTCAGGAATGCGACATTAGAGGGGCAAGAAACCCTGAACTTGGATTCGATCGAAGACCGCATCATCATCAAGAACAAGAGGGAGCGAGCTACAAACTAAAGCATTACAAGACCAACAAAGATCCAAGGGAGAACCAAAGCAGCCTAAACCTTAAAAATGTCATCGTCTGTGTCTGCGAGCCCAATCCCAACAGTTCTAAGAGAGAAAGCGTCTTTTTTCTGTCTCTTTTTTTTTTCTATCTATAAATTTGTTTAAGAACAAGCTAAATTGACACACAGAAAGAGAGAGTAATATTTCAGAGAGAATGAAGATTTTTAAGTGTGTTTATTCATCTCTTTCAAGAGGGTATTTATAAGAATACATTGTAGTGTGAAAGCTCAAAGAGAAAACCGAAATGATAACCATCTTGATGATGATTTTCTGCCATGCTTGTTGCCCCTTGGTAAAGCATGTTTACGTAAGTCTTCATACACTTAAGTACCTATGATTATACACTCAAGTACCTATCTAAATACTTTACGTATTTGTTATATGATATAGACATACATAGTATTTATACATTTATACTACAACACTCCCCCTTGGATATTTCATGTTCAATAGTATTGTGTTGGTGGTGCGCTTCGAAGTTAAAAACCTTGCCAAGTAATAAAACCCTGTGGGAAAAAACAACCTTGGTCAAAAGGGAAAAAGAGCACAACGCGCGTTGAGTGTGAAGTATGTTTCTGGAAACTCCCCCTTATTTAGACTCCCCTTGAAAATCGTGGGAGTTCGGATATCCTCCTCAATCCGATGCTTCTTACATGTTTCTCGAAAGGGGATTTTGGTAGTGACTTAGTAAATAAGTCAGCTACATTATCTTCTGATCGGATTTGATTTACTTCAATATTTAGAAGTGTTTGTTGTTGCTGACTGTAGAAGAATTTCGGCGATATATGCTTGGTATTATCGCCCTTGATGAAACCTAATTTCATTTGCTCAATACAAGCTGCATTATCCTTGTAAATGCATGTAGGTTCATTTGTGGTAAATTTCAAACCACAAGTTCCTCGAATGTGTCTATTTACAGACCTTAGCCATATGCACTCACGCACGGCTTCATGCAGTGCAATAATCTCTGCATGATTTGAGGAAGTAGCAATAAGAGTCTTGATACGCTCAAAGCAAGCGCATAATTTAACCCTGAAATAATCATTAGTAGTATAAGCAAATAGGGATCGTTCTATTCCGGGGATTGAGGGTACACCTGTCATTGTAGGACAATTAAACAATTAAAATCAAAACAAAGTAATATTCACAAAGATATTCACAAGTATATACATTATTCACGAAATAAAGGGGGGATTTAGGTTTTGATTTTCGAAAACTAAAAAGAAAACAAAGAAAACATAAAAACAAAAACAAACGAATGGAATGAGAGAATAAAGATTAAAACCAAAACTATGATTAAAATCGATTCAAGTTCTAATATTGTTCATCTAAGTCATGCAAAAGGAGTTGATCATGTGAAACGTTAGAAAGCAAACAATTTCCCATATTTTACTTTTCAATGCTAATTAATCTAAGTGAAAGCACAAAGACTAATCCTATCAAACATGCATTCAAGCTCTAGAAAGCTAGACAATCACACATGATTAACGCATTAAACACCTAGAAAGGCTATCAACTCAAGTGTGCAACTTAGTATGAAAAGTTCATCTAATTGCAATCCTCTTTGATTAAAACCGATTTTTGCACAAAACCTTCACTACTTTTCGATTCAAGAACACAAAACCAAAAAGTTGATTCATGTTCTTAAATTCTAGCACCATTCATATTAGAACCCTAAAAGTTTCGAACCATTTAAGATTAAAATACAAAAGATATCTATTAAGCAATTTTAATCAAACAATCACACAAAAGCAACTAAGAATCACAATATAAGAATCGAAATATTCTCAATTAATCATAGAATTTCAGAATCGATAAATTGTTCAAACATATGTGTCAACTAATACAAAACCAACGAAATTCAAAGCAAAGGTTACAAAGGAGAATCGGATTACACCGTGGATGAAGATGAGATGAATTGGTGTTGTGGTTTCTTGAATCTCGAAAGCAAGCTTCAAGGATGGTGATGGATGAATGCTCACGGTTCTTCTTCTCCCTTGGCCTTGCTTGAACTCGTGGAGATGACTAGAGGATGGAGAGAAGGAGAGGAAAGCTCACGGCAAAAAGATTATTTTCTGAAATTTGTGGAGTGTCTAAAGTGTCTTGAACGTCACATATGGGAGAGTATATATAGGAGCACGGCAAACTTGGTCTCCAAGCCGTGTATTTCTTCTTTATTTCCCATGGAATTAATTCTGAAAATTCCACATAGTTTCCTCCAATAATAGCTTGCCAAATAAGCCCTATGATGTGCTCCAACCAATCACAAAACTCCATTTTAATTCCCTAATATCTTGGCCGAAATTCCTTGAGATAATTTCTGATTTTGTAGTTCAATTTCGGCCAAACTTCCTTTAAGGTTTCTAGGAATGAATCTAGACGTCTTTTGGGACTTTCTTGCTCTTCACACTTTTGTTTTCCTTAGAAGTCTCCCTTTTGCGTCATCTTTGCTAGGGTTTCACGTTACTCCTCCTTTATCTCATAGCTTTGGACGGCAAATCCCTAAGATAAGTCTCCAAATATATTTTCCTTCCATAAAAATTACCCTAGAAAATCTCCAACCGAAATCTTCTTTTAATTTCTGATTTTCACGCCATCTCCCTTGTTTATCTCTTGGCTTTGGACGGCAAACATCTCTAGGGTTTCTTCATTGCGTCACAAACCCTAATTCCATGGGCCCATGTGGGCCTTGATCCATTTTGCCGAAAATCCACTTCAATCTTTGAGTTATTGGGCCTTGTTGCTTCAACTTCAAGCCTTTTCTTCCTTTAACACCAAAACACTTCATTTTTCCATTTCTTTTTCATGGGTGAGTTGGAAACTTGCTTGGTAAGCTCTCCTCCATTTCGCAGGGTTTCCTGGTTGGAGCAGGAAAGCTTATTTCTTCATTTCTGCTCAATTGTGTGGCCTTTTGTGTCTCATTTTTGCTCCCCTTAACGTTCGCGAGCTCCTATTTCCATTTGTGAGTTCATTTCCACTTTTTAGCTCAGAGGTCCTGAAAATAGAAACCGTTAATGAAAAATAGAAACTTTCCTAAAATGAAAAATGGAAACTTTCCTAAACTAAAATGGGAAACTTTCTAAAAATGAAAAATAGAAACTACAAAATAGAAACTTTCTACAGATAGGAACTTTCCCAATCAAAGAATGGAAACTTTCCCAAACAGGGATTTTAAAAGGAAATGGCGCAGAAAATGTAGGGAAAAGCAATTAAAACGTCGCATTAAAATGCTCCTATCAAGTCTGTTTTGTAGATCTCCAAGATATCGCGGTGCTTCCCATGGTAAAGACATAACCTGTTTGGGAGCGACCTTTGTGAGGGTCAGAGAGATACCCTGCATCAGCAAAGCCCGTCAGAACATCATTATCATTTTGATGGAGGGGAGGAGGAGAATGTCGGTCACTATGGATAGTGTTGCTGGCGTTCACATTTCTTTTCTCTCTGTAGGGATAAAACAAGCTCATATCAATTGTACCTTTTAGGTATTGAAGGATTGTCTTTATACCAATCCAATGGCGGCGTGTTGGCGCAAAACTATGTCGAGCTAACAAGTTTACTACAAATGAGATATCCGGTCTTGTGCATTGAGCTAAATACAATAATGCACCTATCGCACTTAGATATGGTATTTTAGCCTCTAATAAATCTTCGTCCTCATCCCTTAGACGAAACAGATCTTTCATGGGCTCAAGACTACGGTTGATCATGGAAGTACTCACAGGCTTTGCTTTATCTTCATTAAAGCGCCTTAGTAACTTTTGAGTATATGCTAACTGATGGATCATAATCCCATCATTACGGTGCTCGAGTTCTATTCTGAGACAAAACCGTGTTTTCCTAAGATTTTTCATCTCAAAGTCAGATTTCAAATATGTAGCAGTTTCTTTTAACTCATCTAGAGTTCCAATTAGGTTCATATCATCGACATAAACTGCTACAATTGCAAATCCGGATCTTGTCCTTTTAATGAACACGCAAGGGCATATTTCATTGTTAACATATCCATTCCCAATCAAGTAGTCACTTAGACGGTTATACCACATCCGTCCGGATTGTTTCAATCCATATAGTGAGCGTCTTAATTTTATTAAAAACGCGCTCTGTGGTTTAGAGCCACTTGATTTGGGTAATTGAAGTCCATCTGAAACCTTTATATATATATATATATATATATATATCTGAATCTAGATCCCCATAGAGATATGCTGTAACCACATCCATGAGTTGCATGTCAAGTTTTTCGGAAACTACCAAACTGACAAGGTAGCGGAACGTTATAACGTCCATTACGGGAGAATATGTCTCCTCGTAGTCGATACCAGGGCGTTGTGAGAAACCTTGCGCCACAAGACGGGCTTTGTATCTAACAACCACATTTTTCTCATTACGCTTTCTAACAAAGACCCATTTATGGCCAACAGGTTTTATATTTGGTGGTGTCAGTAATAAAGACCCAAATACCTATCTCTTTGTTAGCGAATCCAATTCAGTCTGGATCGCATCTTTCCATTTGGACCAATCTGCTCTTCGTTGACATTCTTCAACGGAGCGAGGTTCGATATCATCGTATTCTATAATTCCTTTTGCAATATGATATGCAAACGCATCATCAATAGCCATAGAATTTCTATCCATAATTACATGTATACTAGTGTAATTCATGGAGATCTCTCTATTCTCTGGAATTGGTTCTACTATTGGAGCGTCCTCCAATGATGTCTCTTGGACATAACCATAATCCAGAATTTTTTCATGAGATGGATTATTTATATCGATGATTAATGGATTATTTTGTGTCAAGCTCGCTTTCTTTCTTCGACTAGAATCCATCGAACCTATAGGCCTCCCGCGCTTTCTGGCAGGAGCCATGGGTCTAGCCACTGCATCACCCATAGAGGGGATGTCATGTCCTTTAGTTTTAGGAACATCAATCCTTGCAGGTACGTTTGCAGCAGGTATGTGTGATCTTGTCACTTTAGCGATATCAGAAAACGCATCAGGCATTGATTCTGCTACGTTCTGAAGATCGAGAATCCTCCGCACTTCTATTTCAGACTGTGTGGTTCAGGGATCAAGATGAGACAAAGTGGGGACAGACCACTACAATTCCTGTCTTTTCTGTTGAACATTAGTGTTCTTGTCTCCCCGTAATGACGGGAAGACTGTCTCATCAAAGTGACAGTCCGCAAATCTAGTGGTAAATAGATCACCTGTCAAGGGTTCTATGTAGCAGATAATGCTTGGAGAATCATATCCAACATAAAGGCCTAAGCGTCTTTGAGGACCCATTTTGGTATGCTGTGGCAGCACAATTGGCACATAGACTGCACACCCAAATATGCGTAAGTGTGAGACATCAGGCTCATACCCAGTCACCATTTGGGACGCAGAAAAAGGTTGGGTGGCAGTGGGTCTCAGACGAATAAGCACAGCTGCATGTAATATTGCATAGCCCCAAGCAGAAATAGGGAGATTGGTGCGCATAACCAATGCCCTGGCAACCATTTGAAGTCTTTTAATGACAGTTTCTGCGAGTCCATTTTGGATGTGTACATGAGGGACAGGGTGTTCGGCCTCAATCCCAATGGACATACAATAATCATCAAAGGTTCTTGATGTAAACTCTCCAGCATTGTCAAGACGAATTGACTTAATAGGATGATCAGGGTGGTGAGCCCTTAACTTAATGATTTGTTCTAGGAGTTTAGCAAATGCAGCATTTCTTGTGGATAAGAGCATGACATGTGACCAACGTGTCGATGCATCAACCAACACCATAAAATATCTAAATGGTCCACAAGTTGGTTGGATAGGTCCACAAATATCACCTTGTATTCTTTGTAAGAATGGTATATTTTCTTTAGTGTCCTTTGCATAGGATGGTCTTGATCCTACCTTTGCTAAAGAGCAAGCTTTGCAAAACGAATGATATGCTTTAGAAGTAACTCTTTGGACCAATGTTTGGTTCGTACTTCTTTTCATTTTCAAGAATGGATGTCCGTTGAAGTTTTAATATACGGAGCATCATATCACGACATGGATGTCCCAAACGGTCGTGCCAAAGCTTGTATGTGTCAGGATCCCATAAATTGTCATTCATGACATGGTTGGATTCAATAACTCTAATAGTGGTTGCATACAATCTACTAGAGCGACACATAAGTTTCTCTAATACTCGTGTATTTCCGTAGTTTTTAGAGGTGATGCAAAGAAACTCTTGTCCATTCTCACAATGTGTTTCCACATGAAAACCATTGGCTCTTATGTCTTTAAAGCTTAATAGGGTTCTTCCAGCCCTTGGAGCATATAGAGCTTCAGCAACATTAATATTTGTGCCATTTGGTAACAAAAATTGAGCTAGTCCTCGACCATGAATCAATTGTGATGGTCCTGCCATCGTAGTTACTGAGGATCGACTAGGTGTCATCCACAAAAATAATTGCCTATGTCGCAATATAGTATGTGTGGTGCCACTATCAAGAAGGCATTCCAATTCTCCGGAAAACATACTGAAAAGGAATAAAGTTCAGAATATTAACACATGTCCATGACATTGAATGCGATACTTTATTAATAGAGAAAATAGCCAATGATTACATCAAAGTTATTCATAAGTCTATTCCAAATATCAAACTTTAGACAAATTGTTATCACTCAATCCGTTTGGTAATTCCAATAAAATATGACCAGGAAAGTAGAGAGATGTTGGTAGAGCGAGGCTCGCTTAAATACCCCGATCTCAATTGCTTTCCTAGACATCATACTTCATTGGGTACGCCACATAAGAATGAGTTTAATATAATTGTTATTTATTGACTGAGGCACATTTGCCGTTCTTGGAAAATAGAAAGAGGATTATTCTAATCAAAGTCTGGATTTGGTTTGTTTATTAGTCAAATCGCTTCTAAATCTTTAAATGCGTTGTTCTAGTGAGATTCAAAACCATTGTTACTTTTTCAAACAATTTGATCACTTTGCTTCAATTTGAGCTTCTGAACAGTGATTTTCCAAACTTCTTGCTTCTAGGGTTTACGATTTGGTTTGTTTATTAGTCAAATCGCTTCTAAATCTTTAAATGCGTTGTTCTAGTGAGATTCAAAACCATTGTTACTTTTTCAAACAATTTGATCACTTTGCTTCAATTTGAGCTTCTGAACAGTGATTTTGGTGGCATCCTCGTGCTCTTCATTTACAGCTTTGAAGTCCTCAACGTTGAGATTGACATCTTCACTATTTTCATCTTCGGCAAGGTTGGCTTCTTGCTCTCTTGCTTCCCTGTACTCCTTGTAGCTTGTAGCTAATTGGGTACTTGCATGACACTGTTTAAACCAATGCTCGATTGATCCACATCGATGACACATGTCATTGTGGTTCCCTCCCTTCATTTGAGGTGTAGGTTGTGCACGTTGTGGATATTCTCTAGGAGGGTTGCTGCTACTACCACGGAGCATGGTGTGACCTCCACGGCTCATAGTGCTATTTCCACGGCCGGTGTTGCCATATCTCCCTCTTCCACGTGTGGAGTTACCATCACGTGTGCCCGCTCTAAAGTTACGGTTTCCTTCTTTATTGGGGCGGTTATATGGACCTGTTCATCCTTTATGTCCCCTACTATTAGGGTACACATGTCCCCTATTGCTAGGGTACCGCTCCTTGTGCCCTCTCTTGGGTGCATTATAATTTGCCTCACGAACGCTCTTGGTTCCAATGGGTCTTGAATTATAATTCTTTATGAGAATGTTGTCGTGCTTTTCGGCTACCGACAAAACATTAATGAGCTCATTGAACCTCGTAATTCGTCCAGCATTTACTTCAGTGCGATACTGCTTTGATAGCAAGATTGCTGCAACGGGGAAGGTGGAGAGAGTTTTCTCAATTAGCTCTTCTTCTGTGAGGGGTTTTTGACAGAACCTCAACATGGATTTGAGACAAAGAGCTTCTGAATTGTACTCAGCAATAGACTTGAAGTCAGAGAAGCGTACATCGTTCCACTGAACCTTCAAGTCAGGGAGGAGGGAATCTTGGATATTGTTAAAGCGCTCTTGTAGCGCCTCCCATAAATCCTTTACATCTTTGATGGACATGTACTCTAGTCTGAGTGCTTTGTCCATATGACATCGCATCAAGATGATTGCTTGTGCATGCCTCTTGGGTGTTCGAGAGAACGCAAGGGCCGGGTCTGGTGCATGGATGATGGGCAATATCCCTTTCGATGTGAGATGGTTCTCAACGTCGGTTTTCCAGTTATGGTAATCCGAACCTGTTGAGTCAAGGATTTGAAAATCGAGTCTAGGTTCATTCGACATCCTTGAAGAAGAAAATATTAGTTTCAGAGTTTAAACTTCCACGAAAAATAATAAGATTTCCGAGCTATGCTACCAAGAAATCAATTTCCAAGAATCATTGTGAACACTCTTAGTTCATTGATTACGAATGATCTTAGTTCGTTTGGCGTGAATTTCTATAATTCCGTTTTTGATTGTAAGTTCCAGAGAAAAAGGAAAAAAGAAGAGAAAATTAATAAAAACTCAAAAACGGGAACTTTTAGTAAAGAATACCTTGAAATAGTGTTGCCGGAAATTTTGACCGGAAAAATTATGGGAAGTGATCGGAAGGATCGTTTGGAAAAATCGAGAAAAATCGTCCGAAAAGTCGCCGGAAAAGTCGTTGGAAAGTCGCCCTGCAAATCTGTCGACAGATGTGTCGGCAGTTGCTCGGCAGATGGCTAGGCAGCTCTCGGTGGCTGGTTCAGGCATTTTCTGGCCGGTTCCTGGCTTCTGGAATCAAGGGCTTTGATATGAGCTAGAGTTTGGGGATTTTTTGTAGGTTTGGAAAAATGACTTCGATCGATGATGAACTCTTCTTTCGTCAATATTCGATTCTAATTCTAGAGCAACTTCGTGCTAATAACGTGTTTAAAAACAAGCTAAATTGACACACAGCGTCTTACATGATAGTTGACCCGGTTTAAGCTAATTAAGTAGGCTTTGCTGGATGAAAAGAAAAGAAAACCGTGTTGCGTTGACTTAGCTGAACAGTGGAACCCTAAAATAAGGCAGACGTGTTCTAATAATTAATATAGCAAAGAAATACAAAGGTCCAAAATCCATAATCCACATAAACAAGCTAATCATCGATCACCTCCCGTTTGAAACGCAACGCGATTATGATAGAAGCACACATGGCCCATCAAATTAATTGACCAGTTTGGAACCAGGACAATGTATTTCTGTAAATAAGTATGAGTTGGTATATGTGAAACCCCCTAAGCCATACAATCATAATGGCTCCTCATGTGATTGAAGTCGGTGAGTGCATGAATCAGTAAACCTAAACGGACAGCAGCGCCCTACCAAGTAAACTCATGTCAACATACACGCACTGCGTACGCACTACCAACTGCTCCATATGTAGCCACTAATCCACCGCTGGAGGTTGGAGAGAGAGAAACTTATCTAAACGTTAGGATTTGAGGTGTACGTTGAGCTAAGCTAAACGTGTTGTATGCCTTAACTAAGGTTATGATTGGTATGGCTGGGCTTTTCAGAAAAGCTGGCTTTTACTTATTTCTGAGAATAAGTGGCTGAAAAGTAAAGTAGCTGAATGTTTGGTAAACTAGCTTTTTATAAGAGCTGTCGGTGGCAAAAACAGTGGCAAAGTGTTTGATAAACTCAAACTGGCTTGTGTTTTTTATTTGTGGAATGATCAAATTAGACATGAGAGATTATTTTGCCTTGATTGTTTGGTAATACAATGTAGTCAAGCATATTATGTCCTTATAAATTTTTCTTAACTTTCAATTTTATTGATAATACAATGCAGTCAAGTGTATTATGGGTGTGTTACCTAATGCACATTAATAAACAATTAAAAATCAAATTGAATGCAAACCATTATCAATATTTGTACCAAAAGTATTGTGATACATCAATTCATCAAATATTGAAATTAAGGAACATTGTTAATGCATTCATACATTTCAAGTTTCCTAGCTAAGTTTTAGATGATGAAAGATAATATAATTTGCCGCATTGCTTGGTATTCCGCTTGATCTCCCAATAACTCTGTGAATTAATACCAGCTGTAGCAACATATATATCACGTTTTCCTATTGGTATTCCAGTTTGAAGAACTCCAAGGTCACCTAGCCACCTAGGCTAAGAATACAATTGCCATCAGTAATGATTATCATGTCTACCTATAACATAGCTGCATGATTATCAAAATAAATACAAACACCGGTAACTTGAACTACATGATAACTATCAATTAACTGCAGTCCAACATAGCCCTGACCCTCATAGCATAATGATCCAACAAAATTAAAGAAATGGTCACTCACCAAATCTTCTGCAGCTAGCCCTGACCATCAAATTGGAAGAGACAATATACCAACAGGAAAATTGGCACCCTTCCACATACTAGACTATAATTGCAATATTTCCAATGTGGAAGAGATGTCACCCCTGCAATATTATTCACAGAACCACACAACATAAGACAACCCCAATTAAATCCATGATAAAGTGAAAAATCATCAATTTGAACAAGTTATTATATGATAGATTATAAGAATGCCATTGAAATAGGACCAAGGAAGAAGAAGGACATGAAGAGGCGTTTATTCATTGGTTGTCGAATCTGTCTACACACGGTAAATAAGAAATTCATAATGCAGTGGTTTTTCATTCATGGCCATACCATTAACATAAACTACAAAATCATAAGCACTGGATGAAGCTGCTTAGCTCCTATTCAAATCAGGGCCATTTGGATATATGCCTAATACTGTTGCTTGCAAACTGTTATTCCACATTATGACTTCAAATACAAAATGCATCATGACTTACTAATGATTCTTAACTTCCACAGTTCTAGCATAAAGTTTTTCGACTCAATACCAACATATACAAGTCTCCGAACCACATCAAAATCACATTTTTTATTTTACGGAGCATCAATGATAGAAACTTTCTCCAATAAGATACAAACTTTTTCATCTTTTCCTGGTACTTTCTCTGGGTTGTGCATGCAACTTGCTCTTCATTATTCATAAAGAAATCTAAAGTGAAACAAACAGTTTTAAATCGGAAAGTAGCATGACTAGCTTACCTATATTGCAAACCAATCCAATCTCTTCCAAGCAACCAAATTCGAAAACATTGCAAACCTGGAAACCCCAAGATTCAAAATCAAACTTCATTGCTGTCATAAAATTCAGCTAGCTCATGAACAAACCCAAACCCAATTGGTCCTAACCCAATTAGCTAAATACAGAAAATCAAACTAGCATCTAGCTCATTAACTCACCCAATTGGTCCTAACACAAACCCAAAAAACTAGCAATGAGATATTCGAGGACGGCGGAGCGGAAATTGGAGGAAAAGAAAATTGAAGAAGGAAGAAGATAGATTGCAGGGATATTGGCTTCACTGGTGAAAAGAAAAATTAATTTAAAAAAAGCTAAAGAAAGAGAAACAAGAATTGAAGAACACAACAAAGAGATCGACTGATTCTCAGAGTAAACAAAAGCGAAAGTCAAAGATGATGAGCAAGAGATTTCGAGCAGGAATTTAAAGATAAGAACGAAGCAGATGGAGAGAGATTGACTTGCTCTCGGGGTTCGATTTCACTTCCGAAATGCAAGTGAGGCAGCGTTGAGTTTGAGATCGAGATGCGGCGATGGAGATGGCGTTCTCTGGTCAGAGGAGGATCGAGAGAGAATAGGGATCGAGGGCGATGGCGTTCTCTGGTCAGAGGATTGGGATCGAGAGAGGATAGGGATCGAGGGCTTGGTTCTCTGGTGAGACGGTTTCAATCGAGGGTTTAATGGCAGATTCCTGTAATTCCTTCAACCAACGGAGGGTATTCACCGGGATTTAAAAAATTCATTAATGTACAGTAATCTCCGCTATAGTGCTCGCCCAGCTTTTGGCTTCTAAAAGCAGGGGGAGCCAGCTTCGCCTTTTCGATAGAACCTGGGGCAGCTTTTGGAAAAAGCTGAGGATAAGCTGCGTTATCAAACAGTTATTTCTCTTCTGCTTATAAGCTGGGGAACAAAAAATCCCTACCAAACATAGCCTAAGCTCAACGTGTTGTTTGTGTGTTTGTGTTGACTTAAACTAAACAGTTAATACGAAAAGAGGCCATAGGCGTCCTAATGAAATATAAGGTCCATGCCAGTGACAAATTACCGATCACGTTCCATTTGAGAGGAGCACACATCACACATGATCCATCAAAAGTGATATCACACCCCGAATTTTTTGAATAAAATTCAAAATCCAAAACACGAAAATTACCACAATTCAAAATAATCATCCTGAAAATTTCTTTTCTTAACAACCTTACTAGATGAAATAAAATCAAAACCTGAATTTAGACTCAGTTAATTATTACAACTCAAATACAAAATGAACTGTAAAGCTCTAAATGAGCATACACACCTCACAACTCAATGAAATAAAAATAACTGCTGTAACACCTAAGCAGCTCGGTCACCTACCTGGTTATCCTAACATGCAGGAATATCCACTACACCAATTGAATACTGTACCGAGATTGCAACAACACAAAACCCGGTAAGCTTATGAAAGCTCGTATGAGTAAAAAGAAAGGACTGTTGTTTAATTAAATCATGATTATTTCCACTCAAATCAACCCTCAACAATTTCCACATCCACAAGAAACCAACAATCTCAATAAATCAACAAATTAACACCAAACTCTAACTCACATCTTTCTTAACAAAACCTCAACATCGTATTTATAAAAATATGGTATTTGATAGACTAGAGCTCTAACTGAATCGTAGCCCGTCACCTGGCTTAGGTTATGGCATCCGACATTTTTATCTTTATCGTATTTCATCAATATGTATACCTTTATACATATTTAGAATGTCCGATAATTGTACATACTCAACCAATCATATCCCATCATCCACCTAGGATTAGAGCATCTGATTCCCCCATACCGGTCACGACGTTGACTCTAAATCCGTAAACGAGCACAACCATGTATTATTACATAATGAATTCAACTCATCCAAGATACACAATATTATTATGGAAATTAAACATTTGAAATAAAATCCACATCATCATATCAACACTCAAATTCACACCAATCAATATATATATTCCATGTAAATATATATATATATATATATATACGTAATCACCCACTCAGGAATGACCACTAATACCATCTATAGTTCACACAATAAAATCGAGAAATTCATTTGTATAATTAAAAATTCATTTTACTTACCTATGAACCGGAGCGATCAAGTCCATGTGTTTTTTTTAAAACAAATATTTAATCCACAATATTTTTCACACAATTACAAAAATAAATAATTTAAAGCGCTCAGTTCGTAATATGAACCACGTAAGTTTTACTCACCTCGAAATTCTCGCTGCGTCTTCAAATAAAATATATACCACACCGAAACAGCTCACACAAATATAATCCATCAATCACCTAATCAAATGTGATTTGAATTTAGCCAATAATCCCAAAACATAACTAAACTATCATTTAACGGTCGGATTCTCACGAATCACTCCCCTAATCATCGTTTTGCACTTATACGAAGATCCAACGGTCGGATCTTCACCCATGACCACACAAAGCCACTGGGACAATTATATAATCATCATATCAAAACTACAAGTCCATCGGACGGTTCAAATTTCGCAGATCATAAATCTAACGATCGAAATCGATCGAAATCTCAAAATTCATAACTAAATCATACGATATCCGGAAAATGCGTATAATATGCCGAAATGATTGTATTGAAACATAGAATCATAAAATGGACAGAAACTAAATCTTAGACCTCCGGAGGTGGCCGAAAGGGCCGCCGGACTTAGGGGCAGAGCCGGCGCCGACCACCACCAATGGTGTCGGGGCTGAGCTTCTCCCCTTCGTTTCATAACTAGCACAAGACCAAAAAATGATGGAAAGGGATTGAAAAGTACCGAAGATAGTCAACGGCTGGAAAGTTTCCAAAAATCGACGAGCTTGAAAACCGACGTAAAAACTACAATAACTTGCTTCGATCTCTTCTGGAAACTTGTTCAGAACTTCATTGCGAACTCACCAAGCTAAGAATTAAAAGAAACGATCGTGTATAACTCGAGCTCCGACGAACGTCAAAACGATTGACCCAGTTTCGGTCATTCTTGGTGCTTGTTAAGGAAGTTGAGGCGAGTCTAATGAGCCAAGAATCAAGCGAAATGGTGACCTATGGCTTGAGATATCGAGATCGAACCGAAAACGAGCTTATTCAATTCGATGCTCACCGCCGCCGCTACCAGCCATGTCGCCGCATAAGGCTGCCTCTGGCAGCTGCGCGAGGTCGGGACGAAGCTATTGGAAGTGGTTGGAGGTCGAGAGGTGGCCGGAGGAGGGAGTTCTTGGCCGTGGACTGCTTGCTCTGTTTTCTGGGCTTTTGGCCGCGCGGAGAGAGAGAGCTACAGTGGTTTCCAAAAAAAGAAATGGAGCCCGGACCAAAATGGAAGTTTTCTGAAAAATTTTAGGGTTTTTTCTATTTATAATCAAAATAGAAATAATTTCTAAATTCCATAACTAATTCAAAAACAATCGGGGCAATGTGTTCCGCATACTCACGGACTCGTATTGACGAGCTCTACAACTTTTATGAAGGAAGGTTTTCCAAATTTTGCACGTATAAAAAGTCGATTTTTCAAGCCGAGAATTTCGAGCTTTTCGTTAAAATAATCGTTTCGAACCTTCGATAATTCAAAAAATGAAATATTATCGAGCAACATTCGTGAAATCGTACAATAATCATTCAACACAAATTCACGGATTTATAATGAAAATTGCGGTTCTTACAATTTACCCCCCTTAAAGGAATTTCGTCCCGAAATTCTAGTATCTGATTCCCCAAAGAGTTGTGGATACCTCACTCTCATGTCAGATTCTAACTCCCATGACGCATCACCCTCTTTCCTACGAAGCTTCTTTGTAGACCTATCCAAGATACGAACAGGTTCAACTACAAATGTCACATCTGTGTTCACTTCGATCGCACCGTGATCAATCACGTGAGACTCGTCTCGGACATACTTCCTGAGCATAGACATATGGAAGACATTGTGCACGCCTGACATGCAAACAGGTAAATCAAGTATGCCAAGTCCCCAACCCTTTCCAGAATCTCAAAGGGTTCATCATACCTCGGTGCGAGTTTTTCCTTCTTGCCAAATCTCACCACACCTTTCATAGGTGAGACCTTCAAGAATACATGATCGCCTGTCTCAAACTCTAAAGGTCTCCTCCTCAAGTCAGCATAACTCTTCTGTCTACTCTGAGCGGTTCGGATTCTGTCCCGAATAGTCGTGACCTTCTCTATAGTCTCCTGTACAATCTCAGGACCGATGAACCCTTTATCCCCTGCTTCCGCCCAACAGATAGGAGTCCTACATAGCCTACCATAAAGAGCCTCATATGGAGCCATACCGATACTGGAGTGATAGCTGTTGTCGTAGGCAAACTCTATCAATGGCAGATGATCCGCCCAACTTCCCTTAAAATCCAGAACACAAGCTCTAAGCATATCCTCCATCACCTGATTCACTCTCTCGATCTGTCCATCTGTTTGTGGGTGAAATGCAGTGCTCATAGCAAGAGATGTACCAAATGCCTTATGGAACCTACGCCAGAATTCTGAAGTGAAACGAGCATCACGATCAGAGACAATCGTCATAGGCACTCCATGAAGCCTCACTATTTCCTTCACATACAACTTACACAATGCATCCCCTGAGTAAGTTTTTGCCACGGGAAGAAAGTGTGCTGACTTAGTCAACCGGTCAACAATCAGCCAAATAGAGTCATAACTTTGCCTGGACCTGGGCAATCCAGTCACAAAGTCCATGGAGATATCTTCCCATTTTCAAACAAGAATAGGCAAGGGATTCAACATTCCTGCGGGTCTCTGATGCTCTGCCTTCACCTATTGACATGTAAGACACTTCGACACATGTTCTGCCACATCCCTCTTCATTCCATACCACCAAAACTGCCTTCGTAGAACCTTATACATTTTAGTACCCCCTGGATGTATCGTGTATCTAGATCTATGTGCTTCCCTCATGACCTGATCTTTGAGGTTATCAACACTTGGGACATATAATCGTCCTCGAAATCTCAGCCCTCCATCAGTCCCAACGGCCCACTCAGAAGGGCCCTCCACATTCGGATCAACAGTCATCTCAGCAATCCTCGCCGGACTCAACTCATCAAGTGTCTGACTCTGAATGATCCTAGAGATCAAGGTGGTCTGTAAGGTGATACTACAGAGAAAGATTCCATGTCTTGCTCCTGCGGGCATAAGGTCAAACTCTGATGCAGCTTCTAACATACGCCACTCTTGCACCATAATCTATGCCATGATTACCCGAGGTTTCCTACTCAAAAGCATCAGCCACTACATTCGCCTTTCCGGGATGATACTCCAAGGTGAAATCATAGTCCTTAATGAGCTTCATCCATCTTCTCTGCCTCATGTTCAATTCCTTCTGGGAGAATAGATACTTCAAACTCTTATGATCAGAAAAGAGTTCAAATTTCTCACCATAAAGATAGTGTCTCCAAATATTCAAGGCAAACACCACTGCTGCTAGCTCTAGATCATGAGTGGGGTAATTCCGCTCATGTACCTTCAACTGTCTAGAACCATAAGCAACAGCACTACCATTCTGCATTAACACACACCCCAAACTCTGATGAGATGCATCGCTGTAAATGACTAATCCACCATCACTAGTAGGAATAGTCAACACCGGAGCTGTAGTCAATCTAGTCTTTAGCTCATTGAAAGCCTTCTCACAGTCATCCGACCACACGAACTGAGTGTCTTTCCTTATCAATTTCATCAAAACCGAAGCAATACCAGAAAACCCTTCAATGAAACGCCTGTAATACCCTGCCAATCCAAGGAAGCTACGGATTTCTGTAACCGTAGTAGGGCGACTCTAACTCATCACTGCTTCAACCTTAGAAGGATCCACAGAAACTCCATCCTTCGAGACCACATGACCAAGGAATTTGACTTCACTCTGCCAGAAATCGCACTTCTCGAACTTGGCAAATAATTTCTGCTCTCTCAACGTCTGTAGCACGATCTACAGATGCTTCTCATGCTCACCTAACAACCTTGAATAAATCAAGATGTCATCAACGAACACCACCACAAACTGATCCAAGTAGGGACTGAACGTGCGGTTCATCAAGTCCATAAGTGCTGCATGTGCATTTGTGAGACCAAAAGGCATGACAAGAAACTCAAAATGTCCATACCTGGTCCTGAACGCCGTCTTTGGAATATCTTCATCCTTCACCCTTAACTGGTGATATCCAGATCTCAAATCAATCTTTGAGAACACAGTAGCTTCCTTAAGCTGATCGAACAAGTCATCAATCCTAGGTAAAGGGTACCTGTTCTTGATGGTCACCTTGTTCAGTTGTCGATAATCTATACATAACCGAAGTGAATTATCTTCTTCTTCATGAACAACACTGGTGCGCCTCAAGGAGATACACTAGCCTGAATGAAACCTTGTGCAAGTAAGCCCTCAATCTGAACCTTCAACTCCTGAAGTTCAGCTGGTGCAATTCGATAGGGTGCCTTCGATACAGGTGAAGTACCTGGTATCACATCAATGGAGAAGTCCATTACCCTTTTCAAAGGTAACCCAGGGATCTCCTGAAACACGTCAGGAATTCCTGTAATCTTTGAAGTACTACTCCCTGATTCAATATGGGCCAAAATCCCTGTCCTCATGGCGATGTCAGACTTCAGACAACGGTAATGAAACACTGGTTGTCCCGGAACATGGAAGGACACAATTATCCTAAAGCAATCAATAACAGCATGGTTCGGGCTCAACCAATCCATACCCAAAATCATACATGTAATCCGGAATCACAATCAAAGATGCTGAGAACTCTCTGCCACCAATCCCAATAGGGCAATCATCACAAAACATGCTAAGCTCAAGAGACACACTGAGAGGTGATATAACACATAATGATCTGGACAGAGACATAGCAATCAAACTCAAAACATCCACAACCTAACTAGATATGAAGGAGTGTGAGGCTCCCGTATCAAATAGTACTCTAGCAAGATAGTGATAAACAGATAAGGTACCTTCCACTCCCGTGCCTGCCTGACCGATGGTAAAGACTCTAGCAGGTGCAGGCGGTAGCTGCCTCTGCTGGTTACCCTGTACTCTACCCTGATTTCGGGGACACTCCCTGGCTTGACCCTGTTTGTCCACAGCTGTAGCATATCCTACCCCGTGGTTTCGTACACGCACGAGAGATGTGGCCCGGCTCACCACAGTTGAAGCATTTCACCCGAGCTGCTGGTGCTATCTGTCTAATAGGCATAGCCTAAACGGGAGGAGCTACTGCTGCCCTAGTTGGAGCCTGATACTGGAACTGAGTTCTCTGTTTCTTCCAGAAACCGCCCCTAAAGTCTTTGGACCTACTGCTTCCTGCTATGGACTTTCCCTTGCCCTGGAAGTCTCTCTCAGCAGACTCCTTCTCCCTATGAATCAGGTTCTGCTGCTCAATAATCTGCACCTTAGCCAAGATCTCTCTCTTGGTCTTCAGCTCTAAGATGGCCACATCACGCTCAATCGAAGGACACAACCCTCTCTGAAACTTCTTGGCCAAGTCTTCATCCTCCATCTGTCTCACATACTTGTACAGTCTGGAGAACTCCGCATCATACTCGATCACGGTCATCTTCCCCTGTATAAGGGCGAGGAATTCTCGTTCCAACCTTTCCTTCACAGCTGGTGGAAAGTACTTCTCCCTGAACAGCCCCTCGAAGCCGTCCCATGTCAAAGTAGACACCTCGATACTCCTCTGTGTGAAGTTCCACCACACCCTAGCCTCATCCTTCAGCATGAACGCGGCTAGCTTCCTCTTGTCGGTCTCACTACAATCAAGCAGATCAAAATAGGTCTGCAAATCCTCTATCCATCGATCCGCCACCATATAATCAATGCCTCCTCCAAACTTGGTTGCTCCCAAGCGGGTAATTTCCCTTGCTAGCATCAGCAAGCGAGCAGGATTATCAACCATGGCCACGGGAGGAATATGTTGATCCTCATAAGGTGCTTCTACCTCCGCCTCATACACATCATCGACCGGAGGGGCCCTACCCCTACCTCGGCCTCTACCCCTACCACGAGGTCTTCCTCTACCTCGACCTCTGGCTTCGTTTCCCTCAATCTCCATTACCTAATAAGCATGGTATACTTGATTAATACATGCATAACACTTAAACATGGTATAAGTCAAATGAAAGTCCATATTAACCAAGTAACTAAGTATACAAGACAACGCCTAAGTTTCTTATGACATGCTAACGTTCCTAGCGAACCTAACGCTCTCACATACCTAATGACAATGTCAATACCAAAGAGCACATGATGGGGATCCACTGTAGATGGGCCATCACTCGGAAAGTATGGACATATCACCAAATATATACCCTTCGCTTTGATACCAAACTATCACGCCCCGAATTTTTTGAATAAAATTCAAAATCCAAAACACGAAAAATTACCACAATTCAAAATAATCATCCTGAAAATTTCTTTTCTTAACAACCTCACCACATGAAATAAAATCAAAATCGAATTTCGTCTCGGTTAATTATAACAACTCAAATACAAAATGAACTGTAAAGCTCTAAATGAGCATTCACACCTCACAACTCAATGAAATAAAAATAACTGCTGTAACACCTAAGCAGCTCGGTCACCTCACTGGTTTTCCTGATCTGCAGGAATATCCGCTACACCAGTTGAATACTGTACCGGGATTGCAACAACACAAAACCCAGTAAGCTTCTGAAAGCTCGTATAAGTAAAAAAGAAAGGACTGTTGTTTAATTAAATCATGATTATTTCCACTCAAATCAACCCTCAACAATTTCCACATCCACAAGAAACCAACAATCTCAATAAATCAACAAATCAACACCAAACTCTAACGCACATCTTTCTTCACAAAACTTCAACATCGTATTTATAAAAATACGGTATTTGACAAACTAGAGCTCTAACTGAATCGTAGCCCGTCACCTGGCCAAGGTTATGGCATCCGACATTTTTATCTTTATCGTATTTCATCAATATGTATACCTTTATACATATTTAGAACGTCCGATAACTGTACATACTCAACCAATCGTGTCCCATCGTCCACCTAGGATTAGAGAGTCCGATTCCCCCATACCGGTCACCACGTTGACTCTAAATGCATAAACGAGCATAACCATGTATTATCACATAATGAATTCAACTCATCCAAGATACACAATATTATTATGGAAATTAAACATTAGAAATAAAATCTACATCATCATATCAACCCTCAAATTCACACCAATCAATATATATATTCCACGTAAATATATATATATATATACGTAATCACCCACTCAGGAATGACCACTAATACCATCTATAGTTCACACAATAAAATTGTGAAATTCATTTGTATAATTAAAAATTCACTTTACTTACCTATGGACCGTAGCGATCAGTCCACGTGGTTTTTTTAAAACAAATATTTAAGCCACAATATTTTTCACACAATGACAAGAATAATTAATTTAAAGCGCTCTGTTCGTAATATGAACCACGTGAGTTTTACTCACCTCGAAATTCCCGCTGCGTCTTTAAATAAAATATAAACCACATCGAAACAGCTCACCCAAATATAATCCGTCAATCACCTAATCAAATGTGATTTGAATTTAGCCAATAATCCTAAAACATAACTAAACTATCATTTAACGACCGGATTCTAAATTATAAGAAAATCCGACGGACGGATTCTCACAAATCGCTCCCCTAATCACCGTTTTGCACTTATACGAAGATCCAACGGTCGGATCTTCACCCATGACCACACAAAGCCACTAAGACAGTCATATAATCATCATATCAAAACTATAAGTCCATCGAACGGTTCAAATTTCACAGATCACAAATCTAACGATCGGAATCGATCGAAATCTCAAAATTCATAACTAAATCATATGATATCCGAAAAATACGTATAATATACCGAAATTATCGTATTGAAAAGTAGAATCATAAAATGGACAGATACTAAATTTTAGACCTCCAGAGGTGGCCGGAGAGGGCTACCGGATTTAGGGGCAGAGCCGCCGCCGACCACCACCAATGGTGTCGAGGCCGAGCTTCTCCCCTTCGTTTCATCATTCTGGGAACTTTTATAACTAGCACAAGACCAAAAAATGACAGGAAGGGATCGAAAAGTACTAAATACAGTCGGCGGCCTGGAAATTTTCCAGAAACCGGCGAGCTTGAAAACCGACGTAAAAACTGCAACAACTCGCTTCAATCTCTTCTGGAAACTTGTTCAAAACTTCATTGTGAACTCACCAAGCCAAGAATCACAAGAAAGAATCGTGTATAACTCAAGAGATCCGGATCGAAAGATTGTTTTTTGATCTAAACAAGTCGAGCTCTGACGAACGTGAAAACGATCGACCCAGTTCCGGTCCTTCTTGGTGCTCATTAAAGAAGTTGAGGCGAGTCCAATGAGCCAAGAATCAAGTGAAATGGTGACCTATGGCTCGAGATATCGAGATCGAACCAAAAACGAGCTTATTCCGTTCAATGCTCACCGTCGCCTCTATCGGCCGTGTCGTGGCTCAAGGCTGCCTCTGGCAGCTGCGCTAGGTCGGGACGAAGCTATTGGAAGTGGTTGGAGGTCGAGAGGTGGCCGGTGGAGGGAGTTCTTGGGCATGGACTGCTTGCTCTGTTTTCCGGGCTTTCAGCCTAGCGGAGAGAGAGAGAGAGAGAGAGAGCTACAGTGGTTTCCAAAACGCGAAATGGAGGCCGGACCAAAATGGAAGTTTTCTGAAAAATTTTAGGGTTTTTTCTATTTATACACAAAATAGAAATCATTTCTAAATTCCGTAACTAATTCAAAACAAATCCGGGCAATGTGTTCCGTATACGCACGGACTCGTATCGACGAGCTCTACAACTTTCATGATGGAAGTTTTCCCAAATTTTGCACGTATAAAAAGTCGATTTCTCAAACCGAGCATTTTCAGCTTTTCGTTAAAATAATCGTTTCGAACCTTCGATAATTCAAAAAATGAAATATTATCGAACAACATTCGTGAAATCGTATAATAATCATTCAACAAAAGTTCACGGATTTAAAATGAAAATTGTGGTTCTTACAAGTGATCAGTTTGGGAACTGGACAGCAAGGTATTATCTCAGTACATTTCTAGAAGGACAAAATTATTGATTCAGTTAGTGTGTGGAGAACCTAAGCCACACAATCTTAATTACGAGTCAAAGTTAGTCACTTGCTTTTGGTGCATGTGCTGAAGTCGGAGAAAAAGAGAGAATGTCCTAGAAAGTAAGAAGAAGACTTCTACAACGAATGCTGCTACTGGTAGTTCATCAAGTCTGGTAAAGACTAAAACTTCACAGAAGAAGCGCATGGGGTTGAAGAAGCTTGTGTGGGGGAGGATAGATATTTTTCCTACAGTTCTGATTGTTTAAGGAAAATAGAATTGTAGAGAGAATTAGGAGAATAGATATGTCTTTATAAATTAATAGGAGCCTCTATACATAGGCAGTACAAGTACATAATCTTGGAGTACAAGAAATCATATTCTAATTAAAACCAGGAATCTAGAACATTCTCTCATATTACAACTATAGAAAGTAATCCTAGTTTGATAAGACACACATAATCCTGATATCCTTTAAAACTTCCCCCTTATGTCGTCTAAATATGATGACATTATGACACCATAGCGCTTCAAATGTTGCCTCATTAAAAACCTTGCTCGAGTAATAAAAATCATGTAGGACAAAAACAACCTCGAGGAGGAGAAAAAGAGTACAATACATCCTTCACACTTCGAGATAAACATGTAGATATCATACCTCCCCCTGATGTCGAGATCTCCCCCTGATTGCTACAATCATGGGAGTTTAGATAATTCCTCATTCTGACACTCTTCACATGTTTTTGAAAGTAGATTTAGGTAACGACTTAGTAAATAAGTCTGTTACGTTATCCTTTGATCGATCAAATTTGATTCACTTCAATCTTTAGAAATGTTTTTTGTTGCTGATTATAAAATAACTTAGGCGAATATATGCTTGGTGTTGTTTCCCTGATGAAACCTTGCTTCATTTGTTCAATGCAAGCTACATTATATATCCTCATAAATGCACATAGATTCATCTGTGGTAGACTTCGAATCACAACTTATTTGAATGTGTGCAACTATGGACCTTAACCATATGCACTCATGCATTGCTTCATATAGAGCAATAATATTTGCATGATTCGAAGAAGTAGTAACAAGGGTCTGCTTTGTAGATTTCCAAGATATGGCGGTGCTTCCTATGGTAAAGACATAATCAGTTTGGGAACGACCTTTGTGAGGGTCAGGGAGATACCTTACATCAAAAAATCCCATCAAAACGTCAATATAATGAAGGGAGGGAGGACGTAGGCCACCCTTGGTGGCCTCTGCGGCACCGAAGGGCGTTGTCGTGTATGGCGACAGTGACGACGACTCTTGGGCCTATGGATTCCGATTCCATCTTGTCGTCCATTCTTTTCTCTGTGTAAGGATAGAACAAATCCATATCTATCATACTTTTTAAGTATCGAAATATTGTCTTTACACCAGTCCAATGGTATAGCGTTTTCGCAGGGCTACATCTAGCCAACAAGTTGAATGAAGTGTCCAATCTTGCATTATGCTAAGTACAATAATGTGTCTATTGCACTTAGGTAAGCACATTTGTTACTAACACGTCTTCATCATCATCCCTAGGACTAAAGGGATCCCTCTTACGGGTCAAAACTACAGACGACTATGGGAGTGCTTACAGGCTTGACTTTATCAAAAATGCCTAAGCCTTCATTGACATGGTATACAAGTTCTAAATCTGGACAAAACTATATTCTCCCAAGGTCCTTCATCTCAAACTTGGATTTTAGATATTCAGCGGTTTCTCTTAACTCATCAAAGGTTTCAATTATGTTATCAACATAAACCGAGACAATTGCAAATCCGAAACTTGTCATGGAAATGCGCGGGCATAGTTCATCATATCTCTTTCTAATCAAGTAATCACTTAGTGAAAGTTGCATCCTCATTGCAAACGCACTCTGCGATCTAGAGCTACCTGATTTGGGTAAATGAAGTCCATCATGGACCTTTATATATATTTTCGTATCTAAATCCCCATAAAGATACGTAATGACCACATTTGTAATCTGCATGTTTAGTTATTTGAAAACTACCAAACTGAAAAGGTAGTGGAGTGCAATGACATCCATTATGGAAGGATATGTCTTATATTAGTCGATTCCAGAGCATTGTGAGAAACCTTGTGCCATGAGGCGAGTCTATAATCTCTTTTTTCACATCACCCTTTCTAACCAAGACCTATTTATGTCAACAGGTTTATGTTAAGAGGTGTCAGCATCTCAGGCCTGAAATCATTTCTCTTCGTTAGTGAATTCAATTCAACCTGGATCTTATCTTTTCATTTAGGCTAATTTTCTCTACATTGACATTCTTCAACGGAGTAAGGTTCGATGTCATTGGTCTCAATAATCTCACATCCTCATGTATACTAATGTAGTTTGTAGAGATCTTTATATTATCAAGAATTGGTTCTAACATTGAGGCATCAACCAACGATGTCTCTTAGACATAACCACAATTCAAAATATTCTCATGAGATGGATTTTGAGTATCAATGAACAATGGATCAGGTTGTACCAAACTCGCTCTTTTCCTAGGGGGAGAATCCATCAAACTTATGGGTTTCCTATGATCTCTAGCGGAACCCACGACCTGAGATGCCATTATGCCACCTTGTGGGGTCACCATGCCACCATCCATGGCGGCGACGCCTTGTTAGCTCCTTTGGGTGGCGCCATGTCCTCTTGAGAGGACATCAATCCTTGCAGGAATGTTTGCAGCAGATATATGTGATGTCATCAATTTTAGGGGATCAATATGACACATAGTGGGGACAGACAAAGACAATTCCTGTCGTTCCTGTTGAACGTTGACGTTTTAATCTCCCCCTAATGACAAGAAGACTATCTCATCAATGTGACAATCCTCAAATCTAACGGTAAAGAGGTCACCTGTCAAAGGTTCTACACAGTTGACTTATAGTGGAAGATTTTATATCCAGTACAAATATATATGCATTCATTGCTAATGACCCATTTTGATACGTTATGGCGGCTCAATTGACACATAAACCACGCACTCAAATATGTGTAAGTACGAGATAACGAGCTCACACCCAATCACTGGCTGTGACATAGAAAAAGATGAGTGGTGGTGGGTCGTAGATAAATTAACATAGCTACATGCGATATTGCATAACCCGAAGAGGAAATATTGATGCGCATTACCAGTGTTCGAGCTACCATTGTAGTCGTTTAATAGTAGCTTTTAGCAAGACCAATTGGGTGTGTAATGGGAATATGTTGGCTAACATCAATCCCTCCTGATCTGCAATAGTCTTTCAATGTAAACTCTCTAGTATTACCAAGTTGAATTGAATGAATGGGATGATTCGGGTAGTGAGCTCGTAGCCATATGATCTGAGCCAGGAGTTTAAAGCAGCATTATGAGTGAATGATGTCGAGACATGTGACTAGCGTGCCTATGTGTCACGGGCCGAACTTTGCAATGCGCAAAACGAACCGTGCGGCACTTGCTATCAAGCAAGTCAGCCAAGTGAGTACCTTGAAAGGAACAATGAAACCACACGATATTAAAATAGTGCTAGTGACAAGCAAGAACACAATGATATAAATATTGGGCAACCACGAAGAACAAATGAGTAATTGAAAGGAAAGATCAAGGATCAATCTCACGGGACACAGATGATTGAATAATTCCTCTTTTATTGATGGTAAGACGGTAAGGGAGGCAAAAGTACATGTGCTTACCTATACTAGTTCCGTAGTCCAAACTATGCCGACTAGGAACCCCTCCCTATAGAGCATATCGGGCTTACATGAAAGGGCCATGGGAATACATGGAAAAGGCCGAGGAGAATAACTACTAAATAAAATAAATTACATAATTTATAAATTACCAAAACACCCCAAGCACACAAGCAACCAACCAAAAGCTTAACTAATGACCCTGGACAAGGTTGCTTGTGGCATTACAAGTGCGGCCCCTAACATCCTCCCCCACTTAAGCTTTCGGCGCTCTCGAAGACGGCCTAGGTCTTGAAATCTTCAATCTTCTGGTTGAACTTCTTCTTCAGATCTTCAGCATTCTCCCAACTTGTTTCTTCGTCTCCAAGACCCTTCCACTTGACAAGAAACTGTTGGCGTGAGCGCTCTGACGCTCGGATCACTCTTTCTGCCAAGATCTCCTCCACTTCTTTTGGCTTTGGTGGGCGGATGTCGACGTGCTCTCGAACAGGCTGGTTGCGCACTGGATCTTCAAGGTCTGGCTGGTTGGTTTGAGGTTGCTGACATGGAAGACGGGGTGAACTCTCATCCAAGTTGGGATGTCAACTTTGTAGGAACACTTCCCCACTTTAGAAATGATAGGGAGTGGTCCTTCATACTTCCTGAATAGTCGCTTGTCCCTGGAGCGTAGGAACCTGAGTTGTTCCGGGAGCAACTTGACAAGGACCATGTCTCCTGCTTTGAACTCTCTGGGCTTGCGGCCTTGATCCGCCCACTTCTTCATTCGCCTTGCTACTTTCTCCAGATACGCTTGTGCAATCTCCGCATTGGTCTTCCACTCTTTTGTGAAGTTAAAAGCACGCGGGTTTTTCCCTCTGTACACTTCTTGGATTGTGTGAGGCAAGAGAGGTTGTTGACCAGTGACCACTTCAAAAGCACTCTTATTGGTGGATGAGCTTTTCTTCGAGTTGAAACAAAATTGTGCAACATCTAACAACTGCGCCCAATTCTGCTGATTGGCATGAACAAAATGGCGCAAATACTCCTCCAACATCCCTTTGAACCTTTCTGTTTGTCCATCAGTTTGCGGGTGATAACTTGAAGATATGTTGAGCTCGGAACCAAGTAGCTTAAATAGCTCAGTCCAAAACGTTCCTGTGAACCTGGTGTCTCGATCACTGACAATGTTCTTAGGCACACCCCAGTACTTCACAACGTGCTTGAAGAAGAGGCTTGTTGTATCTTCTGCCGAGCAATACTTTGGAGTCGGCACAAAGGTGGCATATTTTGAGAACCTGTCGACTATAACAAGGATTCCTGATACGTCTCCGACCTTTGGGAGGTTAGTAATGAAGTCGAGGGAGACACTTTCCCACAGGTGAGTTGGAATGGACAATGGTTCCAGTAACCCAGGAGCCTTCTGTCGCTCGATCTTGTCCTGCTGGCAGGTTAGGCAAGTCTTGGTGTATTCTGTGACATCATCCCGCATTCGGGGCCAGTAGTAACCCTACTTGAGTAGTGCATGGGTTCTCTGCCATCCAGGGTGACCGGCCCATAAAGTATCATGACACTCCCTCATGAGCATTCGGCGTAACCCATTAGCCCACGGAACAAACACTCGTCCCCCTTTTGCCATCAATATGCCATCCTCCATCCAAAACCGACGGCTTTCCCTTCCTTCACCATTTTGATGAGCGATTGGGCCACGGGATCTTTCTCCAAACTCTCCTTGATACGTTGCTTGATGTCTGTGGCAATGACACTACTAGATTGAGCCGCTAACATCTTAAGGGTGGCAAGGTCGGCCTTGCGGCTTAGGGCATCCGCAACTTGATTAGTGTGACTAGCCTTGTGTTCGAACTGGAAATCGAACTCTGCGAGAAACTCCTGCCATCTAGCTTGCTTTAGGGTTAACTTTGGCTGAGTCAAGAAGTGGCTGACAGCGGAATTATCTGTCTTTACAAGGAACTTCTACCCCAATAGATAGTGTCGCCAAGTTCTTAAACAATGAATCATGGCTAGCAACTCCTTCTCTTGAGCCGTGTATTTCCGCTCAGTTTTTCGAGAGTTAATGACTTTCATAAGCAACAGGGTGTCCCCTTTGTAGGAGGACTCCTCCCCAAGCAAAGTCTGAAGCATCTGTCTGAACTTCAAATGGTTGATTCAGGTGGGGCGAGGCGAGGACCGGATCTTCCATTATAGCCTTCTTCAACTCTTGGAAGGCCTTCTCACAATCACTACTCCAATCCCATGTCGCTCCCTTCTTCAAGAGCTCAGTTAAGGAGGTTGTCTTCTTCTAGTAGTTCTCAATGAAACGTCTATAGTAATTAGCCAACCCAAGAAAAGAGCGCAGCTCCTTCACATTCTTGGGGTTTTGCCACTTCTTTATGGCTTCCACTTTCTCCATGTCCATCCTGATTCGACCCCTTTCGATGACATGACCCAAAAACTTGATGGTCACCTGCGCGAAGGAACATTTCTCGCGCTTAACATACAATTGGTTATCTCGTAACCGTTGGAATACCAGCTTCAGATGCTCTATGTGCTCTCCCAAAGTAGAGCTGTACACTACAATGTCATCCAGATACACCACCACAAACTTATCCAAGTACTCATGGAAGACTTGGTTCATCAAAGTGCAGAATGTCGCCGGCGCATTGGTCAACCCAAATGACATTACCAAGAATTCAAAGGCGCCGTAGCGAGTGACGCAGGCAGTCTTAGGCTCGTCACCCTCGGCAATTCGGACTTGATAGTACCCTGAACGGAGATCAAGCTTGGTGAAATACTTGCCACCACTAAGCTGATCAAACAGATCCGCTATCAGGGGGATCGGGTACTTGTTGCGCACTGTGACTTTGTTAAGGGCCCGGTAGTCCACACATAGTCTCCAATTTCCATCGTGCTTCTTTTGGAACAACACCGGCGCACCAAAGGGGGCTTTAGATGGTCTAATGAACCCAGCCTTGAGTAGGTCTTCGAGCTGCTTCCTAAGTTCTGCCAGTTCAGGAGGAGCCATTCTATAAGGTGCTTTTGCAGGTGGCTTGGCTCCTAGAAGCAATTCGATCTCGTGGTCCACACTCCTCCTTGGGGGTAGTTCCTTGGGAAGTTCGGGGGGCATCACATCTGCATAACTCTCCAATACCCCCTCGATTTCCCTCGGAACCATTTCCCTCTTGTTATCATCCTTCATTAGAGGAACTGCTACATATGTAGGCTCATGGCGCTTCACGCCTTTCTTAAATTAGAGGGCAGTTAAGAGACGGGGTTCACTTGGTTGTCTGATTCTTGCTGGAACTACACATGGCTTTTCCCCCATAATGAGCAAGTGTTGGGCGCTAGGAATGGGGATAGCTTTGTTCGCCAACATGAACTCATCCCCAATATGACATCAAAGTCATCCATTCGGACAACTATAACGTCTACTTTTCCCTCCCAATGGCCCAACTTGAGTGGTACCCCTTGGGACAGTCCAGTTGTGGGCGAGGCCTCAGAATTTATAGCTTTCATGCGTCCAACATCCTTCTCCAACTTTAACCCCAACCTTCGGGCTTCTGTCTCCGACATGAAGTTGTGTGTGGCCCCTGTGTCAACCATCACATTCTTGGCAACCTTCCCATTGACATAACCATCCACGAACATTAGGCCCTTGGCCTGATCCTTCTTGGGTGGTTGTGGTTGTTTCTTAACTGCACCCAAGAATCTCAAAGCTCCCATGTGGCTATGTTCCTCCTCGGACTCCTGCTGGTCTTCTACTTCTTTTGATTGAATGTGGGCTTGTAGGGCCGATAAGGCTGTCTTGTGAGGGCACTCGCTTACTCTGTGAGGTCCTCTGCATAAGAAGCAAGACACTGGCCTTGGGGCGTACCCTGAAGGGTTGAAGGGTCGAGGGGTGAAGACTCCAGTTGAGGCACCCGGCTTGGAAGTTACAGTGTCCCTCGCATAAGTGGTCATCCTATCCCCTCCTCCGGAATTGGAGAATTTGGACTCGGCCCCGCCCTCGAAGATCTATTGGCATTCGTATTCAAGAAGGGCTGAGTCTTCTTGCTGGAGTTCTCCTCAAATGTGTAATCAGTCAGTCTCTCAACAGCGGCCTGAGCGGAGGCCAAATCTTAAACCCTCTGTCGCTGAAGCTCGATTCTTGCCTATGGTTTTAAGCCCTCAAGGAAATAGAACAACCGATCTTTCTCTGACATGTCTGGGATGTCGAGCATGAGTATAGAGAACTTGTTCACAAAGTCCCTAATGTTGTTGGTGTGCTTGAGCTCTCTTAGTTGCCGTCTGGCAATGTATTCAACATTCTCGGGGAAGAATCGAGCTTTAAGCTCTTTCTTTAGATCCTCCCATGTATAGATAGTGCACACTCCTCTTTGAATGTCATTGTATTTGGTTCTCCACCAAAGTTTAGCATCTCCTGACAAATACATTGTCGCCATATTCACCTTCACCTCTTCTGAGTCCGGCTTCACTGCTCGGAAGTATTGCTCCATATCAAATAGGAAGTTCTCAAGCTCCTTGGCGTCTCACGCCCGTCCAAAAGCTTGAGGTTCTGGTATCTTTACCTTCCTGTAGTCCGTCACAGGTTGGTTTCCCATCGCACGGATGGTCAAGTTGAGCTTGGTGTTCATCTCCATCAGCTCATTCTTGAAGGCATCAATGGTGGCTCGGACATCTTCTGCCATATTGTCCACAGTCACCTGGAGTGTATCAAGGGCATCACTCATCTGCCCCATTTGCTCGTTCGAAACGGGAGCTTCTTCTACATTTCTCTCCCTTTCGTCTCCTCGAGCTTTACATCTTTCAAGGGCCATAACTCGGTCCCTGAGGCTCTCCACCTCTGTCATCCGCGCCACCAAACCATTTAGGTCGACGCGGTCCAACACACTAGTTATATCCATCAATCTATCGGGCACCCCTGCAAGTTCTCCCAATTGTTGGTCATACCAATCAAATCTTTGTTGGTTTGTCATTTTGTCTGTCATCGTAGCGAGCGTCTTGAGCCGAATTGGCTCTGATACCAACTGTCACGGGCCGAACTTTGCAATGCGCAAAACGGACCGTGCGACACTTGCTATCAAGCAAGTCAGCCAAGTGAGTACCTTGCAAGGAACAATGAAACCACATGATATTAAAATAGTGCTAGCGACAAGCAAGAACACAATGATATAAATGTTGGGCAACCACGAAGAACAAATGAGTAATTGAAAGGAAAGATCAAGGATCAATCTCACGGGACACAGATGATTGAATAATTCCTCTTTTATTGATGGTAAGACGGTAAGGGAGGCAAAAGTACATGTACTTACCTATACTAGTTCCGTAGTCCAAACTATGCCGACTAGGAACCCCTCCCTATAGAGCATATCGGGCTTACATGAAAGGGCCATGGGAATACATGGAAAAGGCCGAGGAGAATAACTGCTAAATAAAATAAATTACATAATTTATAAATTACCAAAACACCCCAAGCACACAAGCAACCAACCAAAGGCTTAACTAATGACCCTGGACAAGGTTGCTTGTGGCATTACAAGTGTGGCCCCTAACAATATGCATCAACCAACACCATAAAACATCTAAATGGTTTGAAAGATGGTTGAATTGGTCCACAGAATCCCCTTTGATTCTTATAATAAGAATACATGTGTCCTTTGTATAGGATGATCTCAATATTAATTTTGATAAAGAGTAACTTTACAAAACGAGCGATGGGACTTAGAAGCAACAATGAGGATTTTAGTTGAGTCACAAAGTCATAATTGACTTGAGAAGATGGGAGGGGAGTCAAAACTCCTCATGTGGTTTCAAAGCTAAGGAATTGTTGTAAGGGGTAGACGGCACCGACGTTAGCCAGCAGGTGGCGGCGCCATGAGAAGCGACTTCGGTCCGTGGCTGTCCTTGAATCAACTTTGATTTTTACTTCTTTTCGCTTGAAAGAAAGGATGTTCATGTGAAGTCTTTAATATATGGATCACCATGTCACGACTTGGGCACTCCAAACGATCACGCCAAAGTCTATATGTGTCAGAATTCCAAAGGACATCTCTTATGATGTTGTTAGATTCAATTACTCGAATAATGGTTACATATAACCCACAAAAGCAACACATAAACTTCTCTAATACTCGTTTTCATCCATAGTCATTAGAGGCAATGCAATGGAACTTATGTCCATTTTCACTGTGTGTTTCCACGTAAGAAACTGTTCGCTCTAATATCTTTAAAGCTCAAAAGGGTTCTTTTGGCCTTATAGCATAGAAACCTTCAGTGACATTAATCAATGTGCCATTTGGCAACAGAAATTGAGCTAGTCCGTAACCATGAATCAATTTAGATGGCTCTGTCATCGTAGTCACAGAAGATCGAGTAGACACATCTCAAGGAATGATTGCCTGTGTCAAGGTATGGTGTGCATAGTAGAGCTATCTGCAAGGCATTCTAGCTATCCGGGAAACATTCCTAAGATGATAAAGCTCGAACTAAAAGAATCGACACTTTATTAATAATATCCAACAATTACATCAAAGTTTCTAATCCAAAATGACTACAATCAAATGTAAAATGATTAAAATCAAATGCAGACAAATAGTAGTTTAGTCAATCCTTTCGGTAACTCCAATTTAGTAGCAATCATGTAACGTAAGGTGAATTTTGGTGGAGCTATGCTCACTCGTAAAACTGTTCTCTCAGAATTGATTGGATGGACCTAGTTGTGAAAAAGTTATGACTATTGTCATTATTGATATTGTTTATGGTAAAATGCCATTACATTTATTCTTGGAGAATATTAACTTAATCAAAATCTGCGGCATCAACATTATTTCCCTTGCCATATTTGAGGTCTTTAATAGTGAGATTGGCATCATTGTCATCTCCATCTCCTCCTTCAGCTTCAAAATAAGCCTCATGCTCTCATATCTGCATACACCTTGTATTGTGCAGCTAGTTTTTCACTCGCATTACAGTGCTTAAACCGATGCTCTGAAGATCCACATCTATAGCATACCACCCTTTAATTGAGATGCACCTTGTGTATTAGGACATCCCCTTTGGATGTTGGTGGAGGCACCACCATAATTGGCAGCGCCGGCTTTGCCTCTCCCATGCTGGCCAACGTTGCTATGTCTGAGCATCATTTTAGTAGTTTCCTTCCTTTATAGGGCAGTTGTATGGACTCATATGTCCATTTTGTTGTCCCTTAACTATAGGGTTCCACTCCGTGCGCCCTTCTTTAGGTGCACCATTATAATTCGTCTCGTGAATGCTCTTAGTTCCAATAGGCCTTGAATTATAGTTTTTCATGAGTATATTGTCATGTTTCTTCACAACTGACATAGCAGTGGTAACCTGATGAAATCTCGTGATCCGTCTAGCATTGTACTCAAGCCTATATTGCTTTACAACCATTAATGTTAGGACGGGGAAGGTTGAAAGTGTTTACTCAATTAATTCATGTTCTGTGAGCTCTACTCCACAGAATCCCATTAGTAGTGAGGTGATTCTCGACGTTATTCACCCATCGATGAAAACAAATGTCATTCGAATTTGGTTTAGTGAAGTCAAGTTTTTGCAGGTTTGCATTCAACATTCAAAAATAAATGAGAATAAATTAGTTTCAGAGTATAATACTGCCACAACAACTAATTAAGAATTTATGAGCCTTTTTGCCACCAAGAAATCATTTTTCCAAGAAATTTGAATTAGACCAAAACAATGATGTTTGAATGGTCAAATTTCAATGCTCACGAACGCTTTTAATTCATAGCTAATTTAATTTCTCAATGAACTTCTTGTTCGTAGGAGCACGAAACCCCATATTTCACCTCAATTCCATGTTATAAGAAAGGTGATAGGTAGAAGAAGAGATATTAGATTCCCCGAGCACAAGAAAACAGGAATTAAAAGAAAGCAAAAACTTTTATAGAAACTTACTTGGTGTTTTCTTGTTACCTGATCTTGTTTATCGAGGCTGACGGACGCGCGTATTGATGCAGGCATGCGAGGCTAATCTGGTTTTGCATAAGGGTGCAAGAGGTGCTCAAGTAGGCACAAGCGGCGGCGCAGGGAGGCACACTAGGTAATCATAAGGCAGAGTTCTAGAGCTTCATAGAAGAAGAAAGAATGATTTTTGGTTTCTGATTTATGGATAGGGCTTGTGCTGATAACATGTTTAAGGAAAATAGAATTGTAGAGAGAATTGGGAACATGTCTGACATTGGTAATAAGAGCCCCTATATATAGGGAGTACTAGTACATAATCTTGGAGTACAAAGAATCCAATTCTAATTAGAACTAGGAATCTATAACATTCTCTCCTATTCCAACTATAGAAAGTAATCATAGTTTGGTAAAACACACATAATCTTGATATTCCTCAACACTAATGACTCCAACTCTAAGAGGAAAGAGATTGCAACTGCTTGATTATTTGCAGGTTGGTTAGCCTATACTGGCAAGTGGTGCTTCTACGAGTCTTCTTAGAAGTGCTAGGTCTTCATCTGCTACAATTACTTGCTCAGCGTCGGTGACTAGTAAAATATATTTCTCCCATTGAAGGTGAGACAATTTTTTTTGTAATAGGCACTGGATTTTTTTTTTTTTGGAAATTACTGGTTACACCCTATACTTTTAGGGCGTCAACAGTTCAGTCCTTGCTAACCTAATTTTAACAAGTTATTCCTCAAACATTCAAATTTCACACAATATGATCTAAAATTACTATTTCACCCCTCACTTCATGTTATATATATATATATATATATATATATATATAACATGAAGTGAGGGGTGAAATAGTAATTTTAGATCATATTGTGTGAAATTTGCGCGCGCACACACACACACACACACTTATATATATTTACCCCTCACTTCATCTTATATACACACACACACACACACTTATATATATTTACTCCTCACTTTATCTTTTATATATATATATATATATATTTACTCCTCATTTCATCTTTTATAAATATATATATATATATATATATTCATTTGCTCCTCATTTCATCTTTTATATATATATATAGGATTTTTCTCAGGTAAGGATGTCCTTAGTTTTTCTTAGGTGCGGATTTGATGTTTTCACCCACTTTCCGATCATATTTTCACATCTTAACCGTTCAGTTTTTAGAGCCTAATGTATAGATTCCCCCTGCAAAATTTCAGCCAATTTGGTGATCGTTAAGACATCCAAAACTGCAATTTACACGAACGGACCGAATTTGTCGAACCGGAACCGTTCGTATTTATAATGGTAAATTGCAGTTTTGGATACCTCAATGATCACCAAATTGGCTGAAAATTTTCAGAGGTGATCTATACATTAGGACCTAAAAACTGAACGGTTAAGATGTGAAAATGTGATCGAAAAGTGGGTTAAAACCGGAAATCCGTACCTAAGAAAAACTAAGGAAGTCCTTAGCCAAGAAGGACTGTATATATATAACTGTATATATATATATACAGTCCTTCTTGGCGAAGGACATCCTTACCTAAGCTTAGGTACGGATTTCAAGTTTTTGGTTACTTTTTGATCACATATTCACATCTTAACCGTTCAGTTTTTAGGTCCTAATGTCTAGATCATCTCTACAAAATTTCAGCCAAATTGATGATCGTTAAGGCATTCAAAACTGTAATTTACAACAATGTACACGAATGGTTCCGGTTTGACAGATTCGGTTCGTTCGTGTAAATTGCAGTTTTGGATGCCTTAACGATCATCAATTTGGCTGAAATTTTGCAGAGATGATCTATACATTAGGACCCAAAAACTGAATGGTTAAGATGTGAATATGTGATTGAAAAGTGGCTGAAAACTGAAAATCCGTTCCATAAGCTTACCTAAGAAAAATCTTATATATATATATATATATATATATATATGATGGATGGAGAGAGAGAGAGAGAGAGGAATTAAGAAAAGAGAAAAAGAAAAAAAAAAAAAAAAGTAAGTAAGGGTAAAATAGTCATTTTGGACATATTGTGTGAAAATTAGAGACAATAAGGACTAAACTGTTTAATTTAAAAGGCGAAAGACTGAACTGTTTTTTACAGAAAAGTACATGAAGTGACTAGTAATTTTCTTTTTTTTTATAATAAAACTGGAGTGCTTAATTCGATCTTATGGAATAGTCATGTACATAGTTTTGCTTATTTGGTGTATGTCCTATACTAACCTATTTGGTTCAATTAAAATTTCGCCCAAAAAAAAAAATTGTCATAGATATATGGAGCCTTGTCCAAATTATAACCCAAACAATTTTAATATAAGTATTCCCACTTACCTCATTTAAAGGTAGTAAGTTAGTATTAGGCTCAGAAAGTTCACAAATTTACAAAGTATCACCGAGAAGTCGAAACCAAAATACGCTTCAATTTTTTTATTACCTTACAAACTCTCACCCTCATTCTGTCTCTGTTCAGCAAGACGGTAGACGGCAGACAGATTCTGAGGCCACCGTCGCCGAACTTAGATCGATGGTTGTGATCCTCTATGTGTGTGTGTGTGTGTGTTCGAAGCGTCTTCAAAATTGGCTAGATTTTGGATCCAGCCTACTCACTTTTACCATTCCAATTAACCCATATCACAGAATGTCTCCTTCTCTCTACTTCAAGTGCTCCGCAACAAGAAAGCTTTTCCTAACGTCATCGTTTTTTCAAGGCTCTCCTTGCTGCAAACGTCGTCATTTTCAGATGATGTCACTCGACGTTCATTGTGGAGGGAACCACCAATGTTTTAGTGTTCATCGTCAAGATCAAAATCTGCGCATCTGCTAATCAAAGTGCTCGGCTGTGTTCTTGTTCCCTAGTGATTCCTCATTGCAGCACTATTAGGGAATAATTTATCATTCTTCTTTGCATTTGAGAATCTGGGTCGTAATCTGATTGTTTTTAATAGCTTATTGTTTGCTTGGTTAAATATTGACGGTGAGTTTAGTTGTTTTCTTAGGCTTGGTTATTGGACAAATGGCCGGGTCGGTTTGTGAAGGATGCGGAGAAGTGAAGTTCTTGCCGTGTTTTTAGTGCAATGGGAGCTCAAAGATGGTGCTGGTGGTGAAAGGAGAGGTGGCAGGGAGCAGGATTGAGGCGACACAGTGGTGGTGAGGTGTCATGAGTTAATGAGAATGGCTTGGTCCTTTGCCCAATTTGTAGCTGATTTGTACTTCATCAGCAACTTGGGTTTTGTAAGAAGTTTTACGGGGGCTCTTGAGTTTCTAGGAAATATATGCTTACGTGTGTCTTGTTTTTTTAATTTGTTTATATACGTAAAGGCTTGCTCAACTAAGAGACAGTTTTTAAGAGACTGTGATGGACAAGTGAACCTGATGACTAAAAATAAATGCACAATTTTAAGTTGTTATAATTTCTGTTTGTATATTTAATACATGTAGTTGAGATGCATTTGTCCCTAACAATCCCTTAAAACTGTCTCTTAGGTGAGCAGATATAACATATGTTGTGGTTTGGTTTGAGAAGATCTTTTATTTGCTTAAACAATGCATCGTTTTAAATACATAAACAAACAATTAGAGAGATAAAGATTAGGCTTTTCCATTATAGAACTATTGATTCATAATGTCTGGTCAAATTACATGGAAAGAATGGAGCGACTGAAACTGGGGAGAATTATGGCAGTTGATTTTATGGGAACTCATCGAATTTAAGACTTTTATTAGGTGATAATAAACTTTTATTAGGGGTCAATAAATCCCTAAAAATTTTAAAATCAAGAACATCTTCATTTTTCACTAATTATTTACCCTCAATAAAACTTTTATTCATAAATTTTTTTATGAAATCTCCGACAGCCTCCCCGTAAACCTCTAATAACCAACGACCTCTGGCGATGTTTTGACAAGGTCCGGTGTGGTTCTGGCAAACTCTCCGGTGCCTCCACACTTTTATGAGCCATCTGACAACCTCCCTGCGGACTTCCAACTACCGGTGACTTTCGGCGATGTTCCGGCAAAATCCGGTGAGGTTCCGGCAAACTCTTCGGTGACTCCACACTCTCTGTCCCTCTATCTCTATGTGAGAAAGGGAGAGAGGGAAAAATAGTCCCAAAAATAAATAAAATAAAATAAAAATGAGTTTAATTGAGTATTAGGGAACCAAATCAATTATTTTATAGGTAATGATGAAATCCATAAGTTTGGTGAGGGAAAAAGGAATAATTTCTCTAAATTTAGGGTATTTGGATACTTTTTCTAGATAAATATACTTTAAAGTCAAAATGGAAATGGGTGCGGCTATTGCCACCCTACGAACCACTTTGTTCACCCTACAACTTTCTGATTTATCGAAATACCAAAATTCCCTAAAACAAAATTACAATAAAGGATAGTATCTTATTAAAAATTATAATTTGTTTTCTTATTCTCTATAGAACACGTACTTAAACTTGAAGCTTAATCGTTTCAATCAACTTTAAAACCCTAACATTTTCGTTTCAGCATTCATCATCTTCAATTGTTCTCATGTTATGTTAACAACTATGCCTCAAAAACATTAACTCTAATGGAGTTTGAAAACATCTACCTGGAGCCTGAAAATGAGGTAATCACGTTTTTGTTTTCTTTTCTTCAGGTTGGATTCTCTTGCTATATAAAAATATACATACGCATACAACATACCTATTAGAATTATTCTCCGGGTCATTATCATAGAATTGAGTGTAGACACCAATTGTTTTCATTTTGTAAGACGATTGGATTATTAAAGAAGGTTGGACTAATGCTAAGTATATTGAGTTGAATGTGGTGATGGCAGACAAATTTGTATGAGGTGACAATAAAAAGTGTAGTCTTTTTAGCGGTCTCTGGATTATATGAAGCTTAAAAGACTATCAAGCAGCCTTTTGCTATATCCTCTGTTGACAATTTCATGATTATGATTAAAATTTCTTCATTTTTATGGACCAAATAGGTACCGTTTGACTATCCAGCAATTGGTGAGTAATTGTTAATATGATCACATATTTGGTTTCCTCTGTTTGGTTCTAACATATGGTTTTTTTTTTTTTAACTGGAATATATGGTTCATATCAACAATTGGTTTCCTCTATAGACATCTTTTTGCTATATCCTCTGCATTTGTGTTAGAACCAAATAGTTGTGATCAAGTGAACCAAATAGTTGCATATTGGCTTCCGAACCTACTGAAAGTTGACTAAAGAATTAGATTAGTCTAGTGACTTACCAGTTCATTTGTTGTTTCCCTGGTACTGATCCAATCCGTGATCTGAGATGCATTACATGGACCACGGCTTCCCTCTATGTATTGAAGTAGAGAAGATAATGGAGAAGCTAGTGGACTTGAATATTGGTTTCTTGAAGAACATATATCCTAAGATTGAGTTGGAAGGCCCTCGTCTTTGTTTCTTGTATAATGGGTTTTGCCGAGCTCCCTGAGGAGGTTGATCCTTTAAACTTGATTATGAAGATTTCCTGCTTTCTGAAAAAAAGGAAGAGCATGTAGGGTGAACAAAACAAACTTGAAACTAAAAAAATATATGTAGGATGAGAAGAGTATGCATGTAGGGAAAATGGTATTTTGGGTACTATAAATGGGTGAACAATTAAAGTAAACTTGAAACTAAAAAAATATATGTAGGGAGGGAAGAGCACGTATGGTGAACAGAGTGGTTCGTAGGGTGGCAATAGCCGCACCCAATAAAAATTCATGAATCATGATTAACTCGGATGCAATTAAGAAAAGAAGTAAACACCTCCTAAGCATCAAACTCTAACAAAACGAACTCCCCAATTAAATGTTATTATTTTTTTTTTCAATATGGTGCGGCTATTGTCACTCTACTAACTATTTTGTTCACCCTACATCCTCTTCTCACCCTATAAATGTCTTTTTAGTTTCATGTTTACTTTGTTCACCTATTTGCAGTACCGAAAATACCCTTTTCTAATGAAGGGTTTAACTCAAAATCTTTTTCTATTTGGCTTCCTCAATGAGTCTCTCAATTGTTTTTGGCTTCCTCCTCGATTTCCTAAGTCAATCTCATCAATGTCAATCTCACCGAGTTTAACGATAAATGAAAAGATTAAGAATGAAATTTAAGTACATATTCTATAGGTTAATAAGAAACATTAATTGCAATCTTTAATCTAATCTGGGTGATGAGAAGAGTCTGCCGGGGTTGATGGCTACGTTCTGGGTCTGCAGAATTGACTGGTGATCATGGCTCATGACGGGGATCGTTTTGTGTTCCGGTTTAAGATTCGAGAGGAGTGTCACAGTATTCTACACTGTGGACCATGGCACTTTGGAGGTAGAATGCTGGTGCTGGGGGAATATGACGGCCTGAGTGCAGTGGAGGCGGTGCCTCTACATATGGTGGAAACTTGGGTTAGCATTAAAGGGCTACCTCCCCGTCTAAGGACGGAGGAAACCCTCATTCTCATTGGTTCCTCGATGGGTAGGTTTTTGAGAGATGATATGCTACCCTTGCAGTGTGGAGTGGTCGAGCAAAAGTTCCGTGGATAGGTGGACGTCTAGCGTCAACTGCGGAGTGCCATAGGTTCATGTTCAAAGTTAGGATCTCGGCCGACGTATAGATCAGGTACGAGAAATTCAAAGGGCTATGTAGGGATTGTGGGTTATTCTCTCATGAGGCAGAGGGGCGCAACAAATTTATGTCGATCTAGATAGAGAAACAGTCACTGGGGGCAACTTTAGCAGTGGTAGGTACGACCTTGACATCAGGTACTCATTTGGACTGAGGAAAGTCGCCAGTAACCCTTGTAGTATCTTTGCTTTTGATATTCTCTTAGGTTATACGGGGTGTTTTGCTGAATGTGTGTTAAGCTTCTTAGCCTAAAAAGATCGAATTACTTTGGTAATGACTCTATCTGACAGCTCTACGATGACGAAGTTATGAGTTCGAGTCATCATAGGGGTAGGAGTGAAATCCTTTGATCCTCTTTTGAAAAAAGAAAAAAAAGAAAAAAAAACTCTATCTGACAGCTCTACTGAGCGGGTCATTATGTATAATTTAGCTGAACTTCAATATTAGTTGACTATTTCTCTCAGAAAAAAAAAAGTAGTAGGGTGATAATTAGACCTGTAAATGGATTGGATTTTGATCCGGACCTGCTCCAGATCCGGACCTACTCCAGATCCGTGGCTATTGGACGGGTTTGGATCGAAAATTTTGCTCCATTGATCCGTTAATGATCCAAATCTGTTAATCGGTTTATTCAAAGGATCAAATACGTTTTTAGTTCGATCCGATCCGTTAATGATCCGGTCCTTTTTGTAATAATAAGATATTATTTTTTATTAATATATTATTATTTTTAAAAAATATAAAATATGAAGAATTTGTAATACAATTTTTTCACAGAAATCTAAGGGACAGTCCATCACCTAAGATTACAAGAAGCATTAAGAATTTTGATAATGTAATTATACTTTTGGTGATACTTTTCGTGTTGTTTAAATATTTTATTAATATCTTATGAGGTATCATGATATAAATTTAATATTACTATTTAAAATTTTAAAATATTTGAAATTATAAACGGGTCCGATTAGTGGATAATATCAATTAATCCGACGGATACGGATTTGGATCGAGCTATCAATGATCCGGCGGGTTTGGATAGAATTTTTTTTTTTTTTTTAAGTAAACGGATTTGAATTTAAGTCGATCCGATGTATTTACATGTCTAATGACAATCTATACCATTTTTTCTTTTTTCTATTTGCTAGGATAATAGGAAATTACATAAATGCCTCTTCTATTTGTGATCGGGACTTTCCAGGCTAACAAAATGGTTAATGGCAATACGTCATGTCATCCAAAAAAAAAAAAAAAAAAGGCTAATGGCATCCTCACAACCCATTTGTGAATCCACTAAAACAAAGGATGAATAATTGAATATAAAAACCCACTTACTCAACTAACAAGTCTATTTCAATCCTCAAGACTAGAATAGTTCCATATTCAAACACGCGAAATCTCATTCAACTCTCTCTCTCTCTCTCTCTAGAGTAAAGACCACTCCCAGTCTTCACCCCATTATAGAAGAAGAAGAGAACTGTACAACATCATCTAGCTAGTCCATGGAGGCCGAAGCTTCACTGTAAGTTAACTCTTTGATTAATCCACCTTAGCTCTTTCAATTTTCCAAACAGGTACAGCGATTTGACTAATCAATGGCTACTTATAACTAGTTAGTACTAATGCGTGTAGGTTTGAGAGCAGTGAGTTGGTGGCGAGTTTGCTGGCGTCGACGCCTTTGCTAAGCGAGTCATGGAGGCTGTGCAGCGTCGCCAACGCCGCCGCTCCATTGGGTTTCGTAACGGAGCGAATCGGAGATGTCGGGTACTTTGCTTTCTCGGCCTGCATTACCCAAATGATCACGGAGGAGTCCGAATACTACTCCACTTGCAGAAACTTGGTGCCATTGGATAGCGCCGGCGCCGGCGCCGGCGACCGTCCTTTTTCGGTATTGACCAAAAGTAGTAACAGTAGTATCAATGGAGAAGAAGATGAGGGTGCAGTGATGGTTCATGCAGGGCTGATTAATCTCTTCTTGTTTCTTCGTAGCTCCCAAGCTTTCAAAGACCAGGTCAGACATTCATCCATTTTTTTATTTCATTGAATTTTTTATTTTATTTACGTGCAAATGCATGACTGTTTCTCTTATTTTTATTTATTTTATTTTATAATAACACTGATTTGGCAATATAACCCAAACTAGGATAGGGATTCTTTCCCAAGAATTGCTTTTGCTACGTTCTACTAGTAGTCATTTTGTTAGTATATGAATATTTCTTCGTAAACTATGAGTCTATGGGAAGAATAGTTCTAGAGACATATAACAATTGTTATATAGAAAATTAATCTAGGGAAATTCCATCCTGATAATGTCTAATATCTAGCTAGTCATGATAATGTCTAAATAATATCTAGGGAAATTCCATCATGATAATGCTTGATTTTAAATAAAAAAAAGTTGCCGGCCATCATGATAATGTCTAATATCTAGCTAGTCATGGACCCATGGAATTGACAAGATAGCTTAGACATCCAGAAAATACATGAATGATCACTTGATGATTCAGTAAAATATGTTGAAAGGAAATTAACTCATGCTTGTGTGCTCGGTAATTGTTGTGAAACCTGAGAGTTATAAATTCTGCATAAAGTTTGAGAATTAAATTCATAATTCTCTATTGATGAGGTGACATATCGACTTATTGATGATAAACGGTATGTGAAACCATTTCTTATGAGTCCTTAATTAATCATTCACATTCATGAGGTACTTGCAACTTGCAAGTTACCTATACAGATAGCTTTTGATCCCTTTCTATACTATAGAAAGGAAGGTAGTTGAGAAAAGTAACTTGAAAATTGAAACCTTTATATTGATCTTTTCAAGAAAGGGAGGTAGTTAAGAAAAGTAATTCAAAAAATGTAATCAATCATTTGTATCGATCTTGTCAGATAAAGAATATATGATCCTCCCATAAAGCAACGTTTGAATTCGATCCTATAGCTTCAAAGGTCACCATCCCACCACAAAAAGAGAAAGATCATGCATGAAGAGAATTATGATATTTTAGTACTCGATTAAAACGAGCTCTAAGTAAGTACGGAATGCCATGATAAGATATTCTGTTTAGCTTCAAAGCATTCCAACCACCAGACACGATGGGATTCAAAATGTTCCACAAAAACTTCTATTTCATCACATGTTGCTTGAGTTTTAGAAGATTGTTATCATGAATTTCCTAATTGATATAAGTTTGAAAATAGGAAAACTAAAAATAAAAGACAAATGCTACTTACTCTTTAAATATAGGATGACTCTCACATTTAGCCGAATCTCAACCTCATCTTCAAAATGCTCCAATTATGAAATCTAGAATGCTACTTAAGGTCTTTTGCATCGATGTGTGAGTTTTTAAGGATCATATTGACGTTGAAATTACTATGTTAGGGCCTTTCAAAAAAAAATTACTATGTTAGGGTATATATATGCTAAGAATACTTTAATGTTCGTCAAAGGTTGAAAACAGACAATATTCATGCGTTGCTTTCTGAAAAATAACTCATAAGAATGTGAAGTATAATTAACACATATTGAGAAATATAAGCCAAGTTAACATTATTGTTTTCTTTCTTTTTTTTCAATCAAATGTCTGACCGATTCTTGCGGGAAAAAAAATAAAATTGTTTGACCCGTTGATGGAGCTGGCGACTAAACTTTCATGGTTTTCCTTGCAAAACCAAAAGGCATTTCTCTTCTCAGAAAAAAGCCAAAAAGCATTTTATCGTTTCCTGGAGAGACGTACTGTCGAGTCTGTTGACTAATTGGCTGGAGTGGGGTGATTACTTTCCCAGTTTCCCAGGTACGCTATTGGCCGAAAAAAGTGACAACGAAAGAGAAGATTGCTTTCCCACCGCCATATCTTTCACTAATCTCAACTTTAACTAACCCAGCCAAAAATTAAAAAATAAAAAATACACCGACAGTGCATAATGCATATAGTAGATCTTCCAAAAGAGAGAGAAAAGAAAGCTAGCATGTAACACTATACACCAATTAGCTAGAACAAGGGCAATTTACAGAAAAGTTTAATGGGAACTTGGAAACTCAAAATGCCAGTTAATGATACATTTAATCATAAGAGTATTAGATATTACTGAATTTCGGCATTTTCATTCAACATCTAATGAAATCTATGGTGGTGGCTGGTGCAGATGTTGGCGCTGATAAATGGAAGCAAGTCCATTGTGATCACAGGCCATTCTATAGGAGGAACAACTGCCTCACTCTGCGCTCTTTGGCTCCTTTGTCACCTGCAATCCGTCTCTTCTACCCTTTCAGTGCTTTGCATTACCTTCGGTTCACCATTACTCGGGAACGAATCGCTTTCCCGAGCAATCCTTAGGGAAAGATGGGGTGGCAATTTTTGCCATTTGGTGAGTAAGTATGACATCATGCCAAGACTCCTGTTCGCTCCTTTAGAGTCCTGCACTCGCCAACTGCATTTCTTGCTGCAATACTGGCAGATGTCTATGTTGGCTTCTTCTCCAGGCAACTTTGGACAGTTTCCAGTACTTCAACTTGGTGAGGAAGAGAAAGCTGAACTCTTCAACTTCATATCACATTATAATTTGCTAGTGTCTTCAATAGCACAAGCAGAAGCAAGAGAAGAGAAAGCAAATAGTTTGTATTGGCCATTTGGGAACTACATGTTTTGCTCACAAGAGGGAGCTATTTGTGTGGAGAATGCAGCATCTGTGATCAAGATGATGCATTTGACGTTTATGACTGGTAATCCCAGTTGCTGTATCGATGATCATCTAAAATACGGACACTATGTTGGGAAGATTTCTTCACAGTTTCTGAATAAGAAAAGCTTCTTGCAAGGGGAAGTGATTCCTGAGTCAAGCTATGAAGCAGGGGTTGCACTGGCATTGCAGTCATCAGGAATAAGTAAACAGGTATAATTCAGCTAAACTCATCACTCTTCAATTTCGAAGCCCCCCCGCCGCCGCCACACCCCCCCCCCCCCTTTTTTTTTATGAATGAATTAATTACTTTTTTTTTTTCCTTTTCATACGTTCTTTCAGGAACCGACTGCCAGACCAGCGGAAGATTGCCTAAAGAAGGCTAGGGGAATGAGACATATGCGTACACCAAGCCTCAACAGTGCAAACTTAGCCATCAGATTATCCAAGGTTGTACCTTACAGGGCTCAAATAGAGTGGTATATGGCATCCTGTGATAAGTCTGATGAGCAACTTGGTTACTACGACTCCTTCAAGCAACGGGGATCATCCAAAAGGGACCACAAAGTCAACATGAACCGGCTCTTGCTTGCTGGATTTTGGAATGATGTGCTCCGCATGCTGGAGAACAACGAGCTGCCTCATGATTTTCTCAAGCGAGCAAAATGGGTAAACGCTTCCCACTTTTACAAGCTCCTGGTAGAGCCACTGGACATTGCAGAGTATTATAGATCTGGTATGCACCAGGACAAGGGTCATTACTTGAAGCATGGAAGAGAGAGGAGGTATGAGATTTTCGACAGGTGGTGGAGAGAGAGAGAGGTTAATCCAGAAGAAAACACTAGTGTGAGAAGCAAATTTGCAGGTTTGACTCAGGACTCTTGCTTCTGGGCTAAGGTGGAGGAAGCTAGAGAGTGGCTAGCTAATGTTAGAAGCGAGAGTGATCCAAGGAAGCTGGCTTTGCTGTGGGAAAATATCAATAAATTTGAATGTTATGCAACCGGATTAGTTGACTGTAAGGAGGTTTCCAAAGACGTTCTAGCAAAGAATTCGAGCTATTCTAAGTGGGTAGAAGACTTGAGAGAATTGAAATCTCAGATGCAGCAAATCCATCCTCAGTTCCCAAGGTTTAGAGATGGTGAGTTATTTCTTTAGTTCCAGAATTCACATCCTGTAAAGCTATGTAATGCATATTTTAATGTCTACTCTAGAACTATCAGGTTGACTTGGCCAACCTATATTGTGTTTTATATATAGCTTCAACTATTATTCAATAATTCTTCAAGTTATATATACATCCCCCGTCAACAAATAAAGGTTTGTTACTTTGTTTAGTACTGATTCTAAATTGAAATGCAATAGACGTGCAAGGAACTCAAGGCAGGGAAGCCAGAACCTACAAAATATTAATCTGTGAATGTTCATACCTTTCTATTGCTTATGATCAGTTTCATTGTTGTCAACCGGTTGTTTGAACCATTTCCTGCATCAAACAATCACATTGAGTATTATCAGACTAACACACTTGAGACAACAGGTACATAATTCAATATTCCAAGGAATTGGATATTAAGCAGGGAGGAAGAAGACAAATTAGTAAGAAAAAATCCACAAGGAATTGATCGGCTTAATTTCCCCAAATAAAATTTCCTTTCTTTGAAGTTCATGTCAGCCATTACCATTATCACAAAGATTAATTGGAGCTGCATAATCTGATTCCTTCCAATTGTACAAATGAAATTTATGGTATGGCGCTGAATACTACATTGACTTTCAAGATTGGGAGGTCGAGGAAAAAGCAGATAGCCACACTGCTTTTGATGTACCTTGGTGTTTTGGGTGCAAATTTTTGGTCTAAAGTAGGGAATATACTGGCAATGCCATAGTATAGTTCAACCCGAATATGGAAACAAAGGGACAACTTAAGTGATATAGTTAGTGTATTTGACTGTAATTTGAAAGGAACAAAATTTATATTCCTATAAGCAATAGCAATTCCAAATTTTGGTAACATATTGGTGCCAGACATAAGAAATTGGAAGTAATGCAGAATACTTTATCACTGCATGCACATTATTCCATTTTAGATTATTGAAACCAATAACCAATGAATATGTCCATAAACAGAGAAGACTCATTTAAACAGGAAATGAATGCTACCCGGAACCTGGAATAGCATAGTTCAATCTACGGATCTTACTGAATTTCCTCAAATGATATAATTCAACTAGGTAGTGGCTTACAACAGTTATAAGGTGACCTGAGACTTTCATAATTATGTACATGCTTGTAATATAGTTATAATCGGAGACAATAATCTTAAGAAAGGTAAAGGCTAGAAGCTGCTGGTTACAAAGTAACGTATAATGACTTATTTTGCACCATGTGTAAGAAGTTAAAGCAAGAAGCTCTTTGCTACAAACATTAAACTTAAAGCAAGCAAGATGCATCAGAGTCTCCAACAACTCAAGTGACTAACCCAATTATAGTTTTAAGTTTGGAGTTGTTCATACTTCACAGCCCATAGGTCCATAGCAGAACTTAACAGTCATATAAGGCCAAGAACCGCCATTTCTTTTTTTTTTCCACGGGCACTTGGATTTCTAAACACCTTTCAATGGAGTTCTCTATCATCTAGATAACTGGATTGATGCACTTGGTTTGCTGATTCTGTGACAAACGTAAGCAAAGAAGACCACAAATCCGACCTTACAAAAATTAACAAAGTTAAGATGTTACCTTCTCGTCAGTGAATGAAGCAGATAAGAACTCCAATCCGACCGGTTGAAACAGAAATGGGCACGGGATATTCAGATTAAAAGCAAAGCAAGTCAGGGTTTTGTCAAGTTTTTGTGGTACTTTTAGGGAAGGTATTGAGGAATTTCTCGAAGTGAGATCTTCCTCCCATGATTGCCAGTCACTTTCAGATTCCAGAGCAAGCAAGCACGCACTACCAAGGGGAGTGTCTTGTGTCAGGCTTGGCCAGACCAGCCATTATGAAGAAGCCACTTGGCTGGACAAGAAGAGAACACTTGGTTCATACATAAGGGTGCGTTTGGTAACATTTTGCGAAATAGTTTTTTGTGTTTTAAATGCAGAAATAGATGTAAACTAGAAAACATTCTCGCGCGGAGAAATCTTTGTATGTTATTGTTGAATTGCATTGGGACAGTGAGGTAAGAAATATATGACTACAGCTATGGATACTGATGAAGTTTCATGACCAGAGAAGAGCAACCTCAATATCCGGAGTCAAGAATTTGCTCCTTTAAAAGATTTGAATGCTTGAAAATCCATCCAAGGAGATCATTTTCCCCTATGTTTTTACTTTCCATCTTCACTCTGTCTTTCATTTTGAGGTTAATTAGCTTATGCAAGAACCAAGAAAGAAGAAAAATAAATCATGCAATGATGTCTACTTAACATATAGAAAGTTCACAAATTCGATCTTAAATTTTTACATAGAGAACGCAACTGACTTAGTAACTTCACCTGCATTTAGTTGAAAAGACCATCATATAATCATTTAACATAACCCACAATCTTATCTAATTGTGTAATGGTCATACAAAGGATAAAATAGGGAAACAGTGAGAACTAATATCATATAGTGTTTGTGTCACGCCACGAATTTTAGAATAACAATTCAAAATCCGAAACATGAAAATACTACAAACTCTAAATAATCATCCTGAAAATTTTTCTTTTCTTAACATACTCACCACACGAAATAAAATCAAACCGAATTAGTCTCGGTTAATTATTACAACACAAATCCAAAATGTAATGTAAAGCTCTAAATGAGCATACACACACCTCACAACTAAATAAATAACAAAACTGCTGTAACACCTAAGCAGCTCGGTCACCTCCCTGGTTATCCTGACCTGCAGGAATATCCGCTACACCATTGAATAGTGTACCGGGATTGCAACAACACAAAACCCGGTAAGCTTATGAAAGCTTGTATGAGTAAATGAATGAACTGTTACTTAATTTAATCTCATTTATTCCCACACACAGCAACACTCAATTATTTCCACATATACAATTAATAACAATCTCAATCAACACCAATTCAATATAACAAGACAACCCCACTCACTACTTTCCCCACAACTCTCTTCATCGTATTTATAAAAATACGGTACTTGACAGACTAGAGCTCTAACTGAATCGTAGCCCGTCACCTGGCCTAGGTTATGGCATCCGACATATTTATCAATTATTGTATTTCATCAATATGTATACCTATATACATATTTAGAACGTCCAATAATTCCACACACTCAACCAATCGTATCCCATCATCCACACTAGGATTAGAGCGTCCGATTACCCACTCCGGTCATTACGTTGACCCTAAACCCATAAAAGAACCCAACATATAATATTACATACTGAAATCAACCAAACCAAGATACATCATATTATTATGGAATTACGCAATTGTAATATAATTAACTCATCAATTCAACTCAATCATATCATCAATCAAACAATCCACTCATCAATATATATTTTCCACGTAAATATATATATACGTAATCATCCACTCAGGAATGACCACTAATACCATCTATAGTTCACACAAGAAAATTATGAAATTCATTTGTATAGTTAAAATTTATTTTACTTACCTATGGACCGTGGTGATTCAAGTCCATGAAATTTTAAAACAAATATTTAATCCGTAAATATTTTTCACACAATTACCAAAAATAAATAAATTAAAATGCTCGGTTCGTAATATGAACCACGTGAGTTTTACTCACCTCGAACTCCTGCTGCGTCTTCAATATATATATAACTCACAATAATCCAAATGCTCGTCAACTCAAGCCGTCAAGTACCTAATCAAGTACGGTCTTTACTTAGCAACGAAGCATGAAATAAATCTAAATGATGATCCAACGGTTAGATCCTCACGGATTGCCCATGGAAACATCCTATCAAAATTATACGAAAATCCGATGGACGGATCTTCGTTAATCGCCTCCCGAATCACTATTTTATAATTATACGAAGATCCAAAAGTCGGATCTTCGCCCGACACAAAGTCATCGGAACAGTCATATGAACATCATATTAAAATTTGAAGTAAAACCGATGGTCTGATCTTCGTAAATCTCAAACCGAAGGTAAATTGTAAAACCGTAAATAGTAACGTCAAAACAGAAATTGACTATTTATCAACTTTTTCTAACATGACCGAGTTATATCTCAAAACGCTCGTATGGATGCATAGATCATCGTCCAGATAATAAAAACTCAAAATTCGATCCAACGCGCCGCCACACGCGGCGGTCAGACGGTGGTCAACGACGGTCAACCACCTCCGATGCAAAAGTCGTCAACTACAAACTTCTTCAAAATGAAATTTTGAACAACTTTAATACCTGACTTTTTCGGAGATGAGGTCTGGATCGTCCTAGATCGGGCTTTGAAGTTGGATTAATCTCGGCCCTCTGATCAGTCTCCAGATCGAATCAGGGACGTCGAAATCTTCAACTCTTGATCTACCACTCTACACTCAAAATCGTGATGCAAGCCATATATGGGGATGATCAGAAGGAAGAGCACGTCACGAAAATGGGGAGGATAGGCCCGTGCACCGCCGGAAAAATGGTTTTCCGGCCGGGTCGGGTTTGGGCTTCGGATAGGGGCTTCGATCCAGGCCTAGGAGCGGCGGCTGGGTGTGGCGACGGCGGGGATCGACCGGGCGTGAGGCGGCGAAGCGGATGGGGGCCGGGTCCGGAGGCGGCGCGGCCGGGAAGACCGACTTCCAGTAGGGTCGGGTCGGCGGGTCTGCATGCACAGTGACCAGGCCGAGAGAGAGAGGCGGGGGCTGATGTACAAAAATAGGATTTTTTCGTCCTTCACAACAAACTCAGATTTTTCCACTATTTATAGAAAAATTTCGATTTTCAAATATTCATAACTTATTCATACGAACTCCGAATAATGCGTTCCATATATGCACGGACTCGTATCGACGAGCTCTACATCTTTCATGAAGGAAGTTTTCCCAAATTTTGAACGTATAAAAAGTCGATTTTCACGACCCCGTAAATAACGTTCGTTTTCGAAAATAAAATCATTCGGAACCAATTTTCTCAACCCACGACAATCCAAATAATCCCAAATATCACAATTCAATTAATATAACAATTATTGAATTACATAAATTTATTGTATGAAAATCTGGGTCTTCACAGTTTGATACGAGAGAAATGAGTTGAGCGAATCGCTGCAAAGTTACTTGTCTAATCGAGTCAACTCCTGCAAAGCTAATCCATTCAAAACCATAAACTATACAGTAACAATTAGCTAGAGCTAAATCCAGTATTTGCTATTTTTCAATGGTATGGCATTTAGCTTTACTTGAATCACAATGAATGGAAAATTAAAAGCCCATAGTTTTACATATATCCACTTAAGTGTTAAAGAGGCTGCAAGGGATGGATCAAGTTGTGAAATAAAGCACCAAGTCCTTAGATGACCATGAACTGAATCAAGACCAGGGAATAGGTATTTTTCCCTTTCTTAATTAGAGAGTAATTCAAACCAAAAACAAAGCACTAAATGCTTCCCTTTCTTTGTTGCATTTACTATAGTTTTCTTTCTTAGAAGATTTAAACATGCGCCCAACTGAAAAGAAGTTGATCTTTATAAATGTAAAAGAATGCTTATCTTTTTTGTTTTACACAGCAGAACTTATGGATGCTCAAAAACTAAGACAGAGTTGATGAATAACCTTCGAACCATAGAGTTAAGGAATCTGAACATTCAGTGAAATTATGAACACTCAGGGGCAAAATCGTCATTTCACTGCTGGTATGAACAATGCTTATGAACAGTATAGGACATTTAGTATATAGTAAATTGCATTTGGTAGGTTGTTTTCTTTTTTTGAAGAAGAAAAAAGGGTCGGTGCGGTAGCCCTTACACCTTTTCCATTAATGAAACCATAGAATACATGAGGGGGGCATAATGCCTTAACCCTAAATTACAATAATCACAAGGAGAATCACCTGAAATAATAACAGGTGTCTCACCTAAGAAAATGCATTCTAATATGCACCGTTCGCTTTCAATTGTGGTGATAAACTGGAAAGACAATGCTCACGCGGAACCATAAGTTACTAATACTATTAGCTTTCCCAATATGTTATCACCAGAAATATCCGGTGACACTAAGTTTCATCCTGCCACTAGGAGGCTACGACTATTTGACAAAACAAGGAACTCGCCGCCTACCTAGAGCAGACATGCTGGGACAACACCTACATCTCCAAACCATGTAATTTCCGGAACTTATTGAAAGCAAAAAATGAACTACAATTAAAAAAATAAAATAGCTGAAAACAAAAAGCAATCCAGCCCAGATTGGACCCAACGCAAGAAAAGGTAGGTTGTTTTCAAAGAGATGAATTTAGAAAAAAAAAAAAATCATATATAGTTTTTTGTTGATTGCTACTCTCCAAAGTGATGAGAAGAATTTATCTGATGTAATATGTAAGTGAGAATCGAATTCATGATCTTTATAATATTGAAATTATAACATTATCAAGCTTTTCAATTAATTAGATTCCGGTATATTTACAGTGAAGCAAATAATGTTACATATAAGCTTGCACAACTAGCTAGCTTATTTTTCATTTATGATGTTTGATTAGATGAAACTCCTACTATTATTCAGGATGTTCTCTATGATGATTATTGTCATGTTTCTTCTATAGCTTGGGGTCCATGTTTTATAACCTGATGCAAAATTTTAATACAATAAATGATTAAGGTGTGGGGCTAAGCCTCCCTGATAGGCTGGGATCCAAACCCCTTTAAAAAAAAAATTGTACTTTCCATATAACAACCCCATCTAACCAACTGATCGGTGACCTCATTGACCAACCAATAACCTCACCGACCAAATGACGACCTCAACGACCGATTGGCTACCTCACCAACTACTTTAATGACTGAACATCAAACTCAACTATCGATCGGTGATCTCAAAGATTCACTGACAATTTAACCCACTGAATCGTGACCTCAACTATTGAACGATGACCTCGTCGACTGAAAGGTGATCTCATTGACTAACCGACTAATGACCGATCCACTGATGACTTCGCTGACCAAACGAAAACCTAATTGACTGATCAATGCTCTCATTAATACACTAGTGATCTCATTGACTGAACGACAACCTCAACGACTGATTAATGTCTTCATTTCGTTAGTGATTGAACAAATATATTCAACTACCTGGCACTAGACTTTCTTGTTCTACCTCTACTGAAAAAACAAAAAAAAAAACAAAAAATTGGTTCATAACAATTAACAATCTTGATGGTCTAGTACCGTAGTTTGGGAATGACGAATGACATGCAGACAAAGACCAAACATCACTTAAACCACTAAATTTGAAGCAAAATTTGCGAACTACCCTTTTTTTTAATTTCTTTTTATTTCCACATTTCAGCCTTCGATTCATTGGTTGGATCCGGTACACAAGATTCGTGAGATCTAATGGTTGAAATCAAAGTTAAAAGTACTCGACTTGAATAGAAGAGTGCTAGTCTGAAATACTCTTTCACTCTTGCAAAGTAATATAGGCTTTGTAACCAAAAATAATGACAATAGATAAAGTTGACCTAAATCCTTACAAACTCATAAACAAGGTCCCCATTTTCCATGTGAGATTTATATCGTCGACTCTCTTCGTCTGATTCTACCATTCATCATAAGAGTTGGTCTCATTTGTGTTCTTTAATATAAAAGGACACCTGTTAATATGGGTCGTTAGTGAGTTTGGACGATAGCATATGAACTTTATTCGACCTATTTTTTTTTTTTTTGAATTTTGATTTTGACGCGTTCATGGTAAATCAATAACAGTGGCTTCTCCAAGACCCTAATGGCCCAATTATTTATGTGCACAAGTTATAAACCCCGACAATTTCACAAAATTTATTTCTATTTTCTAGGATGATTTTGGGATGGATAAGAATCTCTGGTAATGTTAGACATTCTCTCTAACAATTGAAAATTACAAACGATGATATCCACCATTCTAGCACGACAGAAAATAGTCATATAAAGACAATTCAATAGTTTTTTTTTTTTTAAAAAGAACTCGAAATTTCAAGTAGTCTACCCGTATATCGCATAGAACAAGGAGATATTGACATCAAACTTCATATTAGCTTATTAGAAACTCTCCCCACTAAATTACATAATAATTCTGATCACACGTAATTGAAACTCACCTTCAAAAGTGGTCATTTCTTAAAAACAAGGGAATCCCTCATTCAAATCTTGCCTTATATACACACATTTTCTATGATTTAAGGGCCTAGGTTCTCACTGATGGGAAGTTTACCTAAAACTAAAAAATAGAACTTGTCATTTTAGGAAACGCGCCAAAGGAACCAATAGACAAAGTATTTCACGTCTCTCTTCATCAACTGTCGCTTAAACAAAAGTGCCTTGTTAGACCATCCACCGAAACACAGACGCAGAGAAATTGGGGAGATCTTATTTAGGGGTGGTTTTCGCCTCAATCCGATTCGAATTTTTAACCGCACATGAGATCTAACGGTTGAAATCAAAGTAAAAAGTACTCGACTTGAATAAAAAAACCAAGTGTGGACTGTGCTTAGTCCGAAAAACTCTCTCACTCCTCAGAAAAAACCTGGCCTTTTCTTCTTCTTCTTGTTATCGGCGGATACCCTCCTTTTCAATTTTGCAGAAATCAAAACCCAGAATCATCGCCAAGCGAAGCTTGAGAAATTCGGAAATGTCTCCTCCTCCCATCCTTTCATTGGCTCTGCCGTCCGAGACTGGTCGAGTTCTCAGTATCCAATCCCACACAGTTCAGGTATCCATCACCATGGCGACGAAACCAAGAAACTAATACACACAATTGCGAAAATTGAAGCTCAATCTGATTTCTTATATAGATTTTAAGTATTGTGTGCCAGATTTTGGCCCAAGTTCATATTTTTCCTAGTGTTCTGTTATGAAAATTCAGACATTGTATATGATTTGATTCCTTTGTTGGCCAAGTTGGAATCTTTTTTTAATGCTTTTCCTTTTTTTTTTTTTGTTTGATTCGGGTTTTTCATAGTGTTATGCTGTTAAAATTTCTGCATGAGCTTTAATAATAGTTCATTTGACTTTTCTGTTTATGATCAATGTAGCTTTAATAATATCTGCATGTATTTTTGAGATTATTTATGAACCCTTATCGTTCTTGATATCTTACACTTGTTCAGGGATATGTTGGGAATAAATCAGCTGTGTTCCCCCTGCAATTGTTAGGCTATGATGTGGATCCAATTAATTCTGTCCAGTTCTCAAACCACACAGGCAAGCTGCTTCTACTTCATTCAAACAGTTCATTTTACGCCCGATATAAAGTCTTGCATACTGTCCTTGATTAAATGGTGGTGATATTGATTCAACTGACCTTAAAATGTTTGCAGGATATCCAACATTTAAGGGTCAAGTTTTAAATGGAGAACAGCTTTGGGAATTGATACAGGGCCTTGAATCAAATGATCTATTATACTACACTCATTTATTAACAGGTCATAATCTATTCATGGACATATTTTTCAATATGTGGTCATGAAAAAGTTGAAGTATGCCATGGCAGCTACTTCATGAATTCGTTTTCTGACTTTCTACCATGGAAATAAGCAATACAAAGATCATAAAGCTTAATGTTTAGAACTGGAGATTGCCATATGAGTATATGCACATCAAAATATGTATGCATTGATCACTTAATGTGCTGATCTGTAATACAGAGAATTACAGTACATACTACTTGCTTCTCTCGAGTTTTAAATAAAACACCATTAATGCCTCTTATATTATTTCTACTGTAACCAGTAATATCAAAGTTTCCTCATTGTAATTATGTTGTCCCTTGCATTCGAAAGGGTCACCATCACAGGAAGAGAATTAGATTCAACTTCTTCTTCTTCTTATTCTCTGATGACAAACATAGGACAAGTCGTTCATTGAATTTGCTGGCTACAAGCACCAGTCTATATCTCAAAACAGCACCAAATAACAAAACAGTTTAAAAGTGCTAGAGCAGTCCTTGTTTGGGAGTGCTTATGCAATTGGTTGACATCTGAGTTAAGTATGGAAAGAGTTTAAATTGAATTACCTGAAAAGAAGAAACAGAATAATTAACATTTATCTTGAGAAACCCATTACTTTGGGATGATCTTTCCTTTACAAAACTAAACTTGCTTTCATTTGAATTTTATGTGGCTTTGATCTTCTTGATGTCTTTTGCAGGTTATATTGGTTCAGTTTCTTTTCTGAGCACTGTATTGGAAGTTGTCAATAAACTTCGCACTATAAACCCAAAACTTAGATATGGTGAGTGGATCATCAAACATGGTCTAGAACATGTATGCTAATCCTTTCTACATCTATGGACTTTTTAATATGTTGGTGACATGTGGAAATGTTTTTACAGGCTATACTACGGTTTTTGTCTACATGCTTGTCTTTTTTGACCTTTGGTTTGGTTTACTTTGTATATTATTTGTTCTGCTTGGTCTTGTTATAGGGAGTGAGAATGGAAAATAACTTGTGTTTATATATGTCAATTTAAATGTTGCTAAGGATGATCAAACTACTTCTGTAGTTGTTATCTTTGTTGATGAACAAACCTAAAAATTTTTTTGCACAACATTTTTTCTTGCTGCCTTTTATAGTAATCAAGTCAATTTAAAGTTCAGATATTTAAAGTTTTTTTGTCAAATAGTTTATATAATTAAGTATTGGAGGAACTGTGAAGTAAGTGACTAGAGAGAAAAATAATATAGTTCGAATAACTGAGTAGATTATTATTATTATTACTAGTATAAATTAATATTATTATTTTATTTTGTTCTTGAACCTGAGTGTAATGGATGCATTGCAGTCCATCCATACCATTTTAATCTTTAGGGTAACAGTTGAATTGTGCAGATTTGTTGGTCCATGGAGTGATCATTGATCTTCTTCTTTTTAGGAAAGAATTAAATAATGCCTCTGTCATCTTTATCTAATATATTGCCCTTGCTCAGTCTGTGATCCAGTGATGGGTGATGAAGGAAAGCTGTATGTCCCTCCAGAGCTGGTATCTGTATATCGTGAAAAGGTAAGCAATGTAAATTGTTTATGGATGCCTTTGCGTGGCTTATCAAAAATATTGCAAATATAAGGTTAGATATGAATTTTAAATTTTCTGGATACTAGTTGAAACAACTGCAGAAACTTAGGTCTATGTCATAGTATCCTGCAAATATAATATTTTGTGTCAGATCTATTGATCACATTACTCTGCTAAGTTAGTAATTTCTCATCCTGAATTTGTTTCTTGATAATGACATTAATATAATGGCTTAACTGCAAAACTGACTCGATGGCAATTTTCTTGTAATGGACTTTATATAAGGTTGTCCCTGTTGCTTCAATGTTGACTCCCAACCAGTTTGAAGCAGAATTGTTGACCAACTCCAGGTAATTATTGATAGCACCTTTTGTAATGGGTACACAGAACATTTCTACTTTTAACATCATCTGATGTTCTCTTCTGTTATTATTGCAAGTATGAAGTAGAAGTATTAGTGTAATATTTTCTAGATTAGAAAGATGTTTTGCCAAAAAGATTAATGATTTGCTTAGGCCAACTGTTGCTTTTCATTTAGGTGCAATAAATGAAAATTTAGACCTGTAAATAATAGTTATTTTATGGGCTGTAACAGGATTGAGTCTGAAAGAGATGGCCGTGAAGCTTGTAACATTCTTCACGCTGCTGGACCGTCAATGGTACTATTATTTCTTTACTAATTAGATATATATACACACGTGTGTGCGTGTGTTTGTTTTCTCAGTGGTGGTGATTGTACTTTTATATCTGACTAGACCGGTCCTGAAATACTTTCACTTCATTTAAATGGGATCCATCAAGACGGGTAATCATTGAATGTATATGCATAAGTCTAGTCTGACTCATATTGAATAATTTTCTTTTGTTTCTTACTATGACGACAAATTTGTAAGACAGCATAGTTTGGAGGAAGATAGATTCTTATTTTATTTTATTTTCTTTTTTAAGAAAAATCTTCTTTGTTCTTGCTTTTCAATGTTTACATTTATCTCGCCTCTCTCCCTTTCTCTCCCCTCCCCCCCCCCCCCCCCCCCCCCCCCCCCCACACACACACACACACACACACACACCCCTCAATTTCATAATATTAATGTGCAACATTGATATACTGCAGGTTGTGATAACAAGCATAAATATAGATGGTAATCTTCTTCTAATTGGTAGTCATCAAAAGGAACAAGTGAGTTCTCCTCAGGCTTCAAACCTTGGTCATACCTGACAGTAATCAAACTTTTAGCTCCAAAATTTCGTGATTGAATGTGTAGATTACAATCTACTATTAGTTGAACCTTGTCAAGTTACCATTCTCTTTATTTAGCATCTGAATGCTTAGTTATAATTGCCAATGTTGTTTCTATTACTATTCATATGGGAGGCTTGCTTTCTTCCTTATTCACCGACCATCATCCTTCCTTGCTCTTTCGCAGAAGTAGATTCTTCTGTACTTTTTCCCATCCTCTTAATCAAATAAGTTATAACTTTTATTATATTTATGATAACTCTTGTCGTCTAACTACATGGAGCTTGTGTTTCTTCTGTTCTGATGCATATATTTATGGTGAACACACTTACTTTTCAAGGTAAAGTTGTTTACTAAATATATTTAATCTATGATGTGATAGGGTCTGTCTCCAGAGCAATTCAAGATTGTGATTCCTAAGATTCCTGCGTATTTCACGGTATGAAAATTTCTTTGTTTGCTTTTCATCTCAAGAGCTTTATTCATATGATAGTTAGTATAGGACATGAACAGGCATACAATCAATATACTCTATAGTGTAGATTGAGTACTATATGATAGAGTTATATCAGAGTATATCGTTAATTCTGTGTCTTAATGTTTATGACATATTGGTGACATTCCTTACTGAAGTTTTTTAGTAGAACCTGATTTTCTTTGTGTTCATCCTTATAACCATTGCTCTTCTCAATATACCAGCTCTTAGAGTCAAACTTAATCTGTGTTTGTCCTTATTAAAATAAATAATAATAATAACAGAAAAAAACCGTTCACATTCTTCTGAATTCACCAGCTACAAATCAGGATAGGTTGTGCCAGTTGGCGTACATTTTTTATGTTTGCCTTTTTAAGGCTTAGGTTGTGGGGATATACTTGGAGAGGAATATAGGGAGGGGAAATTAGGTTCTTGTGGTCAACATTAACATGATGCATGGCCTTGCTTCTTGAGAGTGATGACTGATCTGATTTGTTAAATTGCTTTCGCTTATTGGAGAAATGATTTAATATTCCTAAAGCAGAACTTACTTGTGACACTGCAGTATGATCAATTGACAGCATAAGAATTGTGAGCTTTAATTATATTTTTTCTTTTTAAGTTCAATGTTCCAATGCACACAGGTTTACTGAATATCTGGTGGGAAACAATTCCACCAAGGTTCAGTTTGGATATAAATATCTACAAGAAAAAACACAACTGTAATACAATAAACGGCGAGCATGATTTGAACATTAAGTAGAACTGTGTTGACGAAAATGAATCCTATAGATGTCGATATCTAGTTTATGGTAAAAGTAAATGTATTTCTGGTTTGTGGAGCGAACTTGTGTGTTGTCTTTACAGTCATTTCCTTTGTAAGTTTCTGTAGATTGACAACTATATGCATGCACTTGTAGGGAACAGGAGATCTTACAACTGCGCTTCTACTTGGTTGGAGTAATGTAATGCCTCTAAACTCTATTTTGGCTTTAGTTAAACTCCTGAGCCGTTTCCAAAGTTTTATAAATATCAATAATCGGTCTTTTTGCTACCGCAGAAATATCCTAACAACCTAGACAAGGCAGCGGAGCTTGCTGTATCATCCTTGCAGGTATTCCTCTCCCTGCCCTCTTCTTTCTTTGGTTGTCCTAGGGTTTCTTGTCATATAGTTCTAAATGATGTAAATCCCGCACTCTTTTGAATTTCACCTTTTCAAAAATCAGTTAGTAAATGAAATGATAAAGCACAAAAGAAAACTAGATTCATGCACCAAATTTGAGTTCTTATTCGTATGATCCTTTGTTTATGACTCCAGGAAAACTGCATTATCATATTATCTATTCTGGATACTAAATAGTATTGTGTTAAAAAAGAGTAATGATTTTTCCAACAGAAATATTTTCACTGAACATCGTGCTACACAAGGAATGTACAGGAAATGGTTGCTATGATGTCTCATAATTTTTTGAAAAATCAAAAATGAAAAACCTGCTAGTGAAAATTATTTATTTATTTTTCAGTTTTGTGAAAACAATACTAAACTTTGTCTTTGATATGGAAAAAGAGCATATTAACTGATTTGCATGATATACAAATATTATACTTATAACTTTATCTGGAGGACTAAGGGTATATATAGAATTACAATAGCTTGAGTGATTGTTGTAATTTGGACACACTGCCCGTGCACTCAACCTGGTGGTGAAAGAAACTGTTACTTGAATATACTTACTAGTGGTTTAACCTTATTCCTGAATTGTCTTGTTGACCCATTATTATGTGTTCCAATACTTGCAGGCCCTTCTGCAGAGAACAGTAAATGATTATAAAACTGCTGGCCATGATCCCCAGTCAACCAGTTTAGAGATTCGATTAATACAAAGTCAAGATGACATTCGTCAACCTCAGATTAAATTCAGAGCTGAAAGATATGCCTAATATATGGAAAAGAAGTTTAAGAGAAAATTTGAAATTTGTTATAATTTGGAGCTAGAAGTGGCAAAGCAGTAATAACGGTGTTTGATTATTGCTAACCATTTCTGTAAACTTTTGTAAGGGAATAATTTTGTTAGTATTTTTACAGAGACTATAAAAAAGTTTTAAAAATGAAAACAAATTGATTTAGGAATTAGAATGAAGCCAAACTGTATCCAGGCGCTGATTGTTTTCTTGGACTAATCTGTTTCTGTTGGTGTAATCTCTCGGGAAATTACAATCATCGATAGTTCTAGACCTTTCTTGGGCCTCTTATTGCTTGAGAAGAAACTCTTGACCTAACAAATTTTATTACCAGTAATAGTTGGCTTTATTCATGTGCATTCTTAATGGATATTTAAGGGATGGTGTGGAGATAATTTTCTTTGGGTTTATCACCTGAAGCCTGTAAAGCTCTCTGGCATCAAGTTTGATCGAGCGACCCAATTGGAAATAACTCTTGACGCTGCTAAAAGTTTTTGATAGGTTTCCATGAAAATTTAGAACCTTTAGTAGTGTGATTTACGGACGGTTGGATATTTAAAGGGCAAAAGCATTCTTTGGGACAACAAATCATTTGATAGAAATACTGATTGCAAGTGTTGGATCAATCCTAGAATAGTAATTAATACGTTTAGAAGTTTACAAATTTTGCAAGATAAATCAATATATCAAAGTTTACATATCAATCACTATATGAACAATAAATTAAGATATGGCTGCAGATATGTAGTCTTTATATCATAGATATACAAAATTATTAAAGCACAATTCCAACATCATTTCCTCTAAAATATGAAGATTCATACAGATGCACCTACCAAAGCTTTAACGCGTAATTTTGAAACTTGTAGAGAAGTGTAATTATGAAACATTCTTTCCATATGTTGACATTGATTCATCAAATCCAATCATACTGTCTATATTTGAACAGAGTTATAAAGTTTTCCTTCATGATTCACTAAAGTACAACATTTTCCATCTCTAACTTTTTCCCAACTTTGAAACTCTTTAACCGTGAATACAGTCTATCCATAATTACCGAAGAGATAACAAGTAGACAGCCATATTTTATTTTAAGCTTAATGCCCCCCTTTAACCAATCAAGAGCAGAGACACATGTACAAAAAAAAGAGTAAATTAAATAGAAAGGCTGAAGTTTTTGATTGTCACAGATTATAATAATTAGAGAAGTTATTATATTGGACTTCTAAATTTTCTCATTTCTCCTTTTTTTATTTATCATTTTCAATCAAGTAGAGCTCTCTCTCTCTCTCTCTCTCTCTCTTGTGCTATCAAGACAACGCTCGGCAATTTTAGGATATAAAATCCGGATTCCGGCGGCCGGTGACTGGAGTCCGGTGAAGTCTCCAATGAATTTTTAATTATTTGGAGGCCAAACTTGTCATTTTACCTTTAAACGGGATAAGTAAGCACACAAATCTTTTAGTGGAGTAAGTGGGGTAATTGGGGTATTTGTCACCCAAATTTAGGCCCTAAATATTTTTACAATAGTAATAACATTATCACTACTACTAGATTAATAGTATATATATTAATATAGGTCATATATTTGTTGGGTAACCCGGTAAAAGATCGTTAGATAACTAGTTTTATTGAAAATAGATAAAACTTTATGTCATATGGGCAAAAAAAATAAAATATAAGTAGATGAATGCAAAGTTTATGACAATTTATAAACTTGAGTAAAAAAAACTAGTATTGTTCATTCTAATATAGTCTAAACAAATATTTATTGTGAAGTTGGTAATCCTGAAAATTGAAATGCCAAATTTAGTAAAAATTATTGAATACTGAAAATTTTGGTTGATAATTGATAGCTTAATTTTGAAACCAAAAGCTTTAATTCTAAAGTTGGAAATGTCTATAACCAATTCGAATCGATCGAGTGGCAGCCATTTTTAAGCCACACACACACACACACACACACACACACACACACACACACACACAAGAGGTTCTCCATTGCGGACGTCCGCAGTTTTTCTTAGGTATAGATTTCCATATTTGACCCACTTTCCGATCACATTTTCACATCTTAACCGTTCAATTTTTAAGTCCTAATGTATAGATCACCTTTGCAAAAATTCAGCCAATTTGGTGATCGTTAAGGCATCCCAAACTGCAATTTACAATAATGTACACGAACAGTTCCGGTTCGTTCGTGTAAATTGCAGTTTTGGATGACTTAACGATCACTAAATTGGCTGAAATTTTGCAGAGGTGATCTATACATTTGGACCTAAAACTAAAAGGTTAAGATGTGAAAATGTGATAGGAAAGTAGATCAAGTATGAAAATCCGTAGCTTTTTGTTTAGGTGCGGATATCCGCACCTGAGCAAGGTTATATATATATATATATATATATAGCGGTTCTCCACTGCGGACGTCCGCAATTTTTCGATCCGTACGGATTTCCAGTTTTGACCCACTTCCCGATCACATTTTCACATCTTAACCGTTCAGTTTTTATGTCCTAATGTATAGATCACCTCTGCAAAATTTCAGCCAATTTGGTGATCATTAAGGCATCAAAACTGCAAATTACAACAATAAATACGAACGGTTCCGGTTGGACAGATTCGGTTCGTTCGCGTAAATTGCAGTTTTGGATGCCTTAACGATCATCAAATTGGCTGAAATTTTGCAGAGGTGATCTATACATTAAGACCTAAAAACTGAACGATTAAGATGTGATTGTGTGATCGAAAAGTGGGGAAAAACACAAAATCTATACGTTTTTGCTTAGGTGCGGATATCCGCACTTGAGCAAAATTATATACACACACACACATATATATATATATATATATATATATATATAGAGGAAAGGCATCTCTTGGAGAAATACTGGGAGACTTGGAATTTTCTGTTAGATTCTTTTTTTTTCTTTTCCTTTAAAGAAATATCTCTAGCTTTGATTAATTATGATGTGCGCTGTTTAGATATCTAAATAGAATCTCGCAAACAAAACACCCATCGGAAACACTAGATTGATATCGGATTCAACAACCAGATGATTAATATTGAGATCAATAGCAAGCTTAACATTTGAGTATAAACCCCAGGTTTCTGCATCTAGAACCTCACCCAATGCCAAGATTAACTTGAAAACCATGCATGAAACCAAGTTCCACACTGGGTTCTAAGAACACCACCGGCGCCAATTTTTCTACCGAGACTATTCCTAGATCCATCAATATTAAGTTTCACAAATTTCTTTGTAGGTTTATTCGAAGCAAGCATGTCAATGCTATAGGTCTTATTTGCATGAACAAAGGTCCATTCCCTAATTGCTTCAGTAATTAAAACAGATGGATTAAAAGGTTGTTGAAAGTTATCATCAAAAAGCCTTCTACTCCTCCACTTGCAAGTAGGCCTGGCAACTGGGTGGGTTGCGGGCGGACTTAATGGATTGGCGGTCTTAACGGGTTGAGCCCGATGGATTTGCGGGTTACCCGTTGGAACCCGTTAAGACCGCAAAGGGTTTTTTTATTTATTTATTTTTTTTTCAAAATTTAAATTTTTTTTCTAATCAATTACCCACTAAAACCCGTTAACAATAAATTGGCTATTGAAACCCGTTAAGACCGCTAACATAAAAATGATTTTTTTTTTTTTTGCATTTCTTTTAAACTCTTTTTCACACCCATTATCTATTAAAACTCTTCTAAAAAATAATAATTTTTTTTAAACCCTCTTCCCCAACCCATTGGCCATTAAAACTCTTTTTCATTGTTGCTTTGAAAATCAACAAATTCAAAGAAAATTATTAATCGAACTATCAAAAGTTAATACATATTAGGCTCACAATTCTCATGATAGGTTAAATCCAATGTCATGTGAAACTAAAATGTTACGAATTCAAAGAAAATTATTACATGAAACTAAAAAGGTCTTTAGTTAGTGTGGCTTTGTCCATTCAATGTCAAATCCAACACGTCTTCAGTGAGTTGCTCTAAATTAGTTCGGTCTTGGTCTAAATCACACAAAAAGAAAGAGAGGCAAATTAAAATAAATATTCACATGATGAAAAGATAAGAAACTAATACAATAACCAAGTGATATAGAATTTACCTTTTTTTACCGAAAATCCAATCTCGAGTACATAGCAATGCTTGAACGGTATCAGGCAATAATGAGCTACGGTATTGATTTAGTACTCTACCAGTAGTACTAAACGCGGATTCAAATGCAACTGTAGAAATAGGAATCGCTAGCACATCACAAGCCATATGGAAAAGTATAGGATACCGAAATTGTTCTATTTTCCACCAAGAAAGAACATCCAACTCTTTCTTTCTTTCCAACCTTTCTTCATCATGATACTTGTGAAATTCATTCTTCATACTCGAATTTGAACCATTCTTGTAGTTAGCATCAAATTCCTACACAAAAATAAACAAAACATGCACTTAAATCACAATGAAGCAAGCTACCTACTACAATACAAACAAGCAAGCTAGGTCATGTTATCCAAATATGAACAGTAAGCTACTCACATTCAATTTGATAATATATAATTCATAGGCATAATTTAATAAAAACAATTTGATGTTTACCTCCAAAATGGTGTTTTCACCTACAGTTTGAGAACAACTCTCACTAATGAAACCACTTGAATTATCGGGATTAGACCACTTCTCCACATATACATCAAATAGAGAAAACAAAGTATCAGTGAATTGCTTCAACTGCCCAGAGTTAACACCATAAAGCTTGACATAGGCCCACTCTACAAATTCCATTTTGTACCGAGGATCCATCACAATTGCAATTCCAAGGATCAAGCTGTAATCCAACCAATATTTTTCAAACTTCATATTCATCTCTAATCCCATTTGTCTCATGAAGCCATCTTGGTGTCTCATGGCTTGTTGAATGCTGTGCTGGATAACAAATACCTTGGGAAAAAACAAATTTGAAGTAGGATACTTGGTTCCAGAAAATAAGAGAGTGATCTCATAGAAATATCCAAGAAATTTAGAAATCTTCTCTATTTTATCCCATTCATCGGGAGATGGACAACACTTAAAATCAATGTCACTTAATGCAAAGTTAATCAATGCAACGACGATAGTGAATGGCACTATCAAGCATAAGATAGGTGGAGTTCCACCTAGTGGGCACATCTTGTCTCAAGCCTCTTCTACTACCTCCCATTCCCACTTGTACAATACACTCCAAAATTTTTTGCTTCCTTGCCATAGAACCTTTAATGTACTTGATGCAATCCCGTACCTTTATAACTGAATGATCAATTGAGCTCATATGTTGATGTACAGCTTAGAAAAATAAAATGGCAATTTAGATGCACAGCTTAGTTGAATGATCAATAGCAAACCTGTTGTCCAACAGCATATGTTGGTGGCAGTGAACCTCTCCATGATTCAAAGTGAGACAAATCTAAGTAATATTTCTGATACAAGAGCACCAGAGTCAACGATAATATAAAATTTCAAACACTACAATTATTTGCCAATCACATAAACATTATACATAGTATGTAGTGTCAAACCCTCACAGAAAGACAGGTACTGCAACAGATGTATTGACGCAATGAAAGCATAACAACGACAGAAGTCACATAACATAACATATAAGATAGCAAGAAGGAACATGAAGGAATTGTGTTATAAAATCTGAAGCATTAGACTTATTTGTCAAGCAGATCAAGGCACTCGACTTACTTGTCAAGCAGATCAAGAAAATAGATTATGTAGTATCAAACCCTCACATAAAGACAGAAGTTCAGAAATTGCATGCGGTTGTAAACTGACACGTTGGAAGCATATCAAACATACAGCAAGAAAGACAAGATAGCAAGTCGCAACAATGATGGTATTCAACTTGTCTAGAGGTGATGCACCCACAACACAGATATACCAGGCAGAAAATAGACGAGTAGAAGAACAACGATAAATGAAGTGAAATGTTCCTTCACTGGAACGGAAGCATTACTTGTGTCCCTGTCCCCAAACTACTATCAGTTTCAAATGGGGCTAGCATTGAAGATAACTATAGCCTTGAAAAAGGTATTGCCAGCCCAATCACTGGAGAAAGTTTCAAAAGAATGTAATGGTTACATATTTAAAAAATTTGCATCCAATCCAAAACACCAATTTGACCGCAAACACCATAACACCAAGCCAGCAACCTGAGAAAAATATAATACTCTTTTGCAATTAAATAAACATTACCATCACAAATTTGACTCCAAACAATGGAGGGAAAGGGCCTAAGAATGCAATGGAAAACTCACCGCCAGTTTCACTCTGCTATGCAGAGAACATTTCATCGGCAATATCTATTTCAACAGTAGTTTCAGCCCCTACAGCTGTCTGTGAAACGCATGCCAGAAGATGGCGACCAACCAGCTACAAAAAGAAAATGAATATAAAATTTAAGGAAGTTAAAAAAACAAAAGAAAAAAAAAAGATCTCTACTTAGATCAAATGAAACTGCAACTGAAGAACATGCAATGACCATAATAACACCAACGGATTCTTTAAACTACTTGCATTGTGATCTTGACTCCATCCCAACTCTCCAGAAGATAATTTGGTTAGGTGAATAGGTGGGTGCGTGGGACTTGTCATCATGTCCACCACTACTAGGGTTTCTCCAAAGCCATGAAGCAGGGTCCAACAATCATTGTGCATATGATCCCCATCCAGTATGCCCTTGTTGTTCTTGTACAATTGCCTACGTCAAATAAAAGATCCTACTGTGTGAGCGAATGAAATATTACCAACATAAGAGAATGATTACGATAGAGATTAAAATGGTGTTACATTTGATAAGGCAATAAGTTTATATATAAACCTCAAGAGCAGAGGCAATAAAAATGAAAACTATGCTTATGTCTGCCAAACAAAGTGTATAAAGGAAGAGAAAGTTACTAATATGGAAATTAGTCCTTGGAGAGAAGCCATTGGTCTATGCGTGGATAACTGATGAAACCAGCTTGGTAAAGCTCTTCTGCTACCTACAATAAGTAGAAGTGATTCATTGTAAGACTGAGGATACAATTGCAGACCAACCAAAGAAAAAATATATGTGAAGAACTGAAGATAAAGCTTCACGAAGTGTAGAACTCCAATCTCCAAAACCAAGTGCTAATATTATGGATCCAGGACATTATATATATTAAGGAAATTAAGGCTTAACTTTCCTGTTGCCATCGGTATATACTCTGACAATTCCCACCTTCATTGTATGTTCAGAACTCATTCACAAGTATCTTGAGACACACTTTCCATGCTCAATGGTATTCAAATGATATGGAGGATAGTTCAGCTTCTTTTGTTGTCAGACCTTTGTATAGTCATATACACAAATTCAATACAACTCACACTTGCAGTAGGTTCCTCAACGCACATCTCATAAATTATGACAGGACAAGCATGATCAATAAAATGGCCACGCCTGCAAAAGGCAAGCTACCATTGAATTCTAAATGGTTTCAGAAGCTAAGAGAAGTACAGTTAATGGTAACAATACGTGCCTTACATCCAACTGAATGTTGCGATGCCTTCATCTGATCTGTGTGAACAGTTAATGTTCCAAAATTCCTCCAGCTCATGTGAGTATGTTACTGTATCTCCCAATATCGCTTCACAATAAAGCCAAGTTTAGGGAACTGTATTGAAAGGGATGGGTGAGGCAAATGATAATTGCATAAAACTGAATACTTTTTAACAGTTAAAAAAATGGTCATTTATGGGAGGGAATCAGTTCAAACCTGATAAGGACCATAAGTTAGAACAAGGTTCCTGTCATCAGCAGCAGAATCAATAACAAATGCATCTCTCAGGAGCATAGTCCGAAACCTGGTAAGTGAAGCACCAATACGTAGACCTATTTCCTGTCATAAACACATATATAGGAGGTTTGTTATATATTGGACATACAACAACATGACCATAGCGTGATGAAAACAATGTTCATACTAGGAGGATATGGCTAACAGTGGTCCTTCAGTTGGCAACCAACACCAGATGGAAAAGTTTAACATGTTTTTCAGTTCCTATGAGTATATAGTTTTATTATCTTGTAAACAAAATGAGAATTGACCATAAAGTCACCAAAAAAGTCTTAAGATGAGAGGTACTAACTTGCCTAGCTTGCACTGCATCAGCAAAGTATTAGTTTGTTTGCATTGTGAATATCTGTGTTGCGTGATGGATATCCCTAAAAACGGCAATAAGTAAATACTTCGGAAACTGAATCCCAAGAGAAGACGAAATTTGGAATTTCAAGGAAGAAGAAAGGGCATATAATTACCTGTCAATCAATGCTCAGAAACGAGCCCTCTTTATTGTATGATGACGATTTTGCAGATGTGCCGGCATCTATGACTTCAAACGAAATGTACGTTCTCGATCTCCTTCTCCATCACAGTCAAGCCATAATACAAGCCATTGGCACATCGTAGCTTTTTTATTTATTTATTTTATTAAAATCGTAGCTTTCTCTTAAATTTTAATGTCCTTTTGGGTTTTAATTGGGGTATTGTATTAAAACACACGAGCTCCCGTTTTCTCGGAGCACCCAGGCCAAAACCCTAGGTTTTGTGCAGAAGCATGGCGGCGGTTCCGAGGATCCTCCGGTTGTGAGAAGGACGCTTTGGCGTCGAGTCTTTAGAGCCCGTGAGCGAAGCAACGGTGGTAGATCTCGAGCTCAGCTTTTGGCGTTACGTCCCCTTGGTTTTTGGGTGAGTAATCGCAAGAGACCTTGCGGAGGAGAGGCAGTGCTGATCTTCCTGTGGCGCAGCCTGAGATTGGAGGCGCTGCGTCTGTCAGCCGGAGGGGCGAGCGGATCTTCCTTGACTCGAACTAGGTCGTGTTTGTAGCGGTGGAATACCAGCAGGTTTGGTGCGCAGTATGGAGGCCATGGCTGTTCGAGGAGAGCGATCACCGGACTGACTCGGTGGCAGCGGCGGCTGCGGCAGTATCACTAGGGTTCCGGCTCTTGCTGGTCTGGGTGTGGGAGCGAGGGTATGGGGTAGTGGGTTGGGCTCTATGCTTCGGCCCATTTTTCCCTCCTCTCTTCGGCTTGGGCTCGTTTGGGCTAGTTCTCTAGTTGTGCTTGGTGTGGGCCGGCCTGGTACCTAGCATTTGTTTTAGAGTCTGATGCTATGTAAGTTAGTTTCTCTAGTCGTACACCAATTTTGAGGTCTCTAGGCAAGTAGGGTTGCTATAGCATGAACTTAGATGGTTTGAGTTTTGAACATTTAGCTAGGCACTTTAATAAGCGTGCGTATTTGTTTACAGTGAGGGTTACTTGTCATTTACTTGGCAGCTTGTGTCATCTAGAACTGTTGGTATGAGACAGCTTGTGATGTGCTTTCTGGCCATGGATAAATTAATGAAATTATCTATCTCTAAAAAAAAAAAAATGTCCTTTTGAGTTTTGATATCCAACTTGTCGTACATTATTTGAAACTCGAGAAAGAGTAACGATATCATGTGATTACGCCAACAGTAAAAGAAAGAGACGGACATCGTTGCACAGGAAACTGGAGTTTATATTAGCTAGGTAATGTTACCAGTACATCGAGAATACTTTGAATTCCCTACGTATGCATGAACTTGTCTTTACCTTTGTTACATTATTCCCAAACAGTCGTAACCACATAAACATTAATCCTCATGATGAAAAGCACCCTAATAAATCTCTTTTCTTTCAACAATCATGACCAATTGACAATAAATTTCTTGCCATAAGCTCATAAACCTTTATCGTAATCATCAAAAGCACCCAAATAAGTCTCCATTTCAAGCCAAAATTGACCAGTCTGTTTCACCAGATATCAGCATTTCCATAATCATGACAAATTGAGAACAAATTTCTTATCAAAACCCTAAAACATAAAAAATGAGACCTAATACACGCACGCAGAGAGAGAGAGAGAGTAGTTGATGAACGGAGGAGAAAAGCATTGGCCTTCCCTTCACTGTCCTTGAACAGATTTGCGAATTAAAATTTTCTGCTTTTTTCTCTTCATGGCTTAAGAGTTCAAAAATGATGAGTTCTCTCTCTCTCTCTCTCTCTCTCTGTTTTTTCTCACATGTATAGTATATTTATTCCAACTGAAAAGACTAGTTGGCCTAAGTGTTCTATCTGCTGAACATGTTAACTCGTTGCTTGTAGGGCAGTGGATTATGTGTTAGAACATGGTCTTTTTCGTGTGTTGTTGGGGACTGATTGTTTGGTTTTGAAACAACAATTGTGTCAAGAGAAGCTGCAGAATTCTACATATCTTGGAAGGCATATAAGGATCTTGGACAAGATTCAGACGCAGGCTAGGGCATCAAGTTCGGATTGTTCATGCTAGAAGGGAGGCTAATAAAGCTGCATATAAGTTGGCAGCGTTTGCTGCTGAGTCTGACCAAGTTTTCTTTTGGTCTAATACTCCATCCTTTATCCAAGATGTAATTGATTCTGAAAAATGTACTCCTTAATCTTTTTATCAGTTATCAATAAAGTCTCACACCATACAATTCAAAAAAATAAGTGTAGAATATTATTGGGGCGTCACAAATATGATGTGGTGTGACAATATCACACAAAAACCTCTCATTTTTAACGGCCTTCAAGGTTCGACCAACCAGTAAATAGGCCTTAAATTAATTTTAACTGTCATCACAAATGAAGAACATTTGTTGGGCTAATATGTTTCGAGTAGCAAGTCTACTTGAGATAAAGTCCACATAAATAATTTTATTTTAGGGGATAATTTGAGGAATTTAAACAAAATTTGTAAGAGATTGAGTTGCTACATGATCTGATAGTCAATGTGTTGTACTTAAAAAAAAAACACTAAAAGTAGAAGACACTATGATCGAGCCTTTTATGACTTGCTTAAATCTTTATAACTATATATAAGTCATCAATTTTAGAAACCAACATAAAGCCAGCAAACACTTACGTACTCTCGATCTTCAAACAAAGGGAGAGAAAAAAAAAAAAAAAAAAGCTTAAGAAAAGAAAACGAATGCTAGCAACCCTTAATGAGCTAGGCTTGCAGATTATTCTCAAATAAAACATTTCTCTAATTTCTCTGATCAAATTTACCAAATATACATGAGATCCCATCTCTGATCAGCCTCACTAAAGGAGTAAGCTCCTGTTTGTCTGATTTTCCACATGCAAAATTGCGCACACCGCTCATCGTCTCTTTCAGCTCTATACACATCAAAGGTTCCACTGACGATACCTTGCCACGACATGCTGCACCAAAAAACTGTGTCGCGTATTGGAATATTGGATTTGAACTGCCAATGAAAGAAGGTGTGATACTGGAGCTCGTGTTCCCCAAGGTCATCGTCCTTGGATTGGCAGTGAATCGTCAACGGAATAAATTCATTCAAATCATTGGTTATGTTCACCACTCTGTCTTGAGACGCAGAACTACCCTCCGATAGCAGTAAGATATGCAATGTCAAGAAAAGCAAAGCTACCGATATCTTAAACATTTCTTAAGTTGCTTCTCTTTGATCGATTTCAAAAGGTAATGTTGAAGGTTTCTAAGACCAGCACGCTTTAAATAGTTGATGACATGTAGTATCTATTAACGGAGACGAAATAAATAAGGAAAAATGCATTTGTCTAGAAAACGAGCTTTATGCAATATATTTAAGGGTGCTGCTATTGTCATCCTATTATTTTTCTTGTTCACCCTACATTTTAATTTCAATTATTATATTTACTTATTTAACCCAATTTTTTTTTTCAAAACTATCCTTATATGACATATATATCCAATTAAAGAAGATTTTTTTAACGAAAATCTCTCATTTAATTTATACCAATAAAGAAACTAAAATATATTAACGTTTCCTAATAAAATCATAATTTGATTTATTTCCATTTTTTTTAACTTTTTTTCTTTCAGTTTCAATGTTGATATATTTTAATCCATGTTAAACATTAATAAGTTAGCAACTATGAGCAATGAAAAAGAGATTGATTTTTTTCTTTTGTGCTTTACAAAGGATATTGCAAAGATGATGAAGTTAACGCTAATAGTTTTGTGAATTGAATTACGAATTATGATGAGGAGAGAACAAAAAGATTAAAAAAAAATTAATAAATTCAAATATGGGTGGAGAAGATGAATATTTATTTTATCAAATGAGAAATTCAGTAGTCTTTGTATCTAATTATTTGGTCATGTATAGAGTTTTCCTTACAAATTTCTAAAATTAAAATTAGTGTATTTTTCAAAAGGTATCTTAACCATTTCTTAAGTTGGTTCTCTTTGCTCGATTTCAAAAGGTAATGTATAAGCTTTCTAAAGACCAGCACGATTTAAATAGTATGTTGACAGCAATATCTATTAATGGAAACGATATCAGTAAGGAGATATGTATTTGTCTAGAAAATGAGCTTTATGCAATATATCTAGAAAATGAGTTTTATGCAATATATTTAATGGTGCGGCTATTGCTCATTACTCCAATTTTCTTTGTTTATTCTACTTATGTACTCATTAAATTCTACATTTTAATTTTAATTATTATATTTACTTATCTAACTCATTTCTCTTTCGAGAAAAATCTTCATCTCCATCAATAGATGAAGATTACTGTTATTATATGAAAAAATAATTACGCCTAATCTTTTCAATTATGTCATTTAATTGTGTTACATAAATGCTTGAAGAAAAACAAAAAGACTTCTCCGATATTAAAATCTACAACATTAAACATGTTCCATTTTTCTCACCATGTTAGTTAACTATTTGTGGCTGTAATATTTTGTAATTTACTTTTTTACCCACCAAAGTTTATTTAAATAATATTGAACTAGGAACCATTTCCTTTAGCTGCTTTTCGATGAGATGATTATAAATTCTTGCAACGTTTTCAAGTGATGGAATCTACAAATCCATCAATTATAAATTTCAGTAAGAGTGTGTTTGGATGAGGGAAAAATGACGGAATTTAATTGAAAGTAAGGAATTCATAATTTTTAATAGCCAATTCTCTCATTTGGCATTATTAGATTGGAAATTTTAAATTTCTCTGTGAAAAAGAAGAAGAAGTAATTAATTGTTTAAATTCTCCACTTTAATTTTCACCAAAATATGTGCTATTTACGAATTCCTTTGTAGTATTCAATTTCCATTTCCAAAACAAGGCTTTTTTCTATTTTATTTTTTTATTTGTTCTAATTTTTCTTAATATATTACATATTTTAAATCCTAAATAGATACAACCAAACAATAGAAATTGCCACTAATAAAATTTTAGATTGTTGGAGTTAAAGATTCCGTCATTTATAATTCCCACGGACTTTATAATTTTCTCATCCAAACACAACCTAATTGAAATTGCCATGATTTGGTTGTATCTGTACAAAATTTGAAATCTGTAATAAATTAAGAAACTTTAAAACGAAATTAAATATCAAAATCCTTGTTTTAGAAATTAATAAAGTAATAAAAAGAAACTTCTGCAAGGAAAATTGAAATAATTAACACATGATTTGATGGAAATTACAATGAGAAATTCGGAAAATCAAATCCTTTATATTTTTTCGTGAAAAAATTCTAAGTTTAGTATATCAGACAAAGTAATTCATGTTTAGAAAATATGAATTCCTCATTTTGATTTAAATTTCATTTCTTCCTTTCATCAAAACACACTGTTGTTTTTCTGTTCTAATCGTCTCATTTAAAAAAAAATCTTTTTTAATTGGATATGTCATATAAGAATATTTTTAAAAAATAAATGGGTTTGATAAATAAATTTAATATTGAAATTAAATATACTGTGTTATGAGCAAGTAGGATGAACAAAGAAAATGGTAGGGTGACAATAGCCCCTCTTTCAAATTGAAGAATTTTCCCTCAATTGAATCCTTAATACAATTGACATTTCTAGTAATAAAGGAAATCTTGTTAAAACAAAAAATCAAAAGAAAAAAAATCCTAATGAATTACTATATAAAAAAAAAATCTAAGCAAGAATTTTTGGCCAATTCATTTAGCATAAAACGTAGAGGAATTTAAAAGCATGAAATTATGGCATAATGGAAAGGAAGCAAATCAATCAGAATTATATTGTGTCCCGTAATTACGTGAGTTGTACACTGTCGAGCAAATAGTCTGGATTCATCGTTAATTGGTGTCTTACACTGCGTCGATGTCAATTTCCAAAACGAACGTACAACATCTTATATATATATATATATATATATATATATGTATGTATTTGCATATATACTCCATTTGCGTAGAGAAATATACAAAGGTTGAGAATGGGTGGCTTAAAATCCCATGGCATACCAGTTCTTTCCACGCTGGTAATGTCAGTGGTACTGCTAGACCAATCCTTAGTATTGGTTTCAGGATTGGACCCCAGGGAGATCACTGTTCATTTGGAAAATCACCTATTCCCAACAAATCAGGAACTTAGTGTTCACTGCCAATCCGGAGACGACGATCTGGGTGTTCACCAACTTCCTTATCTAGATTATTACGAGTTTTCGTTCAAGAACAATGCGGCAGACACAACCCTTTTCTTTTGTCACTTTGAGTGGCTAAACACTACGACATCGACATATCAAAATGTGGCTGCTTCGTGTGACATCTACAAGAGCGCGAGGGATCAGGGACGGTGCGACACCTTATGCAACTGGAGGATTCAAGAAGAAGGCCTCTTTTCATACAACGACAAGAACCAATATTGGGATGGTCTCTACACATGGCCTGGCCACAGCATTTAACGTAATAATTTCCGACATATTGCTGGGATGGGCATACCAGTTTATGGCCTAAATAAAATGTCTTGCATATGATTAGTGTTCCCTGATCAAAATGATGAATGTCAAGATTCATGGTTTTTCCGATCTTTTTTTTTTTTTCCTGGTTATTTTAAAATCTCCAGTCAGCTGTCACTGTAGTCTAATAACATATATTTGAATAAGATCTTGGGCGGACAGTCAATTTGTTAATTTTTTTTATTCATATACTTTTTCGTGCAAAGGATGGCCAAAAGGCCGGAATAGAAGAGGATATGAGGCTGGAACGAGAAGCATGAGCAGCCTCCAAAGTAAAGCTGTAGAATAGGAGGAGGATTCTTGAGCATATATAGTCATCCCAGATTCCTAGTGCCAAAGCTATTACGTACCCGAACTAGAAATCACATGCGCAACCAAGTTCTTTTCGCAATAGATACGATAAATGTGACACCTCCAATTCCCAGCCAGAACGGTTAGTGTTCGACTAACGTAGAGATCTACTAGTGTAACAAACATGTTTCTTCCACCATGCAAAAGAAAAAACTCTAAATAGAGGAAGCAAAATGAACTGTTGAAGCAAAATTACCTTTATACCTGATGAATAATTATTTTGATATTTACATTTTAATGTATTCTATTTACCATTTCTGACGCTTTTTATTTATTTTTTATTTATTTTTTTATCGGGATCACATGGCATCTTCAAGGCTTTCTAGCCCAGACACTAAGCTATACCAGAAGGTTATGTCAAAAGCGACAAAACGCTTCCTCCTCCTAACCACTAAGAATAGATTGAGATTTAAACTCCAACTAACGTCGGTGAGAATCGAACGTTTTTTAAATCTTGATTCTACTGTTATTATATGGAAAAGAAATTATGCCTAATCTTTCCAATTGTGTATTTATTTATGTCACATAAATGATTAATAAAACAAAAAGACGTCTCCGATATTAAAATCTACAACATTAAACATGTTCCATTTTTTCTCACCATGTTGGTTAACTGTATGTGGTTGTAATCTATGAAGACCCAAATTTTCATAGAATAAATTATGTAATTCAATAATTGTTATATTAATTAAATTATGATATTTGGGATTAATTGGAATGTCGTGGTTTGAGAAAGTTGATTTCGAATAATTTTATTTTCGAAAATGAACGTTATTTAGGAGGTAGTGAAAACTGGCTTTTTATACGTTCAGAATTTGGGAAAACTTTCTTCATGAAAGTTGTAGAGCTCGTCGATACGATCTCATGCATATGCGGAACGCATTATTTGGACTTCGTATGAATAAGTTATGAAGTTTTGAAAATCGGAATTTTTTCTATAAATATAGGATTTTTTTTGAAAATTTCAGAAAACCAAAAAAAAAAATCAAATATTTTCTCTCTCGGCTGAAGGCCGAAGGATTGAAGAAAGTCAGCCGACCTGGCTTCGACCCGACCCGACTAGACTATCGCCCTCCCGACCACGCCGCCGCCGGACCCGACCCTCCCTGCCTTCGCCCCGCGCCGCCCAGTCGCTCCTCGCCCTCGCCTCGGCCAGCCGCCGCTCCTAGGCTTGGACCAAAGCCACTTTCTGAAGGCTCCAACCCGACCCGGCTGGAAATCAAATTTTCCGGCGGTGCACTGGTCGATCAATCCCATTTTCGTGACGTGCTCTTCCTCTTGATCATCCCCATATGTGGCTTGCATCACGATTTTGAGTGTAGAGTGCTAGATCAAGAGTTGAAGGTTTCGACGTCCCTGATTCAATCTGGAATCTAGGACGATCTAGACCTTATCTCGGAAAAATTCAGGTATTAACGTTGTTCACAATTTCATTTTGAAGAAATTTGTAGTTGACGACTTTTGCATCTGAGGTGGTTGACCGTCGCGTTGACCGCCGTCTGACCGCCGTGTGCGGCAGCGCGTCGGACCAAATTTTGAGTTTATATTATCTGGACGACGATCTATGCATCCATACGAGTGTTTTGATATATAACATGGTCATGTTAGAAAAAGTTGGTAAATAGTCAATTTAAGTTTCGACGTTACTATTTACGATTTTACAGTTTACCTTCGGTTTAAGATTTACGGAGATCAGACCATCAATTTTACTTCAAATTTTAATATGATGTTCATATGACTGTCCCGATGACTTTGTGTAGTCACGGAAGAAGATCCGACCGTTGGATATTCGTATCATTGTAAAATAGTGATTCGGGAGGCAATTAGTGAAGATCCGTCCATCTGATTTTCGTATTATTTTGATATGATGTTTCCAAGGGCGATCCGTGAGGATCTAACCGTTGGATCATCGTTTAAATTTGATCCGACCGTTGGATAGTCTTTATTTTAGAATCTGACCGTTGGATTGTCTTTATTTTGAAATCCGACCGTTGATCATCATTTAGGTTTATTTCGTGCTTCGTTGCTAAGTAAAGACTGTACTTGATTATGTACTTGACAGATTGAGTTGACGAGCATTTGGATTATTTTGAGTTATATTTTATTTGAAGACGCAGTGAGAATTTCGAGGTGAGTAAAACTCACGTGGTTCATATTACGAACCGAGTTCTTTAAATTATTTATTTTTGTAATTATGTGAAAAATATTTGTGGATTAAATATTTATTTTTAAAATCATATGGACTTGAGCAACTACGGTCCATAGGTAAGTAAAATAAATTTTAATTATACAATGAATTTCACTATTTTCTTGTGTGAACTATAGATGGTATTAGTGGTCATTCCTGAGTGGATGATTACGTTTATATATATTTACATGGAATAAATATATATATATATATATATATATATATATATTGATTGGCGTGATTTTGAGTGATGATATGATTGAGTTGGAATGATGATTTGAATTTTATTTCAAATGAGTTGATTTAATTATGTGAAAACATATTGTTGTACTTATTGTGGATTTAGGGTCAACGTAGTGACCGGCATGGGGGAATCGGACGCTCTAATCCTAAGTGGATGATGGGATACGATTGGTTGAGTATGTTCAATTATCGGACGTTCTAAATATGTATATAGGTATACATATTGATGAAATACGATAAAGATAAATATGTCGGATGCCATAACCTAGGCCAGGTGACGGGCTAGATTCAGTTAGAGCTCTAGTCTGTCAAATACCGTATTTTTATAAATACGATGTTGAGGTTTTGTGAAGAAATATGTGAGTTAGAGTTTGTGTTGATTTGTTGAATTGGTGATTGATTGAGATTATTGATATTTCGTGGATGTAGAAATTGTTGAGTGTTGATTTTGAGTGGAAATAAATATGATTTAATTAAACAACCGTCCTTTTTTTTTTACTCATACGAGCTTTCATAAGCTTACCGGGTTTTGTGTTGTTGCATTCCCAGTACACTATTCAAATGGTGTAGCGGATATTCCTGCAGGTCAGGATAACCAGGGAGGTGACCGAGCTGCTTAGGTGTTACAGCAGTTATTTTTATTTTTTGAGTTGTGAGGTGTGTATGCTCATTTAGAGCTTTACGGTTCATTTTGTATTTGAGTTGTAATAATTAACCGAGACTAAATTCGGTTTTGATTTTATTTTGTGTGGTGAGGTTGTTAAGAAAAGAAATTTTCAGGATGACTATTTTAAGTTGTAGTAATTCATGTTTCGGATTTTGAATTTTTATACTAAAATTCAAAACGTGACATAATCTTTTGCAATTTACTTTTCTATCCACCAAAGTTTATCTAAATAATCTTTCAACTATAGGAACCATTTCCTTTAGTTGTTTTTTGATGAGACAATTATAAATTCTTGAAAAATTTTCATGCGATGGAATCTATAAATCTATCAATTAAAATTCTATTAATTGAAATTCTTGGTGGTTGAATTGACACACACACACACACACACACACATATCCTATCCAGAGCGAGGTTAGGGTTTATAGTCACTTTTCGGTCGCACATCCACATCTCGACTACTCAGTTCTTAGGTACTAATGTATAGATCATCTCTAAGAATTTCAACCAAATTGATGATCTTGAAGGTATCTAATTCACTTAAACCAATGGACGAACTCAATCTATCGAACCTGAACTGTTCTAGCTTTAAGACAATTATCAATGCCTTAACGACCATCAATTTGGCTAAAATTTTGCAGAGATGATCTATATATACATTAGTACCTAAAAACTGAACGGTTGAGATATCGATGTGCGACTGAAAAGTGACCATAAACCCTAATCTCGCTCTGATTGGACCTCTAAAATTTGATAACTGCCTTAAAGCTAGTACAGTTCAGGTTGGACAAATTCAGTTTGTCTATTGGTTTAAGTGAGTTAAATATCTTAACGACCATCAATTTGGCTGAAATTTTGCAGAGATGATCTATACATTAATACCTAAAAATTGAACGGTCAAGATGTAGATGTGCGACCGAAAAGTGATTCTAAACCTTAATCTCGCTTTGGGTAGGATCTATATATATATATATATATATATATATATATAACAACAACTTGTTGAACATACAAATTTTAATTTAATTGTTCAAGGGTGTTTTAGTAAAATTCAGAAGATGTTCTTAGCTTTTTAAGTATTCAAAAAGTGAATTAGAGGTCTAATAATTAGGAGATGTTAAAATATAAATTTTAGAGGTCCAACTAGAACCACCCAAAAAGAAATTAGAAAAAAATTTGAATCGAAATGGTCATTTTTTTTTTTGGGGGGGCGGGGGATGTCTTTAATAAATGATTATTCTATGATTTAAATTTTTGAATGAGTGATTCTAGTTGGACCTCTAAATTTAATATTTGGACCTCTATCTTTTTTCAATTATTAATAGACTTTGTCAACTTATATGAAAAAACAAAAAGAGGAAAAAAAAAACAAATACTGTTTTTATCTCCCACATTAATATAAGTTACTTAAAATAATTAATTTCTATACATAGCCTCTCATTTGATACAAAAGTAATTTCAGAGAAATCTGATTTGCAATTTCCTTAAACTAAATTCATTAAAATTTTTGGTATAGTTATTACTAATTAAGATCCAAAGTCAACTCTTTTAAATTAATATTAAAGTATTCTTTGAAACCATTCATATTGTAAAAAGAAAATAAAAAAATTTTAAAAAAAAACTATGATTTCGATTTGCAAAACAATTCTTTATAATTAGCTACTTGTTCAGCCCCTTTAAGAATCAATTTAGGGTTAACTTTTGCATTGTGTACATTCCCTTACCTACTTATCATTCCCTTAACTTAGTACCCAACTCATTATTTGACTGCAATAGTGTATTGAATTACAGTCTAGCCAATTGGTTTTTTCTATTTCATGGGGGAAGAAACATGTTTGTTATACAAGTTGTAGATCTCGAAGTTAGTCAAAACCAAACCGCGCTAGGTAGGAATTGGAGCTGTCACGTTTATCATATCTATTGCGAAAGGAAATTGGCTGCACATGTGATTTCTAGTTCGGGTACGTAATAGCTTTGGCTTTGGGAATTAGGAATGACTATATATGTTCAAGAATCCTCCTTCTATTCTACAGCTTGAATTTGATGGCTGCTCATGATTCTGGTACCAACCTCATATCCTCTTCTATTCGGGCCTAGCCTTTTGATAATCATTTGCACGAAAAAATATATGAATCGAAAAATTAATAAATTGACTTTCCGCCCAAGATCTTACTCAAATATATGTTATTAGACTACAGCGGCAGCAAACTCGATATCTAAGATGATGATGATGATGATGATAAAAAGTTGAGGCTATTTCCATCCTACCAAATGCTTTTGTCATGCCCCGAATTTTAGAATAAAAATTCAAAATCCGAAACATGATTTACCGCACTCAAAATAATCATCCTGAAAATTTCTTTTTTCTTAACAACTTCACCACACAATTTAATTTCAAATCCCGAATTTAGTCTAGATTAATTATTACAACTCACTCACAAATTAAATTGTAAAGCTCTAAATGAGCATAACAAACCTCACAACTTAAATGAAATCAAATAAATGCTGCAACTCCTAAACAGCACGGTCACCTCCCTGGTTATCCTGACATGCAGGAATATCCGCTACACCATTTGAATAGTGTACGGGGATTGTAACAACACAAAACCCGATAAGCTTTTAAAGCTCGTATGAGTAAAAAGAAACAACAGTTGTTTCATTAATTCATAAACATTTTTACCCAAGTTAACGCTCAACACTTTCCACACCCACAAGGAACCAACAATCTCATAATCAATCATCAAATTAACAAATCAACACAAAACCCTAATTCACATCTTTCTTCTCAAAACCCCGAAATCGTATCTATAAAAATACAGTTTGACAGTCTAGAACTCTAACTGAATCGTAGCCCGTCACCTGGCCCAGGTTATGGCATCCGACATATTTATTTTTATCGTATTTCATCAATATGTATACATATATACATATTTAGAACGTCCGATACTCGTACTCAATCTAGCCTCATTACTCGACAAGGGTTGTGGCATCTAACTCACTCAACCAATCGTATCCCATCATCCACTTAGGATTAGAGCATTTGATTCCCCCATACCAGTCACTACGTTGACCCTAAATCCATAAATGAGCACAACAATATGTTTTCACACAATAAAATCAACTCATCCAAGATACATAATATTAACATGAAATTTAAGCATTTGAAATATAATCCAAATCGTCATTCCAACTCAATCATATCGTCACTCAACAACACCACCCAATATATATATTCCACGTAAATATATATATATATATATATACGTACTCATCCACTCAGGGATGACCACCAATACCATCTATAATTCACACAAGAAAATCGTGAAATTCATTTGTATAATAAAAATTCATTTTACTTACCTATGGACCGTAATTGATCAAGTCCATATGATTTTAAAAACAAATATTTAATCCATAAATAATTTTCACACAATTACGACAAAATAAATTAATTAAAAATACTCGGTTCGTAATATGAACCACGTGAGTTTTACTCACCTCGAAACTCCCGCTATGTCTTCAATTTAAACACAAATCACACCGAACCAGCTCACCCAAGTACAAACCGTCAATCACCTAATCAAATTTGACTTGAATTTAGCCAATAATTTCAAAACATACTTAAACTATTATCCAACGGTCAGATTCTAAATTATAAGAAAATCTGATTGATGGATTCTCACGAATCGTCTCCCTAATCACTGTTTTGCATTTATACAAAGATTCAACAGTCGGATCTTTGCCCATGACCACATAAAACCACTAGGACAGTCATATGATCATCATATTAAAACTACAAGTCCATCGGACGGTCTTAACTTCACAGATCACAAATCTAACAATCGAAATCGATCGAAATCTAAAAATTCATAACTAAATCATACGATATCTGAAAAATACGTATAATAAGCCAAAATGATCGTATTGAAATGTATAAGCTTAAAATGTACAGAAACTATATTTTTGACCCCTGGAGGTGGCCGGAAAGGGCCGCCGGATTTAGTGACAGAGCTGCACCCGACCACCACCAATGGTGTTGGGGCCGAGCTTCTCCCCTTCGTTTCATCATTTTGAGCAACTTTCATAACTAGCACGAGATCAGAAAATAACGGTAAGAGGTTGAAATGTACCAAAACAGTCGAGGTGGCCGGAAAATTTCCAGAAACTGGTGGTGCTCTGATCCACGTAAAAACTCCAACAACTTGACTCGATCCTTTCTTGAGACTTGTTCAGGAACTTAAGGCGAGTTCACCAAGCCAAGAATTACAATAAATGGTTGTCTGAAACTCGAGATATCCGGATTTGAAGGTGGTTTTGGATCTAAATCGAGGTGAGCTCCGACGAACATAAAATCGATCTACCGAGGTCTGGTCCTTCTTAATGCTTAATCAGCAAGTCGAGGCGAGTCCAATGAGCCAAGAATCACGTGGAATGGTGACCTGTAGCTCTAGATATCGAGATCGAAACAAAATTGAGGTTTAATGGATACTGGGTTCCCGTCGCAACCACCGGTAGTGTCACGGCGCAAGGCTGACTCTGGCAGCTGCGCAAGGTCGGGGCAAAGGTGGGGGAAGTGGTCTGGTGCCTTAAGATGGCCGATGGAGCGGGAGAGAGCATGGTGAAACCGTGCTCTGTTTTGGCTAGGCTTCGGCCACGCAAGAGAGAGAGGGAGAAGAAGGTGAACAGTTTCCAAAAGGGGAAGCCCCGAAAAAAAAAGAGAGGAAAGTTTCCAATTTTGCTAGGGTTTTTTTCCTTAAATACCCGAAATGGAAAAGTCTTCTAAATGTGATAACTAAATTAGAAAAAATCTGATCTCTGTGTTCTACATATGCACAGACTCGTATCGACGAGCTCTACAATTTTCATATAGGAAGTTTTCCCAAATTTCACACGTATAAAAAGTCGATTTCTTGAATCGAGCATTTCGAGCTTTTCGTTAAAACAATCGTTTCGGAATTTCGATAATTCTAAAAAAAAAAAATTAAATATTTCGAGCAACATTCGTGAAATTTTACAATATTCGTTCCACACAATTACATGAATTTAAAATGGAAATTACGGTTATTACAATCTACCCCCTTAAAGGAATTTCATCCCGAAATTCAAGTATCCAATTCCCTGAAGAGTTGTGGATACCTCACTCTCATGTCAGACTCTAACTCCCATGCCGCATCACCCTCGTCATGATGACTCCACAGCACCTTCACAAGGTCAACTTCTTTCCTACGAAGCCTCTTCGTAGACCTATCTAAGATACGAACAGGTTCCACCATAAAGGTCACATCCGCGTTCACACTGATAGTACCATGATCAATCACGTAGGACTCATCTCGTATATACTTCCTAAGTATAAACACATGAAAGACATTGTGGACACCTGACACGCTAACAGGTAAAGCAAGGCGATATGCCAAGTTTCCAACCATTTCCAGAATCTCAAAGGGTCCCACATATCTCGGCGCGAGTTTTCCATTCTTGCTAAATCTCACCACACCTTTCATAGGTGAGACTTTCAAGAACACATGATCGCCTGCCTCAAACTCTATAGATCTCCTCTTCAAGTCAGCATAACTCTTCTGTTTACTCTGAGTGGTCAGAATCCTGTCTCGAATAGCAGTGATCTTCTCTATAGTCTCCTGAACAAGTGCAGGACCCAAAAGTCCTTTCTCTCCAACTTCCACCCAACAGATAGGAGTCCTACATGACCTACCATAAAGAGCCTCATATGGTGCCATACCAATACTCGAGTGATAGCTGTTGTTGTAAGCGAACTCTACCAATGGTAGATGATTTGCCCAACTTCCCTTGAAGTCCAGAACATAAGCTCTAAGCATATCCTGCATCACTCTCTTTGTCTGCCCATCTGTCTGTGGGTGAAATGCAATGCTCATAGCTAAAGACGTGCAAAAAGCCTTATGGAATCTACGCCAGAATTCCGATGTGAAACGAGCATCCCGATCATAAACAATCGTAACAGGCACACCATGAAGCCTCACTATTTCATTCACATACAACTTACACAACGCATCCCCTGAGTAAGTTTTCGCCACAGGAAGGAAGAGTACGGACTTCGTTAATCGGTCAACGATCACCCAAATCGAGTCATAACCTTGCCTGGACCTAGGCAATCTAATCACAAAGTCCATGGAGATATCTTCCCATTTTCATACCGGTATTGGTAAGGGTTGCAGCATTCCTGCGGGCCTCTGATGCTCTGCCTTCACTTGCTGACATGTAAGACACTTCGACACATGTTCTACCACATCCCTCTTCATTCCATACCACCAAAACTGTCTTCGTAGATCCATATACATTTTGGTACCCCCTGGATGTATCGTGTATCTAGATCTATGTGCTTCCTTCATAACCTGCTCTTTGAGGTTATCAACACTTGGGACATACAATCTTCCTCGAAATCTCAGCCCTCAATCAATCTGAATGACCCACTGAGAAGGGCCCTCCACATTCGGATTAGCAGTCATCTCAACAATCCTCGCCGGACTGAACTCATCAAGTGTCTGACTTTGAATGATCCTAGAGATCAAGGTGGGCTGTAAGGTGATACTACCGAGAAAGATTCCATATCCTGCTCCTGCGGGCATAAGGTTAAACTCTGATGCAGCTTCTAATATGCGCCACTCTCGCACCATAATCGATGCCATGATTACTCGAGGTTTCCTACTCAAAGCATCCGCCACTACATTCGCCTTTCCGGGATGATACTCCAAGGTGAAATCATAGTCCTTGATGAGCTCCATCCATTTTCTCTGCCTCATGTTCAATTCTTTCTGGGAGAATAGATACTTCAAACTCTTATGATCAGAAAAGAGTTCAAATTTCTCACCATAAAGATAGTGTCTCCAAATCTTCAAGGCAAACACCACTGCTGCTAGGTCTAGATCATGAGTGGGGTAATTCCGCTCATGTACCTTCAACTGTCTAGAACCATAACTAACAACGCTACCATTCTGCATCATCACACACCCTAAACCCTGATGAGATGCATCACTGTAAATGACTAACCCACCACCACTAGTAGGAATAGTCAACACCGGAGCTGTAGTCAATCTAGTCTTCAGCTCATTGAAAGCCTTCTCACACTCATCCGTCCATACAAACTGAGTGTCTTTCCTTATCAACTTGGTAATATGATTCCTTAAAGTGGTAAAAATAGTTGATGTATGAGAAATGTTAACATACCATAGCTTTACTATGTATATATATTATTTATGTGATGACATATATTTATTGATGGATTGTGTTGACAAAACAATATGCATGATTGTGTTGTTATTATTGTTTTGGATGTCTACTTTTCGAGAACAATATATTGAGAATTGTCTGGAGTTTTATTGTTTGAAGAGTATTGAGAGTTGAGTAACATTATGAAGTCAAGCATGACTTCTTTAATTGTGTTGATCTGTGGAGATCAATAGGTCACGAGTGTGATCATGGCAAAAAAACCATGCCCTTAGGGGTTGTTGGTTGTTGATGTCGGTGAACCATGCTCTGAGGAGTTGTTGGTTGCCGATTATCGTGAACCATGCTCTTACGCCGAGTTGTTGGTTGCGATGAGTTAGAGCTCTAGCCTGTCTGTCAAATGTGAGTGGTCTTATGAGGGTAACGTTGAGGTTACTTCTGGCTCATAAGTATGAGTTTTAGAAGATAGTCTTGAGAATATTCATTATCTTATATTTTAGGAAATTTGGAGTTACCTAGTGTGTTTATACTTATTAACTTAAATTTTTCAATCTTTAAATTTACTCATACGGGCTTTCAAAAGCTTACCGGGTTTTATGTTGTTGCAATCCCGGTACACTATTCAAACGGTGTAGTCGATAATCCTGCAGGTCAAGAGAATCAGGGTGGTGGTCGAGCTGGTTAGTGTAGCAGTATTTGATTTATCGCATTTGCTTTTGTGAGGTTTGTTATACTCATTGAGCTTTACAATTTAAGTTTGTGAGAGTGTGATGTAATAAGTAATTTGAAGATTTGGTTTTTGTGTTATTGAGTGGGTGAGGTGTGGTTGTTTATGAAAAAAATTCAGGACGTTTATTTGATTAAGTTGTTTAATTCATGTTTCGGATTAGAATTTATTTATTCAAAATTCTTGGCGTGACAGTTTGGTATCAAAGTGTAAGGTACATATTTGGTGATAATCAGTACTCCCCGATTGATGGCTCGTCTGCAGCGGATCCCCATCATATGCTCTTCGGTATTGGTATAATCTTTGGGTATGTCGTAGTGCGGAGTCTAGTTAGGGTCTAAGTCCTTAGAATGATAGGGTTGATGTTTAGGTTCTTGTTAGAACAAGTATAGTTCCTTGAATTACCTTAGATGTGTTAGTATCTTGGTTAATATGGACTAGTATTTGACTTATGTTATGTTTTAAGTGTTATACATATATTGACCAGGTATACTTGTACTATTATCCATAGGTAATGGATCTTGTGGGAGACAGAGGTAGGGGTCGAGGAAGACCCAGAGGTAAGGTCAGAGGTAGAGGTAGGGGTAGGCCTCCTCCTGTGGATCACTATGAGGATGAAGTGGAAGCACTAGAGTTTAAGCTGCCAATTCTACCTGTGGCTGATCCCGCTCGTTTGTCGAAATTGGCAAGGGAGATTTCTCATCTGGGAGCAGTTCCATTTAAGGGAGGCACAGATTACAAGTTGCAGATCAGTGGATCGAAAACATGAAGGGGTACTTCGAGATGGTGATTTGTGACGAGCAGGAAAAGAGGAAGATAGCGTCGTTTATGCTTCAGCAGGATGCACGGTTGTAGTGGAGTGACACAGAGAGAATGATGGATGTGACCACTCTAACCTGGGATGAGTTCGTGGAAGTCTTCAGGAAGAAATATTTTCCTGTTACAGTGAGACACCAGTTGGAGAGACAGTTCCATTCACTAACTCAAGGGAAGTTGAGTGTGAGGGATTATGAGGCAGAGTTCAACTGGTTGTATCAGTATGTGAGACAGCTAGATCCTAAGAGTTTGGCCATGAAGTTTTAGTTGGGGCTGAACCTTTCAATTCGGGGTGACGTAGCCTTTTTGGAACTGACGGAACTAGGACTAGTTGTGGCTAAGGCATTGACCATCGAGCAAGAAAACCAAATTCTCTTAGAAGAGCAGACAGCTGAGAGAGATTTTCAGAGGAAGGGAAAGGCAGTTGCTGAGAGCAGCCATACAGCGGATAATCGAGGTAACTTCTGGAAGAGGCAAAAGACTAACCAGCATGCACCAGCTAGGGCCGTGGTTGCAGTACCTGCTACGGTGATACCTATTAGACAGGTGACGCCTCTGAAATGTTTCAACTGCCATAAGTTGGGACACATTTCTCGAAACTACACGAAGCCGAGAAATATGTCATGCTATGTTTATGGCCAGATAGGGCATTTCTCTAACGAGTGTCCTCAGCAGCAGGGTAAGGGCCAAATGAATCAGCATGGATAGCAGCCTCCAGGACAGGCTGAAGTCTTCGCCATTGGTCAGAGAGACGCTGCGGTGGAAGGTACTATATCTGTTTATAGTTATCTTGCTAGAGTATTGCTTGATATGAAAGCTTCCCACTCTTCTATATCTTGTTTTGTGGTAGACATGTTTGGTTTGACTGCTTTGCCTCTCACTAGGTCTTTGTGTGTCACGTCGCCACTTAGCGTCTCACTTGAGTTTGATATGTTTGTGATGATTTCCCTATTGGGATTTATGGTTGAGAGTTCTCTGCGTCGTTGATTGTGATTCTGGATCACATATATGATGTGATCTTGGGTATGGATTGGTTGAGCCCGAACCATGCAGTGATTGATTGCTTTAGGATGATTGTGTCCTTCCATATTCCTGGACAGCCGTTATTTTATTATCGATGTCTTAGGTCTGATACTGCTTTGAGGGCAGGATTCTCAGCTCATATTAAGTCAATGAGTTGTGCTACGGTTTTGGCAGAGATAGTAATAGCTTCGTAATGCAGTGATTTATTTCAGGAGATACTGAAATTTTCTCCAGGGAGGATTGGTGAGTTCGCTATCGATTTGATACCAGGTACGACACCGGTATCAATAGCACCCTGCTAGATAGCACCAGTTGAACTTCAAGAGTTGAAGACACAAGTTGAGGAGTTACTTGCACAAGAATTCATTAGATCTAGTGCTTCTCCTTGGGGTGCACCAGTTGTGTTCGTGAAGAAGAAAGAATTGTATACCGAGTTTGAGATATGCGAATTTTGGCAAAAGGAGGTTAAGTTCCTTGGTCATGTAGTTCCTAAGGATGGAGTTTCTGTTGATCCATCAAAAAGTTGAAGCAATGATGAGTTGGAGTCACCTCACTACTGCTACAGAGACCCGTAGTTTCCGTGGATTGGCAGGGTACTACCGGCGATTCATTAAAGGATTTTCTGGTATTGCTTCGGCTCGAACCAAGTTAAACAAGGAAAGACACTCAGTTTTGGTGGAATGGAATGAAGGGAAACGTGGCAGAGCATGTTTCCAAGTGTCTTACTGTCAACAAGTGAAGGTAGAACATCAGAGGTCTGTAGGGATGTTGAAACCTTTATTGATTCCAGTGTGGAAGTGGGAGTAGATCTCAACGAACCTTGTAACTGGATTTCCTAGGTCTAGGCAAAGTCATGATTCAATATGGGTGATAGTTGACCGTTGACAAAAATTGGCACAATTTCTTCCTGTGTCAAAGACTGACCTTGTACAAGTTGTATGTCGATGGAATAGTGAAACTTCATTGTGTGTCTGTCACGATTATTTCTAACCGTGATGCTCGTTTCACTTCAAAATACTAGCATAGGTTTCATAAGACATTTGGCACATCTTGAGCTAGGAGTACTGCTTTTCATTCACATACTGATGGGTAGACTGAGAAAGTGAATCAACTGATGGAAGATATGTTGACAGCTTGTGTTTGGATTTTAGCAAAAGTTGGTGATAAGAGTTCTTGGGTCCTGAGATTGTTCAGGAGACGTTCGAGAAGGTCACTATTATCCAAGACAAGATTCAAACAGCACATAGTTGATAGGAGGGCTATGCTGATTTGAAGAGAGGACAGGTCGAGTTTGATATAGGTGATCATGCATTCTTGAAAGTCTTGCCTATGAAAGGTGTGATGAGATTTGGCAAGAGGAAGGGAATGTCGGCATTGAGATATGTTGGACCTTTTGAGATTCTCGAAAGGGTAGGAGACTTGACATATCGACTTGCTTTACTTCTAGTCGTTGAAACTGTTTGTACCATGGTTGGGTCAACAAAATAGCTTCAAAGGAAGAAAGTTAACTTGGTCAAGGTATTGTGAAGTAATCATGTTAAGGGTGATGCATCTTGGGAGTTAGGATCAAATATGAGATCAAGATATCCACTGTTGTTCTATGATAAGTGAGCTTGAATTTCGGGACGAAATTCCTTTAAGGAGGGTAGATTGTAATACCCCGAAAAAAATCTAAATTAAATTCCGTGGATTTTTAGAAAGGTTTTTGTGGTCATGGGTGAGGTTACGAAGCTTGGAAAGGTTGTAGGATTAGTTCGAACGATTTTATTTTCGAAAACAAACCTTATTTAAGGGGTCGTGAAAATCGACTTTTTTTACATTCAAAATTTGGGAAAACTTCCTTTATGAAAGTTATAGAGCTAGTAGATACGATCTCTTGCATATGTGGAACGCATTATTCGGAGTTCGTATGAATAAGTTATGAATATTTGAAAATTTTAATTTTTCTATAAATAGCAAAAAAATCAGAATTGATTCAGTAATGACGAAAAAAATCAAATTTTGCATTTTAGCTCCAGGTATGAAAGTTGATCACCCTTTTATTTTGAAGAAGTTTGTAGTTGACAACTTTTGCATTGGAGGTGGTTGACTGGAGTTGACCGTCTCGTTGACCACCGTCTGACCACAACGTGTGGCGGCGGGTCGGACAATATTTTGCGTTTTTATTATCGGGACGATGATCTATGCATCCATATGAGCATTTTGATAAATCACAAGGTTATTTTAGAAAAAGTTGATAAATAGTGGATTTATGTTTTGACGTTACTATTTACGGTTTTTACATTTTATCTTCGGTTTACGATTTAAGGAGATCAGACCATCGGTTTTACTTCAAATTTTAATATATTGATCGTATGACTGTCCCGATGACTTTGTGAGGTCACGAGTGAAGATCCAACTGTTGGATCTTCGTATAATTCTAAAACAGTGATTTGGGAGGCGATTTGTGAAGATCTGTCTGCAGGATTCTCGTAAATTTTAATAGGATGTTTCCAAGGACGATCCATGAGGATCTAACTGTTGGATCATCATTTAAATTCGATCCGACCGTTAGATCATCTTCATTTTAGAATCCGACCGTTGGATTGTCTTTATTTTAGAATCCGACTGTTGGATCATCATTTAAGTTTATTTCGTGTTCGTTTGCTAAGTAAAGATCGTACTTGATTAGATACTTGACGGTTTGAGTTGACGAGCGATTGGATTATTGTGAGTTTGATTGATAGAAGACGCAGATTAGAGGTGAGTAAATCGTACATGGTTCATTTATGAACCGAAATTTAGTGATTTATATTGAATTGTGAACGTGTAGAAATTGCTTTATGAAAATAAAGATTTGTTTGAAATGATATGAACTTGATCGATTACAGTTCATAGGGTTACGGCTCACAGCTAAGAAAATGAATTTAAGTATAAAATGAATTTTGTTTTAATGCATGTGAACTATAGTTGGCATTGTAGTCATTCTTGCGTGAATGTCTATGTATGGAAAATTCTACAATATGTTAAAAGTGGTAAAATGAGTCATTAAAATAGTAATATTAGTCCTCAAAGTGGTAACATGAGTTCTTAAAGTGCTAAATTTTCTTAGTTACCACATGAGTCATCAAAATAGTAATATTAGTACTCAAAGTGGTAACATGAGTCCTTAAAATGGTAAATTTACTTAGTTTACCATATGAGTCCTCAAAATAGTAATATTAGTCCTCAAAGTGGTAACATGATTCCTTAAAATGGTAAAAATAGTTGATGTATGAGACATGTTAACATACCATAGATTTACCTGTCTATGTATATATATTATTTATGTGATGACATATATTTATTGATGGATTGTGTTGATGAAACAATATGCATGATTGTGTTGCTATTATTGTTTTGGATGTTTACTTTTCGAAAACAATATATTGAGAATTGTCTGGAGTTTTATTGTTTGAAGAGTATTGAGAGTTGAGTAACATTATGAAGTCAAGCGTGACTTCTTTAATTGTGTTGATATGTGAAGATCAATAGGTCACGAGTATGACCATGGCAAATTATCAATGAACCATGCCCTTAGGGGTTGTTGGTTGCTAATGTCGGTGAACCATGCTATGAGGAGTTGTTGGTTGCCGATTATCGTGAACCATGCTCTTGCGCCGAGTTGTTGGTTGCGATCAGTTAGAGATCTAGTCAGTCTGCCAAATGTGAGTGGTCTTATGAGGGTAACGTTGAGGTTACTTGTGACTCATAAGTATGAGTTTTAGAAGAGTCTTGAGAATATTCATTACCTTATATTTTAGGAAATTTGGAGTTACCTTGTGTGTTTATACTTATTAACTTAAATTGTGCAATCTTTAAATTTACTCATACGGGCTTTCAAAAGCTTACCGGGTTTTGTGTTGTTGCAATCCCGATACACTATTCAAACGGTGTAGCGAATAATCCTGCAGGTCAAGAGAATCAGGGTGGTGGTCGAGCTGCTTAGTGTAGCAGTATTTGATTTATCGCATTTTCTTTTGTGAGGTTTGTTATACTCATTGTGCTTTACAATTTAAGTTTGTGAGAGTGTGATGTAATAAGTAATTTGAAGATTTGGATTTTGGTTTATTAAGTGGGTGAGGTGTGGTTGTTTATGAAAAAAATTCAAGACGTTTATTTGATTAAGTTGTTTAATTCATGTTTCGGATTTGAATTTATTTATTCAAAATTCGGGGCGTGGCACCCACCCCATCATAAGGTGCCAAGATGACCGGAGCTCTTTCGAAACCTCAAGGACCACCCCGGAGGATCCGATTGCAGTCTGTCGGGTCCGACAAGGTAAACAGGAATCAGTTTCCATGTTCCTAGATGGTGTACCATTCAAGCGCCATGCTCGCCGAACATACCAATGAACGATCTCTTATTGAAAGCCCAAGCCGTCGACAGTTTTTCTACCAAGTACGTCTGAAAACGACGCAAACCTTCTCCATGAGCCGGTTGAAGATCCACCAGCCAGCGGACATCCGCCAATCGAAGGGCAGCCAATCGGACATCCATCTCGTCCACCTCCTCCATGCAATCAACTTAGGGTTTTCAAAGCTAGGGTTTTTCTGGGGTTTCCTCTCTCTCGTGTCAGCGGCGCTATACATATGTTAATACCAAATTTTATTCGTCATGTTCTGGGAGGTTTCAGGGCAATTCGTTTCAATACCTTTAATTGTGTTTGGTTATTTTCCATGAAAATGTCTATATATATTAATTTTTGTCAACGAGAATTTTTTAAAAATAATTAATGAGATTAATCAATATAGGTGGTAGGTAAATCTAGATATTCACCAAACATTTTGTTTTTATAATTTAGTTTAATTTCGATTTATTTATTAAAATTTTTGTAAAAAATAAAAAAATAATTTTTTTACAATTTTATTCCTACTTTAACCTAATAATAGACGAAAATACTAAAAGGGCTAACAAGGGATAGTACAGGTTCCATCCTACTCCAATTGACCGGTCAAAGATCGTAATAGAAGACCTTGCCCTAGTGTAAAGGGCCATTCCCACCCTTGTACAATTTTGATCTTCTATGGAATGATCTTGTATACTAGCTACTGCCTACAAAAAAGTTACATAGTGCAACAAGCTTTAAATGAGCCAATTTTGTTAGTTTTTTTTTCCTGTTGTATCAAAGAGATCAACATGAGAAAGTTGAGTTGTTGTAAATATTGCGAAAATTCTTCTATGCACCGGTAGTGTAAATAAACCAGCATCTATTAGTTGATCTCAGTAATTGATATTTATAGTCAAATGAATCTAACTTTTATTTTTAGGTTAACACCCTAACTAGTGAAAGGAAATTAATCCTTAACAAGCTTTCATATTTTCCTATACTATTGCTTGTACGTTTTATACTTGAGGGTGACTAAGACATTAGTATCAAAACTACCTTTTGTCAGTTTGTGGATCACTTACCCCTCATGTCGATTTGTCAAGTTTAGGCTTTTCGGTGTACACCTTGAGTACGAGTATGAGATGTGTTTGAATTGCAATGTTGAATATAATCTAAATTATTCTTCCTTAAAAAAAAAAATGAATAAATAATAAAAAAAAAAAAGTAAAGTTAAAATAGAGGACGGCGTCGTTTCATGCGAGGGCTTTAGTTTTAAAAACTAGCGGTAGGTGTGGTTTTGCCACTACCGGCAAAATGGCTCTTAAATCATCTGCGTTCTCTGTTTGCCGATTCTGGCAATGGCGTTGGGAGTGAATCAACAGAAATGGCCAATTTCAACTTCAACTTCAAATTCATAGACATTGAAATTGAAATTGGCTTTTTAATATTGTTTCACTTCCAACTCCGTCGGTGCTCGTCAAGCTTTGAAAAACATGGACACTCTTCGCTAGCTCTGAGACAACCCCTATTCTGCCTTCTCTTCCCAACTCAGCGCTTTGACTCCTACTGCTTGATTTCCTGAGGTACTATTTCCAAAACTGGGTTTTTTCATAAAGATGGGTTTTTTTTTTATCTCTCTGATTGATTCATAGTATCTGATGTATTTGCTTCATGGGGTTTGCTTCTGCCTTTACTTTGGTACCCAGTTAGGATTCTCATGCCAAAGGTTTGTTTTTCTTAGAAAAGACTGTATCTTTCTTATGAGGAAGGAAATGGGTTCTTCCCTTTTCCTTTGTAATTGGGAATCTCTGTTCCTTTTGTCTTCTGAAGTTAGTGAGGTGTTCTATATCCAAGTTGAGGAAAGCTACATGAATTTTTATATGAATGTGAATCTCAATTTTAGAATGAACGTTATTTGACAATGTGCTGATCCTTTTCTTGGTTTGGTTTATGGGTTTTGTGACTCAGTCAGTTTTGAGGGTAATATTGTAATTGAAATGCATGAAAATGATAATGCTAGAGTCAGTGTTGGTTTTGTGTTTTTCCTTTCCCTTTCAGGTGTTGTAAACAAAAGCAATTGAGTTGGGCCATGGTTAAGTCTAAATTGAAGAACATGAAAGCTTCAGCAATCCCTACAAAATGTATAGCAGATTAAGATTAGCAAAGATATAGTGAGAAGGAAACATATCCATGAAACATAAAGTTTGCTGAAGTACTGAGGTTGCTTCTATAGTTCGTGATATCTGATACTGAGATTGTTGAAGAGTGATATGATTTGATTCATATACTGTTGTGAGATTCTGATAACATAATTGTGTGTGTTGTGCATCTGGAAGAGTATAGTTTGGATAATCTGCTGATTCATAACAAGTTTTGAAGCCATGACAGTTTCACAATCCGAAATCAGTTCACTCCTTAGTATGTTTATAGTTCTCCATTTAAGAAATCCCATGAAGGGTATGCTATATCATAGTGAGGCTTCTGCACAAGTTCTGAAAATTGCACAAAGGATGGTTCCTCTTCACTATTTGTTTAGTCACAATTGCTGACTCCTAAAAGCTTAAAGTATTGGTTTGCTTTGAAGTAATTACTGTATTGGAGCGCAATAGCTCTTATCAGTATTGGTGTTCTAGTGATAGTTCTGCAAATGGTAGTTGTCATTGATAATTTTGCTGTACAAGTGACACTATTTCAGTGCCAAGACAATTTGAGATAATTGAAGGATTTCTTGAAGTGGTGTTGGCGTTGGTATGTTTGCAATATAAGTGCAGGAAGGTGCTTGCTATTGTTGATTGGCAGAGTTGATTTCTTTGAGGTTAATCACACGAAGGTTTGGGTGGATGGAATCACGTTATTGTTGATTGGCATAGTTTGCTGTTTAATCCATTTGGTTCTTAAAGATTTACTGGAGCACAATCCCACAAAGGGTCACTCCTCTTCTTTTTCTTGAAGTCAAATGCTTTATGCCATCTTGTTGCTGAAGATATTATTGGTACTGAATATTGACATTTATCTCGTTCTTGAAGAGTCACTTCTATCTTGAAGAAATTTCATCTTAAAAAGATACTGAAAACTGAAGTCTGTCCCTGCATTTTTCCATCTTGGCTCGTCGTGGTTTGCACCTCATCCTCGTTTTCATCATGAACAGAGATACACAATTGCCCATCATTTATCTTCTTTCCAGTATGCAGAATTTGATTACTTTGAGGCTTGATCACACATTCCATGGTTCTTTCAAATGGAAAATTTGCTCCAAAGTCTTGATTTATTGGGATACATTGATGGTACATGTCCATCTCAACCTCATGTCTTGATTACTGATGATGGGATAACTGCTGAAGTTACTAGGGAATTTAAGGAATGGAACAAAAATGATAGTGCTATGTTTTATCTCTGCCACTATATCTAGGGAAGTATTGTCCTCTTTAGTTGGCAGTAGAAATTCAAGGGAGGCTTGCCTCAATATGAGGAACAAATATTCTGCAGTTTCAAGATTTGATGTCATGCAACTCAAGACCGATCTACATACATTACAGAAAAATGATGATTCTATAAACAAGTATCTTCAACGTGTCAAATATACTAGAGACGAGTTAACTTTTGTTGGTGTGCACTTTGCTGATGAAGACGTTATTATCTTAGCTCTCAATGGTTTGCCTCCCAAGTATAACAACATCAAAGTGATTATTAAAGCCATGGACAGATTTATCTCTATGGAAGAGTTTTGATCTCAATTGTTGGCTGTTGAGAGAGATTTTGAGAAAACAATGGTGCTTCAAATTGAAAATACCATTTCTGCTATGGTTGCTCATACTGAGCGGTCTGCTCGAAGGTTAAATGAGAGCCCTTTCAATGCTGGCAATTACAGTAACAATTCCTCTCGAAGTGTGCAATATGGAATGTCAAGTACTGGAAATGCCATCTCATGCAATCTTGTCATCTCAGTATACTGGTAATTGTTCTATGGCACCTGTTTTACACAATGCTGCATCAAATGCTGGTTTCTTGCCTAATGTTACCTATAATAGTGTGCCATCTGGTTTCTGGTATACTGCTTATAATCATTTCACAACATCATCTTCCGGTTCCAATGTTCATCATTATTATGCATCATCACCTGCTTCCATTACACATTTTGGGATACCACAGAACAACATGCTATGAAGTTCAGCTCTGAATGTGCCTACTGCTGCTCCAAACTGTCAGAAAATGGTTCCATTCACCCCAAGTATTGGTATTCCACAGTCTACACCTAATTCTGGATATTTGTTGAGCAACAATGTTGGAAATGGAAATTTATTTTCAGCATATGTTCCACCTTATGGTTATGCAACACAGAATGGTAATTCTATGATTCAAAATGGTGGTCAAATGGTTCAAAATGGTGGCTATAGTTCTGTTCCTCAGCACAATTATTCTCAGAAGCAAGGATTCTCTAACAACAGTGGCACATATAGTTATTGCACCAATGCAACAAGGTTCTTTCTCACAGGCACCAAATATCTGGATCATTTGGTTTTGACTTGAAAATGTAGGAGTCCTTAGTAATGACTAATGAGTGGGAGAGGAAAAGAGAAGAAAGTAATTTGTCTTTGTGTGTATGTGATGGTTACCAGTCCTCAATATTGGTTATTAAATTCACTTGAACTTTTCATTTCTCCTCTTGAAAATACAGTAAAATGGCTAAACTTAAAATTTTATTTTGTTTTGACAGGTATCTTTACTGAGTGTGATATGGCTGAGATTTGGGGCGCTATAGTAGGAGTTGCCTCTTGGATCATTGGACCGGTGATTCCATTGATTCTGGGGGGAAACTCTATTATATGTAGGAGGGCTTTTGAGAAGGGGGTCACAATTGGCGTGTTTCTATTTTTTAAGAACTTCCTGGCCACTGTTGTATTAGCATCTGCTGCCGTCATTTCTAGGTGCGTATCATAACATATTCTGCTTCTTGTTATAATAGTTTATAATTGGTTTTTTTATTGACGTAATTTTGTATTTGTATGTAGGACCGATAGGACTCCATTGGGGTGTGCAGGAGTCTTTCGAGTTCTTCATCTAGCTATTCTTGAGTAAGTGTATAATCCACTATAATACATACTATTGATACAAAAAAAGTAATTATGATTTAATAATATCATATGTTATATTATATATTAATTATTCATTTTTCTAACAGTGTTGTGAGTCAGTTGTGTTCCTTTACTGGTCTTCGATACACATCGGCCAGTTTTTCTTCATCGTTGGCTGCCTGTGGTCCAGCATTCATTTTTTTAGCAGCATGCGTTTGTGGGTATGTTTCAAACTAACCCAAATTTCTGTTACGATCTGATTAAATTTGATGGACGAAAATGATTACTTTCCTCTTATAACATGTGACATCTATTTTATATATATATATATATATATATATATGATCTTTATTGTTTTTGTGTCAGGATGGAGTATGTCCAGTGGACTGCCAGGAGTTTTCAGGCTAAAGTTTTAGGTATGACACTGATGGTGAGCGGAGGCTGTATCGTGGGATTTTATCAGGGCCCCACTATCAGTATCATGCACTCTCCTACTAGCAGCCATATTGGGGTGGATGCACGGGAGCTTAGAGAGGACTGGTTTCGTGGTCCACTTCTAATTTTAGTTGCATTAGCTGCCTCGGTTTGGTATAATCTTCAGATTGTAAGTTTTTTCTTCTATCTTAAAATTTTATATTAATACCGTTGTCGTTTTTTATGCATTTGTAATTGGTTATTCTATCTGACAATATAATTTATGTTTTATTTTTCTTGTATCTTTAACAGAAGAATGTGGCGGCGCAGTATGGATCAGCCATATGGCTGAGTTTCTACATAACTGCTGCGGGTACGCTCATGACTTTGGCAGCTGCTCTGGGGTTAGAGGTGAGATCTCCATTTGCATGGAAGATTATAGCAGACATCAAACTGGTCAGCTACATATATTCGGTGAGTTCTATAAAAAGGAATAATAATGCATTTGTTGTAGTATAAATGTATTATACTATATATGTCTATATCATATAAATACTTAAAAGTATAGATAGGTACTGAGTGTATAAACATAGGTACTTGAGTGTATGAATACTTATGTAACATGTTTTACCAAGGGGCAACAAGCATGGCAGAATTCATCATTGAGATTGTTATCATTTAGGTTTTCTCTTTGAGCTTTCACACTACAATGTATTCCTATAAATACCCTCTTGTATGAGATGAATAAACACGCTTGAAATCTCTATTCTCACTGAAACATTACTCTTTCTCTCTGTTAATTTAGCTTGTTCTTAAACACGTTATCAACACGAAATTGCTCTAGAATTAGAATCGAAAATTGACAAGAGTAGAGTTCATCATCAATTGAAGTCATTTTTCCAAACCTACAAAAAACCTCCAAACCTTAGCTCATATCAAAGCCCTTGATTCCAGAAGCCCGGAACCGGCCTCAGAACCGCCAGAACCGGCCGAAAAAGGCCTGAACCAGCTGCAGGAAGTTTTGAGCACAAACCGGATCGCTGCCCGGAACCGGCCTCAGAACCGCCAGAACCGGCCGGAAAAGGCCTGAACCAGCTGCCGGAAGTTTTGAGCACAAACCGGACCGCTGCCGAGAGCTGCTGAGACCTGTCGACAGCACCTGCCGACATCTGCCGAGCACCTGCCGAGGAGCTACCGAGCACCTGCGGAGACGCTGCGCAGCAGCTGTCGAGACAACTGCCGAGCAGTTGCCGACAGATCTGCGATAGATCTATGGGGCAAGTTTCCGATGACTTTTCACCGACTTTTCCAGCATTTTTTCCGGCGACTTTTCAGGTGACTTTTCGGACGATTTCTCGATTTTTCCCAGCGATCCTTCCGATCACCTCTGATAACTTTTTCCGGCCAAATTTTCCGGCAACACTATTTCAACGTATTCTTTACTAAAAGTTCTCGTTTTTGAGTTTTTATTCATTTTCTCTCCTTTTTCATTTTTCTCGGGAACTTACAATCAAAAGCAGAATTATAGAAATTCATGCCAAACGAACTAAGAGCGTTCGTAATCAATGAACTAAGAGTGTTCATAATGATTCTTGGAAATTGATTTCTTGGTAGCGTAGCTCGGAAATCTTATTATTTTCGTTATTTTTCGTGGAAGTTTAAACTCCGAAACTAATATTTTCTTCTTATCTTCAAGGATGTCGAATGAACCTAGACTCGATTTTCAAATCCTTGAATCAACAGGTTCGGATTACCATAGCTGGAAACCCGACGTTGAGAACCATCTCACATCAAAAGGGATATTGCCAATTATCCATGTACCAAAGAGAGTCTTGTGTTCCCACGAACACCCAAAAAGCATGCACAAGCAATCATTTTGATGCGTCGTCATATGGACAAAGCACTCAGATTAGAGTACATGTCCATTAAAGATGCAAATGATCTATGGGGGGCGCTAGCAGAACGCTTTAACAATATCCAAGATTCCCTCCTCCATGACTTGAAGGTTTAGTGGAACGATGTACGCTTCTCCGATTTCAAGTCTATTGCTGAGTACAATTCAGAAGCCCTTCGCCTCAAAGCCATGTTGAGGTTCTGTCAAAAACCCCTCACAGATGAAGAGCTAATTGAGAAAACTCTCTCCACCTTCCCCGTTGCAGTAATTTTGCTATCAAAGCAATATCGCACTAAAGTAAATGCTAGAAGAATTACGAGGTTCAATGAGCTCATTAATGTTTTATCGGTAGCTGAAAAGCACGACAACATTCTCGTAAAGAATTATAATTCAAGACCCGTTGGAAACAAGAGCGTTCGTGAGACAAATTATAATGCACCCAAGAGAGGACGCAAGGAGCGGTACCCTAATAATAGGGGACATGTGTACCCTAATAATAGGGGACATGAAGGACGAACATGTCCATATAACCGCCCCAATAAAGAAGGAAACCGCAACTTTAGGGCGGGCACAAGTGATGGTAACTCCACAAGTGGAAGAGGGAGATATGGCAACATCGGCAGTGGAAATAGCACCATGAGCCATGGAGGTCGCACCATGCACCGTGGTAGTAGCAGCAACCCTCCTAGAGAATATCCACAATGTGCACAACCTGCATCTCAAATGAAGGGAGGTAACCACAATGACATGTGTCATCGATGTGGATCAATCGAGCATTGGTTTAAGCAATGTCATGCAAGTACCCAACTAGCTGCACGCTACAAGGAGTACAGGGTAGCAAGAGAGCAAGAAGCCAACCTTGCTGAAGATGAAGATAGTGAAGATGTCAATCTCACCTTTGAGGACTTTAAAGCTGTAAATGAAGAGCACGAGGATGCCACAAACTTTGATTAGAATAGTCCTTTTTCTATTTTCCAAGAACGGCAAATGTGCCTTAATCAATAAATAACAATTGTCTTAACTCCTTCTCATGTGGCGTACGCAATGAAGTATGATGTCTAGGAAAGTAATTGTGATCGGGGTATTTAAGCGAGCCTCGCTCCACCAACATCTCTCTACTTTCCTGGTCATATTTTATTGGAATTACCAAACGGATTGAGTGACAACAATTTGTCTAAAGTTTGATTTTTGGAATAGACTTATGAAAAACTTTGATGTAATCATTGGCTATTTTCCCTATTAATAAAGTATCGCATTATCATTCAATGTCATGGATATGTGTTAATATTTCAAACTTTATTCTTTTTTAGTATGTTTTCCAGAGAATAGGAATGCCTTCTTGATAGTGGCACCACACATACTATATTGCGACATAGGCAATTATTTTTATGGATGACACCTAGTCGATCTTATAACTACGATGGCAGGACCATCACAATTGATTCATGGTCGAGGACCAGCTCAATTTTTGTTACCAAATGGCACAAATATTAATGTCGCCGAAGCTTTATATGCTCCAAGGGCTGGAAGAACCCTATTAAGCTTTAAAGAAATAAGAGCCAATGATTTTCATGTGGAAACACATTGTGAAAATGGACAAGAGTTCCTTTGCATCACCTCTAAAAACTACGGAAATGTATGCAACCACTATTAGAGTCATTGAATCCAACCATGTCATGAATGAAAATTTATGAGATCCTGACACATACAAGCTTTGACACGACCGTTTGGGACATCCAAGTCATGATATGATGCTCCGTATATTAAAAACTTCACACGGATATCCATTCTTCCAAACGAAAAGAAGTACGAACCAAACATTGGGCCAAAAAGTTACTTCTAAAGCATATGATTCGTTTTGCAAAGCTTGCTCTTTAGGAAAAGTAGGATCGAGACCATTCTATGCAAAGGACACTAAAGAAAATATACCATTCTTACAAAGAATACAAGGTGATATTTGTGGACCTATCCAACCAACTTTCGGACCATTTAGATATTTTATGGTGTTGGTTGATGCATCGACACGTTGGTCACATGTCATGCTCTTATCCACAAGAAACGCTGCATTTGCTAAATTTCTAGCACAAATCATTAAGTTAAGGGCTCACCACCCTGATCATCCTATTAAGTCAATTCGTCTTAACAATGCTGGAGAGTTTACATAAAAAACTTTTGATGATTATTACATGTCCATTGGGATTGAGGTTGAACACCCTGTGACTCATGTACAAACCCAAAATGGTATCGCAGAAGCTGCCATTAAAAGACTTCAAATGGTTGGTAGGTCATTGGTTATGCGCACCAATCTCCCTATTTCTGCTTGGGGCTATGCAATATTGCATGCAGCTATGCTTATTCGTCTGAGACCCACTACCACCCAACCCTTTTCTGCGTCCCAGTTGGTGACTGGGTATGAGCCTGATGTCTCACACTTACACATATTTGGGTGTGCCATCTATGTGCCAATTGCGCTACCACATCGCACCAAAATGGGCCCTTAAAGACGCTTAGGCCTTTATGTTGGATATGATTCTTCAACCATTATCCGCTACATAGAACCTTTGACAAGTGATCTATTTACCGCTAGATTTGCGGATAGTCACTTTGATGAGACAGTCTTCCCGTCATTAGGGGGAGACGTGAACACTAATGTTTAACAGAAAAGACTGGAATTTTCGTGGTCTGTCCCCACTTTGTCTCATCTTGATCCCCGAACCACACAGTCTGAAATAAAAGTGCGGAGGATTCTCGATCTTCAAAACGTAACAGAATCAATGCCTGATGCGTTTTCTGATATTGCTAAAGTGACAAGATCACACATACCTGCTGCAAACGTACATGCAATGATTGATGTCCCTAAAACTAAAGGACATGATGTCCCCTATATGAGTGACGCAGTGGCTAGGCCCACGGCTCCTGCTAGGAAGCGCGGGAGGCCCATAGGTTCGATGGATTCTCGCCAGAGAAAGAAAGCGAGTTTGACATAAAATAATCCATTAATCATCAATACAAATAATCCATCTCATGAGAAAATTCCGGAGTATGGTTATGTCCAAGAGACATCATTGAAGGACGCTCCAATGGCAGAACCAATTCCAGAGAATAGAGAGATCTCCATGAATTACACTAGTATACATGTAATTATGGACAAAAATTCTATGGCTATTGATGATGCATTTGCATATCATATTGCAAAAGAAATTATAGAATACGATGATATCGAACCTCGCTCCGTTGAAGAATGTCAAAGAAGAGCAGATTGATCCAAATGGAAAGATGCGATCCAGACTGAATTGGATTCACTAATAAAGAGACAGGTATTTGGGTCTATAACACTGACACCACCAAATATAAAACCTATTGGCCATAAATAGGTCTTTGTTAGAAAGCGTAATGAGAAAAATGAGGTTGTTAGATATAAAGCCCGCCTTGTGGTGCAAGGTTTCTCACAACGCCCTTGAATAGACTACGAGGAAACATATTCTCTCGTAATGGACATTATAACGTTCCGCTACCTTGTTAGTTTGGTAGTTTCTGAAAAACTTGACATGCAACTCATGGATGTGGTTACAGCATATCTCTATGGAGATCTAGATACAGAGATATATATGAAGATTCCAGATGGACTTCAATTACCCAAATCAAGTGGCTCTAAACCACGGAGCGTGTTTTCAATAAGATTAAGACGCTCACTATATGGATTGAAACAATCCGGACGGATGTGGTATAACCGTCTAAGTGACTACTTGATTGAGAAGGGATATGACAACAATGAAATATGCCCTTGCGTGTTCATTAAAAGGACAAGATCCGAATTTGCAATTGTAGCAGTTTATGTCGATGACATGAACCTAATTGGAACTCTAGATGAGTTAAAAGAAACTGTTAAATATTTGAAATCTGAATTTGAGATGAAAGATCTCAGGAAAACACGGTTTTGCCTCGGAATAGAACTCGAGCACCGTAATGATGGGATTATGATCCATCAGTCAGCATATACTCAAAAGTTACTAAGGCGCTTTAATGAAGATAAAGCAAAGCCTGTGAGTACTCCCATAATCAACCGTATTCTTGAGCTCATGTAAGATCCGTTTCGTCCAAGGGATGAGGACGGAGATTTATTAGAGGCTGAAATACCAAATCTAAGTGCGATAGGCGCATTATTGTATTTAGCTCAATGCACAAGACCGAATATCTCATTGCAGTAAACTTGTTAGCTCGACATAGTTCTGCGCCAACACGCCGCCATTAGGTTGGTATAAAGACAATCTTTCGATACCTGAAAGGTACGATTGATATGGGCTTGTTTTATCCCTACAGAAAGAAAAGAAATGTGAACGCCGGCAACACTATCCATAGTGACCGACGTTCTCTTCCTCCCCTCCATCAAAATGATAATAATGTTTTGACGGGCTTTGCTGATACAAGGTATCTCTCTGACCCTCACAAAGATCGCTCCCAAACAGGTTATGTCTTTACCATGGGAAGCACCGCAATATCTTGGAGATCTACAAAACAGACCCTTGTTGCTACTTCCTCAAATCATGCAGAGATTATTGCCCTACATGAAGCCGTGCATGAGTGCATATGGCTAAGGTCTGTAAATAGACACATTCGAGGAACTTGTGGTTTGAAATTTACCACAAATGAACCTACATGCATTTATGAGGATAATGCAGCTTGTATTGAGCAAATGAAATTAGGTTTCATCAAGGGCGACTATACCAAGCATATATCGCCGAAATTCTTCTACAGTCAGCAACAACAAACACTTCTGAATATTGAAGTAAATCAAATCCGATCAGAAGATAATGTAGCTGACTTATTTACTAAGTCATTACCAAAATCCCCTTTCGAGAAACATGTAAAGAGCATCGGATTGAGAAGGATATCCGAACTCCCACGATCTTCAAGGGGAATCTAAATCAGGGGGAGTATCCAGGAATATACTCCACACTCAACGCGCGTTGTGCTCTTTTTCTCCTTCGACTAAAGTTGTTTTTCCCCTTTCGAGAAACAGGATTTTATTACTTGAAAATGTTTTTAACGAGGCAACTTCGAAGCGCACCACCAACACAATACTATTGACATGAAATATCCAAGGGGGAGTGTTGTAGTATAAATGTATTATACTATATATGTCTATATCATGTAAATACTTAAAAGTATAGATAAGTACTTGAGTGTATAAACATAGGTATTTAAGTGTATGAAAACTTATGTAACATGCTTTACTAAAGGGCAACAAGCATGGCAGAATTCATAATTGAGATTGTTATCATTTTGGTTTTCTCTTTGAGCTTTCACACTATAATGTATTCCTATAAATACCCCATTGTATGAGATGAATAAACACACTTGAAATCTCCATTCTCATTGAAACATTACTCTCTCTCTGTTAATTTAGCTTGTTCTTAAACAGCATTTTGTTTTATGCATTACTCCTCTATTTCAAATGATTTCTAATTTGAAAATTTTTTGTTTAGGGTGTCGTTGTTTCGGGTCTTGCTTCATTCCTCCAGATCACACTCACAAGGATGAGAGATCCCGTCTTCGCGGCTGCATTTAGCCCGATATCACTAGTCTTTGTTATGATGATGAGCTTGGTAGTATTGAGGGACGTTATACATCTTGGAAGGTAAAAAAAAAATCTTTTGATATTGTTTAGCCATTTTTGTTTTAGTACAAACTTATTATTTTGTTCATAACTAAGGTTTCTAATTTTTCAATACACTCAGCATTTTGGGGGCGATTTCCATCATAGTTGGGCTTTTCGTCCTTCTTTGGGGAAAGATGCATGATCCTACACCCCCGGTACTCCCTATTCAGGAGTCAGCATCCCTACCTACACCACACTCATCACCTGCATCACCCGAAGCGAGGACAGTAGGAGAGGCAGATGAGTTATCTATACCAGAGCGGGGAGAGCAGGAGCCACGACAGCATCCAGAGGCATGTCAGTCACTGGAGAGGCCAGAGACACAGCAGGCAGAGCTGCCAGAGCGACTGAGAGAGGCAAAGCTGAAAGAGCAGCTAGGGCCGGAGCCTGTTGAGTCTAGACAAGAGAGGTCGCAGACACAGTCAGAGCGGCCGAGAGAGGCAGAGCTGAGAGAGATAGAGATGCTTGCACCAGAGCAGCCAGCGGTAGACACTTCTACACAGGAAATGATGGAGGTAGAAGAGTCAGAGCAGCCATGGCTGCCCCCACTAGAGCAGCCAGAGGTTGACAGGTCCTCGGAGACACAGTTAGTGCGGCCGAGAGAGGCAGAGCTTAGAGAGCCAGAGCAGCCAGCGGTAGACACTTCTACACAGGAGAGGATAGATGTAGATGAGTCAGAGCAGCCTGGGCTACCCGCACTAGAGCAGCTAGAGGCTGACGAGTCTTCGGAGACACAGTTAGAGCGACCGAGAGAGGCAGAGCTTAGAGAGCCAGAGCAGCCAGCGGTAGACACTTTTACACAGGAGAGGATGGAGGTAGAGGAGTCAGAGCAGCCAGAGGCTGACGAGTCCTCGGAGACACAGTTAGAGCAGTTGAGAGAGGCAGAGCTTAGAGAGCCAGAGCTGCCCGCACATGATTCCACACAAGATAGGCGTGGAGCAGAGCAGCTAGGACTGAGAGAGCCGGGGATTCCTGCACTAGAGCAACCAGATGGAGTCAAGTCAGTGCAGGAAAGGTTGGATGCAGAGCAGTTAGGGCCTAGAGAGTCAGGGCTGCCCGCACTAGAGCAGCCAGACAGAGTTGAGTACATGGAGGAGAGGCTGGAGGCAGAGCAGCCAGGGCCAGGAGAGTCTAGGCTGTCGACACTAGAGCAACCAGAGGACGATGATGAGTCCATAGAAGAGAGGCCGGAGGCAGAGGAGTTAGATCCCGAGGCAGAGCAGTCAGAGCAAGTAACACCTGCACTTGAGCAGTTGCATCAGCCGCATGCATCCCCATTGCCACATTAGTCACAGCAGTGCACTACTTTCGTCTTTGAAGAAATTGCAAGAGGAAGAAATAGTGAGTTGGCACAGATAGTTTCTCATTCGGATTTACTTTCCTTGAAGGTTGCTCAATTTCCATTCGAGACAACTAGTATATTATGATCTGTTGATGTAGGTAGGTTAATGTGGTAATATTTTCCTATGAACTCCACTTGATGGTAGGTTAATGTGGTAGCTGTGGTTGTGATTGTGGTTCCATTCTTAATTTTTCTCACTGCACTGGGCTTGATGATCAGCTTCATAGCTTGGTTTGGAATTACTTTCTTCATATTGTTAGAATACTACTGTGGTTGTGATTGCTAGAATACTTTCTTCATATGCATCTTGTACATAGCCCTGTATACTGGTACATATTCACATGCTTTATTATATTTTCAAATCCAGTATCTTGGTTCTCCTCTTATCTTGATATTATTTTGCTTCAAATTTGTGTGTTCCTATCAGATTTTGTTTTACAGCAAGGGGAGGGTTTTGTTACTCAGAAGATAACATATTTGATTTTTGCACAGGCAGTAGTTCTCTTCCCTCTTTTCCTTGAACTGTTATATGCTTGCTGATATAGGTGGCTATGATATCTGTATTTCATATGTGCCTTTCGATTTTATTCTCTCCCTTTATAGTTTTTATTTATGGTGCTAACTATTCTGCAGATGATGGTGAAGATGTAGATGACTTGCCAACTGAGGGTGTCGAGATTACATGTTTCCATTTGGTATGTGATGGTCATCTATGTGCAGTACTATAATCTCTTAGTTTATGTGAATGGGTAATATTTAACAACCTTGTTTTTGTCTGATGAAGATAAGCACAATTATATTCATTCACAATGATCATGTTCTTTGAAGATCAATTCTCTAGTCTTTTCTCTTTTCTGGTCATATTTTAATGTGTTGGACTTGGAAATATATTATGAAAGTATAACAAAGTCACTAAATAATGTCTTTTCAAACCCGAGGTGTTGCCATTTTAGGAGAGGTTTTTTACTGCTTAATAAATTGATCTTGATTTAAGGTTATTTTCTTATAGTCTGGAGGCATTGAACTTCCCATCTCCTTTTTCACTTGCATGCTACAGCCTACAGCAGTCTCTGGTTCGCATATTTTCGGTTTAGTACCTTTTGTAGCAGATCATTTGAATGTAAACAATTCTAAAATTTCATTTCATGAAATCAAGTACAAGAAGTTGTATATGTTGAATGTACTTAACCATTGCTGTGTTAATCATTAATCTGTGATTCTTTGCTGCAGGATTGTGCGCATTACATGATTTATACACCCTCTGACAAAGGTACTGCTCAAGATTTAATACGCTGTCTGCTCCTCCAATTTTCAATAGCACTCAAGATTCTATTATTCTCAATTAGAGTTTTTTAATTTAGCTAAAACTAAAGCCTGATTCCATAATCTGGAAAGAGAACCTAAGTAATTTGGATTTGTTTGTGCAGGATAATGATGGTCAATTGCAAATTGCTGATGATGTTAGCAATGCACTCATTTGTAGTTGACAGGATGCCGTTTTTCCATTTCTTTACCATCTGACTATATGTGCTCTGCTTGAAGACTGTTAGATTTCAACTCTGATCATTGCGTACTGATTAGTCATTTAACTACATTATCCATTAGCACTTCTTTGATAACCTCCTTTTCTTCCCCCGTGAATCGAACAGACTATCGCTTTGTTTTAAACTTGAAGATTGTTCTTTAGGGTTTTCAGCTTGACCACCTGTAATATATTCAGTAGCAAATATCAGTATAACTAGCAATAGAAGCATGTGCTCTGTCGAGTGTCAACCGGGGCTTTTCTTCATGTCCAGTCTTTCTAGTGCTTGTCACATCTGATATGAGAAAGCATTTCTAAGGACGGTGGGTGAATAGCCCTGAAAATTGACATTTGACTTTTACCTATCTTTGCTCTGTAAATAATTTTTTCTTGTTATGTAAGCTCAATGAAAAATAAATAAGAAAGCATGATAAGTACTTCAGCTTTTCCAAATTGGCTGTTACTCAGAGAATTAGACTTGTTACAGGAAACAATATAGAAAGCAGATCAAGTCTTAAACTTAAGAGCTCAATCATCACTGATATATTAATGCTTTGATATCAGTACAAATAATGGCGTATACATATTCAATAGAATGAGCAATATCACAAACACATATGAAAATCAGGTCAAAAATTATATTAACTGGGTGATTCACTGAAGAAAAGTTTCTTACTAGTTGCAAATTTTCTGATGTAATTCTCAACAATAAAACAGCATAGAAAGAACAAAGGTTTAATGAAAAATAATTATGGTAAAGCAATCTGAGGATGAAGTTAAGAGAGAGAGAATTGGGGGTAGTTCCAAAACAGATAAGAGAGAACCAAATGAAAGTACAAAAAGAGATATAGATATATATATATACATACAAACAAAGACCAAAGACTAAAACAGTAAATAATCCCCATTATCAGTAGAACATTCAGGATATTTTCAAACATCATAGTATATCACCAGAATCCTTTAAAGAGTTCATATCAGGAACCACTTTGTAGCACACAAATACTTAATTGGTCGTCACAAATCAACCTGTTGAATCCAGTTCTAAATGAAAATGAAACTGTGTCTTTTGAAGTTCACATTATGCAAACAATCCCAACTTTGCATCTTTCATTGAATATCATACCTATACATGCAAACTTATACTTCTGTATTGAAAACTTAAAGCCCTGCACAATAACGTGTGTTCTGTGCGACGATGGTTGGGTTGATGACTTGATTCCACAGGAAATATGGTTGAACATCATAGAGTTCAGTATTCTTTTATTTTTCTTACCACATTTATTATAATATTTTCTTATTGTTTCTAATTCAGAAATAAGCATTTTTCCAAAAGCAATACACTTTCAATTGCCTGGTGAGTGGTGACATATGCATTGATACAGAACGTAATATCAACTTGAGAGAAAGAGAGAGATACAGAATAGTATAATACACTCACTAAGAAACAATAGACAATGAAAAAGCTTCTGAACATAAAAGTAAGCATTCAAGTGATGAGATGTACACAACAAAGCCAAAAATGGATTAAATCTGCATATATGAAAACTTTTTTTAACAATATTGCTTAAGAATAGGAAAAAGTTCCGTTGCCTGTGCTTTCCCCATCCATAAACAAAAACCAAAAATCTACCATAAAACTACTTGAGGATCTTGGCTTCAAGCACTATGAGAATCTATGCAATGCTGTAGTAGTGTAGTACCATAATAATCTATGCAGATTTTGGATCATTGATATCAGTTTTTTATAAATAACTGACAAAAAAATTAAAAACAAAGAATAAATTAAGTAATGGCAAACAAGAGTTACTTACATGTCTCTCAGCTTCTTCTATTTGGGTTTGAAGGTCTCGCTTGTTCTTTTCAGCAAGTGCTTTCACTTGGAAAACAGAAACATCAATCTCAACTTCTCAGAAACCATATCAAAAATCAACATGTTGATAAGTAATGTGGGGTTCACATCCAAAACCAATTGCCAATAGATGAAGTAGCTCAAACCCTTATAAACCCATAGGCAAGGTCTCATTTTTCCCATGTGAGATCTATATATTCTCAACACGTCCCCGCACGTGTGGAGAATTTTCGAGCCATACAAGTGGATCACATTAGGTAAAATGTTTCTCTTTTTGAATGAAGTGGCCAGTATTGTAACATTGCATCTCAGAATTTGAATTGTATCGACACTAAAATGCTTGTCTCAGTTCCTTTTTTTTTTTTCTTTGGGAGACTGGCTTGTCTCAGTTCTAATTTCAATATATTTGTCCAATTGATTCAACAAATCATTCAAGTAGAGTTTTCTTCACAAACCTTATGCGGTTGGATTTTTCGAAAGTAATGTGCGTCGGCTTTAGAGGGCAGCAATATATATACACATCAGACCATAGGCAACCTAATACTTCAGATAGTTGATCAAGTACTTGCACACATGGATGAGAAGTTCAAGTCCAATTCCAAGCATAATGTCATTGACCTCAATACAGTTATCAATTCTAGATAGATACAAAAGCATCACACATGGTTAATGTGTTGACAGCCTAAACAAAATTACCTTGCAGTCTAACATATTTTCTAGTTAAAGCACAAAAGATATCTCTAACCAGTCTCGTTTACAACCTTGTCAATCTCGTCCACATGACTCCGAAGAACATTCCACTGCACGAGAAACAATGATCAATAGGTAATTCTGTGAACAGGTATTGAAATGTAAGTACATCAAGATGCATACCTGATCCATCGGTAGTGAGATTCCCGAGAACGAGAAAAGGAGTGTCATTCTATGCACCAAATAATGACTACAATGCATACTCAGGAGATAAAAGAAGATTAATCATCATTCAAGCATAATAAATAATCTCATAGCATTTTATTCATTTACTCATACAAGTCCTCGGAAAAACAGGCAATAAGAACTTGAGAGAATACAAAGTCACTAGGCTGGTGATACTCTTGCGAAATTGCTAAACTATAATAATTATTTATCCCACATCAAGTTAAAAAGAAAAATGAAAATAACACTATTTGTTAATGTGTTGGGTAGACATATGCTGGAATTCTCTGAGAAAAATGGGGTGTGCACATAAGATGAGATATAGATTCTTATCTGAGATAACTGAATATAAAGGCCAAGCAGAAAGAAAAGGTCAATCTATCGAGGCAATCCCCATCTTACTATCGAAGTGCACTTACTAAATGGTTGGTACTATAGTCTGGAAGTATTTCCAGCTGGTGAGATGTAAATTGAATCATGTAAACGGGACCTATGAAGTCGAGGAAATATATCAGATTCAGAACATGCAGGATCAAGCACAATACTAGTGAACAATGAATTAATAATATAAAAAAATTTCTGGTAAATTGTGCCAGATGGATGCTTTAAATAAGTTAGAAGTATGAACCATTCACACCTTAAGACTTAAGTGATGAAATGCGAACAGAGTAAGAACAATGCATACAAGGACCAATATTAGAAAGTTACAAGGGATTTGTGTATGTGGGACAAAATACAGTAGACCTGAAGTAAATTAATCTAAATGCACCAATGCTCTGTACCCAAAAAAATTAAAAAAAAAAATAGCAAAGAGATGTATTCGCATTCCAATTCACTCCTTTGTACAGAATCTTACAAGGACGATTAACAGTAGTGGACAATAAGGTGCCTAGATAATCTGACACAATATATAATGGTATATACATAAAAAGGTTGAGTAAGTTGAGGTGCAAGCAGTTTTCATACAATGAAAAGATTATTCTGCAGAAACAATGGCTGCAATCGAAATCCTTAACAGAAACCTTGAATCTGTGGATTTGAAAGGTTGATGAAGGACTAAGGCCAAATCTGTCAAAGGATGCTGGTGCACACTCTTAATTTAGAACTTGAGTAGTTTATTCCCTTGGAGGCCTAGGATTTAATGTGCCAAAGTAAATAGGGTTAGGCTTAGGGATGTTGTACATATCTTGTATCCATTTTATTCAGAAATTCGGACTACTAAGTTTCTCTTGGGCTTCTTGCCCTACAACTCTTTATTCTCAGTTGCGTCTTTGTTCCTGCTGGGATCCTGTTTTCCACTATAGTTTTTCTCTGGTATAGCACTGACGCCTAATGGTGGTAGGAAAATCATTGGTGTGGTAATTACCAGTGTCCCATTGAAAAATATTATATGAATTTTGGTAGGGTTCGGCTATTGATCTCTTTTCACACCCTACAATCCTACATTCAGTACTTTTGTCATATACTATCAATTTTACCCTCTTTTTTACAATTAAAAAACAAAAGGTAAAAATCCAAATAATAATAAATAGAAGAATTTCTTAAAAAGCTAAGAAAACTGGGAACGATGTATCATCTCCAATACCCTCACAACATCTCGATGACCTCCTCCCTCTTTCGTCTTTCCTTATTCTATCTCTCTTTCTTCCTTGTCTCACATTATCTGCCTCTTCTTTCAAGTTGAAAAGTTATATAGCAATTAAACCAGTCGTTGAATCCATGTGCGTGGCCTGAAAGCTCAAGGGATGAGATACCGATTAATAATACGTCACACTAGAAGAAATATCTGGTGTGATTGGTATCCGACGCCATGTTGCTATACCGGACGTGCATACGTCAAAAGATAATCCGACCAACAAAATCTGAAGGATATCCACGGCTTCATCCAGTTGTACATGTTCTCTTGGTAACAAGTACAAAAAACATGGGATGAAGACTAACACATCAAGGTCGGGCAGATCCAGCCATGTTTTGATTGTGAAACAAGTTCAATTGCATATGCATCTCTATGTTTTTGAATTTAGTGAACAATATTGTAGCATTGCATCAACACTAAAATGCTGGTCTCAGTTCTAAATCCTACATATTTGTGTGATTGATTCAACAAATCACTTGCGTAGAGTTTCCTTCACAAACATTATGCGGTTGGATTTTTTGAAAGTAATGCATCGGCTTTAGATGGCAGCAATATATACACACACCAGACCATAGGCAAACCTAATACCTTAGATAGTTGATCAAGTACTTGCATGCATGGATGAGAATCCAATTCCAAGCATAATGTCATTGACCTCAATACAGTTATCAATTCTAGATAGATACAAAAGCATCACACATGGTTAATGTGTTGCGCATCACACATGGTTAATGTGTTGCCAGCCTAAACAAAATTACCTTGCAGGCTAACATATTTTCTAGTTAAAGCACAAAAGATATTTCTAACCAGTCGCGTTAACGACCTTGTCAATCTCGTCAACATGACTCCGAAGAACATTCCACTGCACAAGAGAAACAATGATCAATAGGAAATCCTGTGAACAGGTATTGAAATGTAAGTACATCAAGATGCATACCTGATCCATCGGTAGTGAGATTCCTGAGAACGAGAAAAAGAGTGTCATTCTATGCACCAAATAACGAATACAAAGCACTCTCAAGAGATAACGAAGATTAATCATCATTCAAGCATAATAAATAATCTCATGGTATTTTATCCAGTTTATCATACAAGTCCTCAAAAAAACAGGCAATAAGAACTTAAAAAGAGAGTACAAAATCACTAGGCTGGTGATAATCTCGCGAAGCTGCTAAAGTATAATACCCATTCATCCCACATCAAAGTGAAAAGAAAAATGAAAATAACACTAAAGCTGCTGGGCTGCAGGTGATACCACATGAAGCTGGAGAAGTTATCTGGCAAGTAAGGATGAAGGATTAGAGCTATTGTGTGCGGATCTGGGTCATGGCCTGGGACCAGGAAAGGAAGGGAGTTTAAACTAGACTATGGTTGCGTAAGTTTTTGCTTTCCTCCACCTTGCTGCACACTCCTTCATCGCTCGCTGGCTTTCCTACTTATTCTTCTGGGGCTGGGCTAAATGGAGTTTGAACTGTGTACATGGATTAAGCAAATGAGATGTCCATGAGGTATACATCTCTTCGAAATGGCACGATTGGAGGCACACATGTCCCATAAAGCTATGCCTTTAGCTGTGTGATGCAAGAGCATCCGAGAGACTTAATTTAGAACTTTAGTAGTTTATCCATCTCAGAGGCCTAGGATTTAATGTGCCTAAGATTATAAGGTTGGGTCAACTTCTGTACATATCATCTACCCATTTTATTCATAAATTCAGACCAGCAAGATTCTCTTGGGTTTCCTGCCGCTACAACTCTTTATTCTCAGTTCTGTTTGGATTTAATGCTCATCTCTCTTTTCTTCATTGTTTCTGCTGGGATCCTGTTCTCCACTATGGTTTTTCCCTGGTATATCACAAACGCCTAAGGCTTCTGTCCTGCATCAATGCGCCCCAAGGTCGTCTTTGAACTATCATTCTCATGCAACGACAGAATGATGACCTAATTACCACTAGCTTTCTGAAAAACGGCTTAGAGTTATTATCCACCCTGTAACCATTTGACTTTTTTCTATTTCCTCTTTCATAAGTATGTTCCCTCTCACTATAACTTTGCTTATCAAAGTCTGCTACACATTTTGTAAAAATTGCACAAAATTTCACGTTCTTCAACTTAAACTTAAATATGGCCCAACTCGATTGCTTTTGTTTACAACACCTTAAAGGGAAAGGAAAACCACAAAAACAATACTTAATTTTGAATTATCATTTTCACGCCCTTCAATAGCTGAAACCAAAAAAAAATAATGATTTGAAGCATGGTTCTCAACTGGTATATTGATTCTATGAAGCATTAGATTTTCAACTAACAATATTAGAATCTCAAAACTGACCGAAACACAAAAAGTCATCAACCAAATGAGAAAAAGAATCAGCAGATAAACCCTAAAAAGCAAGAACTCTAAGCCAAGCGAATATAAGCTCAAAAAGAAAAGAAAAAGCAAACTACCTTTCTTTCCAGGCATTTGCTTGCCATCCTTGACATAGAACTCGCGAATGTCGACAATAACCTTGCCGTTCCAGTTCCTGACCGTCACCCTCCTGTTCTTTGATATCTGAAATTTCCCAAAAACCCTAGAAATCACACACTGATTTTCATGAATTTATACATGTAGAAGCAGAGAAAAGTAGAAAAGAGATTCGAGAGAGAGAGAGAGAGAGGTGGTGACCTCGCAGACGACGATGTCCTCGGCTGAGTCGTCGGATGAGTCTCTTTTGGCGGTCTTTTTGGGGGGCGCGTGGCCTTCAGAGTCGCCGTCGGACCCGTGGTCCTCCTCGTCCTTTCGCTTTCCTCTCCAAGACGACATTCTCTTCGCTCCTCTTGATCGCTGACTTCGGAATTTGAATCTCGGCGCTTCCCTGCTGCTCTCTGTTTCTCTCACTCTTGACTCTTGAGAGAGAGGGAGAGACACTCACACTCGAATATATATATATATATATATATATATTTATATACAGTCCTTCTTGGTTAATGACTTCCTTAGTTTTTCTTAGGTACGGATTTTCTGTTTTAACCCACTTTCCGATCACATTTTCACATCTTAACCGTTCAGTTTTTAGGTTCTAATGTATAGATCACCTCTGAAAATTTTCAGCCAATTTGGTGATCGTTAAGGCATCCAAAACTGCAATTTACCATTATAAATACGAACGGTTCCGGTTCGACAGATTCCGTCCGTTCGTGTAAATTGCAGTTTTGGATGTCTTAACGATCACCAAATTGGCTGAAATTTTGCAGGGAATATCTATACATTAGGCTCTAAAAACTGAACGGTTAAGATGTGAAAATATGATCGGAAAGTGGGTGAAAACACCAAATCCGCACCTAAGAAAAACTAAGGACATCCTTACCTGAGAAAAATCCTATATATATATATATTGTCCGGCTACACTAAGGACGTCATTAGTTTTTCTTAGGTACAGATTTCCGGTTTTAACCCACTTTCCGATCACATTTTTACATCTTAACCGTTCCATTTTTAGGTCCTAATGTATAGATCACCTCTGAAAATTTTCAGCCAATTTGGTGATCGTTAAGGCATCCAAAACTGTAATTTACCATTATAAATACGAACGGTTCCGGTTCGACAGATTCGGTCCGTTCGTGTAAATTGCAGTTTTGGATGTCTTAACGATCACCAAATTGGCTGAAATTTTACAGGGGGATCTATACATTAGGCTCTAAAAACTGAACGGTTGAGATGTGAAAATATTATCGGAAAGTAGGTGAAAATACCAAATCCGCACCTAAGAAAAACTAAGGACATCCTTACTTGAGAAAAATTCTATATATATATATATATATATATATATATATATATATATATATAGCTCTACTTCATTAAGGACGTCCGCAATTTTTCTTAGGTACGGATTTCCAGTTTTGACCCATTTTTCGATCATATTTTCACATCTTAACCGTTCAGTTTTTAGGTCCTAATGTATAGATCACCTCTGTAAAATTTCAGCCAAATTGGTGATCGTTAAAGCATCCAAAACTGCAATTTACAACAATGTACACGAACGGTTCCGGTTCTGAATTTTGGATAGTTCGTGTAAATTGCAGTTTTGGATACTTTAACGATCACCAATTTGGCTGAATTTTGCAGAGGTGATCTATACATTATGACTTAAAAACTGAACGGTTAAGATGTGAATGTGTGATCAAAAAGTGGGTCAAAACTGGAAATAGGTACCTTTTTTATTAGGTGCGGATACTCTGCAAAATTTCAGCCAAATTAGTGATCGTTAAGGCATCCAAAACTGCAATTTACACCAACGAACCGAATCTGTCGAACAGGCCGTTCATATATATTGTTTAATTTGCAGTTTTAAATGCCTTAATGATCACCAAATTGGCTGAAATTTTACAGAGGTGATCTATACATTAGGACCTAAAAATTGAACAGTTAAGATGTGAAAATGTGATCGGAAAGTGGGTCAAAACTGGAAATCCGTACGGATCGAAAAACTGCGGACGTCCGCAGTGGAGAACCACTGCATATATATATATATATATATATATATATATATATATATATATATATATATATATATATATGCGTCCTTTTTTACCGCGATTACTCAACGTTTGAGCCTAATTTTTTTTTTTTTTTTGGCTTTTTCAGACCTCTAGATTTTTCTACACTCAAAACTTTATACCACTCTTTTTCTTTTGATTCAAGGCAAGTTTCAATTTCAATAGAACAATTCAGTATTTTGTATATATGAAAATCTTCGATGGAAGTTCCAAGTGTTAATACTAATTTTAAAAATATTATCGAGATTGGTCGAATTAAAGAATTTCAATACTTTCAAATAAATTTGAACCCATGTGGCCATGTTTTTAAATAACAAATTTCTCCCTAATGAGATCTCGGCTGGCCTCTACTACGGCCAGGTAGCTCATAAAGCTGCTGAGGTCACTCCCCTGTTTTCCGAACGCCTAACAAACTGCTTGAAATGGAGGATGGCCGGGAATGAGATTGATGTAATGTTGCACCAGACCAGAGGAGCTGCATGCACTGATTACGCAGTGTTTGTTCTTGTGGATTTGGTCTTTAATCTTCAATTTTTTTTAAACGAATAAAGAATCATAGATACAAAGTCTAAAACCCCAGAACGAGGAACAATGATATTTCCAGTCTGAAAGTTGATATGCAGTCCGAAGGTCATCATTTTTGGGAAAGCAATCAACGAGCAATACAGGGACTAAAATGCACCATATGAACAGCAATTACATATGCAATGCTACAATGATTTCATATACAGTAGAAACTTGCGTGGTTACGAGCATGACCAGCTTCTATCAGCGAAAAAACAGCAGTTACCGGCTTCTTCAGTGCTACCAGGTTAGATCATCCGTTTGACTGACTGAAAACAGATGATAAATCAGTCGAAATCACTTCATTCTGCTTTAGATTTCTTGTCCTCTTTTGGTGGAAATAGCAACCTAAATGTCCATACTGCCAGTAGAGTTGCCTCTATTGGGGCAAGCCAATAAACAAGAATATGTTCCTTGGTTATATGGTCTCCGCGAGCATAAGCCCATCCCATCACCTACGTACAAGTCAATAAGGTTTGGTAAATTAATGCATTCAACTTCCCCAAATCCATTATGAGAAATTAAAACAACACTGAGCGTACAAATATACAGTGCTTGATTGTTATAGGTACTTACAGAAGCTGGGTTCATGCAACCACCAGTCAGATCAGAGCCAAGAATATGAAGAGTTAACTTGGAAACACTTGAGATCCATGTCTTCATGAAAAAGCTCCCCGGGATTTTTCTGTAAAGACCAAGTGAGATAGTAACGATTGCAAATGTCAGCAATCCTTCTGTAAGGGCCCCTCGATGGATGTCAACAGTCAAACGTGGCCCGAGACCTATTCCAGGAAAGATCTCCATTATGAGCTTAACCCCAGCAACAGAGCCAATAACCTGGAGATACAAATGACACATTTGACACGAATTAAGTGGTTGTCCCTGACGCCCTGTAAAAGAAGAAACTGTGAAACTAGCTAAATCTCTTCCTGTACATCCCAAGAGTGATAATACGCCAAGTGAGTTACCATAGGTCACATGGAATAAATTCAAGTGCAACTGGTATTCACACTCAAAGCTAACACGCTCATATTCAGAATTTAGCAGATATCCGGTGGTCCAAAATCACCATTATCGCTACAAGAGACAGGGCAACCACCGTGATTAGGTGAACACCATCGTGGTTTCTTTCAAGAACCCAACAACTGTCATGTTAAGTTACAAGAATGAGAGATTGAAAAATTCTTAGAAAAATGGCAACAATCCTATGTAGAGTCAGTATCAAGAATGATCATCAGATTTCTCGTAAATGGGATGATGGGATCACTTACCCTCAATTTGAAGAGATCAGGTGTTCTGAACCCATATGGCAATCAAAATGGGATTATTTAGTGTGTGTGTGTGTGTGTGTATCCAGTCATACTTAACCATCACACATGCTGCAATGGAGGAAGCTATGTCTACAAGTTTGATAAGAAAAAGGCATCAAAAATAGCCACCGACTGAAGAGAGAGGCCATGGCCAGGATTGTATCGCCTTCCAACCGCATGAAGCGAGTGACCCCAACGATGTCACCCGACCAGTAACAGTGTGACTGGCCAAAGGAGCACCTCTTGTCCAGAAGGTTGCGTTTCTGGCCAACCCTCTATGACGGGCTGGTCACCTAGGATGACAGCTCAACTATATGACTGACTGCAATATGTACTCGGCCCACATTAGAAGAGGGGCCACCAGATTTATCAAAAGGAATATCCTCCTGCAAGCTTGGAGACACGCCTGAACAATTGTCAGCCTTTCTGATGGGAGGTAACCCTAATTCAGGGGAGTCAGAATCATGAAGGGCAGAAAATGTGGAAAATCCCACGTCAGGAAATAGACGATCAGACCCAAGCTCCTTTAAATAGGGAAATAATTCCCAGAGGTGCTGCCTCTGTCCTTTGCATTTCACTCTGGTAAAGTTGTCACTCAACTTTATAACAGAGTCATTGGAGTCCCTTTGGCCAGTACCATCACAATACTCTCAATTGCCGTTTATTCTGGCTGTGATAGGTAAACCAAGGTAGGAATCAGTCAGAGATATCGAAAGAAGCCAACTTACACCAGTCAAGCCTACATTAGTGTCTTCGTTAGTGCAAAAACCTTTAGCACTGTCTTGTAACTTTGGGGACCTATATTTATACTGGTTCAAACCTAACCGGCATACACACCACAAGAGATCAAGTTATGCTCATGAATTCAATAGGAAGAGGTACTCTATGGGTGACCGGAGTTCTACGACAAAGAGGTGTTAACGATAGGTACCACAGAGAGAGAGAGAGAGAGAGAGAGAGAGAGAGAGAGAGAGAGAGAGAGAGAGAGAGAGAGAGAGAGAGAGAGAGAGAGAGAGAGAGAGCCAACAAGAGAATCAGTACAGTATCACCTCCTAACAACATGAAGCCAGGAGTAAACACTCCTGACCAGCTTAAGGAACAAGTCTTGTCCAGAAATTCTCAATCCCTGGGGACCCTCTAAAACTGGCCGGTCACTGAGGATGACTGGTCAGCTCGGCCTATGTCAGAAGAGGGGCCAGTTGACTTTATACGAAAGGAACATATCACTCACGGGAATAAACCAAGAATTTAGATGAAAACCAAGACAAATTTGAGCGAGCTGAGAATCATACATAACAACATCCCCGCAAAAAAAAAAAAGTTAAATTAAGCTAATATCCTTACTGTTGGGCTAAAAATGTAACAAGGAACCATTAAGCTAAGATCCCATAAAGAATTCATTAGCTGAAAACATAGCAGCCTTAACTTAAACTTAGGACAAATGTCTTATGTTCAACCAAAGATGTGTAACAGGACATGAACAAAAGCTGCAAAATAAGGGATTTACGGTCTAGGATCACAAAACATTATACTTGATTAGACGAAAACCTACAGAATATAGCATTTTCTTTTCTCATAGACAGATAATAAGTAGTCGAAAATTCATTTCATATGCATGGATTCATACATAAATGCTGCATTTTCACACTTAATATAGATATTCTAAACATTCAAGCAAGCATGAATTCAATAGAAACCAACCAAATTATTTGAAACCCAATTAAAAACTCAGATTAAAAAAAATAATAAAAAAAAAGGGGTTACCTGAGCAGGGATTCTGGCAGCAACAGTGAAAAAGAATCGGCTGAAATCGCCGGTGATTGCGTCAGATAAAACGGTGAGAGGATTGTAGGTGCCACCCTTGGTCATCTTAGCCAAGAAAGCAAAGAAAAACATGTTGATGATTGAGAGGGCGAAGTAGAGAATATCACCACTGGGTTCGTGACCCAACCCCAGAACATTGTGAATAAATTTCTTGATTAAAACTCCTGACAATACCCACATGAATGAGATTACGAAATCCGATACGAGCAAAGCAGTCCTCCCCATTTCTGAATCAATCGCAATCTGGGTCAATCTCTCTTATCTCTAGTCTCCGCGTGACAAAAATCCTGTCTCTCCTCGAGTAATATGACAATTTAAACGAAACTTCCCTGTGTCTTTAATGTGTCTGCTTGGAAATTCCTTTTGTCATATTATGTTTACGTTTTTTTCTATATATATAAATATATATATAATTTTTTAAAAAAATAGAAAACTCAAAGACTATCTTGAGCCGTACAAAGGTATTTATATCTCACGCTTTGGTGTGCCTCATGCACAAGAGCCCGCGGCCCTAAGAGAAGTGCTCGACGCTCATGATGACATTGTTGCAGATAGATTTTACGTGAATTCACAAATGCGCAAAACTTTATTAAATTAGAGATTCAACACTAATGACATGTTTACTTGGAATTGAGATATAGATAATTCAACTCTTATTTTATTTCATTATTTTAAGTTCTGCATTGTTCCAATATAGCTAGCTTGGAATACTTTTAGGAATTCTTCTGCTTACATCAGAAGCAAGTGGGGCTCTAATAGAAAGAAAAAAAAGAGGGCTAAATACTGATTATTACCCTGTAGTTTCAATCCGAAATCAATTCAGTCCATGTAGTTTCAATTTCACCAAAACACCCATGCGGTATCAAATCTCGTCTAATAGGTCATTCGTTAACCATCTGTCAATTGGAGTCGTTAGTATCTGATGTGGCATGCCAACTCAGCAGTAGTGGGACTCACTTGGAAGGGAAATTTCTAAAATTGTCCTTGGAGATCTTATCTGACCCAAATTACAGCCAAAAACCCTATTATGCGTCCCATTTCGTTTAAAAAGGAAAAAGGTTGATGGAGAATCATGGAAAGAAACAAGAATGTTGGATGAATTTCTTTGTTTCCTTTTGTTTCTAGTCAATAGAGCCCACTGTTTTATTTTTTTTCCTCTTTTATTATTATTGTTGTTTATAATTGATGTTATTTGACTAGTGGACATCATGGAAAATATATTGGAGGAATAGAATTTTTCCGCAGCATATTCACAGATGGCATGTATCCCTGATGTTGAAGATGATATGAAACCAAACGCTAGGCAACAATTCAAGTCATTGGATGCAACATACAATTTCTACAATGATTATGCGCTTAAGGCTGGATTTAGTGTCAGAAAAAGTAAGGAGACGAAGAAAAAGGGAATAGTATGTTGGAAACAATATGTCTGTTCTAAAGAAGGGGAAACTGATGAGACATGGAGAAAAAAAAATGAAATTGAAGAAAGAGACAGATGGAAGACTCGAACAGGGTGTAATGCAAAATTAACAATATGTTATGATGGAAGTAATTATGTAGTCAAGACTTTCAATAAGGAACACAATCATCCTCCTACAACACCGAGCAGAGTTCACTTGTTAAGATCACAACGTACTGTGTCTACTGCAAAAAAGAATTTGATACAAGACTTGAGGCGGGTGTACATTCCTATATACCAGCAATTTGAATTATTGGAGACACAAGCTGGTGGCATGCAAATTTTGGCTGCACTGAAAGAGATTTAAGAAAGGCAGTGTGAGATGAGAGAGAAGAAGTCAAGGGTCATGATGTTATTTTATATGAGCACTTCAAAGCTGAGCAAGAGAAGGATCCAGATTTCTTTATTGAGTTTTATACAGATGAAGAAAATAGGCTTATCAGATGTTTCTGGGTTGATTCTATTGGGAAAAAATCATATACATATTTTGGTGATGTGGTTGTTTTTGATACAACATATAACACCAATCGTTACAAGATGATTTTTGATCCAATAGTAGGTCTGAACCACCATGGGCAAACCATTGTTTTTGGATGTGTGTTTTTGAGCGATGAGACATTTGATTCGTTTGTTTGGTTGTTGAAAACATGGCTTGCAGCAATGCCCAAAAGTGCCCCAAATGTTATTATCACCGATCAAGATCAAGCAAATAGTAAGGCAATTGCTCATGTGTTGCCAAACACATTTCACATGTATTGTGTGTGGCATATTCTGAAGAAATTTCCAGAGAAGACTAATGTAGCTTTTATGCAAGATTACTATCAACTTTTCAAGACATGTATATGGGGTTCGGAGTGTCCAAAAGAATTTGAAAAGAGATGGTTTGATGCATTGGCAAAAGTCAACAGACAAATAATAAATGGTTAGAAAAAATGTTTGAATTGCGTGGCAGGTGGATTCCAGCATATGTAAATAAAAAAATTTCAGCAGGGATGCCAAGTAGTCAAAGAGTAGAATCTGTAAATGCATTCTTCAAGGGTTATTGTGATAAAGAAAACACCTTGATAGTTCAATCGGGCGGTTGCTCATTAGAGACATGAAGAATTGGTTGAAGACCACAGAGATTTGAATGAGACACCTAACTTGAAATTAGGGATGCCAATGGAGGTCCAAATGGCTCAACTGTATACCAAAAAATACTTTCAGTACCTTCAAGCTCAACTTCATGATGGTAATGGTTATATCGTAAATGCCGTAATGGAGGATGACAATCATTGTGTTTACAAGACTGAAAGGGTGTTTGCTCAAAACATTAGAATGTGCACGCTTGTACATGATAAGATATCAAACATAGTGACATGCAGTTGTAAAATGTTTGAGTTTGAAGGTATTCCTTGCAGGCATATTTTGTCTTTGTTACGACTAAAACAGATCATGGAATTGCCAAAGGAATACATTCTGTGAAGATGGACAATGTTTTCAAGAATTTGTACACAAAGGGGCCAAGGGTAAGATGGTACATATAATTCATTAATAAAGAGACACAACGGTATGTTCAAAATTGCATCCAATTTAATTGATGGAGCGGCAATTTCACCAGAAGGGATCGAACTTGTGCAAAAGGCATTTGAAGGACTTATGGAGCAAATTAAGAAACTAAATCTTTCTACTGGGGAAGTTTCTATCAACAGTTCCTCAGTAAGAACTTCTAAAGAGAATCATTTCCTAGATCCTTCTCAAGTGAAGACTAAAGGTAGTGGAAAATGCATAACATCATGGAGAGACAGGAAAAGAAAAGTCAAACATTGTTCTAAACTGAAAGTGTAACATTTTAATTGATATATTTCGATGTCAAACATTTAAGCTTTAATATATGCACTTCTTTGAAGAAATATATAAGAGGAGATATGAACTGGTGTAAACTCTACTTGGAAATCAGTAACAATTCAGAAATGCACTCGTACAAACACACTTTTATTAAGAATTGAGAGGCCAACACATTTCAGTGGCAACATGATCAACAAAATATACACCAAATGTTGCCAAGTCAACTAAAATAACAATGTTCAACATCCTTAATTATACTCTCAAGTTATCTGGTACATAAGCAGAGAGGGTGACTTAGAACTCCAATAAGCTAGTCATGAACTTGGTACTTAAGCATACTGTTGATTGCTGATTGTAAACCTCTTAGGAACATAGAAATTGTATGTTGCATCCAATGACTCGAATTGCTACCCAGCTTTTGGTTTCATATCATCTTCAACATCAAGGAAATATGCCATCTGTGTTTCTGCTGTGGTTTCATATCATCTTCAACATGAGGCATATATGCCATATGTGTCTCTACTGGGAAAAAAAATAAAACAGTGGGCTCTATTGACTAGAAGCAAAAGGAAACAAAGAAATTCATCCAACATTCTTTTTCCTTTTTATGATGCTCCATCAACCTTTTTCCTTTTTAAACCCAATAGCTTACATTTGTAGTTTAGTTACATAGGATGCTTTCTTTCTATTAAATGGAATTTCATAGCAAACCTATGAGGGAGCAAAAACTATTAACAGATAAGAAGGAGATAGAGAAGATACCATTCCAGAGAGGGCATAATAGGTGGACAGCGATGGTGTAGGAGCTGGAGAGTGATGATGATTGCAGAGGCTAATATTTTTGGTCTTCGGTGGGAATGAATCTGGGATGAAAACTGGGTTGTGCAGTTCTTTTGGGTATTGAGAGGGGTGAGTATGTTTGATATCATATTCTTTGCATGGGTCATCAAAATTTTTGGGTTTTGAGAATTTTTTGGGATAGTGAGAAGAGGAGAAGACATGGAACTGCATGCGGAAGAATGATTGATGATATCAATAAATTATTTTAATTAATGAAGATAATAAAATAATTAAAAGTGATTAAATAAGTGGTAAATAGTATATTTTAATTCAAGTGAGATCGTTTCTCAGCCCTTAGATTAATATGAGTCAGATCCAACAATGAGTGAGCAAATGATCCCTGGTGAGTAGCTGACCAGGGGAACGGGATTGTGTTTATGTGAGTGCAGAAAAAGAAGGTTGAATTGAAGGCATCAAGGAAACAAGGAGTCAAAGCAACTACTGCAACAACTGCTAAGTCTGCCAAATCTGCTGCCACATCTACGTCAATAACCACAAGGCCTCCAGCCTCAACTAAAGCATTAAAGGGCCAAGCTCCAATAGCTTCCAGATCATCTGAGGATCAGAGACAATTCCAAACAAGGGGGAAAATAGGAAAGAGTCACTAGAATGTCACATTAGCAAACCCTACCATTTTTTGTCCAACCATGTTTTGTGTAACTCAATTGGTAATTCTAATGCCCTTTTTGTTAATATGATTAGAGCTATTTGAAATGCAAATTTTTCTAATGTTGCAAACACATTTGGGATGCTGAGTCTTTTGGAAATTTAAGAAACTTTCATGTTTTGTATGAATGTTGTTTAATTTAGGGCCCCTAATTCTAAGTTCAGATGTATTCCCTTACAACTTGTGAGTTTTGAGAAGTTGTCTTTAGAAGAAAATACCTTATGTTTGATGCTAAGCCAACATTTCAAATATGGAGTTTGATTTTTTCAAGTGTCCAAGTTTTTTGGCGGTAAATTTTTTTTTTTAAAAAATGAAATGGGGTATGTTATAAGGTTTCTGGGTTAGAATAGAGGTAGGGGCAATTTTAGAATTTTGCCTTATAGGTGGGGCCCACATGATCTGACATGGCAGGTCAGATAGGTAAATTAATGGCCCCAATTGACGGATGATTAACGGAATGATCTATTAGACGAAATTTGATACCGCATGGGTGTTTTTGATGAAATTGAAACTACATGAACTAAATCGATTTCAGACTCAAACTACAGGGTAATAATCAATATAGCCCAAAAAATAAAGTGAGGCAGCATTAACAATTCAAATGATGAAAGAAAAATTAATGAACAGGAACTGGTGGATGATAGACTTGGCACTTGATCTTTTGCAAATGCTTTATGAACCAACTTTTTTCTTTTATCTTTTTATCTCTAAATATCAATATGGTTATGTTTTTGGTTATGTATATTTTTATATTCATGCAGATTCCTTCTATGTTTCTGCACGATTATGTTTTTATATTGGTGTCTAAGTTGTTTTCTTTGCTAGATTGTATTAGCTATTGTATATTTGTTACTTGTCTTTTCAATTAGATTGGTAATGAGTTTTGTTTTACTAGGTTTGAATGACATTTTGTGGGCTCTGTGAATACCTGATCTTGTATCCTATGAATAGAAAGTCTCAGCCACCCTTTGATTTGTTTGAGTAGTGGAAGCACACTAATGACAGTTGTGGTTTATATTAAGCCAGCAAGAGGATAAATTTCCCTAACAGTTAAAAGAGTTATTCTTTTCCTTCTGAGCAGGGTGGCATTCTTGTGCTAGAACCTCAACCATGGAAGTCTTGTAATATAAATCATAATGTTTATGAGGTAATCTTTCCCTCTTATGATTATTTATGTTCTCGATTTTCAAGAATCAATTTTGGAACAAGCTCATATAGCTCTTAAAGCCCAGTAAGTCTCAACTTCACTTTTATCAAATGTATTTGGGCCAAATCATTTTTTTATCTCACTTTGCAGGCAACAAGAACCAATTATCAAAACTTATATTCCATCTGCAGCTGGTCCAGGATACTTATAGATAATTTATTCAGGAGTTGCCTTCCTTTTTTTTTTTTTTTAAATTGAATAGGCTCCAATGGCCTTGATTCCAAATTTCCTATTGAAAAGTCTACAGTGGCCTTGGTTCTTAATTTTTGTTAGTAGATGCATATATTTCTTTTGTTTTTTTTTTTTTTGTGAGCAAACGGCCTAAAAGGACAGCAAAAAGAGGAGGAAAAAAAACTACTACACCGGCCTAGGAAAAGAAACCCGTATTAAATAATTTGTTTAATAAAAAACCGAATCTGGATAGGACCAAACCGAATCGAGTGAGTCAGTTCGATTTTACATTTAAACTCTCAAAAATAAAAAACCGAACCAAACCGATCCGAAATTCTAATTCAGTTCGGTTCCCGGTTTTGGACCTAAACCGAACCCACCCTTAGGTTGCCCTAAGACTTCTATTTATAATTATTTTTTGCTTTCGTATAAAAAAAAAAAACCAAAGAGCTCCCCTATATGTACTATAACACTTGCATCCTCCTAGCACCTCAGAAACACAATCAAAAGTAAATAGTCCCAGAGTACACAGCAAAATTAAACAAGCTGATATATATTGGAGCAAGACAGGTCCTTCAGATCTAAGACACCTGTTCACCAAATCTACCAAATCTACTCAAGAATGGAAAAACCGAAGTTTTGCTTCTTAATTGCAATACGAAGAGAAGAACTAGTACGGGATTACATTGATCAAATAGGTACATGTAAATGTAATGCCACTTCTATTGGTATCCAAGGAATATACTCATGGCTAAAAGTTCTCAGTTTACAACAAATTACTTTTGAGTTGTTTTGACTTCTGCAAGAAATTACAATGTCCTACATCTGGGTCACACTGTCACCTAATCTTTAATTACAAGCAAGTTTGAGATAGTGTAACACAATTCACAGATCTACGTGAACGCCTCCCACATCGGAACCGGAGCTTGAGATTTCCAAATTCGCAGGTACACCACTAAAATATCTTGACAGGATGAGTCTTGCAACATTCTCAGCCGCAACAGCGCTCGTCTCCATTGTGCTCGCTGCATTCTCAAAAGCATTCACATAGTACAAGTGCTGACCATCCAAGATAAAGGGTGCAAATACTTCGGGAGCAGTATAATGAGGGTATGCAGCCCAATTTATTCGAATTGTCTCCATCCTCACACTAAATGTTGAAGAAGCAAAACTATTATTAGCAGTTTATACAATGGTTATTGACAAAAATATGGCCAATTAAAAGCAGCATCGCACTGCAACAATATATCACACCATAAGGAAAAAAAATACAAAAAAACAATATATTGATTGTTATTAAGAACAGCCAACTAAGCCAAGTCAAAAACTTCATCCAAGCTAAAAACCTAAATATAAACGTTAACTATCAATTGTAACATAATTTAGCTTCTCAGACAGTATGTTTCCAATATTCTTCTGAAAGTACTACTGAGCTACTTGGCTCAGAAGTTAGCTGCTGGATATGTGAACCCATGTTACCTAACTTCAACTTTTTATTTCTTATCCAAGTAGACTTTGACAACTGCCTTGTGCTCTACTAGCCAAGAACTTAGAAATAAACAGGACTGGAAGCATAGGTGCCATAACTTTAAGCCTCAGAGTTTGCTAGATGCTTTTTTAACCTAGGCTAATGTCAAAAATGTCGACCCCAAAATTTTGAAGTTGTTACTATATCAACCTCCTAACTCCTAAGCAATAGTTTAGCAGTACAACACTATGACATGTGAAAACCATGTATACAACAACAAATAATTTGTGCAGTCATGTATACAACAACAACGTGGCATGTAACAGTCATGCATACTTCATTGTATACACAAAAACTTTATCTCTTACCTACAACAATATTTCTTTTGCTAAGAAAAATATAAGGGTTAAATACAGATTACTACCCTATAGTTTGAGTCCAAAATCAATTCAGTCCTTAAACTTCTAATTTCATCAAAAACACCTCTGCACTTTCAATTTTGATCTAAAGAGGTCCAATTTGTTAGTTTTCCGACAATTGAGTTATTTAACTTGTTAACGTGGCTCATATATGGTTATGTTTTATGATGTGGTGTCTGCAGACCACCTCTAATCAATTTAAGAGTGAATCCTACTATTAAAAATAAATAGTTTTTCAACAAATAATCTAATTATAACTTGAACCCATAAGAAAATATTAATGAATTGGACCTATTAGATCAAAATTGAAAGTGCCGGGGTGTTTTTGATGAAATTAGCAGTCCAGGGACTGAATTGATTTTGAACCTAAACCACAGGATAGTAACCAATATTTAGCCCAAAATATAACAACTAGTCTACATAAGCTAATATAAATATTTTTTTTAGAAGAAACAGTTTTAAGACCAGAGGCTATAGACCAAGTGGTACTAGGCAGAGTAAGACAATTTTGGCACTCAGACATGCATGCCACCATTGGTATAGGCAGCATTGTGGAAGGTCCAGGTTGCGAAGTACCATAAAAGGATTGACCATGGACAGACAAGAACAAGGGAGGGCAGGAGAAAAATGTACTAGCCTTTAGCTGTTGGTCAGGCGATGCCAGTGGAACAGATCAATAAATACACAAGAAATGGGTTTGATGATTTTTCTGAGGATACAGGATGATGATGGTTGAATTCAAAGGTGGATAAAAACTGTAAGCCCTATAAATACACAAGAAATCTAGTGTACTATGTTATTCAACTTTAATCTCCTCCTTGCTTACAATTTTGTTATTCTGTTTATATAATTATGTTGAAAGAAGGACTTGGGACATTCCCAAGAAACCAAAAAAAAGAGGAGAAAGACTTTGTAGTACGACGATTAAATCAAGGTTAACATTCAGGACAGTGGACAATAGGATAAAACTAAGAGAAGTGAACAAAACTATGATGGTGAGAAGTATATGCCAGCCATCTTATTCTCTCTAACTGTTGATTCCAAACAAGTGCTAGCTGGTAGAAACTTAAGAGTATTACCTGAAGATACTATCTAGAAGTGCCTCCACCATTGGTTGTCGAGAAAATATCTTGTAAGTGATATCATTCCCGGCATGTTGCTTGAGAACAGAGATGCTTGTGAATGGAAGATCAGGATCCTCAAGTGTGGCAACCAGTGCTGGGAGTTCTGACACTGAATTCACGCCAAAATATACCTTGTCGAAAAAACAAACAAAAAATCAACGGTTGGGATGCCATACAAATTATACCCAAACACACTTGATACACATGCACACAAGTCACACATTATTTCTAACAATGCTGGATACTTACAGGATTTAAAAGGCCTCTAACCAAAGTTGCATGTGTATGTTGTAACTCTCTTTTAGGAATTGAAACCGAAGGAGTAAACTGAACATTCAACTCATCTAGAGGTGTAGCAACTACCGCAACATCACATGCATAACTACTCCCCACGGTAGAGTTAAGTTCGTAGTAGTCCCCAATTGAAGAAATAGATTCTATCTCTTCATGAAGATGCAGTGCAACATCTGAACGATTAATCAATCCAGAAGCCATCTGCCAGTTCCCTCCTTTGATAGACCATAATCCTCCACCAGCTCCTGCCAATGATACCGCACCCCCAAGTCCACTCATACTGACACTTTGGCCATAATTGATTCTTGTGATGACCTGAAGAATAAGAATTTAGCATAGTACTAACTTCTAATGAAATTTCAAGACCTTCAATGACTGCTATACTTATTAGCAAACTTCAGAGTTCAATATATAGAATTCCAACAAACCAAGATTCTTCCTGAAAGTTGAAAGTTAAGGCACCATCCAGTCATAGGATACATATACACACACACATATATATAGGATTTTTCTCAGGTGCGGACGTCCGTACCAAAATTTCTGTACGGATTTCCGGTTTTCAACCACTTTCCAATCACATTTTCACATCTTAACCGTTCAGTTTTTAGGTCCTAATGTATAGATCAGCTCTGCAAAATTTCAGCCAATTTAGTGACCGTTAAGACATCCAAGACTGCAATTTACATGAACGGACCGAATCTGTCGAACCAGAACCGTTCGTATTTGTAATGGTAAATTGCAGTTTTGGATGCCTTAACGATTACCAAATTGGCTGAAATTTTGCAGAGGTGATCTATACATTAGAACCTAAAAACTGAATGGTTAAGATGTGAAAATATGATCGGAAAGTTGCGGAAAACCGGAAATCCATACCGTCCGCACCATAGCCGGACTGTATGTATGTATGTATATATGTAAATATATATATATATATGTTATACATATGTAAATATATATATGTATATATATATTCCATGAAGTCTTCTACACTGATGGAAAGGAAAGCTGAAAAACTAAAACTCCTATGTTCAGAGCAAAATATAACGCAATAAAGTTGCAGGATAACGATGATGAATGCCCTACCTCCAATAATGTAACTATTACAATTCTGTCATTTTGATGAAAAGAAAATTCTTTTGCACACAAACAAAAAAAATAAATCGAGCTTTCAAACTTAAAGGCAGGCCAATACAATAGGATAACTAAGGTCCCAGTGCTCATTTTCCGTTTGAAGTCACATAAATAATCAAATGTTTATATAAGGTATCAGGTGTACTTATATATAAAAGGAGATCAATAAACTATTGAAGGTGAAGGGTGGCTGTCTATTTTCAACAATATAACAGTGAAATAGCAGGGAAAAAACAATTGACTGAAAGAAGTGGACTGCGATAAATGTATAGGGAAAAGTTAAAAACAGATTATAACTTTGCAAAACCTCAGGGCAGTAGTTTGACTAACCAATTGACTGAGAGCATTCCTTTTTGCTGATGGCTATCTTTAAATAGCTAATAATTGACCGAAAAAAAGTGGGCTGCAGTAAATGTGTACAAGAGGTTCAAACCAGATTATAATTTTTGTAAAAGCTCCAAGCAGTAGTTTCACTAGCCAAAGGACTGAGAGCATTCCCTTTTTGCTTATGGCTATCTTTAAATAGCCATGTCTTCAAATCTAAAAGAATTTCTAGTTACTTTTTCTTTGGTCATGACAACTCTTCCCACCTGCCCAGCTCCACCATAAGGATGAATTGGTTGTGGTTGGATGCATAAGCATATTAGACTATACAGTCCATTCGCAAAATCGTTCTAAATCATAGATTCATGACAGGTCCAACTGAACACACTTTTTAAAATGGTGATTGACTTGCCACCTAGAAATACTTATTCCTACATAAAATCATATAATCTAGGTATGCAAAATCAACTTACATGATCACTGACTTAAGGATCTATATGGAAATGAAAGGAAATTTCTTTAAAGAAACAAAAAAAAAAAAAATATATATATATATAATCTGTTACAGGTGTTTGCACAAGATCCTAAGACCAACAAGTAATGAATAGATATATAAAACAAAATTTTTCTGCTTATCATTATGTCTGTCTTATAAAAGTCGAGCAAAAGAATACTTGCATGTTTTATGCATAAATTGTTCATAACTATAATTTTAAACACTGGATTGGCCAACACTATGATCTATGCAGTCCCAACATCTTGACTGAGAAAGCTGTTCCAAGTAGGTAATGCACTCTCAGCTCTGGCATATGTGTGGTTTTTTGTTGTTTATGATTCATTAAAGCTATGCAGTGAAGTAGTGAACACACCAGCTCAAATGTTCGGCAGTAGAGAGGAAGGATAATCTTGCACCATAGTGTAACGACCTAACCTAGGGATATTGCAATCTACATACTCAATTTGACTGAATCAAGGCAGAGATGAATCAGGAATATAAATGGGTATCTAAGTGGGAAGGACATAGTAACAGATAACAGGCAGTGATAAAAAAGAAGGATTACAGGATCTAAGCTGTTTTCTGCCATATATCATCAATGCTAGAAACTCACAGTTGAGCAGTCAAAATAAACTCCAAAAGACATATAAGAAGGCATCCAATTCTTTGGAGCCGACTCAAACGAAGTCAAAAGAAGTTCAAGGTGAATTTTTGTAGGCTTATGTATATGTCCCCAATCTTATCTTCTTTTCTGATCTTTTCTTTTAGTCATTTCCCTCTATAGATGCTTCTTAAAAGAACAAATGCAAAATCTAACGTTGCAGCCTTTGCAGCAAGGTGATTCATATTGACTGGGATTCTATTACTGTTCATCTCCCTAGGTTGCTCACCCCGCAGCACATTTCTCAATCTAAAGAACCCAGTAAAACCATGTCTCTGACAGAATCCTACTTTCTACTATACATACAAGCTCCATAGGCTCCAGTACACTTCAATAACATGAATTCAGATCTTAACTCAAAACACTTCTAAAGACATACAAGCTACACACATGGGGAAGATATCTGTAATCAATACTAATTAACTATCTATAACCAGACCATTATAACAGACCCAAAAGAATCCAACCAAAGTGAAACTACTAATAAAGGGCAATGCATAAAGCAGCATACCCTACCGGACTACCCCAAACAATCAAAAGAACTAAAGCATTCCATCATTTAATACTTGACAAAGTAAAACGAAATAGCCTAAAAAATTCTTGTGGAGAAAAGTTCTTACAGTGACAAGCTCTTGTATCAACAAGGGACACAAGCCAGCATCAGCCAATTCCTCAGCCAAAGTCCTCGCCGTGAGATTGTGCAAACCAGCCCATTCAAGCATCTCATCCACCGACTCGAAAACAGGCCTTCTCTCAAAGCTCTCATAATACTTCAAGAAACTACTCATAGTAGTCTGCACCAAAAAAAAGCCAAATCACAATCCAACTACTAATCCAAATCACAAATAACACATCCGAAAATCACAAGGCACAAGTAGAACTACCTCTACGAATCTATCCATTCTGATGAGCGAGTAGCCGTATCGTACGAACAGCAGCAGCGAATTCGCCAGCGAAACAATCCTGTCCACAAACCGAAGCTTGGACTTCACGCTCAGAGTCTTGAAGATGAACTTCTCCCCGTCCCAAATTCCAAAACCCTCGGAATCATCCGACGGACTGTTGACGGTGAGGTTCAGCAGCCTGGTGTAGTTGACGGCGTAGAAGTTCTTGGGGTGGAGAATGGAGGCGCCGGCCTCGAAGAACTCGCCGGAGACGTTGACCGTCGCCATGCGTCCCCCGACGACGCTGTTTCGCTCGAACATTCGGATCGTGAGGTTGAGAGTGGAGGGAGAGTATTCGCGGAGGAAGTGGGCCACGGAAGCGCCGCCGATGCCGGCTCCGACGATGCAGACTGTGTCATGAGCTTGGCAAAGTGGGGAGAGGAGGAGCAAGAAAGAGATTAGGGTGAGGGCGGGAGTTGCCGACGACGACGACGACATGTCGTTGAGATCGGACAACTCTCAGACTTGAAACCCAGCTCAGTTTTTCAAATGCTTCATCGAAAGAGGGATGAACAAGACTTTTTAGAGTCGACGTGTGACATTTTAACCAAAAATTAAAAATAGACTACTTTACATATATTTCAAGTCAATTTAAAAAATAAAAAAAACTAAACTTTTTATTTTTCCACGGCACATTATTGAATTAGACTTTATGTTTCCATGACCATCAATTGGCTCTAACAAATTATACTTTATGTTTCCATGATCGGTTGGTGAGTTTTCTCATATAATATATTGTATATTCCAAATGGAACCAGTGCCAGTTACGTTCTCTTCAAATTAACTTTTACTGTTTCTGAGGACCCTAATTATTCTTTGGATAGATGTTGATTAATGCATTGTATTTATTAATAATTGAATCCATGTGAACTAGCTGGAACTTTCACATTACAGAAACAAGCTTCCTTATGGTATGGCTGCCAAGATGAAGGTACTGTAACCCGAGGGGGCAGTCGACAAGAAGAAGGCGGCCAAGCCGGACGATTTTGATGATGCATCAAGCTCGAGTTCCCGGGGAAAGGAGCTAGCCCTTTTTTAATTTTTTTTGTAGTAGGTGATATGATAGCAGGAGTAGCTTCTATAGGAGCTTTTTGAGATGTGTCTAGCTTCGTATTTGTACCACAATTGTGTGCTGGCAGGTGAGGGCTAAATGAATGTTATTGCCTTAGAGAGCGATGTTTTTCTTTTGTTAGACTAGGCTTACTTAAATGCGAGCATCCTTTTATACCATAATGAGTTTTTTACATATGCTTAGATAAGATTTACTGAGTCTTTCCGGATTTTTGTGCAAGTAGTTTGTAAGACTCTGGCCATTTCTACGGCTATTGATTATATGATATCAATATTCCTTTAAAAAAACAAAGTGTTTTTTATTACAAAAAAAGGCATAAGTTTTGACTAATTACCGATCAGTACACTTTCAATAATGTATTTACTAGTAACTACGATTTTTATCATGAAGAGACAATTAGGCTCTTATCTTTTGAAGAAATTCTTTTCTTGTCCTGCAGACTAATTACTGCTTTGTCTTTTTCTTGCTTATTACTAACAAACAAAATTCTGGAATTGTTGTTGGTCTGCTAGTCTGCTGCTCTATGTTCATCTTCTTTTTGTCTCTACTTCTATTGCTACTCTTCTCTATCTTCATCCTTTCGGCAATGTTAATCTCTTTAACCTTCCATCATGTTCTCCAAATTGAGTGCTTCATCGTCTAACAGATTTTCCCAATCTGTATCTTCTGCATCCTCTACAATTTAATTCTTCTGAGTCTTTCTAAGCCTTCAACATGCAGTTATATGCTTCTTTTGAGGATTCAAACTATTTGACATTCGATTGTTGTTTAGGCCTGTTTACTTACCTTGTGGAGTAGAGTTTGATATATTTGGTTTGAAGTAGGTTGAGATGGCTATTATTCCAAATCTCATGATGACATTTTAACCAAAACTTGAAATATATGTTTTTTTTTTTTTTTGAAATGCATCCCTTCCAAAAAGGATAAAGAAGACTTTTAAGAGTGACGTGTGATATTTTAACCAAAATTAAAAATAGATACATTGCATATTACTCTACTTTACATATATTTCAAGTTTTTCAAATGCATCCCTTCCAAAGAGGATGAAGAAGACTTTTTAGAGCGACGACTGAAGAGTGTGTGATATTTTAACCAACACTAAAAATAGATACATTGCATATTAGTGCCTCTACTTTACACATATTTCAACATTGCTCATGAATTAGTGTTTTTTTTTTTTGGCTCAAGCCAAGGCTATCATATTTACACAACCGAGAGTTTTTAATTCTCAGCTACTCAATTCAAGTGTTAAATGACAATTATGCTCTCATCCAAATTAATAAACTACCTCATGCCATCGATCTCTCTCCCCCTCTCTCCTCATCAAAGTCAGACAGATGAGGTCGCTCGGTTGGATCTCTGTGCTTGACGATGGCCTCCCAAAGACGATAATGGCCTTCTGAAGAAGGATAGCTCCGATCTAGTACTTGACACTTGGAATTCGATTGGTACTCTGTCGCATGTGAAGCTTTTTCCGAGCACCAGCACCAGATTGCGGTTGCCGTTTCTTGAAGATTAATTTACATTGAGTTTTGATGAGGTTGAATCCTAAAGTCGACGACCTTGAACTCTTCATCCTAGTCATCCAATCTCTGCCCTGCATTCGACATCCGTGACGCCGACCTCAACATATAAATCGACATTGTTTGCTTTAGGTATTTAGTCCTCTTAACCTCGTTGATGAGCTTCCCCTATTCGATAATAGCCTTGTACACGCTTCTGTGGCTTCCTTTGCCAAAAAAGCTCTCGACGGAGAACCCATTCATGGCAGCAACGAAGTCATCGTAGGGAAACTCCCTCATCTAGATGGGCTTATTGGGTTTTCTCTTGCGAGGCTATTTTGGAGGATGTTGTCTCTCCTACTAAGATTGTTGGAAAGCGCGCCAGATATCTCTTGATGTATCAAAAATATTAAAGGTGTTTGGATCCTAAGGAGCGAAACAACACAGAATACAAGCTGGAGTTTATAGGAAGCTGTCAGGCAAAGATGTGTTTGAGTATTCAATTACTGAGGCTTAAAAGTATTATGCAATATGGGACCATTAAGTATCCTTTCCCTTTCGTTTTTGTTCTCTGAAAAATGCATTTCATTGGAGACAGTTTAAAATTTTGATATAATAAGTGGTCTTGCATGTGCTGCTGGAAAGTTTTGCTCTTTACTATCATGTTAAATTTGCTTTTTTATCTCTTTATTGAATCAACAAATCTGTTCTCATTCAGTAATGTATTTACCAATTGTCACGCCCCGAATTTTAGAATAACAATTCAAAATCCGAAACATGAAAATACTACAAACTCAAAATAATCATCCTGAAAATTTCTTTTCATAGCACCCTCACCACACGAAATAAAATCAAACCGAATTTAGTCTCGGTTAATTATTACAACTCAAATCCAAAATGTAATGTAAAGCTCTAAATGAGCATACACACCTCACAACTAAATGAAATAGCAAAACTGCTGTAACACCTAAGCAGCTCGGTCACCTCCCTGGTTATCCTGACCTGCAGGAATATCCGCTACACCATTGAATAGTGTACTGGGATTGCAACAACACAAAACCCGGTAAGCTTCTGAAAGCTTGTATGAGTAAAAGAAAGAACTGTTACTTAATTTAATCTCATTTATTCCCACACACAGCAACACTCAATAATTTCCACATATGCAAGTACTAACAATCTCAATCAACACCAATTCAATATATCAAGACAATCCAACTCACAACTTCCTTCACAACTCTCATCATCGTATTTATAAAAATACGGTACTTGACAGACTAGAGCTCTAACTGAATCGTAGCCCGTCACCTGGCCTAGGTTATGGCATCCGACATTTTTATCATTATCGTATTTCATCACTATGTATACCTATATACATATTTAGAACGTCCGATAATTCCACATACTCAACCAATCGTATCCCATCATCCACCCAGGATTAGAGCGTCCGATTACCCACACCGGTCACTACGTCGACTCTAAATCCATAAATGAGCACAACATATAAAATCACTTACTGAAATCAACCCAACCAAGATACGCCATATTATTATGGGATTACACAATTGAAATATAATCAATTCATCAATTCAGCAAATCATATCTTCACTCAACAATATATATTTTCTACGTAAATATATATATACGTAATCATCCACTCAGGAATGACCACTAATAACATCTATAGTTCACACAAGAAAATCATGAAATTCATTTGTATAATTAAAATTCATTTTACTTACCTATGGACCGTGGTGATTCAAGTCCATGAAATTTTAAAACAAATATTTAATCCGCAAATATTTTTCACAGAATTACTAAAAATAAATAAATTCAAACGCTCGGTTCGTAATATGAACCATGTGAGTTTTACTCACCCTGAAATTCCCGCTGCGTCTTCAATATAATTATAATTATATTTAACGCTGAAATAGCCCACTCAAATAAAATCCGTCAATCACCTAACCAAATATGATTCGAATTTAGCCAACAATTTCAACACATAAATTAACTACCATTTAACGGCCGGATTCTAATTTACATTAAAATCCGACGAGCGGTTTCTCACGAATCGCTCCCCTAATTACCGTTTTGCACATATACGAAGATCCGACCGTTGGATCTTCGCCCATGACCACACAAAGCCTCTGGGACAGTCATATGATCATCATAACAAATTTACAAGTTCATCCGACGGTCATAATTTCACAGATCAAAAATCTAACGATCGAAATTGATCGAAATCACAAAATTCATAACTACTTCATATGATATCCGAAAAATACGTATAGTATGCCGAAATGATCGTATCGAAACATAGAATCATAAAATGGACAGAAACCAAATTTTAGACCTCCGGAGGTGGCCGGAAAGGGCCGCCGGAGTTAGGGACAGAGCCGCCACCGACCACCGCCAATGGTGTCGGGCCCGAGCTTGTCCCCTTCGTTTCATCATTCTGAGCAACTTTCATAACTAGCACAAGACCTAAAAATGATGGGAAGGGATCGAAAAGTACCAATTACAGTCGGCGGCCGGAAAAATTCCAGAAACCGGCGAGCTTGAAAACCGACGTGAAAACTGTAATCTCAGTCCCCGATCCCTTCTGGAAACTTGTTTAGAACTTCCTTGCGAACTCAACAAGCCAAGAATCACAAGAAACGATCGTGTATAGCTAGAGATATCTTCGGTGTTTCGATCCGTTCGGGTCGAGCTCCGACGAACGTGAAAACGTTCGACCCAGTTCCGGTCCTTCTTGGTGCTTGTAGAGGAAGTTGAGGCGAGCTCAATGAGCCAAGAATCAAGTGAAATGGAGGTGTGTAGCTGGAGATATCGAGATCGAACCGAAATCGACCATTTTCGGTTCGGGCCGTGCCGCCGCCGCTATAGGCCGTGTCGCGGTGCAAGGCCGCCTCTGGCAGCTGCGCAAGGTCGAGACGAAGCTCCTGGAAGTGGTTTGAAGTCGTGGGGTGGCCGGACGAGCAGGTGGTGGCTTGTTCTTGTTTGCCTCTGTTTTCGGCCGAGAGAGAGAGCGATGCGTGAGTCGAGAGAGAGGATGAACAGTCGGGTTTCCAAAAAAAGAAAGAGAGAGAGGCCGGTGGAAAATTAGGGTTTCCCAAAAAATTTCTATATATACAAGTTTCGGAAAACTTCTAAATTCGATAACTAAATCAGAAAAAATCCGATCTTTGTGTTCCGCACGTGTACGGACTCGTATCGACGAGCTCTACAACTTTCATGAATGAAGTTTCTCTAAATTTCGTACGTAGAAAAAGTCGATTTCTCAAACCGAGTATTTCGAGCTTTTCGTTAAAAATAATTGTTTCGAAACTTCGATAAATGTAAAAGTGAATTATTATCGAACAACAATCGTTAAATCATATAATAATCACTCAAAACAATTACTCGAATTTAAAATGAAAATTGCGGGTATTACACCAATAACTACGATTTTTATCATGAAGAGACAATTATGACCTTGTCTTTTGAAGAAATTCTTTTCTTGTCCAGCAGACTAATTACTGCTTTGTCTTTTTTTTGCTTATTAATGACAAACAAAATTCTGGAAATGTTGCCGCTCTGCTAGTTTGCTGCTCTATGTTCATCTTCTTTTTGTCTCTACTTCTATTGCTACTCTTCTCTATCTTCATCCTTTTGGCAATGTTAATCTCTTTAACCTTCCATCGTGTTCTCCAAATTGAGTGCTTCATCGTCTAACAGATTTTCCCAATATGTATCTTCTGCATCCTCTACTTCTATTCTTCTAAGTCTTTCTAAGCCTTCAACATGCAGCTATATACTTCTTTTTAGGATTCACACTATTTGACATTAGATTGCTGTTTGGCCTGTTTACTTACCTTGTGGAGTAGAGTTTGATATATTTGGTTTGAAGAAGTAGGTTGAGATGGCTATTATTCCAAATCTCATGATGACATTTTAACCAAAACTTGAAATATATGTTTTTTTTTTTTTGAAATGCATCCCTTCCAAAGAGCATAAAGAAGACTTTTAAGAGTGACGTGTGATATTTTAACCAAAGTTAAAAATAGACACATTGCATATTACTCTACTTTACATATATTTCAAGTTTTTCAAATGCATCCCTTCCAAAGAGGATGAAGAAGACTTTTAAGAGCGACGACTGAAGAGTGTGTGATATTTTAACCAACACTAAAAATAGACACATTGCATATTAGTGCCTCTACTTTACACATATTTCAACATTGCTCATGAATTAGTGTTTTTTTTTTTTTGGCTCAAGCCAAGGCTATCATATTTACACAACCGAGAGTGTTTAATTCTCAGCTACTCAATTCAAGTGTTAAATGACAATTATGCCCTCATCCAAATTAATAAACTACCTCATGTCATCGATCTCTCTCCCCCCTCTCTCCTCGTCAAAGTCAGACAGATGAGGTCGCTCGGTTGGATCTCTGTGCTTGACGATGGCCTCCCGAAGACGACGATGGCCTTCTGAAGCTCCGATCTAGTACTTGACACTTGGAATTCGATTGGTACTCCATCGCCTTTTCGGTCGCCGTTTCTTGAAGATTAATTTGCATTGAAATTTGATGAGGTCAAATCCTAAAGTCAACGACCTTGAACTCTTCGTCCTAGTCATCCGATCTCTGACCCGCATTCTACATTCACGACGCCAACCTCAACATATAAATCGACATTGTTTGCTTCAGGTATTTAGTCCTCTTAACCTTATCGACGAGCTTCCCGTCGTCGAGAATAGCCTTATGCACGATTCTGTGGCTTCCTTTGCCCAAAAAGCTCTCAACGGATGACCCATTCATGGCGGTAATGAAGTCATCCTAGGGAAACTCCCTCATCTAGATGGTTTATTGGGTTTTCTCTTGCGAGGCTATTTTAGAGGATATTGTTGGAAAGCGCGCCAGATATCTCTTGATGTATCAAAAATATTGAAGGTGTTTGGATCCTAAGGAGCGAAACAACACAGAATACAACTTGGAGTTTATCGGAAGCTGTCAGGCAAAGATGTGTTTGAGTATTCAATTACTTTGGCTTAGAAGTATTACGTAATATGGGACCATTAAGTATCCTTTCCCTTTCGTTTTTGTTCTCTGAAAAATGCATTTCATTGGAGACAGTTTAAAATTTGGTATCAAAAGTGGTCTTGCATGTGCTACTGGAAAGGTTTTGCTCTTTACTATCATGTTAACGTTACTTTTTTATCTCTTTTTTTAATCAACAAATCAGTTCTCATTCAATTCAAGCTAAAATTGCGCGGATACATGCCTTCCCTTGCCATCTCTATGGGCAAGTCTAGGACGTGGCAGGCTAACACTCACTCATTAGACAATCAATGCTCACTTATTCAAAAGCAAGCCGATAAATATGAAAAAACTAGGACAAAGTAAATAGGCATTCAATACAAAAATAGATTTTCTCCATGCCCAGGGGCGGACCTGTATATTATCAGGCACGACGGGGTCCGGACCCCCCCAAGCCTTTTTCACTTGGCTCTTAATTACGCTTAAGCTTTATAATGAAAACAAAAAAAGTTGAGTTTGCTGAGGAAAATCTGCTACTGGACTCCCCCAGCTCTTTAACAAGTCAGGTGAGTACTGATAAAAATAGTAGTAGTGTTTGATTGATTGACCATCAGAGTATTTGGATTATGATAAATAACATAACCATAAATAAATATACAGAGATAAAGGATGATTAGTGATTAATTCTTTTTTTTTTCTTTTTTTTGCATGATCGTCAATTTAGTTTTGATACTTGGTTGATTAAAAGTCATCTTATCTTCATTTATTGAGCTGTCATTCTAGTTGTCATTAGTTTAGTTTTAATTACTGGCTTATGAATTACATACTACATAATTTATTAAATTATTGTTATAGTTGTATTTATTTACAAACAAATTTTTTATAATAATTTATTTCTGATAATTTATACTTCTATCTGGACCCCCCCCAAGGTTTGAATCTTGGTTCCGCCCTTGTCCATGCTTTCCAAGTTAAGGCTAGGAGGTTTGGGCGAGCCCATCCTCCTGGATCCCAAATCCGAAACCCTATAGACCTTGAGCCCAAAACTTGAAGTCCAATAGCAAGATTGAATTAGGGCACCCAATTTTGTTTGGACTGCCAAGAAGGTTTGGGAACCCAAATAGAATTGGGCCTCCAACGTAAATTGGGCCACAAAACTGATTTGGGCACCCAACCCACATTGGGTTTGCCCTCTGCTGCACCGTTCACTATCGCGGCCTCCAAACCTTGGTTTCGGTGATTGATGTTCGACTTCACCTCCCTCCAAAAGCAACTTGGCCTCTTCGGATCCTCGCAGTTCAAGGCCGCGAGTCCAAACGTCACTGTAGCCGAGTCTGTCATGTTCCCCTTCATCTGTAACACACCCAAAATAGGGCATCGAACAATCGCTGACGGCACAGCACTGCCACCCTCAATTTTCAGGCATAGTTGCACCAGAAGCACACCTCTCTCCGCCCCCCATTGGATTTAAAACCATACGCAGGACGCACCATTTTTTGGACGCCTCAGACTACTTGAACCCAACTGCAGCATCACCTTCTAGAGATTGACCGAACCATCTCTGATCTGAGTCCTTTAACCTGGCTCTACATTGGCGGAGCTTCCATCCTAACCTGGTGAATCCCTCAGTCATCGGAAACTCGCTCCCAACACAAGTGCCTGTAGAGTAACGAGATTTAACAACCAAGAGGCCAGATGTTGAAACGGGTTGGATATTTTCCAAGCCAAACCAACCGTGGATTGCTGTGGTAATGCAATTTGAGGAGAAGAGAGCAACTCTATCGGAGATTGTCGTTGCTCTCTATTGATAGGACCCAAAGCCAAGGCGGCTACCGTTTAGGAGGAGTCTAAACTCCATTTTGCATTATTAGGCTGGATTTATTTGAAACAATGAACTTAGTAACGTATTTTTGTATCTCTTAAGCACATGATGACATCAATTATTCAAAAAAAAAAAAAACTACTATTATGTATTAGTATTCTTCTATGTAGAGAATTTGCACATTGAGTTGGGTTTTGACAATGATACTCATACTAGACCACTCTGGAATATGGTAACCATTCATATATAATATAGTCAACACATGTTAATCCAAAGTTTTTTCCTAATGTACAACGTGTCTACTCTAATTAGTTATCCACCGTCAATGATAGGACCCGTCCTAGATTTTACCCTGAAATTTGAAGTGATCATGCGAGACCTACTTTAGAAAAAAATTCTACCAAAAATTCGTCAGAACTTCCCATAAAATTGGACTAACCAAACCTGCAAGACAAACAACCACTTCTAACAACACAAGTCTAATCCTCAAACTTCCAAAGAAACCAAAGCCAAGACTCAACTATGGTGAAGAAACGGTCATTTTCAGTCCAACGCGGCAGCCAGGAATGGCCATACAGTGGAGAACCCACTGGACCCGAGTTCCTGGCCGGGAAAGGGGACCGAGCTGAGCTCTCTCTTTTCGTATATGGCTCAATCATAGGGTCACCCCGACCAAATACCTCAACTTCTGTAGACCATATTTGTAGTATATTTCGGTTTCTCTCTTCTAGTTTGCTTTGATTACCTATTTATTGTTATAAAATTGGGAGTTGTATTTGTATATTTGGAGATATGCTAAATTTTGGATATTCAATTGGCGGTTGTAGAAGTGTCGGACTTGTGATACTTGTTATGGAGTATGGTGTGTTTATGAAGTTAGTCATGATTGTGCAAAGTATGTAGGTTCTAGGAGCTGAGGATGGTGTGGTTGATTTAAAAAGTATACATTGTTTTTCTACAGATTTTGGGTAGTCCATCTTTTGTGAGTGATTTTGCTAAATTTTCAGTAGAGTTATTGCTAAAGTGAGCCCCACAAGGCCACCTTGGATGAAATCCAGGATAAAACAATTAAGTTATATTCTTTTAGGTTTATTTTTGTTCAGGGCTTAATTTTGTATGAAAAATAAGATAGTTTTGAAAACTCATGTGATACTTCAGAAAATTGAGATACTAGTCCAAATTAAAAAATGTTGATAAAAGGACTTTGCAAAAGAAAAGGGCAAAAAAATTTCCTTTGCCCGGATCCATATGCAAGTGGAGAACTGGGAACAGTGAAAACAAAAACCGACCTAATCAGACCCAATCAGATTGATGATAATCTTTATTGTCAAACTAAATCCTCAAATGATTAAAAAAACGTGTGATTAACCAAATATAAAATTCTAAGTGTACTTGTGATATCTTTCAATTTGGTAATTCTGAACAAACATTTTAAGCAGTAGTCAAAATTTACAATGGATAGTACTAACTATTAAGAAACACATTATCCCTAGCCAGCAGAGTTGTTTAGTAGTATATGTATGTACCAACAATGATTACACACCTCAACCAACAGTGATGTACTACTTTAGAAAAGAAACTCTAACAGTAGTAACCATAGAAATGTATATGTGTGCCATAACAAACACTAACCCAGAAAACTGTATAAGAAGTAATTGTTGAACCCATGTAGTCTCGAGTTTCTCATAAGAAGTCAAGTTTCTAAATCGATGTTATCCCCAACCAGCAGTAGAATGAAACTTCAGAACTAAGACTCATAAAGGCTGTCAACTCAAGGAACTAATGCATGTTTATCTCCTTTGCTAAAAATGGATCATCGAGGTAGTCCTGCACAGAAAACCTGTTGGCAGGGTTTATTATCAACATTTCCTGCCAACATATTTAAACGTTAGGATGAATATGAGCTATTAAGAACAAACATGATACTTGGCTAGCTAAATGGTTACTTACTAAAATGGGACACACGATCTCTTGTGGGAAAATATTGCTCAAATTCTATGGTGGATATTTTCTATAGCAGCTAGGTGGAAACAAGCTCCAGTATGGTAGCAATTGTAGGTCCCCCAACTCTGGGAGTTCCAAGAACTCTACATCAACCAATAGCATTTAAATAAAAGAAATTTTAGCAAAATCTTGGACTACTTGCATGCAACATTAAGTTATAAGCTTACCTAAAAATAGAAACCATCTGCTCAGACTTAGAATTTCTAGTGAACAAGACTTTACCCAACAGCAGCTCAGCTGCAAAAATGAAAAAAAAAAACAAAATAAGTGAACATCTTTAATACATGGATCTGCTTCAGTGTCTTGTATGTTAAGTCCCTTGTATGAGAGATCCTCTCTCCACAAGTATAATTTCTTTAACATCTAACTTCTATGTAGAAGCAAACAAATTTTCCCTTCTGTTACTTATAGTTCTATCTATTCTAAGATCAGCTATCTCGCCCTACCAGAATTTCAACTACCAAAGAGAGAAACAAGCCCTTGATATATGCATAGAAACCAAGTTGCGGGCAAAATCCATTACACAATTCACATTCGTAGGACCTATATTCTAAACTTACATTGGAAGCTAGACACCTCATTCATAAGGAACACATTTTCAGCTTTAGCAGAAGCAACAAAGAAAGAGATGTATTTCAGCTTAACCAGATACAACAAAGAAAGAGATGAAGAAAACTTTCTACAAATCACTATGGTATCCAATAATAAACTGGTCAAATATACTTGAGACCATAATGGCAGATGGCCACAGATCCCGTTAACACAAAAGGAATATATGCAATTATGCATGGAACATCATGCATACATATGTACGTATGAACCAGCTTTCACATCTATTATGCATTTTAGATATAATCAACAAATATTCTAGGAAAGCCAACCCCTTTTTTTTTTATCTCATTTATCAATTGCAGGACATGGAAACAATTACAGACATATCAAAGAAACTTTATCAAGTTATTCAGACAAGACAACACCAAAAATGTATTAGCAACACCTAATCACAAGCAGCAGACATTCAAAGCTCTACAAACCATTATAATTATAATCAAATAGAAACCAAAAGATACAAATATGCATTGAATGACATTAATTTGGAACAACATAAACATGTATGTACCAACAAGATCTTACCAAAGATACAGCCAATAGACCATATATCAGATGCAGTATTATTAGTGGTGTCATCTGATAGGAGTAATATTTGCTATGACATTAACGTTACCCTCTCTACATTTTACTTAGTTAATTCCTTAACATTATCATTTCTAACTTAGTTTTTATTTTTAGGTACTTTTGAGTCCATAAATGGAAGGCAAGGAGTAAATGGTGCAAAAATGATAAGAAATGGAGGAATGAAGTTTTCATAATCCTACTAAGAGAAGGAATACCAGTTGAAGTAGGAATCCTGAGTCAACTAGGAATGAGCTTGTGGAAATGATGACAGAAATGAGAAATGACAGAATTACAAGGAAACTCATTCCTACCAGGAAGAGGAAACCTAACATGACTAAGAGTCCTTGTTGCATAAGGAGGGCTCAAGAAGGTTCCAGAACATCTCGAAAATGAAGAGTTCTAACTAGACTAGGAGCTGTTGATTTAGTAATTTTTAGTCTTCATCTATCTGGCATTTCATCCATTTTAGGTTCTATCAATTTTATAACAACTATCTTCAATATGCGTGGACCTGGAATGACTATGCATAGATTACCCTTATTTGTGTGGTCCATTCTAGTGACAACATTCCTACTTTTATTATCACTTCCGGTACTGGCAGTGACAATTACCATGTTATTAACCGATCGAAACTAACTGTTGGCATTAGAGTCTTCATGATAATAGGATACCTGGGAATGATGGGAGATGCTGTAGCTTCAAGATGGCTCAAGATTGTGCAAAAATGTTCTAGAAGAACCAAAGTGGCGTCACAAATTGAAGAATGAGCTTTGAAACCTCCAAGTAAAGAAGCCTGGTCCAAAGATTGAAGCATGTGACTTGGATGTGAGTTTCTAGAATAGTCTTGACATCTTGAAGGAATCCTAATCCCATATTTATTGTTGTTGTCGTGAGAATTAAAGGAAAAGAAGAAAAGATTTCGCCGAAGGCAAAAAAGGGGGAGTTTGGAAGAATATCTAATTCGTGTGAATTATGGAGAAGAAAATAAAAAAGAATAAATATCAATTTTGGTTTCCTGATTGCATACGAGTTGAATGAAGACCAGATTGAGAGAAAGTGCATGATAATTTTAGCAAAGAAGATTACAATGAAGAATCAAGATTGTTCTCTACTTCTCATGCAATATTTTGATTAGTTGAGATGCTGAGTGATGTCATTGAAGTAGAAATTAATCAAGACTCTATGCTATGCCATGCACTATATATATGGAGTATTGTGAGACGTTTTTCACCAACACAAAATTCAGAATCAAAGTCACAAATTCGTCCCCTTCTTCTCTCTACATTTCTGCAATCTTTCATTCTTCCAAGTTCAAGACCGTGTAGCACCATCCTCTCAATTCAAGCATCCTTTTCATGACCCTCATCCATTCCACCACCCTTGAAGCTTTGTTAGAAAGTAGAGCAAAATTAGCTTGATATAGCTGTCAACATTCAACACATTCATTCTGTATCATCACAGTTAATTCTATATAATTAGGCATTAATAGGCCACGAATAGTTTTCCTTTTTTGTATCCTAGAATCAAGCTATATCTTTGTATATATGACACACAGATCAATACAACAATTATCACTTCCTGAAAATCTGTTTCTGTTGTTTTTCATGGTATCAGAGCAGGACGCATAATCCTGACTCTTCTCTAGTCTTCTCAACATCAAATTCACAAAGCCATAATCACAATGGCTGGTGATAACGTCCCACCATCACCATCCAATCCCAGCAAATCAGATAATTCAAAATCTGATGTCTCAAATCCATTCTTCACTCATCATTCAGACCACCCTGGATTGGTCCTAGTCTCCAAGCCTTTGAATGGAGACAATTAAACAAGTTGGAAGAGGGCTATGACATTGGCTCTTAATTCTAAAAACAAGCTCGGCTTTGTGAATGGTTCAATCAAAGCTCCATCATCCGAAGCTGATCCAGAAGGATATGCAACTTGGTCAAGATGCAATGACATGGTCCATTCATGGATCGTTAACACTGTCAGTTCTGAAATTGCTGACAGTATCATCTACTATCCTACAACTCATGAGGTATGGGAAGATCTAAGTGAGCGTTTTTCACAAGGCAATGCACCTCGCATATTTGAAATTCAGCGAGACATCGCTTCACTCAGGCAGGAACAACAATCAGTTTCAGCATACTACACGAAATTGAAAAGTTTATGGGATGAATTGGCAACCTATTCAGAAGCATCACAAGGAGCCCAGGCAGATCAACAAAAGCTTATGCAGTTCTTGATGAGATTAAATGAGACTTACAGCGCAACCCGCGGTCAAATCCTCTTGATGAATCCCTTTCCAAATGTCAGACAAGCATATGCTGCCGTTGCCCAAGAAGAGAAGCAACGTTTCATTGCAGCAGCGGAGTCCAGTTCAAGCGCCGCTGCCATGGCAGTTCGAAGTGGCGGCCGGCCGAACCAGATCGGCAGCAGAGGCGGTTGTGGTGACCGACTGAATTTTCGGACCGGTCAGGATGCAGAACGCGGCTTCACCCCGCGTTTTGGTTCAGGTCGAGGAAGGGGAAGGCCGCATTGTACCTATTGTGGTGATCCTGGACATTGGGTCCGAACATGCTTTCACTTGATTGGTTTTCCTCCAGGTCATCCCAAAGCAAAGCAAGGATCAGGAAATTTCCCCAAGAAGCACACTGCTTCACCAGTCACGCCCTCTCCTTCTGCTCACCAGGTTAGTGCGACAAGCATCGTAGAAGAGGAGAATGGATCAGCAATTACTTTATCTGAGGCCCAATTCAAGCAGTTTTTAGCTGCTCTCCAACAAGCCCAAAAGCCCAATCCAAATACTGACTCGAATTCCAAAGCAAATGCAGTAACGCAGCCAGGTTTGTCTAGAGTTGCTTCCCGTAATTGGATTATTGATAGCGGCGCGACAGATCATATTACTTCTTGCTCTAAATTGTTGAATAAAAATAAAAAATATGCATTACCGCCTGTTTTGCTACCTAGTGGAGAACAAGTGCATATTGAAGCCACAGGTTCTTTGCCTCTGAGTACCACATATTATCTACATGATGTACTGTTTGTGCCAAAGTTTAAAGTTGATTTAATGTCGGTTAGCCGTTTGACAAGAGGTCTGAATTGTTCAGTGACATTCTATCCTTATTGGTGTGTTTTACAGGATCTGGCTACGAAGAGGACGATTGGTTTGGGTAAAGAACGTGATGGGCTATACTATTTGGTGGCACTGGCGACGGAGCAAACCAAACCTTCCATTACTAAACCTTCCAGATCATCTTGCAACCTTGCCATTTCGCTACCAATCTTTGGCATAATCGCTTGGGTCACGTTTCTTCTCCATGTTTAAGTCACATAGCAAAACAGTTTCTGCATTTTTCCATTCAGCCATTTAATAATTGTCATGTATGTCCCTTGGCTAAACAGAGTCGTTTACCATTCAGTTCTAGTTCTATTTCTTCTACAAGACCTTTTGAAATGATTCATTGTGATATTTGGGGTCGTTATCGACACCCTTCTCTTTCTGGTGCCTTTTATTTTCTTACCATTGTGGATGATTTCACCCGATTTACTTGGGTTTTCTTAATGAGGCACAAAGATGAAACACAACCACTTTTGAAGCATTTTTTTGCTCACATTCTCACTCAATTTGACTCTCGCATTAAAACTTTCCGAAGTGATAATGGTAGTGAATTTATTTCACTTCGCCCCTTTTTTCAAGACCATGGCGTTGTCTTCCAACATTCTTGTGTTTACACGCCTCAACAAAATGGGGTTGTGGAGCGCAAGCATCGTCATATTCTACAGGTGGCTCGTGCTTTAAAATTTCAAGCTCACCTCCCTTCACAATTCTGGGGGGAGTGTGTCCTCACAGCCGTCCATATAATCAATCGCTTGCCCTCGCCCATCCTTTCTTACAAAACTCCATTTGACCTTCTTTACTCCAAACCGCCTTCTTTTTCTCATCTTCGAGTTTTTGGTTGCTTAGCTTATGCAACTAATGTGCACCCTACTCATAAATTTGACACTCGAGCCATTCCTTCCATTTTCATTGGTTACCCGGTCGGTCAAAAAGCCTTCAAATTGTTTAACTTATCGACTAAGAAAATTTTTACGAGTCGAGATGTTAGATTTCATGAAGATGTGTTTCCTTATGCCTCCAATCCGCCCACTATTCCTTCTGCCCCGTTGGCCCATGACCCAGGCCCCATTCCACTTCTCTCTAACTCATTTTTTGACTCAACTTTTGACTCTCAGATGCCTCCCACGCCAGTTTCTTCTTCTCCGCCATTCCCAGCCACGCGACCTTCTCTGCATATCCCAGACCCACGATCTTGTCCGCTACCGCCACCTCCGCCTCCGCCTCCACCAGTCCGGCCCCCTGTCACCCTTCGCCAGTATTCCCTTCGACCCAGGCCGCCTGCTCCACCACCGCTCGTCCCTCCTTTTCCTACCCCTCCGTCGTCCCCGGTGCCGGGGTGGTCCCCATCCCCACCATCTTCTCCGTCTCCTCCTCCCTCGCCTCCACCCGTAGCTCTTTCCGACCCGCCTCCTCCTGGCCCACCACCGCTCCGTCGCTCCACCCGCTCCGCTGCACCACCTGCTCGGTTCGCCGATCTCGACTTCTCCAAGCCTCAATCCAATGCTTGCACTTACCAATCGCCCTCCTTCCCGCCAGGTCCTTCCAAAGGTACGCGGTATCCATTGGCCAATTATGTCTCTTATCATCGTTACACTCCTGCCTACTCCTCTTTTGTGGCTCAGCTCAGTGCCGTCCATGAACCAGATTCCTATTCTGAGGCGGCTGCTGTCCCCGCATAGCGGGATGCCATGAAAGCCGAGTTGGAGGCCTTGCAGGCCAACGGTACATGGACCCTCACCACGCTGCCCCCTGGGAAGTCCCCCATTGGTTGTCGATGGGTTTATAAAGTCAAGCACAAGTCTGATGGTTCCATTGAACGGTACAAGGCCCTGTTGGTGGCCAAGGGCTTCACGCAGTTGGCAGGTATTGACTATCAGGACACCTTTTCTCCTACTGCTAAAATAGTTACAGTCCGTTGTCTACTTGCATTGGCTGCGTCCCGTGGCTGGTCCCTTTCTCAGCTCGATGTCCACAATGCCTTCCTCCATGGCAATCTGGATAAAGAGATTTATATGTCTCCACCGCCAGGGCTCCGGAGACAGGGGGAGGAGCATTTGGTTTGTCGGTTACATAAATCCTTGTATGGTCTAAAACAAGCTTCAAGGCAGTGGTTTTCTAGATTTTCAGAAGTTATTCTATCTGCTGGTTTTGTGCAATCTAGAGCGGACTACTCTCTTTTTACCAGAAGGCAAGGCAAGGCAAGTCTTTTACAGTCTTATTGATATATGTTGATGACATATTAATTACTGGCAATGATCCTGTGAGTATAGCTGATGTCAAGAATTTTTTGCATAAAACATTTCGTTTGAAAGATCTTGGCTGCGTAAAGTATTTTCTTGGCATTGAGGTTTCTGCATCCAAGAGAGGAATTTTTATTTGTCAGCGCAAGTATGCGTTAGAAATTATAAAAGATGCAGGATTATTGGGCGCTGCCCCTGTTGATACACCCATGGAACGTGGTTTAAAGTTGTCAGATAAGACTGAATTACTCAAAGATCCAGAGAAGTATAGGCATTTGGTTGGAAGATTGATCTATCTCACAGTGTCAAGGCCAGATATTACATATCCTGTTCATATATTAAGCAGGTTTATGCATCAGCCTCGAAAAGCCCATTGGGAGACAGCCTTGCGAGTGGTACGCTACCTCAAGTCAGCTTCTGGTCAAGGCTTATTCTTTTCCTCAAATAGTGATCTTCGGCTACGAGCCTTTTGTGACTCAGATTGGGCCGGGTGTCCACTTACAAGAAGGTCTACTACAAGGTATTGTGTGTTCTTAGGACCTTCTTTAATCTCATGGAGGTCTAAACGTCAGAAAACAGTCTCTCTTTCTTCAGCTGAAGCTGAGTATCGTGCTATGACAGGAGCTTGTTGTGAGTTGACTTGGCTACGTTATTTACTTCAAGACTTGGGGATTTTACACCAGGAAACGGCATTGCTTTATTGTGACAACAAGGCTGCCTTACATATAGCAGCAAATCCAGTGTTTCATGAACGTACAAGACATATAGAAATGGATTGTCACTATATCAGGGATAAGATCCAAGATGGTTCAGTGGAGACACGGTTTGTGAGTTCTGGAAATCAATTGGCTGATGTTTTGACTAAAGCTCTTGGCAAGGAAGACTTCATGCTTATGATTCGCAAGTTGGGCGTGCAAGATATCCACTCTCCACCTTGAGGGGGAGTGTTGGAAAGTAGAGCAAAATTAGCTTGATATAGCTGTCAACATTCAACACATTCATTCTGTATCATCACAGTTAATTCTATATAATTAGGCATTAATAGGCCACGAATAGTTTTCCTTTTTTGTATCCTAGAATCAAGCTATATCTTTGTATATATGACACACAGATCAATACAACAATTATCACTTCCTGAAAATCTGTTTCTGTTGTTTTTCAAGCTTCTTGAATTCTTGAAGATTTCAAAGTTATAACCATGAACACTTCTTTTTGTTTTCGGTTTTGTTTCTTGTATAAAGCAATTTTGGTTTTTGTTTTTGTTTTCTTGAACTGAAATTTGTGATTTCAAGTGAGATTGAAGGGTTGATTTTAGATGTTTAGTTTTCGAATACTATGAAGCATGTTTTAGGTTTTAGGTTTTCAAAGTGAAAGTTGCGATTTCAATGACGTTATGCATGATTGTTGGTTTTGTGCGAATAACCCATCGTTTATGTGTTAATTGATCTTAGGATGCATACATTGATTGATGAGCATGTAATTGAATCCATATTCAGATATGCTAGCATTCTGGGTCTTAATAATTGAAGTGCAAACCTATAATTCCTTAGGTAAATCAACAATGAGTTTTGCATGATAAGATTAGCATTCTAACTTGTTATATTTGCTTGAATTGATCAAACTTTTATATGTGCTTGATGTGTTGATTGTGTTCTTATTAGTGATTAGCTACCACAAGTAATTGTATGCTTAATAGGGTTAACTATGGTGCGTTCATCTAGTTAATTAAATTAAGGGAAGTAAAAACGACTTTGTATGCGTTCATCTTTGTTCTTGATCGATTCCTTGCTATAACATGTTTTGATTCGTAATTTGGACTTTGAAACCTTGCCAACGTGTTAATAGTGGTTGACTACATCTATATTTCATTCCATCCATAATTATCTTCTTGATTCTGTCTTTTGGTGTGTCACTTGTACATTATTTAGTTGTTAATTTAGAAATTAAAAAACCTAAATCCCCTTTCTTCTGTAAATCACAAATCTCATGTATATATTTTTGTTTTTCTTTTGCCTAACATTTTATTTTGTAGGAATAAATGAAGCTCTAATCCCCGGTTGAGAACGATACTATACTTGCTCTTACTACATTGATAGGGTTTTAAATTGTGTACTAACTTTGGTGCAGTCATCACAGAGAAGAAGCTCAGGGGATTGGTAAGATAGAAAACCGGCTGGAAAATGGTTATTTGGATCCAATGGCACCCTAAACAGCGAGCAATATCATATTCACCGATCTGTAAAACTCCAATCCTATGATCTACCATTAGGTTTTCTGGTTGAATGTCTCCATGTAAAACTCCATGGGAGTGGCAATGTGCTACTCCTATTAAGAGTTGGTACAAAATTGAACATATAGTCCCAATATCTTATCTGCAGTGGATGAAACTTTTCAAACTTTTGGTTGATTGATATTTCAAAACAACATGGAAAACCGTGTTATCACCGCTGACATCCCAATCAATCGACTCCTCTAATGATACTATGTTAGGATGTGGAGGAAGAGCATGAAGACACGACAATCCGCGAGCAGCATTTAGTATCATAATCCGATCTTTCTCCATAAATTGAAGATTATAACCAATCTCAGGCTATAATTCCTAATTAATCGACTATGAATGGTGTCATCCAATTTCGCCTTGTCCTCTGGATTCATTAAAAAATATGGATGATGTAGGCATAATTCCAATGGGATTCTTTCAGTTGGATTCACATTTAAAAAGTTAGAATGCTATCTTATCTTGCGATGCTTGATCACAAAGGCTTTGACGAGTGGATAAGTGAGGCAAGGTAGAGAGTCAACCATTAATCAGAATAAAATAAAGGTTAAACTAAGAATCAAGTTTCTACCAGAGCTGTTTTTTAGGCCAAACTTTGAGTCAATTTGTGTCATTTATTAATCTCAAATACGAAAGTGGATCTACACGTCAATGAAAAAGACAACAAAGAGATTATATTCAAAACACCATACCTATACATGAATCACAGAAAAAGTATAACTAAGAAACAAGGCAACATTAAAATAATAACTTACATCGATCTATATGGATAAAAGGTTCATTAATTCTCCTTCCTAGTTTGAGACTGTCTTTCTTTAAAGCCATTTTAACCAAAGGACTTGGGAAAGTCATTTCTTTTCCATTTGATCAATTGCTCACAAGGTGAGGAGACTCATTTCCAAAAGTAGGTATCAATATATTTCAAGTGCATAGATCAAAACTAATCAACAATATATATATATATATATATATATATATATAAACTGACAAGAATGATAAAAGAATTTACCAAACACACAAGCATAGGTGCAGATGTCCACTACAGGACTGTTTCGGATGTCATTCAATAGAAGCTCTGGACTCTGGTAGCTTAGAAAATCTGAAAGAGATTTTAGATTATACATGGGATCGACGGGAAGTGACCATAGGGGATGAGCTATATCAAACCCAGTCAGTTTGATTTGAACTGTCTTCATCAATTATTACAGTCTAATATCTCCATGCAGGAGTTGATTCTCATGACAGTGCTGAACTCCTTTCAAGAGTTGGAGCATAATAAACTGGGCTTTCTGTTCAGGAATTCGTCCACATTTTTGTAGTAAACTTCTCAAAGTCATATGAGAGCTTTCAAGAATGACATGAAAAACAGGACTGCCTTGGACGTTGCTGTCAACCCACTCAATCACTCTAACCACGTTGGGGTGTGGAGGAATGTCCCTCAGTTCTTACAAAGCATGTCCGGCAGTAAGAAATGCTTCACGGTGGCACGCGCCTGGAAGGCCGTGCCAGAATTCAACAAAGGGACTTGTTTTCCGAGTTGGGTAGTTCCTTACTTGACGGCTCTTTCTTCTCTTCAAGCTTTAGAGCTCAAGATTCCAATCTACGTTGTCCATTTTGATTGAGAGCGTTTGGGGGGCATGCAACTGACAAGTTGAACAAGGGAGAAGAAGCGACGATCAAGGCAAAGAAAAAGGGGGGGGGGGGGGGGTGGTTTTAGGGGTCTGCGCCGGCGTCTATATAATGGCGGTTATGGAGGTACGGCGGCACACTGAGAAGAAGCGAACACAATGTTGAAGACGAAGCCAAAAAAAATTAGGGGGAACTTTTTGATGACACAAAATTGGGGGGAATTGAGAGTGGAGTGGAGTGGGGTTTAGCCGTTTAAAAGGTTATGGTTGGTGGAATTTCCTTTTCTTATTTTGTAGTTTTTGCTTCCCCTTTCTCCCAATAACGTATTTAGGTCATATATTTTTATTAATAATTCTTTTTGTAAAAATAATCAAATAAATGCTTCTAATATAGTCATAATCGGTTCCATCTTTCATTTATTTCATAAGCTTGCTCATCTAAGGAATTATTTTTGACTCGCTCTCCAAGACCCTAACGACGCCCAACTTGGGGCCGACCTCTAGAAGTGCCTCTATGGTTGCTGCCCCAATTCTCTTGGCCGAGAAGGAGCACGACGGTGCCAGGAAATGATACATTGTGCTTGGACTAGGGGCCCAAAAGATGAAGAAAAATACATGATACATGTCAGGCCATTGCTAAAATGCTGTTTTGTTTAGGTGCGTATCTCATTTTGGGTGTCCGGGTCACTTTGGGTGCTTGGAAATGATTTGCCTCAAAGTCTCAAAACTTTGGGATAATTGATGCGTTTTGGGTCTCCAAAGCAGTTCTAGGTGTTTTTCGGATCTAGGCCCAAGTGTGGACCAAACTGGCGAACTTCAGTTCTCTAGAGTTCTGAGGTTCTATATTTGGGATCCTAGAGGACCTAACCAACAAACATCTCTTATATTTGACATAGGTAGTGCGAGCCAATCTTCTATAGTAGCATTGACGAAGCAGGATTCAAGCTATTTTTATTAATAAATCATGTGTAGGTGATCCTAGTTTATTTGATTTTGTTGGTTTAATCCTTGTATTATCAAGTTACCTGTTACTTGGAGCTTATTATAAATAATGACATTTTCTTAGATTATTTTTAAGGTAGTCTAGGCAATGGCATGGTGAGTCGTTGTGTAACCCACTCCTTTTCATGGACAAAGACAAAAAAAGAATTTTTAAATTGACTACATGGATCTGTATATTATGTGTTATACCCTATGCCGTTGAAATTCATCAGCAAATGTGTGCATGCCAACAAAAATTCATTAGTAAAAATGTATATGCTCGAAATAATTCAAAATATAAAGTATGTTTTTATTTTGTGAGAGATTCCTGACGAGTATTTGATCAACAAATATGTGCCCTATTACTTTATTTTATTGGAGGCTCCAAGACCCCAACAAGGTGCACCTAAGAATTTAGAATTGTGAGGTTGAACCTAAAGTAGAAAAAATTGAAGCATTTGTGTAAAAAATAAAATAAAAATTTTGAAGTATTAATTACATTCTGATGTGTACTCGTGTATCTCTTACATGCTGCAGGAATTTTAGAAACTCTGTATTCTGGTTACAATGATTTTGGTAGTGTTATGCAATACAACTTTAATCAACAATTTTATTTTTCCCATGAGAATGAATCCTAGGAAGAGGAAAATAAGCATCAGTCCCTAGTGACCATAAGGTGAAACCAAACTACTGAGAAAACACGATTGAAGAAATAAAAGTTCTTGATAATAATTTTTTTTTTCCAGATACACAAATGTGATGGTATACTACAGAGAGAAAAATCCACTTGTCAATATTTGGAAGAATCTCATCTTTTTGTGAACTCTTTGGATTTGACATCCTTCTAACCCAAATTATTTTTCAATATCGACATCGTCCTCTCCTCGCCTTAATTTCCTCCTCCCTTCCTCTTCTTGCTTCCACTTTCTTTTAATTTCTGGAAAAGCCAAATGTAGATCACGTCAACCAATAATAAAAAAGCTAACTGATCATGTGGATTGATCAAGAGAGAAAAAAAAATGTGCCCAATGCCTAAAGGACTGATCATATAGATACAAACTCGGGAAGAGCATTACCGAGGTGGCCAATCTTTTGGCCTCTGTGACTCGTTCTAAAATTGAAGGACCTGAAATTCGGGTAACTTTATGCCTAAATATTAACAAACCGTAAGCTTTTGAAACTCTCCTTTAGTGTTTCAAAAACATACAAATAAACTGGAGCCTACTGATAAGCTTTTCTATCTGTATATACCACTCCAACTCATACTGATTCACCGGCCAGCAAGATTGCTACTGCATGAGCAGTCCTTCCTACTTGATGAACATAATTCCTGCTGACTCACTTGTAATTAGAAAACCAGGCAACAGTATTTCAATGATATAAGTATTAAACAATAATTTCTCTTCTATCATTTTTCCTTTGAACTACCTAAATTTTTCTGACGATGCATGATTTTTAAACTCATCATAACATGGAAAAGGTTCAGAATACCAGGGAGATAAAATTTCAATGAAGTGGGAAAGAAATAACAATAATCCAATTCCACCAGTGTAGAATCCATGATGCGTTGGGGAAAGGAAGGAAAATAAAGCTGTATCAAAGACAATACTACTACTGTCACATGCTGGTGATAAGTTTTATAATTGTATTTGAGTGCAACAAGAAGTGCTCCAAGTAATACCACAACTACAGAAACTAGGATAACTTTAGATGGTATAATAGGGGAATCCAGTCTTCCCATTAAGTAAAATTCTACAAAATGCAGCTTCAAAGTTCATTGTGTATTTGTTTTAAACAGCATCCTCACCTACATAGCAAACATCTTAACCTGACACAAATGATAAACAACCAGCCCTACACTATATTAGCAATAGAAAGCCTCACCTTAAGAATTTGAGGGAATATCATAATTAATAAACCATATCCACCGATGGAATATCTAATACTTGCCACATCAGTGCAGTTAAGTTCATTACACTGTCCAGCTTTAAACATATTTAAGGCACCAAATCTTTTTGACTGCCAGAAGGATGACACAAACAAGGTCAGATAAATTCCACAACATCAACCAACTGAATATGCTTCAAATGAGTAATGACTCACAAGTGTTAATTCAGAGTAACATAACTGGCTCATATGACCACTAACAAGGGTGGCTCTTATCCCAAGATTCGAAGTATCAAAGCCGATAGGTGTTTTGCATTACATGTATGAGTAAGAACCATAGTTGTACATTGACACTTCGCGGTCAGAATATATATACAAGATAACAGATTAACAGTGCTGTAGGCACAAAAGTTGTAAACTTGAGTTTATATCCAAGGGAGTTGGACATTATACAACAACGTACAAAAACAGCAGGAATGTTAGAGAGACTAAATCTTCTCCTGAAATCAAGTCATCTAATTCTTCTCCATTAATTTGTTCATAGGCTGTTTTGATACTGAGCTATAATTGCTTATCAGTTTTTTATTCTAGCTGTAAATATAGTTTAATGCCTGCATTGTAACAGCAGTCTATTACTGCTATATATGTGTACAATTGTAAACATCAACTCAATGAAAAATCACTTTCTACAAGGAACTCCATGCGCAAAGTAAAACTGCAAGCCACAGTTATAATTACAGCTTCAGAATGCATGTCAGATCAACTATTGAGACATCTGATTTACAGTGTACAATATATTTCAAATGCTCGATAGATGCTTGATATTTGTCTGTCTTTGTGGCCCATTAATTTCTACCCTATAACCACCATTCATGTATGATTATAATAGTCACTCATGCCTTTCCACTCCCTAAGCACACACACTTCAGATGTTAAACCAGTCCACTTTAGTAGCTATAATTCCCAGAGGATTCACAAGCCCTTGACATGTAAATGAGGTACAGGCATTATATAAAGGATTAACAATACTAAAACTAGAAGAATAACAAAAGAGAAACAAACCTTGTGCTGGGCTGGCAGAAAAGGATACTGCGGCTTTAGTGTTTCAATGGTGGAATATTTAGGTTCTACTTAAATCTGAGACAACTCCAGAAATTAGGTTGTTGTTGTAGTATAAATGTATTATGTATAATATGTATGTATTATGTAATAGGTACCTGAGTGTATAATGTAGATATAAAGACTTGTGTAACATGCTTTATGCCAAGAGGCAACAAGCACGGCAATTATCATCATTGAAGATAACCAAGTGGAGTTGTTTTGATGATGATCATAGTTACCAAATTGGTTTTCTCTTAGAGCATTTACACTAGCTTTGTACTCCTATATAAACCTCCATTGAGAGAAGAATAAATACACATTACTCTCTCTCTCTCTCTCTCTCTGTGTGTTAATTTATGCTTGTGCTCAAACATGTTATCAGCACGATATTGCTCTAGAATTAGAATTGAAAATTGACAAGAGAAAGGAAGTTCATCATCCAATCGAAGTCATTTTTCCAAACCTACAAAAAACCTCCAAACCCTAGCACATATCAAAGCCTTTGTTCTCAGAAGCCCAGAACCGGCCTCAGAATCGCCAGAACGGGCCGGAAACAGCCTGAACCTGCTGCCGAAAGATTTGAACCGCTACCGGACCGCTGTCGAGTCCTGCCGAGAGCTGCTGAGAAGCTGTCGAGAAGCCCTGCGGAGCACCTGCAGAGAAGCTATCGAGACTTGCCGACAGCTCTTGCCGAGCACTGCCGACAGCTCTTGCCGAGCACCTGCCGACAGTTGCTGAGACATCTGCCGACAGCCTGCCGAGACACCTGCCGAGCAGCTGCTGACAGATCTGCAGTGCCATTTTCCAGCGATTTTTTCGGTGACTTTTCCTGTGACTTTTCGGATGATTTTCTCGACTTTTTCCAGTGATCATTCTGGTCACCTCCAACAACTTTTTCAGGCCAAATTTTCCGGCAACACTATTTCGAGGTATTTTTTACTAAAAGTTCCTGTTTTTTAGTGTTTATTCCTTTTCTTGAGAACTTGCAATCAAAAAGAGGAATTATAGAAATTCACGCTAAACGAACTAAAAACGTTCGTAATCAATGAACTAAGAGTGTTCATAATATTCAGACTAAGAGCGTCCGCAAGCATCAATTTATGACCCTATTAAACATCATTGTTTCAATCTAATCTAAATATTCTTAGAAATTGATTTCTTGTTAGCATAGCTCGGAAATCTTATTATTTTAGTTTTCGTGGAAGTTTAAACTCCGAAACTAATATATCTTTTCTTCTTATCTTTAGGATGTCAAATGAACCTAGCTAGACTCGACTTTCAAATCCTTGACTCAACAGGTTCGGATTCCCATAGCTGGAAAACCGACGTTGAGAACCATCTCACATCGAAAGGGATGTTGCCCATCATCCAGGCACCAAACGCGGGCCTTGTGTTCCAACGAACACCCATAAAGCATGCACAAGCAATTATCTTGATGCGACGCCATATGGATAAAGCACTCAGATTAAAGTACATGTTCATCAAAGATGCAAGGGACCTATGGGTAGCGCTAGAGGAGCGCTTTGATAATATCCAGGATTCCCTCCTCCCTGACTTGAAGGTTCAGTGGAACAATATATGCTTCTTCGACTTCAAGTCTATTGCTGAATACAATTCAGCTCTTCGCCTTAAAGCCATGTTGAGGTTCTGTGAAAAACCTCTCTCAGAAGAATAGCTAATTGAGAAGACTCTCTCACCTTCCCCGTCGCAGCACCTTTTCTATCAAAGCAATATCGCACTGAAATCAATGCTGGACGAATTATGAGGTTCAATGAGCTCATCAATGTTTTGTTGGTAGCTGAAAAGCACGACAACATCTTCGTAAAGAATTATAATTCAAGACCCGTTAGAACCAAGAGCGTTCGTGAGGCGAATTATAATGCACCCAAAAGAGGGTGCAAGGAGTGGTACCCTAACAACAGGGGACATGAAGGGCGAATGAGTCAATATAACCGCCCCAATAAGGAAGGAAACCGTAACTTTAGAGCGGGCACACGTGATGGCAACTCCACACGTGGGAGAGGTGGATATGGCAACACCAGCCATGGAAGAAGCCCATGAGCCGTGGAGGTCGCACCATACACCGTGGTAATAGCAGCAACCCTCCTAGGGAATTTCCACAACGTGCACCACTTGCACCTCAAATGAAGGGAAGTAACCACAATGACATGTGTCATCGATGTGGATCAATCGAGCATTGGTTTAAGCAATGCCATGCAAGTACCCAACTAGCTGCATGCTACAAGGAGTACAAGGAAGCCAGGGAGCAAAAAGCCAACCTTGCTGAAGATGAAGATAGTGAAGATGTCAATCTCACCATAGAGGATTTCAAAGCTGAAAATGAAGTGCACGAGGATACCGCAGACTTTGATTAGAATAGTCCTTTCTATTTTCCAAGAAAGGCAAATGTGCCTTAGTCAATAAATAATAATTGTATTAACTCTTTCTCATGTGGCGCATCAAATGAAGTATGATGCCTAGGAAAGTAATTGAGATCGGGGTATTTAAGCGAGCCTCGCTCCACAACATCTCTCTCTCTACTTTCCTGGTCATATTTCATTGGAGTTACCAAACGGATTGAGTAAACTACAATTTGTCTAAGTTTGATTTTATTCTGGAATAGACTCTGGAAACTTTGATGTAATCATTGGCTATTTTCCTTATTAATATTGTGTCGCATTATTATTCAATGTCATGGACATGTGTTAAAATTTCGAACTTTATTATTTTTCAGTATATTTCCCGGAGAATTGGAATGCCTTTTTGATAGTGGCACCACACATACTATACTACGACATAGGCAACTATTTTTATGGATGACACCTAGTCGATCTTCAGTGACTATGATGGCAGGATCAATACAACTAATTCATGGTCGAGGACCAACACAATTTATGTTGCCAAATGACACAAATATTAATGTCACTGAAGCTCTAGATGCTCCAAGGGTTGGAAGAACCCTATTGGGTTTCAAAGATATAAGAGCCAATGGTTTTCATTTGGAAACACATTACCACTAATGACTAGGGAAATACATGAGTATTAGAGAAATTTATGTGTCGCTCTAGTGGATTGTATGCAACCACTATTAGAGTCATTGAATCCAACCATCTCATGAATGAAAATTTATGGGATTCTGACACATATAGGCTTTGGTACGACTGTTTGGGACATCCAGGTCGTGATATGATAATTCGTATATTAAAGACTTCACACGGATATCCATTCTTTAAAACAAAAAAAAGTACGAACAAAAAATTAGTCCAAGGAGTTACTTTTAAAGCCTATCATTCGTTTTGCAAAGCTTGCTCTTTAGCAAAAGTATGATCGAGACCATCCTATGCAAATGACACTAAAGAAAATATACAATTCTTGCAAAGAATACAAGGTGATATTTGTGGACCTATTCACCCAACTTGCTGACCATTTAGATATTTTATGGTGTTGGTTGATGCATCGACACGTTGGTCACATGTCATGCTCTTATCCACAAGAAATGCTGCATTTGCTAAACTCCTAGCACAAATAATTAAGTTAAGGGCTCACCACCCTGATCATCCTATTAAGTCAATTCGTCTTGACAATGCTGGAGAGTTTACATAAAAAACTTTTGATGATTATTGCATGTCCATTGGGATCGAGGTTGAACACCCTGTCCCTCATATACACACCCAAAAAGGTCTCGCAGAAGCTACCATTAAAAGACCTCAAACGGTTGCTAGAGCATTAGTTATGCGCACTAATCTCCCTATTTCTGCTTGGGGCTATGCAATATTGTACGCAGCTGTGCTTATTCGTCTGAGGCCCACTGCCACCCAACTCTTTTCTGAGTATGAGCCTAATGTCTCACACTTACGTATATTTGGGTGTACAGTCTATGTGCCAATTGCACCGCCACAGCGCACCAAAATGGGTTCTCAGAGACGTGCTTGCTACAAACATGCCTGCAATGATTGATGTCCCTAAAACTAGAGGACATGACGTCCCCTATATAGGTGACGCAGTGGCTAGGCCCACGACTCCTGCCAGGAAGCTCGGGAGGCCCATAGGTTCGATGGATTCTCGCCCAAGAAAGAAAGCCAGTTTGGCACAAAATAATCCATTAATCATCGATACAAATAATTCATCTCATGAGAATATTCTAGATTATGGTTATGTTCAAGAAACATCATTGGGAGATGCTCCAATAACAGAACCAATTCCAGAGAATAGAGAGATCTCCATGAATTACACTAGTGTACATGTGATGATGGATAGAAATTCTATGGCTATTGATGATGCATTCGCATATCATATTGCAAAAAGAATTATAGAATACGATGATATCGAACCTCGCTCTGTTGAAGAATGTTAACGAAGAGCAGATTGACATAAATGGAAAGATGCGATCCAGACTGAATTAGATTCACTAACAAAGAGACAAGTATTTGGGTCTATAACGCTGACACCCCTAAATACAAAGCATGTTGGCCATAAATGGGTATTTGTTAGAAAGAGTAATGAGAAGAATGAAGTTGTTAGATATAAAGCTCGCCTTGTGGCACAAGTTTCTCACAACGCCCTAGAATCGACTACAAGGAGACATATTCTCCCGTAATGGACGTTATAACGTTCTGCTACTTTGTCAGTTTGGCAGTTTTCGAAAAACTTGACATGCAGCTTATGGATGTGGTTACAGTATATCTCTATGGGGATCTAGATTCAGAGATATATATATATATATATATATATGTGAAGGTTCCATATGGACTTCAATTACCAAAATCAAGTGGCTCAAAACCACGGAGCGCGTTTTCAATAAGATTAAAACGCTCACTAGATGGATTGAAACAATCCGGACAGATGTGGTATAATCATCTAAGTGACTACTTGATTGGGAAGAGATATGTTAACAATGAAATATACCCATGTGTTTTCATTAAAAGAACAAGTTCCGGATTTGCAATTATAGCAGTTTATGTCGATGACATGAACCTAATTGGAACTCTAGATGAGTTAAAGGAAACTGCTAAATACTTGATATCCGAATTTGAGATGAAAGATCTTGGGAAGACACGGTTTTGTCTCGGAATAGAACTCGAGCACCGTAGCAATGGGATCGTGATTCATCAGTCAGCATATACTCAAAAATTACTAAGGCGCTTTAATGAAGATAAAGCAAAGCCTGTAAGTACTCCCATGATCGGCCGTAGTCTTGAGCCCGGAAAAGATCAGTTTCATCCAAAGGATGAGGACGAAGATCTATTAGAGGTTGAAATGCCCTATCTAAGTGCAATAGGCGCATTATTATACTTAGCTCAATGCACAAGACCGGATATCTCATTCGCAGTAAACTTGTTAGCTCGACTTAGTTCAGCACCAACACAATCCGCCATTGGGTTGGTATAAAGACAATTTTTCGATACTTAAAAGTACGATTGATATGAGATTGTTTTATCCCTACAGAGAGAAAAGAAAAGATGAAAGTATGGGATCAGACCCCATAAGGCAAAACACCATCTTCCGTAATGAAGACACCAGCACCACCATCCATGGTGGCCGACGTTCTCCCCCTCCCCTCCATCAAAATGATGGTGATGTTTTAATGGGTTTTGCTGATGCATGGTATCTCTCTGACCCTCACAAAGGTCGCTCCCAAATAGGTTATGTCTTTACCATGGGAAGCACCGCGATATCTTAGAGATCTACAAAACAGACCCTTGTTGCTACTTCCTCAAATCATGCAGAGATTATTGCTCTACATGAAGCTATGCGTGAATGTATATGGCTAAGGTCTGTAAATGGACACATTCGAGGAACTTGTGGTTTGAAGTTTACCACAAATGAACCTACATGCATCTACGAAGATAATGCAGCTTGTATTGAGCAAATGAAATTAGGTTTAATCAAGGGCGACAATATCAAGCATATATCGCCTAAATTCTTCTACAGCCAGCAACAACAAACACTTCTAAATATTGAAGTAAATCAAATCTGATCAGAGGATAATGTAGCGGACTTATTTACTAAGTCATTACCAAAATCCCCCTTCGAGAAACATGTGAAGAGCATCAGATTGAGAAAGTTATCCGAACTCCATACTCAATGCGCGTTGTGCCTTTTTTCTCCTTCGACCAAGATTGTTTTTTCTCACAAGGTTTTTTTTTACTTGGCAATGTTTTTAACGAGGCAACCTAGAAGCGCACGACCTAGACAATACAATTGACATGAAATATCCAAGAGGGAGTGTTGTAGTATAAATGTATTATGTATAATATGTCTATATCATGTAATAGGTACTTGAGTGTATAATATAGGTATAAAGACTTGTATAACATACTTTATGCCAAGAGGCAACAAGTATGGCAATTATCATCATTGAAGATAACCAAGTGGAGTTGTTTTGATGATGATCATAGTTACTAAATTGGTTTTCTCTTAGAGCATTTACACTAGCTTTGTACTCCTATATAAACCCTCTATTGAGAGAAGAATAAATACACATTACTCTCTCTTTCTGTTAATTTATGCTTGTCCTCAAACAGTTGTTACAATTTGGGAGAAATTTGGGAAGAATGATCATGGTGCAGGTTCTCATCATACCTTCAGAGGGTTCCTTAGACAAGCCCTTGCAGCTTCTTGACCTGCAATTTCACAACCGCAACTCTTATAACTCATATAATAGCTAGTCAAAAGATTTTGAGTAGAAATAAAACAAAAATCTGTTCAAAAGATAAGTTCTTAAAGGATGGTAAATGTCCAATCACCCTATCACTTACGGTACTTATTGTCCAGTATTCCATGGTATAAAAGGAAAATAATATCAGTAATACAACCACAACTGTACTTGCATTGAAATCGTTGAGCCATACCTTTTTAGTCATGGTAGCAGAAAGCAAATATGTTCTCCGTTAACGAGGGATGACTTTCAGAATGTCATCAAGTGTCTTTTCAAAGTCCTCATCAAGCAATCTGTCTGCCTCATCTAAAACCTGCTCAATTGAAACTAAAAGGTTTCTTAGCATTTCCAGACAAGTCTGAGATATGGGATATCTGAGGTCATTAAAGAAGCAAGGATAACTTAATTTAGGGCAACCGTAAATGACAATGTCACTATTCTTAATGGATGGGAAAGAAGATGCGAGATATAGTCTAGGAAAATGAAAACAGACTGTTGTAATGACATAAAGCATCTAAGTATTCAGTAATAGTACAAATGTATGCAGGGTCTCTTATTAATTTTACTTTTTCTGTATATGATCTTCAAATTTTTCTTTCCAGTCAGTCTTCATTCACCCTCTTGGTATTTTACTTTCTTCTTTTAACAATCTTCCTCTGGTTCTAGCTGTCTACATTGAATATGTTCATACCTATTCCATCTAAGTTGAAATTGCATCTACAATAGGATAGTGAAAATCATCAGATCAATGAGATCTTACAAAATAATTCAACATGAGAAGAGAAAATCCTTTGTTGGATACATGATCATGGGGCGTCCAGGTGTAGCAACCTTCAAGGGAATATAACAGTAAAAACAACAATAAGTACCTAACAAAGTTATATACAATTGTCAACTTACCGAAATTTCTATATCCTTTTTGGATATTCTTATGTTGGCACAGAAATACCTACACATCTATAACAAACTAAATTCTGTTTTCTATCAAGAAAATAGTATCATTTTTAAAAATTTATTAAAAACTCTTCATAGGATAATATCAGAATAACATGAATACAGACTTTATTTTAAATTATACCTTCATTATGAGCAATGTCAAGCTAAGATTCTAAAAAGCCTAGAAATCCAAGTAAAATATAGTACAGATGTCAAGGAAATCAAGCCTCCCATACTAGAAAATATATAGAGTAACTAACAAAAATGCACAGTAGGTTTGTTTGGCATCGATAGTAGTTTTTCAAAAGTATGCTAGTAGCATTTTCACACAGTGCTAGTAGCATTTACAAACAGTATTAGCAGCTTTTCTTTTTTACAGTATATCACTTATCTTGAAAAAATAAAAGAACTAACAATAGGTTTGTTTGACAGTAATAGTAGCCTTTCAAAACTGTTCAAGCAACATTTTCATAGTGTATCTCAAAATCAATATACAAATGAAACTCATGAATGTCAATCTAACATGCTGAACACAAGCATTCTTTTGTACTATTTAAGTGTACCACCAAGAGTGAGAAAAACCAAACCAGTAGGAGGCAGGTAGGTAGAAACCAAGAAGTATTGTTCTTGAAAATTTGTTTCATGGCCATTGATAACGACGACGCTCTTGCTAGTTCTACCACTGAGCTAGTTAGAGTCTAAGGCAGATTACTACAAAAAAAAAAAAAGAGAAGCCATGTACACTAAATGAGATCAACAAACCTAACAAACAAGGAGAACTAAAGTTCAACAACAATAATCATGATAAATTTACAATATAAGATATCATCACACGATTCTTACATGACAGATACATGGTTTATAGCAATTCTTCTACGAAAATTGCAACATATTGAAGATAAGATCATGCATTGCGTCATAAATTTTACGAAACAAAGCAAACTAAAAGAAGTGAGCATTGTATAAATTACCTGCTTTGGTCATGCCAATGCCACTATCAATGATTGAGAACGTCTTGTTCTGCCCAATGAATTACATTGAACTTTTCATTAATAAATTCATAAGAATTGAGGCATACGAATCATGCTATGCGGCCCCTATCAAAATCATGCATGATGCAAGTGGACCACTTGGAAAACATGTGGATTTGGAGCAGCTACCAACTTTGAAGTTTTCAAAACAAAGAAGTAGATGCGCTAATTATTGCACAATCTATACAAATTTCATCAGATGTATCATCTCACTTTGCAAATCAAACAATTCTGAAACTCAACTATCCAATTCATGCTCCAATTTCAAATTACAGGACATACAAAAAGTAGGATAATTCATTTCTGAAGTACCTTTGCGGAAGGTTTTGAGCGGTAGAGGTCGGAGATTTGGGCAAATCGGAAGATACCGGTAATGGCTTGGTCAAATCAGAAGATACCAGTAGCAAATCGGAAGATACTGAGTTGGTTCAAATCCACCACGTTCTTGATCTCGATGTTGTACCTGGCCTCGAGCCTCTTGATGACCTTAGTCATGTTGGTGCCGAGCACGACGATCCTAGGGTTTTGAAAGAAGGCCTTCGATGAAGGAAAGCTGGTCAGACCACCATGGGAGTAGCCGGGGCCTCGCCGCCGCCACTGGAGGATAACATGTGAGATCGGGCTAAGGCTCCGGCTCCGGCTCCGGTGTGACTGACCAAGGCATAGGCTCTTGAATTACCGACGAGAGAGAGAGAAGTGAAGAGAGAGAGAGAGAGAGAGAGAGAGAGAGAGAGAGAGAGAGAGAGAGAGAGAGAGAGAGAGAGAGAGAGAGAGAGAGAGAGAGATAGAGAGAGAGAGATCTGCAATTTAATTGTAAAGCTAGATGCAAATGGTTTGGTTGGGTGAAAGGACAAAATCATCATAGAGGAAATACATCTTCAAATGTAAGTGGTCTTATGTGTAAAAAAAAACTTGATGGCCTTATGAGTAATTAAAGTTTTAGAATGACACTTGCATGTAATTTTTTATTTTTAATTAGATCAGTGGTAAATATATCTAATTGTAAAACTCAAGCAACATATACATATATACAAAATAAGTTGATGATATTAGAAGTAAAACAAACCTCAATCACATTGGTACGAGTTGAGACAAAAAATGCCCATCTACCTAGTAAGGTCATATGTGACTTTAAACTGGTGAAATTAGGGGTGAAAATATTCAGAGAATGAGATTAGATAGGCATGCTAACTTGGCCATGTATATACAAGAACGAAGCAATACCCAACCCTCAATTGAAACTATAAAATGGCAGCTGCTTTCTTTGCATGTTTCGTGCATTTGATTAACCAATTTGTTGCCTAGCCTGCTAGTTTTTACATTCTTTAGTCGTTTTATCCAACTACTGCGACCATACTTGAAGAAACTATTCACAGTAGTCTGAACCACAATAACCAAATCACACACTGCACAAGTAGAAATGCCTCTACGAATCTCTCCATTCTGATGAGTGAGTAGCCGTATCCAACCCCATGAAGCTTACTGCAAGCCTCTATTCGTTTAGTAGTTTCATTGATGTAATTGTCGAGCACAATGGCCCGGCATGGTCAATGACCAACCCCATGAAGCTTACTGCAAGCCTCTATTCAGTATGTACTTATTCGTGAATGATCTTAACAAGTAACTTAAATTTTGTACCAAATCGCGATCGATGATATTATTCGTTCATTTCAGGGGATTGTATGTTCTGTACTAGCATTTTTCCTCACTTCATGGAGTATTCAAGCGATAGGACCTCTTTTATCTGTCAGTGTTCAGTCCTTTGCTGCTCATTGTTGTGGCTGTTTCAACTTGGGCTCTGCTTGGTGAGAAATTATACCTGGGTACCTAAGTATATAGTTTGTTTGAATTTATGATAGGCTTGGTTAATCTACTTGTGCTGCAAGGTACGTAACATTGTCTAATTGAAATTGGTGATCATGATTCAGTGCTTTAGCATCTGTCTTGATTGTGGCCCGGCGGAAAACCAAGGAGTAGACCCAGCGAAACAATCCTGTCCACATATGGAAGCTTGGGTTTCAGGCGGGAATTGACAACGACATGTCGTTGAGATTGGACAAGTCACAGACTTGCCGGCTTCTCTAAGAGACCCAGCTCAGTTATCAAATTACGGATAAAATTAGAGAATGAATTCGTTTTCAGTCCGGAATCAGGAGTAAGATTAGCATCATTAGAAAAATGAGTTAGTTTCCAACGAGGACTAGGATTGTCTCTCCTTCAAGTCTATACAAAAGAGAGGTCATCAGAGCAAAGTACCAGAGTGCTCCGCAAATCCCAATTTGGTAGTTGCTGCTTCGTAGGCGTTAAGGCATACAACTTCAAGCATTGTCTCGGTGGAGAAAGGGGTTCATTTTATGGTAGTTTGTTTCCGAATCATTCTACCTTTATTCTGCAATGGAAAACAGCAACAAGTATTGTTCCGGCGGCTCTTGTTCCGAGAGCAATATGACGAAGAAATCAGATAGTCATAAGAATTGTTTGAGTAAATATGTCATGCCTAGAAGTGAACTTTGGACAGAGGGCCTTATCTGTGCTTCTGAGTTCATTCAAAGACGAAAGTCACGAAACAAACCAAGCAGTTTGAAACCTGGTGATAGGAACAAGTCCCGGAGTGGTGCTCATGATGGTTAAAGAGAGGGTGGTCTTTTGGTGCCAATTGGGTGGGCTAGAATTTCAGAAATCGTCCAAACTGTGCGAGCTGATGCACAACAGTTTGCCATTGATGATGAAGATGACTATTTCACTGTTGCAGACTGTTAAAACAACTAATGCACATTGGAATTTTCTAGATCTTTCTCTAGCCATCTAGATCATGTGTGTGTCTAGAACATGTCTAAGTCTGGAATGATCATGTAATTAATCATGTGTAGTGTCTTCTAGAATTATCTACTAGTGAGTGGTTAGCAATTAACCATATATGTTAAGTCGGTGGAATTAACCACATAGGGAAGGTCGGTTATGCAAGTTGATGGACTTGGTTTATATGTATGTATGAAGAGATGTCAGTGTAATTAATGAACTAAGCATCAATCAAAGCTCCTCTGTTTCAATCAAACACCTCCTCTGTTTTAAACTCAAATATCTCCTCTGTTTCTAGTCCTAGCTCACCTTAACAATCTTACACCTTGTCGTAAGTCTCAAAGTCCTAAACACTAATCACCTTTGCCTTCTAAAATCCATCAGGTGGTATCAGAGCCACAAATTCTAACAGTGGTATCAGAGCTGTTCCGATCAATTTGGGGCGTAACACTTGAGTCCACCATGTTGGCATCTACATCCAATCAAACATCCCTTCCTCTTCCAATCTTCACCGGGGAGAATTACGACTTCTGGAGCATCAAAATGAGAACCTACTTTATGTCCCAAGATCTATGGGACATAGTTGACAAATGGTTCTCAACGCCAGAAAATCCCACGATGTATCAATTACGGCAAGAAAAGAAGGAGAAACAAAGAGATGCAAATGCTCTCTATGCTATTCAACAAGCCGTAGATGATGCAAACTTCTCAAGAATCATGGCAGCTTCTACGGCAAAGGAAACTTGGGACATGTTGAAGGAGTAGTTTCAAGGGACGGCAAAGGTGTGTGCCGTTAAACTACAAACAATGAGGAGAGATCTAGAAAATTTAAAAATGAAAGATTCTAAGATCGTAAAAGATTACTATTCTAGAGTAAAGAAAATAGTAAATCAATTAAGAGCCTATGGTGAAAATATTAGTGAGACTAGAGTAGTTGAAAAAATACTCATTAGCCTCACTGAAAAATATGATCCAATCGTTACTGCCATCGAAAATTCTAAAGATATAACAACTCTTTCGGTGACAGAACTAATAGGCTCTTTAGAAGCATATGAAAAAAGATTGAGTAGTCGGAATGAAACTCCAATAGAGAGTGCATTCCAGTCTAAACTCAATCTATGATCTCAGAAATATAAAAAAGATGCAAAGTTGAAAGAATCTTCTAGAGGAGGAGAAAGACCCAAAAATTGGGAAAATAAAAAAGAGACTAAGGAAAAAGAAATTATCCTCCTTGTGGAATTTGTAAAAAGATTAATCATCGAGAAATAGATTATTGGTTTCGAGGCAAACCAAAATGCCAAAACTGCAATAGATTCGGCCATATAGAGAAAAATTGTCAACTCAAGAAGAAACCCCTAGCCAATTTTTCAGAAGAGAATATGGAGGACGAGCATCTCTTCTATTCTTGTCAAGCTGCATTTGAGGAGAAGAACAGGAAGTGGTTTGTCGATAGTGGCTGTAGCAATCACATGTCCGGCGACGAATCCATCTTCACCAACCTTGATACATCAAGGAAGTCAAAAGTGAAATTGGGGAATGGTGACTTGGTTCACACAAAAGGAAAATGTACGATCTCCATCCAGACTAATTTAGGAATTAAATATATTGATGATGTTTTATTAGTTCCTACCTTAGAGCATAATTTACTCAGTGTTGGCCAAATGATGGAAAATGGTTATGCTCTATTATTTTCTGGAGACTCCTGCAAAATATTTGATTAAAAAAGAAGGTTGATTTTTAAAGTAAGGATGGAAAATAGAAATTTTCCTATCCATTGGCTACATATGGTCATGAAAGCAGAAGCAGAAGATTAATGGCTATGGCATAAACGATTCGGCCACTTTAATCTTCATGCACTAAAAATTCTCTCTCAAAAAAACATGATGAGAGACTTGCCAAGCATAAAAGGGATTGAAGATGTCTGTGAAGGCTGTCAATTTGGCAAGCAACATCGACAAGCATTTCCTTCAGGAAAAGCTTCGAGAGCAAAAGACTACTTGGAGCTTGTGCACACGGACATCTATGGACCCATGAGGACTCCATCTCTTGATCAAAGAAGGTACTTCATTCTTTCCGTAGATGATTATACAAGAATGACATGGGTCTACTTTCTACATGAGAAGTCTGAAGTATTCAAGACTTTTCAAAAGTTCAAAAATCATGTTGAAAGACAAAGTGGCCGGTATATTAAATTTCTAAGAAGTGATAGAGGTAAAGAATATACCTTTAATCAATTCAATAAATTCTACGAAGAAGAAGGAGTAGAGCACCAGTTGACAGTGAGCTATACTCCAAAACAAAATGGAGTCTCCGAAAGAAAAAATAGAACTGTGATGGAGTAGAGCACCTGCTAAATAGACGCCCAACGAAAGCTCTACAAAACAAGACCCCAATTGAAGCTTGGAGCAACCGAAATCCGTCGGCGAAGCATCTCGAAGTTTTCGGGTGCATATGTTATGTCCATATTCCAGCAGTTAAGAGACATAAGCTGGAAGAAAAATCAGAAGTTGGCATATTCGTCGGCTACAGCTCACAGTCTAAAGGCTACAGAGTATATAATCCAAAAACCAAGAAGCTCATGATCAGCAGAGATGTCAAGTTTGATGAATTTGCTTCTTGGAATTGGGATAAAGAAGAAGTTGAGAAGAAATTTTTTGTCCCAACAAGAAAGCAGCAGATGACTCCCCCATATCAATTGAGAGAAGAAGCAACTTCCGAACCTCCAGGTACGCCCTCTAATACTCTTCCACCAAATCAACATGATTCTGATCTAGAGTCACCACCTAGAAGAGTAAAGTCATTGAGGGATATATATGAAACATGCAATTTCATATCATTAGAACCTGAGAGTTTTGAAGTTGCAGTAAAAGAAGAAAATTGGAGAAAAGCTATGGTAGAAGAAATTAAAACAATTAAAAAAATAAAACATGGGAGCTTGTAGAACGCCCATCAAATAAAGAGATAATTGGTGCCAAATGGGTTAGACATAAGACCAAATTCAATCCCGATGGCTCAATACAAAGAACTGTTTGGCTACACAGACAATGATTAGGTCGGATCAAAGGATGACATGAAAAGTACTTCAGGCTATGCATTCACAATCGGGTCTGGCATTTTCTTATGGTCTTCAAGAAAACAAGACACAGTAGCTCTGTTATCAGCTGAAGCAGAGTACGTAGCAGGATCAAGCTCAGCATGTCAAGCGATATGGTTGAGAAATTTTTTTGAAGACATGGGAGAGCATCAAGCAAATGCTACAAAGATATTCAGCGACAACAAGTCAGCTATTGCAATGACGAAGAATCCGGTGTTCCATAACAGAACGAAGCACATCGATATCAAACATCACTTCTTAAGAGAAGCATCAACAAATAAAGAAATTGAGCTGCAGTACTGCAAGACAGAGTTACAACTAGCAGATATCTTCACGAAGGCGCTCACAAGGTCAAGATTTGAAATGCTTCGAGGCATGCTCGGAGTAACACCGATGCGCATTAAGGAGGAGTGTTAAAACAACTAATGCACATTGGAATTTTCTAGATCTTTCTCTAGCCATCTAGATCATGTGTCTAGAACATGTCTAAGTCTAGAATGATCATGTAATTAATCATGTGTAGTGTGCTCTAGAATTATCTATTAGTAAGTGGTTAGCAATTAACCACATATGTTAAGTCGGTGGAATTAACCACATAGGGAAGGTCAGTTATGCAAGTCGGTGGACTTGGTCTATATGTATGTATGAAGAGATGTCTGTGTAATTAATGAACTAAGCACCAATCAAAGCTCCTCTGTTTCAATCAAACACCTCCTCTGTTTTAAACTCAAATATCTCCTTTGTTTCTAGTCCTAGCTCACCTTAACAATCTTACACCTTGTCGTAAGTCTCAAAGTCCTAAACACTAATCACCTTTGCCTTCTAAAAACCATCAGGTGGTATCAGAGCCACAAATTCTAACAGTGGTATCAGAGCCACAAATTCTAACACAGACTTAGCAGCTCGGCCTATTTGGTGGTGCCATGTCCTTGCAGGTCACCCCTCAGTTGATGCTTGACTCCGTAATGCCCAGTGGCTACATCCTGCTGTCAGTTTAGCTTTAACAGATGAAAATCTGCTGATTAGTGACAGGATGAAACACCTTTTCTATGAGGTCCCAGTTAGAGTTTCTGTGGGGTTGTTATTTGAGCTCTTGGGACACTCATTTGGCGTTCCATTTGTCGACGAGAATATACCCATTGTACTTCGTTCTTGGCAAGCCCAAAACTTCCTTGTAGCTGTTTTTCATATCAAAGGGCCTATATCAAGTATAAATATGTTGGGCGTCAAAGAAGTTAAGGAACTTCTTTCCACTAGAGGCTATAATGTACCTAGAACAGTGCATGAAGTCATAGCACATCTAACTAGCCGCCTTGCTCGATGGGATGATAGGCTATACTGCAAGTCCATATTTGGTGCCGTAGATGAGTTTGAATTGAAGTTTATGAACATGAGAAACCATGAAGAGATAAATCTATTTAGCATAATTCTCAACCAAGAGATCAAAGAGTTATCAAAACAGGCCATCAGAGTAAAGTGGTCACTCCATGCAAGAGAGGAGATTCTGTTTGAGCTTCTTGAACATTTGAGAGGAAATACAAGAAGAAGTTTGTTGGAGAAAATAAGAAAGAGCACAAGAGAAATGATTGAGGAGCAAGAAAAAGTTAGTGGCCGCTTATTTACAGTTCAAGATGTGATGCAGAGCATTGTTCGTGCATGGTTGTAGGACAGAAGAGTGACACATAATCTTGGTGTTTTTGGTGGCTGTGGCCTTGTAATTTCCATCATCACTGGACTTTTTGGAATCAATGTTGATGCAATGTCTGGAGCAAAAAATGCACCATATGCCTTCACTGTATTTTCAGCCACTCTCTTCTTTATTGGATTCGTGCTTATTCAACTCGGCAACCTTTAACTTGGGTTGAAAAGGCCTATTTCTGAAAACCAAGTTGAAGCTAGAAAGTAGGAGCTTCAAGAGTTGGTTCAGAAATTTCACCAAGAGGCAGAGACTCATTCCTTGGTTCGTAAAAATGTGGCCAGGAAAAATTTACCCCCAACAATGGGAGATGCATATCCTCATTGAGTAGGTTACAATGTGGGAAGTACATTTTGCACCAATCTCTCGGTCTTGATAACTTCTAGATGAAGGAAATGTCACAGGTCTTCAGTTAGTGTAGTTGGGCATATTGAGAATGGTCCTAGTGATACGCTAACAAAATAGATATAGATGCATAATCGAAATCTGGTATGTTGTTGAATAGTTCTATTTGTAAGTTTGAATTTAATCTAGATTTGAGAAATCACTTTTCTGTTAGATTTAAATTCTAACTTTGTCCAAACTAAAAAAAAAAAAAAAAAGTTAATGCATCCCTTCCCATCAGATCTTGTATCTTACAACTATTATTATTTCTTTCTCCTCCTATACCCAACAAACAACCTCTTCTTATGTTTACTCTCTTTGTCTCTTGACTGAATGGATGAGGAAGAAGAGCTATGTAGGAGAGCCTACTGGAACATACTCCATATATGCTTCTGTGTTGGTATGATTAGGAAGGATTAAAAACAGCTAATGGAAAGCGATGAGGGAAGAAGAACAAAAACTATATATGAATACATGTGTTTTTTATGTCAACAAGAAACATGAACAACATATGAGCAAAAATTAATACAGTTAAAGGTTGCTCAATCATATCCTACTATTTGTCCTTCCTTCTTGATATCCTTCTTTAATATAGAGGATTATGAGCTATTTCAAACGATATCAAATTCTTAGCTAGGAGAAGACTTTCTTAATAAATCAACCAGAAGAATGTTAGCTAGTTTCTTGAATTTCTTTACTTCCGAAATCATTTCAAGCAAATGCTTGAAATGAAAAGAAAGTTCAAGTTCTCAAATTAGAAATAAGGAGGAAGCTCATATGAAGCTGTCTATCCAGGTTAAATCAAACTATATGTGGATTTTCATTTACAATGAAATAACTTCTGAAAATAAATCAATTTTTCATTCCGTTTCATGGGTCATACGATTTAGAGAGAGGTAGAGTCGGTTCAAGGGTTAGTAACTCTGTTAGGACCCTTCTACTCACTACTACAAAAATTGAATCAGACGACGCCCCTCAGACGACGCATCATAGTTTTCCGTCGTCTGATTGATTTTTATTTTTCTGGACGGCCTTTTTATAAAATCCGTCATCTGATGTGGAATTATGAGTTAGTTTAGAAGATGTTTATAGACATAACCGTTGTGTGACCCCAAAAAAATTGAGTGGCAAGTTTCCCACCATGTCTGTGGTGCCAAACCCCATCGTAAACCCCAAATTTTCCCCCAACATGTATTAATCATACAATGAGAAATAATAAAACTGTGGTCTGATTAATATGTTTGATAGAAAGGAGGGATGTTTCCCACTACCATTTTTCTCGAACTCCCCAAAGAGAGAAGTCAATTTAATAGAAGACAAAACTGAAATTTAAATGGCTGCATTCAGACCACATTTATACATAAATCTGTTGTGAGAGTCCTTGTCCAAATTGATAGGGCCTCACAAACCCGGTTGAAACCCCACCACTTGAGCAAAAAAAAATAACAAAACAGACCTAAAACCAAAGCACCTCACTCTCGACTCGTCTCACTCTCGACCGACCCAAAACCAAAACCCTCTCTCGCCTGAGAGAGAGATAGATAGAGAGAATCGTATCTTTCCTCCCTATCTTCAAACTCAAATCAAATCCACCAAAACAGAATCTCTAGCATTTTCTTCTTCCAATCTTTCTCTCAGAAACAAACCCACATAGTGAGAGAGAGAGAGGCAGATGGAAGGGTCGAGCAACGGAGGGATGCTGTACAACGAGGTGCAGGAGTCGAATCTGTGCATTGTGCATTGCGTTAATATGGCGTTGTAGGGTCCCTTCTTCTCCGAATCTGATTTGGCCGCCCTCGCCTCCGTTCTCGATCACAAGGAGCGCCAGATGATGCAGCTCAACCTTCAAGCCGGACCCAACGCCAACTCCGCCACCGGCGATTTCCTCTCCGAGGAGTCCCACAACGTCTCCCTCGATGGCGATTTCAGTATCTAGGTCCTATTTTCATTCCCTCACTTTCAATTCTTCTATTGCCTGAGGTTCCTGTAGCTAAGATGGCTTTGTTTTCTTCCTTTTCTGATTTGCAAGACACGAAATATTGGTTCTTTTTGTGCTTCTAGAGAATCAGCTTGTGAAAATCATGGTAGAATTACCTCACTGTGAGGAAAGCCATGTTGTTTGGTTTTAAAAGATTTTCGATTAGGTGCTTCTGAATTCTGAGATTGATCTTGCAACAAATATGTATCGGGTTGCTCAATTTTGGGAATTTGAAGCAGGTGAAGATTCGATGACAACATTGACAAATTATTACAAAAATCTCCTAATTTTCGTTATTATTCCTTGAGTGGTCTCAAATCCAGATCTTGTTGTGCACGATAACTCTTTCCTTTATTGGTCTTGCTGTATTAGTTCTAGACTTGAGATGTTATGACTAGTTGACTACTTTCACCTAGAGAAGGCATGTTCCCATTGTTCCATATGCTTGGTCCTTTACACAGTTAACATCGTTGCCTCAATGTTAGATGTGAACACAGTGCTATATCATGGAAACAGGTTGAAAAGTAAAAATTACTTTCTGTAATTTGTTGGTGTGCAGCAAATATATGGTATACTATTGTCAGTATTATGATTAATTTCACCCCATTGTTGCCAGAATACCCATCTGGAGGCACCTGAAGAGTTCTCAAAGAAGGCTACACTGTTCTTTGCTCATGTTGCTTATAAGTTTTATGCCAAAGTCAATTATGATGTTTATTTAAATATTGGTCAGTATTACATGGACTCATTTTTCAATAGGATTTGTTTATGTACCAGCTCCGCTTCCTCACAATTGCTACCCCCTCCCTTTGTCTTAGCTAAAATTCTATTACTTAATGTTTTTTATCATGTTCTTTAGGTATGATTTCTGTAAATGTAGACTGGAAACACCATATTCTTTGTCAATAGAAAAGATTGTATCTAATAGTTCTTAATGAAAATTCGCTTTTACCAATGATTAATGCTAGAGATCTTTCTCATTGGCATATATTTACACTGCAGATGGCTCTTTATGATTCATCTTGTTTCACTTCTTTTTTGTTTTGCACAGATGTTCTGGGAGCTGCACTTGCAACTCATTTAGACAAGCCTTGCGTTTATATTGGGTGCATGCAGTCCGGCGAAGTTTTCTCTGAGCTGTGAGTAGTCTAGAACTTCATAAACAAGTGTTTACAATTAAAGTGAAGTTCATAAATATTATATTTGTAAATTTACTTGGACTGAAATTTATAAATATTGTCTTTGTAAATTTACTTTGAAATAAAAAGGTAACATGGTTGTCAGTCTATTCTTTATTTAGCAGAATGAAGAGTTATGCACAAAAACAAAGATCCAGCTAGTTGGTGTTCTCGAATTTTCGTTTTCGCATGAATTTTTTTTTGCTGGTTTGATATTGTTCTGACTACTATTGACATGATTGCAGTGTTTCTTGTTCCATATTATTCCTTGTTGAATTTTGAATTGTCCAACTGTTGACATGAATTTTACGCCTTTCTCACTTGGTATATTTGTGCTCTTAGGTATGATCATGTTCCATTTGTTTGGCTTGAAATTTCGCTTGGAATGGCTTGTAAATTGTTTGATTTTGCTGCTTCTAAAACACTATAGAGTACAAATAATGAGTACGAGCTTATAAAACACTATGTTGTTTGGAAGAGTGTGTGTGTGTGTAGTGTCTGTATTGGAAAAGTAGGAATTGGTTGTCTTTCTACTTTAAATATTGTTTGATTTTAGACCAGCTAAAAGGCTAGGAGAGGGTATAATAGTGCTCCAATACCTTGAACGGTGGAGGCACCAAAAAGGCCATTTAGCAGTGGTTAATTATAGCAACTTATTTTTCCTTCCTCTATTATTATTGTTATGGCTAATTTTAAATTATCTTCCCATTTAATCAATATGATAATTGGTAGTGTTAGATAGTGTTTCCATTCACTCTAATATATTACTTTGATCATTGTTTTATGGGCCGAGTATTGAATGTTTTATTTCGTTTTTGGTTCAGATTTTGGGATTATATAATTTTCATCTTGTAAGGATGTTATATTATGGATGGTGGAAGCATCCATGTAATCTGGCTTCCAATCCTCTAGAATCAAATAAATACCTGAATGCACCGTGCAATTGACATTAATTAATGCAGTGCATATATATATGCATGTACTGTCTACTCATCCACCGTTTTCAGTTCACGTCCAAGTATTCTGTACCACTGCCTGTTTACCATGTAGAGAATGAAAATATTTATACCAAAAAGATTTCAAGAAACAAGTTAAAGAGATGTATTTTTTTTTTTAGGAACAAACCCCAACAACTGATGGGCCAAATAGAGCTTGTACATGCTCGACAATCGGTATAGTGAGAAAGGGCGACATTCAATGGGTTTTTCACAACATCGAGCATGTGTGTGTGTGTGTGTGTGTGTATGAAATGATGTTTTTCTTTTCCTAGTTGAAACTATATCCATTTGTTCCTTTCTGTTGTTTGATATATACTATTACTATTTGCCGGAACCTATAGATGTGACCACTGCCATCCAAGAAGAGATTTCTGGAAATGGGTATTGGTAAGTTCGTTCTATAGATATTTTAGCTTGTGTAAGGATGCACAAGGCTAGTAAGTCCTGGCTTCGGTTCTGAGGGTGGGAGGGATGTATTAGGCCTAAAATAGCATATAATTATGTTTTGAACATTTGAAGGCACAAATCTTACCTTAGAAGGAAGAACATAAAATAGCAGTTATCATCATTACTGGAACCTCTTTTGTTTGGCTGCAGGTGGTAGTGGATGTTGGCTGTGGTACATGAATTCTTTCTATCTTTTGTGCTCAAGCTAGTGCAAAACGTGTAAGCTCTTTACTTGATCACACTACTATAGTCCAGTTTGTTGTTTCCTTTCCTAAATGATGCATTTCCTTTCCTAAATGATGAGAACATGTATAAATTCAGTATTTCATTAATCACATATGTGAATAAGTACGTTGTTTCCTTTTTTCTAATCTCAGGTACATGATCCTAACATTGGCTGGTGAGAAAGGGTATAATTGAATTGCAGTGTTTCTGTTTTGGCATGTGTACCCCTCAGTGAACTATTGATCCACATGCAGCTGGAACTACAGAAAGAGAGAAAAAAGCTCCTACAGACACTTCTAAAGCTAGACTCCAATGAGGCTATGAGAGCAGTAAAGCTTGCAAAGCTACACTCCTTAAGTAAATTTATGGGTGTATATTGCTAGGAGAGTAGTATTAGATGTACTCCTTTTGTAAATGAAAGATTACCTTTGCACAATCTATTTTGGTGCATGATGTGGATTATAACAATTTCTTTTATATATTGATCAGCTACTGTTAATTTGACATTTTTTTATTTCAGTTTCAGCATTTAGAATGCATTGAATCATTCTATTAGGACAATAATAACCACAAAAAAACAGTCGTATGTGCACAATAGTCACAATGACCCAAAAATAAAAACTATCGTTTGAATGTAAAATAAATAATGATGCTTTGAAAAACTGTCGTCTGAATGAAAGTCACACAACGAGCATAAAATAAAGAGACCTCTGAATTGCAATCACACAACGGTTTCTATAGTCGTCCGTCGTCTGAAGAATAGTCACGCAAGAGCTAACGTCGGACAGGCTGCTAACATGCTGCCAAGCCCTTCACATGACTGTTCCCTACAATCGACCTTCATCAGACGGCGCCTCGATATACGACGGTTTTTAGCCGTCGTCTCATTCAATTTTTGCAGTAGTGACTATAATTACATGTGATCTTGGGCTAGTGTGTTAATTTACCTGAATGGGCTGCATTTCTATGAGCTTCCTCCTGGATAGACAGCTTCATATGAGCTTCCTCCTTATTTCTACTTGAGAACTTGAACTTTCTTTTCATTTCGAGCATTATTTTGCTTCTTCACATAAATTCTAATACCACCTCTAATTAACTGTACCCCCCCCCCCCCCAAAAAAAAAAAAAAAGGAATCTAATCAACTTCTGAGGTCTTCACAAACTGCATGTAAAAGGTCTTGAATTCGACGTATTATGGAATCTAGGATGAAGATTACAACTGGATTAGGGGTTAGGCTATATATTGATGATAAAACTGAAAAATGATTTCGGAAGTAAAGAAATTCAAGAAACTAGCTAACATTCTTCTGGTTGATTTATTAAGAAAGTCTTCTCCTAGCTAAGAATTTGATATCATTTGAAATAGCTCATAATCCTCTATATTGAAAAAGGATATCAAAGAAGGAAAGACAAATAGTAGGATCTGATTGAGCATGCCTTTAACAGTATTAATCTCAGTTGGACAAGGAAACCAATTCTTGCTAGGAAAAGGAAACCTAATATGACTAGGAGTCCCTGTTACACAAGAAGAGCTCAGGAAGATTCCAGAGAATGTTCTAGAAGACACAAGATAGTGTCACAAGTAGAATATGGGCCTTGAAACGTCCAAATGAAGAAGCCTGGCCCAAAGATTAAATCATGTGACTTGCATGTGACCTTCTAGAAGCATCATGACGTCTTGGAGGAATCCTAGTCCCACATTTATTTGTTGTTGTCGTGAGAATTAAAAGGAAAATAAAAGAAGATTTCAGCAAACACAATAAGGGAGAGTTTGGAAGAATATCTACATCATGTAAATTATGGAAAAGAAAATAAAAGAAATAAATATCAATTTAGGTTTCCCGATTTCATACGAGTTGAATGAAGATCAAATTGAGGAAATATACATAATAGTTTCAGCAAAGAAGATATCAACGAAGAATCAATATTGTTCTGTACTTCTCATGTAATATTTTGATTGGTTGAATGATGTCATTAAAGTATAAATCAACATTGATACCTTGGCTAGCCGTGCACTCTATATAGGAGGTTTTGTGAAGACTTTTCATGACCACCCCAAAATTCAGAATCAAAGTCACAAACTCGTCCCCTTCTTCTCTCAAGTTTTTGACAATTCTTCCAAGTTCCAAATTTCAAGACCATGAAGCATTCCTCTCTCCATTCAAGTATCCTTTCTGTGAGCCTCATCCATTCTACCACCTTTGAAGCTTCTTGAGTCCTTGAAGAATTCAAAAGTGTAACCATGAACACCTTTTTATTGTTTTTAGTTTTGATACTTTGTAAAATAAATTATATTTCAATTTTGATTTCGGTTTTTGTTTTTGTTTCTTGGTTGTTGCGATTTCATGTGAGGATGAAGTATTGATTTTAGATGTTTAGTTTTCGAATACTATGGAACATATTTTAGGTTTTCAAAAAGGTAAATTGTGATTTCATATATGTTATGGATGTTTGTTGATTTTGTGCTTCAATCCCATTGTTTATGTGTTTATTTATCTTTGGATACATACTTTGATTGATGACCATATAATTGAATCCATATTAAGATATGCTAGCATTTAGATCTTAATAATCGAGTGGAAAACCTACTACTTAGGTAAATTAACAATGAGTTTTGCATGATAAGATTAGCGTTCTAACTAGTTATATTTGCTTGAATTAATCAAATTTCCATATGTGCTTAATGCATTGATTGTGTTCTTGTTAGTGATTAGCTACTACTAGTAATTGCATACTTAATAGGGTTAACTATGGTGCGTTCATCTAGTTAATTTAATTGAAGTAAAAAGAACTTTGTATGCTTTCATCTTTGTTCTTGATCGATTCCTTGCTATAATATATTTTGATTCATAATTTGAACTTTAAAACCTTGCCAACGTGTTAATAGTAGTTGACTACATCTTTAATTCATTCCATCCACATTAATCTACTTGATTTAGTGTTTTGGTGTGTCACTTGTATATTATTTAGTGTTAATTTAGAAATTAAATCCAAAAACCTTCTTTCTCTTATAAAATCATAAATAGTGTAAATATATATTTGTTTTATTTTATCTAACATTTTATTTTACAGAAATAAATGAACCCATAATCCCTTGTTGAGAATGATACTCTACTTGCTCTTACTACATTGATAGGGTTTTAAATTGTGTAACTTTGGTGTAGTCACTAATGCTCCTTAATGTTGTACGAAAAGTGCGAATGTTAGGGACTAAACCAAGAATTTGGTCAGTAACTCTGCAGCCATTAAGGTTGCGAATAGACTGCTCATCATGAGCACGAACACATGACAAAATAGAGTCATTTGACACATTCAAATCGAAGGAACAACAGAAAGAGAGAATACGTCTAGCATAGACGAGATCCACTGACACTCCATTTAACCTAAACTTGATGACAGGGACATGAGCATCAGGAACAATTAATATTCAACTCAGTGACTTGATCAGTTATGCCATCCAATATCCTATACAACTCTCCAAAGAAGTCATCTTCTTGAGAAGCATAGACGGGTCCAACACAGAGAGTATCTAAATCAACACCTGGGCCATGTACACCTAGCCTAAAAGACCTAAAAATGAAAACCATAGCACTAAATCCCTTGGCCCTAGAAACGTTGTTGACCCAGATCTTGACGTTGTTGATCCATCGTCAAGAATCCCTAGTACCTCTTCCCTAAGTGCCCGTTCTTGCCTGGTCCCATAGCCACCATGGTCTCGGAAGATCAACCCAAGTTGGTTACTTTTCTCTACATCATAATGAATAGGGAAAGCCAGCGAAATCGGATCGCTTAAGCTGAATTGGAGACCCATTCGGTAACTATAATTCTACGAAATCTGTAACTGCAATTGAAATTGGAAGATGAAGGGAAACAATCAAAGTCAAGAAATGAAAGATTACGATGAGAGCAGAGCTATGAGTGAACTACTGAAGAGAAATAGAAACAATATGAGAAACTAGGGAACTGTGTGTCTCTATTTGTTTTATACAGTTTGTGCAAGGCATTAAAACCACGCGTCCAAAAAAACGCATTTTCCTCAAAAACGACCCATTTAAATACCACCTGTTTTTTTTTGTCACTCTTTTTATTTTATTTTTTTTATTGCATGCACCAACCTGTTTTTGTTCACTTATACATTTGTTTTCAAAAAATTTTAAAATAAATACATCTTTCATGTTTTTCTAATAAAAACAAAATATAAGTGGATGTTTGCATTTACATTGAAAAACAAATTTTGAATAAAATAACTTTTCTTCATGTAAAATCCGTAAAAAAAAAATATCATTGATTATCAGTGATTGCTTTCTTGGGAGCCATTTATGGGTTGCTGAGTTAAGTGGTGGCTTTTGAGGATTGGAAAAGTTCTAGGTTTGAAGAGACTGAAAAAGTTTCTGATGTGAGGGTGACCTAAAGTTTCTCGCTAAAAGATTTAAATAGAATATTTTTGTGAGGGAAATGAAGAGACAAAAAGGCGTCTTACAATTAAGCAGCCATTAGGCCTCATTATAACCTCACTCTGACCAGGCATGTCTATTAAGTCCTCATCAATTAGTTATGAAATGTGTTTGGGCCTAATCTCGAGGCTTGGAAGGCAATGTTTAAGCCTAAAAGTAATTTTGACTGGATCCTTAAGAGTGTTCAGTTCACTGGGCCAGCACCTGCGGTCCAAAAATAAGTCTACTATATATGGTTTTGGGTTACAACCTTTCACCCAATCCAGAATTCAAAAGAAAAACGAGCTCTTATGCAATTAAAGTAGCGGAGACCAATTAGGAATCTATCATTCATTAATCCTTCTACAACAACGAACTACCGAAACCCTAAGGTATATATACATAGGTTCCAAAGCGAAAACAAGTCTACACACACAATTCAACTAATCGCACAGACTATCCAGCCTCTCTGAAAGCAACCTTGAACCTACGTTGAAACCAGAGATAGTTAAGGTGACGCCTTGACTCTGAGAAGCTAGAGTGACACTGTAGCAATAACCATACTTTCTCCTCCTTCCCAATGATTATTCTGCTCAACCTACAATATTGAGTATCGATTTTGTGACACAAGAGATCACAGCACAAGTCCTTATCCATAAGGCATAGAAAAGAACCTTGAGACAAGGTTGGTGCTCTCCTCGTCCACAAGTTTGAAGAGAAGCCAGGTCTGAGATAGCCCTAGATGATTTACACCCCATATTGCTGGCACGTCGTGGATCATCAGCAAAAGAGATTGTTTGCTAACCAAATTTGGTTGAGCCAAACAACGTTATTAACAAGATTCACTCGCCAACACTAGCTGTAAAAACAATTCTTCTTTTGATCTTAATTTCTTGATCTTAGTCCAAAAAAAAAGTCCTGTCCACAAATGGAGTCTTGAATATAGGCTGAGGGAGGGAATTGATGACAACATGTCATTGAGATTGGAGAAGTCTAAGACATGCCACTTACAGTCAAGATTGAAAAGTAATTGAGGATATTAGTAATTTAATTAAAAAATGAATTAGTTTTCAATAAGGAGTAAGATTGTCATCATTAGAAATATGATTAGAAAAATGAATTAGTTTCCAATGAGGACTAGGATTGTCTCTCTTTCTAGTCCACAAATAAGAGAGGTCATCAGAGTAAAAGTACCAAACAATGCAAGAAACTTCCAGAGTACTCTGCAAATCCCAATTTGGTAGTTGCTGGCTCCTAGGCGTTAAGGCATACAACCTTAAACATTGTCTCAGTAGAGAAAGGCGTTCATTTTATGGCAGTTGTTTCCGAACCACTCTACATTCATTCTGCAATGGAAAACAGCAACAAGTATTGATTCGGTAGCTCTTGTTTCGATAGCAATATGATGAAGAAATCAAATGGCCATAAGAATTGTTTCAGTAAAGATTTTGTGCTTGGAATTGAACTTTGAACAGAGGGTCTTAACTGTGCTTTTGAGCTCATTTGAGGACTAAACAAACTAAGTAGTTTGAAATCTGGTGATAAGAACAAGTCCCTAAGTGGTGCTCATGATGGTTTTGTCTTGGTATGATTAGTAAGGAATAGAAACAACTGATGGAAAGCGAGGGAAGAAGAACAAAAACTATATATAAATATATGTGTTTTTTATGTCAACAATAAACATGAACAACAAAGGAGCAAAAGTATTGTTAACGATGGCTCAATTACTATTTGTTCTTCACTTTTTGACACAGTTCTTCAATATAGAGGAGTATGAGCTCTTTCAAAGTTAATATCAAATTCACAGCTAGGAGAAGACTTTCTTAATAAATCAACCAGAAGAATGCTAGCCACTTTATCGAATTTCTTTGCTTCTGAAATCATTTTTCCACTAGGGGGTCCATCAGGAGGTGCATCGGGAGGCCCAGGTAGTGTAAAAAGCCTAGGACATGTTTTCCTAAAGCTTCAATGCCAACATCATAATGAATTGTCTGACTAATAGTTTTGGACTAGTATACTGAATAATTTTGTTGATAGCAGAGATAAGGAGCCCTGTATAGGGTTACTAATGCAGTCACTGGTTATCAAGAGGAGGAAGTGCTGGGATAGTTTTAGAAGGATGTGGTGGTCTCCTTATGATAAAGGCTTGAATCACCATGTGCATGTGGTGAGCATTGTCATTGAAAAACAAAAAGCCTTGTAAGGAAGTTCATCATTCTGTGTATGATCCAAAGCCCAAAAACTTCTCCTGCCAGTAGCAACAAAAACAGTAGGGTGAATAGATGGCAAGAGAGTACCAATAAATGGAACAGAAGCTTCATGGGTCTTAGGATTCAAATGTAGTGAATCAACCACTCTGATCGCACCCCAAAGGGTCTGAACAGTTGGAGAGAATTCCTTGGAAATTCCACGCTTTTGACTCATCGATCAAACTCCCAGCGACACCGCGAGTTCCACATCTTTTATGCTTTTTTGGTAACAACAAAGTATACGTGGATTTTTGTTTACATTGAAACAAATTTTCTGAAAATAAAATAATTTTTCTTTTGTCTAGAGAGAGGTAGAATCAGTTCAAGGGTTAGTAACTCACCCGTGCAATCACACTGGGGAAAGCTTTACAATGAGAGAAAATACCAAAGCAATGAGAAACGAAAACAATTTGAAGAACTAAGAAATAGGTTCTCCGTTCATTTTAATTAATTTGTGTGAGACGCATTAAAACCACGCGTTGAACAAATGCGCTTTCCTTATAATGACTCATTTTCTTCGTTTTCCTTTCTTCGTTTTCCTTTGGGGAAAACCAATGTGCTTTTTCTTTGCTTATACACTTTGTAAAAAAAAAAATAGTTACATCTTTTATGTTTTTTCTAGTAAAAAACAATATAAATTGATTTTCATTTACATTGGAACAAATTTTCTGACAATAAAATAATTTTTCTTCTGCTTCAAGGGTCACACTAACTAGAAAGAGGTAAAGCCGGTTTAAGGATGAGTAACTCACTCTAATCAGCGTAACACTCAGGAATGAAAGTACTAAACAATCCACCTATGCAATCACGCTCGGGAAAGCTTTATGATGAGAGCAAATAGTAGAGCGATGAGAAACAAAAATAATCTGAAGAACTGAGAAACATAGGATGTCCATTTATTTTATACATCTGTGTGAGGCGCCTTAAAACCACACGCTGAAAAGATAAGCTTTCCTCAAAACAACTTGTTTTCTTCTTTTTTTCTTTTGGGTAAAACCAACATGTTTTTCTTTCCTTATAATTTTTTATTAAATAGTTACATCTTTTATGTTTTTTTCTAGTAAAATCAAACTATATGTGGATTTTCATTTACAATGAAACAACTTCTGAAAATAAATTAATTTTTCTTTTGTTTCATGGGTCATACGATTTAGAGAGAGGTAGAGTCGGTTCAAGGGTCAGTAACTCTATAGGACCCCTCTACTATAATTACATGTGATCTTGGGCTACTGTGTTAATTTACCTGAATGGGCTGCATTTCTATCTTGGGCTCTACACCTGGTCTGGTCATCTTGTGAAAACGGGTATCTGAGGTTAAAGCAAATAGAGCTATATAAGGCAACCTTCCTCTATTGTAAGAAGTAATCGATGAAATGAATCTTGTTTAATTATTTCCTTTTAATTTCCTGTTTCAATTCCTTTTATGGATTCTAATCCTAACATTTGGTATCAGAGCCCCCAATCCAATTTGGGCGAGGTGTGGTTTGCTCCCGATGATCCCTCCCTCCCTTCGCCATGGAAAGGGGTAATCGATGGTGCTACTGGGCGCTTATACTAATGGAATTTGGAAATGAACATCACCCAATATGCAAAACCAGTTTATATGGTTCCATCTTCGCCTCTCTATCGTACCCATCAAGCTCTCCAGACCCATTTTACCCCCCACCTGTTACCACCTCCGATTATACCTACCATTCCCAATACCCAAATCTCAGTCCCAACCATTAAGGACTGTCTGCAATTATTATCAATGGCTACACATTTCCACCAGAATTCCCTTTTCCCAACCAAGCTACTCTAATTAGCGTAACACTCAGGAATCAAATCACTAAGCAACCCACCAGTGCAATCACGCTCGGGAGAGCTTTACGATGAGAGTAAATAGCAAAATGATGAGAAACAGAAACAATCTGAAAAATTGAGGAACATAGGGTCTTCGTTCATTTTATATATTTGTGTGACGCATTAAAGTCACACACTGAAAAGACACGCTTTCATAAAAGATGTGAAACCACATTTTTTTTATTACACCAACATTTTTGAAAATACATACATTATTTATCTTTTTCTAGTGAAGACAAAATATTGAAACAAATTTTGAAAATAAAATAACTTTTCTTTATGTAAAATTGAATAATTTAACTTTTCTTTATGAAATTCACACTATTTCTTTCCTTTTTTGGTTGAAACTCTTATAAAAGACAAATTTAAATTACTAAGTACAAAATTTAAATTACTAAAAAATGAAACGTGGAGTGTGATTTGTGATTTGTGAATTGGAAAATGGTTAAATAATATCATTGATTATCGAAGTTCATAACGTACATCTCATTTTTTTTTTTGGGTGAGCCAGTTCATTATATTAAAGAAACAATGAAAACGGTCAGAATAGTATATACATCAATACATGACACATGCATGTAGGCTACATTGGTACACAACTACTCCATAAGCCTTAGAGCGCAAAGTCTATAACTAGAAAAGGTACTTCGCCTATGAAGGAAAATATAGGCTGTTACCTACTCCGGCTGAGCATGCAATTGTGGTATGAGGCATAGGTAACACTTTCTAAGAAGAATCATAGAAGAACTTCGGTTAGAACAGACTAGATAACTAGACTAAACACTAAACTATGACAAAATCCACTAGCAAACTAATGAAAATTTATTAGAAAAACATAAACTAAAATAAAACTAAAAAAGACAACAGCCCAACATGGCCCATTATTTCATGCTATCTCGTTTATTTGAAGATAAAAAGGACCCTACAAGAATGATATACATTAGAAAAATTAAATCTAGCTCTAGCACTTTCAAAAGTCTAGACTCTCAATTGTGGTGCAATTGAAAGCTCCTAGATAAAACTCCTCAGACGACATACATCATCAAAGTAGGCAAAATAAAACTAAAGGAAAAAAATTCACATTCTCTCCTTGCCCTTATAACTACAGCTAGGAGTTGCAACACCAATAACAAGGTATGGAGATGCAAATATCCCAAGCCTTGTTTTGTTGGGATCCTACACCTCTTGTTCTTACTATCAAGAGAAAAAGTCCAACATTGCCCATCACCAAGGCTGAATTGCTCACTTCAAAAGATGTGGTTTCAACTAACCCTAAAACAGCTACCACTACTAGAAAAAGTGAATAACACTAAATTTATTAGACAACGCATCACATTTTTCTGTTGTCTGAGTTAATCAGACAATATGCTTTTTAAACATGTTGTATCTTTTCCCCTCAACCAATACATAGTCATAAAGATGAAATCTACAAAATTTCGGACAACAGTTCAAACAAATGTTGTTGTCCTGAAAACTAAAAAAATAATACAAAAAATTATTTAATTTATCCATCCAAACCCTATCTACTTTAGGTTCCCTCCCTTCGCTAAAAAAATTAGCCCCATTTCCCTTCTATTTACACCCTCAATCCCTCTTACTCATTCACCCTTGTGTGCTCTCACTCTCATGAATTGTTCTAGCTAGATTGTCCACCTTCAATCTCTCTCGATCCCTCTCACCCTTGCTCACCACCCCTTACCAATCCTCATGTAATGATCTCAAGATCCCTATCATCAGCTTCTGCAACTTCTACCAATTCTTCACCAAAACCCTTGTCCATAAGGGCCACACGTCCTCGCTCACTCCCGATCTAACCACTTCATCCATGTGATCGCCCACTCCAAAGCATGTTTCTATTGTTAGCTATCGGATTGCCAAGGACAAATTGAGTTTCTGGGGACAAGGAGACTCAACACTTGCTCTTACTCTTTTAACCAAAACAAAAGAATCAGGAGCTTCCTCCTCAAATTCAGGTTCTTCCAAGGATCGGATGGTAACAAGCTTTTGAGCTTTGACTAGAATTTGGATAGATGGGAGAGTAGTGAGGTTGTGATACTTTTTGGAATATGAGGAGAGCACGGACAAAGGAGCATTACCACTAGAGGAGGACTTCATTGCGCTCTTTCCAAGAATATGACTAACTCTACGTCCTACCCCAAAATTTTACTGATAAAAATAAAAGGTTACAAAAGATTTAGAACCTCAAACAGCAAATCTAAATCGAGTTTGCTGAAACAAATGCTTAGGAAGAATTTTTAATTTCTAATTAGATCAAATGTACATCAAACGCAAGAATAATGACAAGATATTCAAAATTGCATGAAACTCATCAAATGGAAACATTTACAAGTTTCCAAAGCAAAACACAACAAGTCGATCAATGAGATCAAATCTAAGCAAAACGCAAATTACATGTAGTATAATCAAATTTAAAATGAAGAGAGGCTGATTACTTGAATAGTGTTTTGGATACGAAATATGGGGCTGATTCTCCATGAAGATAGAATTGGTTCGATTCAGATGTGAAAAAAACTCTGTTGCAAATGAAGAAGAAACCAGAGCTACCAAACTGAATTCGAACGGCAAACATGTCCTTTAATAATATTAATTTAACATAAAATCTTGAAAAGAAATGAATCTTAAACTGCATGAACTTGGATTTTGCACATGGATAATTGAATATACCCCATGGATTTCTTCAAAATTGAGCTTCTACATGGTAAAAGTTGGACTAAGTTTATAGATAATGGATAATTTGCTAATATTTTAAAACAAAATCGAAAATTCAGATATGATAAAGTCTGCATCTCTACAATGTCCATCACTCCATCACTTTTTTTTGTTTATCGGGGTTGAGATAGCAAACCACCTCGGTTAAGTTAACAAGTTAATAACACATCTACCGATCAATATTAGGACTGAGGTCCATGAGGGTATCACAGCAAAGCTAGACTAATCTTCTATCACAAGTTCACGAATCCGAAGACCCCTCAAACCCTGCTGACCACAAATTGATGGAAGTTGAGAATCAAATATTAGACATAGAATTCCATGCTAAGCTGCCCAAAGTCCCCTCACTCTACTTTTTATTTTGCTCCATCAACTCTTTTTTTTTCTTTTGAGTTTTATGTTTTTTTTTTTTTTTTTATAATAATCTTCCTCAAAAACAAAAAAGGAAAAAAGCAGAATCGCCCCAGAATCACGGAATGCATATGCACTCTCCACGTGTCCTAGAAACTGTCGAAGTGGGGTGTTTGAGTGTTTTACTCTACCATTGGCTCATCATCGGAGACGAAATAATTAAACTGTAACATTCCACACTAACTGCACACAGTGCCCAGTCAAAGAATCACTGAAAATATTGTTTACTTTTCAGAGTTGGCTTAGACTTTAAGCTCTCCATTCAACGTTGGCTGCCGGACTAAACCCAAATGATACCCCACTCAGGGTCTTCATCATCATTTCACTGATGAGTGATGACTAAAGAAAACACTCAACTTTGAGTCATTTGCGATGAGTCATTGAGTTTTGGGAGGTCTGGGGGAAGACCCAATTGGTATTTGGTCGTTTGCTGCAAGAATTGAAGAGTTTGAGCGGGACCCAATTCAGTTCCAGGTCTGATCTGTAAACCCTTTTGCATCTTTTTGATTCAGAAGGAGAGGGTTTTGCAGGAATTTGTGTTTGTTGATTTGCTTGCTTTTGCTTCATTTATGAGATTCAGAATTGTGTGTGTTGTGAACTGTGAGGATTGTTCATATATAAGCATAGATTTGTTGTAGCTCTATATGGAATTTCTTGATTGTTAGTGGAATCCTGATACTCATGTCATCCGAGTCCTGTGGCTCGAGCTTGCTTCTGGCTCTGTCTGATGATGTGTTTTCCATTATCACATGTTTCCTGTCACTTAAGGACATATGTAATCTGGGGCTATGCTGCTGGAATTTGTATGCACTTGTGGACTGTGAAAAGGTCTGGCTTACTCAATGTGAACAGGTTGGAATTGTCCCCCTCCAAGACCTCATTGAGTGGCGAAAGGCCGTCTCGTCTTACAAGGCGCTGTGCCGCTTTCTGTTTAGTGTTCAGCCACTTATGGGAATATGGGTTCACCAGAATCCGGAGCTTGGGAATGTAGTCTTTGTCATGCCTGGTTTCGTTTCTGTTGTTGGGTGCCGTGTAATACCTCAAGAGCTTGGCCCTTTAGGGATTGAAGATGGCCCTATTCTGTGGGCTCCTGTATTTGAAATTATTGGTGATTTTGATGGTTCGGCAGCATTTTTTTTGCATGGAAGGGAGAAGGGATGTAACTATGTGTATCCTGGTTTAGTGAAACCGGTTGGCAGGTCATGTAATGTGTTGTTGCTTGAGATTGAGCCGAGACAACCAAAAAATGGGGGTAAATCGTTATTGCATAGCAAGAGCTTTGTTCACTGTCCAGATAAGGAACTGTCAAAGAATATTTGTAGTGGACTCTCAAGGTCACAGATAGTGTTTGGGCAGGGTGAAACATTGGTGCCCTTCAGTCGATTAGGATTCAGTGACAGAAGAAAATTGCTGGATGTTGTTACAAGCCGTCTAAAGGTTCCTGAGGTAGCAATTGGTCCACTCTTTCCTCGGTTGAGGGACGATGAGGAGAACTTTCAGAAGGATATGGTGCTCTTATCTGAACGAAGATCAATGCTTCTTCAAATGTGCAAGCTTGGTGAAGGTCACATGGATTCGAAGGCAAGTAGTCAACTTCCATGTGATCATACTCAGCTGCAATTGAATGAGTTCAGAAAGAGTCTTGATCGAACAAGTGATGTTCATAATACTATTAACGAAGACGCTGGTCACAGACAAAGCCCCAGGAAGAAATCTCTTGGCAGGTACTTTAAGGATGGTCTCAATCAAATCCTGGGTAAGTCAATCTCATTCAATGGCAATTCAAGGAATGGTTCTTCCAGCAGTGAGAATAAGTATGCATCCCTTTCTGAGTTTCTGAGTTCAGGTGATACAATAGGACTGAGTTTACATGCTTCCACTGTGAAGCTATCTTCTTATCGAGCATGGCCAAACATGCATGATAGTCGATTTGCCATTTACAAATTGCCCTTGCGGATCCCAACTGCCGATCAAGAGTATGCTGGTTTATGGGGAGGGACTTTTGGTTGGCCTCCAGGGATGCCCACCAAAGATAAGCCTGGAAAGGCTCTCTTCTTTCTTTTACTTTCTTATGAGGAGTGCGAGGGGCAACAACATCTGATTGCAACCAAAATTTTAGAGGGTACGCACTACGTTCTGCATCCTAATGGCTCAGCAATGTTCATAGTGAACATAGATGAACCTTCAACGGATCCATTCCCTTGGGATACTGATGTAGATTCCCTAAATGTGAACATTAAGCATGCTTTGAAAGGGGAAGGTATTGCAAATGGTTATGGTTTTAGATATCCAGGCTCGAAACCGGGTTCCCTCTTTGTATTTGAAGATGGTCACCTTGCCTTCATTTGGAAGGAGTCTAGGGCAGTCTTGACTTTGCAGAGGATTAACTTACAACAACTTTTGAGAAAAGGTGAAAGGGTGCCTGCGCTTCCTCCAATTGCTAACTTTTCGTATTTGACCAAGTCTTACTCAAACGTGTTCGCTGAGTTCCCCAACACCTCAACTACTTGGGCTTCAGCAAGGTATCCTTTTCCTGGACATGCTTATAATTTTGCTCATCTTCTCCACTCGCGTTAATAGTTAATTATCATTTCCTTGCTTATACTGTTTGCTTAACTGTGTAAACAGGGAGAAGCAATCTGACGCCCTAGGTGAAGACTATAGATGAGGCCTTGCTGGTAAGCAGGAAGTGCATTTACGAAAAGCCATAAGGTAATACTGCAAAGACTGTTAGATATGAGGAGTGTTAAATTATATTAGGATTATCAGTCTTTGTTGAGAACTGCTGAAAACAAAAAAAATGAAATAAAACTTAGTTTTTATTTTACTACTAATTTGAGCAAGGAGGAGATCTTGAGAGAGAATATTTCGTGCAACTGGTAAGCTTGAGAATTCAGATTTTTGATTAATTATTAATAGAAACACAGAGGTCAAAGAGGGAGAGGAACCAAGAGAGACGAGTGAGAGGGGTACTCCTAGAGGCTTCTCATGGTTTAGATATTTTTGTTGGTTTGATGTATAGACTGAGAGAAATAAAGAATTCTTGGTCCCCAAGATTAATTTTTCCTTCTTTTTTTTTATAATACTTAATTTGACATTATGCACGGTTATTTCCTCTCTGTAACTTTAATGTCTTGAATGAATTCACTTTTGAGGTTAGAGTCACATGCATGTTTTCTTGCAGGTAACAAGATATCAAAACAGTAACGGACATTTGGAACGCGTAGAAAGTGGCATATACTGCACCCCTGTTTTAATTGAGAACAGAAGGCTAGAATGTACCGAGAAAAACACAAGGCTAGGAAAATCTCAGATGCTGATGATGGCTGGGTGAGAAGGCATATATATGAGCTCATCTTATGCATGACAAGTGTTCTGAATTTGTACAAGGACTCCGATGACATTAAGGTGACATTTACCTTGTGTTTGTATGATTTATGTATTTTTCTTTTGCTTTTTGGGATAATAAGTATGTAAGAGCATAGCTTTTTAAGTGGCCATGTATGGAACCCAAGAACTCCTGCCATTATTATACGAGTGAAAGAAATCATATGTAAGGTATTTTTAATAAATTCATTATATAAAAATGAAAGCAGTCATTTTACAATATTTTTATATGATATAAGAAAGTTGCACTGCATCTCATCCTCCAAAATATAATCATCCAAGGAAACCATCTTTTGGTAGCTTGAAATTTGATCAAACACCTTGTTAGCTAGTGACCAGGCCCTTTGGGGCTTTGTCCTGAAGCTAGTCGTTGAAGCCAGCATTCCACGGTGTACTTGGCCTTCTCATAGACCAAAGACGCTGGGGAGGAGTATGTCTCCAAATGATTAGCACCAGCAAAGTCCATCGGTGGCAGTCTGGTTGCTTGAACCTGAGCAAAATGACTGAAGATGGCTAGTACTAATATAATGAATAATAGGCTACTCATACTGTGGGAGTTCATCCTAGTTTCAAACGTTATGGGTTTCGATCTGTTCAGAGAAAGAAAAAAGTGAGAAATGATTGAATTGGCAATAGAAGTGGGAAATGATTGAATTGGAGAGGTTGTTAGTGGCTAGTGCACAAGTAGTGCTTTATAGTAAGGTGAAATAGCTGTTCTTTGTTGATAAATTCTTTGTTGACCAAGGAGTTCTAAAACTGGGTGTGAATGTATTTACTCATATGACCTCAATTGCTCATGCCAAGCACTTGGGAACAAAGATTGGCTCTGGTCATTTCGGGAATCAGATCAACTAGAATGATTATCAATTCCGCCTAGAGCTTGGAGTATTTGAATTGACTACCCACCTGATTGATCTTCAGGTTCTTGTTTTTGAATGGACAAAGCAAGAGAGGTCCAGATAGTTTTAAGGAAGCCACAAGGATGCTACCTCCACTTATATCAACATCATATCGTGTACAGAAGCATCATTAACATACCCTATTCAAGAACAGGAGTTATAGTCAACCGCCTAGACCTACCCTTACCCTCAAAGAAAGTGAACCATGTGGCTCTATTGTGTGAGGCGATCATTGTAGATTGAAGCATTACTCGTAATTCATTGAGGTAATGGAGCATTCAGAATGCTGCCTGCCAATAAATGCTCCGACTTTGGATCACAAAAGCAATGTCAAACATAGTATGGCCGAAATATCGCTTCCATGGCATACGCTATAAGGATAAAACTCATAAATGCCAAAGATAAAAAAAAATAGAGGCCTTCTACTATTAAAATACGCTGTGGAAATCCAAAAATGCTAGCTTTTTGCTGCAGATGTCGATTACAATTAGAGCATGAAACGGTGTCTACTGTACACGGTTAATCTGTAGGCCTTCCACTATACAAACTCCAACCCGTTCTTTATATGACACCAACTTCATATCTGCGTTTAAAAAATTCAAAACGTGTGCCTGTAAAGCAAAACCAAGAACTCCTTGGCTTTCCGTCTCATTTCATTAAGCTCCATCTCAATCTCAGTATCCTTAAATGGAAATGGCTTAACAGTTCTTCCAGCTGGAAGCTCTCCTTTCTGTAGTGCAAAACAAAGGAAAGAAAAGTTTTCAGACCCCGGTTGTTGAGAAGACATCAATGAAAATGATGCAATGCTTGTATCTCTTTTGATTGCTTACAGAAACTTCCACAACTTCCCATTATGTTTCTTGGCCAACTAAATAATGTACAATACCCAGAACTAGTTATATCTGGTCAATCAAATCCAAGAAACTTACTAAATACCATAATAACAGGCATCAAATTTAAGTTTCAGAAATTGCACTTTTTCAGTAATTTATGTTCTTGATGATAAAGTGTACCTTTGAACTACCAGACAATTCTTTCTTCAAGTTTGCAAGATCATCATCAACAGAAGAGCTCTCGAGCATCGCAAACTGCATTTTAGTATAGGTTTTAAAATGGGAAGAATTCTAATTTCAGCAGAGACAATTAAGTAGGTAAAAATGATAAACCTACTGTTATCAATGAGGTAGCTAAACAGTGTGCAGCGTAATTTGCATGAATGACTTGACAATAGATGTTCATCTTGCCTAATGTACATGATCTACAACAAGTCATCCTATTGGAACAACACATGGCAATAACTCGTGTGTGAATTTATCTCGGAATGCAACCCAGCTTTTATGGGTTAAAGGATCAATTACAGCAGAAGAAGGGGAGGGCTCCAATTTTTTTATGGGTTGTAACATCATTGGGAATGGTTTCTAAGCAAACCCAGCTGAAGACATATGTGATCTCCAGTTCCCGTTAAGGCTTGCATCCCACTTTGACGAATTTAAGAATAACATTACTATTGACCAGTCATTGGGATCCTGCATAAATCTTTAAAAAAAAATTAAAATTAAAATTAAAAAAATAAATAAATAAAAACCCTTAAATGAGAAGATATCCAGGTTCCCCTGTTTCCATAAACCACCATATTTTAAAACCAAATCCTCTTCAGCAGCCATTCTACTCCCAGTATTTAGCAATGAAGATACACAATGACATGAATTCACTTCCCATGAATCATATCTGTAGTCTTGGTTTAACAAATAAACTCGATCCCACCAATCACAAGTGTCTCTTGTAAAAGCATTGTCAATGATGTCATTCATGAACATAGTACGATATGCAGTGGTTGATGGACAGTGTGGAAAGTAACGCAACAAAATTTTTGGGTTGTGGAAGTTCAACTCCTGCAGTACTTCCTCATGTCTATTTCTAATCCTTAGATGAGACCACTTGAGCTTTTAGAATGCATTTCAACCTATGTTTTCACCCAAATGCCTTTCCTCTTAAAAAAATGATAGTCACACTGCGAGGTCCACTCTCTCTTTTTTCACCACAACAACTTCCCCTTCAACTGAGGTTGTCCAGTTGTTCAAGTTGATTTATTCCCCAGCCCCACATGCAATGCAAAACTAAGGGGGTTCGATTGCAACCAACATGGTCGCAAACCATGGCCCTGACCATTCCATATGAGTATGTAGTTATGTATGTATCATATGCAAGCTACTTACGAATATGTATTTCTATATGCAACCAAACCAGCTAGCGCGTGAACAGTCATTTAACTTCTGTTGATTAAATCCTATATTTGATATAGAGCTTGCATATGTGATTTTGGTAGAAATTGGAGAAGTTTGAATATTTAATTTGAATTTCTGAAATTTAGAAATCCAGTTACGTTTATGAGAATCCGACCGCTGGATTTCTCTCAAATCTGCCCTAGAACTAGTAAATTATTGAAATGGTGTTGGTGATAAAATTTGGGTTGAATCGGGGAAGGAAATGGAGATGTTGACTTAAGAGGATTGATTTTTGAAATCGTATTTAATTGTTGAATTATTGTTCACGGAGTATAATTGTACAGGATGACGTACTGAGCTACTGCTCGATGAAGAAACCCGTATATGTGGTCGCCTAAATAGTACTGTGAGTAGACGTTTGTTTTAAATAATGATGCATGCATTTATTTTGAAATTATTCATTTATTTAATTATCGTTTTATTTAGCGAGCATAATATTTTGTTTTGAATTATAATTTTGGTATTGGTTTTTCCATATGAATTTTGGATATGAATTTATTATGCTCGAATTTGGATTTATGATTTGTTTTTGAGAATATGAATTGATTTCGGAGATTAATTATGATTTATCTCGATTTTGATTTGAGAAATGGATTTGTGATACTATTTTTTGGATATTGAACTTTCGATATTTATCTCCGATATATGATTATTATTTGAAAATATGATTTATGTCATTTTCGACTAATTATTTTCTGAGGTGATTTCTATAATTTAATATTATATTTTATTCGTCGATTTTGAGATTCTGGAATATTATCGGAGATGAGATTTTCGAGGAAATTATTTACACTTATTATTCTCGTTGACTTGTTTATGAATTTGAGAATATTTTGACGTGTGGGGCTACATTATTGGAATATACGTATTTTTTTCACGAGGAATTGGGAAGTTTTATGGATTTACAAGTTTTTCGATTATTTTCCTTCACCATATTTGAGTTGGTTATTGTGTCTCCTTCTCACTTACTTTGTGTTTGTGGGTGAAGTCGAGGTGATTTATTCTTCTCCTCACGTGAGTAGTAAAGGTTGTTATTTCTCCTCCTCATATTTATAAAATTATGTGAGGGAGTTGAGGGTAGAGCTTGAGGGGCTCTGATATATTCGTATGATGATAATCGTTCTTCCCCGTATGATATTATTATTTGACTAGTGAGACTGGTCCGATTTCTTCTAACCGGTGAGGCTGGTCTGTCTTTACGAGTTTTCATGTGGCAAGAAATATATTTTATAAATGTGGCATGCATCGAAATTTTTATAAATATTTCAAATTATGGGAAAGTATTAAAGTTTTGTTCAATTAAATTATATTGTTAATTATTTTTGTCCACTCACTCTAATGTGTTTTTAAATTACTTTCCCCTGGGCCCTTTGTTTTAAAATACCCAGTTTGCAGGCGATATTAGTCGAGATCGGACGTACATGGAGTTGAGGCATAGCTAGCACTAGCTACTTCCGCATTGTAGGATCTATCGATCCTCATCCTCTTTTCATTTTTTTAGAATTGCTCTGATAACCTATGAGAATTGTTTATTATGGAAATTGAGTTGTTGGTTTTTGGGGAGCATGATGGCTCTAAAAGTATAAGGACGGTATGCTAGAAGTGTAATTTGAATTCTTTACAGGTTAGGGTTGTTCATTTTTGGGGAAAGTTCTGTTGAATTTTCTCAAAAAGTGGACCCCACAGGGCCACCTGGAATTTCAGGGGGAAATTTCGGGGCGGGTCTTGTCACATTTTGTATTATTATCAGCCACATAACATCAATTTTCACCGCCTAGCTACACATAAAAATGAGATTGCAATACACATAGATTTACTGACCCTCAATAGCCTAAATGTTAATTTCTTAATTTGTTAAAGCTACTAACCCTCAGAATTTCTCAACCATTGAGAATAATTAAAATTTCTCAACCAAAATCATTGACCTGAGGGAGAGACTATGACAACACGAGGCTGAAGGTACTGACCCTCAGAATTTCTCAACCAAAATTTCTCAGGTAAAGCTGCTAAACATAATCAAATTTTGACAGTGTTGAATGCATTGCACAAAAATCAGACCATAGCTATTGACCTTTAGTAACTACAAATTTCTCTACTGACCTTCAAGACTATAGCTACTGACCCGCCGGTGTTTCACCCTTACTTCGCCGCTGGGGTCGCGCCCTTGGTTAGCCACCGAGGTGGCGTACTTGGTTCGGCCGTCTAGGTCGCGCCCTTGCTTCTCCACCGGGTCCCGCGCTTGCTTCTCCGTCGGGGTTGCGACTTGCTTCGCCGCCGATCGGGTCCTTGCTTCTCCGCCGGGTCGCACGCTTGCTTCTCCACTGGATAGAGAGCTTTCTTCACCACCGGGGTTGCGAGCTTGCTTCGCGGCTGGATCGGGTCCTTGCTTCGCCGCCGAGTCGCCCCCTTGCTTCGCCTCAGGGTTGCGCGCTTGGTTCGTCGCCGGGGTCGCGCGCTTGCTTCACCTTTGGGGTCGCGCTCGCGCCCTTGCTTCGTCGCCTAGATTCACCGGAGCCCTAGATATCGATTTAGTTCAGACGGTTTAGATTTTGGGATCACTCTGATTATGGGAGAAATGGTTTATATTACTCAATGGCATGTTTCGTATTTTTTTTAATATTTGAGAGTTATTTCTTTACTATGGGCTAATGGTTGTTGACCGCATGGGCTCCATGTTTTGAAGTCTGCTAGTAGTAAATATATGTAGTTATTTGTAGTTATTGGTAAAAAACTCTAAAATTTATGCAATAAAAACCGCTCATAAATACCTCCAAATCCATTGGAAGCAACTTTGGGTACCGTGTCAAAGTGGGCTCGAGTCAACTAGTGTATTGACCTCAAGTAATAGGAATGGGATTCAAACTATATGAACGAGCATCCATGCTCTTCAGGTTGGACTAATATAGATGAAATACTGTTGTATTGGTCGCTGCTTCTGATATTTTGCAGCCTCTTGTTCCACTATTTGCTCCACTCAAATAGCTACATATTTTGTATCCAAAGTAATTGTTAATCTAGTAAATTAAACTTCCATTTTAGATATTTGTAGGTTAATCTTGTACCCTATAAATGGAAGAAGATTATTGCTGATGTAAAAAGCAAGACAGATCAGAAAATCTCAAGCACATAAGTTTGCTGAGTTTCTAGTTCATCTGTTCATACTTCAGTTTACTACTGTAAATTAATCAAATCATCCAAGTTGTGTTTTTGATTATATTTTGTACAAATACAAAGTAGAAGCTGACTCAAATTGTAACATCTCTCAGGATGAAAATATGATACACTGCTTTGCTTCCTTAGCTTAAAGTTCGAACTTTAACTCAACGTTAATTGTGTCCAACGTTTAAAAGGCTAAGGCATAGCCGAAGCGTTTTAAGGAGAGCCTTATAAGGCGTAAGCCTTACGTATAAACATTAAATTGCATTGCATAGAACTCAGCACAAATATTTCCATATCAAAACATTCATATGATCTAATATCAAACATTCAATGGTTCAATTACCATTCAATTGAAACTATGTTGAACATTCAATGATCCAATTAACATGCTACCATTCAATTACCAAACCAACATCTCGCAGAAAACTAGCTCTTTGATTCTGTTACTCTTAGAGCAATTAGCTATAAACTATTAGAGAGTATCGATCATCAGAAGTTCAGAACATCAAAACGTAATAGTGAAGGTTAATTTCAAATGACTAACGTCAACAAAAACATAACAAATTGAAACTGAGTGACTGCTATAGAGACTGACTCATTTGTTTATGTGAATACATGTTACTTCCCCCATATTCCACCACAAGTAACCTAGGCAGGCTTTAAAAGGCCAGACCTTGGTCAAGCTGCCATCAAATAACTTGTTCACTTGGTTATTGAAAAAGGAATTTCAATATATTGAGCGGAGAATGCCTCTAATGAAGTGAACTGATTATAAAGCATGATATCCCAGTTTTATTAAAACCAAGTGATATCGAACAGGTTACTGAAGGGTGTTCTCTCAAGTGTATTTGAATCCAAACCAGTACTCTAGATAATGAAAGGCACCCTCCCCATCAAAAGCATGAAATATAGTGTTGATAAAATAAAAATAAAAACAGGGAAACACATTTCAAGGAGGAGTGAATATGCCAAATTCATCGAAAATAGAACAAATCAATGTCGTTTTGGTGTTAAAAAAATAAAAATAAAAACGGAAGTTTCTGGGCGTTCGCTTTCGACGCCTTGCGACAAGCCTTGATCAACGCCTTTGGCATTTGGCCGACTTGGCAGCAAAACACACTCAATTTTCTCGACACCTCACGCCTTTTACGCCACAAAACTCTCCTCAGGCGCGCCTTTTAAATCATTGGTTGTGTCCATGGTTGAAAACAATATTACAGCAGCTCACCAAGTTTGAATATTACTGAAAACAAATAAAAAAAAATGTTACAGCAACTCACTAAGTTTAATGTTACTGAAAACAATAATAAAGCAGTTCACCAAGTTTGAAGAAGACTGTCAACTTTATGCTTATCAGGGTAATTATATATTGCAGTAGGTTTTTCTGGACCATGCATTGTTGAATTGTATATTTCCAAGAAGGAGCTTAAGACTTCAAGTTTGTTTGTCATGGCTTTTGAAAGCACTGGCAGAACTATCATACAACTTTTAACATTACCTGGTCTACGTAAGCCTAGTTCTGTGTGGCCTATGTGCTTTTCTACTTTTAGTAGCAGAGCTATATATTTTTGTGAAACAGAAAATAATGAACATTGTTCTTCTGGGAAACATATTGGGGTAGGGATGCAACTGGGTAGTGGTACTTTGTTTTTCTCATTCATCTTCAGTTTGCTTCCGTCACCGTATGGCGCTGAGGTACTAAATAACATAACTCCTTCACATCCATTATTCGAGGGACAAACTCTAGTCTCTCCTGGCCTAATATTCGAATTGGGCTTCTTCAGTCCTAGTAGATCTGGTAACAAGTATGTGGGGATATGGCACAAGGATATATTTCCACGTAAAGTGGTATGGGTGGCTAACAGAGATAAGCCTCTTGCTCTTATAGACACCCTGGCTAGTTTGAGAATTAGCAGCAATGGGAGTCTGGAGCTTGTAGATGGGAAGCAGAATTCTGTGTGGTCAACCAATGATACTATGCAGGTTTCATCATCCAATACTAGTTCAGTTGCTGCAGTTCTTTCAGACGATGGAAACTTTGTTGTCAAAGATGTTATCGGAGCTGGTGAATCAATATGGCAGAGCTTTCATCATCCTGGTGACACTCTGCTACCAAACATGATGTTGGGATACGATAATGGAAAACACTTTATCTTGACTGCCTGGAAAAGTGAGAGTGATCCATCTAGTGGGATATATACAGATGGATGCGGACGGCAAACAGATATGCCAGCACAAAGGATCGTTTGGATTAATCGATCAATTCCCTTCTGGAGAAGTGGGCCATGGGATAAATCAAAGTTCTTCGGCATGTCAGATATGGATGATCGATATCTTAGTGGATTTAAACTAGAGGAAAATGCGGAGCAGGGAACAAAGTATTACCATTATAACTTACCTGAGAAAACTCTCGGATATATAGAACTCTCTTCACAGGGAAAGGTGAAGCTTATGTATTCAGAAAATGGTGGGAACTGGTCACTCATGTGCGAGGCACCAAAGAATCGATGTGACATCTATGGAACATGTGGGCCTTATGGGATTTGCAGCATTTCTGAATCTCCAATCTGCAAGTGTTTGAAAGGGTTTGTACCGAAGTCACACCAGGAATGGAGCAAAGGAGACTGGACCAGTGGGTGTGTAAGGAAAACCGAATTGTTCTGTGAGAGACAAACAAATAAGAAGTCAGTACCATTGCAAGGAAAAAAAGATTATAATGACGATGGGTTTTGGAAGATCATACGGGCGAAAGTACCAGATTATCATCAGTATATTCCCTCTTTGGATCTTGAAGACATGTTCAATGACTGCAAGATACAGTGCCTAAATAATTGTTCATGCCTGGCTTATGCACTTGTTGATCATATTGGGTGTCTAGTCTGGTACGAAGACCTTATTGATATACAGAAATTTTCCAAGGTGGGAGTTGACATTTATATTCGCCTAGCACGCAGAGAACTAGGTAATTGATAACAACGCTTGCAAAACTGTAGTTAGCAATATCTTATCTTTTTCTTATGTTTTCTTTTTCATGTTGTAAATTAAATTGCAGGTGAAGGAAAGCCAATTAAGTTGATTGCCTGCCTTACAGCTATTGGTTTAATTATTGTCTTGGTTGCCACAGTGTTCGGTTTACACAGGTTGCGAGCTAACCGAAAGGGTAAGAGAATGAGAAAGAGGAGATCAATTATTCTGATGCATTAGCACATTTATCAGTATCTCTGCGAAGTACTAGACTATTAATCAAATCATAATAACTTACCTGCAGAACTGTATAAGAGCATGTATACTGGTTGATATCCATAACTTTTGTTGTTTTGTTCTGGCTTGGCGTTTGACGTTTATACTTGCAAATTAACAAAGCTTGCCTTTGAATGAACAGAATGGATTCCAACTTGTAGGGCCACTCTTCGAGAATATATTGGAAAGCACGATCCATCGGAGCTATTGATCTATGATTTTGATACCATATTAACTGCTACAGACAATTTCAGCATTACAAACAAACTCGGGCAAGGAGGCTTTGGTCCTGTTTATAAGGTATTATTTGTTTACTTGCGGGTAATGCAGCATTGTAAGAGGTAAAAGAATACAAACACGAACACCATGATTAACTTGAGGACCTTGTATAGGGTACGCTACAAGATGGGAAGGAAATAGCTGTAAAAAGACTATCTAGTAGCTCAGGACAAGGCATTGAAGAGTTCAAGAATGAGATGCTGTTGATCTCCAATCTTCAACATAAAAATCTTGTTAGGATCATGGGTTGCTGCATTAAAGAGGATGAGAAGTTACTGATTTACGAGTTCATGCCAAACAAAAGCTTGGATACTTTTCTATTCGGTTAGTTTTATTAGTGTTTTATGTTCAATTGCAATGCAAAACCCATCTAGTGCAAAGCTCATCTTCACCTATCTTCTTATTTCAATGAACGGTAATGATCACAAATGGTACCTGAACTTATCCTCTATCTTATCGATGGTACCTGAACTTCAATTTTGATCATAACCAACACCTGAACTTTTCGATTTTATTTCAAATGGTATCTATCACTAACTTCTGTTAATGTTCCGTTAAAAACTTACATGTGTTAAACATGGGACTCACTTTTCAAGGATAAATTTGTAAAATTACCTTCTTCTTTTTTGTAATATCACTTATTTTCACTTATATTGTGGCTATAAAAAATGACACTATCAAAAGGAAAAACTTCCAATTTCAATTAAAAATATGAATGACAGGAAAAAAAAAAGAATTACGAAAGTTTTGATAAGTTTTTGGTTTTTAATGTTTCATAGTTTGTCCAAAGAAAATGTTTTATAGTTTTATTTGAAATGTTTTGTCTGTATCTATAAAACAAATTAATTTTTGTTGAGATCTTGTTTTTAAATTTTATTTTCATAAGAGGGTAGAGATACATTTTTAATTCTATTTTTAATTGAACTTCTATTTTTATTAACATATTAATCGATCAAAATATCTAGTAAACAAAATTATTTAAATGGGTATTTTTGCCAAACTACTCTTGAATATAGGTCATGTGTTTTGCACATGTTAGTTGAAGTTAGTGATAGGTACCATTTGAAATGAAATCGAAAAGTTCAGGTACTGGTTGTGACAAAATTGAAGTCCATGCACCATCGATAAGATAGATGATAAGTTCAGGTACCATTTATGATAATAACCCTTCAATGAAAGTATCTTTGCTGTTTGTAAATGTCAAACTTGGGGCAACCATGAAAATTACTTTGAAAAGTAAGTATTTAACAAGAAAAAGATAAATCAAAAGAGTCTGAAGAATTGAACCTCAGCATAACTTGGGTTCGGGAATCACAACTGCATACTAACAAAAGCTAGCTATGAATAGAGTCACATGACATAAATTACTTGAGACAAATGATCCATTCACTACTTTCAGATATTAGATATCGATTATGTATGTCATATTGTCACACACACACACACACATATATATATATATATATATATATATATATATATTGAATGCAGAGAACTATAACAAAGAGGTCAAAATGCATATTTCAAATTTGAATTTGAAAGATGATGCGGCAATTGTTAATTTTAGTAAACTAAGAGTATCTTTAGCAATACTAGCCATTTTTTAGTCAAATTTTAGCCAAAGTAGCTAAAAAGTCATTTTAGCTAGCCACTTTAGAAATATGATGTCACGCCCTGAATTTCGAATAAAGATATTCGAATCCGAAACGCAATAACATAACCAACCTCCCGAAATTTCATAGAAACTTTTTCAATTTAATCTAAACAATAATAATGATCTAGAAGCATATTCACAAGAAAGACTCAATCATTAGAGCCGAACGTTATCAACAAGTGTTTACAAAACTCGTGATAACAAATATACAAATGTGCATGCTCGCTAGGAGCATACCAAAAACAGCAGTACACTAACAAAAATAGGTTCTAAACCTAATATTGCTGCACTCCACACCTCGATCTCAACCCTAGTGATCCTGACATGTAAGAAGAACCGCTACACCATGGAATAGTACACCGGGATTGTAAACAACAAACCCGGTAAGCTTTTGAAGCTCGTATGAGTAATCTCAATTAAAATGACTCACGTCACGCATGCTTATAATTTCTCAGCTCGTGAGATAATTAAAATAGCAACATTTAACTTCATAAACACAATCAAACATCGAATCACACTAGACCAAAAATTAGTAATCCCGGCATAGAAAAATAGTTCAGGAGATCACCATGAGTCATACAATTAAAATTATTGCAACTCCTGCATACAGTTTAGTTTAGGAGATTATTTAAAAATCACCAAATAGAAATCATAGTCCAAATCCCATATATAAATTAAAGAAGAACACCATAAACATTCTCCGAAAACTACGTACTCATGATGTAGTAACACAATTATCACCATGACCGTACGCATACGACAGACTATGTATGTCACGCCCCAAATTTTGAATGATAAATTCAAATCCGAAACATGAATTAAACAACTTAATCAAATAAACGTCTTGAATTTTTTTCATAAACAGCCACACCTCACCCACTCAATAATACGAAAACCAAATCCTCAACTTACTTATTACAGCACACTCTCACCAATTTAAATAGTAAAGCTCAATGAGCATAACAAACCTCACAAAAACAAATGAGATAAAATCAAATACTGCTACACTAAACAGCTCGATCACCGCCTGGTTCTCCTGACCTGCAGGATTATCCGTTACACCATTTGAATAGTGTATCTGGATTGCAATAATACAAAGCCCGGTAAGCTTTTGACAGCCTGTATGAGTAAATTTAGAGATTGCACAATTTAAGTTAATAATACAAACACACAAAATAACTCCAAAATACAATGAAACGTAAAGGAAATAATACTCTCAAGACTCTCTTTTAAAATTCTTACTTATTAGTCTCAAGTAACCTCGACGTTACCCTCATAAGACCACTCAATATTTGGCAGACAGACTAGAGCTCTAACTAATCGCAACCAACAACTCGGCACAAGAACATGGTTCACGATAATCGACAACCAACAACTCCTCAGAGCATGGTTTACCGACATCAGCAACCAACAACCCTAAGGGCACGGTTCACTGATAATTTGTCATGGTCACACTCGTGACCTATTGATCTCCATAGATCAAAACAATTAAAGAAGTCACGCTTGACTTCACAATTGTTACTTAACTCTCGATACTTTTCAAACAATAAAACTCAAGACATTTCTCAATATATTGTTCTCAAAATGTAAACATCCAAACAATAATAGCAACACAATCATGCATATTGTTTCCTCATCACAATCCATCAATAAATATATATCATCACGTAAATATATATATCATAAACATTCACGCAAGAATGCCTACTAATACCAACTATAGTTCACATGCATTAAAACAAAATTCATTTCATACTTAAATTCATTTTGTTACCTGTGAGCCGCAGCCCTATGAATTGTAGTCGATCAAGTTCATAATATTTCAAACAAATATTTATTTTCTTAAAACAATTTCCACACATTCACAATTCAATATAAATCACTAAATTTCAGTTCGTAAATGAACCAGGTGCTATTTACTCACCTCTAGTCCCACTGCGTCTTCTTAACAACCCAAAATATAACAATCCGAATCGTCCACCAACTCGATCCGTCAATCACCTAATCAGATACGATCTTAACTTAACAAACCATTTATACACTAATACAACAATCCAATGGTGGGATTCTAATTTAATGATGATCCAATGGTCAGATCATCCTAAATCGTCTCCACAAACATCTCCACAATTTTATACGAAAATCTGACGGTCAGAGTCTCACGAATCGCCTTCCGAATCACTATTTTACAATTATAGGAAGATCCAGCAGTCGGATCTTCGCCCATGACCCCACAAAGTCATCGGGACAGTCATACGATCAACATATCAAAATTTGAAGCAAAACCGACGGTCTGATCTCTGCAGATTGTAACCCGAAGGTAAAACGTAAAAACCGTAAATAGTAATGTCAAAACATAAATCCACTATTTATCAACTTTTTCTAAAATAACCTTGCAATACATCAAAACGCTCGTATGGATGCATAGATCATCGCCTAGACAATAAAAAATCAAAATATGGTCCGACGCGCCGTCACACGCGGCGGTCAGACCGGTGGTCAACGCGGTGGTCAACTCCGGTCAATCACCTCCGATGCAAAAGTCGTCAACTACAAAATTCTTCAAAATGAAAAGGTGATCAACTTTCATACCTGGAGCTAAGCGAGATGAGGTCTAGATCATCCTAGATCAAGCTTTGAAGTTAGATTAATCTCGGCCCTCTGATCAGATTCCAGATTGAATCACAGCCATCGAAAACTTCAAGTCTCGATCTTTCACTCCACACTTAAAATCGTCGTGCAAGGAGGATATGAGGATGATCAAGAGGAGGAGGAGATCACAAAGAGGTGGAGGATCGGCCCGTGCAATGCCGGCACCGATGAGATCCGGTCTGGTTGGGCTCACGGGGCTGGGGTGCCTTCGATCCAAGGCTGGGGGCAGCGGCTCGGCAAACTGAAGGCGGGGAACGACGGGCTCGGGGGAGGCTGGGTCCGAGGGCGGAGGAGGCTAGAGGAGGGCCTTTCGGCCAGGTCGGGTCGGACGAGACCCGACGAGTCTGAGGAACCGAAGAAGAGAGAGAACGGAGAGAGCTGGGGGGCAAAACGCAAATTTCTAATTTTTTCGTCCTTCATGAAACAATTTTGATTTTTTTTCTATTTATAGAAAAATTTCCATTTTCAAAAATTCATAGCGAATTCATACGAATGCCGAATATTGTGTTCCACATATGTACAAGATCGTACCAACGAGCTCTACAACTTTCATGAACGTATAAAAAGTCGATTTTCACAACCCCCTAAATAACATTTGTTTTTGAAAATAAATTGATTCGAAACCGAGTTTCTCGTGCAACGACTCACAAAATAATCTCAATATTAATAATTCAACATTCGAACAATAATTAAATTACCAAGATTTATTTAACGAAATTCTGGATCTTCACAGTCTACCCTCTTTAAAAGAATTTTGTCCCGAAATTCAAGTACGCTCGTCGAAAGATAACTGTGGGTACTTCGCCCTCATGTCAGACTCCAATTCTCATGATGTATCGCGCTCATCATGATGACTCTACAATACTTTCACTAAGTCAACCTCCTTCCTACGAAGCATCTTCGTAGACCTATCCAACATACGAATAGGTTCAACAACAAACGTCACATCTGCTCTAACCTCTATCGTACCATGATCAATCACGTGGAACTCGTCTCGGATATACTTCCTGAGCATAGACACATGGAATACATTGTGTACGCTAGACATGTTAACGGGTAAAGCAAGCCGATATGCCAAGTCTCCTACTCTTTCCAGAATCTCAAAGGGTCCAACATATCTTGGTGCTAACTTCCCCTTCTTGCCAAATCTCACCACACCTTTCATAGGTGAGACCTTCAAAAATACATGATCACCTATACCAAACTCAACTGGTCTTCTCTTTAAGTCTGCATAACTCTTCTGTCTACTCTGCGCTGTTCGGATCCTATCCCGATTAGTAGTGATCTTCCCTGTAGTCTCCTGAACAAATGCAGGACCAAAGAGCCCATTCTCTCCAACTTCTACTCAACAGATAGGAGTCCTACATGGCCTACCATAAAGAGCCTCATATGGAGCCATGCCGATGTTGGGGTGATAGTTGTTGTTGTAGGCAAACTCTAACAATGGCAGATGATCTGCCCAACTTCCCTTAAAGTCCAGAACACAAGCTCTAAGCATATCCTCCATCACCTGATTCACTCTCTCAGTCTTCCCATCTGTCTGTGGCTGAAATGCAGTGCTCATTGCTAAAGATGTGTCAAATGCCTTATGAAACCTACGCTAGAATTCCTAAGTGAAACGAGCATCTCGATCAGAGACAATCGTTATAGGCACACCATAAAGCTTCACTATCTCATCAAGATACAACTTACACAATGCATCACCTGAGTAAGTCTTCGCCACAGGAAGAAAGTGTGTTGACTTCATCAATCGGTCAACAATCACCCAAATCGAGTCATAACTTTGTCTGGACCTAGGCAATCCAGTCACAAAATCCATGGAGATCTCTTCCCATTTCCATACAGGAATCGGTAATGGTTGTAACATCCTTGCGGGCCTCTGATGCACTGTCTTCACTTAAGACACTTAAACACATATTCTGCCACATCTCTCTTCATTCCTTTCCACCAAAACTGCCTTCATAAATCCACATACATCTGGGTACTCCCTAGACGTACCGTGTACCGGGATCAATATGCTTCCCGCATGACTTCCTCCTTGAGGTTATCACTACTCGGGACATAAATTGATTCGAAACCGAATTTCTCATGCAACGACTCACAAAATAGTCTCAATATTAATAATTCAACATTCGAACAATTATTTAATTACCAATATTTATTTAACGAAATTCAAAATTCTGGGTCTTCACAACGTACTCCTGATGCAGTAACCCAGTTACCACCAGGACCCCACGCATACAACAGACTACGTACTCATAATGCAGTAACCCCAGTTACCACCATGACCGCATGCATACGACAGACTACATACTCATGATGTTGTAACCCAGTTACCACCATGACCGCACGCATACAGCCTAGTTACCCCATAACACATGGTACTTTTTACAATCTAAAACCAAGTCAAAACTTCAAATACTCTTTCCACACAACAAAATCAACAATTCACATTTCCGACAAGAGTAAATGCTCCAATATAATAATCCGAATAAAATCACAATTACTATACTTCACACAATGCCACACCATCCATATATATATTTCACATAAATATATATATACGTAGTCATTCACGCAGGAATGGCCACTAATACCAACTATAGTTCGCAAACATTAAAACCAAGAAATTTATTTATTCTTAAATTCATTTTCTTACCAGTGAACCGCAGTCCTATGAACCGTAGTCGATCAAGTTCATATCATTTGAAAACAAAACTTCATTTATGAAAACGATTTCACAATTTATCAATTAAACCGAATAATAATGTAACTCGGTTAGTAAATGAACCACGTGAGATTTACTCACCTCTAAGTCCTGCTGCGTCTTCTCTTATAGCAGATAAGGGATCGAATACACTCCATCAATCACCTCAGTAAAATACGATCTTAACTAGTCACGAGTCGAAAAAGATTAAATTTCGAACTCTCATTTGCCCTAAAATTCCTAAAGTAATCCCGACTGGGACGAAACTTCATCCAAGACCACTCGTGGTCTCCGGAATACTTATACGATCAACATATCAAAAATACAAGTCAATCGAACGGCCGAATTCTCACGGATCGGACATCGATCGAACCGAAAACCCTAAAACGCTAACATTCACAACTTAATCATACGATGTCCAAAATGACCTTATAATGTATCAAAATGACCATACCGATGCGTTGATGAATAAAATGAAAACATAAGCCAAAATGGATGCTAGACGCGCTCCCACGCGCAGCCACAAGTGGCAGGTCAGCGAGTAGTCAATGGCGACAGTCAACGACGGGTCAACCACCTCCAATGCAAAAGTCCTCAACTACAAACTTGTTCAAAAAGAAGAGATGATCAACTTTCATACCTGGAGCTAAGCGAGGAGAGGTCTAAATTGTCTTAGATCAAGCTTGGAAGTTGGATTAGTCTTGGCCCTCTGATCAGATTCCGGATTCGTTGTGGACCGTCAAAAAAGTTAAACCTTGATCTAGCGCTCTACACCCCAAATCGTGATGCAAGGCTTATATGAGGATGATCAGGAGGAAGATTGGAATTTCTATCTGAGTTGTTAACCCTACAAGTTCCCCGTTTTTGATTGAGGGATATTTTTCCGGCAATTGGCATGCTCCTGAAGCTTCTTTCTGTCTCTCGTTGGCAAAGGGAACGAAGGTGGGGACTCTTTTTTGCATTTTTAGGATGGAAAATCTTATTAATGATTAAAAAGGAAAGGGTTGTAAAAGAGGAAATCTACCAAAGCTAGGCAGATAGATAGACTCCTTTCCTTCACTCGCCTTCACTGGCCTTACGAACCTCCCCGTATGGCTATGCTTTCGTCTTCTCCCTCTGGTATAGGAACTTCATCATCATCAGATGCCTCTGAATCATCATCAGAGCGCCATGACAATCTCACTCGAATTACGGGATTTCAAAAATGCCAACCACATTGTGCAGCGCTCGATCTCTTTCTGGGTTGGGTGTCAAGGTAAGCCACCACCGTGGAGAGGATGAGGAGCCTGAGACGCCTTTATCTAGTCCAGGTTAGCAGCAGAGAACGCGCGACGGCGCCGGAGCGACAGGGTCGGGTCAGTCGGGACCCGATGATTCTGAGGAGACGCTGAGGAGAGAGAAGAGAGAGTTTTGGGGGCCAAAACGCAAAAACCGGAAAATTTGGGATTTATTAATTAATCTCAGATTTTTTTCCTATTTATAGAAATTTCCCCAAATTTCAATCACTCATAACTTCTTCATACAAACTTCGATTTTCGTGTTCCACATGTCCACGAACTCATATCAACGCGCTCTACAACTTTCGTGAATGAAGTTTCCACAAAATCCTTTCGTATAAAAAGTCAACTTCGTAAACCCCCTAAAATGTGCATTTCGAATAATTATTCTCCCCGAAAATAATTTCACTCCACCCTCGAACCACAAAATCGTACTAACGAACACTTTTTTAATTCCTGGAAATCCTGAGAAATTAATACCGAATTTTTGGGCTATTACATACGTCTGCATTAATGCTCTCCATTTTAGTTAGTGTTGAATTTATATTAATTTTTAAATGAAGATTAAATAGTTTAAATGTATTTATAGATTACATAAAATAACAAAAATGAATGTTTTAAATTATAGAGAGTCTCATCACTCTATATATTTAAGAGCGACATAGCTAAAAATTATAATAAAGAGCCACTTAGGAGTCTGGCGCAGCTGCTAAAATATATTAAAAAAAAATAAACATGCTCTCTAAAATAGCTAAAGATTCAAAATAGAGAGTCTGCTAAAGATGGTCTTATACTCTAATAGAGATGTCAAATTTAAATATTATTTTATTATTGTTGTTTTTCAGAATATGTTATATAAAATAAAATAAAAACCAACTTTTTCTTTCTTCTCTATCTCTTTCCTTCTGTATCTCTTCTCTTCAAGAAGCCATGGAAAGAAAGAAGCGATAGGAGTCGTGTAGGACTGTAGGGTTGTAGAGGCTTAACAAAGAGGGTGAGGCAAATCGAGAAAGAGAGTCGAAGACGATTTTCAGTGAGCAATGATGGATTTTTCTTCGTCATCAAGCAGATCTTCTTCAACCCTACTCAACCCTGACATTTTCAAGAACCAGCTTCAGAATCAATTGGCTCAGACTTATGCTGAAAAGTTTTGTGAGACCCTGGTATTGTACGTTGGTCTTGGTCTTGATTTCGTTGTCAGTGTTGCCCCTCAATCCAAAATTGCTATTGCAAAATCATTCATCCGATTAGTAAATTGAACAGGTGATGATGGAGATGTCAAGGACCCAGATGTGGAGAATGAGGTCGACAAAAGAAGATAGCAGAAGATAACTTTTTTGATTAATCATGGATTTTGATAACTTTTTTGATTAATCATGGATTTTGATGTTCTTGATTAATAGGAATTTTAGGGATTTTGATGTTCTGTGAGAACTAAGAAGGAAATGGGAAAAGGAAGAGGGAGAAGAGAGAGCAATAATAATATAAAAATAAAAATAAAATAAAAAAAGACATATGAGGTTTGGGCTATCAAATTTGACAGAAAGCCTCAAATTGTCAAATACACGTGTAAATGGCATATGGATTGGAGAGGAATTGGACAGTCAAAAGTAGACGTTGGGCTTCCACATGACAAAAGACCACTCCGTTGGAGATGGTAATGTGTCTGTACGATATACTCTCTGCTGTGTGTTCACTTCATATCTCTATGATGCATTCACTACTATTTTTCATACAACTGTGTCTACATTTCATAGCAATTAACGAAGGCTAGAAATCTGGTTTTAACCAAGTTTTGAAAGGGTAGTAATCTCATGATATTTCATTGTTGCATGCATGGAAGTCATGATTTATGAAAACCATTATTGATTACACTCTAATTAGTTGTACTGATTATTTGATCAGATACGAGGAAGAGAGAAGTGCTTGATTGGGCGATACGCTTTAATATTATTCAGGGTGTTGTTAGAGGGCTTCTTTATCTCCATCATGATTCGTATGTGAAGGTGATACATAGGGATTTGAAGGTCAGCAACATTCTCTTGGATGAGAAAATGAATCCTAAAATTTCAGATTTTGGATTGGCTCGCATAGTTGAAGGAACACAAACTCTTGAAAATACACAGAAAGTTGTTGGAACACGGTAAGAACCATTTCTTCCTAATCTTCAACATAGTTAATTGTTACCTACTAATTAGTTTGCCATGCAGTGGCTATATGTCTCCAGAGTATGCCCTGAGAGGGCTCTTTTCTGAAAAATCTGATGTCTATAGCTTCGGGGTATTGGTCTTGGAGATTATTAGCAGCAAGAAAAATACCAGCTTCTATTTATATGACCAACAGCTAGGCTTTCTAGCCTATGTAAGTTCATACTTTAACTTCTAATGTAAAATGTGAACCCATGAGCAGCTTCTTTCATATAGCTTAAACCATATATATAAACCTTTACATGCATGGAACTTGTGGAATGAAGACAAGGGATTGGAGTTAGTAGATGAAATGTTGGGCGATTCATATTCCTCATCGGAAGTATTGAAATGCGTGCATATTGGGCTTCTGTGTGTACAAGACAATGTTGTGGATAGGCCAACCATGGCGGATATAACTTTGATGTTAAGCAGTGAGAAAGATGGTCCACAACCTAAGCTGCCTGTATTCACTATCCAAAACTCAGCTTGTCATCCTCGACCGCACTATGAGAATATTAATTCTTCCAAAAATGAAGCTAGCATTACAATGATTGAAGGTCGATAAGTGCTAGCAAATTGTTACATCACAATGCAATGCCTTGGATCATTCTCAAGGGTTCTTATACGTATTGAGGGTTTTCCTTTTGTGTAGAAAACAACCTATTTTTATTGGGGTAAGTCGTGTATGAAGGTCTTTTCATATTGACAATTTTGTATGTTATACAATTATTAAGTCCTGACCATGTGATAGTTTTTTCTTAAAAGAATTTCAAACTTTGAAATTGGTTTCTTTAGTTTTATCGTCACAAAATTTGATATACATATTGTTGAGTCATTTCAAACCACCTTAGCTTTTGAGTTATCACTGCACCACTTGTCCATACCCACAGTTCTTAATTTGTTTCTATATTTACTGCTATATAAGATTAAAACTCAGGTAATTATGAGATGTTACTTGTGGAGGCCAATCATTATAGAGAAACTGGGTCAATTATCCATTTCACAACCAAAAATGAAGAAGAAAAAGGACAGTCGTAAATGGAGGTTATTGGGTCTTCCTTTGACTCTTGTACTGAATTGTTTCTACTATAAATTTCTGAGTTGTTTCATTCTTGTACATCTGGGTGTTATGGTTCCTTCATGTACAGAGGTTGATTGGTTTTAGTTGAAGGGTTGGGGGGAGAAAAGTCATGGGGGATATTTACTGGGTTTCAATTACTTTTTTTTTTTTTTTGAATTTTTTGGACCTGAATTTACCTATCAGATGATTTCTTTGCATGTAATATGCGTCTCTCTCAAAATGAAACTATCATACACTGCTTTGCTTTCTTCACAAGCTGAATTCTTTTTCTCAAAGTTAATTGTGTTCATGGTTTAAAATATTCACTTAAAATTTGAATGTTACTGAAAGTGACCAGATAAGATAGTGAGATGTGGATAATATTAATAGTGTTACAGGTTTACTTGCCCAACACGGTCCATGTTTGTGTTGAAAAACTGAAAGTGGCCATAAAAAATATTGAAATGTCATTTAGTCACATCAAAGTTTACTGATGTAGCTCTTCTGCTTGACAATCAGTCAATCACAGTTAAAAAACCAGGTTTGATTTGAAAATTAATTAACAGCTTTGAAAATGGAGATGATAATGTAGAGTTTATGGAGCTTCGCTGAAATTCTTCCAAATTTTCATTTTTTTACAGACATACTATTGGGATGACAATCGTCTTTTACTTTTCTCCATGTTTTATTCAATTCGTCTTCAGCTTCCTTTGATAGATATTGGGTAAATTCTGTATGTTTCTATTCATCTATTAAGGTTTCAATAGGATTACAGATTGTACACAGAAGGAAAATATTTAACACCTATACTAATAGTCCTATGATTGCAATTTAATCAACTATCAGTACAAATCAATCAATCTTATCCTATCATTACAAATCAACTAATGTATAATCGATCAAATATTAATCCTAATTGGAACAGCTCAGCAACACCCCCCTCAGTTTTGGGAATAGATGTCTCGAATACCCAACTTATCTAATGAGGTGTGGAATATTTTACTAGAGACAACTTTGTCAGAATGTCAGCCAATTGATCTTGAGTTCTTACATGTGGCATGTCAATGATCTCTGACTCTAACTTCTCCTTGATGAAATGTCTATCCACTTCAACATGTTTGGTTCTGTCATGTTGAATTAGATTGTGTGTTATATCAATGACTGCTTTATTATCACAATATAAGGCCATGACATATTTTAGTTTGAAGCCCAAATCCTTCATTAAATTTCGGAGCCATAACATTTCACACACACCATGGGCCATCCCACTGTATTTAGCCTCTGCACTTGATCTAGCTACCACTTTCTGCTTCTTACTTCTCTATGTTACCAGATTACTTCCCACAAAAGTGAAGTATCCTGAGGTTGATCTTCTTTTAGTGATACATCAAACCCAATCTGCATCAGTGTATCCAGCCACCTCCAAATGATTATTTTTAAAAAGGGAAAATGTTTAGAAACAGTACATGAAAGTAGACGCACTATGAATTTATACCCACTATGAATTTATATACATAAAGTTACAAATTCTAAACTTTAGTACATGAACTTCTAAATCCAACCAACTTTTTATATATGGCGTTAATAAACCCGTCAAGGCATATGCCATTATCCATATAATGAAGGGTAGAATAGGGTTTTTACCTAGAAAAGATAAACCCAAACCCAAACACAGAAAATCTTGCCCAGAAAAGATGAACTCGATCACATCCTCCCAGCAGTCACTATAAACCAAATTATATTGACACAGCAACCCCGGTTTACAACCCTTGTTTTCCCTGAACTAGATGCCTAAATTCCCAACATCAATTTCCTTACCAAATATCCCAATTCGAAATGCTCAGATTCTAGATTAAAAAAATTAAAAAACAAAAAAAGGCCAATTTTCGAGCCCTAGAATTTCGGTTCGATCCTCAAGTCCTAAGCTTTTCTCCAACGATCAATGATTCCGAATCGGAGCCTGGAATCTTTTGCCTAAAAGATCATTGAGATAGCAAAAATCCCGAAATCGGAGCCTAGCTCAGAAATGCATCGAGAAATCCCCACCGCACCATTCCTTGTACACCCACACCGTCAAAAAGCGAACCTATATCTTCTCAATCGCTGACCCTTTTGTGATCTTCGGCATTTTCGATCAAGATCTCAATCAATCTGAGGCACTTTTTTTCTTGAATAGATTGAGATGCGATTTGAGAGGATTAATGGAACTGGGTCAGTCTCGGATGGTGGACATTTCACCTTCCATTGCTTCTAAGCTGAGTTTGATTCGATTATGAGTGAAGTAATGGCGTCGGATTTGGATTTGCCCACTTCGCCGCTGCAAGTCGGCATGGATTTGAGTAGCAGTAAAGGGAAGAGATTGGTTCTAGATTTAACAAAACTCGTTCTTCAGTGCAGGTGAGAGAGAGAGAGCTAGATGCCCAGAGTACAAACGTAAAGAGACCAAATTATCCATCAAATATATTATTAACTAACGACGTTAGTCACGGCATGTACAAATAATTGGTCGGGATTAGAAGTTCGTGTACTAAAGTTTATAATTTGTAACTTTGTGTACAAAAACACATAATCACCTAAAGTTGATGTACCCTTCTCAAAATGTTCGCCAGATGAAAAGGGCTTTCATAAAAGAGCTTGTTATCGAGGCTTCTGAGTATGCAACTATTTCTGCAGCAATGTCTACGAAGACGAATCATATTACCAGGTAACTGAGCAATTACCAGAGGGTGAGAAACACCAAGTTCCGTAGTATTGACCTTGCTAATTTGGTAGGCCTCCGTGTGCAATACGGCCTTTCAGCAAGAAAACTGAAATGGCAAACAGAAAAGAAATGGAAGCTCTCTCAGACAAATGATTCAAATATAATAAATTTTTATAAAACAAAAGAATCCTTTCTGAAATCATCAAAATGTGGACTTCCGCCTAGTCTACTTTTATCCGAATTTTGTAGTCTTGTTTCAATGACAGAGATAACTATCGAACCTGCATGAAAATATGCAGGCATATTTCACCACTTTGGTGAACGAGCTCATTCATCCTATTGTTTTGACAGTTTTATATAAATAATGAAGATTAAAAATGCAAAGACATTGTTATAAATATTGATATTTCTTATTTCTTGGTGGCTTTATGAGGAATAAAAAATATATATTATGTGGCCTAAAAGACCAAAATTGACTAATAGGATGGAAATACAATTGAACAAAGATGTGTACTATAAATTAGCCAAAATATGCACCAACAGTTCAATTGTTAAAAGCCAAAATTGTACGATCCGCTTCACATTACAACCATATTTTTGGTTCCCAAAATTTGGGGTAAGGGCTAGTTGGCTATTGCATGATAAGGCAGAGACGTGCGATGCAAGATCTGAAGAGTCCCCTCGAAGCTTGACAGTTAATCCTCTTAGACAAGCAGAACTGCATTTACACATCCATCGTTCTCTGGATTATTCGTCACCTGAGCATATTTCCCTGCATCCGACAGCAAAGATGAGTACAACCACACATGTTAAAAATCTAAACGCACCCTTATTTAAAAGAGGGGGAGTACAATGGCAAAATTAATTCGAAATCGAAGAGAAAGCCAAGCACAGCCATGTTTTGAACTCACCCCATACAACTTTCCCATTAGGTGTGACTAGACCAAGTTCACTTACATTCACCTGAAATTCAGAGATGAACACACAAAAAACAGCTTGAGACATCATGATGTTGAAATTATAAATGTCACGACTCATCACACAAGAATGAGATACATACCTCAATGATGGTTCCCTTGGTCAAGACACCAAGAGAGGTGTACATTTGACCATTAGGGTTTTTCTTCACACCAATGATCTCAAGGTTAAAAGTACATTTGAGTTCAGGGTGTGTCACGTGAGCTTTAGTGAATCGCAACCCACTGGGCCGGATAAACCGCTCATACTTGGGAGGTTTCCTTGTAAAACCAGGTCCCACAAATGTGGCTTTTGTGATCATCCGCTTCCATTGCTTAGCTGAATAGAAGAACCAAAATATAAGCTACCAAGAACGAAAGCAACAGAATTACATCAAATATACTTGCTCAAAAGCTTTACAAGCGTAGCATGAAAATATATGAACGAACAACAAGTTTATCTGGTTGTCTGGAAAATACTAAATCATAAGCCTAAATAATGACTGGGTATAAACCACCAATTGACCTCAAACTTTATCAATGGGAAGCTAACTTCAAATTTGGATAGGGATAGCGAGAATGAAGTTCTTACTCTTGCGTTTGCCCGTTCTAAGCACTTTAAACATCTCATCTTCAGCCACAGGCCTTACCTGGAAAATATACAACTCAGTCAGATAATTATTAATTCACACATTAGTGTACAGAGTCCGAAAGTTGCACTTTTATTACCTTAGGCAGAGGGACTTCCCATTTCCCAGCTTTCTCTTTCCGTTTTTGCTTGATGGAATTGCTAAGAGTCTATTTACAGCATAAAGTCAGAAACCATCCATGAAAAGCTATCTTAATCATTCTATATAATGGCTGTTCACCATACCTTTGCTCGTGTTGTATTGTCACGGTCCAACAGATATGTTGGAACAGCTCCTTCATGAACATCATCATCAACCTTGTGTCTAGTTGATGACTCCTCGTGCATAGCCAATCTGTCAACATTCACAAACAATATTTAATTGTGAAATACGGGCCACTATAATGACAAACAGTAATAGTAAAGACACCCTACAGTGTAAGCTACCAACACAACGACAACCTACCTGATAATCGTATAAACTTGTACATATGATCCTAACTTCGTATTGCGTATGATCACACAACAAATTAATAATTGTCAAGTAATCATTGCTACATGAATATATAATACTTTCGAGTCAAGAAGAACATATTAACAGTCTAGGGTAGAAAAAAAGAACCATATCAATAACCACAAAAGAAGAATCTCAAAATCATTAACTATATGCTAAACATATTATCTAATAATAGAAAACTTCCGAGCTATGAGCAAAGTTTTAAGAGAACAATCCACAAAGCAGAACTATGAAGAAACAAACAAAAAGGCTCAATTAAATTAGACTAAAACCCAGAAAATGAACTCACGTTTTCTTCATTAGAGCCTTTTCTGCATAGCGTTTCTTAGCAAACATCTTGCCCTTAATACCCAGAGCCTGTTTCATTACAAAACTAGTAAGAAACATAATAAGAACAAACTTTTATTTTATTTTAATTTCTCAAGACATAGGGGGAAAATAAATAGAATTGACCTTTTGCGCAATTTCAGAGCGTTTGTGGACCTCACGAGCCTCCTTCTTGCGCTTGCGCTCAAAGTGGTCAGGTCTGTACCCATATCGCTTCCTGTGAAGATCTATATAATCTCCCTGCGGCTGAATTCCACCAATAACAAACAATATTAAGTTTCATCATAAATAAATAAGATAAATATAAACAGAGAGAGAGAGAGAGAGAGAGAGAGAGAGAGAGAGAGAGAGAGAGAGAGAGAGAACAAACCATGGTTTCAGGGATTTGTTGCTCTCAGTTTGTTGTTATAAATCAGAAGCAAGCCTCAACAAGAATCTATGAAAGACTGACAGATATAACATAAAACAAGTTAGAAAATTAACCATCAGAAACAAGTGCATAACATAATTACTCAACAGCAAAACAAAACAAAACAAAAAATATAGAAACATCAAATCAAATTTTCTTTATCTGATTCGCTTTATATCTCTCATTCAGTGCACTTCCCAAACCAAAACTTCACTCACATCCAAACTTTGAAAATCAAAAGCGATAAACCCTAACAACCAATACATCCATCGCGGCTCAAGCATCACCCCAAAATTGTTTCATGTTCAAATATATAAGAAATGCATACATCATGATTCATGTAACACCCAATATTCTTTCTTCTCTGTTTCAAATCCAAATTCCCAACCAAATACTTATACAACTGTTTCACTAGTGCTAAATTCCCTACAACTTTATATGCAATACCAATACAAAGAATTTCACTTTCCAATTCTTTTGGGGATTTTTTTTTTTTTTTTTACCTGCACAATACAATCCTACATCATCAATCAACCCCAAAATATTTTCTCGAAAAAAATCAATAATTTCAAGTTGGGCTAGTACCAACACATCTCTAAGTAGTGTAATGAAGAGGCCGCCTGAGTCAGTGGAGCTGCAGTGGCTCGCGGTGGCCGAAGTACCCATTTTCAAAATCTCAAAATCTAAATGCAATATTATACTCAAAAGAAAGCCCATGAGGTAAGGAACAACTACCTTGGGATTTCTCCAAAGTGGCCGTAACTGGCGCCGGCGACGTCGGTTCGCGGTGGGTAAGAATGGAGATCGCGGCTTCGTTCTTTTTTCCTTAAACCCTAATCCCGTGAGTGGTATGCACTTGCTTCCAAGGCTGAGGTTTATTAATTGGCTTAGATCAAAATGACTAATTTACCCTTCACGTGGTTCTCATTACAACTCTGTTTACTAAAGAGTGTAACTATTTACACCCAATTATTTTCTTAGTTCACCCTACAGACATTTTAATTATTGAAAGACTATATTATCCAGGGGCAAAATGACTGATAAGTACATTAATTTTTTAAAAACTAATTATGTAAGAAAAAATAAATATATAAATAATTAATTAAATACAAAGACTACTTAATTTCTCATTAGATAACATTAATCTTTAGAGAGTTTCTATTGAAACTTTAAATTTGCTCATTTGATCTCTCATACTCTTTACACCTCCTTTATGCTTTTAAATACAAATATTTGCTCACTAAACATCCCTTTGAATTCCTCAAATAACCTTAGTTATATTATTCACATACAAAAAAATAAAATACTCATTATACCTCTAATTCACTAAGTACACCTCCATTCCGTTATTTTTTTTTTTTTGTTCTTTTCTGCATGCAAACCTAAAAGATGCCCAAAATAAATTTCTAGAATTTTAAATCATGAATCAAATGGTCATAACACATAAATTAATCAAGCAGTCATAAATCAAACGGTTAGCCATGATTCTTATGTTTCTAACCCTTATAAAAAATAAAAAAGGTTATTCAAAAATAAAAATAAAAGGTTACAGAAATTGATATCAATAAAAAAAAAACCAAAACAAAAAAAATTAACAACAAAGAAAGAAACACGCAACTCAAGAAGGTAGAAAAAAATAAAAAGCTCAAAACCACCGTCTCCCACTCAAAGCTCATCCTCCAACCAAACCTTGAACCAAGTCTAGACTAGGAACTCGATCAATAAGTTTAGGAGCAATTTCTTAGTGTTAAAACTAAGGGGAGAGGTTTGTAAATAAAATATATACTAGTTGATTATAAATCATTGTCTATAATTATCATTTTACAAGAGGATATATATGTAATTCATTAATTCAAAAATATAGAGGTCAAATGAGTAAATTTGGAGGTCCCAATAGAAATCATCTAATCTTTATCTTCTCCACCCATATTTGAATTTATTACTGTCTTTTTATCTTTTTGTTTCCTTTTCGTTAATTCGTTATTCAATTCACAAAATCATTACTTTTAACTTCATCAAAATCTTTGCAATATTCTTTGTAAGCACCAAAAGTAAACATTTGAAACATGAAGGAAAAAAGTCAATCTCTTCTTCATTGATCATAGTTATAAATTTACTAATCTTTTACATGGATTGATAGAACATTGAAATTGAAAGAAAAAATAAAAAAAATGAGAGTAAATCATATTGTGATTTTATTACGAAATTTTAATAAATTTAATCTTTTTATGAGTATAAATTAAGTGAGATATTTTCATTAAAAGCATTTATTTTTTAATTAGATATGTCAATATAAGGATATTGTTGGAAAGAGGAATGGGTTAAATAAGTAAATTTAATAATTAAATTAAAACGTAGGATATAATGAGTAAGTAGGGTAAATAAAGAAAATGGTAGGGTGACAATATCCGCACCCTTAATAAATAATACCTCTTGTATTAGTCCTTGTATCACAAAAAATGATAATATCTCTATTCTTGCTGTCACTTTCACTACAGGTTATAATATAGCATTGGAGCTTTCAAGGCCCCTGGTCCTGATGGCATTCATGCCATTTTTTATCACTCTTTCTAGAATCAGGTTAACAAATCATTTTTTCAATTGGTTTTTGATTTCTTTACGAACAAAATTGATTTTAGTCTTATAAATAGAATTAATATTGTTCTAACCCCTAAAACAGAAGCTCCAGAAGCAATAAATCATTTTAGACCTATTAGTCTTTGTAATGTTGCTTATAAAGTCATTTATGAAGTTATTATTTGGGAGAACAGTACATAAGGTATAGGCCACCGAGAATTAAAGTGAAATTATTATACAAAACATCATAATGGTGCCTAGGGTTAAAAATCTGAAACGCTTTTAGTACCTGCCGTCAATAACACCGCTAACTGTTATGCCATTATTCATTTTTCAAAGGGTAATTTAGTGTCTTGAATGGAGTTTCCTACATGCAATGTTAACAAACTTGGGTTTCATTCTTAAATTAGATAACTTTAATAATGGTTTGATTAAGTTAAATAAATCTTAAACTCTAAACATAAATCGTTCATCCAAATTGGTTTGGTTCTCCAACACCTTCCTCCACCCATCACCATTTTTCATGATCTTTGTTTCATTGGTTTATTAGTACGATTTGGATTGTTACACAACCTTTGAACATTTGACTCCATTTTGCTAAAGTGATAATTAAAACTTATGCAGGCAGGTCTGAGTTTTGCTTCCTTACACGACCTCTGGACATTACTAAAATTACTAGATGAAATAATTCTATTCTTCATTAGTACATAGCACTTTAATTGAAAGCAATAATTTTGTTACCTACTATGACATGATAATATCAATACATATGGACAACAGAAGGAATAACATTGATTCCAAATAACTTGACCATATTAGATGGAACTGAGATAATGTTGGCATCACATATCCTCCAACTCCAGCACTTCTGCTACTGGCGAAACTTGTCATGCCCCGAATTTCGAATAAAGATATTCAAATCTGAAACGCGATAACATAACCAACCTCCCGAAATTACATAGAAACTTTTTCAATTTAATCTAAACAATAACAATGATCTAGAAGCATAATCACAAGAAAGACTCAATCATCCGAGCCGAACGTTATTAACAAGTGATTACAAAACTCGTGATAACAAATATACAAATGTACATACTCGCTAGGAGCATACCAAAAACAGCAGTACACTAACAAAAATAGGTTCTAAACCTAACACTGCTGCACTCTTCGCCTCGATCTCAACCCTGGTGATCCTGACTTGTAGGAAGAACCTATACTCCATGGAATAGTGCGCCGGGATTGTAAACAACAAACCCGATAAGCTTTTGAAGCTCGTATGAGTAATCTCAATTAAAATGACACAAACCGCATGCTTGACAATTTCACAATTCAAGAGTAAATAAAACAATCCTAAATCAACTCCACAATTAGTATGAACCAGTCCCTCAATGGACGACAAAAAAGGAAACCACCTGAAACTCTATTTAAAGATGCGTATTCAAAGGCTTCATGTAATCCACGTGTTACTCCCCTGAAATATAATGACAGACAGACTAGAGCTCTAACTGAATCGTAACATGTCGCCTTAGTCGAGGTTCAACCTTACTATATCAATTGCCTCTGTCACCACTGTGACACCAGATCCGTAGATCAGAAAGACATTGCCTCAACTGAATCGTAACCTGTCACCTCATTTGAGGTTCAGCCTTATGATAACAATTAACTGTCACCACTCTAACACCAGATCCGTAGATCAAAACATTTAAACAAAATCCCACATGACTCAAGGTATTACCCCAACGCTCAAATATCCTCTCAGCACCATATGTAACAATTCAAAACAATATTTTGAATAAATCACAATTCACTCATATCACAATGTCACACCATCAACATATATATATATATATATATATATATTCCACATATATATATATATATGCGCGTAGTTATTCACGCATGAATGATCACTAATACCAACTATAGTTCATACACATTAAAACCAAGAAATTCATTTACTGAAATTCATTTTCTTATCAGTGAACCGCAGTACCATGAACCGTAGTCGATCAAGTTCATATCATTTGAAAACAAATCTTTATTTGCATAAAATGATTTCACGATTTAGAAATAAAACGTACGAAAGTAATTCGGTTCGTAAATGAACCACGTGAGATTTACTCACCTCTAACTCCTGCTGCGTCTTCTCACCGCATATAAGAACTCAAATACGCTTCTTCAATCACCTAAGTACAATACGATCTTAACTTAGTCCACAAATCGAAAACAATTATATTTCGAACTCCATTTGCCCTAAAATTTCTAAAGCAATCTTGATTGAGGTGAAACTTCATCTGAGACCACTCGAGGTCCCCGGAATACTCATACGATCAATCTATCAAAATTTGAAGCAAATCCGAAAGTCAGAGTAAAAGCGAAACCCTAGCATGCATCAACTTTCTCCAAAATGACCTTATGATATATCAAAACGACAATATCGATGCATAGATGAATAATATGAAAACAGAACACAAAAATAAGGTCGGACGCGCTACCACGCGCCACCACAAGAGGTGGGTCAGCGGACGGTCAACGGTGGGGGTCAACGCCTGGTCAACCACCTCTGATGAAGGGATGATCAACTTACATACCCGGAGCTAAGCGAGATTCGGTCTAGATCGTCCTAAATCAAGCCTGAAGTTGGATTAATCTCGACCGCACAATCAGATTCCAGATCGAATCAGAGCCATCAAAAACTTCAAATCTTGATCTTTCGCTCCACACTCAAAATCGTGATGCAAGGTGAGTATGGGGATGATTAGCATGAGGAGACCGTTCCATAAATGCCAACCAATCGCCGAGAGGTTGCCGGAAAAGCAGAAATTTGGTTAGGTCATTGCGTGGTGCAGGGCGACCTTCGATCTCCGCCTGGGGCAGCAGCGGGGCGAGATGACGCCACAGGGCGACTGGGCTCAGCGAGGCAAGCCGATCTGGCACGGGTCCGGAGTTGTCAGCGGCCGGGAGGTGCGGTTTCCTACCCGGTCGGGTCGGGACTGGGTCACACGGAGGGAAAAGAGAAAACATAGGGTTGTAGGGGAAGAAATGGAATTTTTGGAAATCTTGGGTTTTATGAAAAAAATCCGGAAATTATATATTTATAGAAATTTCCCCAATTTTCAAACGCACCTACCTTTCTCATACGAACTCCGATTTTCGTGTTCTACATGTCCACGAACTCGTATCGATACGCTCTACAAATTCTAAGAAGAAAGTTGCCACAAAATCCCTACATATAAAAAGTCAACTTCTCAAAACCCCCTAAAATGTGTATTTCAAATCATTAATCGTTCAAAAATAACTCCACTCCACCCTCGAACCACGAAATTATTCTAACGAACACTTTAAATTCCCGAAAAACATTAGGAAATAATGATGAATTTTCCGTGGTATTACATAGCCCGTCACTACCTAGGGTAATGGCATCCAATACCATCACCTCAATCGTAGCCCATCACTCATTAGGGTTATGGCATCCGATACCCTCATCTCGATCACCAATGTGATCCCGACTCAAATTCTTTCCTCAAGCAAAACACACATTTACACAAAAATCAACAAATCAAGAAAATTGTATGCTCATACAAGAACTGCTCGAAATAACAATTCAATCAACTCTCAATTATCACTTCAACAATGTCACACCATTCAATATATATATACGTAGTCATTCACGCAGGAATGACGACAATACCAATTATAGTTCATATGCATTAAAACCAAGAAATTCATTTTATACTTAAATTAATTTTCTTACCGGTGAACTGCAGTCCTATGAACCATAGTCGATCTAGTTCATACCATTTGAAAACAACTCTTTATTTGCATAAAACAATGTCACAATTTATCAATTAATTTCCGAACAATAAGTAAATCCGTTCATAAATGAACCACGTGAGATTTACTCACCTATAGCTCCTACTGCGTCTTCTCACCGCAGATAAGAACTCAAATACGCTCTGTCAATTACCTAAGTACAATACGATCTTAACTTACTCCACAAATCGAAAACGATTATATTTCGAACTCCCATTTGCTCTAAAATTCCTAAATTAATCCCGATTGAAACGAAACTTCATCCAATACCACTTGAGGTCTCCGGAATACTTATACAATCAACATATCAAAATTTAAAGTAAAACCGATGGTCAGATTCTCACGAATCGCGAACCGAAGATAAAACGTAAAAACGTTAAATAGTAGCGTCAAAACGTAAATCAACAATTTATCAACTTTTTCTCAAATGAGCTTGTAATATATTAAAACGCTCGTATGGATGCATAGATCATCATCTAGATAATAAAAACTCGAAATAGGGTCGGACGCGCTGCCACAAGCGGCGGTCAATGGACTGTCAACCGCGGCGGTCAACACCGGTCAACCACCTCCAATGCCAAAGTCGTCAACCACAAACTTGTTCAAAATGACGAGGTGAGCGATTTTCATACCTAGAGCTAAGCGAGATTTGGTCTAGATCGTCCTAGATTAAGCTTGGAAGTTGGATTCATCTCGACCGCACGATCAGATTCCAGATCGAATCAGGGCCGTCGAAAACATCAAATCTTGATCTTTCGCTCCACACTCAAAATCGTGATGTAAGGCTTATATAGGGATGATCAGGAGGAGGAGGACTGTCACGCCCCGAATTTTTAGAATAAAAATTCAAAATCCGAAACATGAATTATTACAACTTAAAATAACCATCCTGAAAATTCTTTTTCCTTAACAACCTCACCACACAATTTAATTTCAAAAACCGAATTTAGTCTGGGTTAATTATTACAACTCACTCACAAAATAAATTGTAAAACTCTAAATGAGCATACAAACCTCACAATTCAAATGAAATAAAAATAAATGCTGCAACACCTAAACAGCATGGTCACCCCCTAGTTATCCTGACCTGCAGGAATATCCGCTACACCATTTGAATAGTGTATCGGGATTGTAACAACACAAAACCCGGTAAGCTTTTGAAAGCTCGTATGAGTGAAAAAGAAATAAAGGTTGTTTAATTAAATCATATTTATTTTCACCCAAGTCAATACTCAACAATTTCCACATCCACAAGAAACCAACAATCTCAACAATCACCAAATCACAAATCAACACAAAACCCTAATTCACATCTTTCTTCTCAAAACTCCGACATCGTATTTATACAAATACGGTATATGATAGACTAGAGCTCTAACTGAATCGTAGCCCGTCACCTTGCCTAGGTTATGACATCTGACATATTTATCTTTATCGTATTTCATCAATATGTATGCTTGTATACATATTTAGAACGTCTATAATCATACATACTCAACCAATCGTATCCCATCATCCACCTAGGATTAGAGCGTCTGATTCCCCCATACCAGTCACTACGTTGACCCTAAATCTATAATGAGTACAACAATATGTTTTCACACAATGAAATCAACTCATCCAACATACATAATATTATTATGAAATTTAAGCATTTGAAATATAATTCAAATCATCATTCCAACTCAATCATATTATCAATCAATAACACACCAATCAATATATATATTCCATGTAAATATATATATATATATATATATATGCGTAATCATCCACTCAGAATGACCACTAATATCATCTATAGTTCACACAAGAAAATAGTGAAATTCATTTGTATAATTAAAATTCATTTTTACTTACATATGGACCGTAGTTGATCAAGTCCATATGATTTTTTAAAACAAATATTTAATCCATAAATATTTTCCACATAATTACAAAAATAAATAATTGAAGTACTCCATTCATAATATGAACCACGTGAGTTTTACTCACCTCGAGACTCCCACTGCGTCTTCAATTAAAATATAAACCACACCGAAACAGCTCACCCAAGTATAACCCGTCAATCACCAAATCAAATGTGATTTGAATTAAGCCAATAATTCCAAAACATAACTTGACTACCATTAAACAGCCAGATTCTAATTTATAAGAAAATCCGACGGACGGATTCTCACGAATCGCCTCCCTAATCACCGTTTTGCACTTATACGAAGATCTAACTGTCGGATCTTCGCCCATGGCCACACAAAGCCACTGGGTCAGTTATATGATCATCATATCAAAACTACAAGTCCATCGGAAGGTCCTAATTTCACATATCATAAATCTAACGATCGAAATCTCAAAATTCATAACTAAATCATACGATATCCGAAAAATGCGTATAATATGCCCAAATGATCGTATTGAAACTTAGAATCATAAAATACACAGAAACTATATTTTAGACCTCCGGAGGTGGCCGGAAAGGGCCGCCGGAGTTTAGGGCAGAGGCACCGCCGACCACCACCAATGGTGTCGAGGCCGAGCTTTTCCCCTTCGTTTCATCATTTTGAGCAACTTTCATAAGTAGCGCAAGACCAGAAAAATAACGGGAAAAGGTCGAAATTTACCAAACACAGTCGGCTGCCGGAAAATACCCAGAAACCGGCGAGCTTGATTCCGACGTAAAACCTGCAACTTCACGCCTCGATCTCTTCTGGAAACTTGTTTAGAACTTCATGGCGAACTCGCTAGGCCAAGAATCATAAGAAACGAAGGTCTACAGCTTGAGATATTCGGATCGAAAGTTCCGTTCGATCCAATCGGGGTTGGCTTTCAGCCACCATCACAGGCCACGCCGCAGTGTAAAACTGCCTCTGGGAGCTTCAGGAGGTCGAGTCGATGTAGAGGGAGGAGTTTCACGTGGTTTGGTGGCCAAAAACACGAGGAGATCGTTTTGGTTCGTTTTCAGGTTGGGACTGGTTCGGGCGATTTCGTCGGACCTGGAGGCCGTGATGGTGGAAGCGACGCCGTCCAGCAGGTAGAGCAGCTCGAGAAGAACGCGTGGGACGTGGTCTGGGGTCGATTGATGGACTGTGCAGAGAGAACAAGCTTGGAGAAATTTGTTCTCTTTCTTGGACAGTTTCAGACGAAAGAGAGAGGTTGAAGATGATGAATAGTTACCTTTCCGAAAATAAAAGGGAGGCCGGACCAAAATGGCAACCTTCCGAAAATATTCTAGGGTTTTTTCTATATATATTCAAAATAGAAATAACTTCTAAATTCCATAACTAATTCAAAACAAATCCGATCAATGTGTTCAACATACGCACGAACTCGTATCGATGAGCTCTACAACTTTCATAAAAGAAGTTTTCCCAAATTTTGCAAGTATAAAAAGTCGATTTCTTGAATCGAGTATTTCGAGCTTTTCGTTAAAATAATCGTTTCGAACCTTTGATAATTCAAAAATGAAATATTATCGAACAATATTCGTGAAATCGTACAATAATCGTTCAACACAAATACACAAAATTAAAATGGAAATTGCGGTTATTACAATCTTCCTCCCTTAAAGGAATTTCGTCCCAAAATTCAGGTATCCAATTCCCCAAAGAGCTGTGGATACCTCACTCTCATGTCAGATTCTAACTCCCATGATGCTTCACCATCGTCATGATGACTCCACAACACTTTCACAAGATCAACCTCCTTCCTACAAAGCTTCTTCATAGACCTATCCAAGATACGAACATGTTCAACTACAAATGTCACATCTGTGTTTACTTCGATCGTACCATGATCAATCACGTGGGACTCATCTCAGACATACTTCTTGAGCATAGACACATGGAAGACATTGTGCACATCCGACATGCTAACAGGTAAAGCAAGACGATATGCCAAGTTCCCAACCCTTTCCAGAATCTCAAAGGGTCCAACATACCTAGGTGCGAGTTTTCCCTTCTTGCCAAATCTCACCACACCTTTCATATGTGAGACCTTCAAGAATACATGATCGCCTGTCTCAAACTTCAAAGGTCTCCTCCTCAAGTCAGCATAACTCTTCTGTCTACTCTGAGCGGTTCAGATTCTGTCCCGAATAGTAGTGACCTTCTCTGTAGTCTCCTGTACAATCTCGGGACTGATGAACCCTTTATCTCCTGCTTTCGCCCAACAAATAGGAGTCTTACATGGCCTACCATAAAGAGCCTCGTATGGGGCCATACCGATACAGGAGTGATAACAGTTATTGTAGGCAAACTCTACCAATGGCAAATGATCCGCCCAACTTCCCTTAAAGTCTAGGACATAAGCTCTAAGCATATCCTCCATCACCTGGTTCACTCTCTCGGTCTGCCCATCTGTCTGTGGGTGAAATGCAGTGCTCATAGCAAGAGATGTAACAAATGTCTTATGGAACCTACGCCAGAATTCTGAAGTGAAACGAGCATCACGATCAGAAACAATCGGCACAGGCACTCCATGAAGCCTCACTATTTCATTCACATACAACTTACACAATGCATCCGCTGAGTACGTTTTTGCCACGGGAAGAAAATGTGCTGACTTAGTCAACCGGTCAACAATCACCCAAATCGAGTCATAACTTTGCCTGGACCTAGGCAATCTAGTCACAAAGTCCATGGAGATATCTTCCCATTTCCAAACATGAATCGGCAAGGGATTCAACATTCCTGCGGGTCTCTGATGCTCTGCCTTCACCTGTTAACATGTAAGACACTTCAACACATGTTCTGCCACATCCCTCTTCATACCATACCACCAAAACTGCCTTCGTAGATCCATATACATTTTCGTACCTCCTGGATGTATAGTGCATCGAGACCTATGTGCTTCCTGCATGACCTCTTCCCTGAGGTTATCAAAACTCGGTACATACAATCTCCCTCGAAATCAACCCTCTATCTGCCCCAATCATCCACTCGGAAAGACCCTCCACATCCGGATCAGCAGTCATCTCAGCAATCCTTGCCTGAGCAAACTCATCAAGTGTCTGACCCTGAGTGATCCTGCAGATCAAGGTGGGCTGTAAGGTGATACTACCGAGAAAGATTCCATGTCCTGCTCCTGCAGGCATAAGGTCAAACTTTGATGCAGCTTCTAACATGCGCCACTCTCACACCATAATAGCTGCCATGATCACTCGTGGTTTCCTACTCAAAGCATCCGCGACTACATTCGCCTTTCTAGAATGATGCTCCAAGGTGAAATCATAGTCCTTGATGAGCTCCATCCATCTTCTCTGCCTCATGTTCAATTCTTTCTGGGAGAATAGATACTTCAAACTCTTATGATCATAAAAGAGTTCAAATTTCTCACCATAAAAATAGTGTCTCCAAATCTTCAAGGCAAACACCACTGCTGCTAGCTCTAGATCATGAGTGGGGTAATTTCGCTCATGTACCTTCAACTGTCTAGAACCGTAAGCAACAACGCTACCATTCTGCATCAACACACACCCCAAACCCTGATGAGATGCATCGCTGTAAATGACTAATCCACCACCACTAGTAGGAATAGTCAACACCGGAGCTGTAGTCAATCTAGTCTTCAGCTCATTGAAAGCCTTCTCACACTCATCCGACCACACGAACTGTGTGTCCTTTCTTGTCAATTTGCGGAAGCAATACCAGAAAACCCTTCAATGAAACGCCTATAATACCCTGCCAAACCAAGGAAGCTACGGATTTCTGTAACCATAGTAGGGCGACTCCAACTCATCACCGCTTCAACCTTCGAAGGATCCACAGAAACTCCATCATTCGAGACCACATGACCAAGGAACTTGACTTCACTCTGCCAGAAATAACACTTCTCAAACTTGGCAAATAGTTTCTCCTTTCTCAATGTCTGCAGCACAATCCGCAAATGCTTTTCATGCTCATCTGACGACCTTGAATAAATCAAGATGTCGTCAACGAACACTACCACAAACTGATCCAAGTAGGGACTAAATGTACGGTTCATCAAGTCCATAAACGCTGCAGGTGCATTCGTGAGACCAAAAGGCATAACAAGGAACTCAAAATGTCCATACCTGGTCCTGAATGTCGTCTTTGGAATATCTTCATCCTTCACCCTTAACTGGTGATATCCAGATCTCAAATCGATCTTTGAGAACACAGTAGCCTCTCTAAGCTGATCGAACAAGTTATCAATCCTAGGTAAAGGGTACATGTTCTTGATGGTCACCTTGTTCAGCTGTCAATAATCCACACATAACCGAAGTGAATTATCCTTCTTCTTCACGAACAACACTGGTGCACCAAAGGAGACGCACTAGCCTGAATGAACCCTTGCGCAAGTAGTCCTTCAATCTGAACCTTCAACTCCTGAAGTTCAGCTGGTGCCATTCGATAGGGTGTCTTCGATACAGGGGAAGTACCTGGTATCACATCAATGGATAAGTCCATTACTCTTTTTGGAGGTAACCCAGGGATCTCCTGAAACATGTCAGCATACTCTGAAACACACTCAACCAATCCATAGCCAAAATCACATCAAATGTGTGATCCGGAATCACAATCAAAGATGCAGAGAACTCTCTGTCACCAATCCCAATAGGGCAATCATCACAAAACATACTAAGCTCAAGCGACACACCGAGAGGTGATGTAACACATAATGATCTAGTAAGAGGCATAGCAATCAAACCCAACACGTCCACAACCGAACTAGATATGAAGGAGTGTGAGGCTCCTGTATCAAACAGTACTCTAGCAAGATAGTGATAAACAGATAAAGTACCTTCCACTCCCTTGCCTGCCTGACCAATGCCAAAGACTCTAGCAGGTGCAGGCGGAAGCTGTCTCTGCTGGTTTCCCTGCGCTAATTTCGGGGACACTCCCTGGCCTAGTACCCTGTCTGTCCACAGCTGTAGCGTACCCTACCCTGTGGTTTGGTGCACGCATGAGAGATGTGGCCTGGCTCGCCACAGTTAAAGCAGATCACCAGAGCTACTGGTGCTATCTGTCTAATAGGCATAGCCTGAATGGGAGGAGCTACTACTGCCCTAGCTGGAGCCTGATGCTGGAACTGAGTTCTCTGTTTCTTCCAGAAACCGCCCCTGAAGTCTCTGGACCTACTGCTTCCTGTTATGGCCTTTCCCTTGCCCTGGAAGTCTCTCTCAGCAGACTTCTTCTCTCTACGAATCAGGTTCTACTGCTCAATGATCTGTGCCTTAGCTAAGATCTCTCTCTTGGTCTTCAGTTCTAAGATGGTCACATCACGCTCAATCGAAGGGCTCAACCCCCTCTGAAACTTCTTGGCCAAGTCTTCGTCGTCCATCTGCTTCACATATTTGTACAGCCTGGAGAACTCCGTATCGTACTCTATCACGGTCATCTTCCCCTATATAAGTGTGAGGAATTCTCGTTCCAACCTTTCCTTCACAACTGCTGGAAAGAACTTCTCCCTGAACAGCTGCTCGAAGCCATCCCATGTCAAGGTAGACACCTCAATACTCCTCTGTGTGACGTTCCACCACACCCTAGCCTCATCCTTCAGCATGAAAGCGGCTAGTTTCCTCTTATCAATCTTACTGCAATCAAACAGATCAAAATAGGTCTATAAATCCTCAATCCACCTATCCGCAACCATATGATCAGTGCCTCCTCCAAACTTGGTTACTCCCAAGCCGGTAATTTCCTTCGCCAGTACAAACAAGCGAGTATGATCATCAACCATGCCCACGGTCGGAATATGCTGATCCTCATAAGGTTCCTCTACCTCCGCCTCATATGCATCATTGACTGGAGGGGCCCTACCCCTACCTCGGCCTCTACCCGTAGCACAAGGTCTGCCTCTACATTGACCTCTAGCTTCGTTCCCTCAATCTCCATTACCTAATAAGCATGATATACTTGATTAATACACGCATCACACTTAAACAAGGCATAAGTCAAATGCAAGTCCATATTAACCAAGTAACTAAGCATACAAGACAACGCCTAAAGTTCTTATGACATGCTAATGTTCCTAGCCAACCTAACGCTCTCACATACCCAATGACGTATAATATGCCGAAATGATCATATTGAAACGTAGAATCATAAAATGTACAGAAACTATATTTTAGACCTCCGAAGGTGGCCGGAAAGGGCTGCCGGAGTTTGGAGCAGAGCCGCCGCCGACCACCACCAATGGTGTCGGGACTGAGCTTCTCCCATTCGTTTCATCATTTTGAGCAACTTTTATACCTAACACAAGACCAGAAAATAACGGGAAGAGGTCGAAATTTACCAAACACAGTTGGCGATTAGAAAATACCCAGAAACCGAAAATACCCAGATTCCGACGTAAAAACTGCAACTTCACGCCTCGATCTCTTCTGGAAAATTGTTCAGAACTTCATGGCGAATTCACTAGGCTAAGAATCATAAGAAACGAAGGTTTATAGCTCGAGATATTCGAATCGAAAGTTCCGTTCGATCCGATCGGGGCTGGCTTCTGACCGCCACCACAGGTCACACCGCCGTGTAAAACTGCCTCTAGGAGCTTCAGGAGGTCGAGTTGACGTAGAGGGAGGAGTTTCACGTGGTTTGGTGGCCGAAAACACGAGGAACTCGTTTTGGTTCGTTTTCGGGTTCGACTGGTTCGGGTGATTTCGCTAGACCTGGAGGCAGTGACGGTGGAAGCGACGCCGTCCAGCAGGTAGAGCAGCTCGAGACAAAGGCGTGGGACGTGGTCTGGGGTCGATTGATGGACTGTGGAGAGAGAACAAGCTTGGAGAAATTTGTTCTCTTTCTCGGACGATTTCGGACGAAAGAGAGAGGTTGAAGATGATGAATAGTAACCTTTCCGAAAATAAAAGGGAGCCCGGACCAAAATGGCAACCTTCTGAAAAAAAACAGAAAAAAAATATAAAAAAAAACAGAAAGAAAGAAAGGGAAAAAAATTCCTTTTCCAAAAAAAATAAAATAATTAATTAATTAAAAAAAGAACTGAGGGCATAATAGATATTTCACCGAGACTTTTAGACGGCAAGGACCTATTGGTCTGAAATTTTGAAGTACAGGGACTAAACATGTGAAATTAGAATGTCAAGCACTGAAGTGTTTTTTGAGCAAAAGTACAAGGAGTAAACAGTATTTAACCCTAGAAATAACTTCTAAATTCCATAACTAATTCAAAACAAATCCGATCAATGTATTCAACATACGCACGGACTCGTATCGTGAGCTTTACAACTTTCATGAAGGAAATTTTCCCAAATTTTGCACGTATAAAAAAGTCGATTTCTTGAATCGAGCATTTCGAGCATTTCGTTAAAATAATCGTTTCGAACCTTCGATAATTCAAAAATGAAATATTATCGAACAACATTCGTGAAATCGTACAATAATCGTTCAATACAATTACACAAAATTAAAATGAAAATTGAGGTTATTACAAGGACAGGGCCGACGTCGAGGAGGTCCGACCGGGTCGGGTCGAGCGGGCTAGGGCCTCTTCGATCCAAGCCTGGGGCTGCGGCGGGGCAAGGCGACCACGGGGGTCGGCTAGGCTGAGTGGGGCGACGTCACGAATAGGAAGGATAGAGAACGGAGAGTTTGGGGGAGGAAAATATAAAAAGGGAAAAGTTTGGGAATTATGAAATAATCCGGATTTTTTTGCTATTTATAGAAATTTCCCAGATTTTCAATCCATCATAACTTCTTCATACGAACTCCGATTTTCGTGTTCCGCATGTCCATAAACTCGTATCGACGCGCCTACAACTTTTGTGAATGAAGTTTTCACAAAATCCAAACATATAAAAAGTCAAACTTCTTAACCCCCCTAAAACGTGTATTTCAAATAATTAATCGTCCGAAAAAAATTCCACTCCACCCTCAAACCATGAAATTATTCTAACGAACACTTTAAATTCCCGAAAACCATTAGGAATTAATGATGAATTTTCCGGGGTATTACAAAACTGGAGTCTCCTGGTCAATAAATTTCGATCGGAGAATCATATTTGTCCTCTTGAATAATTTTTTGAAATGTGATTGAAACGCTATAAGATTGAAACGCTCACTATATGGATTGAAGCAATCCGGACTGATGTGGTATAACCGTCTAAGTGAATACTTGATTAAGAAGGGATATGTCAACAATGAACTATGCCCATGTATGTTCATAAAAAGGACAAGTTCCAAATTTGCATTAGTAGCAGTTTATGTCGATGACATGAATATAATTGGCACCCTTAAAGAGTTAAGGGAAACCGCTGAACACTTGAAATCGGAGTTTGAGATGAAAGATCTTGGGAAAACACGGTTTTACCTCAGTTTGGAACTTAAGCACCGTGAAAATGGTATCCTGATTCATTAATCAACTTATATCCAAAACATGCTTAGGCGTTTCAATACTGATAAGATTAAGCCTTCAAGCACCCCAATGGTCGTCTGTAGTCTTGATCCAAAGAAGGATCCATTCCTTCCAAAAGATGACGATGAAGAACTGCTAGAGGCAGAAGTGTCATATCTAAGTGCTATAGACGCATTATTGTACTTAGCACAATGTACAAGACCGGACATCTCTTTCACTGTGAACTTTTAGCTAGATATAGCTCTACGCCAACACGACGCCATTGAATCGATGTTGAAGATATCTTTCGACACCTAAATAGTACGATCGATATGGGCTTGTTCTATCCCTACAGAGAAGTGATGGATTCGAACCATCAATCAACAGGAATGCCACACATGGTGGATTGCATTCCCTCTCCCCATCCCAAAACGATATAAGTGTTTTAAAAGGTTTTGCTGATGCTGGGTACCTCTCTGACCCACACAAAGGTCATTCCCAAACTGGGATGAATTTACCATAGGAAACACCACGATATCTTAGATGTCTACAAAGCATACCTTAGTCGCTACCTCTTTGAATCATACAGAGATTATTACTCTTCACGAAAAAGTTCAGAAATGTATATGGTTACGATCCATAATTACAGATGAGTCAATAAGCATTTATGAGGATAATGCTGCTTGCATTAAACAAATGAAGCAAGGCTACATCAAAGGCGACAACACCAAGCATATGTCGCTGAAATTCTTCTACAATCAGCAACAACAGAAGCTCCTCAAGATCAAAGTGAACCAGGTTCGATCTGAGGACAATGTGGCAGACTTGTTTACTAAGTCATTGCCTAAATCCACGTTCGAGAAACATATGGCAAGAATTGGCTTGCGGAAATTATCTAAACACCTATGATCGTAGTCATCAGGGGGAGGCGCAGACATCAGGGGGAGATGTCTACATGTTCACCTCGAAACGTGAAGGGTGTGTTGTGCTCTTTTTCCCCTTCACAGAGGTTACTTTTATCCCACTGGGTTTTTGTTACTCGGTAAGGTTTTTAGCGAGGCAACAAGAGAAGCACCGCGTTTGGGCAACACAAGGAGGAGTGTTTAAGGAAATCTCTATTTTGTGTTTGGCCCAAACTCTAGGTTACTTGACCTAGTGGTAATAGGGTTACATTAGAAGGATTTATAATCCTATTCAATGTAGAAATACTTTCTTTGTATGATTCAGATTCTATACATTGCAATCCTCTGCATAAAGAGGCTCCTATTATCAATGAGAATATACAGCGATTTTCTCTCAATTTCTGATTTCCTAAAACAGTTTATAAATTTTTTTCTAATAACTTTTGTTAAGCAATAATATTGTGTAATAAAATATCATTAAAAAATTATATTGTGGTGCACTCCTTAATTAAAGATGGTGAGATATCTTAGGAGACTAATGGTGGCTGGAAATCTTAAATAAGCCGTAGCCTTCCACTGTGCTAAATCCCAGATGGCCCCCCCAAATTGCGTCTTCTTCTTACCCCCAGTTAGCCGGTTCTTCCCGCCTTTTCTACATGTTTTGTCCTCCTCGATCATTTGGAAGAGTTGCATTGAATAACCCAAAATCGCCTCCTCATGTTTTCACGATTCAAAAGGTATGTACATGAATCACAACTTTCTTTCGTATTCCTGTCTGTATTCATGGGCATATAATCCTTCACCGTTCTGAAAATTCCTTCCCAATTACATGGTAGTTGGAAGATAGGAAGTGCCAACTACTGGGTTATAAATAAAGAATAGTACTTGATTTATTATCTCCCCCGAATTGAATTTACAATTCCCTCTCCTAATCTATTCTTTATCTCTCTGTTCTATATAGACTTCTATCTTTCTTTTACTGATTTGAGTTTTTTTTTTCTTTCTCTTTTTTTTTTTGTAGTTGCAATGGATAAAACCTGGGCAACGCTAAATAGGTGTAGCACTGAATTCCTTGTTGGTATGCATAATTTTGTTCAACACTCATTACGCGTTGCTGGACGAGATGGGCTGATCAAGTGTCCATGTCGAATTTGTTGCAACCGGGATTCATTTAGTCCTGCTACGATGAAGGAGCACTTGAAGGTGGATGGCATGGATCCTGTTTATGAGGATATGTTGTGGGTTGATCATGGTGAGGGTCTACCAGAGCCCGTATTCATTGATGAGATGGAACAAGAATATGAGGTCCAAGATGAACCTTTAGACATGCTTCATATGTTGACTGATGTATTTGCCACCAACAGTCCTTGTCATTCACTGTATATTGGTGAGGATGGTTCACACACTAATGTGAGACCATCAGATGCAGAGAGATTTTACAATTAGATTGAAGAGGCTAACATCAGTTTGTACCCAGTTGTACTAAAATATGCAAACTGGAATTCCTATCAAGTGCATTACAGGGTCGTCCGATAAGTCTTTGTCCCTCAACTTAAAGTTGATTAAAAGCATACTTCCAGATGATGAGACATTACCTTGTAGTTTGTATCAAACAAAGAAGTTAATCACTGGTCTTGGTTTAACTTATCAGAAGATTGATGCGTGTCCAAATGACTGCATTCTCTACTGGAAAGATACAGCGAATCTTGAGTATTGTCCTTCATGTGGAGAAAGCAAGTATCTAGCAGATACATTTGATGACAATGACCAGACCAGGAAACTTTCCACCAAAATATTGAGGTACTTCCCAATTATACCATGTCTTCAGCGCCTTTATATGTCGAGGGTAACATCTAAGTTTATGTCGTGGCATGGCACTGAAAGACCAAAAGATGGGTTAATGAGACACACAGCAGATTCTCCCTCTTGGAAAGAGCTGGATAGATTACATCCCTCTTTCTCAAGAGATATGCGTAATGTTCACTTGGGTTTAGCAAGCGATGGTTTCAATCCTTTCAGCCAGATGAGCTTGTCCCATAGCACTTGGCCTATTGTCATAGCCATTTACAATCTCCCTCCTTGGTTGTGCATGAAGAAGCCATACATGCTATTGTCACTTATAATTTCATGTCCAAAGGCTCCCGGCAATGACATTGATGTGTATTTAGCTCTTTTGATTGATAAACTCAAATCTTTATAGGAAGTTGGCATAGAAACGTATGATGTGCATGCAAAAGAAAGTTTCACCATGAGAGCAGCACTTTTGTGGACAATAAATGATTTTCCGGCATATGCTAATCTATCAGGTTAGAGCACAAAGGGATACAAGGCTTGCCCAAATTGTGGTGATGACTCTAGCTCATTTCGGTTAAAGCACAGTCAAAAGATATGCTACATGGGACATCGTCGTTTCCTTCCGATCAACCATCATTGGCGAACTCAACGACAACCTTTTAATGGAAAAGAGGAACACAAAACTGCTCCTATTCCACTTTCAGTTCATGAATCTCTCATCCAATTGTGTGGCTTGCAATTCAAGTTTGGTAAAGGGACTAACGTTCGATCAGCTGGAAAGAAGAAAGGGACACCGGCTGCCTATTCTGGATAATGGAAAAAAAAAAAGAGTATCTTTTACCAGTTGCCATATTGGAAAGATTTGCTTCTCCGTCACAATTTAGACGTGATGCATATAGAAAAAAAAATGTTTGTGAGAGCATTGTTGGAACACTATTAGGGATTGATGGAAAAAATAAAGATACTATCAAAGCACGTGTAGATTTAGAGGAACTGAACATCTGGCCTAACCTACACCCTGAGCGCCGAGGTTCTAAAACATATCTGCCCCTTCCTTTTTTACATTGGCCAATCCAGAGAAGACTATGATGTGTGAGGTTTTACATTCAGTTAGGGCCCGTGATGGCCACTCCTCTAATATATCTAATTGTGTGCAAGTGAAGGAAATGAAACTCGTTGGCATGAAGAGCCATGATTATCATGTCATAATGCAGCATTTGTTGGTAATAGCTATTCGCCAGGTTCTTCCAAAACAAGTGTGAATGGTATTGTTGGAGTTGAGTTCATATTTTCGTCATCTATATGCAAACAATCAAACAAGTGAGGAATTTTCACAGTTGAAACCACGCATTGTCCTTACCCTTTGCCAAATGGAGAAAATATTTCCACCGTCTTTCTTCGATGTGATGGTACATTTAACTGTCCACTTGGCAGAAGAAGCAGTACTTGCTGGACCCGTCCACTATCGGTCAATGTGGCCGTTTGAGAGGTGTGTTAGTTTTTTTTTCCTTCAATATAATTTTTGTTTTAAGTAAGCATGTCAATTGTAGTAATTACTGTAAATAACATGTTAATTGTAGAGATTACTATAAATATTTGAATTTATGCCTCTGCTTGTTAAATGGATTAAATCAACCTTTGCATTGCGTGGAGTTATTTGGACCAGCCACCCTTTAAGCTCAGTAATACGAATATAAGATCTTAAGAGTATCTAATATTATTAGTGATCTTTTGTTGCATCGAAGGTATTTGGGAGATCTAAAGGACCATGTTCGCAATAAAAGTCAAGCTGAAGGCTCAATTGCAGAAGGATACATAGCCCAATAGTGCTTATCTTTTTGTTTCATGTACCTAGAAGATGTTGACACATGTCTCACTCACCCCGGTCGGAATGCTGATGGTGATTTTCGTGACTTTCCTAGTGGCTTTCCAATATTTCTGAACATCGGCCATCCACTTAAAAGTAACGGAAAAGTAGTAAACATGGATTATAAGGAATGGGAGCGCTTGAACAAGTATGTGCTCCTTAATTGCCCTGAGGTGAAGCCCTACTTAAGGTAATTGCTCCTGCTGTAACACTCATACGTCTCTACTCTTCAATATGGTTCCTGTTGCGTTTTGGTTGCTGTGAGATTCGGAATGCAAATTGTGTTTTAGAAGGAGGACTTTTGTCGGTATGGTGCAGGGTAAATATGCTGAAAATTTCAAGTCTCTAAAGACACTTCTCTGTGTTTAAGAACAAGAGGAATTGATAAACAGAAAGATAGAGTAATATTTGAGAGAGAATGAAGATTTCTAGTGTATTTATTCATCTCATACAAATGGGTATTTATAGGGATACATTTGAAGTGTGAAAGCTCAAAGAGAAAACCAAAATAATAACCATCTTGATGATGATTTTCTGCCATGCTTGTTACCCTTTGGCAAAGCATGTTTACATAAGTCTTCATACACTTAAGTACCTATAATTATACACTCAAGTACCTATCTAAATACTTTTACGTATTTTGTTACATGATATAGACATATACGGTATTTATACATTTATACTACAACACTCCCCCTTGGATATTTCATGTTCAATAGTATTGTGTAGATGGTGCGCATCGAAGTTGCCTCGTTAAAAACCTTGCCAAGTAATAAAACCCTGTGGGAAAAAACAACCTTGGTCGAAAGGGAAAAAGAGCACAACGCGCGTTGAGTGTGAAGTAAGTTTCTGGATACTCCCCCTGATTTAGACTCCTCTTGAAGATCGTGGGAGTTCGGATATCCTCCTCAATCCGATGCTCCTTACATGTTTCTCGAAAGGGGATTTTGGTAGTGACTTAGTAAATAAGTCAGCTACATTATCTTCTGATCAAATTTGATTTACTTCAATATTTAGAAGTGTTTGTTGTTGCTGATTGTAGAAGAATTTCGGCTATATATGCTTGGTATTGTCGCCTTTGATGAAACCTAATTTCATTTGCTCAATACAAGCTGCATTATATTCGTAAATGCATGTAGGTTCATTTGTGGTAAATTTCAAACCACAAGTTCCTCGAATGTGTCTATTTATAGACCTTAGCCATATGCACTCACGCACGGCTTCATGTAGTGCAATAATCCCTGCATGATTTGAGGAAGTAGCAACAAGAGTCTGTTTTGTAGATGTGCTTCCCATGGTAAAGACATAACCTGTTTGGGAGCGACCTTTGTGAGGGTCAGAGAGATACCCTGCATCAACAAAACCCGTCAGAACATCATTTTGATGGAGGGGAGGAGGAAAACGTCGGTCACTATGGATAGTGTTACCGACGTTCACATTTCTTTTCTCTCTGTAGGGATAGAACAAGTCCATATCGATCGTACCTTTTAGGTATCGAAGGATTGTCTTTATACCAATCCAATGGCGGCGTGTTGGCGCAGAACTGTGTCGAACTAACAAGTTTACTGCAAAAGAGATATCCGGTCTTGTGCATTGAGCTAAATACAATAATGCGCTTATCGCACTTAGGTATGGTATTTCAGCTTCTAATAAATCTTCGTCCTCATCCCTTGGACGAAATGGATCTTTCATGGGCTCAAGACTACGGTTGATCATGGGAGTACTCACAGGCTTTGCTTTATCTTCATTAAAGCGCCTTAGTAACTTTTGAGTATATGCTGACTGATGGATCATAATCCCATCATTACGGTGCTCGAGTTCTATTCCGAGACAAAACAGAGTTTTCCCGAGATCTTTCATCTCAAATTCAGATTTCAAATATGTAGCAGTTTCTTTTAACTCATCTAGAGTTCCAATTAGGTTCATGTCATCAACATAAACTGCTACAATTGCAAATCCGGATCTTGTTCTCTTAATGAACACGCAAGGGCATATTTCATTGTTAACATATCCATTCCTAATCAAGTAGTCACTTAGACGGTTATACCACATCCGTCTGGATTGTTTCAATCCATATAGTGAGCGTCTTAATTTTATTGAAAACGCGCTCCGTGGTTTAGAGCCACTTGATTTGGCTAATTGAAGTCCATCTGGAACCTTCATATATATCTCTGAATCTAGATCCCCATAGATATTTGAATTATTACCTTAAAGGTTGAGCGGCAAACGTTATGAGATTACCTCCAAAAACATCATTTATTTTGATTAATTGGTCACTGTGGCTTTACTTATCTTCTAATAGAAGATGTAAACAGGCTTTCATACTGAGTTTATGTTTTGCAGAAGAAATAGACAAGTATCAGACTACCAGTTCAAACATTTTGTTGGAGATACCTAGGAATTGGTGGAAGCTGCTCAAGCAGCAGAGGTATATATATAGCTTTTGACTGTAATAAAAAAAAACACCCAAGTCTGGAAACTAATGCATGTTACTTTTTAAATGTATGTTCAAAGTGATAATATATTTCTGGCATTTTGGTTCTTCAAGGTTGCTTGTGTAAGATACATGTTAATTTGCGAAATAAGTGCTCAGGTTATGATAATTAAATATATGAGTACAGTGTGTTCTTGGAAATGTTACTTGTAATATCCTTGGTCTGTATTTGTTCATTCAGTAATGAGTACTAACATACTTGTACATGTCGATGATCTACGTAGATGGATGCATACATGGAAGTTGATGTTGAAGATGATGGCCATGCCATAGAGATGGGTCTCTCATATGAGGAAACTCAACAAACTACCATCAACGATGTGCATAATGATATGGAATATTTTGTGACTGAAGCTATACATGACACAGATTCTGAAGATGAGGATGGTAATACAGGGAACAAACCACGAGGAAAGAACAAGCCAAATTGGGGAAGAAGTTCTCTTGAGATCATGAAATTTAACAATCATGGTCAAGCAGTGGAACCAGAACTAACAGTTGCAAGGTGGCAACGTCATTTGGGTCTGATGGTGAAAGACCACACTCTTTTTGGTCTAGATGTTTTGGGCTGGCTCAAGTTTAGGAAAAGAAAAGTTCTAGATGAGGCTTGGTCCAGGATAAAGGTAAAATCTAAGCTAGTAATTCATTTCGTAAACTCAATTTTTGGTGTGTGCTAATACCTTATTGCAGTAGTTGGGACTTAACCTCTTTCGCATATATTCTTGTAACACTTGTTTGTACCACTAGAGAACTATTGATTAGTCTGATCCGGATACTAGAAAGAAATCAAGAAGATACGATATACAACGGAGAGAAAACTGAATGATCGCTGGAAGCACTACAAAGCAACACTTCGACAGGTTTGGTATGCTCCAAACTGGAGAACTGAGGAGCGTTTCCATTGTGGTGATAAAAGGGTAAACAATACTCAATGGGCCAAACTCATTAACTATTGGGAGACACCAAAGGGACAGGTATTTGACTCTTTAATATGCCATATATACATGTATTTACGCATGAAACACTACCTGCATGTACATACACAGGTCTATACATAGTTTGTAGTTACATGAAACTTGTGTATATAGTACTATATAGGTCTTTCAGTTTATAAGCTAAGAGTACAAGAAGGAAAAATGTTATTTTTACGTAGGATAGGGCATGACAGATATATAAGTGGAAGAGGAGAGTTTCACATATAGGAGCCAAAATAATTTGTCTGGGATCTGGGATTAGTGTGTCAGGTCAAGAAAGAAAACTAAAGACTGGGATTGTGCATGTAACATCATAACTATGTATGACCTATATGGAAACTAAGTGATCAATGATATAGTTGGGTTATATATTATAAAAATGTGATTATTGACTTACCATATTGATGTGATCCTATATGCATGACAATTGATTGTTTGTACTGATGCAGTGCTGAACAATTGCAAACAAGGGCAATCGTCCAAAGAATCGAATGAGCCACACAACAGGAACAAGAACGTTTGCTCAAGTGAGTAACCAATATGCAACCAGTCCATAAACAAGAATAATATAAACTACTATTCATACAACAAAATGTAATGATATATGTGCTGATGGTAGATCTGAGGTTAGGGATTGAGAGCAGAAGAGAGAAAAGGTTGAAGGAAGAAGACGAAGTTGTATTGATTAGGCTTGATTATTACATCTGTCTCATTACAATGTATTTACAGATGAGTACATAACTATTGCTTAGGCTCTGAGCTAGTGTGATTAACGAGCTAAACCACTTTCTGTTTTGGTTAACAGACTACTAACAACCCTCAAGTGAATTTGGTTGACTTTGCTTCTTTGATGACATTTTCTTGACTCTCCTCTTCATTTGTATCTAGTCTACAATATCAAAATACTTATACAACACTTCAGATGGTGCTAACAATTCATATAATATTTGGTTGCAGAAGACAGAACATGAAGGTCTGGAACCTAATAGATGCACCATATTTGACCTAACCCACACACGATCCAATGGGAAACCTGTGGATAAAGAGTCAGTGAAAGCAATGGTGAGTTAACTACTTTTTCAATCTGTCCAGTTTATGATACACACACATACACACTCACACACAACAATACTATTTACACAGTTTGATCCTATTTATACTTTGATTAATCTTTATCCAACAAAATTAATTTGCCCAGAGTTTTAAAGGTTTTGCACTATGAAGTTAATTGTGGATCAGTTTGGAGGGTTTGGGTTTGCACTTATCCGGTTCATCAGATGCATTAACCGACCTCACATTATTGATTATAAACTTAAAATGTCTATCAGATAGGCCTTTGAGTAATGGAAACAAATTCGAATTGAGAATATATGCGTCTGTATTTAATTACTATCTAGTTGTATTGTCTAGATGGATATGAGGCATAAGATCAGTGACATCAATGATGCTAAAAGAGCAAATCAGCTTCCTAAAAGCATTACTAACATTGAGAAAAGTGAAGTGTATGCTTCTGTGCTTGGAAAGGAGAAAAATGGAGTAGTTAGAGGATGTGGGTTAGGAGTCCGACTTCATGATGTCCCAGATGTGTTGGTGGAAAATAGAAGTGCTCAATTGCAGGTTCAAGCACTTAGAAAAGAACATGAGAAGGAATTGGATTGCATTAGGAAAGAGAGCCAAGAGAGAGAAGATAAGCTAAGAGAGGATATGAATAAGCAAGCGATGACGACAACCGATAAAATGAAACAACTGGAGATGCAATTACAGAAGCAACAAGCTATGTTTGAAAGGTTACTCATTGCAGAGTTATCTCCTGATAATATTATCCCAATATGTGGTCCAACAAATCTGAGTTTTCCATCTGGAATAGGGACATACAGCAGCTTCCTCCCAACATCAAGTGTTGAGGAAATTGAAACACCTCATGTGCCAATCCCTCCTTCCATCATGCAGCAAAACATGCAAAGCTTTGATGAGGTTTATAGGCCACAGCTTCCTACAACACTAGCCACTATGTTGTGAAACCTCAAAAGTTGGTTAAAATTTCTCAAGTTTATGCATTTCTCTTTTATGTTTTGTTGGTGCTGATATAGCTTGCTGAAATGGGAAGTATTGATGATGCTAAAGTAAAAGAGAAATGCATATGTTTTGTGAAGGAATTGTGATCAAGTTCATTTTGTTTCTACTTGAGATCAACATAGGAAGGTTGTATATTAGCATGGATGCTCTGTATCTATCAACTTGTTTCTTGCACGATTGTTAGTACATATAGCTTATGAATTTCATATTAATTATTACTGGAATATATTGACAAACTTCCATGGAAATGCAGATATCGTTAAAATGAATGGTTGAACAGTACCAAATAGAATTTACGATTTCAAAAGAAAGGAATAAATGGATTAAATCAAAATATATATGCATTAATATTTTATATTTCAAATAAATATAGGACTTTCACAATTTGCTTTAATAGTGAGTTGATATAAATAAGAATTAAATATAACACTCACCAATTTTAATTGTAGTGGTATTCTGATCATTTTTGTCAATTATTTCCAATAGTTGACTATTATATGGTCTCCACCAATTACAACATTGGTGTGTTGATCCATACTCACCGATCCATGAACAGTACCCATCAGTTCTAGCACCAAAAAAATGATAGTGACCCCATGGGTGTTTGCCACGCCATCTATACCAACCCATAAAACAATGGTGACTGGGCTAGTGTCTATTGCTTTTACACACCATTCATTGGTGGTCTGAAGCCCAACACACACCAATAACACAAGTGTCTAAAGCTCAACTTTGTGGTAGTGAAATTTGAATGTATAACTTCTCAAGGAATATGTAAGACTCTAGTCCAAGATTTCCTGACCCCGAATTCCTTCATCACCCATATGTTAGGATTGGAAGTATCGGGTCCATAATGTACAAAAAGACAGTTTCTAATAGTTTCAGTTCTCAATGAGGTAAGTTCATAGTTACCGCTGTAAGCAAGTTACCACAGCATGAAGAACTAGACAGTGTTTACGAATTATATATTGTATATATGTAAATATATATTGATATTGATCTGTGTTTTAATCACAGTATACACTGTCATTTTAATTATATACATTTCGATAAGCTTACCTAAATTTTGAATTCAAAAATCCAAGTAACAATTAAGCAGTTAGAGGTTTGAATAAACAATTAAGCAAAGCAACAGTTTCTTTATGGATGAAACTGATTTGCAGGGTTTCTATGACGTGTCAAACCAGTCCTTTCTAAAACACGAGTTTTTCTCATCAAATTAGTCTCATTACTAAGAGAATATTAAGGTGGATTTAGAAGAAGGCAATCATGAACAATGCAAGGGCATCAAGAAAGTTTTGTTATGTTTATATTCTGATGTTCATATATTTTGCAGATATAAAATCGATATCGTGCCTTCAATCCCAACTCAAAATACAAAAAGATCTGATGATGTACATTGATCTTCCTTACATGCTATGTTTTAGTATAGGTCCATAGCTATATGTTTATGATTTAGTTAATCTTAAGTTTCTAACAGCCACCAAGCTCACAATATGGTAATGACAATGTCTCCTTGAACCTGTTCGATGTCCGCTAAGTCATGAGTTATGATGCTGGACCTCATAAAGCTAAGCTTGATCCAATGTATGCCTCCATTTAAATAGCACCCATGCACGTCTTGCATGCTTAAATTGACACACTTGAGGTCTATACAAGTCCTCCATGCATTCATCTTTAATGCATAGACCTCAATCACAGTTTTCATATGATCACTATATCCCCATATTACTTTGTAGTCTTCAATGGAGGAATCATAACTGAAACTGTGAAAGTTAATCTCTTTTCGTCGATAAGAGTAGGTTTTGGAAACACCCTCGTCTCTGTAGTAGACAGGTAATTAACTAATATTAGTTTAAGTTCTTTAGCCATAAAATGAGTGAAAAAAAAAACAAAAAAAAACAAAAGTACGTCCCAATCATAAGAAAATAAAGTACTATAGAAGAAAAGATTAGAACCATAGACATATACCTAAGAACATCCAACAACTTTTTGAGCGTTTCTATTGGAACCTTTAAATCTGCTCACTTAACTTCATTCTATTATGAATTATTAAATGACATATAATCTACTATAAAATGACTATTATGGACAATAATTACACCAAAGAAATGGTATATTTATTTTCTGTAGACCTTCCGGTTCAATAATATTATATTGCATTCTTTATTATTTTTCTTATCTATTTTCATTTTTCAATTTCACTACATACTCATTAAAGCATTCATATATAGTTTATAAAATTAAAATTATGATCGAACTAAGATCATGTGATATAAAAATGTATGATATACATGTTGAACGCATATTAGTCAGAGAGAACAAAATAAATTATATTGTGACCTAAATCTAAGTTTATCCATTATATTTGTAAAAAACAAAAATAAATAAAAACTAGCAATCAAAAAAATATTTAAATGATTAATCATGAGGTACATAAAATAGAGAAAAAAATTAACATTAAGAAAAAATGATTAATCTTCATTTTTTTTCACAGCTAAAAGAGAGAAAAGTTTTTAAAAAATAACATAATAGTTCATGTTATTTTCTTGTTATTAATTTTTAAAAGTTAATACCTTGTGTTTGAGTTTTTTTTTTAATTGGATAAGAGGTTTATGTTGTCTGATTAAGGAATGGAGATATAATTAAGATTTTTGGAGTAATTAAATCATTGAAATGACTAAGTTTTTTATTATAAAGATATTAGTTTGTTTGCAAATTGTATGAGTGAGATTATTTGAGGAATTGCAGTGAGGTTTAATAAGTAATTTTAATATTTGAAAATTTGATAGGAGATGTAAAAAACATAGAATGACAAGTAAGTAAATTTAGAGGTTCCAATAGAAAAACTCAAACTTTTTAGACCTTATTGGGGTAGAACTTGATATTTTTATATGATGGATTTCTTGAAAAACATAAATTATAAAACAAATTGTTAGTTCAACATCTCATAAAATTATATATAAAAAATAACAATTAGATCTAACCGTAAACAAAACCTAACAATGACTGAGATGGAAAATCAATAAATGAGTAACACAAATGTCCTCTTTCTCCTTGTAAGGGAGGATGGGGGGAAGTTGATAAGTGGTCAATGCACATGGTTACTCATTTGCCATCAATCCTTAATGTATAAGTAAATAATACAAGTATGAACTAGTTTTATAAATTAATACCTCATCGTTTGTCTAGTAGATCATTGATTCGATGTTACTGAAGCCTACGTCAGGCATTGCAGTGCCAGCACCATGTACATTTTCTTGGCCTTCTAAGGCCAAAGAATCATTCATGATTCTCTGATAACTATAAAATCAAAGGCCTAATCAGTAATTTGAGCCTAATCAGTAATTTGAGTAGTACAAACAATCAACACATATTCTAGTCCTATTTATACAAGAAATAGAGGGTTCTAGTCTTCTAAAATGAATTGACTTTCTCTTTTTGAAATTATGGTTTAGTGTGTGGATCTTATGCCATAGTACTAGGTTCTTTGTACCTTGGGCTAATTTGCAAATAAATATACAAGGAAATATATCGTATTCTCAAGAGAATAATGGAAAATTCAATGCTGAAATAACAAAAAAAAGAAGGTTGAATGAGAAAAAGAAACAAGATATATAATTCGTTGGCCTTTCGTTTGAGAAACATAAACTAACGCAAGTCTATATGTATAAACTAGTTTACTAGTGCTTACATATCAAGAATAAGAGTAAACCATGCACATTCTATATTCAATAGTATTGACGTTTTCAACTAATATAATGGCTTAAGTAAATATAGAATGTGCTGAGCGTAATTGCCCTTTTCATGATTGTTGTATTAGTTGTATCATTGGCGGCATTGCCCTTTCTACTCTTGTTGTTGAAGAACCCTAAGCGCCATTGTCTCTGTGCAACTCCACGAGTTTGCAGCTACAACAATTTAGCCTATCAAACATGCTTTAGGGCAATGTATTAGTATGGAATTGGCGTGGTATAGTGAACTACTAGACGCAAAGGGCCTTGGTTGATCTGGTACAGGCAAAAACACCTTGTCTTCTAGCCAAACAGCACAATATAGACTCGCTCACAAGCCAATTAGAATTTAGAGGGAATATCTATTTTGCCCGTCAAGAAGACTCGCAAGGAGCCGCCCTGCTGTGGAATGCATAAACACATACTAACCTCCATACGTATTCTCCCAATCACATTAACACAGAAATTGGATTTCCAGGCTCCATGGATATCTGGCGATTTACTGGAATCTATGGTGTTACTGTGCGTGAAGACAGAAATACAACGTGTGCTTTGATTGAGCCCCTAGCTGCAGCTTTTCCCTTACCGTGGATGATGGCAGGAAAAAGCTGATAAGCCTAGAAGGGTTCCACAAGTTGCAGCGCTTATGGAGTGTTTTAGGAGAACAATGGCAAGTTATGATCTGACTGATATGCTATATATATGTCAGCAGTAGATTCACGTGGTCGAATAAATTCACCAAAGAAAGGTTAGATAGAGGTTTCCAAATATTGCAATTCCGTTCAGTAGAGTATTTACACCTAAATCCATTCGAATAAGATCATTGTCCTTTATTGTCACATCCCGAATTTTAGAATAACAATTCAAAATCCGAAACATGAAATTACTACAAACTCAAAATAATCATCCTGAAAATTTCTTTTCTTAACATCCTCACCACACGAAATAAAATCAACCCGAATTTAGTCTCGGTTAATTATTACAACTCAAATCCAAAACAAACTGTAAAGCTCTAAATGAGCATACACACCTCACAACTAAATGAAATAACAAACTGTTGTAACACCTAAGCAGCTCGGTCACCTCCCTGGTTATCCTGACCTGCAGGAATATCCTCTACACCATTTGAATAGTGTACTGGGATTGCAACAACACAAAACCCGGTAAGCTTATGGAAGCTCATATGAGTAAAAAGAAAGAACTATTGATTAATTTAATTCATAATTATTCCCACACACCACAACACTAAACAATTTCCACATCCACAAGTACTAACAATCTCAATCAACACCAATTCAATACATCAAGACAACTCCAACTCATATCTTTTTCACAACCCTCAACATCGTATTTATAAAAATACAGTACTTGACAGACTAGAGCTCTAACTGAATCGTAGCCCGTCACCTGGCCTAGGTTATGACATCCGACATATTTATTATTATCGTATTTCATCAATATGTATACCTATATACATATTTAGAACGTCTGATAATTTCACATACTCAACCAATCATATCCCATCATCCACCCAGGATTAGAGCATCCGATTACCCCACACCGGTCACTACGTCGACCCTAAACCCATAAATGAGTACAACATATAATATCACATACTGAAATCAACTCAACCAAGATACACATATTATTATGGAATTACACAATTTGAAATATAATCAATTCATCAATTCAACTCAATCATATCATCACTCAACAATCCACTCATCAATATATATTTTCCACGTAAATATATATATACGTAATCATCCACTCAGGAATGACCACTAATAACATCTATAGTTCACACAAGAAAATCATGAAAATTCATTTGTATAATTAAAAATTCATTTTACTTACCTATGGACTGTGGTGATTCAAGTCCATGAAATTTTAAAACAAATATTTAATCCGCAATTATTTTTCACACAATTACCAAAAATAAATAAATTAAAAGGCTCGGTTCGTAATATGAACCATGTGAGTTTTACTCACCTCGAAATTCCCGCTGCGTCTTCAATATAATTATAATTAACGCCGAAATAGCCCGCTCAAATAAAATCCGTCAATCACCTAATCAAATGTGATTCGAATTTAGCCAACAATTTCAACACATAAATTAACTACCATTTAACGGCCGGATTCTAATTTACATTAAGATCCGACGAGCGGTTTCTCACGAATCGCTCCCCTAATTACCGTTTTGCACATATACGAAGATCCAACGGTCGGATCTTCGCCCATGACTACACAAAGCCTCTGGGACAGTCATATGATCATCATAACAAATTTACAAGTTCATCCGACGGTCCTAATTTCACATATCAAAAATCTAACGATCGAAATCTATCGAAATCACAAAATTCATAACTAATTCATACGATATCCAAAAAATACGTATAATACGCCGAAATGATCGTATTGAAACATAGAATCAAAAAATGGACAGAAACCCAATTTTAGACCTCCGAAGGTGGCCGGAAAGGGCCGCCGGAATTAGGGACAGAGCCGCCACCGACCACTGCCAATGGTGTCGGGGCCGAGCTTGTCCCCTTTGTTTCATCATTCTGAGCAACTTTCATAACTAGCACAAGACCAAAAAATGACGGGAAGGGATCGAAAAGTACCAATTACAGTCGGCGGCCTGGAAAAATTCCAGAAACCGGCGAGCTTGAAAACCGACGTGAAAACTGCAACCTCAGGCCTCAATCCCTTCTCGAAACTTGTTCAGAACTTCCTTGCGAACTCAACAAGCCAAGAATCACAAGAAACGATCGTGTATAGCTCGAGATATCTTGATCGAAAGTTTGGTTGTTTCGATCCGTTCGAGTCGAGCTCCGACGAACGTGAAAACGTTCGACCCAGTTTCGGTCCTTCTTGGTGCTTGTAGAGGAAGTTGAGGCGAGCTCAATGAGCCAAGAATCAAGTGAAATGGTGGTGTGTAGCTCGAGATATCGAGATCGAACCGAAAAGGATAGTTTTCGGTTCGGGCCGTGCCGCAGCCGATACAGGCCGCGCCGCCTTGTAAAACTGCCTCTGGAAGCTTCAGGAGGTTGAGTTGATGTAGAGGAACGAGTTTCACTTGGTTTGGTGGTCGAAAACGCAAGGAGCTAGTTTTGGTTCGTTTTCGGGTCCGGTTGTTTCGGGCTGTTTCGCCGGCGGTAGAGGCCTTGCCGGTCGAAGCGACGCCGTCCAGGAGGTAGAGCAGCTCGAGACGAACGCCTGGAACTTGGTTTGAGGTCGAGAGGTGGTCTGTGGAGGGAGAACAATTATGGTGAACCTTGCTCTCTTGTTCGGTCGTTTTTGGTCGAGGAACGGAGGTAGGGGATGATGAGCAGTACCTTCCGAAAATGGAAGGAGGCCGGACCAAATAGAAGGCTTCTGAAAAATTAGCTAGGGTTTTTTCCTATTTTTACAAGTTTCAGAAAAACTTCTAAATTCGATAACTAATTCAGAAAAAATCTGATCTTCGTGTTCCGCACGTGTACGGACTCGTAACGACGAACTCTACAACTTTCATGAAGGAAGTTTCTCCAAATTTTGTACGTAGAAAAAGTCGATTTCTCAAACCTAGCATTTCGAGCTTTTCGTAAAAAAATAATCGTTTCGAAACTTCGATAAATGTAAAAGTGAATTATTATCGAACAATAATCGTGAAATAGCATAATAATCGTTCAACACAATTACTCGAATTTAAAATGAAAATTGCGGGTATTACATTTATTGGTAGACATGCGCACTGAAAAAATGCATAAAAGAAAGGTGCAAAAGCTCTTTCATTTTGAGGAGATGTGGCACGGAAGTGAACAATGTGCCGCATATAGAAGGAATAAGAGCTGCTCTTAACAAGTAATGCAATTCAACAATTGAGGCACAAGATAAATGGTATTGGTCAAAAACTTATGAATTGCACCACGTTAAATTTAATAAGCAGAAAGTTGGATGAGTGTTATACAAGAGAAGCTGAATGATATAATGAGACAACCTTTCTCTCCTTTGCAATATGAAGAGCAGAGATAACTCCGTATTACGTATAGTCAATTGCTTACTCAACAGAAAATGTATTTTAGACAGAGATCGAGAGCTATTTGGCTCAAAGATGGAAACCAAAGCTCTTACATTTTCCACCATAGAGTGAACAAGAGAAAAAGTAGAAACACAATCAAGGGATTCAGTCACGACGCAGGGGTTGGCACATTTTGAACCAAAGCAAATGAAATAGTTGCTTATTGGCTACTTCACAAGTATTTTTACAATTGAGGGTGCTGACACTGATGCTATTTTGGAGGTCTTGAATGCAACTCCAACCAAAGTTACTACAAGTATAAATAAGAATTTAATCAAGCCTTACACAGAGGATGGGATTAACTTGATAGTATGTTGCCTTTCTTTTTTCAAAAATATTTGCATGTGGTAAGTGGATGTTTGTACTGCTATTTACAATTTTTTAGATAGTGGAGAATTTTGGGAGAATTCAAACTTTAAACACTTGTGCCTTATTCCAAAAACAAAAGACCCTATAGATGCTGCTCACTTTAAATATTGTCATCTTTAGAATCAGCTCCAAGTTTGTAGCAAACAAATTGAAAAAGTGATTGCCAGAAATGAGAAATCACATCTCCCCTGCAAAGTGCTTATGTTCCAGGGATATTAATATCAGACAATACTTCAGTAGCAACGGAGGTAGCACACTTCATCATCAATTGAGCAATCAAGAAGCCGGTTTTTCCTCTCTAAAGCTTGATATTGGTAAGGTCTATGATAGACTTGAATGGAGTTTCCTACATGCAATGTTAAAAAACTTGGGTTTCATTCTTTAGTTAGATAACTTTAATAATGGTTTGATTAGGTTAACTAAATCTTAAACTCTAAATATAACACATATGGTAAATCGTTCATCTAAATTGATTTGGTTCTCCAACACCTTCCTCCACCCATCACCATTTTTAATGATCTTTGTTTCATTGGTTCTATTAGTACATTTTGGATCGTTCCACGACCTTTGAACATTTGACTCCATTCTAGTCTTCTAAATGAATTGACTTTCTCTTTTTGAAATTATGATTTAGTGTGTGGATCTTATGCCAGAGTACTAGGTTCTTTGTATCTTAGGCTAATTTGTAAATAAATATACAAGGAAATATATCGTATTCTCAAGATAATGGAAAATTCAATGCTGAAATAACAAAAAGAGAAGGTCAAATGAGAAAAAGAAACAAGATATATAATCTGTTGTTCTTTCATTTGAGAAACATAAACTAATGCAAGCATATATAGGTACAAAACTAGTTTACTGTTTATATATATATATATATATACATATATATATATAAGGATTAAATCTAGTTTACCCCCCTGAAGTTTGGGGGTAACTTCATGTTAGTCCCTCTGGTCTCAATTTAATCAAAAACACCCCTGAGCTTTTGAATTTCAGTCAGCCGTGCCCAATTTCTCTAATTTTGTCCAAATCAGACGTTAAGTCTGAAAATGATGCCCACTTTAAGGGCTGAAAGGGTAATTTCAAGACAAAAAAAAACCTCATGACCCAAAAAAAAACTTCTTCTTCCTCTTATTGTCCTCCTCTTCCAACAATGGCGTCCACCTTTCTCTTCTAATCCCCCTCATTCTCTCTTAAACCCCAAAAGCTCATCTACCCACCCTTCACCAAACCCCATTTCACCGCTATCAAATGCGCTGGAGATTGAGGCCACCACCCTCCTCCATCTCACCCGCTTCCTCTCCTTCCACCCCAAAAGATGTCGTGGCTGAACACCACCGTAGCAATCCTCCCATCATGATTTTTAAGGTCATGATCCAAATAAGATCAGATCAGAGACCCAGCTCGCTGGTCAATACAAATACCTAGATACTTAATCCAATCAAGCATGTATTATTTGGCAACAAAATTACAAGTGAAAGAAGAAGAAGAACCCAGAAATGCGGCCAGCTGAAAAGACCTTCCCCAAAAATCTATGCAAAAATTCTTGCTTTTTCTCCCTCCAAGACTCATCGGACATGTGCTCTTAAACCAATGCGTTGACAACACTGACGACAACCCACATCGGACCTTGCTGATCAGAATCATCAAAGCACTATGTTGTTCAACCCAGACCACCGAAACTTCGCGCGGTGGTCAGTCTGCATCAATATGCACCTCTACTCATCGGCAATCTTCTTCACTGATGAAGATGTTGACTTTATCGAGGAGCCCCCGATATGTACATGCTTGCTGCAGCCTCTTCCTCAACCACCATTACCGTCGAGCCCCCGATCTTCTTTTTTTGTTTTGCAATGAGCTTCTATGTCGGTTTAGCTTAGTATTGTAGCTTGAAATGGGGTTTCTTTGATTTAATTATTTGGATGCTGGGAAAATCGAAAATGGGCTTCTATATCAGATTGGGGAGAGGTCGATCGGAGGAAGAAGAAGAAGGTTTTTTTTTTTTTTTTGGTCATGAGCTGTTTTTGTCTTGAAATTACCCTTTCAGCCCTTAAAGTGCACCTCATTTTCAGACTTAACGTCTAATTTGGATGGAATGACAGAAATTGGTCACGGTTGACTGAAATTTGAAAGCTCAGGGGTGTCTGATTAAATTGAAATCAGAGGAACTAACATGAAGTTACTCCCAAACCTCGGGAGGGTAAACTAAATTTAATCCAGCAAAGAGTAAACTATGCACATTTTATATTATCAACAATCTTGACGTTTTCTACTAATATAACGACTATAGTAAATATAGGCACACAACAATCACGAAAAATTTTGGCTGAGCGTAGTGGGTAAATACTTTAGATTCTATTTATACAAGATACAGGGGGTTCTAATCTTCTACAATAAATTGACTTTGTCTAGAATTAGGGTTTAGTATATAGATCTTATGCTTGAGTACCAAGTGTTGTGTATGTTGGGACTGATTTGTACAAAAAAATATATAAGGAAATATATATCGTATTTCAAAAAGAAAATGGAAGATTTAATGCTGAAATACCAAAAAAAAAGGGTTTAATGAGAAATACAAAAATGTATAATTACTTGTTGAAGGATATTCTATTTATGTGTGCCTTACCAAAATAGGACTACTTTCCATTGTTGTAATAAATGAAGATTGTTCTAGCTAGATTCCTAGTATTGATTAGAATAGGATTCCTTGTACTCAAGGTTTTGTACTTGGACCCTCGGTATATAGAGGCTCCTATTATCAATTAAATATATAACAATTCTCTCTGCAATTTAGTTTTTCTTAAACACGCTATCAGCACGAGCCCTAACCGTAACTATAAGAAGTCAAAACCCAAAAACCCTAAATCCCAGTTCGTTGTGCACCTACCTTTTCCGAGCACAGCACCACTGCGCCATCTGCTTTGGCCTACCCGTCAGCACCTGCATGCCTACGCACAAGCCCACCTGCACAAAACTAGGATTAAATCTTAACAACAATCCTGCTTCAGGATCAAAAAGCATCTGCAATCCTAAAAAGTAAACTTTTCTAAAAGTTGCTGCTTTAATTTAACTTTTTGCTTTCATGCATTTGGAGATTCTAATATCCCTTCTTCTATCTCGCATCTTTCTTGTAACATGGGATTGAGCCGAACTGTGGAGGTTCGTGCTTCTCCGAACAAGAGGTTTGTTAAGAAATTGAATTAGATACGAACAAGAGTTTCGCGAGCATCAAATTTTGGCGACAATTCAAAACATCATTATTTCAGTCTAACCCAAATTTCTTGGAAAATATTAGTCATGGAAGTATTTAATTCTCCGAAATTAATTCATTCTCCTTTGTTGTTCAGAATGTCAAATGTGAATATGCAAAAATTTGACTTCACTAAACTAGATTCAAATGGGTGAATGACGTTTTGAATGGTTATCACCGATGGGTGAATGACATCGAGAATCACCTCACTGCCAATGGGAATATGTGGAGTAGAGCTCGCAGAATGGGATTTTATTGAGAAAACCCTGCCAACCTTCCCCGTTCTACATTATTGGTATCAAAGCAGTATGGGCTTAAATATAATGCTAATCGGATCATGAGGTTTCATCAGCTTATTAATGTTATGTCAGTTGCTGGAAACATGATAACATATTTGTGAGGAACTCTAATTCAAGGTCGGTTGGAAACTAAGAGCATTTATGAGGTGAATTATACTGGCGCACCTAAAGGAGGGCTCAAAGAGAGGTACCCTAAAGTAAAGGGAAATCAATTTGGATGTGCGGATCCATATAGCCGCCCTACAAAGGAAGGAAACTACCAGAATGATGCACAGCCACGTGGCAACATTGGGCAATGTGGGAGAGGAAGAGCCACAACGCCCCTAGGGGCAGTTCACATGCACGATGTGCATCTCAATTAAAAGGAGCCAATCATAGTGAGATATGCTACAAATGACGTCAATCTTGCAATTGATGACTTCAAATATGGTGATGGAAATATGGATGCCATAGATTTTGATTAGACAATCTTTATTTTGCAAGAAATTATGTGATCACATTTGCCGCAATAATTATCAATAAAGATAATGGTTATAACTCTTCCACAATTAGGCCTATTCGGCAAGGTTTGATCCGAGAGAAGCGTTTTCAAGTGAGTCTAGCTCCACTAAAATCTCGCCTTACCGTACCTGGTCACGGCTAATTAAAGTTACCGAAAGGATTAAGTAACGACCATTAGTCAAGTATTGATCATGAATATTTGGATTAGATTTACTTTGGTCAAGAAATTTTGATGTAGTCATTGACTTTTGAGATATTCGGGCCAACATGCAGAAAATGAGAATGAATTCTTTTGCATTACCTCTAATGACTCGGGCGTAAATGCATCTTAGAGAAACTTATGAGTAGCTCTAGTAGTTAAGTTTATATGTAACCACTACTATCAAATCCAACATCATATGAGATGACCTTTAAGATTCAGACACATATAGGCTTTGACACGATAGGTTAGGACATCCTAATCGTGATATGATGATACGTATATTGAAGACTTCACACGAACATCCTTTTCTTTAGAGCTAGAAGAATCATGAATCAAAAATTGATTTAAGGAGGAATCCATATCGCCACCGTCCTCAGTGGGCAGGAAACTGGCGTCGTCGTCATCCTTCTACGACGTGCACATGGTCATAACACCATAAGCGGCGTCATGATCCCCTTCTCCACTTTTGAGGTCAACTGCAACTTCATGGCACAACCAAAATCCTTATTGGTTGCTTCTAAAGCCCATCGCATGTTTTGTAGAACCTGTTCAGTAGGAAAATTAGGATCAAGACCGTACTATTATGTTCTTACATAGAATCCGAGGGGATTCTATGGACTGATTCAACCAACTTGTAGACCATTTAGATATATTATGATGTTGGTTGACGTGTAGACACACTGGTCATATGTCTCGCTATCGTCCATTTGTAATGTTGCTTATGATAAACTCATGTCCAAATCATATGGTAAGGACCCACTACCCGGATTATCTCATTCAGTCAATTCAACTTAATAATGCTAGAGAGCTTACATCGAAGACTTTTGATAACTATTCCATGTGATTGAAGGTTGACCTTAGGCATCATAATCTGACGTACACACCCAAAATGGTCTCGTGGAAGCTACCATTAAACGACTATGATGGTAGCCTAGACATTGGTAATGCACACCAATATTTCCGCTTGTGGTTATGCAATATTACATGCAGCTTTCCTAATTCGTCTATTACCCCACGCCACTTAACATTTCTTTACGTTATAGCTAGTGACTGAGTACAGGTCTGACATCTTGTACTTATGTATATTGTTCCAATCGTGCCGATGCAGTGATCAAAATGAGTACGGCCCCTCCGCCATGGATGGTGGCATTGTGATGCCACAAGGTGAAATGATGGTGTCACAGGCAGTGGGTTCTGTTAGGAAGTATGGGAGACCTATAGGTTCGATGGATTCTCGCCCTGGAAAGGGAGTGAGTTTGGCACAACCTGATTCATTGATCATTGATACTTAAAATCCATCTCATTGGAATGTTCTGGATTATGGTTATGTCCAAGAGACATCGTTGGGGGACGCCTCAATGTTACAACCAATTCATGAGAATATAGAGATCTCTACAAACTACATTAATGTACATAGGACGTGAGATAGAATCTCCATCATCCTTGATAATGTATTCGCGTATTCTGTAGTGCGAGAGATTATTAAAACTGGTGACATCGAGCCTTGCACAGTTGAGGAATGCCAATGTAGAGAAAATTGGTCTAAATGGAAAGATGCGATCCAGTTGAATTGGATTCACTAATGAAGAGGAATAATTTTGGGCCTAAGATACCCGCACATCCTAACATAAAACTTGTTTACATAAATGAGTCTTCGTTAGAAAGGGTGATGAGGAAAAAGAGACTGTAGACTCGCCTCATGGCTCAAGGCTTCTCACAAACGCTCAGGAATCGACTACGGGAGAAATATATTCTCCCGTAATGGACGTTATTACTTTCCACTACCTTTTCAGTTTGGTAGTTTTTAAATAACTAAACATGCAGTTTATAAATGTGGTTGCTACGTATCTTTATGAGGATCTAGATTTTAAAATATACATGAAGGTTCCTAATGAACTTCATTTACCCAAATCAAGTGGTTCTAGACCAGAGAGCGTGTTTGCAATGAGGTTGAAACGCTCACTGAGTGACTACTTAATTGGAAATGGATATCCCATTTATGAACTATGCTCGGCTGCCTATGCGTTTCCATGACAAGTTTCGAATTTAGAACTATTTATGTTGATGAACATAATTACCCTTGATGAGTTAAGGGAAACCGCTAAACACCTGAAATCCGAGTTTGAGATGAAGGACCTTGGGAGAACACGGATTTGTCTTGGTTTAGAACTTGAGCACTATGTCAATGGATGCTTAGGAATTTTTGATAAAGTCAAGCCTGTAAGCACTCCCCTGGTCGTCCATAGTCTTGACCCTAAGAGGGATCTATTTCATCCTAGGGCTGATGAAAAAAAAGTGTAGTGGTAGAAATGCCTTACCTGAGTGCGATAGGCGTACTATTGTAGTTAGCGTAATGTTGTAAGCTTGTTAACTAGATATAGCTCTGCACCAACGTGACGCCATTGAATTGGTGTAAGGACAATATTTCGATACTTAAAAGATACGATAGATTTTCACTTGTTCTATCCCTACAGAGAGAAAAGAATGGACGACATGATGGAATCACCAAATCGAACTCCATAGGCCATAGGGCGGTTTCAAAAAGGGATGATGAGTGGTTTTCTGTAAAGGCTACAGAACTATATGCAGCAGTCTTGGGCATTCAGACTATTAATTGTCCAACCAATCAACACAAATCATTTTGGAAATGGATGCTTTGGGAGTGATTAGTGATTTGAATGCAACATATATTGGTTGGTTGGTTAAAGGTGCTTCGGTTGAGGAAGTGTGAAATCTTTTCCACTTCTTCTCTTAAGTTATATGTACATATAGGTCATAGGAGATGTAATATAATCAGGTAACGCATACTTTAGTTAAAAATGCGCTTATGTTTTTTGCATTTCAAGTTTGGGTTGAGGAGAAGCCACAATGGCTCTCACGTGTACTTAAATCTGATGAACTATTTAGATTGTTTTTTTTAGGGGAATGAAAGACTAATTCATTGATTGAGCATCATTACAATCAGAGATTAATCTATCCTCCACAGATGAAGGAATACATGAAAAGAAATCTATTTGAAAATCAGTAAACTTTGCTTCTTGGGCCAAAGTGTGTGCCACCCCGTTGGCCTGTCTTCCAACCTTAACAACACGAGCTTTTAGTGCATCATGCAGCAAATCCCGTAGATCTGCAAGCAGAAAGCCAAGATCCGACAAATCTAATGAAGAAGAGGATATAGCTGACACTAAATCCAAACAATCCATCTCTACAATCAAAGGTGTAAGATGATTATCTATGGCCAGCTGTACCCCCAGCACCAAAGCTAAAAGCTCCGCATGTTGAGCAGATTGAGCGGTTGTTATAGAATGTCGAAATCCATGAAGAAAAGATCCTTCATAGTCTCTGAACACTCCACCCAAACCCGAACGACCCAATGCCTGGTCAAAAGTTGCGTCAACATTTAATTTCACAAAACCAATGGGAGGTTTTTTCCACTGAGGAGATGATCTAGCAGCCAACCTCGACTTGTTAGTGCTATGAGCTGCCTTATATTCCTCTAGCCAACCCAAGGCCATGGGAACAATCTGGGAAGCTTGCTTGAAATCTCCCTCCCAAACTTTAGCATTCCTATTTCTCCAATTGGCCCATGAAATCATCAAGGAAGTAGCAAAAATTTGAGAGTTTGACATAGGAACTGGCATGAGCCATTCTGCAACACTCATAGGGGTCGATTTTAAGGGAAATTTAGCACCCTGAATCAAGCTAGTCGCATGGGGGCAATCATGAACTGCATGAATAGGAGTCTCAACCTCTTCATCACAGAGTGGGCATTGGGTATCTAGATCAATACCGCGTTCACTTAGCCTACTTCGACTAGGAAGAACATTAGAAGCTGCTTTCCATGCACAAATCTACACACTGCTTGGAACTGGAGCGTTCCACAACTAACGCCAAAGGGCGGCACTTGGGTTAGGTGTGGATGAATCATCATTAAGAATCCAATTTCGAGCTACATGATAAGCTGATTTAACTGAGAACTGACCTCTCTTGTCACCTCCCCAAATCCACCTGTCATCATGATTCCGGGGACTAAGAGGAATAGAGAGTATCTTCTGAACAATATCTAGATTGCTTATTAATGCAATTCTTTTGAAAATATATATATATATATATATATTAATTAGGAAATGTATTTCTATATTTGGAGGTCGACACGCACAATCCTTTTCTCTCAGGGGGGGTGTATTGTATTTAGATTCCTAAGGTGTTTTAAAGACTTTTTTGGACTTAAAAAATCTAAGAGTATTCAATTATGATTTAATAAGACTTTTAAAGACTTTTAAGAAGCAGATTTTGCAATCTTACTACTAAAACAAACACACCATCCACGTATCACATTCCACAAACCCCGGTCCTTCACATACTTTATCAATAAGCAAATGTCTCATCATAGCATTTATCTTTTCATAGAAACTATAAATAAAATGAAATTGGAGCCAAATATGTACCAAGATCAATGTAATTACAGGAAAATCGCAGTTCCAAGTTAAATGTACATATAACTAAATAGGTATATACCAAACTATGAATCTCATCATCTCAGATATTTAAATCCATGTAGAGGAGCCAAGCCCTGAGCCCTAAATATAACCCAAAAACAGGTCTAATATCTTGGATAGAAATGGAAAAAGATTTACCTTGCTTATCTCTGAAGAGTAGGATTGAGAGGAAAACAGGAGACCCTGAGCCTCAAGTCTATTATCACAAAATACCAAATCTTGTAACTAGGCTAGCTTTGAGCAAACACATTGAATGGAACAAAATGAAATCGATTGTTGACAAGAGAGCTGATAAAATTGGCTTTCGAAGTGGAAGTGGGGACTTGCCAAGATACACAAAGTGAGATGGTTTGCATGGATAAGGACCTTCACGGGTATCGTTTGCCTCATCTCAAACCAAAAAGGATTTCGATTTGGCCATTGCTAGAATTGAATTAGGAAGTTTTGCTTGGGAGCTCGGTGCTGAGTACACTACACTCTCTCTGCTTTCACTCTCCATCTCTTATCTCGATTTCCCTTTCTGCTTTTTCTTTTTAGCTCTTTTGGTGTTGGGCCAACAAAAACACTTCATCAAAATCCATAAATTTTAGCAAAAAGTTTATACAAATCAAAAAAGGTCAATACGAGAATCTATTTATATAAAATCCTGACAGACTTTAATAATTTTACAAATCTATTAAAAAGTCTTTACAAATCAATTAAACTCATCAAATCTATTGAAATCTATCACTTAAAAAAAATCCACTAAAATCCAACTACCGTTAAAAGAAAAACATATTGTGTGCCTTCGTCAAAGCAACTGACGGAGAGGGAATAAAGGAATCAGTGATTACCATCAATCAGCACAATTACGAATCAATCATCATTTAGTATCATTAATGTAATCGATGTTTCCGTTGTAATTCTATCCCTATATAAAGGGACTATGAAATGAAATGAATAGACCAATTCCAATTGTCATTTTACTTTTACACGTTATCAGCACGCTCAGAGTTAATAGCCAAAGAAAAAAAACCTAGTTTTCTAGTTTCTTTCTTCTCTCTGTCCAAAACAAAAAATCAAAACCCTAGAAGAAAAAAAATATTTTCTTCTTTTTCTGCCGCCACCAAAAAAAAAAAATTCTCTCCCAGCGCTTGCACCCCTACCTCACCCAGCCGCGCACCTAGCCCATCTCCATCCGACAGCAGCTTGCCCACCTGTGCTGCCCACAGCCGGCCAGCCTCAACCTCGCGCTCCCCCCATCTGCTCTCTACAGACTCAGCCAGCACCCGTGCGCCCCAGCAGCCCATCCCTGTGCCTCCAGCAGACCTGAAAGCATCTCTGCCCAGCGTTCACCGCCTGTATCACCAACCGCAGCCCAGTTCCTGGCGTTGGTGCCCAGTTCCAGACATTGCAACCCAGATTCAGTCATCGCTCCACCTCCTGCTCTTTGCTCCCAACCCACTGTCGCATCTAAGCCCCGTCGCTCAAGCACCCAGCCCAGTCACCGCTTTGCTTGCACACGACAGGCGAGAAAGCAGTCAAAGGAAAAAGAAGACGCAGAAGAAGAAGGGAGAGAAAAAGAAAAAAAAAAAAGAGAGAGAAAAGAAAAGAAAAAAAAACAGAAAAAAAAAGAAGAAGAAGAAAAGAACAAGGCCCACTGTTGAAAAAGAGAGAGGAAGCGGCCTAGTTTTTCTCAAGCCCAAAAATATCGCTACGCACGCCTGCATCAACACGCGCGTGTATAGGATTGTTTTCTCGAAATCAAATATGTTTTTATTTTATTTTTTGGCTGCCTTATTTCTATTTCACTTTTCATATATGTGTTATATATATTCATGGAAACTAAAGCATGTGATTTTCATTTATGCCTACTATTTTTAAGCACGCTTTATACTTTATTATTTATGCAATTTTGAGCATGTTTTTATTTTATTTACGCTTTTATAAATTATGCCTACGCATGTTTTATATTATGCTATTGTTTATATTTTATTTTACGCATGATATATTATTACTATTATTATAGGCAGCATATATTTCGTTGTATGTTTGTGCAATTTGAGCATGTCATGTAATTTATTTTTATATGCTATGTTTTATTTATTATTAAATGTGTTATAGTTATTTTTGTAATGCAACATATAAATTCCATTTTGCCATGATAATGAAAATTCATGTGCATTATACACACATTTACTGTGATAAAGTATCTTCACATAGTATCGAAAAAATGTGACCATTACGAATCTTGGTCTTGAAATCTAATTCATACGTTTGGAAAATAATTAACATGGATGTCTTTATGACTGCGTAATTTATATTTTCTTTCTTGTTTTATGTAGATGGCTAATCCAACTAGACCTGAGTTTGACATTTTGGACTCAGAAGGACTTGAGTACCACCGTTGGGTTTCCGATGTAGAAACTGCTTTTGTGGCAAAAGAATACACTGCCACCATCAAAACTCCCACTGACCCCAAAGACGATAGACCGTCTGATAAGGTGAAAGCAAATGTCTTAATGTTTTTGAGGAAACATATTGATCCTAGCCTACGCTGGGAATACCTTCAGTTGAAGACACCTAAAGAACTGTGGGATGCCCTTAAGGGACGTTTTGGAAACATTCATGACACCTTACTCCCAGAATTGACTGTTCAGTGGAATGAAATTCGCTTGCTTGACTACAAAAGGGTCAATGACTTCAACAAGGACATGTTGCGCCTAAAGGCACGTCTAAATTTTTGTGGAAATGAACTCACAGAAGATGATATGATCCAGAAAACTCTTTCCACTTTTCCTACTTCAGCAATTATACTAGCGAACCAGTATAGGCTGGAGTATGACAACAAAAGAATCACCACCTTCAATAAGCTGATCAACCTACTGCAAGTGGCTGAGAGGCATAATGAGGTTCTTTTGAACAACAATGCCAGGCCTGTTGGGACAAAGAAAATTCCCGAAGCTAATTATGGCAAAGTGAAAGGTGGAAAGAACCCCAATGCAAAGGGAGTTGGACGTGTTGATCCCTACCCACGTGACAACAATGCACCACGTGGAAAGGGACGTCGGGGTCGTGGTATGGGCCGTGGAGGCCCTCCCAATGTGTGGCGCAAGGATGGTGGTGCTGGACCTAGTGGTCATGGAAACAAGGTGCAAAGGGCACCTAAGAACCCTTCAGTCAAACAAGGTAGAGTTGGCAATGAACCATGCTAAAGGTGTGGAGTCATGGGGCATTGGTACAAGAACTGCCAAGCAAGCAACAGAGTAGCAGCCAATTACAAGAGGTATAGGGAGTCTACAGAACAAGAGGCTCACTATATGGTAGAAGGAGGCAATGACCCAAACGTCAACCTCACAATTGCATACTTCAATGGCAACAAGGAACTTGCTCAGTCAATGGATGCTTCAGATTTTGACTGATCTGCTTTATTTATTTTCTTTTCCAAAAACAGTTGTGAAGGCATAATGCCTCATTTTTTAGACTATTACTTGGTCTTAAAGTTTATTTCAATAATAGTTTGATGAATTAGATTTCTGAACAAGACCTTGATTTGATTATCGTTGACTTATTAATAAATTTTGGATTTTATTCTAAAGCATTGAATTTATTCAATTTTTATTTACTACACATCTTCACATGGTTCGCAAAAAGCACTATAAAGATGTAAAGCAATACATCTAATAATAATAAAAAAAATTTAGAATGAAAAAAAAAATATCATTCTACTAAAATAAACATGCTCTAAAGAATATGAGTTATATTTTCTAAAATCATTAATAATACCTCCCATTTATTTGTAGGAATGAATCGAGGAGAACTTGAGTGCTTAGTTGATAGTGGGACTACCCACACAATATTAAGGAATAGGCAATTATTCATTGAATTAATAGCCTATAATTCCTCTGTGACTACGATGATTGGATCATCACAAGTAATAAAAGGGCGAGGAACTGCCAAATTTTTGCTACCTAATGGCACAACATTTAAAGTCACATACGCTCTATATGCACCAAGAGCTAATCGAACCTCATTAAGTTTCAAAGATATTCGTGCCAACGGTTATCATGTAGAAACACATTGTGAGAATGGAATTGAATACCTTTATATTACCTCTAATGAATGTGGAAGGAAACGCATTTTAGAAAAACTTATGATTCAATCTAGTGGACTGTACCTCACTACGATTCGGATCATTGAATCATATGATGTCACCAACAATGAAATGTAGGACACTGACTCATACAGGCTTTGGCATGACCACCTAGGGCACCCCGGTCGTGACATGATGATTCGTATTTTAAAGAACTCACACGGACATCCCTTCTTTCGAGTGAAAAATAAAATGGGAGGAAAATCCGCCACACTGCAAGGTGTCGGTCCTAGTATTGCTCAAATGCAGTCATTGCCTTCTGAAGTACCAGAAGCACTACCTCCCCGCCATTATGCCTCATTGACTATTTCAAAGGCACATCACTCATTTTGCAAAGCTTGCTCTTTAGCAAAAACAGGATCGAGACCTTCCTATGCTAAAGATACAAAACAAAACATTCCATTCTTACAAAGGATACAAGGAGATATCTGTGGACCTATCCATCCAGAATGCGGACCATTCAAGTACTTTATGGTTCTGGTGGATGCCTCGACACGCTGGTCACATGTCGTCTTATTGTCCACAAGAAATGCTGCATTTGCAAAACTCCTAGCACAGATTATACGCTTAAGGGCTCACCACCCTGATCACCCCATCAAGTCTATAAGGCTTGATAACGCTAGAGAGTTTACACAAAATGGTCTCGCCGAAGCCACCATCAAAAGGCTACAGATGGTGGCTAGGGCATTAGTTATGCGCACCAACCTGCCTATATCTGCATGGGGTTATGCAATATTGCACGCAACTTTACTTATTCGTTTCAGACCCACTGCTAGCCAACCATTTTCTGCATACTAGTTGGTAACTGGATATGAGCTTGACATTTCACACTTACGCATATTTGGTTGCGCAGTATATGTGCCTATTGCGCCTCCACAGCGCACCAAAATGGGTCCTCAGAGACGATTAAGTATTTATGTTGGATATGAATCCCCAACAATTATCCGCTATTTGGAACCCTTGACAGGCGATCTCTTTACCGCTAGATTTGCAGATTGTCACTTTGATAAGACAGTCTCCCGTCGTTAGGGGAGATAGGAAAAAGGATTTTCCAAGGGAACGACAGGAATTGTCGTGGTTTGTCCCCACTCTGTCTCATTTTGATCCCTACACTTCACAATGTGAAAGTGAAGTGAAAAGAATAATCAATCTTCAGAACGTAGCAGATTCGATGCCTGATGCGTTTACTGATATCGTAAAAGTGACGAGATTACATATACCAGCTCCAAATGTGCCTGCAAGGTTAGAAGTCCCCAACAAGGGGCACGGTGCAGCAGATAGAGGCACTGCAACCACACTTAGTGGAGGTGTGGTTGGGGCCGTGGCTCCCCAAAGGAAGAGGGGGAGGCCACTTGGTTCGATTGACACTCACCCAAGGAAGAAGAGGGTGAGTAAGGCACAAACCGATCAATTAATCATCAATGTAGAGAATCCCTCTCATGAGATTGTCTCTGATTATAGTTATGTCCATGAATCAATACTGGAGGACGCTCTGATGTTTGAAATGATTCCAGAGAACAAAGAAATCTCAATGGATTATGAGAATACGTATGAGTTGATAGAAAGATCTTCCATACACATTGATGATATATTTGCATACACTGTTGCTCAAGAAATCATAGAGCACGATGATATCAAACCACGCTCTGTTGCAGAATGTCAACAAAGAGCAGATTGGCCTAAATGGAAAGAAGCAATCCAGGCAGAATTAGATTCTCTGATAAAGAGATAGGTATTTGGTCCGGTAGTGCTAACCCCATGAAGTGTAAAGCCTGTAGGACATAAATGGGTCTTTGTCAGAAAGCGTAATGAGAAGAATGAAGTCCTGAGGTACAAGGCTCGCCTTGTGGCGCAAGGTTTCTCACAACGCCCTGGAATTGACTACGAGGAGACATACTCTCCCGTAATGGACGTTATAATGTTCCGCTACTTAGTTAGCTTAGTAGTTTCCGAAGGACTGGAAATGCAACTCATGGATGTGGTTACTGCATATCTCTATGGGGATCTAGATTCAGAGATATATATGAAAGTACCTGATGACCTTACATTACCTAAGTCAAGTGACTCTAAACCACGGAGTGCGTTTGCAATTAGGTTGAAACGCTCACTTTACGGATTGAAACAATCCTGGCGGATGAGGTATACCCGTCTAAGTGACTACTTGATTGGGAAGGGATATAAGAACGATGAAGTATGCCCCTGCGTATTCATAAAGAAAACAAGTTTCGGATTTGCAATTGTAGCAGTATATGTCGATGATATGAACATAATAGGTACTCTTGATGAAATAAGAGAAACCGCGAGCTACTTGAAATCCGAATTTGAGATGAAGGATCTTAGGAAAACTCGATTCTGTTTAGGCCTTGAACTAGAACACCGAGTTTATGGAATACTAATCCACCAGTCTACGTATGTCCAAAAGATGCTCAGGCGATTTAACATGGACAAAGCACATCCTGCTAGCACTCCCATGATCGGTCGAAGTTTGGATGCAAGGAAAGATCCATTTCGTCCAAAGGAAGATGACGAAGAAGTGTTGGGAGCTGAAATTCCCTATCTAAGTGCAATAGGCGCATTATTGTACTTAGCCCAATGTACTCGACCAGACATTGCATTCTCAGTGAACTTGTTAGCTAGATTTAGCTCAGCGCCAACGCAACGTCACTGGAATGGTATCAAGAACATTTTCCGATACCTAAGGAACCATTGACTTGGGACTGTTCTTTCCCTACAGAAAGACAAAAGGGACCGCAAATGGAACTGCAATCCCTAAAGGAAATGTTGATGGCGAAAGCGCCACTTACTACACCGAAATGCCAAATAACATTTTGGTTGGTTTTGCTGATGTTGGGTACCTCTCTGACCCACATAAATGTCGTTCCCAAACTGGTTATGTATTCACCATTGGGAACACGGCGATATCTTAGAGATCAACCAAGCAAACCCTTGTGGCTACCTCCTCGAACAACTCAGAGATTATTGCTCTACATGAGACGGTTCGTGAATGTGTATGGTTAAGAGCTATCATCACACATATTCGAGGGACTAGTGGTTTGAGTTCTACCACTGAAGAGCCTACTTGCATTTATGAAGATAATGCAGCTTGCATCGAACAGATGAAGCTAGGATATATCAAGGGTGATAATACAAAACACATATCGCCAAAGTTTTTCTACAATCAGCAACCACAGGCACTCCTCAAGATTCAAGTGAATCAAGTAAGATCTGAGGAGAATGTGGCAGATTTGTTCACCAAATCATTGCCTAAGGCCATATTTGAGAAACATGTGAAAATCATAGGAATGCGAAGATTTTCCAATCTCCCCTGATTAATGCAAGTATCAGGGGGAGGTGTAGACGTCAGGGAGAGTCTAACACACACATATCATCCTCAAATGTAAAAGGTGCGTTGTGCTCTTTTCCTTCGACCAAGACGTATTTTTTTCCCACAGGGTTTTTGTTGTTACTTGACAAGGTTTTTAGTGAGGCAACAACTCATGCACCATTTCGCTTTGACTTGGCACAAGAGGGAGTGTTAAAGGAAAAACATATTGTGTGCCTTCGTCAAAGCAACTGACGGAGAGGGAATCAAGGAATCAGTGATTACCATCAATCAACACAATTACGGATCAATAAGCATTTAGTATCATTAATGTAATCGATATTTCCGTTGTAATTCTATCCCTATATAAAAGGACTATAAAATGAAATGAGTTGACCAATTCCAATTATCATTTTACTTTTACAACTTTTCTTTTTTTCTAGAAGGGCGGGAAACCAGTTTTCCCTCCCTCTCTAATTTTGTGGTGACTCATTCGGGGCAGAAGAGCCGATGTCTCGCGGCGTGAGGGTGTTGAACGTGGCGGAGAAGCCGTCGGTGGCGAAGTCGGTGGCGAACATACTGTCTCGGGGCCAAGGGCTTCGAATGAGAGAAGGCCGATCGCGCTACAACAAAATCTACGAGTTCAACTACTCCATCAATGGCTGCCCTTGCCAGATGCTCTTCACCTCCGTCACCGGCCATCTCATGGAGCTCGAATTCGAAGACCGCTATCGCAAATGGCACTCCTGCGATCCCGTCCTTCTCTTCCAGGCTCCCGTACGCAAGTTCGTCCCTGAGGTCCACTCTCTCTCTCTATCTCTCTCTCTCTCTCTCTCTCTCTCTCTATTTCTCAGTTTGTGAATTCAATTTTGATGTATTAGGGCTATTCGTCTTCAGAAACCGAAAGGAGTTGATGTTGTTTGTGGTTTTGATAAGGAATTTCTTCTCTATTTGCCATGATTATGGAAATGCTGATGTCTAGTGAAACAGACTGATCAATTTTGGCTCGAAATCGAGACTTACTAGGGTGCTTTCGATGATTACAGCGGAGGTTTACTGTCAATTGGTCATAATTATTGAAAGAGGAGATTTATTAGGGTGCTTTTGATCATTAGGGTTAACTTTTATGTGGTTATGACTGTTTGAGAGTAATGTAACAAAGGTAGAGACAAATTCATGAATATCGTAGGGAATCAAAATACGCTCGACGTACTGGTAACATTACCTAATATCAGTTTATTATGCTGTGGGATGAGCTTTGGAGTTATGAGGAAGTTTATTGTTGGATATGACATCTCCAATTGCCTGTGCAACAATGTCGTGTCTCTATTTTTACTGACATTGTTACTTTTTTCTCGGGTTTCAAATAATGTAGGACAAGTTGGATATCAAAAGGACATTAGAGGAGGAAGCTAGGGTGTGCCAGTGGCTTGTATTATGGCTTGACTGTGATAGAGAGGGAGAGAACATTGCATTTGAAGTCATAGATGTCTGCACATCTGTAAATCGTCATCTTACCATTAAGAGGGCTCGTTTCTCAGCATTGATTGACAGGTCCGCTCTGTACACTTTCTTCTTCCTTGAAATTCCAAATTGTCACTTCTCTTGGGATTCAGCTTCTGTAGTGTTTACTTATTGTGTTTTCAGGGATATCCATCGTGCAGTGCAAAATCTTGACAATGCAAACAAATACTTTGCTGATGCGGTGGATGCTAGGCAAGTTAGTACCTTTCATCTCCAGACATTTTTGGTGACTTTATGGTCAATTCTCATTTTCTTTACAAGATACATCAAACTATATACTCATAGGTACTGAAAAACATGTTAAACGTTTCCATCTGGTGTTGATTGCTAACTGATGGACAACTGTCAGTCATATTCTCTTAGTATCATTGTTTTCGTAACGCTATGGCCATTTTCTTGTATCTCCAATATATAACATACCTCCTATGAGTTTATGACAGGAAATAGATCTACGGATTGGTGCTTCATTTACCAGGTTTCAGACTATGCTCCTGAGAGATGCGTTTGTTATTGATTCTGCTACGGATGACAGAAACCTTGTTCTAAGTTATGGTCCTTGTCAGGTATTGAACTGATTCCCTACCACAAATGACCATTTTTTAACTGTTAAAAAAGTATTCAATTCTATGCAATTATCATTTGCCTCACCCCTCCCTTTCAATACAGTTCCCTACACTTGGCTTTATTGTGGAACGGTATTGGGAGATACAGTCACATGAGCCCGAGGAATTTTGGACCATTAACTGTTCACATAGATCAGATGAAGGAATTGCGACATTCAGTTGGATGTATGGCATGCGTTGTGACCATTAACTGTTCTTCTCTTAGCTTCTGAAACCATTTAGAATTCAATGATGGTCTATTTTCTGCAGGCGTGGCCATTTTTTTGATCATGCTTGTGCTGTCATAATATATGAGATGTGCGTTGAGGAGCCTACTGCAACTGTAAGTTGTGTTCAATTTCTGTATATTGCTAATTATATGAGATCTTGCACTCTTGGCTTCAACATTTTTAATACATTATAGGTCACAAAGGTCAGACAACAGGAGAAGCTGAAGTATCCTCCATATCCTTTGAATACCATTGAGCTTGAAAAGCGTGCGTCAAGATACTTTCGAATGAGTTCTGAACATACTATGAAGGTGGGAATTGTTGGAGTATATACCCTTTGATGGTAATGTTAAGCCTTGCCTTAAAATGTACAATGCCCTGGATCATAATATTAGCACTTGGTTTTGGAGAGCGGGTTCTACACTTTCTGAAGCTTTATCTTCAATTATATGTCTAATCGGGTTGGTCTTCAATTATTTCCTCGGTTGTACACTGAATCACTTTTACTGATTGTAGGTAGCAGAAGAGCTTTACCAATCTGGTTTCATCAGTTATCCTCGCACAGAGACCGATGGCTTCTCTCCAAATGCTGATTTGCATGTTTGTAATTTCTTCTTTATAAACTTTTTTTGGCACACATAAGCATACTTTTCAATTTTTATTGCCTTCGCTCTTGAGGTTTATAAATTTATGCCTTATCAGATGTAACACCATATAATCTTTTATCTTAATTATCTGCCTTATGTTAGTAATATATTATTAGCTTTGTGAGTAATGGATCGGTATTTCTTTGATGTAGGCAATTGTACAAGAACAACAAGGGCATGCTGGATGGGGATCATATGCACAGCGATTGTTGGACCCTGCTTCTGGGCTTTGGAGAAACCCTAGTAGTGGTGGACATGATGACAAGGCCCATCCACCTATTCACCCAACCAAATTTTCTTCTGGAGAATCAGGATGGAGTCAAGATCACAATGTAAGTAGTCTAAGCATTCAATGGTGTTATAATGGTCATTGCATGTTCTTCAATTGTAGTTTCATTTGATATAAGTTGAGATCTATTTTCTGTTTGTTGCTTTCTTAAATTTTATGTTAATTTTTGTTTTCAGCGACTGTATGAGCTGGTTGTTCGCCATTTTCTGGCATGTGTCTCACAGCCAGCTGTAGGGGCTGAAACTACTGTTGAAATAGATATTGCTGGCGAAATGTTCTCTGCATCTGGGAGAGTGATACTGGCGGTGAGTTTTCCATTGTGTTCTTGTGCCCTCTCCCTTCACTGTTTGGAGTCAAATTCGTGATGGTAATTTTTATTGAATTGCTAAAGAGTCTTATATTTTTCTTAGGTCGCTGGCTAGGTGTTATGGTATTTGTGGTCAAAATGGTGTTATGGATTAGATGCAAATGTTGAAAATATGTAACCATTACATTTTTTGGAAACTTTTCTCTAGTGATTTGGCTGGCAATACCTTTTTTGAGGCTATAATTAATTTCAATTGTATGCTAGTCCCCTTTGAAACTTATACTAGTTTGGAGAGAGGGACCCAAGTAATGGTCCAGTTCCAATGAAAGTTATATATATATATATATATATATATTTTTTTTTTTTCAAAAGAGGATCAAAGGATTTCACTCCTACTTTCATTTATTGTTGTTCTCTCTCTTCTATTTTCTTCCTAGTAAATCTGTGTCGGTGGTACCAACTCTAGACTGAGAAGTTGAGTACCATCATTGTTGCGACTAGCTTTCTTGTCTTTCTTGCTGTATGTTTAATATGCTTCCACCATGTCCATACAAGTGCACAACTGCTTGCAATATACTAACTTCTGTCTTTATGTGTGGGTTTGACACTACATAATCTATAGTCTTGATCTGCTTGACAGATAAGTCGAGTGCTTCAGATTTTATATGACTCAATTGCTTTCTGTTTGCTTCTTGCTATCTTATCTGTTATGTTATGTCTTTGATATGCGTTCATTGTGTCAATACAACTGCTGCAGTATCTGTCTATCTGTGAGGGTCTGACACTACATGCTACATATAATGTTTATGTGGTTGGCAAATAATTGTAGTGTTTGAAATTTTATCTGAACCGTTGCTACTGCTTTTGTATCAGAAAAATTACTTAGATGTGTATCGCTTTGAATCATGGGGAGGTTCACTGCTACCAACATATGCTGTTGGACAACAGGTTTGCTATTGATCATGCAACTAAGCTATGCATCTAAATTCCCCTCTTATTTTTCTTGTTCAGAAGGAAAATGAAATAATATAATCTCATTCATTCAAATTGAAACACAAACAGAGCAGTAGCAACCCACATTCATGTAGATCTGATCTACTCTGTCACTTTTCACAAGCCTTTAGTTGTTTTATGTCAGAAAGACAAATTCTTATATCATTATATCCATCTTACCTCTTAGTAATGCTTTCAATAGTAATGGTGTGGGCAAACTGCTAGATCAAGTGATAAAGCCAGCATTGCCCAAATTATCAAGAAAGAAATCAGAAGCTTGGCAGTGTTATTTTACATATAATGGTTAAAAGGAACTAGAAATGTGATAAACCGCCTATATGAAGTCTCCCTGAGATCATGGTTTCATTATGGTGTGGATAATTGAGTTTGTTTCTAGGATCCTTTATTTTGATAAAGCTTTCTTCCTTGAAGAGTGTGCCGTCCTACTCCTATCGTTCATAAAATCAGAGTTTTTCATGTTTTGAGCTTTATGGTTTCTTTCTACTTTATGTTGTTGACTGCATGTAAGCTAGCAAATTTGATATATATTACATTAATGATTTATGTTGCAGTTTATCCCAACAACGTTGACTCTTGATTCAGGAGTCACTAGGCCTCCACCACTTTTGAGTGAAGCTGATTTGCTGGGTTGTATGGACAAGGTCAATAAAATATAGATTTTGATTTAATTTTTTCCCCCCTATATGGTATCTTTCGTAGGCAGTTGCACTGCATAACATATGTAGTACAGAAGTATGTATATACTTTATCAATAAAACATTTCCCAACTTTTTCATCAATTTTACAGGAGGGCATTGGTACAGATGCAACAATGCATGATCACATTAAAAAATTGCTTGATCGTTTTTATGCAACCAAGGACTCAAATACACGTTTCTCACCGACCAATCTGGTAACCTGTTTTTGGCTATAGTAACTTTTTGAGATATTATTTGCTTGCTACTTATTAGTCTTCTTTGATAACTCTTCCTAATTACTCCTTCATCTCTATTTCTTTTGGTATTCTTGAGTTTCCTAATTCTTGTCCAACTGATAGGAAGGACAGCTAGATATTATTAGAATTGAAAGTTGGGGGGTAGAATGGATAACAAAGTACATGGAATATAGGTGTAGTTTTTTCCCCTCATTATTTGAAATATTGTAATTTTAGGCCATTTCGAGTAAGGTGAGAATTGTCATTACAAAAATTATCAAAGCATGGGAGCACCGATCAAATCCTTAGAATTCCAGTTCTGAAAATGGAACTATCTTTCTTTCGAGTTCTTTTAAATATTGGTGAACTTTAAAATCTTTAACTAAGGAAAATGGACTTATATTATACAATTTATCTGTTATCATAAGTTAAAATGAAATTGATCTTCTACTGATAAATGTCATAATTTTCAGGGTGAAGCATTGGTGATGGGATATGATGACATGGGGTAAGTAACCTGAATTCGTCTTGAATTTCAAATAGTCTATGATATTATAATGGTCATAATAGTCATGCAATCTACAAAATAAACTAGAAGGTTAAACACAATGTTTTGTTTAAAAGTACCCAGGATAGAACATCTTAGAAATTGTGATACCCTGTCAGATCAGTTTATGATACACTGATTCCCGTCAGCCAGAAAATGTGTCATCTGTACTCACTGGGTTATTGCACTTGTTCCTATGATTACAGTTTATTTTGTAACACCCCATATCTGAAGTTTTGTTTTGTGTTTTACAATGTGTCAAATGTTTTCTTTTAATTATTGTTATATGTTTACCAGTCTGAAGCTTCAAAGATCCATATAAAGTGTCTCGAACAACCAATTCATGGGCTTCTGTATGTAACAAAAAGACACACTGAATAGACATTACAGAGACATTACAGCTGCCCTCAAATCTAGCATTATGGAATAAAGAGCCAATAATGAAGACCAAAACTTTACTCTCTCCCGAAGCTTTCAAACCTGAATCCCTCTACAAGCCATCCTCCTCCATTCAAGTTAAGCATAAATACAACCAGAACACAAACAACCCTATACACTTCAGCACTTTTGCCTCTGGGAAAAAACAATATTTGTTAGTTGATGCATGTCTTTGCAATTAATTTGACGCTACTTTCTTGTACATGTGGTTCAAGTGAATCTTTATTATTTACTGTAACTTTTTCCTTAGGTATAAACTCTGGAAACCCTACCTTAGAGCTGTTATGGAGCGTGACATGAAAGCAGTTAGCGAAGGTAATAAGAGCAAAGCTGAAGTTTTGGAAACTTGCTTGCAGCAAATGAAAGCCTGCTTCGTTGATGTAAGCTTGTAGTTTGCCTTTTCATGTCTTGATTTCTTTCTTATTCATATTGCACTTTGACAGACAGGCACAACCATCACGCTTTAGTACACACCCTAAGAGCCGATCTATACCCCTCTTCATCTTTTTAATTTAATTCTTTTGATCTGAATTGATAATACTGTTTGTAATACCTCATTCGATTAAATTTATCATAGTTTGCAGTTCCTTGGGAGGGGGTATTATGGAAATTAACTTGAAAGAATAGAAAAATGAGGGTGGGTGTAGATGTTAATAACAACATCTTACATGGTTTTGTATACTTAACAAACTGTAGTGGAAATAAATTTTTAAGTGCCCATAGCTAGCATTCCTGCTACGAAGTTTGTTTTATGCTTTCCAGAAACCAATCCATTTAAACATTAGATTAATGTGGAATAATTTCCATGAAAAGAACTTATTAAAGTATCTCAACAACTTCATATACTGCTGAGTTGCCACACTTCATACCATGTTGGTGGCTTCAACAATTAAAATTTAGGTTTGGCGATGGATGTAAACACTGCTCACAAAATCTGGAAATGTTTGCAGGCAAGGCTGAACAAAGTAAAACTTTTTGAAGCCATGGGAGTGTTCTTTGAGAGGTAAATTTAATTTACTTCTGTTTCTTGACTATATATATTTTGCTTTGATAGTGTGTTATTGCCTTTTATACAGATCAAATAGACCTGGTGGAGATGAGCAGCATGCATCTGGAGAGTTCATTCGACGATGTGGACACTGCCAGGAAGCGGATATGGTGCTTAGGAAAAATCGGGTAATGTGATATAAGTATCTCTAATTCAAAACTGTTTCCAGTGGGTCCTTTATAAATAGTTATAACACCATTAAGGTCCAAACCCTGCTTTCTGGTTCTGAACCAAAACGATAGCTGCAGGGGTGGTTTCTGCTAGCTCCTCTCTGTACAAAATATTTCAGAGATAAAATTCTGATGCATTAACTTCTCTCCGTAGAATTTTCTATTAGCTAGACAATGGCATACCAAGTAGGAAAGTAATCAATAATAGTTCATATGTAAAATTCAACTACAACTTGGTGATTGTCATACCTACACACCAATACTGCACATCTAATTGATTGAAAGCACCTCATCTGTGTGAAATCTCAAGCATAACCAGACAGGTCTTCGGAGAATGTGGTCTTACCCACTTGTGGCAATTATGTGGCTCTGCTTTATTGTATAGTATTTTATTTCCTTTATGGCTTGGGGTTCATAGCTTCATATTGCTTATTTATAATCTACAACTATCTGTTCAGATTTCAAGGTTTTGTTTTTCCCTCTAATGTTGTTATGCTTCCTTTATACAGGATGGAAATTTTATGGTGGGATGCATGGGTTATCCTCAGGTTTGTTTCTTTGCCTATGATGCATGTATCTATTTCATTGTAGAATAATTCAATATTTTTATGCCTACAGTAGATACATTTTTTCATTTTTTTTATTTTGTATGTTTCAACTAGTAATGTTTTGCATGGTTTTAACAATCTGTCCACAACTAAAGGAAACTACAATGTCTAAAAGAAATGTCACATCTACTAATATATTGGCAATATCTCAGGTTTTATGCAATTGTTCTGGCCTGAGTCAATTAGTTTGCCTCCTCAAATCCTTTTTGTCATTTTCTTGATTGTTAGTATTCATCTTTATTTTACATATTTATTTATTTTTATCTTTACTTTTCGCTCCCAATACTTCCTCTTTAAAGTTAGTTGATGAAGATGTATTAAAATTATAGAATGTCTTACATGCTACGTAGTTGGCAACATATAACAATTTCTTGCTCTTCGAGATTCCGACTATTCGTTTATGTAAAATTAGGAAGTGTGAAACTGTATGAAACTATATATTTATAGCATCACTTTGGTCGTGATTTTATAATGCTTGTTTGCTACACCTTTTTAGTGTAGGAATGCTATCTGGCTCCCTGGATCTCTATCAGAAGCAGCTGTAACAACTAACGTTTGCAACTCATGCACTCCAGGTTTCTCTCTATTATTGTATTGCTTGGAAGTTTCCTAAATACTGATATAAATGCTATTCAAATATGTGCTTAACTACGAATATGTGAAGATGTACTTAGGTGGAATTCAACTATCATCTAGATGTTATTTCATTGGCTGTCCAGGTTATTTCACTTGTACCCTGAACTAGGAACCTATAGAAGCTCTTACAATATCTGTTAAATTGAATTCTTTGCTAATATTCTTCTGACAAGGAATAACTTGATAAACACATCTGTTCGTGTAACTCTGATTATGTGTCCTATACATGCACCTTGGTATTAGACGATGACTGGCCCTAAAAGCTTAAGCTGTCAAGCAATGGGCCAACAATCTATATCAAGCTAACAACATTCCTCATATTGGGTTGGATGTTTCGACCCCACGGTCTCCAGTAAGCAAGGCTATATACCATGTTAGACAACTATTGGCCTCAAAAGCTTTAGCTGTCAAGGAATGCGCAAAAAATAGTAGTTCAAACCGCAGTTGTGTTGTTTCAAAATCTGGTCATTGGGTGGTGATAAACAATCAGAATGTGCATCACCATCGTTTGTGGGATTTGGCCTGAATTCTTCATCACCAAGCCTTCATCCTTCATCAACTTTTTCAAATCCACAGATTTATAGGTTTTTGTTAACCATTCCTAATTTTTGGTGCAGCCATTGTATCTTTGCGCAACGAGGGATTGCTTTATTTATGACTGTTTCACCTGAACTAACCCAGCATACTTGGGCAAATATCATTTATCATTTATAGTCTTATCAAATCATATAGTGCATCTAATTAACCCCTACTAATCTTCCTAATAAAGTGTGAGTGGTTCATGTTTTCCCCAGTTCTCACATAAAGGTGTGCATGGTTCATGTTCTTTTACCTTATTTAAAGCATCCATCTGGCACAAGTTCAAATAAAAAATCTCATTAAATGCTTTGTTCACTAATATTGTGCTCAATTCTGCACGTTTAATCTCATAGGTTTCTTGGTAATCTTGACTTCATAGGTCCTGTTTACTTGATTCAATTTACATTTCGCCGGCTGGAAATACCACCGAACTATAGTACCAACCATTTGGGTAAGTGTAAGTCTATAGTAAGATGGGGAATGCCTCAATATATTACCTGCCTTTTCTTTCTGCCCCTTATTTTCAGACATCCAACAGATTAGCTCCTATATCTCATCTTATGTACACCCCATTTATTAGAGAATTCCAACATATATATGCCTAAAGTCCTAAACCCAATAGACAAGATGGTGCACCCAAACACCACAGATCATTCATTGGTCCAAGTAATGTTCTTTCTTCAAGTTTTTGGAAGTTATAGTTGGTCTAACATGGAATTCCATACACAAATATAGGTTGTATTGGTGGGTGTGATGAGATTCTTGGACAGTTAATAGAAATCTGCGGAACTGGTTCTCGGTCAGCAGGTGTGCATTTCTTGAGTAATTGTTTCAATTTAAAAAATATTACACATATTTTTGTTTTCTTTTTTCAAAATGACCATTTTTTATGTTCAGCGAGAGGGAGAGGACCCGCAACATCCAGCAATGTTCCACGAAGTAATACCAGGCAGGGTGCTTGCATATACTGCCACCAGTCAGGGCATTCTTCAGGCGATTGCCCTTCCCAATCTTCAGGCCATCGAAGTATTAGGCCTCGAACTATGAATGCACAAAGTGGTATGATTGCTCAACTTCTATGTATATTTTTGTTAATTTCAAAATTTTGAGAAGCTATTGCATGGCTTATTCTACAAATTTTATCCCCTAGGGGATAGGAGCAGGTAATTATGTACTATCATAGGTATTATATTACTATTTCTATGGATTCGTGGACATGTAACCAAAATGATATTTTCTGCAATTTTAGAGAGAAAAAAAATTGACTTCTGGTATGTTTAGGCGCCATTATCAGATTAAAAAGTGTGCCAGTTTTTGGATTATTACCAGTGTGCAGTAACTAAGTCGACATGAATGTTCAAGATATCCTATAGTAGTGATAGGTTTTCAGGAATACCTTCCGGGGCTTGATAGTTATTTATTTGGTGCACTACCCCTATATTAAGTATGGCCATATCATGTGGAATGTGAAATATTATGGAACTGAAGATTTACTTTCCTTCAAGAAGACCGAAAAACAAAGACTAAACTCACTTTTGTGAAGCACAACGGATGATATTTGTCTCATTTGATCCTTACGTTGTGCTCTGTGCATTCTTTATTTTTATGAATCTCTTCTGCCCTCACTTGGTCCAACTATATGTTCTCTTATAATGTGTTTTTTTTAGCAGGGCAAATATCAGTCTCATGTACTACATGTGGTGCACCGTGTGCTCTACGAACTGCTAATACCACACAGAATAGAGGAAGAAAATTCTACTCATGCCCATCGCAGGAGTGCAACTTCTTTGTGTATGTGCATCACAAAAATTTATTTAACTGTAATTACAACAGAGAAGTGTGTGTTTCTAGATACTTATATTTCCCTGGAAACAAATCTGGAAAGGACTTGAGATTAGATCTCAGATGACCAAATGAAACAAATTGGGGGAAAATGCCTCCATTCAAATTAACTTTTCTACTATTACAATAGAATTACTGATTCTGATTTCCAATACTTTAGACAGACTTACCTTATATTCAGTGCTGCAAATTGGGTCCGAAATTATTCAGTTCAATTTTCAAGTCTGCATTTTCACAGAAAGCTATATTCATTTGCTGGTGTGTAGATGGGAGGATAACGTCAGCAATGGGAATGGCGGAAGAGGTTTTCAGCGTGCCAACGTTAGCAGTGGGAGTGGTGCCCGCGGCAGAGGTGCCCGGGGTGCAGGAGCAGGACATGCTGCTGGTGGGACTTTTGTGTCCGCAACTGGTGATCCCAATTCTGGTAGAAGGTGTTTTGTTTGTGGAGATCCGTCACACTTTGCAAATGTTTGCCCAAACCGTGGAAACTGATGCACCTCCTGTCATATTACATGGAGTACATCTTCACGTTGAGTTATGTATATAGATAGACAGATGGTTAGGTACACTATTTCAGGTTAGATTCCAAGTGTTCTGTTACATAACTTCTGCGTTCTGTGACATATGATATTGCATTTGTTGGCGATCAAAAATTACAATATATGAAGCTATGAAGCAAGTTTCTTATATTAATTTATCAAATTTTTATAATTTTTTTTTAATATACCCTAAACCACAACTCTCTCAATCACACTCCAAACTCCTTGTGGGATTAAATGGGATCCAACTCAAAGCGTGCCAAAGAATACATTGAAGATAGGATCAGTGCATTGCTGGATGTAATTCGTAATCACATACTTTATTTTATGCCAACAACAGATGCTGTAAAGACCTGTGTTTTATCGCATGCATGGAAGAATGCGTGGGTTTCTGTTCCAAAGTTAGACCTATCTGTATCTTCATCACGCCACGGTTGGTCTGCTGGGTTTGTTGATAGAGTACTTTTCTTTCGTGGCTCAACAAATATTCATAAATTCCGCCTTAAAATGTAAGGGATTCAAGAATTATTTGCCCGTATTGATCTCTGGATCAACATTGCCACTAGGTGTGACGTTGTTGTTGAACTTGACCTTGATCTTTCTAAATTCGGGTGTGAGTCGGTTCTGCCTGTTTGAGTTACCTAGAAGCATTTTCGTTTGCAAAACATTGCTTGTCTTGAAGCTGAAACTTTCAGCTAATGTCATTGCCACTGCTCCTACCTCAAAATTTTTTTCCCAGTCTCAAGTACCTACATGCGACACTTGATCGTCCCAGACTTCTTCTTTCGATGGAGAAGTTATTTGCTTGTTGTCCTGAACTTGAAGGCTTGATTATATATGCAACTTTTGGGTTACTTGTTGGTTCAGTTCTGAACATAATTGGAAGATTAAAATTAAGTTTCAGTGCCTATCTTTTGTACAGAGATTACAGGTACAAGATTTTCATCAAGGCTACTGTTCCAAATCTTGAAAATTTGGATCTAAAGGACTGGAATTCCAGAATTCCATAATATCAGATCGTAAATTATCTTTTCCGATATTAACAAGTTTTATTTGCACATTTTATGTTTTCACTACCTAGAGTAACTTCAAAAATATTGGTAGGAAATGACGCTTTTGCCCTCTATTTTTCCTCAACTTACGGCTCTGCCCTTGTGCTTCGAGTATCTGCCGCCAATTGTTCGGGAAGCCTCTCTGTTCGCGCTTCGGGAAGCATCTGTCTACACCGACATCTACTGTTATAAGCGACATTGAGAGAGTTCGGTTCGTTGCTTTTCATCTGTGAATTTGGATTTGCTTTCTTTCTGCTCATAATTTCAGGTACCGAATTCTTTAGGAATTCACTCTTTGTAGTCCTATACAAATCAGTTTTGAACAAGCGAATTCATCTCTGGGATTGTTGATCGGCTTATTCAGTGGATTGTTTTTCTGATTTTCAATCGGTAGGTTTGATTTGTTCATGCTTCAATTACTCTAATTTGTTCATGCAATTGGTTTTGTTTTGAACTCATTCATGAATACTTGAAGTATTGAATCAACTTTTGTTATCAGAAGCAATCAATTGGGTAATTCTCTTGCTTTTTGGGTCCATATGGGAACTGATTCTTTACATGGAGATATCAGATCAAATTTAATAACTTTGTTCACCTATGATTGAATAACGACCCAATTCAATAAAGAAAGCAGATTGTTAATGGTTTACAAAATATGAAGTAAAATTTGTAATTATTATCAGATTGTATCAGACCGTTGTTAACGTATGGCCACCTTCAATCCCTAAATGTCTCCTTCATTAGTATACACTTCTTGACGTCTCTCTCTCTCTCTCTTCTTTTTTGTTTAAGTTTTTTTCCGATTGATCACAACCTCAGATAGTTTTTTTCTGTGGTTTTTTTAGGTTTAATTTGAAACTTCTTCATGTGGTACAGAGAATGGATATGCAATGAAACTGGCCTTTTTGAGGGGATTCAGTTTGCATATATTTGTTGCTCTGTAGTTTATGTATTCAATTTTTTGTGCGTTTTAAACCTTGCTTGAACTCATACAATCTAAATGAAATCGACCCTTTTGAAGGGATTCTATTTTGTTGTCGACTGGTTTATTTACTTCCCTTACCCATTAGAAATGAATGTTGAACCTTCTCATAGGGAAGTAAACTGTTCAAACTGTTTTTACACAAAACATAAAGTGGACTAGCAAGGTGTTGTTTGACTATAAAAAATAAATAAAAAAGACGATTTCATAATACAGTTAGTTTTACGCATGTAGTTTGGAATTTCAGCTCTTGAGAGTTTAGGAATATCTGGTTGAATTAGTTTGTTGCTATGGTTACTTTAAACCCTGTGTCTCTGTTTTATTTTGCTTAGATATTATGAAATTTTATTTATTTATTGATTATCGTTATCATTATCATTGGTAGACATTGAAAATCTGATTTTGTAGTTTTTTTTATGTAGTTGGGGATTGAACATTACGTATGTTGAAGAAGTTTGAAAGATCAAAGTTTTTTAAATTCCTACAACCCAAAGCAGAAGAGAGAGAGCCCACAGCACAGAAAGCTTTGTCTTGGGGAGCTCTCTCTACAGGTATTTAGCTCTCAAAACCTCTCTGTTATTGTATTTGGGAATGTGGGTTGCATTGAATTTTGAGATTTGCTCATGAACTTGGGAGCTTTTAATGAAGTCAATACAATCGCCGGAAAAGGTACGTCCCAAGATTTTGATTGATAATATTGATTACAACAGGTTGAATGGTTTACCTTGATAGTACTGAGTTCACCCGTACCCTACTTTCTTTATCTTCTGTTTTGGATTTTGATCGACAGTACTGATTAGTTCTTCCCCAGTCAACCCACTTCGTTGTTTTATTGTTTTATTAATTTTTGACTTTGTGTTCTTCCACCATTATCGCTCTGTTGTATTTGTTGTAGCTTGCTATTTGTAAAGTTGAATTTGGTTTTTGAGTGAAAATGATGATAAGTGATTGACGCCCAGTCTTATTGCATCCAAGAGATGCAAGGTGGTGAATGACTTATATCTGATTTCATTCATGTAGAAATTGATAGAAAGTTTTGATAGGTTACATCAGTGATTGTCTTTCTGATATGGTTTTACAATTGTAATTTTGTTTTGTTTATCTGGGGCTGAATATGTGCTCTACTTTTCGGTGTCGTTTCTTTTATTGAAAATGTCAAATTTTTGAGGGGTATGATGAATATTTACATGCACTACCATCTGATCTACGTTGCATACCATTTTTATTTCTGGATAACTCTTAACGCCCTTGCTTGCTTGCATCTTGAGATGCAGCGGCACAGTTGGGCGAATAGATTATCAGATTTAAATTTTGTCTCTTTTATTTGCTTAATTTTTAGAAGTCTTCCTGCAATCCGTGATGCAAAAACTTTAACAACAGACTTGGTACATGACTGGTATCCACCCGAGGTTGTGCCTATTTGTCTGTCATCATGCCTGAAGAGAATTTGCATACGGGGATTCAAAGGACAAAAAGGTGAGATTGGTGTGACAGAGTACTTGTTGAAGCACGGTCAGGTTTTGAATAAGGTAACAATTTATACTAGTGATTTCTGGGACGACTCGGTGGTGGAGTTCTGGCAAGAATGTTCAAAACTCCAAAGGGGTTCTAAGAGTTGTAATATTGAATGGATCTTTTGATCTTTATGAATGGATCCTTTATTTGCTGGTAGGCGTTAAATTTATTTGCAGTTGTAGTGTAACCTTGTGACATTAGCTTCACTTCTGAAGCTCACTTTTGTCAGGAGGAGGTGTTATTCTAAGATATGTTTGACCTAAATCTTATATTCTTATTGTCTGATGTGTTGATTTAATCTACACGAGCACCCACCTAATGTTTTCTATTAAAGCATACACCAAATGATTTTCTGCTAACAAGCTGAAATGTTTATCCCTTGACAGCTTTTTCTAAATCTGGTTTCTGTTTCTCAATTTTGAAATTCTGCATCACTTCCCTAACTTTTTGTTTCTATGAACCATTCAGCGTGGATTAATAAAGAAAATGTGGTTCTTTTGCTTTCGGGTTAAGCATTATGTTTATTAGTGAAGGCTGATCATCTAGCAGCTACTCTTTTTCCAAACTTTCAGGATAGAACTAGTTTGGCCCTTCCTTGAGCATTTTATCTTGTTTTGGGTTGTACACTATCTCAGGTCTCAAGCATAGAGAACTTCTCTTTGTTCTCAACCCTAAACTTCTTAATAAAATTAGTAGGCTATGCTCATGTTTGAAAGTTATAATGATCCATGCATAAGAAGTTAGAGTTATTCTTGAACTTTGATGCAAATATGGCCAATGTTAATGAGGACTGGAAATCTGGAATTCCGTAACATCCTCAACATTCGGTTATTGACAAGTTCAGATTGTAAACTATCTTTCCGATATTGTTCATGATTACAAATTTTAGTTGCACATTTTATCTTTTAACCTAGAGTAACTTCAAAAAAATTGGTAGATTTCAGTTAATTATTTTTGTTGCATTAATTAGCTTGGTGTACTCTTTTATCAACAAGCAAAGCAAGTAAAGGAAAAAAACAAGCAAAGCAAGTAAGAACATTTCCGGCAACCTTCCTGACCAATGAATTACAATTCAAAGCATTATGTCTCTCCTAGAGTTTATGTCACAACTACTAAACAGTAGAGCTAATTTCTATAATTTTCCACAACCAATAATAGAAGAATGACTAGAAGCAAATAATTTTCCTTTATATGTATAAACTGAGAACACACCTTGTGGAGAGATAGTCTAAATTATGCAAGTGTCTTTTCACATAAGAAGATAAATACATGAAGAAAGCTAGTTGATTTAGATCTAAATTGTCTTCATATATTGATAGATTGGTTTGAGAGTTGAGACTATTCTATCCATGTGTTGAATTAAGACTATGCATATTAATACACCATAAGACTTGCATGTTATTCATGCTTCAGATATTAATAATTTACACACCATTTTTTTTGTAGATTTTTACCTTTGTTCGAAGTTCGAACTTCGAAGTATATAACCGAAGTATATTGCTACTTTTTCTTTTTGTATCTTGGAAACTGGGTTCACAAAAGCCAAAAAGAAACATAGAAACGGCGGGGGGCATGGTTTGAGAATATTCTGAATAGTAACAAATGACAAATCTCTATTCACAGACGCTAATAACACATCGCCCCAATGTCACGTAACATGCCTTGTTGACGCGACAGCATTTCCCTCCTTTTTTAATAAGTAGACCATTAATCAAAAGCAATGCAAGCACCTGTATTCTATTCTACTTTTTAAAACAAAAATGGCGTCATGCTATAGCATTATGGCGAGAAATCATTTTCTTCATCAACACTTCTCCAGGGTGAATAAAAAATCTCCAAGTGAAAAAAAAAAAAATTAATAGAAATGTTGGAATTTTGAGACCCGAAGCTCTTAGGTTAGCTTATGGAGTGAGGTATACTGTTAAATAATTTACCCCTAGCAGTTTCTTATTCTAAAATTTAATATTTTTGGAGTAATATAGAAATTTAGGCAGTAAAGTGAGTTATTGTCTTATTTTTTAATGGATAAGATGATGAGAGTTTGCAATTAAAGTATCTGCATCTTTTATGCTTCTAGAGGGAAAAAGTGAAAACACCACTCATAAACACTTCTCAAGTGGAGAGAACATGGTCAATAGCAATTGAGTAGGCGATCACTATTCTCTTCATAAAATAACTTCTTTTTGGCTCAAAAAAAATATTTAAAAGTAATGATCTAGCTAGTGTAAGAGTACTTGCTTCCTTCAAACAATTGAGATATGTTTTCCATTTTTGTCAATTTCAACCATGACTTAAACTAACAAACTTAAGGTTAAATTTGTATCGATTTGGTAGAGGAGATCTGGAGATGACAGGTGAATATGACTCATTTTCAGTACTTTCTTGATCTTAATTTTGTAACCGATGTTAATGATTTGGATTTTCTTTTCTATTTTCATCCTCATCTCACCCATTTCACTTATCTCATATGTGAGTGAGTTCCAACTACTTACCTGCACAATATTAATTTGAACCTAAATAATAAAGTCTTGGAGGGGAAAAAAAAAAAAAGCTGATAATGCTCGAAATTTCATTCCATGAACTCAAAAATCACACCCAATCATTTTTCCTTTTATTTTAAATAAATCAAAACTAAATAAATAAGGACACATAACTTGACAAGTTGAAAGCGTTTACTCAAGTGATAATGGCCTCAACGGCTCAAATAAAGTGTAATTTGGCCTTCCCTAACTGTTGATGGTCTCATCCAATCTCAATTATGGAAAATAAGAAAAAAAGAAAAACGACATTCAAAGTAACATATGCAATATTTGACTAAAATGATGTCCAAATTAAGAAGGCAAAGCTTCATTCATGACTTCATGCCATTCTACTTGTTCCTTATTTGTCATTTGTGTCACTCTTTTAATTAGTTTTATTTTAGTTTCACGCCCCACTCCAATCTCATTTGGTCAAAATTGAAAATGAAGTTAATCCATATTGTTTAATGTCTTGTTAATATAATGGTCGCTAGAGTCGTGCAAGAATCTAGTTTTGTATATATCGTAACATGCAGGTTATTAAACTATTAATTCTCCAAATCAATCATTTATTTTTTAACTCTTTCCATCAAAAACTAAGATTATTTTCGATCTTCTCAACAATGTAAAATGAATATTGAAGAGTCTCCATCAAAGGCCAGTAACGTTCTTGTTTAGAAATAGTGATTAACGCTTAACAAAACAAAAGATAGCAGTTTACTTGTGGCAGATCATCAAGTAAACTTCAAACAACAAAATAATCAGGGCAGCTTTCTAGGATTCTAGACATAATTGCTCTATGCATCTTTTTCCAGCCACTTTTTCTACATAAAAATGTACTGACACATCTACTAGTCTAATAAGTAATTTGTTTATAGAAACACTATTAACTAGAAAATGTAAGAAATAAATACAGAATTTCTCTTTATCGATTGCCAAGTACCAAGTGAGGAAGCCCCGTTGTCACACTAAATCCACCAGTACTATGAATCGACTTCTCCAAGAAGGTTTGTTTAATATGGCTTGACACACCATCTTATTAGAGAGGGTCTCTGTTCTCATTCCATTATATAGGGATAATTTTTCTATTCGTTAGACTGTAATTCATTGATCTATATTTGTAATCAATCGAGTAGCGTTCCTGTTGTTTGGCTCCAGTTTTGTTGCAGCTGGTCAACAGTCTCTTTTCTTGCGTGAGTGTGCCAGTACCGTTCGGGTGCAGTCGTCGGGAGTGTCCTTTGACCTGATTTCTGTCGAGCGATTGTAAACGAGGAGAGCACCAACCTCGTCGTGAAATTCTTTCTGCCTCATGGTGAGGACTTTGTTGGCGTTTCTTCTATTCACACATAGTCGATACTCAATATTGCAAATTGAGCAGAGCGAAAACCTACGGGAAGTGTTAGGATCTTGCTAAAGTGCGACTTTAGCTTGGCTGGGTTGCGAGAGCGTCACCCTTGCTTGGCTGGTTCTGTAACCGTTGTGGTCGCGGCATTACCGCCGGCTCCTGTGGAGACTAGGACTGGAGTGTGGTCACCTGTAAGAGGAGAAAGGTTGTTTGCTCCTGAGAGGCTTGGGTAATCGTAGAGATTAATTGATGAATTGGCCGTCCTTGTTTTCTCGTGTAGCCTCGGATATAGGCTATTATGTGAATTCTCAGTCTTCATAAAAGGATAGAATATTCTATTCTCGACCAAGGGTATCTGATCTGCAAGAGTATTATCTTGGGAGTCATAATGAATATCATAGATTAATGGTTAATTAATCTGGATATAGCTAAAATAAGAGCAAAGCTGACTCGTCGCTGGCCGCGAGCACTTGGGATATGGTTGTTTAATTGAATCCCCGCGAGCGCATTGCATTAATGGCGCACTAATATAGTCATGATGTTATATTCCTGATTCTCTACAAAAGTGATCAGATTCCATAGCATGCCTAGCACCCCTCTTCCACCGCGAGCTAAGCTGTACTGCACTTTCTGACCTCTACGTGGGTGAAGAATATAATGATTATCCCATGTGAATTCCCGATAGTGGGCTCCCCTGGGTCTCTATAGGCTTCGCAGGAACTCAGCCTGGATTCCTTTGCTGGGCCTGCTACTTGTTCCCTATATGGGCCGATACGCCGGCCCACACTGTCGGCCACTCTAAGAGCCCGCCCAAAAATACTTCTTGGGCTCAAACACCTGTAAATGATGTGTTGGTGATTGAGGAGTGCAACACGATACTACACGGTCATAGTTTTTTTAGCCCAGAGCCATTGAAATACCTCATTGGATGATGACACATTGTAAAAAATTTGCAATTTAACGATTCTCAACTTCAATACTTCATAGCATTGTAGACTTTCGGTATGCACCTATTTTGTTTCTTTATTATCTCCCTTATTAGTGTGATTTTGCAATCTTACTTCAAGCGGGGTTTGACAACGTCATTCTTCCATTTCCACACCGCACACCTCCTCACTTTGATGGCATATTAGATTGATTTATGAGTGGGAAAGGAAAAGAGAAATGGAGAACAATATTGTCTAACGTACGTGTCTCCTCTTATATAGTTATATTTTTACATTTTTCATAAATTTTACAAATTTAAAGGATGTTTAAGTGGAGGTCTAAAAATAAAACTACTATTTCTATTTTATACCTCAATTATTTTATGAATTTCACACTGTAGCTAAGTCCATACCAAAATCAAAAAAGAATACATATCTTATCCTAATAAAATTCATTAAAAGTTGCTTCGTAAATGACTAGATAAATTAGTCCACAACACATTACAGAAGTGCACATGGATGACCCTGTACATGAGAGATTTTTAGTTGTATTATTTTTGGCCTACATTTTGTTCTACATTCATATAAGGGTTATGTAAAAGTCAGATTTATTTATTTATTAAGAATGGTATAAATCAGATCTTGTCATTGAAAAAAAAAAAAAAAAAAAGGAAGAAGAAGCTTATGAGAGAGTTATTGCATACCGTTTCAACGTATCGGATAATCAAAATTCAAAAGCTTCCATATTTATATTCTCAACAAAAAAAAGAAAAAAAGCCTCAAATAATTTTTCTTTTCTTGATTTTTTTTTTTTTGAGAAGAATTTTCTTGATTTGGTTCACCAAAAAGGAAACCTTTGGGGTCATGTCATTTGTGGTTATTAATGATGCAATAATTGGAGAGATGTGACTCCTCTAAAGTCACAAGCAGTAGTCGTACATTTTGACAGAGAGTGAGAGAGAGTGAAAGGGCAGGCAAGGCAGGCCTAGCATAGCAAACCAAAGATCCTCACTCAAGCTAAACAATACAAGCACAAACAAAAACACATAAAACCCTTCACCCATTTTCAGTTTCCAGTTTTGTTTTTACCCATTACCTCCACCACGATCTTCAACCGCCCAACCATACCCAGATTCCCACCACCCATTTCCCCCATTTCCACCAAACCCCTTTCACTCTCGTCCTTCTATGCATCCAAAGTAACCGCCTTTCTTCACAGAAACGACGCCGGAGATGACCGGAGAAGCAGGCAAGACGGTGGTCGTCGGTGTCAAGCTCGACTCGCACAGCAAGGAGTTGCTGACGTGGGCACTCGTCAAAGTGGCCGAGCCTGGTGACCATGTCACTGCCATTCATGTCCTCGACTCCATCTCTGGTCTCCTCTCTCTCTCAATTTTTCCTCATTGTTTTTGTGATTGATGAATGGGAAAGTTTTGGGCTTTTTTGTTGAGTTTTGGGTTTTTGGTTTTTGCAGAGGAGACTTCGTGTTTGCTCTCGATGGTCAAGACATTCGATTCTGTGCTCTCTGCCTATGAAGGTTTCTGTAGCTTGAAGCAGGTTAGTGATTTCAATTTTGTTTCTTTGTATATTGTGAATTGGTGAATTGGGTGCTGAGACTAGTATGTGAGTGGTCAATTAGTTTCAATTTTGGGTCTTTGGGGATTGAGATTTGAGAGCATGTGAATTGTGGGCAGGTTGATCTGAAGCTAAAGGTGTGTAGAGGCAATCCGATCAGAAAAGTTTTAGTAAGGGAAGCGAAGGCATTTCATGCTGATACTCTAATTGTTGGGACTTCCAAAGCCCACCATAGAATTCGATCATCCGTTTCTGTTGCCAAGTACTGTGCCTGGAAATTGCCCAAAAGTTTCTCTGTTTTCGCTGTCGATAATGGCAAGGTTGTGTTCAAGAGGGAAGAGGGTGATAGCTGTGCACATCAATCACAAGGTCTTGTTTTCATTTCCATCTTCTGGGTCTTGATTATTTTGGTTCAGTGTTTGACTATTTGATTTTGGTACAAGTGAGTAATTAGCTTGTTTGCTTTGCCATTGAACAGATAATAATCACAAGTCATCTACGAAGAACGTTGAGGTTCTTGAAGATGTTAAACTAAATCAATGTGAGAAGAGAAGCCTTAAGTCAAAATGCCAGAATTGTGATGGGGATTCAGTTTTATTGGATAATTCTGGGACCCAATTGACTGCTGAGTTGCCTGGCGATGGAAATGAGGACAATTCATTGGCTTTGGTTCCATTCCAAAGGATGAACTCTATCGAGACTCAAAATCCGCACTGTTTTAAACCCGGTTGGTCCATTCTTCGCTGGACATTTTTAAGAAGACAGCAACACAAGAAGAAATCTGATGAAAAGACGTCTGTTTTGGGACGGGTGTCGAAACCATTGAGTTCCCATACTTCGGCTGTTGTTTATCCTGATCAGAAACACAGTAATTCTAGCCACGATGGAGATCATTCTTCCATGTCTGATGGAGTAAGTAGTACAACTGTGTCACTTGGCTCTAATGAAATCTTCCCTCCTCTAACCCCTAACCATGGCATGGAGAGCCTTCCTGAAGAATTTTTAGATTTATGTAAGAAATATTCATCCAGCTGTAGACTGTTTAGCTACGAGGAGCTTTTGTTGGCAACATCAAACTTCTTACCTGGTCCGTCTCTTTTCCTAAACTTGTGATCCTGGTTTTGACCTGTTTGGATATTATTCTAACAACTTTTGAATTCCAATTTTCAGAGAACATGGTTGGAAAAGGTGGCAGTAGTCATGTTTATAGAGGCCATCTTTTAGACGGGAAGGAGTTGGCAGTGAAAATCCTGAAGCCATCTGCAGATATTTTGAAAGAGTTTGTTCATGAAGTTGAGATCATCACAACTTTAAATCACAAGAACATAATCTCTCTATATGGATTATGTTTTGACAACAATTTAGTTTTGGTGTATGATTTTATCTCAAGAGGAAGCTTAGAAGACAACCTTCATGGTAAATAATAGTCTATTGAAGTCTATCTCTTTGGAATAAAGAACACCAGTTTTTCTTATCTATTTCAATTTTCTCAACTCATAAAGGGTAATTTCTGACACAGGTAATAAGAAAGATGGGAATTCATTCGGTTGGAAGGATAGATATAATGTGGCCTTAGGTGTAGCGGAGGCACTCAACTATCTACATAATGGCTGTGAGGAACCTGTGATCCATAAGGATGTAAAGTCTTCCAACATCCTTCTTTCAGATGATTTTGAGCCACAGGTGCTGTGTGTAACTTAAGTATTTCTGGTTAATTATTTGAAGTGTCTATGCTTATCACATTTGTACTATATGTTCAGCTCTCAGATTTTGGACTTGCAAGTTTGGCATTGACTTCAACGCATATTGATTGCACGGATGTTGCTGGAACATTTGGGTGTGTAATGTCTTCTTTAGTATCTATGTTCCCCCTAAATTTAGATATTTTCTGACACTCCATATGGCAGTTACTTGGCTCCAGAGTACTTCATGCATGGCAAAGTTAGTGATAAAATTGATGTCTATGCCTTTGGTGTGGTACTCCTTGAGCTTCTTTCTGGTAGACAACCAATCTACAGCAAATGTGCAAAGGACCAGGAAAGTCTGGTGATGTGGGTAAGCTCTCATCTGTGTACAAACTTGTAATGTCCTACTTGTGTATGTAATCTTCCTGAATATTCTCTTGTAAATTCTTCAGCGCATTTTCTGTTTTTGGTGTCCAGTATGGTTTCATCACAAATATTGTGTGATTGTGTAAAAGTCTGAACTTAACTGATTTATGTCCATAAATGGTGGTGGATTCCAGGCAAAGCCAATACTGAAGGGTGGGGAGGTTGCCCAACTGCTAGATCCAAGCCTGGGAAGTGTCTATGATCATGACCAAATTGAGAGAATGGTTTTGGCTGCTAACCTTTGCCTTAGACATGCTCCTGCACTTCGGCCCGAGATCAGCATTGTAAGTTTTACTTTTTGCTTCTATTTTGAATTGAATCTCACTCAGTTTGTTGGTTTTATATTTTTTCCATGTTTATTTATTTGTTGGTGATTCTTGTTCAACACAGGTTCTGAAGCTTCTTCAAGGTGATGAGGAAATTACAAGGTGGGCAAGGCAAGAAGTCGGTGCATCAGATGAACTTGACACACCGGATGGAGAAGCTGTTCCTACAAATATCAAATCCCATCTTAACATGGCGTTGCTAGACTTGGAAGATGATTCCCTATCTACGAGTAGTGGTGAACAAAGCATCTCAGTAGAAGATTACTTGCAAGGTAGATGGAGTCGCTCAACAAGCTTTGACTAGCTGATACTTTCGGTATGATGGGATCCTGATATTAGAACACATTGTGCTTTATTAGAAGGTTCTGTTGTAAATTCCTCTGTTTTCGTTCATTCTTATTGCTCTTGGAACAAGTCCCGGAAGAGAGGTTGTTTTTTCATAAGGTTTGACCTCCTCCTTGACTAGGAGAGTTGTATTGCAAACTGGAAAACGTCTGAGGCTGGTTTTCCATTGCATCCTTAGGTCTCAACTCTTATTCTTCATGTGGAAAATAGATTAGAGAAAATGTAGGACGGGCGCTGAGAACTGTTGTTCTGTTTAGGTGAGCATAGTACTCCTTGCTCTGTATGTTGTATATGAAGAGGTATTGGAAATCAGGAGATTGCATGAGAAAAACAGATTTAAACGAACTACTACAGCTGCGGATGGTAGGATCGTTTAAAATTCCCCTGTGTTTTATTTTTTTTCTTTTCGGTCAAAGTAATTGTTTAAGATTACTGCTCATTAGGTACCTTTATTGGAAATGAGGAAGGTTGGATTCCTTTCTTTGTGTCTAGACTTTCTTTCCTCTTTGATTCTCTTTTGCCGATTTCCTTTCTTAAAAGCATTACCATCCCCATGACTAAAAGCATCTGTTGCCATTTTCTTTAAGAAACAATATTCTCGTGCTTTACGCAGAAAGTTGAATATATAGGCCAAAGAACAACAGCCAGTTTCTTAAGAAACAATATTCTCAATGCTTTACGCAGAGTTGAATATATAGACCAAAATACAACAACCATTTTCTTAAGAAACATTAGTCTCATGCCTTACGCAGAAAGTTGAATATATAGAACAAAAAACAACAACAGAGAGAGCTTATTTTGGTTCATAACTTCCTTGGCACTCTACTGTTGTGAAGATGGGAGCTTCCAGGTAGATAGTAATCAACTAATCAAGACCTTCAGATAATTGAGGTTGAAGATTGCTCCATAGTTTGAAACCTTTTCTTGGTTAGTTACTTGGAAGAAGAATTCTACGCCTGGAGTCCCTGATACATGGAATAAACTACTTTTCATGTTATCTAGAGTAGAAGCTAGCATGCACCAACTTCTTTCCTACCCTTTCTAACAGGGTCCAAGCTAAGAAAAAGCTAGCTATGCCAATCAAGCATCAAAGCTAGCCAGCACTCTACTTATTTCGACAGGACTAACGTAATTCAATCGAAGCTAGACCCAAAAACACACCCAATGTCCATGATCAAAAGCGTATACATGCTCCATTGTTTTAGAAATCAGATCACACACGAAGGAGACTACCAGAAAAGATGCAATCCTCTTGTTAAGCAATTTTTCTCTTGTCAAGCAAGTTAGCATAAGTGGACAAGGCATTAGTACTGCAGCACCTCCAAAGAAAATAATCGACTTTATGAGATTCCAGAGATCATCTCGTTTCAATTATTTACATGCTTACATCTATCATGAACTAGTGTATCTGTCAAAACCTTATTAGACTACAAGAGATTGTGGAAACTCTTTTTCCATGCCCATTGCCATTGACAACAAAATAAAGTCTTTTTATTATTTTATTTTTTTCCTTTTTGAGGTCAAAACAGAGGAAAATGATGGGTTGAGATAGCTTACCCAGATTTATGTTCACACGACTGAAGTAAAACAAATTACTGTCTACATACTATTTATGTGAATATGTTGCGATTGGGGACTACTGCCTGCAAACATGTACACTTTTAAAAGATGAAAGGTGGTCAAGAGATGGCTTTCAGAGTAAAATTTACCTTGATAAATGCTTTCAAGTTCAACATACATGGACAGAGAACAAAATGCTCACCGCTCCTTAGTGAGACTACGAGCTAGTACGCTGATACAATATACAGCATTATATTTTCAATTGACAGTTTCAACCAAAATTATAATGATAACAGCGTGCCTAGCTTTTTCCATGCTTGTTTCCTTCTTCAGCAATATTATCATGGTCTTATATCACCACTCCTTTAAGCTCCTCAGTTACACCATCCAAGTCAATTACGTCCTTGTCTAGTCTACGAAGCTCAGCATTCAATTCAGAAATTTGCCTCTGTATTTTCTGTCCCTTATCAGGTAATCTTGAAACTAAAGCCTGCAAAGCAATTTTGAAAAAAAATTAACAACCGTGGATCAATTCAGGATTACAGAATATCTCTAGTCTACTCACTTTGTTTCCCTAGCTGACTATTAGGGCATTATAATCAATTATGAACATGATTGAGCTAGCAAATTAGCAAGATCACCAGTTCTGAAATGAAAATCAAAGAAGATGTGTTTGGAATACCTTATTTGCAAGAGTTTGTGACAGCCTATTGATGTTCTCTTTGATCTCTGATTTTGTCATTTTTCCTGCATCAGCTGGTGAAGAAGGCATCTTCTTATTTAATATTACATCCTTAGGCTTGAAAGCATATTCAGCCCTGCCAATAATGCAAACTGAATGTTTCACCGCATGCAATAATATAAACCATTGTTGCTGTTGACAAATTTGAGAAATACCGTGATTCATAGAGCTCTTACCCATTTACATTACATTCAGGTGCCAAACTTGAAGTTGAGCTTCTCGCAAGTAAAGTTCGTCTAATCCTGCACCCAGAAAATAAAGGCAACCAGATAAAGAACAAAGCCCCAATATTATCAACTGAAAATACAAAGCCCTACATCATTTTGTTGCAGGAATTAGATTTTGTTATGAAATCATTAGTAACTGCATCCAAGAGCGAAGAAGGCCAATCCTCTAAACAAACCACGCTCTTGCATCTAAATATAAAGAATAAATAAATCTTCACCTTTCAACTTCCTCCTGCTCTGCGTCTACCTCTGGCAGAGGTGGTGCTGTCTTGGAGAAGAGTAAACTGTGGTTACTGACACCAGCTATCCCTTGAGTTTCCAAGAATTCTATATGGGCCTGTAATGCATCTTCCCTGCAGTAAATAGTAGAATCACAAATTAACAGAATAAATATAGTTCAAACTATGAAAACTCATTTTCAATATGAACCCGTAACAATAAAACCATAACCACATACACAATAGCCTAGGAAACATTTTTTGAACCAAAATCAATCACAACCAGAATCATATTGCAAATTTTATGAGTGCGTATAAGATCTTTGCTATTTCCTAGGTGAGAATCTATAATTTTGTATAACGGTTATAAAGTGAGAATCATACAGCTAAGGTTTAAGGCAACAGAAAATTAATATTGGTTTACCTAGTCTATCTTTGCTATTTGCCTACCAAGTTTGGTAACAAAACACAAGATAATCTGAAAAAAGCACATTAGGAAATAGATATATGGGGATTTTAATCATAAAGATGTCATGGCTACATATCATAAATGTTGGCAGCTACTGATTCCATACATTGTGTTCTGTTGATCATGCTCCTCATTTAACTGCTTCTGAGTAAGGGAAACATCAAAACCTTGTTGTGGGAGACTGAAAAGTTCACGAAGATCCTGAAAAGTTAAAATTTAGCATTAAGAATCCGGTCTTTGTCTAGTGGTAGGGATCCTTACACTAGCTATAGAACCAATTACAACTTTGTAAGCATTTACCTGTTGACTAAAGTACCGAATCTGCTCTTTTTGTTCAGTTGCAGTTCTAAACAAACCCCCTTTGTAAATCTAACAATATAATTTGATGAGTTAATCCAATGTTGTTATACATAATCTTTCCAAAATATGAAGTAGAATGGATCCACACATGCCATAGAATAAACTGAAACAGGCAAATAACCAGCCATGATAGCACAGCAAAGCAGAAGGGCAAGAATGTTTGTTGTGTCTAACACACAGACAAAAAGCATTTAAGTGATCAGATATAAATTGAAAATTTCACAACTTGCATTTGCAGCAATCTACAGAGACCCCAGGCCCCAAAGTTTATAATCTCAGGAATGGAAAATACTATATATACCCACTCAGTATCAATCCAGGGAAAAAGCAATCCATTACCTGTTTTCTGTATATCTTTTCTTCAACAGTCGCACAAGTCATTAATCTATACACAATGACATCCTTATTCTGCCCAATTCGATATGCACGATCCACACTCTGGCTATCAGTACTGCAAATATAAGAAACATAGCATGAACCACAAATTAGACCATTATATTATTGTCAAACTAAAAAAGAACTAGTAAATAGTAGATTGAAAATTCAAAAGAAAGTGCATATACATAACAGCCAAACATATGCAGAAGAATGCAGATTTAAAGAATAGAATGGAGGCATATGAAAAATCACATACAAGGAATGAAAAAGAAACAGGCATTTTTCCAAGTAAATCAAAACTTTAACTTTCAGGCAAAAAGAAAAAAAATGAAAAGCCATAGTAATGTTATATTCAGCAAGGCAACCTTGAAAATATTATCTCTGGCAACCTATTATTCTTTTTTATCCATTGTAAGTTGTAACATGAGCAAGAGCTTTCTCAGACAAAAGAAAAGGAAACACAGTTGAAACAGTTTCATTTCTCAATTATCATGTAATATAAACAGCAAGAATTATACTTGTACCGAATATTTCCTGAACTTGACAAAGCACTTCGTCTTAATCTAACTTGTCAATTCTCTCCCAAGTTTTTTAGAATTAACATGTCAAACACTAAAAAACCTCAATTATCATAGGCCCAGACACACTATTCTGAAAATTCAAGTGACTGGTATCACACAAATTATACAGTAAATGGGACACATTCAAAAAGAAACCCAAAAAAAAAAAAAAAAAAACATTAGATGAATATCCGAAGGTACTTATTGATCTTGTATCAAGAATTTGTTCTTCAATTCAATTAAGTAGGCTCCTTTTATATGTTCCAGATATTATTTATTAAGCCTTAAAAAAACAATATTGCCAATAAGGAAACATTACCACAGCCCAAAAAATCAGATAGGGATAGTATCTTTTGTATCCTGAACACAGTGAGTTTAATCAAACAACAAATGAAACAAAAGAATTAAAATAATATAGTCTCAATATATCACCTCGGGTTCCAAGCAGGATCAACCACTATCACACGATCAGCTCTTGTAAGTGTAAGACCCAAACCACCAACTTGAGAAGTCAGGAGAAATATGGGAGCCCCAATACCTTCTTGGAAATCCTAGAAGGAAGAAAAAACGGAGAACATGAATTTAAATTACATTCTAAACCGATGATTTTTACTACTTTGTTGCTTTGAGTACTTCTACTTACATTAACAATCCTAATTCTTTCAGTAGCTTTTGTGGTACCATCAATGCGTTGGAACTTGTAACCGCTGGATATTAATGTTTCCTGTAGAGAAAAGGTTATCCATGAATAATTCCTGTCCACATATCTTTATTTCAAAACAACTACTTTCCTACATATCATTTAAAAGCTTCAAAAACAACTGCATACAAACATACTTTGATCTTAACGGCTTTTAGAATTAGGTGCAATGTTTGATTGACCCTTGCCTCAACTTAATTCGCTGGTTATGAAAAGATATGCTTCTCTAATAGCAAATGATCAGACAGTGTTGATAACTTTGGCAAATGACAACTGGCCATATTCAGTCTCTTCTCTGAAAGCCACTCCAGAAACCTCAGGCTTGCAATTTCTGTTTCACTCCCTAAGTAAAGTAATCATCCAAGCCTGTCACTAATTCACTACTTTAGAAGACTCCTCTGGTGCAAAGGACTATGATCCCAAACACCTCCTGATTTTGAACTTCAATATTTTTTCTTAAACAATTTCTATGTTCTCCCGTGCACCAATTCAACTCATTTAATAGTACAATATATCCAGCAAGCATGTGATTATGAAAATTAATCAAAAATCATGTAATGAGGGTTAATGCATTACAGGGTGACCTTTGTAAGAACTTAGGCAGCATGCATAGTCATCCAGATTTGGAAGCAAGTAAAGCAGTAAATGCCCTGAGAAGACCATGTAATTAAATCTCCCAATTCTCGTTATTTTAACTCATAAGTTTAAGCGACTAACCTGAATAAGATTAAGCATCTTTCTGGTTTGGGAAAAGATGAGAACATTATGCCCCTCAGGAATCAAGTTATCCTGTTAAAGACACAGAACAGATTTTAATACAATATCAAGGAATTACATAAAAAAGTGAAAGAATCAAATCTATCAGAGCCCAGAAACCATACCAACAATGACATTATAAAAGATATTTTGCAAGAGAGATTTGCATGGTTCTCATCAAACTCCTCTTTCTCAGCAACATCTGCTATATGCATTGCTAGTTTTTCTGCCATACAAGCATCATCTGGCTTAAGCAATGAATCCAACTCTTCTAGTACATCTTCAGCAGCTCGCTTTGTCAATAGAAGTGGATGATCACATATTTTCTTCAGAATCTGCATCACATCAAACAGTCAAGGATCATCATCCTGTTGAAATACAAATGAGGAAGCTATAACCAATATTTTGTTTTTCTTTTACTCTGACTAGATATCATTATAGTTCCATTGAGAGCATATTGTTTGTCCTAGAATTTCTAAAAAATCGTCCATGATGTACAGATTTGAAAAGAACTAACATGGGATTCTATGTACAAATAGAGGTAACTAATGTTTAAATATCAAGAAGTTCCATGACTAGCAAAGAATAGCCTGGTTTTAACATTTAAACCATACTTTGTCAAAAGTTACTCCAATAAGTTTATGTTATCATATTATAACCCTTATCCATTTTCATTCCAACATATTTAGCTACCCCATGAAACACCAAAATAAAATCTGAAACTGTTAATGGAAAACAAATGAAAGAAATCATGCATTTGTTTTTTCGTTTTTCAGTTGGATCATCAAGAAATTATTTATGTGATTAAATATACTTGACTTCATTTTTATGTGAGAAAATCAAATATCTGCAAAGGATCTAAAAAGTTTCAACTGCTCTATTTATCACTCTAAAGTTTAATAAATGTATAAGACGTAAGATCCAGAGCAATTTGTTATCTTTTCGGTATGATATGCAAACAATGGGAATGATTTGAGAATAGGATTCTTAACTGATAATTCGAACTAAAACTGAACCAAGAAAAAAAAACTATTGTTTGTTAACTAGTTAGTGACTCTCTTTGGAACCAAATAAGCAGTGAAAGAGCAAGGAACTAAATAACAAATTGTACCGTAAGTGCAGCCAATGGTGACCCATCAAAAGCAGAAAGAACCAGCTCACTCTTTAAATATGCTTCGTAAAGTTTCCGCTACATAATATAAGAGATTATACTTGAGAAACATAGTAATAATATGTGAAACTGCTTTACATGATTCAAAACAATTGTCAACCTGACAGCTGGTTAATCTTAGCCAAACAATGATCTCATTCTTTTTAGAAATTGTGGCATTTGTTTGGTCATTATCTTCCTTAAAGACCTCATTCTTCAGGCGACGCAGGAAAAAAGGTTGAATACGGTCTCTAAGCTCCTGTTACAAGGGGTACCAAGGTTCTATTAATAACGTTGTCAGGCAATAAAGAACATAGGTTGCAACCATAATAACAAAAGAAGATATGAAAAGCCAACAGTTCAAAATATTTACAAGTACAACAATGCTTTGCATTTCAATACATAAATACACAGACACTCCATCACACACACAACTATAAATACCTCACATCTTGGAAGTTGCAACCTTGCAATTAAACTTTGGTTATTTCTAAAATGTATTCTTGGGACCTCACTGAAAACCAGATCATAATTTAAGCTAAAGCCAAAGTTGGCATCATAGTTATTATTTAAGAGACCTAATGCTAGAGTATCAGCAAGACTGATTGATTATAACTCTCGACCAATTTAAACCTAAAACTTGAGTTAGTCCCACTGACACTAATTCCTGTCACCAAATATCAAACCTTCAAGAGTGTCAGACTTGATGGCTGTTGTGCACTCATTTCTATTGAGCTAGCAAACAAGAATTAGATACTCAAGGAATATCCATAACTGTCTACACCAGCCATGCTGCTTGTAGACTGGATACAAGAGGCATAAATGATAAACTATCAAACCCCAGAAAGAAACTATATCAAATCAGAGGCACAAATCTTATTGAAAAATAGATGACATCATTACCTGTGCTACTGTGGAACCAATACGCTTCTCCCTATCTGAAGCATTTTTCTCATTTCCACGACAAATGCGTGACTCGAATCTTTCCTTGAACCTGAATCATCCAGAGTTTCATACAAAAGCATAACTTAGCCCAAGACAACCAGAGTGTGAAGAAGATTCTTACCAGTTCTTATCACCCAGTAGCTCAGGGCAACAGAAGTTAAATAAGGCCCACAACTCCTATTATGAAAATCAAAAGGACAGAGAATATACCAATTATGAGGAGCTTTGTTTTGAATGCACAAAGTGATGGAAGAAAAACATGGACCAGAAATACAAAATTTGCCTTCAAGAAAACCTCACAGTACCTTCAGATTGTTTTGCAATGGCGTGCCACTTACTATAATGCGATGTGAACAGGGTATATCTAGCAAACTTTTGGCTCTTTGTGTACTGGGATTCTTTATGAGATGACCCTGGAATTGCAGAAAGGACAGTCAAACAAAAAGGAACATTTTATAGCAGGGGCATGGTAGCATGAAGTTCTCATATTTAAGTACAGCAAGTTCTACTCTTCTTACACCAACCAATGGGTTGTTTGACACACCTTTCAGAATGCAGTGTTGTTCACTTGAACAGACAACCAAGTTCCTTTCAAGTATAAATGATCCATGGATGGGTGTGAGTGTGTGTGTGTGGGGGTGGGGGTGGTGTTGTGTGTGTGTTTAATTGAGACAAGTAGATGGTTCCTAACACTTGGTTGTGAAACTCAAATGATAAGTATTAGCTGAATAATAGAAGTTCATTTGTTTATTATATTGAAAACATTTATAAGGATGTAAAACTGTGGTGACCTTATAAAGGAACATCACAGACGTGTGTGAGCACATAAACATGTGAGGATATTGTGTGTGTGTGTGTGTGTGCTCACATGCCAGAGGGAGAGGTTGTGATAAGAATGACTAACAATCTATAATATGAGAGATATTAAACAAAAGACCTTTAAATTCATTTTTCACAGTAAACCAGCCCACTTCCATTACATAAACTAATAAATGCCATTTATAGAAAAACTGAATTCCTACCCTCTCTCACCTCATCAAGTATCATATAATCCCATATCATATCCTCACTTCCATCATCGAGAATAAAGTCACTCCCTTTTAGAGATTTTGAGTTGACTCGCACAATATCGTAAGTCGTCAGAAGAATGCCTTTGTCCTACAAGAAAAGTAATGCAAAGTAGGGGAAATGATATGAGTATCCAAAAATACTTTTAATAGTAAAGAACAGAAGCAGCCAGACGCATACTACAACTTTACTCAAACTAAGATCACTTATATCACGTGGATGGCACCAGGTAATTTCGTATAATTCTAATACTAAAGAACAAACAATTAGAGTCAAACTAAGATTGCATACATGAGATGGATTGTTTAACACCCTAGAACTAATGTAATTCAGATAAATGAATTAAAAGTAAACTTTGATAATAAATCGGCTTATTCACTACAACTTAATCAGAATTAAAAGTTGACTCTTGGGGATTACCTGAAGTACATACTGAAGCTCATACTTCCGAGCTTTTGTACAGGTCCCATAGTATCTACATTAAAGAAAAGGTATATGATGATTAATATTTTGTTAATTTTTCTGGATTGATAATTATAAAAACATATGAAGGAAAAGATCAAGCAGCCTCACTCTCTTATCTTGTCCGAGAGACCCACAGCTGATAATTCTTTTATCCAATGAGATAGTAGTGTTTTAGGAGCCACAACCATTGCCCTTTTAATCAAGCGTGAATGAAACAATCCAGCTAAATAGCCACAAATCTGCAATATGACATAAACCAGTGTCCAGAAACTATACCAGAAAATTCTCCCAAACTAAAACAACCAGGAAACCATCCATTACCTGCATTGTTTTACCCAAGCCCATATCATCTCCTAAGATTCCTCCCTTACCCTGGCAATGCAGAGCCCATAGCCACTTCAAGCCTTCGCGCTGATGCGGAAACAACATCTTTGCAATCTTCCCCGGTAATTTGTAAGTATATGTGAGACCACTCAGAGTGATAGAACCATCATCCTCCGGAACAGAATCATCAACCTCGTTATCCTCATCACAATCATGGTACTCTTTATAGCTACCACCACCCCGCCTCCCCACTTGTTCATCTGTCTTCTTAGGCCTCACAACCACACAATCTCTGTCATCATCAGCCTCTTCGAACTTGCATTGAAAATCACTTTTCTTCTCATACTCATCCACCACACTCTCAACTCCCTTTCCACCAGTCTTAGTGGTCTCAGCAGAGGAATCAGACAAGTCAGAAGCAATCGAAAACGAAGGCGCCGCATCCTTATACTCAACTTTCTCTTTCTTTACACCATCAACTTCCTTCGAAATCCCCAAAACTTCAACCTTATTAGATTTTCTGGCTCCCTTCCTCTCGATTGACAAAAACTCAAGCCTGGAGCTCAAGTCATCTAAAATTCCCCTAATCTCATTTCCACCGCCATTTCCAACCTCACTCCTCTGCGGCTGCGGCGGCGGCGACTCAAAATCAGCAATCCCGGAGAAACTGGGCGCGTCGTCGTCATTAAAGCCCTCGCCATGGTCATCGTCATCATCCGAAGCCACTCGAATCTTACAGAGACGGCGCGCGCCTTCAATCCTCACCTTAGTCGCCTTTCCTTGCTCTGCGATTCCATCCAAATCCACAAACGAAACAAAAACCTCATAAGAAAAAAAACCCTAAAAACTGAAAATCCCCAAAAATAAACAGAAAGAAAGCAAAAGCGATTGAGTTGGATTTAGGGTTGCAGTACCGGAGGGTTTGGGAGGAGCAGAACTGAGGTCTTGTAGGAGACGATAGTGACTGTCGTTGAGGCTTTGCGGCTTCTTGCTGCTCTTCCTCTCCGCCATTTTTCAAATCCAAAATCAAAACTCAGAAGAAGAGCTTACAGGAATGAAGCTATGTACATATATGTGTGTAATAGTACAAAAAGATTTCAATTTTAATTTAATTATGCGGTAATTTCGAGAAAATAATTTCCCGCTTTGTGTGGGTGTTTTGAATTTCAAATTAGGTTGTCAAGTAGAGATTATTTTCTAGTAATCCAATAATATCAATTATCAAATAAAGGAAACGTTGCATATGGTTTACCCTATTTTACATATAATTGAAGACTAAATTGCTCCACGCAAAGACGTCAGCACCCAATCCTTCCTTCTAACTCACAAAAAAATGGATGTGAGAGATCTAGGCTATGTTTGGGGGGGGGGGCTTTTTTGCTCCCCGGCTTATAAGCTGAAGAGCAATAAGTGTTTGGTACAGCAGGTTATCATCAGCTTATTCCAAAAGCTGCCCTAGCTTCTATCGAAAAGCAGAAGCAGTCTCCCTCCTGCTTTTAGAAGTCAGAAGCTGGGTTTTCCACTGTAGCGGTGATTACTGTTCATTAATGAATTTTTCGAAATCCCGGTTACTACCCTCCGTTGCTTGAATCAATTACAGTCTTGTGCCATGAAACCCTCGATCCTTCATCTCTCTCAATTTTGGGCCGCATCAGTCAATCCTTCATCTCTCTCCCAGTCGCTCGATCTCGATCCTCCATCTCTCTCAACTCTGGGCCGCATCTGTCTCCATCCTTCATCTCTCTCAATCCAGTCGATTCTCTCTCGATCCTCCATCAGTGTCGATCCTCCATCAGTCTCCCGATCTCAAACCTCCATCTCTCTCGATCCTCCATCAGTCTCTCGCTTCTCCTCCGACCACATATCGCTGCATCTCTACTCGATCCTCCGGGTATCACAGCGTCGCATCGTCTCTCGAGCCTCCTCTGACCACAGATTGCTGCAACAGTCGATCCTCCTCCTATCACAGCGCCGCATCGTAGCTCGATCCTCCCCTGGCCGCATCAGTCGCCGCAGAACGCCACGTCAGTCGCCGCATCAGTCTCCCGATCTCAAACATCCATCTCTCTCGATCCTCCATCAGTCTCTCACTCCTCCTCCGACCACATATCGCTGCATCTCTACTCGATCCTCCGGGTATCACAGCGTCGCATCGTCTCTCGAGCCTCCTCTGACCACAGATCGCTGCAACAGTCGATCCTCCTCCTATCACAGCACCGCATCGTAGCTTGATTCTCCTCTGGCCGCAGAACGCCACGTCAGTCACCGCTGGTAACGCCGCATCAGTCGCCGCAGGTCGTTGCATCTGGAAGGAGCGTCAGTCGTCGCATCTGGAAGGAGGAGCAAGTCAGTCTCTCTCCCTCTGCTTCATTCTTATCTTTAATCACAGCAATCCTATTTGTTTTGATTTCCGTCAGTAACCGGAATGTGATGAACTTGTTTAGCAAAATGGTTAATGAATTTGTATGGGCTGTGATGAAAGAGAAGTAATTTCAATTGGGTTTCCTTGGGTGGGATGAATACAAAAGAATGAAAGTGTAGAAGCATCAAACAGATTTTGAAGTCCATACGCATGATCAGTTTGTCATTGCAGCAATCACTGGGTTTTCTGAAAAATTGTTAAATTATTGTTTCTGTTAAATCCAACCATTGCAGAGATTTGAGACTTTGTTATTATTTGTTCAGTGTTTGCATATGTTGAGCGATTTTTGTGTATGGTTAAGTGCAAGAAAAGATGGTAGTAGTCTTTAGGCTGTTCAAAAGCATGTGCCCGATGGTTTGGAGTTTTTTCCTAATTAGTTTGTATGCTGATTTAAATCATGGTTTGCATGTTAATGTTCAATTCTTGTGTGTATAGCACTTTGTAATTGTGTTGTTTTCGGTTGAAGGTGTATTGTGGCAGAAATGCACCATACACATCCACTAAAGATTGGGCTGTAAATTTGTGGTTTTTTATCTGTGCTAGATGGGAAAAGAGTCGGCTGTTTGGGATGGGAGATTAGTAGATTTTTTTATGACTTATGTATCAAGGAGGTGGAGAACAATAATCGTCCACATACTCATTTTAATGTGGTGGGATGAGAGAATATAATAAGTAATTTCTCAAAAGAAACTGGCAAACAATATACTAGAAAACAAATGAAAAATAAATGGGATTCCCTCAAAGATAATTGGAAATTATCTTGGGTGGGATCACAGGCGTCAAACTATAGATGCATCCGATGAGTGGTGGCGTATGAAGATTGAGGTATTTAATTTAATTTAATTAGTTTGGTTAACAAATTTACTTCATTTGAATAAAATTTTCTTAGCTCTCTCTTTTAATTTTTTGTCCAGAAAAACAAGGAATATGGAAAGTTAAAGAAAAAGGGAATTGCACCTGATTTTGAAGGCAAGTTGGATAAGATGTTCATGGGTATTTCAGCCACTGGTGAGCATGCATATGCACCATCTTCTGCGCTACCTATCCCTAGAAGTCCACAGCAACGTGACAATGAGGTGAACCTTGAAGGTAGTGGTGACTCTGAGGACGGTGATGATATGGCATCCACTCTACCTAAAAGAAAAAGAAATGAGAGAGCTGAGAAAGGTAAAGGAGTAGTACCAAAAAAAGAAAAGGTGGGAGGTGCTGCTCATTTGGCTAAACAAATTAATCGAATGTGTGAGGCAATTGAGAGTAGAAGCACAGCAACTTCTATGATCAATAAAAGTGTAGAAGAAGGTGGAGGCACTAGTATTAAGGAAGTGATGAAGGATGTCACCTCATTGCCTGGAGCCGAGCAGGGTAGTAGGTTGTGGTTTTTTGCTACTCGACTATTTTTAAGTCCAGAGAAGAGAGAGATGTATTGCACTATGGATGATCCTAACTTGAAGTTGGAGTGGCTGAAGTTTGAAATGAACGAAAAATAAGCTTATGTTATGTTTGAAGTTTTATGTTTGTTGTTTGTTTCCGCATGTTTTTAATTATGAGAATTGAATTTGAGTAGATGTTTTTCATCACTTGGATATTTATTGGTAGATTTGAGAAAGTCTGCATTAGTTTACTGCATGTAGATTATAAAAATGTACTTTATAAATTTTGTTCATTACTGCTTGTTAATGATTTGGAAGGTATTTATGAAGATTATAAATTTTGGAAGTTAAAATTGCAGGTGTTTGGAGTGAAATATGAACAATTCGGAAGTAGATGAAGTTGAGGAGGAGATATTCTTACGAAGTGTTCAACTCAATGCTCTGCTCATTCAACATTATTACATGAACTATGTTCATAAAACTCCTTGCATGGTATCTCCTCAAACAGGTAATAAGTGGAAGATGGAAGTATTACAAGGGAATGACAGTCGGTGTTATAATGCCTTTAGAATGCAAAAAGAAGTATTTTATCGATTATGTAGTGATTTGGAAGTTAAATTTGGGATGTTGAGTTCAAACAGAACAAGTCATATTGAAGTTATAGGAATGCTATTGTGGTGCCTAGGACAGGGATGTGGAAATAGGTCAGTAGGAGAACGATTTCAACATTCTGGTGAAACTGTTTCTAGATATTTCGGAGAAGCACTAGATCATGTGTGTAAACTAGGTAAACAGATAATCAAGCATTCGGAGAATGAATTTGATGGGGTTGCACCGGAGATAATGAGGGATAACAGATACATGCCTCATTTTAAGGTATTGGTCATACGTTACTAGTAAATTTTTTCACAATTTAATTACTTATATTAATTGACAAATAACGTTATTATTTACAGGATTGCATCGGGGCTATTGATGGAGTCCATATTCCCGCTTCAATAGTTCCTCACAAACAAATACCGTACATTGGTAGAAAAGGAATACCAACACAAAATGTTATGGTGGCATGTAATTTCAATATGCAATTTATGTTTGCATGTGCGGGATGGGAAGGGTCTGCTCATGATACAAGAGTGTTTCTATCGGTACTTCGAGATCCGGAAATGAATTTTCCTAAACCTCCACCAGATAACTATATTTATTTATAATTATTTTTATATCAAATTTTATGATGCTCTGAATAAAGATTTTAGAAAATTTGATCTTTTTTTATTTTACAGGAAAATATTATGTTGTAGATTCGGGATACCCTCAAATGAATGGGTTTTTGGGACCTTACAAAGGATCGATACAACATTTTCAAGAATACCGTAGGCAAGAACCAAGAAATGAAAAAGAGGTATTTAACCAAGCACACTCTTCTCTTAGAAGCGTTATAGAACGTACATTTGGAGTTTGGAAAAAAAAGTGGAAGATTTTAAGAGACATGCAAGGTTATTCATTTAATAAGCAAGTGAAGATTGTCATCGCCACCATGACACTTCATAATTATATACGGATACATGCACATGGTGATAGACATTTTATCCGCAGTGAAGAAAGAGAAGGTTATGGGTCAAGTTGTGGAATAGAAATGGATGATGATGTAGAAGAAGAATATCATGGTCATGGTGCACAAGAAATGGAAACAATAAGAAATAGCATTACTCAAAGTTTGATGAATGCGCGTAACAATGTGAACATTTGAATATGTTATGATATTTGATGTGAGCCGGATATTCAATTGTTATTAATGTTACTAATATATTTATTTTGTATAAGTTATTTTTAAAATTATCAAATTCTGCATCATATGGTCACCATGATTTATAAAAATTGAAAGTTAACAAAATTAATACGGACATAAAAAGATGAAAAATAATAACAAGAGGATTTAAACAACATTGTATTACCAAATTATCTCATGTCCAATTTGGTCATTCCACAAACAAAAAGCACAAGCCAGTTTCAGTTTACCAAACACTTTGCCACTGCTTTTGCCACTGACAGCTCTTATAAAAAGCCAGTTTACCAAACACTCAGCTACTTGGCTTTTCAGCCGCTTATTCTCAGAAATAAGCAGAAGCCAGCTTTTTTGTAAAGCCTAGCCGTACCAAACATAGCCCTACAACACCATTTTGGCATGATTTAAAAATAAAAAAAAAATAAAGAAAATTTAAACTTCAGGAGAAGCCAAATGACCTGCTAGTTTTATAAACGCGGCAATAGGAACAGAACTCTGCATGGAAGACCTTGGAATTATGCTAGGGCTCCGATGATCTTTTAGGAGAATGGTGGTTTAACATCGATGGATAATATATGACTCTCTTATCTCTTCTATTTAGTCAGAATTACCAACATCCCTCCTGCCTTTGAAGTCAAGCAAACTATTTTCAATGTAGCCACTATTGTAGGTAAACCACTCGATTGGGATGAAAAATTATTCAACCATAAGAGGGAAATTTAGGTTATGGTACCCCATGATATTTTTGAAAAAGGTTTCGAAGATTGCACTGGGAGTGGCGGAGGAGATATCTTACTTCTTTGAACTTTGAAAACCTAGCAAGACGTTGTAAGAATTGTGACTTGATATTCCATGCTGCGGGCTCCTTTACTGCGGTGCAAAAACATTTGTCTAGGGTTGAGAAGATTACAACTCCAAGAATCAATTTTGCTGAAGAAGATTGACAGGGATGTAGGAGCTGCATCTGATGAAATTTGGATAGGTCGTTTGTTGCTTTTTATTGAGGGTCAACAAAATTTCTATTGAAGAAGAAGATGAGAAGAAACCCAAATTTAGAGGTGATTTTGGGCTTTGGTTATGATCCTCAATAAAAAAAATTAAAAACAAAATTATTAACCATCAATAACAGTTGTTGCACTCAATATTAACCCTCAATAAAACTTTCTACAACTCAAAATAAGAAAATAGTGATCTTGCACTCATTATTGACCCTCAATAAAATTTCCTAGAACTCACAAAAATAAGAAAATAGTGATTTGGCACTTATTATTCACCCCCAATAAAACTGCCAACAACTCTTGTACTCATTATTGATATTAATAAAACTACCTACAACTCACAAAAACAAGAAAATTGAATAAATTTTTTTACTAATTGGAATATCTCTCTCTAGCACAAAGCTAACAACCTAAACCCTAAGGCCTCCCGATTGCAAATCTCTTCTCGTCCGGCCGCGCCCGAACGTCGGCCTAGCCTCTGGGCCTCCGATTGTCATGGGATTTGTTGCCGGATGGGAGAACTACTGCTCATGTTCCACCTTTTGGGATTCTCTCTGGTGTTATGTCAGTTTGGTTTGGCTGGGATGGTAGAGTTGGTGGGGGTCGTGCTGTCTGGGCCGGCATTCATCCCCGTTGATGGTGTTCTTGATTGCCGGCGATCGATGGTGGTGTGGTTTTTGCAAGGCTGGGATCGGGGTCGGTTTTGGTTTGTTGTGATGCAGATCGCGGCGGCGTGGCTTGGGCGACAGATGATGTGAGGTCATGGCTGTGAAGACCCAGATTTTCATACAATAAATTTATGTAATTCAATAATTGTTATATTAATTGAATTGTGATATTTGGGATTATTTGGATTGTCGTGGGTTGAGAAAATTGGTTCCGAATGATTTTATTTTCAAAAACGAACGTTATTTAGGGGGTCGTGAAAATCGACTTTTTATACGTTCAAAATTTGGGAAAACGTCCTTCATGAAAGTTGTAGAGCTCCTCGATACGAGTCCGTGCATATGTGGAACGTATTATTCGGAGTTTGTATGAATAAGTTATGAATATTTGAAAATCGAAATTTTTCTATAAATAGTGAAAAAATCTGAGTTTGTTGTGAAGGACGAAAAAATTCCATTATTGCACATCAGTCCCCCGTCTCTCTCTCTCGGCCTGGTCACTGTGCCTTCCGACCCAGCGACCCGACCCGACTGGAAGTCGGTCCTCCCAGCCGCGCCGCCGCCGGACCCGGCCCTGTCCCGCATCGCCGCCTCACGCCTGGTCGATCCCCGCCATCGCCACGCCCCGCCGCTGCCCCTAGATCTGGATCGAAGCATCTCTCCGAAACGAAAACCCGACCCGGCCGGAAAACCTTTTTTCCGGTGGTGCACGGGCCGATCGTCCCCATTTTCGTGACGTGCTCTTCCTTCTGATCATCCCCATATATAGCTTGCATCACGATTTTGAGTGTAGAGTGGTAGATCAAGAGTTGAAGATTTCGACGTCCCTGATTCGATCTGGAGACTGATCAGAGGGCCGAGATTAATCCAACTTCAAAGCCCGATCTAGGACGATCCAGACCTCATCTCCGAAAAAGTCAGGTATTAAAGTTGTTCAAAATTTCATTTTGAAGAAGTTTGTAGTTGACGACTTTTGCATCGGAGGTGGTTGACCGGCGTTGACCGCCGCGTTGACTACAGTCTGACCACCGCGTGTGGCGGCGCGTCGGACCGAATTTCGAGTTTTTATTATCTGGACAATGATCTACGCATCCATACGAGCGTTTTGAGATATAACTTGGTCATGTTAGAAAAAGTTGATAAATAGTCAATTTCTGTTTTGACGTTACTATTTACGGTTTTACAATTTACCTTCGGTTTGAGATTTACGAAGATCAGACCATCGGTTTTACTTCAAATTTTAATATGATGTTCATATGATTATCCCGATGACTTTGTGTGGTCACGGGCGAAGATCCGACTTTTGGATCTTCGTATAATTATAAAATAGTGATTCGGGAGGCGATTAACGAAAATCCGTCCATCGGATTTTCGTATAATTTTGATAGGATGTTTCCATGGGCAATCCGTGAGGATATAACCGTTGGATTATCTTTATTTTAGAAATCCGACCGTTGGATCATCAATTAGGTTTATTTCATGCTTCGTTGCTAAGTAAAGACCGTACTTGATTAGGTACTTGACGGCTTGAGTTGACGAGCACTGGATTATTGTGAGTTATATATATATTGAAGACGCAGCAGGAGTTCGAGGTGAGTAAAACTCACGTGGTTCATATTACGAACCGAGCATTTTAATTTATTTACTTTTGGTAGTTGTGTGAAAAATATTTGCGGATTAAATATTTGTTTTAAAATTTCATGGACTTGAATTACCACGGTCCATAGATAAGTAAAATGAATTTTAACTATACAAATGAATTTCATAAATTTCTTGTGTGAACTATAGATGGTATTAGTGGTCATTCCTGAGTGGATGATTACGTATATATATATTTACGTGGAAAATATATATTGATGAGTGGATTGTTTGATTTATTATATAATTGAGTTGATTTCATTACAATTGTGTAATTCCATAGTAATATGATGTATCTTGGATTGGGTTGATTTCAGTATGTGATGTTATATGTTAGGTTCATTTATGGGATTAGGGTTAACGTAATGACCGGTGTGCGTAATCGGACGCTCTAATCCTAGTGTGGATGATGGGATACGATTGGTTGAGTATGTGGAATTATTGGACGTTCTAAATATGTATATAGGTATACATATTGATGAAATACAATAATTGATTAATATGTCGGATGCCATAACCTAGGCCAGGTGACGGGCTACGATTCAGTTAGAGCTCTAGTCTGTTAAGTACGGTATTTTTATAAATACGATGAAGAGAGTTGTGGGGAAAGTAGTGAGTGGAGTTGACTTGATATATTGAATTGGTGTTGATTGAGATTGTTATTATTTGTATATGTGGAAATAATTGAGTGTTGCTGTGTGTGAGAATATATGAGTTTAAATTAAGTAACAGTTCCTTCTTTTACTCATACAAGCTTTCATAAGCTTACCGGGTTTTGTGTTGTTGCAATCCCGGTACACTATTCAATGGTGTAGCGGATATTCATGCAGGTCAGGATAACCAGGGAGGTGACCGAGCTGCTTAGGTGTTACAGCAGTTTTGTTATTTATTTAGTTGTGAGGTGTGTGTGTATGCTCATTTAGAGCTTTACATTACATTTTGGATTTGTGTTGTAATAATTAACCGAGACTAAGTCGGTTTGATTTTATTTCGTGTGGTGAGTGTGTTAAGAAAAGAAAAATTTTCATATTTCGGATTATGAATTGTTATTCATAAAATTCGGGGCGTGACAGTTTGGTATCAGAGCGTAAGGTACATATTTGGTGATATGTCAATACTTAACGAGTGATGGCCCGTCTGCAGCGGATCCCCATCGTGTGCTCTTCGGTATTGACAATGTCATTGGGTATGTGAGTGCGTTAGGTTGGCTAGGAACGTTAGTACTTTTAGGAAATTTAAGCATTGTTATGTATGATCAGTACTTGGTTAATATGGACTTGCATTTGACTTATGCTTTGTTTAAGTGTTATGCGTGTATTAATCAAGTATATCATGCTTATTAGGTAATGGAGATTGAGGGAAACGAGGCCAGAGGTCGGGGCAGGGGTAGAGGCCGAGGAAGGGGTAGGGCCCCTCCAGTCGAAGAAGTATTCGAGTCGGAGGAAGATGCACCTTATGAGGATCAGCCTATTCCTCCTGTGACTGTGGTTGATAATCCTGCTCGCTTACTGATGCTAGCAAGGGAAATTACTCGCTTGGGAGCAACCAAGTTTGGAGGAGGCACTGACTATATGGTGGCGGATCGTTGGATAGAGGATTTGCAGACTTATTTCGATCTGCTTGATTGCACTGAGACCGACAAGAGGAAGCTAGCCGCTTTCATGCTGAAGGATGAGGCTAGGGTGTGGTGGAACGTCACTCAGAGGAGCATTGAGGTGTCTACCTTGACATGGGACGGCTTTGAGAGGCTGTTCAGAGAGAAGTACTTTTCACCAGCAGTGAAGGAGAGGTTGGAGCGAGAGTTCCTTGCACTTGTACAGGGGAAGATGACAGTCATTGAGTATGATGCGGAGTTCTCCAGATTGTACAAGTATGTGAGGCAGATGGAGGATGAGGACTTGGCCAAGAAGTTTCAGAGAGGGTTGAGTCCTTCGATTGAGCGTGATGTAGCTATCTTGGAGCTGAAGACCAAGAGAGAGATCTTGGCTAAGGCACAGATCATTGAGCAGCAGAACCTGATTCGTAGAGAGAAGGAGTCTGCTGAGAGAGACTTCCAGGGCAAGGGAAAGGCCATAGCAGGGAGCAGTAAAGCTAGAGACTTCAGGGGTGGGTTCTGGAAGAGACAGAGAACTCAGTTTCAGCATCAGACTCCAGCTAGGGCAGCAGTAGCTCCTCTTGTGCAGGCTATGCCTATCAGGCAGATAGCACCAGCAGCTCCAGTGAAGTGCTTTAACTGTGGCGAGCCGGGCCACATCTCCCGTGCGTGCACGAAGCCACGGGGTAGGTTATGCTACAGTTGTGGACAGGCAGGGCATCAGGCTAGAGAGTGTCCACGAAATCAGGGTAGAGTGCAGGGTAACCAGCAGAGGCAACTACCACCTGCTCATGCTAGAGTCTTTGCCGTTGGTCAGGCAGGCACGGGAGTGGAAGGTACCTTATCTGTTTATCACTTTCTTGCTAGAGTACTGTTTGATACGGGAGCCTCACACTCTTTCATATCTAGGTCGGTTGTGGATGTTTTGGGTTTGATTGCTATGCCTATGACTAGATCATTGTGTGTTACATCACCTCTCGGTGTGTCTCTTGAGCTTAGCATGCTTTGTGATGATTGCCCTATTGGGATTGGTGGCAGAGAGATCTCTGCATCTTTGATTGTGATTCCGGATCACACGTATGATGTGATTTTGGGTATGGATTGGTTGAGCCCGAACCATGCTGTTATTGATTGCTTTAGGATGATTGTGTCCTTCCATGTTCCGGGACAACCGGTGTTTCATTACCGTTGCCTGAAGTCTGACATCACCATGAGGATAGGAATTCTGGCCCATATTGAATCAGGGAGTAGTACTTCAAAGATTACAGGGATTCCTGTAGTTTCAGAGTATGAAGACGTGTTTCAGGAGATCCCTGGGTTACCCCCGAAAAGGGTAATGGACTTCTCCATTGATGTGATACCAGGTACTTCACCTGTGTCGAAAGCACCCTATCGAATGGCTCCAGCTGAACTCTAGGAGTTGAAGGTGCAGATTGAGGGCTTACTTGCACAAGGGTTCATTCAGGCAAGTGTGTCTCCTTGGGGCGCACCAGTGTTGTTTGTGAAGAAGAAGGATAGTTCACTTCGTCTATGTGTGGATTATCGACAGTTGAACAAGGTGACCATCAAGAATAGGTACCCTTTACCTCGGATTGATGACTTGTTCGATCAGCTTAGAGAAGCTACTGTGTTCTCGAAGATTGACTTGAGGTCTGGATATCACCAGTTGAGGGTGAAGGAGGAAGATATTCCAAAGACGGCGTTCAGGACCAGGTATGGACATTTTGAGTTTCTCGTCATGCCTTTTGGTCTCACGAATGCCCCCGCAGCATTTATGGACTTGATGAACCGTACGTTCAGTCCTTACTTGGATCAGTTCGTGGTAGTGTTCGTTGATGACATCTTGATTTATTCAAGGTCGTCAGCGGAGCATGAGAGACATCTGCGGATAGTGCTGCAGACATTGAGAGAGCAGAAACTATTTGCCAAGTTCGAGAAGTGCGACTTCTGGCAAAGTGAAGTCAAGTTCCTTGGTCATGTGGTCTCGAAGGATGGAGTTTCTGTGGATCCTTCGAAGGTTAAAGCAGTGATGAGTTGGAGTCGCCCTACTACAGTTACAGAAATCCGTAGCTTCCTTGGATTGGCCGGTTATTACAGGCGCTTCATAGAAGGGTTTTCTGGTATTGCTTCAGCTTTGACTAAATTGACCAGGAAAGACACTCAGTTCGTATGGTCGGACGAGTGTGAGAAGGCTTTCATTGAGCTGAAGACTAGATTGACTACAGCTCCGGTGTTGACTATTCCTACTAGTGGTGGTGGATTAGTCATTTACAGCGATGCATCTCATCAGGGTTTGGGGTGTGTGTTAATGCAGAATGGTAGTGTTGTTGCTTATGGTTCTAGACAGTTGAAGGTACATGAGCGGAATTACCCTACTCATGATCTAGAGTTAGCAGCTGTGGTGTTTGCCTTGAAGATTTGGAGGCACTATCTTTACGGTGAGAAATTTGAACTCTTTTCTGATCACAAGAGTTTGAAGTATCTATTCTCCCAGAAGGAGTTGAACATGAGGCAGAGGAGATGGATGGAGCTCATTAAGGACTATGATTTCACCTTGGAGTATCATCCCGGAAAGGCGAATGTAGTGGCGGATGCTTTGAGTAGGAAACCGCGGGTAATCATGGCATCGATTATGGTGCAGGAGTGGCGTATGCTAGAAGCTGCATCTGAGTTCGACCTTATGCCCGCAGGAGCAGGACAGGGAATCTTTCTCGGTAGTATCACCTTACAGCCCACCTTGATCTCCAGGATCATTCAGGGTCAGACACTTGATGAGTTTGCTCAGGCGAGGATTGCTGAGATGACTGCTGACCCGGATGTGGAGGGTCCTTCTGAGTGGTTGATTGGGGCTGATGGAGGGTTGAGATTTCAAGGGAGATTGTATGTACCGAGTGTTGATAACCTCAGGGAGGAGATCATGCGGGAAGCACATAGGTCTCGATATACTATACATCCAGGAGGTACTAAAATGTATATGGATCTAAGAAGGCAGTTTTGGTGGTATGGTATGAAGAGGGATGTGGCGGAACACGTGTCGAAGTGTCTTACCTGTCAACAGGTGAAGGCAGAGCATCAGAGACCAGCAGGAATGCTGAACCCCTTATCGATTCCTGTATGGAAATGGGAAGATATCTCTATGGACTTTGTGACTGGATTGCCCAGATCCAGGCAAAGTTATGACTCGATTTGGGTGATTGTTGACCGGTTGACTAAATCAGCACACTTCCTTCCGGTGGCAAAAACATACTCAGGTGATGCATTGTGTAAGTTATATGTGAACGAGATAGTGAGGCTTCATGGAGTGCCTGTGACGATCGTTTCGGATCGTGATGCTCGTTTCACTTCAGAATTCTGGCGAAGGTTCCATAAGGAATTTGGTACGTCTCTTGCTATGAGCACTGCATTTCACCCACAAACAGATGGACAGACCGAGAGAGTGAATCAGGTGATGGAGGACATGCTCAGAGCTTGTGTTCTGGATTTTATGGGTAGTTGGGCGGATCATCTGCCATTGGTAGAGTTCGCCCACAACAACAGTTATCACTCTAGTATCGGTATGGCTCCATATGAGGCTCTTTATGGTAGACCATGTAGGACTCCTATCTGTTGGGCGGAAGCAGAGGATAAAGGGCTCATCGGACCTGAGATTGTACAGGAGACTACAGAGAAGGTCACTACTATTCGGGACAGAATCCGAACCGCTCAGAGTAGACAGAAGAGTTATGCTGACTTGAAGAGGAGACCGTTGGAGTTTGAGACAGGTGATCATGTGTTTTTGAAAGTCTCACCTATGAAAGGTGTGGTGAGATTTGGCAAGAAGGGAAAACTCGCACCGAGGTATGTCGGACCCTTTGAGATTCTAGAAAGGGTTGGTAACTTGGCATATCGTCTTGCTTTACCTGTTAGCATGTCGGGTGTGCACAATGTCTTCCATGTGTCTCTGCTCAGGAAGTATGTACGAGACGAGTCTCACGTGATTGAACACGGTACGATCGAAGTGAACTCGGATGTGACGTTTGTAGTTGAACCTGTTCGTATCTTGGATAGGTCTACAAAGAAACTTCGTAGGAAAAAGGTTGATCTTTTGAAGGTGTTGTGGAGTCATCATGATGAGGGTGATGCGTCATGGGAATTGGAGTCTGACATGAGGAAGAGATATCCTCAGCTTTTTGTGGACGAACATGCTTGAATTTCGGGACGAAATTCTTTTAAGGAGGGTAGACTGTGAAGAACCAGATTTTCATACAATAAATTTATGTAATTCAATAATTGTTATATTAATTGAATTGTGATATTTGAGATTATTTGGATTGTCGTGGGTTGAGAAAATTGGTTCCGAATGATTTTATTTTCAAAAACGAACGTTATTTAGGGGGTCGTGAAAATCGACTTTTTATACGTTCAAAATTTGGGAAAACTTCCTTCATGAAAGTTGTAGAGCTCGTCGATATGAGTCCGTGCATATGTGGAACGTATTATTCGGAGTTCGTATGAATAAGTTATGAATATTTGAAAATCGAAATTTTTCTATAAATAGTGGAAAAATCTGAGTTTGTTGTGAAGGACGAAAAAATTCCATTATTGCACATCAGTCCCCCGTCTCTCTCTCTCTCGGCCTGGTCACTGTGCCTTCCGACCCAGCGACCCGACCCGACTGGAAGTCGGTCCTCCCAGCCGCGCCGCCGCCGGACCCGGCCCTGTCCCGCATCGCCGCCTCACGCCTGGTCGATCCCCACCATCGCCACGCCCCGCCGCTGCCCCTAGATCTGGATCGAAGCATCTCTCCGAAACGAAAACCCGACCCGGTCGGAAAACCTTTTTTCCGGTGGTGCACGGGCCGATCGTCCCCATTTTCGTGACGTGCTCTTCCTTCTGATCATCCCCATATATAGCTTGCATCACGATTTTGAGTGTAGAGTGGTAGATCAAGAGTTGAAGATTTCGACGTCCCTGATTCGATCTGGAGACTGATCAGAGGGCCGAGATTAATCCAACTTCAAAGCCCGATCTAGGACGATCCAGACCTCATCTCCGAAAAAGTCAGGTATTAAATCAAAATTTCATTTTGAAGAAGTTTGTAGTTGACGACTTTTGCATCGGAGGTGGTTGACCGGCGTTGACCGCCGCGTTGACCACCGTCTGACCGCCGCGTGTGGCGGCGCGTCGGACCGAATTTCGAGTTTTTATTATCTGGACAATGATCTACGCATCCATACGAGCGTTTTGAGATATAACTTGGTCATGTTAGAAAAAGTTGATAAATAGTCAATTTCTGTTTTGACGTTACTATTTACGGTTTTACAATATACCTTCGGTTTGAGATTTACGAAGATCAGACCATCGGTTTTACTTCAAATTTTAATATGATGTTCATATGACTGTCCCGATGACTTTGTGTGGTCACGGGCGAAGATCCGACTTTTGGATCTTCGTATAATTATAAAATAGTGATTCGGGAGGCGATTAACGAAAATCCGTCCATCGGATTTTCGTATAATTTTGATAGGATGTTTCTATGGGCAATCCGTGAGGATCTAACCGTTGGATTATCTTTATTTTAGAATCCGACCGTTGGGTTATCTTTATTTTAGAAATCCGACCGTTGGATCATCAATTAGGTTTATTTCATGCTTCGTTGCTATGTAAAGACCGTACTTGATTAGGTACTTGACGGCTTGAGTTGACGAGCACTGGATTATTGTGAGTTATATATATATTGAAGACGCAGCAGGAGTTCGAGGTGAGTAAAACTCACGTGGTTCATATTACGAACCGAGCATTTTAATTTATTTACTTTTGGTAGTTGTGTGAAAAATATTTGCGGATTAAATATTTGTTTTAAAATTTCATGGACTTGAATTACCACGGTCCATAGGTAAGTAAAATGAATTTTAACTATACAAATGAATTTCATAAATTTCTTGTGTGAACTATAGATGGTATTAGTGGTCATTCCTGAGTGGATGATTACGTATATATATATTTACGTGGAAAATATATATTGATGAGTGGATTGTTTGATTTATTATATAATTGAGTTGATTTCATTACAATTGTGTAATTCCATAGTAATATGATGTATCTTGGATTGGGTTGATTTCAGTATGTGATGTTATATGTTAGGTTCATTTATGGGATTAGGGTTAACGTAATGACCGGTGTGCGTAATCGGACGCTCTAATCCTAGTGTGGATGATGGGATACGATTGGTTGAGTATGTGGAATTATTGGACGTTCTAAATATGTATATAGGTATACATATTGATGAAATACAATAATTGATTAATATGTCGGATGCCATAACCTAGGCCAGGTGACGGGCTACGATTCAGTTAGAGCTCTAGTCTGTTAAGTACGGTATTTTTATAAATACGATGAAGAGAGTTGTGGGGAAAGTAGTGAGTGGAGTTGACTTGATATATTGAATTGGTGTTGATTGAGATTGTTATTATTTGTATATGTGGAAATAATTGAGTGTTGCTGTGTGTGGGAATATATGAGTTTAAATTAAGTAACAGTTCCTTCTTTTACTCATACAAGCTTTCATAAGCTTACCGGGTTTTGTGTTGTTGCAATCCCGGTACACTATTCAATGGTGTAGCGGATATTCCTGCAGGTCAGGATAACCAGGGAGGTGACCGAGCTGCTTAGGTGTTACAGCAGTTTTGTTATTTATTTAGTTGTGAGGTGTGTGTGTATGCTCATTTAGAGCTTTACATTACATTTTGGATTTGTGTTGTAATAATTAACCGAGACTAAGTCGGTTTGATTTTATTTCGTGTGGTGAGTGTGTTAAGAAAAGAAAAATTTTCATGTTTCGGATTATGAATTGTTATTCATAAAATTCGGGGCGTGACAATGGCGGTTTGGATCTTGAACTGATGGCGCCGCCATGGTTTCGATCGAGGGAGTTGGGCCGAGGAATCGAGAAACCCAGATTAGGAATGTTTTGTTCAGTTCGATGTAGGTCGGCGGCATGGCTAAGAGCGAGTGGATCGCTCGCTGCCATAGGGACGTGGATCTTAACGACGTTTGTCGTCGGAATGGATCGGACGGAACTCTGCCGGCAGGGGCCATATGATGGATTGATGGAGAAGACAGTGAACTGGGCCTAAATCAGGCTGCTTGCCCTGGATATCTGCTTGGTATGTCCTATTGGGCTTAATTGTTTGGGCTGAGATTCTATCTTAGTCTATCAACTTCTATTTGGGCTAGGGTTTTGGCTCTTGGCCAAAACCTATGTTTTTTAGCTTTTGTCTAATTATAATAAGTTCCCTTGTATTAGGAACCAAACGAGTGTTTTTGTTTTAGCTTGTCTATTTGCTATGTTTTTTTTTCATAGCTTATAGACTCGCTGTTATGCGAGCAATAAGTTCTAATATAGTTGGTCTATCTTATGTATCACTGTGGCTCCTCCACGAAGTCTTGTCTGGCCATTGTTATGTGTCAGCGAATAGGTATGTAATAGCCTTCTTGACATGTGCTATTATCAATGGAATTACCATTATTTCAAAAAAAAAAAACAAGAAAATTGTGATTTTATGCTTATTAGTAACGCTCAATAAAATTGCATACAACTCACAAAATCAAACAAAGTCTAGAAAATAGTGATTTTGTACTAATTGTTGGCCCTCAATCAAGAACAGAGGATGGTTATGAGATGACTGAGCAATTATTTTATTCTTTTAATAGTTAGGCTTATTAATAAGCTACACCACCTACAAAATATAAATCTTAAGCTCGATAGCCCACCTAGTCTCCGAAGGTGTCTATAACTAGTTAATTAATAGTGTACAAGTTTTAATTAGGTAATTTGTATAATTTTTTTATACTGCTCGTTAGCTTTCAATAGCGTTAATTTGGAGGGGTCTAAGTAGACCTATTTTGTTTTTTTTTATATATATATATATATATATTTATATATATATATATATATATATATAACTTTGCTTAGGTGCGGCGGATATATATAGATCATCTCTACAAAATTTCAACCAATTTGATGATTGTTAAGGCATCCAAAACTGCAATTTACACGAACGAACGGAATCTGTCAAATCGGAACCGTTCGTGTTAATTGTTGTAAATTGCAGTTTTGATTGCCTTAACGATCATCAATTTGGCTGAAATTTTGCAGAGATGATCTATACATTATGACTTAAAAACTGAACGGCTAAGATATGAAAATGTGATAGAAAAGTGGGTCAAAATCGGAAATCCGCACCTAAGCAAAAAGTGCGGACGTCCGCACCGGAGAAGTGCTGTATATATATATATATATATTTTTTATATATAAATAAGTTTATTTTGGATTGTGAAAAGTGTAATATATTAATATATTTTAATAAATTCTGTATCATTGAAAATTATAAATTAAAAGGCAAAATTTGTTTATAATATTTGTTGGACGCCCCGATTTTCAATCACAATTACCAATACAATTTAAAATAATCAAAAATACTTCAGACGTTATAATCCAGACATCAACACTAAATACCTGTAAAAATTTTCTTTTAACACAAACAACCAACGATGCCCTATTTAAACTCACAATGTTAATATAGATTCATTTTTTAGTGAAGAGGGCAGAGTAATATCCAAGAATATGATTTTGAATAGAAATGGAATCATCATAAACCTGATTATCGATCATCTCGGAGGAAAGTAATGGAAGACCGAGACTTTCAAGCTCTACACATAGCATGAAAGAAAGAAGTGTTTCGATCTCCTTCCGACAACCACTTTAATTGTGACTTCTCTTTCCCAAAAAGCTCTTGCAAACGAACAGATTCATTCAAATTGGCTTGACACTACTAAAAAAAGTTAATCACACAATGGAACAAAAATAATATGTTGTGTGTTTGAGTATAAGCTCTATTGTATAATATTATATTGTGTGAATGCCAACAAAGTGATAGCTTTTTTATCAGAACTACATTGTCCAACGGAATTAAGCACTGTCCGTCGTCTTAGTCTTAAAAAATTTAGCTGCACATTTTCCTCTACTTTGGAGTCTTGATTGGTTCTTGAAACACTGAAACTTGGGCTACTAGGACAATGAGTTTTAGTATTTCCGTTATGTGATTGAAAAACCAAGCACCAAAGTTTGAAAGTTTGAGGAAGCTTGCCTGAATGTTTTCCCCTAGATAGGCCTAGTGCAAGCTATTGTAATTGTACAATAAATTTAAGATTTTCTATTGTGTGAACATGAAACTGGCATTTTGAGCCAAAATGTTGAAGGTGCCATGTTTCGGTCCATGATTTCACATTTTGATTTTTAGTGCTGCACCCAGACGACAATTGGGGAGAAATCTGTTGTGTGAATAACTTTGAGAATTTTTAGCTAGGTTTAATTGTCATATCGTGTTCAAAAGAAAGAAAGAAAAAACATAGCCCTCCTCTCGACACTTGACACTCAGCTCTCTCTCGACCTTAAACCTAGAAATCCATCTCTTACAAACCCATCTCGATCTCATGCAGTACTACCTTTTGAATGGCTTCGATTTCATTGGAGTCTCTTTCTTCCGCTTCCTCACCTTCACCCTCTTCTCCCTCGCTATCACTGTCCTCAATAGCCTTGGTTTTTCTTCACCTCCCTTCTACCTCCTACTCCATCTCTCTCTCCCTTCCGTCGTCAAAGCTTCTGTAAGTCTTTCTCGATCTCAGCCAATATGATTCTGATTGTACTGTGTTGTTAATTTCTTTATTTTGGGTTGGATAGTGAGAATCTAATTCAAATTGTTGGAAACGGTGAGAATCTAATTCAAATTGTTGGAAACGGTGAGAATCTAATTCAAATTGTTGTGGGTTTGAGTGTTTGAGTTACCTCTCAATTCTCCGAGAAGCAACAAAGAAAAGGTTCAACTTTTCCTCTACAAATCTTAGCTAGGTTTTTGTCCGTTGATTTTTAGTTTTTTTTTTCTAATTCATGGAATTTTTGGAAGCTTCATGTATGATAGGAGCACAGTTTAAGAAGCGGTGAAGTTAATGAACCGGCAAAACACAATCTGTCGGTCTAGATTTTGATAATCTGAGAGCTTTGGACATTAGCAATGAATTCGAAGCTTTGGCACTAAAATTTGGTTGTGATTCAGGTACAATTTCATTTCTTTGGCATAATTGGTTATAATATTTATCTCATAGTTATTCAGGTACGTTTCAGGTATTATCACTATTTCCTTGTCTTGTTTTGTTGAACCCTGTGGATGTAGTGATTTATCTTGTTTTGTTGAACCCTATGGAATTGTCATATAATACTTGTCTTTTACCCACTCAATCTACTCTAAATCCAAGAATTTGTGACAAGTTTGATATTGTTGATTACAACCTAAAGTTACAGGACATTTAAATTATTGGACTAAAATCTGCACGAAGATGAATCTGAAGCCCATTAGAAATATTATAGCATCTTCTATTCAGAAACTTTCCGATATTTGCAAGAAGCTTTTCACTATTCATTGTTTTGCATGAGTTATGAATGTCTTAGCATCTCCTTGTCTTTGTTGGACATCATTATTTGCATTCTGGTAGTTTCTTATCATCTCTGAGTCACTGATAGGGTAACATCAATTGGAATCACTTTATCTTCTAATTAAAGGTACTGATCTTGTGATTCATCCCCATATATTCTCTCCCAGATAGCAACAAGTTTCATTTAATTAAAGTTTCAATTGAATATTGTCTGTTGTAGTCTATACTAGCTGTGAGTTCTTGCTTATGTAGAGTTCTTTTATTCTAGTTTTGGACAATTATGCAGAATAAAATTATAGAAAATCATTCACTGTTAGCATATGTAAATTCCAATTTCAATTTAGAAAATGTCTATGGCTTCACTTTTAGGTTTGTGTTGGGGATTCTGAAAAGATAGCATACATCAGGTCAGTAGGGCAAAAGTTAGCTGTAGACTGGCAGTTGTTTATCAAATTTTGCCAAAGCCCAATATTTCAGACCAATAACCAACCATCTGATATAGATGGTTACCATTATTTGAAGGTCGAATTCTGTAATTTTCCCAGTAGAGTTGTCTAGCTAGGTAGTCTATTGGTGTAGCTAATCTAGCATATGCCTTGCTTGAAACCATTGAATTTCTTTTTTTCTTTTTTTTTTTGAAAGGTGAAACCATTGAATTTCTGGAATGACTAATCTCTCTAGAGTGCAATATATATCATAAACTAGTAAAAACTTTTCCTTAATGAATTAGAGAATGGGATATCTGAATGAAAGACATGCTTTCTGAGAAATTAAAGTTGTATGGTAAAAATTGAATGATAATACTTCGTAATCATTTTCTGCTATCGGATTTTTATGTAGAATTTCAAACTGTTCTTATATGTATATTTTTAGAGATAATCATATGTGGTTGTGTGCATATTTATATTTGTATATACCTATGTTAGTATACATATACCTCTCAGGCACAAGTATCGGAAGTACAAGGCTCGTTTAGCCATCACAAAGTAAGGAAAGAGTTCCCAGTGGGGGATCTTGATACCCTTTTGGGACGGTAACCCAAATGTCCCACACTGAAGGAAATGAAACCAAGCTCCTACAAACCCACTACATGAAGGCCATCTCCAACGACCAAAAGAGGTAACTGTTTACTATCGCTTTCCATTATCATTATCTTATAATGATACTAACTTAGGCATTGGAGCATTGAAAGTCGGCACACCGGGTCTTCCCTCTGACTTTTTTTTGTTTTACAGATAAGCGAGACTGATAGCGATAGTGACAGGTCCAGAATTGTGCGTACGTACATGAAAGCCAAGAATTGTATGTGTCTGGCCACATGTAAGTAAGTTAAACAAAAGGTTTTTGTGTGGGTAGAGTGAAATTAGATCTGGAGTTCCGAAAGCCTAAGTGATCTTTATGGCCTCTTTTTCTGCTTTTAGGAAGACCTAAAATTTTACCAAAAGCAAGCACCTGTTTATGGCCTCTTTTTATGCTTTTAGGATGATCCAAAATTTTCTTCTTTCATGTTATTATTAGGTATGGCCACCTGATGGCTTTGGATTAGTGGATGATTGACTAAGCGTAAAGAAGAATATATTGTTAAAGGTACATCCCTAATTGAATTGTCTCTGCATTGAATTTTGTTCGTATCTCTGCAATGCTTTTGTTATTGAATTGCTGCATTTACGATTTTGGGATTACTCTATGATGACAACATGATACTTGCAGATCTTGTTATTTTTGGTTGCTTGCTTCTGATATATTTATGATACTTGCAGATAATAATTTTTTTTTCTTGCTTGCTTATAACATGTTGCTTCTGATATATTCTCTATTTGCCTCTGTTCATTTTATGTTGCTTCTGATATTTTACTTTAATTTTTATTACCCTTCTCGCACTGTTTCTATTTTGGAGGGTCTATTAGCAAAGTGAAAACAAGAAAATGTTGAATGGTTATGTCTTTCATCGAATCACTTTTTCATAGAGTGCACATGATTCTCATTGGTGTGCCTTTGCCTCTCAAAGAAATTGTGACCTTTGACCAGGCCAATATAATAACAGTACTGTTCCAAAGAAAAAGCAATGCAAGCAAGGCACAATGATTTCATATACATGAGTCTAGGTCAAACCTATTGCACACAAAGATGAAGTTAGATGCAGGACTTATTGACACTTATCCATCCTAGTAACATTTAATGTTTTATTTCAAACTAGTTAGATGTAGCACTTATCGACACTTTTTATTTTTTATTTTTTTGTGAAGCGAGATAAGGGCAAACTCAGTGCCCTCACCCGCAATCCTATTAATAACCAATAAAAAAGTACAAAGCAAGGGGAGCTAGACCAAAACCTTGTCTAGAGAGTACAAAGAAGTTAGCCCAAAACAAAAGCACTCAAGTCTCAGAAAGACATAACAAAAACAAAAAAGAAAAATATTATAACCAAACTAGGAACACCGATAATAAATTGTAGTAATGATGTCTTTACCAAATGGCCCAGAGATGAAATCAGGAACCTCGTCCCACCAACGGGAGCCATCATTCGCTGTACCCAATCTTCCAAGACAATCTGCCACCATATTTCCTTCTCGATAGACATGAGAAATTTTAACGTTTAACTGATGAGCAATATGCATGCAATTCAACCAAGGAACCCATAGCCGCCAAGTGATTAGAGTGATTGTTAAAATAGTGGACTACTAGAATTGAATTACTCTCAAGCCAAATATGCGTCCAATGACGAACATATGCAATATCTAAGGCCTTAATGACAACAAGAACCTCAACATCCACCGCACTAGGAACCACTACCCTAGATGCAAAAGCTCCCAGAAATAAGCCATTAGAGTCTCTATAGACTCTACCGAATCCTGCATTTTGGTCATCAACAAACGACCCATATGTATTCTCTTTTATCCATGGGGTATTGAGACACTCATTGACACTTATTGAAGCACTTATTGACACTTTTTGAACCATAAAATTTTCTGCTGTCTAATGATTTGAACTTCCTTGCATGTTCCATTGTTACTGCTGCTTTTTTTTATCTAAATACAAGATGCCTTCACTATACATGAATGCCTTCAGTATGATTCTCTCTAAATTACCTCTCATTCTGATATTGCAGGTAGTTTGGAGGAATTCTTCTTCAAGTTCATATATATTGGGAAATCAAGCATGGTATGCAAAGTAATATATATATATATATATATACACACACTTTTCCATCTTGTATAGCTTATGAAATTGGAAGGCTTAGTTCAATGAAATGCTTCAATGCTTATATAATTGTACATATGGTAAATTGATTGGAGTTTGTTTGATGTATCAAAGTTACTTTTAGCATTAATATAAGATCTAACATTGATTTTGTATGAGATTAATTCACCTAGCATTGATCTCATACAAGACAATACAAAACAATATGTTGTATGACTGTGAAAAAGTTCAAAATTAAGGCTTCTCCTACAACAGTTACAGGATGTTAGCCAATTCGATTACAATATTCACACCACAGTTAATCAAATATAGCTGTTGTGTGAACTAACAACCAACAATAGAAAATAACAAAATTCTGTTGTGTGAGATTCATAACACACAATAGAAATAAAATTATCCCTATTGTCTGAATGAATCAACAGACAAGAGATATCATATTATTGTGGTTGTCTGTTACTTATCTCAGACAACAAAGAAGAAATTATATCTATTGTGTGTTATGAATATCAGACAACAAATAAACAATATAGTTGTTGTGTCTAATTCATCTCAGACAATAAGGAAATTACAACTGTTGTGTGTTATGAATATCAGACAACAGCTAAATTTCATTTTTTGTTGTCTGAAATGCCATGTCAATGTAGAGGCATCACCGCGCATGCCATGTCAGGCACATGCTTGCACAGAATTCGCATAACAGAAATAATTATCTATTGAGGAAATGAATATTGCACAACGGTGAAACCACCGTTGTGTGATTTTTCAATCATACAACACTCATTTAGACTGCAGTGAGCCTGGTCATCACACTACACAAATCCACCGTCGTCTGATTAACTTATTGTAGTAATGTGAAGTTCATTTTCTTTAGCAAAGCAATAGAGCCCCCTGAAGATGCAATGTTATGTTGAAGATCAACTAATAATGCTGCAAGATCATCACAAACTCTATGATGAATATCACTAAAGACTTCCCAATTTCAAGTCCTGAGTGCCTTACGCAAAACACGTAATTTTTTATGCAACATTGATATAGGGCATCCCTGGAAAGTAACTGAAGACCAACATTTTGCTACAAAAGTTCAAAAATCTTTATGTTCCAACCACATTTTGTGAAAGCGGAATAGGCTGTAACGACCTCCAATGGCTTTAGAGAACGACATTAGAAGTAGATTATGATCATAACAAAATTGAGGTAATGTTGAACAATTAAATTGATCCCATACATCCAGCCAAGCTAAATTTGTAAGACTTCTATCCAGACGTAGTTCAACATTGCCCCGAAATCCAGCTGACATGCCCAAGTAAATTCAACCCCTTTAGTTTCTACATGAACAAGTTCATAAACATTTGACATTACTTGGAATTCCTCACAAGAATGTTTACAAATAGGAGTACCCCCTTTCTTTTCATGAGAACCTAGCATCGCACTAAAGTCACCTAAAACCAGCTAAGGGCCTAAAACAAATCTGCTTCTAACGTCAGCAATATCCACCCATAACTAACGACGTGTAGAAGCCGTAGTGCGAGCATAAACAACCATAACAATATAGTTCACTGAATCAAACATGACCTGAAGAAAAACTCGTTGATCAGTTATATAAAGGACACAAACTAATGACATAAGAGAGAGTTTACAAACACCCATAGGCAAGGAAGTTCCACAATCATTAGTATACACTCCCGCCAAACCTAAAGATCGCCAAAAGGAAGATAGAATAGCATGCAATGAAACAAATGGTTTTCCGCTATGCAAAATATCTCTAGGTTATTTGTTCGAATAAATTCTTTCAAAGCATCCTGCGTTGGGACATTACTAATACACCTTAAGTTCCAATATGAAATTCTGATTAAGAAACCTCCTTGGTAAGATGGAGGTAAAGGCTCGTGGCTTTCAGTCTTTGTTGCTTTCCTCATTGATTTCCTTTGGTTCCTTGGCAACACTGCAGTAAAATCCTCTTCCTCCCAGCTCGCACAATTTCTTCAGACCTATTAACGTCTGTGACCAATGGGTGTAGTTAACGTTAGTGAGACGAGAGAGAGTAAGTGAGACCAAGAAATATAGTGGTTCGTCTTCTGCCTTAGCGAGAGACTACGTCTACTTGAAATATTTAACTATGTATGTTAGTCCTTGCGGCCTAAGAGGATTACATGAGGATGTAATGAGATGTTGAATAAGTGAGAATGAGTCTCCTTTTATAGGGAAGGGAGGCTCATTCCTTTACATGTTTTCCAATGTGGGACAAGAAGTCTCTATTCTAGTGTAGAAAGCTTATCATGGAGACATCTTGGTAAGGTCGGGAAGGTGGCATCCTGACAAGCTCTTGGCGACTTCCGACTACCATAGGGTAGCTTGAGTGTCGAGATACGAGATGTGTGTTGTGGTTGGGTCCCACCATGGCTTGTGGGTCTATTAAGAGGTTGTTACTTATACTTGGTGATGTAGCAAATCCTCCATAATAGTGGAGGTATGTACAATACCAGCTTAGGGTGTTAGACGTATCAATAGGGATCTCACCATCACCATGCACAACTCATCTTCATTCTCACTTTCTTCCTTACTACCACCATCCAGGTCATGATTCATAAGTTGCTGGAATCTATTTGGGTGGACAATCTCTGGCACCACTGGGGATTTTCTTATAGATTCATCAATAATTCTCTCCCTATGTGATCCAGGAGATGGCACATGAACAACCTCCTGAATAAGGTTTTCAATCAAAGCAGATCGTTGTTCAATCACCTTCTCAACCATAGAGTCAACCACACAGTTCTGTTGATGAACTCTAGGAGAAGTGGACTTGCATACAAAGGAAGGTCCTTCACCCGGATCATCTATAGCCTTGGGTATAGAATCAACAATCACTTGTTTCCATGTATCAATTTGCTTAGCAACATAGACATGTTTTTGTTTACGACAGTGACACCTACGTTTCTGTGAACATCCTCGACCCTTATCATTATCCTCTACGCCAGTGTTCTAAAAGTCTTCCGCTAATAGCCTAGGCGCTGGGCACACCCTTACCGCCCCGATTATAGGCTAGGCAACTGAGCAGATCACTCGAAGCTTTGGCGGGCGCCTAGTCGGGCTCGTCAGGCACTAGGCAGTGTAGGCGGTCGGGCTTAGGCGCTGGGTGCTGTTTATTTCGTTTTTCTCATCAAAACTGAAACCCAAAACTCGATTCTTTATATTCTTTCTCCAGACCCAGAAGCATACTCACTGACTTGTCATTTCTCTCTCCTCAATTTGACCCCGCCTCGCTCTCTTTGACTCTGATTAAATCATACGTCCCTCTCTCACAATTTAAAAGTGAAGAAGAGATAGAGAAGAGTAAAGAGAGAAGAAAGATGTAGTCATGCAAACGATGAGATGAGAAAGAAAAGAGATAAAGAAGATGAGTCCACCTGTGCTGTGGTGGTTTTTTCTTTTTTCTTTTTCTCTTGAGAAAGAAGTGGTGTAATGGTTGACAACTAAAGTTTCATTATAATTATTCATATAAGATTTGACTTTTGAGATGAGTTATGCATACCATTAGGTGACTAATAATCATTATTTATTAAGTTTATGTCACAAAATAACTAAAAAAATTAGGAAAATAAAAACCACCTAGTCCTCTCCAAGGTTCTAGTCCTTGGGTCACCGCCCAACTAGCACTTAGTGTTTTTTAGAACCTTGCCTCTACTAGAGCCGAACTATCAGGCTTCTGAACAAGCTTGCAAGCAGTAACTCTGTGGCCAATGTTACCATAATGAGTAAAAAAATCGGCCAGACGTTCATATTCATGATCTCCCTATTGCTTTTACTTATCAGCAATTCACAAGGAGGACTAGAAGATAAGTCCACATCTACCAAAACCCTAGCAAATAGTCCAAACCTTCTCGCCAGAGTATTCTGATCAATTTTTACGGGAACTCCAATCCCATTTACAATATCAAATAACGTTACAAGCTCGCAAAATTGCAACCCTAAATTACACAATCTCACCCACAACTGCGCATTGGTATTTCTTTGATTGGCTGGAGAAAAATTAGGAGTCCATCTCATGGAACGCAAAACCCCAGGTTTTAAAGAAACAACATCTTCAGCCTAGACCATTGAGATAGCATCATCAGATGCAAATCTGAAGGTGAAATAGCCTTCACCCATTGGGATAACTTGTCATTGACCAATCTCTCCCCAAGCTTGGCATAGTTTCTTGTGAAGATCTGCAGGAGAGTAGGGTTTTTCACCAGAAGCCAGATGAATTCGAGCCAATAACATATGCTTGCATTTGTCTAATCCTGCTTGGTAACATTCCTCCGAGATCGTTACTGTAGTCTTACCGTTGAGGATCACGGGCAATGGTAACGGCATAAGAGAGATCGCCGGTTGTATCATCGACGAGGCATACAAATGAGGCTGCCCAGGTGCCTCAATATTCAGAAAAGACCAAGAGCAGATCGAGGCTTTCTCCGCCATAGCAATAGATAGCAAATTGTTAGGTGCAATTAGTAAAGTCTCAAGCACAAGGTAACCCTAGATGAGAGAAACCCTAGCAGAGCCATCAAAACCCTAAGGATAAGATGAATAGGTACTTGTTTTGTGTAATCTTGTATTTTGCAAAAAGAGACTTAATTCAGTGTTGTTTACGTTTATTGAAATATAGTTTTTTTGTCAGTTTTCCCCTCCAGTTCTTGCATCTAAATTTGAAAGTTTAGCTATATTCAATTAGAATATGGTTTTTTCTAACTAGGTCAATTGGAATATAGTTGAAAGTTTCAAAGAATTAAACAAACAAAAAATCTGATATTTTCACATAGAAAAACTTTAGTGCATTACTCCAGTCTAACTTAATATCCAGGCTCTGTTTCTGTCAACTTGTTTAGCTGAAGTTGTCACCTCGATTGCACCATTTGTCACTTACTTTTAGAATCATCTCTGTGATCATCCCACGTCTTATCCATCTAGTAGCTTTTTGGGTATAGAATTGGCACACCAAAGTTCTGTTACCATCGTGTGCTATAGTAGCAGTACATATATGTAATCTGACACGGTCCACGACTCCACATTTGTCAATATAGAATTATAATAATAATAACCAGATGGCACACATTTTTTTCTTTCAATAATTAACCACATGGCACATTTTTCATCAGTAATTAACCATATGCTAGGGTAGAATAGGAAAGACCTGCAAACAAAATTGTAGGGCTGGGCACGGTCCCAGCCCGGTAGTGATTTTCCAAGGACCGGGATCGGGATAGGCAATATAACTTCGGGCCGGGCTTGCAGTTTCAGATAACAAGGATCGGGCTAAACCCGTACTGGGACAAACCAGGTCAGTTTTTTCGGTTTTTCTGTCCTGTCAATCTTTGCAGCACTGCAGCATTTTGCTGCTTGGCTGCTTGACCTGTATCTGTTTAGGCAATTAGGCCTGTAATTATGCAAAGCAAAGCTGCAAATAGAACGATTCTGCATTTCTGCAAGCTGCACTAAAACGAGACTGTGGCCGGAACTTGGAAGAGTACAATGAAACTGTGAGACCTGGCCGGAAGAGTACGGTGAGTACCTGGATGGCTGGGGTTGGGATCGATTTGGGAATTAGGACATGGGATTGTGGCCTACTAAGAGCTGAGATGCAGAGCTGATGAGAAGTTGAGAACTGAGGATATGGCCGGAAGATTGGATTTCTGGTCTCCGGAACTCTCGATCAGAGACGCAAGAGTGAAAGGCTATTGAAAGAGTGAGATTTGAGAACAGAGAGAGAGAGAGAGGTGGAGGGCCAAGGATGGAATATCGATTTGGGATTTTAGGTTTACTTATAAATCGCATGTGGTCAGGTCCATACTAACACAATAGACAAAGAAAACTAACCTATAAATGGAAGATACGTACACAAGGTCGGGTTTTCTGGTCCAAGCATTTACCGCTAGTCAAGAATTGGGACCAGACTGACATCACTTAGCATAGGGATCGAGCCGGCTTGAAAGCACCTATTTTAGTTTAAAACCCGACCAGAACCGGCTGGTCCAGATCAGTTCCTTCGAGTTTTTTTTGTCTTTCGGTCATTTATGCTTCCCCTAGAAAATTGTACAAATAAAAAAATAGGAGTGGTTGTGTGATTTATTAGGGAGTGTAGATTTCACTCTCCTAAATATATTGCCAATAGGAATGTGCTTCCCTTTAATATTTGTCAGAAACCTAGTGATGTTTTATATGTTCATCTGATTCTTTGCATGTGTCAGTGACACTATCTTAACCTATGCTAAATATGTGTTATTGACAATACTGAGAATGAAACTATTTAGAATGGATTCATCTCTACAAGTTCACTCTTTACAAATTTAAGAACTGTGTTCCATAGTATTAGTTTACTTCCATCCAGTTGGTTCTTATGGTTGTATTTGAAACATGACGTTATCTTATATTGACTTGATGTCACTTACCTATTTCATAATTGTGCTAGTCATTATAGCGTTTGGTTACTCAGTAATATCCTCTTTTCATATAGTGACAGAAGACTGTGATAACATTTATGTATTGCAAGTAGAGATTTTCATTTCTCAATTCTAATAACTTAACTTTTTGACATATATGCAAATTAAAAGAAGAATGTGAAATATGTATTTTACTTATCCATGGTATGTGATAGTTAGACTACAATTGTTTTTAGGTGTTTGTTTTGCAAACATGTCTATAGAGGCTGATATTTGCTGGTTCTCCTTGTTAATTTTTCCAACATGTTGGAACTTTTGGACTTCCCAAGATGATGTCCTAAGGCATGGAGCACCTGGTCAGGGACTTTGACTTGCTGGAGCTGGCCGGTGTTCCTGTGATAGAGTTAATCTCCTCAGCTCACATCCTCGCCCATCTTTATCTTTTGTTAGCTACAGTATTGGCCCAACAGGCCCAAATTAATTACCAGCTGTAGGATATGATTGATGTGGTCCCCGTGCACATGTCAATCCTCTTTTGTGTGAGATTAGATGCGGACTATATATGCTGTACCCCATTCTCAAAAGTTGGTCAATGAAAAAGATGTTGAAAACTTAAATTTCCTTTCTTTCCAGTTTATCATTTCAGTTTGGCTCTACCATCTGGTATCAGAGCATGGATCCTTCATGGACCGTGCCATCTTTCGCTCCCTCCACCACGCCTACATCCTTTGTATTTGTCCTACCCCTACCCCCTCCTCCGACAACCTCGGAGCCACCCTCTGCCTCCTATCAAATAGGGGATGATACACACCTGCACCGGGAAGAGTTTCACCACTCTTTTGAGCTACTTTAAGAAGAATTTCACCAATCTATTGATGCAATCAACCACACCCACGCTGCCTTCCAAAACCACATGACTGCTCAAATGGCAGCACTCCAGAGTACTCTAGTCCAAGCTCTCACAAAGCAACACCAACCTATTCACTCTTCCCACCATTATCCACTCAACCACAACAAATTTCCTTCCTCCCCACTCCCCAAACACCTTCCACCCTTCCCCAGATTACATTCGGGACCATCCAATCCCTAGCACCACACACCCCTTTCACATACACCACCGCCATATTCGTCAGCTCCACCCCAATTTTCCACCATTACCTCCTTCCCACAACCACAACTCTCCTCCGGCATCTACATTACCCAACCATCATTCTCACTTCCCGAGTTTTCTACCTCACTTCTACTGACCACCACTATACCTAGATATACCAAACTATATCACCATGCCTACCATCACTTTAGACCACCCAAGATGGACTTACCACGATTTACAGGAGATGATGTTCTTGCTTGGCTCACCATGGCAGAGAGATTCCTGCGCACATAGCGTATCCTGCCCTCCGAACACATCTCCACCGTGGCCTCATTCTTTGGACCCGATGCCTGCATGTGGATGAACTTCTTCGAGCAACAATTTCTGGCAGCCACTTGGGATCACTTTGCTTCTGCATTTTTTGAGCATTATGGTGCCGAAAATTCCGTTGACTTCAAGACCTCACTCTCCCACATGCAGTAAACCTCCTCGGTGGATGACTTCATTATGGCCTTCACCAAGCTTGCCAATAGAGCCAAAGGCTGGAAGGATTCCGAGTTGTTGCCCATTTTTCTTGGTAGGTTAAAACCAGACATCCGTCATGATGTGATAGCCTTGGATCATCGCTCTTTGTTTGCGGCTCAACGCTTAGCATGATGTTTTGAAATCAAATTGGTCGATATACGCGCCTCCCGACCACCTTGTACTTCACCGTGGTCCTCCTTCCAGAAACCCAATTACCATTTCAAACCTTCCTCCACGAGGCAATCTTCCACCACAAACAGCCAAAACACTCTGCCACCTTACCAGTCCCCAACCTCCAACCTGTACCCTAACGTCCCAAAACCCAAATAGGACAGTCCCTTTCGCAAGTGGTCCCCTAGTGAACAGAGAGAGCGCATAGCCAAAGGCTTATGCTTCAATTGTGATGAAGCATACTCCAATACACATGTCTGCAAGAAACCAGTGCTAGCAATCCTTGAGGCCCCACCCCAGGCTGATGACACAGCGACTATATTAGACCTACCCATAGAGGATACGACAATAGAAGAAGATGAGCCCCTGCCTCTCCACGCTATCACCAACACAAAAATTGGAGAAATGATGTGACTAACCGGATCAATCAATCAACATATTCATAGATTGTGGTTCAGAAATGAACTTCTTGAATCCCGCCATCGCCACCAAATTGGGCCTCAACATTACCCCTGTTGCGAGCCTCAAATTCACCTCAGTGGCCGGCGAAATCCTTTCCTTTTCTGGCGAAGCGATTGATGTTACGGTTCATATCCAGGGCTATGAATTCCCCAGCTCATTTCTCTTGTTACTCGTACCGGGTTGTGATCTTCTTCTGGGTGCGCAATGGCTTGAGACATTGGGATTTATCGGCTGGCACTTCCTCAACAAAGTTATGGTCTTTACTGCAAAGAATGGCACTTGCCATGCTCTACACCGGTTGACAACACAACCTGTGCCTACATGAGTATTTGCTTGGCATAATTAGCTGCAATGAGCCACGCTCATACCATTGCCAGAAATACCAGCTCCCACCATAGGAGTCACCTATGGGAACACAGCTAGGTAGGCTACTGTCTAAACCCCGACTTACTCCCAGATCACCGCTGACGCGCCGCGCCAGCACAGCATCAGAAGCTCTAGAAACTGGGAACTGAAGCATGTCAGCTCCACATTGAAAGCATGGAAAAGACTAGCTCCCTCTCCTCATTAATTACACATTTACTACTTGCCTACTGTTATCCTGTCAGTACAAATACATTGACTAACTTAGGCATCGGAGAAGAGAAGACCGCCCTACGCGGTTTCCCTCTGACGCCCTTTTTGTGTTTCACTCGACAGGTAGCTGGAATATCGGTAGTATCGAGTAACGGTCCTCTCACTGGGCCTGCGTTGATCATATTTAGTTACCGCAGTTACCGCTAAATATCAAGCATCACCATTGGCGCCGTCTGTGGGAAGCCAACACAAAGGCTTCGTCACCTATCATTGAGTTAAGTCACCTAAACAAATTCTTAGTGGCAACTTGTACCATGACTAACGGTAGCGGGGAAAACATCGAGAAGCAAGCGGGCCAACCCGCCAACGCCAACCCCGCCAATCCCACGGATAGCATTGACCCAGCGGTCAACGTTAACCGAGCACTATTCAACACTCCAACCAACCCTAGTATGGGCCCCCAGGGCTCATCCCAGGTCCAGCAGACCCAAACTGCAGTAGAGGCCCAGCCAAGCAGCAGTCGCCCAGCGGTCTAGGACCTTGTCGCTATGTATAAACTAGCACTGACGGATCTCCACAAAGCAAACAGGGAGCCCAAAAACAAGTGGCCACGCTAATGTCAAGGTTTGACGAATTGAAAAAGGCGCTAGAGGAAAAAGCTAATACAACACAAAGCGAACAGTCACGGAGCACTAGACGCAATCGACCCAACACTGGCGGAATTATACCTGTACCAATCGTACAAATGCAACTGCCGCTAAACCCGCCAGAATTAAGGGTCTCACCCCCTCCGCCTCGCCCAATTACGGAGCAAGAAGCGGAATCACAGCCAAGTAACAACCACTCGACAGTCAGAACTAGGACCGAAGGCAACCCACATGCCGCCAGGCACGGGTCAATCTGGCAAACCCCCAAGCAGGGCTAGCTGGCGATGCCACCGCCCTAATATTAGAAAGGATGCAGCAATTGGAGCAGAGACTAGCCCTGGCGGAGGCAGGCATCCCAGCACCAACACCAAATTCACTTTTCACATCCAGACCAGGGCCATTCACCCCCAGAATACTGCAGGCCATCAGACCAGCACATGCAAAAACACCAAAGACGTCACATTACAGCGGCACGTCTGACCCATTCGTCCACATGGACACCTTCAAAAAGGTCACCAACAACAAGGGATTTGATGATCCACCCTCTGCCACTTGTTCAGCGAAACATTGGATGGTGAAGCAATGAACTGGTTCTTTGAATGCCCGCCAGGATCCATCGACTCATTTCAAGGACTGTCAAATGCTTTCCTTACTCGGTTCATTCTGTTGGCAGCTGGACATCACAAGACAACTCAGCTGTTCGACCTCAAGCAGGGGACGACAGAGTCATTGAAAGCTTTCGTCACCAGATGGCGAGCGGCAACGTCTCAGTGCCACGATCTTGACAAGATAATGGTACTGGCAGCCTTCAAGCAGGGACTCCTCAAAGGACCATTCCTCTATCACCTCAATTACATTCATCCAAACGCCGCTTACAACCATGTCATGAGCGAAGCTGTCATCCATGCACAAGCAGAATTCATCACATACGGAGAGAGCCCACCACCACCACCAACATCTACAAAGGTAGCCCAGCCCGCCGCCAGCCATCGGGAAACCACTAGCAAGACCACCGCTACGCCACCATTTGACAAGAAGAGAGAGTGGCAACAAGGCAATTACCAGAGCAAGCGGTAGAGGGACCAACACTACAATAGGGCAATCGCTCATCTCAGGGGGATAACCGTAATAAGACGGAGCCCTCCCAGTATTTACAGTCCTCACAACATCATACGAGGATATATTCAACCAGTGCAAAGATCAGATACTACCGCCACCCCCAAGAAAGTACCCAAGGATGGGAAAACCAAGAAACACTGGCAAATGGTGTAAATACCACGAGGACAGTGGTCACAATACCAACAACTGCCACGCCCTCAAAACAGCCATCGAAACTCTATACCGAGACAGCAAGATGAAGCAATTCAAAGTGGGCCAACTACCACCCGTGATCGCCAACATCGAACCGATGGGCCGCATCAACACCATCGACGGTGGCGCCCCAATCACCAACATGTCTCACAGGGCAAGGAAGCGCTATGCACTTACTAACCACCCCAACGAAATTTGCAACATCCGCTATAAGAGGTCCGCAAAACTGCTAAAAGCTGGCTGGGAACCTATCACCTTCTCAGAGGAAGAGGAGCGCGGAGTACATTTGCCCCAAGACGATCCATTTTTAATCGACGCCATACTCGGCAAATGGTAAGTAGGAAGAGTCCTGGTTGACAGCGGTTCCGCTGTAAATGTCATCTTCACCGGTTGTTACAGCAAACTTCTACGGAATAGGAAATTACTACAGGATCATGAGCCGTTGTTAAGTTTCTCTGGTGACGTCACATAACCATTGGGTTCGGACTACATGCGACTAGGTATTGGCACTAGCCCATGAACGGTAGAAACCCACACAGAATTCATCATTATAGACTATTTCAGCTCGTACAATGCCATCATTGGTCGACCCATGTGCATCATAGCCGGATATATGCTTCTCATGAAATTTCCTATGCCCAACGGGGACAGGCTGTGTCAAGGGAAGTCAGCAACTGGCACGGGAATGCTATTCCACAACCCTGGCACGCTCGGCATGTCGCCATGAGATCCTAAAGGTGGGAAACCACACACCAGCACCAAACATCTTTGAGGACCCTAGGGAGGACGAAAAGAAATATATAAAAAAAAAGCCTGTCAATCCAGAAACTTCCTTGAGGATTATCAGCATCTCAGACGAGCACCCTGAGCGGACAATCTGCATCGGTGCCCAGCTTGACCAAGCAATAGCAGATAAGCTCACCCAATTTCTGCGTGACAACGCAGCCGTCTTTGCATGGTCCTACGCTGACATGCCAGGCATCTCCCTGGAGATCATAACACACAAACTAAACATCAAACCATCCTCCTACCCTGTCAAACAGCGGTGTAGAGCCTTTGAGGAGGAAAGGTATCGAGCAATAGGGGAAGAGGTTGACAAACTCCAGAACATTGATTTCATCCGCCAAGTTAACTACCCCCAGTGGATACCCAACTTGGTGATGGTCAAAAAGCCTAGCGGAAAGTGGAGGATGTGTGCCGACTTTAAGAGCCTCAACAAGGCCTGCCCCAAGGACAGCTTCCCGCTACCTCGCATAGACGAATTGTTCGATGCAACCGCTAGACACGAGCTGCTCAGCATGATGGATGCATTCTCTGGCTACAACCAGATCAAGATGCACCCCGGCGACCAAGAGTGTACCTCCTTCACCACCGACAAGGGCCTATACTGCTACAATGTCATGCCTTTAGGTCTGAAGAACGCCGGAGCAACTTACTAGCGGTTGATGAATGCCATGTTTGCCGAACACCTGGAAAGAATCATTGAGGTCTACGTAGACGATATGTTAGTAAAAAGCATAAAAGCTAGCGGACACGTAGCAAACCTCAGAATCATATTCACCATTCTCTTGGCTTACGGCATGCTCCTCAACCCAGAAAAATGTTTCTTTGGCGTCACCGCCAGCAAATTTCTTGGTTATATAGTCAGTGAATGGGGCATAGAAGCCAATCCTGACAAGGTGCAGGCCATCCTCAACATGAAGACTCCAGAGTGGAAGAAACACCTCCAAAGCCTCTAGGGCAAACTAACTGTCTTTCTTGGTTCATCTCCAGACTTATTGACAGATGTCTCCCATTCTTCAAAGTGCTGAAGACAACCCACAAGAAGGTCATCGACTGGAACGCGGATTGTGAGGCAGCATTCCAAAGCTTAAAAGAGTACCTGGCAGCAGCCCCACTCCTTTCTATTCCTGTACAAGGGGAAACATTATATATATATACCTAGCGGTATCACAATCAGCTATAAGCTATGCCATTGTCCGGTGAAACGGTAACGAAGCGCTCCCCGTATTCTACGCTGGCAGAGGTATGAACGGGGCAGAAATAAGATATCCCCCACTGGAACAACTCGCTCTCGCACTCATCGTCGCCGCCAGACGCCTCCGCTAATACTTTCAGGCCCACACAATCCATGTCCTAACAAATCAGCCACTAAGACAGGTAATGCAAAACCCTGAACACTCGGGGTGCCTCAGCAAGTGGGCCATCGAGTTAGCGAGTTTGACATCGACTACAAGCCTAAGACCGCAATGAAAGGCCAGGCGGTAGCGGACTTCATAGCTGAGCTCACAAAACGACAACTCGTAAATGGCAGAGAGGCTGAGCTCGGCACAGAAGTAATAACCACTGACCACCCAACCCCCCAACACTCGGACTGGAATTTACACGTCAACGGCTCCTCTTGCGCAAAGGCCAGCGGCGCAGGCGTCATCTTAACAGGGCCAGGGGGACTGAACGTGGAATACGCATTGAAGTTCAATTTCAAAGGCTCTAACAACATGGCGGAGTACGAAGGGCTCATTGCCGGCCTACTCCTCGCCATTGATTCTGGGGCTGACAACGTTAACATTTTCAGCGACTCCCAGCTAGTCGTTAACCAAGTCAACGATAGTTTTCAAGCTAAGGATCAACAGGTAGCGGCATACTTGGGATACATCAAGACGCTTCTCAAAAAATTCAACTTCCACACCATCACACAGATCTCCAGGGAAAAGAACGCCAAGGCCGACTCACTGGCAAGACTGGCAACCGCTCAATCGCATCAAAGTCCGGCGGACACAAGGGTGGAGAGTCTTGACAAATCAAGCATCACAAAAACCTTAGCGGAGATTTGTAACATTGAAGTCAGGCCCAGCTGGATGGACGAAATCATCGAGTACAAACGCAAGAGGACTCTTCCAGCAGATAAAGTCGAAGCACGACAACTCCAGCGGAGAGCAACCGGCTACAACATCCAGAATGACAAACTTCACCGCCAGGGTTTCACTCACCCCAACCTCCGGTGTCTAACCCCAGAGGAAGGAAAGGTTGTACTTACAGAAATACACAGCGGGGAATGTGGAAACCACTCGGGCGCCAGATCTCTGGCCAATCGCACAATGCGATAGGGCCACTTTTGGCCCAAGCTCAGCGACGACGCCATAAAGATCTCGAAATCCTGCCACAAATGTCAACAATATGCTGACTTCCCACATGCCCCGACGGAACCCCTTTCAATCATCATTAGCCCATGGATTCACTCAACTTGGGGCCTGGACTTAGTAGGAAAGTTCCCAACCGCAAAAGGACAGTTCAAGTACATCATCGTCGCCATCGACTATAATAGCAAGTGGATAGAGGCGGAACCTCTGACAGCAATCACTACCGCCAAGGTAATTCACTTCCTCTGGAAGAACATCTACTGCCGCTATGGTGTCCCCCACACAATCAACACAGACAACAGCACACAGTTCAACAACAGCGAGCTCATCTCCTTCATCGCTAACTTGGGCACCAGGATGAGTTTTGCATCTATCGCTCACCCCCAAACCAACGGCCAAGTCGAGGCAGCAAACAAGATAATCAAAAAGCTTATGGATCCCAAATTCAACAAGCTTGCTCCAGGGATCCATAAGCTCAGTCCATTGTCTCGGGCCTACAAGAGAACACAACCACCAGAAAAGGGTTCTCAATCCACCAAAATAGATTGCTTTATAAAAACAAGCTTTTTGTACCTCAAACATCCGAATGGAGAGCCAAGATTTTGCATGAATTTCACTCCACACTTACCGCTGGACATTCCGGCTACTTGCGGACCTTCGTTCGATTGGCCCGGCATGAGACGAGAAATCAAAGCTTTCATCGTGGCTTGCGACCAATGCCAACATCAATCATACGAAACCATTAACCCACCTGGCCTTCTTCAGCCCTTATCCATCCCTGAAGAAGTGTGGTTTGATGTATCGATGGACTTTATTGATGGTCTGCCGCTTTCACACGGATCCAATGCCATTCTGGTGGTAGTCTATCGACTTTCGAAGTACGGCCACTTCATTGCCGTAACCCACCCATATACGGTGGTTCAAATTGCAGAAACTTTAATGAGGGAAATCTTCAGATTACATGGGATGCCTCGATCCATTGTCTCCGATTGCGACCCCATTTTCCTTAGCCACTTCTGGGAGAATTTCTACAAACTTCAAGGCACCAAACTCTACAGAAGCTCGGCTTACCACCTACAATAAGATGGCCAAACAGAGGTAGTCAACTACTCACTTGAGCACTACCTCCGATACTTCGTGGCGGAGAAACCTTCCTCCTGGAGCACCCTTCTTCACTAGGCAGAGTGGTGGTATAACACCACCCACCACTCCGCGATCAAGATGACACCTTTTCAAGCTCTCTATACTCCTCCACCGTCGATCAGTCGTTACATCCCTGGGTCTATAGCTGTGCAGGTCGTGGACATGGCTCTCTGAAACCGAGACGATCTGCTTTAATTACTCAAGCACAACATGTCTTTGGCCCAAAATCGCATGAAGCAATAGTCTGATAAACACCGGACTGAACGAGAATTCTCGATCAGCGACTGGGTGTTTCTGAAATTACACCCTTACAGGTAGTGGTCCATCAGCAAGCGTTCCTCCCATAAACTTTCTCCATAGTTTTATGGCCGTTTCCTTATACTTGAACGGATTGGCAAGGTTGCCTACCACCTTGAACTTCCACCGGCCTCAAGGATCCACCCGGTCTTCCACGTTTCTCTCTTGAAACGCCGCATCAGAGATACAATACCTATCTCTCAAACTCTCCCTCAATTTGATAAGAACGGTGAAGTAATCTGGACCCCAGCCAAAGAATTGGACATGCAAGTGATTCAAAGCAAGAAGAAGAAAATTACCCAATGGCTAGTTCAGTGGACGGGTTTACCCAAGGAAGACTCCACCTGGGAAGATGCTCAGTCTATCCTGACTCATTTTCCAGACTTTGGCAGCCGAGGGTGACTTGCCACGCAAGGGGGGGATACTTGATAGAGTTAATCTCCTCAGCTCACATCCTCGACCATCTTTATCTTTTGTTAGCTAGAGTATTGGCCCAACATGCCCAAGTTAATTACCAGCTGTAGGATATGATTGATGTGGTCCCCGTGCACATGTCAATCCTCTTTTGTATGAGATTAGATGCAGACTATATATGCCTAACCCCATTCTCAAAAGTTGGTCAATGAAAAAAGATAAAACTTAAATTTCCTTTCTTTCCAGTTTATCATTTCAGTTTGGCTCTACCATCCTGCTAGTACTTGAATGATGAGCATATATAGCCTTTTATGTTATTGATGTTTAATTCCCTTAGCTATACAACTTGCTGGACCTGAGTTTTGTGTAGGAAGTCTTTTGTCATGGGTTTTGATGTTCAACTTCTTGAGGATTGAGCTATTTTTTATGGATGTTTTGTTTCACTGATAATGCAACTTAGTCAATTATGATTTTATTCCATGGTTTGTTTCCTTACCTTAATCCCAATTGAGCATCTAAACACTAATTAAATGCTTGTGTTTATTCCTCCCCTGTGGGTAAAAAGTGAAATTGGCACGAGCTTAGAACTTCATTTTTCATCCCGAATGGTTATGTAGGTGATTGGTAATGAAGTTCTTTAGTTTCAGAAATAAAAATGTAATTTTCACAGCTTGATGCTACAAAATTTTTCTGCTCAACTGATTCATATTAGATCTTCTAATCAGAAGTATAATGCTTACAGCTTGTGACTACAAACTTTTCTATGAACCTGATGAGAATAATATGGTCAGACCCTCTATTTCTCAATTGTATTATCAATGTTCACTTCTAACTGACAAGGGTTTCAAAAAGTTCCAAAAATTAATTTTCTGATGGAACTGTCAATAAAACTGTCAACCGGCATTTCTATCAAATCCCTCATGAGAAATTTTCTGATGGACAATCCAATTGTGTGGAACTTTCAGACTCCAAATAGTTATTGCATAAGCTCACATCTTGCCTGAGAGGGAAGACATTTCTTCTCTCACTGAGCATCAACTCCTAAATGCTTAGACCAGACAGCGTACATAATTAGATGCAGCTTTAACTGGCCTGTGTTCTGGGAGTGAATTCATTCAGCACTGTATCACTGCTATAGTTCTTGGACAATTCTTATGCATTCTGACATTGGACAGTTGGTCGACCTACCCACAGCATATCCCTCCTGCAAAAGAATATAACCGAATGGAGTATTAAGCTTTGGGCCTAGACAAAATGTTAAGGCTCGTATGATCCCATGATACTCCTGAACAACCGCAAACTCCAGCATGGACTGATTTGAGCCTATTTAGCTAGCCCCAAAGAAATGGTAAAGTACTGTGGGGTTACCTTTTGAAGGGCAGACATCACTGCTTTGAGTGCTGGTGAATTTACTTTTGCATGGCTTGGTACCTGAGACAGATAAAGAGATGAGTCATCATCTATCACAAGATGAACAACTTATTCCTTTGCTAAAGTTGACATGTCTGTAATGTAAGTAGCATCATGAAGTGGCTCCCTCCAGAGAGGACCAGAAACAACTAGTGACATAGAAAATCATTTGCAATCGGGAATTCTCAACTAGAAAATCAAGCTCATATGGACATTACACAACAAGCATCTTGTCAGTATTTTAAAGTCATCACCACAAATTTACACAAAGAACAAATGAAATGCACTCATTCACATTTGAGAATTCATATCACATTTTCTGCATTCATGACATATGCCAAGAAAAAATGAAATTTGAAATGCATCAAGGCATGTTTTGCAAGAAGGAATATGATTTTGACTGCAACAAGATGAATGGCTGCTAATATTGTTAGGAAAAGTAATAGAATGGAAATAACAACTCCAACCATAAAAGGATGAATATGCAAGGAAATAAAATGAGTAAAGAAAAGTGAACACCAGATATAACATGGTTAGGCAAGGTGTCTACGTCCACGGAGTAGCAACAATAAGAACTTCCACTATGATAATGTGGGTACAAGAGATACATAACTTCAAGAAGCTACTTGAAGGAAACTCTCTCTCACACTTATTTTGCTACCTAACCACAACTACACTCTCAACATGTAGTAAACACTCTTCACTTTTTACTTGGATGAAGATGTTTCTCTCTTTCTATAGTTTGGACTCTCTGCCTTCGTTATATTGCTGCAGTCTTTCATGCCAATATATAGGCAGTGCTCTTTATGGTAGGTTGAAGTTGTGAAATGAAAAGCAAAGTCATGCTTCTCCATTTCTTACGTTCTATGTTTGCATGCTACATTAATTGCATGTTTCCTTCATCAATTAATGACAAAGACTTCAATCACCATCTTGTACTATCATTTTCAACAAAAACTGCTCCCTCCTATAGCTCTACCATGCAGCTATAGTCTTCTTCAATTAATGGGTCAACTAAGCATGGTTTCTCATGCTTTCATCATGTGATTTACCACATGGTTTCTCACCTCCAATTAAGGAGGGACTGACCCATCAAATATCTGAATCTAGATGGGAAATGGATTAGTGAATCTTCAGATGGGTTAAGGGATACTAACCAGTCTGTTATTTTTAGCCTCTGTTTGAACAGAATTACATCCAATTGCTTTTTACACCTTCCGGTTTATTTGAACTCAAGGCAAAGCTAACCTAAACCCTCCCAAGTGAATTGGAAAATAAAAAATAAAAATCCCCAAAAATTCTATAGCCAAGAGATGATGAAGGATGCGGAGATGATGACCGAGAAGACTACAAAGTCTTCGAACCTTATCCCCTCGCTGGACTTCTTCTCCATAAAATGCCTCTATGGTGACAAATCCATTCATAGTTTCATCTTGACTTCCTATATGGGTTGACTGATGGATCTTTATGGTGTTTAAAAGTCTTAGTGGTTTCCAGACTGCTCCATTTCTTCATTCCAGATTTCCAGCCACAAAGCCTCTCAAAGTTTCTTCCTGTTAATTTTTCTTTTCAAGTTGCGAATCTCAGTAGCCCAAACGTACTGAGGCTGTTCCTCCTCCGATTTCTTCTCTTTCTTCTTTCTTTTCCTCTGGTTTTTTTTTTTCATCTTCTTTCTTCTACTCCATATCAAACCTCGAACTAGCCAGCTTTCATAGTGGGTTTGCATGCTGTTCAACTCGGTTACCGACTGGTCGGTATACGGATTATGTCGGATCGGTAACGATTTCAGAAATGAATTACCGACAAAGTTCGGTTTGGTAGACGGTTTAGAATAAAAAGCCTCGGTTCAGTGCCTAAGCCAGCCCTTTATCTTGCTTCTTTCCATTCTTAGGCTTTGCACAGTGTTATTCCTGTTCGAAGTAAGTGATGGCCTACCCACTCCGCCTTCTCCTCCTTTCTTCAATTTGTCCTCTAGTTTTCTTCTCTGCTTTGTTTCTGTTTATCTTTATCTCTTTAGGGTTGTACCTGTTGTTTTTCTTCTCCACTGTATGTATTTGTTGCTGCCTTTTGGCTTTAAATCTTTGCCATAAACAAAGACCAGCAACACTACAGGTCCACACTTATTCAGTTACCACCAATACAGAAATAATTCCTCCTCCTCCTCCACCATCTGGTAAATTCATGTACGATGTCTTCCTCAGTTTCAGTGGTACAGATACCCGCAAATATTTTACAGACCATCTTTATATTGCTCTCAAACAGAATGGTATATTCACTTTTAGAGATGATGAAGAACTCGAGAGGGGGAAATCGATTGGTCCAAACCTCTTGAAAGCAATCGAGGAATCAAGATATGTGATTGCTGTTTTCTCACGAAACTATGCCGATTCTGCATGGTGTTTGGATGAGATTGCTAAGGTCGCCGATTGCATGAAAGCCATGGGACAACAAGTCCTCCCAGTGTTCTACGATGTTGATCCAAATGAGGTACGAAGACAAACAAGGGATCACTTTGGGAAAGCATTTGAGAAGCATCAAAAGCGGTATAAAGCGGAACCAGACAAGGTAAAAAGGTGGAAAGAAGCTCTTTTTCAAGTGGGTAATCTCTCTAGATGGCATCTACAAGATGGCTAAGCTTTCCATATATGCAGGAACGTAAACAGGAATTGAAAATGGGTTTGGCTAATTTTAGTGAGGGACGGATCCAGGATGTCAAGTTCGGGTTGGCTAGATCAATAAAAAAGTTTTTTCTTGCTAAGAGTAACTCCAACAGCTTCCCTATAATTTTTATATTATAGTGAAGTAAAGTTAAAGCTCTTTTCCTTCTTCAACTCCAACAGATTCTTTATTTTATAGCAATCTCTAAACTGTCCATAATCATTCCTTAAAATTTTAGAAATTGCTGTAAATTTAGGGAATTTGGTTTTCTTTTTCTTCACTGTCCTTAAAATAGGGATAACTATAGGAATCTATTGGAGCAAAAAAGACTCATTTTTCCCTAAACTAGAGTAAAATAAAGATATAGGGAAGCTGTTGGAGTTGTTCTAAAAGCATATAAATTTTAAAAGTAATTGAGTTTTGTTTTAGGGAATCAGAAACTGAGAGAAAATTGCTGTGTATTCTCATTGATAATAGGGGTCTCTTTATATAGAAGATTACAATGTATAGAATCTGAACATGCAAGGAAAGTAATTCTACATTGAATAGGATTCTAAATCCTTCTATAACCCTATTACCACTAGGTCAAGTAACATAGAGTTTTGGCCAAACACAAAATAGAGATTTCCTTAAACACTCCTTCTTGTGTTGCCCAAACTTGGTGCTCCTCTCGTTGCCTCGCTAAAAACCTTGCCGAGTAACAAAAACCCAGTGGGACAAAAATAACCTCGGTCGAAGGAGAAAAAGAGCACAACACACCCTTCACGTTTCGAGATGAACATGTAGACATCTCCCCCTGATGTCTGCGCCTCCCCCTGATGACTATGATCATGGGAGTTCAGATAGTTTCTGCAAACCAATTCTTGCCACATATTTCTCGAATGTGGATTTAAGCAATGACTTAGTAAACAAGTTAGCCACATTGTCCTCAGAACAAACCTGATTCATTTTGATCTCGAGGAGCTTCTGTTGTTGCTGATTACAGAAGAATTTGGGTGATATATGCTTGGTGTTGTCGCCTTTGATGTAGCATTAGCATTGCTTCATTTGTTCAATGCAAGTAGCATTATCCTTATAAATGCTCGTTGGCTCATCTGTGGTAGACTTCAAACCACAATTACTTTGAACATGCGTAATTATGGATCGTAACCATATACATTCACGAATCGCTTCGTGAAGAGCAATAATCTCTGCATGATTCGAAGAGGTAGCGACTAAAGTCTGCTTTGTAGACCTCTAAGATATCGCAGTGTTTCCAATGGTGAATATATAACCAGTTTGAGAATGACATTTTTGTGGGTCAGAGAGATACCCAGCATCAGCAAAACCTTCCAAAACACCTATATCATTTTGGGATGGGGAGAGGGAATGCAATCCACCATGTGTGGCGTTCCGGCTATTTGATAGGTTCGAATCCATCACATCTCTGTAGGGATAGAACAAGCCCATATTGATCGTACCACTTAGGTATCGAAAAATATCTTTAACACCAGTCCAATGGCGTCGTGTTGGTGCAGAGCTATATCTAGCTAACAAGTTCACAACAAAAGAGATGTCCGGTCTCGTGCATTGTGCTAAGTACAATAATGCGCCTATTGCACTTAGATATGACACTTCTGCCTCTAACACTTCTTCGTTGTCATCTTTTGGACAGAATGGATCATTCTTTGGATCAAGATTAAAATGCCCAAGCATCTTTTGGGTATAAGCTGATTGATGAATCAGGATACCATCTTCACGGTGCTCAAGTTCCAAACCGAGGCAAAACCGTGTTTTCCCAAGATCTTTCATCTCAAACTCGGATTTCAAGTGTTCAGCGGTTTACCTTAACTCTTTAAGGGTGCCAATTATATTCATGTCATCGACATAGATAGCTACTATTGCAAATCCGGAACGTCATTTTTATGAACACACATGGGCATAGTTCATTGTTGACATATCTCTTCCCAATCAAGTAGTCACTTAGACGGTTATACCACATCCGTCCGGATTATTTCAATCCATATAGTGAGCTTTTTAATCTTATAGCCAACGCGCTCCGTGGTTTAGAGCCACTTGATTTGGGTAACTGAATTCCATTTGGAACTTTCATGTATATTTCCGTATCTAGATCCCCATATAGATACGCTGTAACCACGTCCATAAGTTGTATGTTTAATTTTTCAGAAACTACCAAACTGGTAAGGTAGCGGAACGTTATGACATCCATTTCAGGAGAATAGGTCTCCTCGTAGTCGATTCCAAGCCGTTGTGAGAAACCTTGAGCCACAAGGCGAGCTTTGTACCTTACAATCTCGTTTTTCTCATTATGGTTTCTAACGAGTACCCATTTATGACCAACTGGTTTGGTGTTGGGCGGTATTGGTACAATTTTGCCAAATACCTTTCTTTTCGTTAGAGAATCAAGTTCTACCTGGATCGTATATTTCCATTTTGGCTAATCAGCTCTACGTTGGCATTCATTAACGGAGCATGGTTCGATGTCATCGGTCTCAATAATATCACATGCTACTGAATACTCGAATACATCATCAATGATGATGGAGCTTCTATCCTACGTCCCATGTACACTAGTGTAATTCACAGAGATCTCTACGTTCTCAGGGATAGGTTCTGACATTGAGGCGTCCCCCAATGATGTCTCTTGGACATAACCATAATCTAGAATATTCTCATGGGACGAATTTTGAGTATCGATGATCAAAGGATTTGTTTGTGCCTCATTCGTTCGTTTTCTAGGGCGAGTATCCTAACCAATTGGTCTACCGCGCTTCCTTACGGGACCTGCAACCATAGATGCCACATCATTACCATGTTGGGCAATGGCGCCATCTCCTGGTGTCACGGGAGTGGTGTTATGTCCATTATTAGGGACATCAATCCTTACAGGCACGTTTGAAGCAGGTATGTGTAATCTCGTCACTTTGGCAACATCAGAAAATGCATCAGGCAGAGTATCTGCTACGTTCTGGACCTTGATTATTCTTCGTACTTCAAGTTCGGACTGTACGATACGGGGATCGAGATGAGACATAGTGGGGACAGGCCACGACAATTCCTGTTGTTCCTGTTGAACATCTGTGTTCTTATTTCCCTCTAACAGCGGGAAGATTGTCTCATCAAAGTGACAATCTGCAAATCTAGCGATAAAGAGATCGCCTGTCAAGAGTTCAAGATAGCGGACGATGGTTGGAGATTCATATCCAACATAAATGGCCATTCGTTGTTGAGGTCCCATCTTAGTACGATGTGGCGGGGTAATAGGCATATAAATAGCACACCCAAAAATGCGTAAGTGCTAGATATCATGCTCGTACCTAGTCACTAGCTATAATGCAGAATAAGATTGAGTGGCAGTGGGTTGCAGACGAATTAGCGTCGTTGCATGCAATATTGCATATCCCCAAGCAGAAACAGGAAGACTGGTGCTCTGCGAGACCATTTTGGGTATGAACATAGGGAACTGGATGCTCAACATCAATCCCCAATGACATGCAATAGTCATTGATGTTTTCGATGTAAACTCCCCAACATTATCAAGTCGAATTGACTTAATTGGATGGTCAAGGTAGTGAGCCCGTAGACGGATAATCTGGGCAAGGAGTTTAGCATAAGAAGCATTGCGAGTGGACAACAGCGCGATATGTGACCAGCGTGTTCATGCATCAACCAATACCATAAAGTATTTAAAAGGTCCGCATGATGGTTGAATTGGTCCACAAATATCCCTTTGGATTCTCTGTAAGAACGGAATAAGTATTTTGGGATCCTTTGAGTAGGACGGTCTCAGTCTTAATTTCCTGAATGAATAGGCTTTGCAGAATGCGCGAGGGGCCTTAGAAGTAGCCAATGAGGATTTTGGTTGGGCCGGAGCGTCTATAGCGCTATTAGAAGCAAAATGTGTGACTACATCTCCCATTATGGCTTTAGAGCCATGGAAATTGGTGTGTGTGGCATCATGGCCACTAGGAGGAACAACCACGGCGTCATGCTCATGGTTGGCGCCATTTATGGCATCATCACTAGGGACAGGGGAGGCCTTTTGGTGGCCCAAGACAGCAGCAGTGCCTGAGTCTGTAGTTTTTGTGGTCTTGCTAAGTCTGGGAATCAATTTTTGATTCTTACTTCTTCTCACTCTGAAGAGTGGATATCCGTGTGAAGTTTTTAGTATATGGAGCATCATATCACGACCAGGATGTCCTAGTCGGTCATGCCAAAGCCAATATGTGTCTGAATCCAAGAGATCTTCTCTTATGACATTATTGGATTCAATTGGTCGAATTGCAGTGACATAAAGTCCACTAGATTGACACATAAGCTTCTCTAAGATGCGCTTTCTGCCGCAATCATTAGAGGTAATGCAAAAGAATTTTATTCCATTCTCATTATGCGTTTCCGCATGAAATCCGTTGGCTCTTATATCTTTAAAGCTCAATAAAGTTTGATTTTCCTTACGAGCGTAGAGAGCTTCAGTGACTTTAATCAAGGTGCCATTTGGCAAAAGAATTGGGCCATTCCATGTCCTTGAACTAAACCTGATGGCCCAGCCATCGTAGTCACAGAGGAATATGTAGGCAACATCTCTAAGAATAATTGCCTATGTTGTAGAATGGTGTGCGTAGTCGCACTATCCGCGAGACATTGTAGTTCATCCATTCCTAAAAGAAAAGCTCATAATTAAAAAGGAGTCATAAAGGAAAGAACTCAACTTTTATTAATAAGCCAGATGGAATTATATCATCGTTTTTTTAATCAAAGAAAATCTATTCCAAAAAGAAACTAGCTAATGCAAACAATGGCAGTCATCTAACTTCTTTCGGTAATTTCAATGCAAATGTGACCAAGTGAGTAGAGAGATGTTAGTGGAGCAAGGCTCGCTTAAGTACCACTTATCTCAAAACCTTCCTAGACATCACACTTACAAGGAGTAAGCCTACTTAGAAGAAAGATTAAACCATTGGCATCTACTACAAATAATATGGAAATTGCCTATATCTCTTGGAAAATAAAAAGACTTAATCAAAATCACCAGTTTCTAGGTCTTGATCTTTGTAGTCTTCCACCCTTAGATCGAGATCACCATCTTGATCTTCTTGTTCCATGTAGTTGGCCTCCCTTGCTTCACGATACATCTTGTATGCGTTTGCAACGTTTTGGGATGCACTACACTTCTTTGCCCAATGTCCACTTGATCCACATAGAAGACAAACATCTTTATGGTCAGGCTCCCTTGATCGAGGTGCATTTGACGCACAATTTGGATGGCTATTGTTCTTGGTGGCATCACCACCATGGCCGGAGGCTCCGCCTCTCTCTCTTTTCACACGTTGACCTCCACGATTCTGTGCACGCCTATCTTGGTGATTTCCTTCCTCTTTAAGGCAAGAATATGGACCAGACCGTCCAGAATTGTCCCTACTCTTAGGGTTTTGCTCCTTGCGTCCTCTCTTGGGGGCGCGACTATAGTTAGACTCCGGAATAGACTTAGTTCTCATGGGTCTAGCATTATAGTTCTTCACAAGGATATTGTCGTGCTTTTCAGCTACATTCATGGCGTCAATGAGCTCATGAAACCTTGTGATACATCCTGCATTCACATCAATCCGATAATTCTTCGAAACCATCAGGGTAGAGACGAGGAAGATAGAGAGAGTCTTCTCGATCAACATCGTATCAGTTATGGTTTGTCCATAGAAATCCATCAAGGACTTGATACGAAGGGCTTCCGAGTTATAATCAAGTACAGACTTGAAGTCACAGAAGCGGAGGCTATGCCATCTTACTTCTAAATCAGGAAGCAGGGAGTCATGAGCGTTGCCAAATAAATGCTGAAGTTCCACCCATAGTTTTCTGGGGTCTTCCTCATTGAGGTATGCACTTTGGAGCGCATCATTCATGTGCCTTGTCATGAGAATTATGGCCTTGGCTTTATTTTCTTCGAAAGCACGAGTTTGCTCTACAGAAAGCACGTTCTGACTAGGCTCTTGGATGGTTTCCAGAAGTCCATCAGCCTTAAGATGTTGGCGCACATCTCGGACCCACCTATGGTATCCTGCGCCAGTTGTCTCTAGTGGAACAAATTTCAACTTATTTAGGTAACTCATCTTGAAAAACAACACAAGATTAGGGTTAGTTTCGGAGCATAAAAGGCTACCACGAAAACAATAAGAATTTATGAGCGTAGTCGCTTCCAAGAAATTAAGGATTTCTGAGCGTAGTCGCTTCCAAGAAAATTCGATTCCAAGAGTGGTTTTGGATTAGATCAAAATAATGACGTATGTGCTCGATCTTTTTTCTTCTCAACAAACTCTAAGTTTGAAGGACTCTACAAGCTCCAAGCTTGGAGTGAACACGAACCCCCACAGTTCGGCTTTTAAGTCTCCCCTATGAAGAAGAAAGGGGGGGTAGAAGAAGGGATGTTGGAAGTCCCAGAGAAAAGAAGAAGAAATTGAAAAACTTCAAAAACGGGAACTTTTAGAAAAATTTACTTTGAAAGGATGCCGGAAATCTTGGCCTGAAAAGGGGTGTTGAAGATGACTGAAAAAAGGTGTTGGAGTCGCAGGAAAATTGGTTGGAAACTGATGGTGGCCGGAGGTAGGCCGGGGTGTGCAGGGCTGCTGCAGGGGTTGTGCGGAGGCTGTGATGAGGATGTGTAGGGCCTGTTGGCAGCTGCTGCGCAGGGGCTCCGCAGGTGTCGACAGATGTCGGCATGTGTGTGCGGGGCTGTCAGCAGTTGTCCGCAGGTATGCGCGGGACTGTCGGCAGGGGCTGGCACAGGGGTGCGCAGGCTTCGGCAGATGCACTTGGGGCTTCTCTGCATTTGTCGGCAGCACTCGACAGGAAGCGTGTAGGGGCCTCGGCAGGGACTCAGCAGATGCTTGCAGGGGGCAGGGACTGGTCCGATTTTTCCGACTTCTGGTTCAGGGATTTTCCGACTGTTTCTGGGTTCTTTGAGGCTAGGGCTTCAATATGTGGGGTGGTGTATGTTGGGATTTGAGGGCTACGAAATTAGGGTTTCAGGGTTAGGGCTTCGTGCTAATAATGTGTTTTAGGAAATCAGAAACTGAGAGAAAATTGCTGTGTATTCTTATATAGAGGATTACAATGCATAGAATCTGAACATGCAAGGAAAGTAATTCTACATTGAATAAGATTCTAAATCCTTCTATAACCCTATTACCACTAGGTCAAGTAACCTAGAGTTTGGGCCAAACACAAAATAGAGATTTCCTTAAACAAGTTTATTTTTAATATCTATGTGATACACATTTCATCAATTAACAATAATTGTATCAACTGTAAATAATTGAATTTAGAGAAATATAGCTCATTTACTATACTCAATTCCATCATGAAAAAGAATAGAAAAAAGCTAGAAATATTTTGATATTAAAATTAGTAAAAAAGAATAGACTCAGAAAAGAAAAAGAAAATGAAAATTAGTAAAAAAAAAAAAAATTTGTAAAAGAAGAAAGAAAGAAAACGGAAAAAAAAAAACAAGAAGAAGAAGAAACCTATTCTATTATCTGTGTTAAACCAAAGCTTTAACCAACTGGTCTATGAGAAACTCATGCAAGTATTGTACATTGTATGGTATACAAAATTTTTTGAAAGAAATTTGGTTTAGGCTGCAGCCCAAGTAGCATTGTATATGGCTACGTCCATGTTTCCAGGTACCTATACTACATTGATAACTTTTCAGATAAACCTTTTTATTACGTTAGTTGTGATTTCTTACGAATATAATTGAGAATTCGTTAATCAAAAGCAGAGCTAGACCGTATTACATTTGTCTCAAAAACTATAAAGGTGCCAAGAAACCTTGGTGTAGAACAAAATCAAATTAAATTTCTAATTCTTCTAATTAGAAATTCAGAATGAAGAAATATATTGGCATTATGTAATGTTCCACTATCTTTATCTAATTGTAACTTTATATCTTGTACATAATATATGGTGAGAATGATTATTTCATTACTTTACAGGTACGAATCCAAAGTTATTCAAGAAATTGTTGAAAAGATTTTCACTGAGTTAAATCAAATAATCTCGATATCTGAGGGTTTAGTTGGGATGGATTCTCACCTCAATGTAATGCTTTCGTACTTAAACATTGGGTGTCCCAATGTTCGTATCATAGGGATTTGTGGCATGGGTGGTATCGGTAAGAGAACAATTGCACAAGTGGTTTTTGAAAGGTTACAAGCTCATTTTGAAGGTTGCAGCTTTCTTGAGAATGTTAGAGAGGTAACTGAAAAGCAAGGTGCAATTCATTTACAAGAGAAACTTCTTTTGAATTTGCTGAAATGTAGTGTAAATGTACAGAACCCTAAAATGGGAAAAAATATAATGAGGCAGAGGCTGCGTACTAAAATGGTTCTTATCATTCTTGACGATGTGGACCAAGAAGAACAATTGGAAGCATTGTGTGATCAGGAATCGTTTGGTCCAGGGAGTAGAATCATCATAACTTCTAGAGATGAACATTTGCTCAGTGCAGTTGAAGGAGATAAAATATATAAGGTGAATCCACTAACTGATGCTGAAGCTCTTCAGCTTTTCAGTATGAAAGCCTTCAAGAAAGACCAGCAGGTTGGAGAAGAAATTCTGAAGCTATCCAAAGAATTTTTGAAATATGCTAATGGCCTTCCACTAGCTATTAAAGTTTTGGGTTCTTCTGTTAAGGGTAGAAGTGTAGGGTTATGGTTAAGTGCATTGGATGGACTTAAAGAAAATCCTGAAAAAAAAATTATTAATGTTCTCAAAGTCAGTTTTAATGGATTAAAACCAAGACAAAAGAAGATTTTTTTGGACATTGCATGTTTCTTTAAAGGGGAGAGCATAGATCGTGTAAGAAGAATATTACAAGGTAGTGATGCCCACTGTCCAGACTTTGATGTACAAGTTCTCCTGGACAAATCTCTGGTAACTATGTTTGGAAGAGAATTGGGGATGCATGACTTGGTACAAGAATTGGGTTGGGCAATTGTTCGTCAAGAATGTCATGAAGAGCCTGGAAAACGTAGCAGGTTGTGGCTTGCCAATGAAATCATCCATGTACTTGGTCGGAATAGGGTAATGAAACAGCTGAGTGCTGAAACTCATCTATTTTTTAATATTTTTGATAATGGTCTATCTTGTGCAATAACTAATTCTTTGTTCTTTGTTATTAGGCGACGAGTGCAGTTCAAAGCATATTCCTCGAAGGTCCAATAGAAGAGGATGTTGTTCACTCAATTGATAATGCCTTCTCAAATATGGACAGACTAAGATTGCTCAAGATTAGGAATGTGAAGTTTCCCTGAAACATCAGATATCTTTCTAATGAGTTACCGTATCTTGAATGGCATGAGTGTCCTCTGGATTCTTTCCCGTCAGACTTTCAGCCGTAGAAACTTGTTGAAGTTCACATGCATTTTAGCCGCTCAAACAACTATGGAGGGGAAAAAAGTAAGATCACAATTAATTTTATGCATGTTTATAAAGCGGATAGTTTAGATTCTAGTCTCATTTATAAGAAATGTTACTATGTGTTAATGTATGATATGTATACAATTGTCTTAAAAGTGGTAAAATGAGTCATCAAAATAGAAATGCTAGTCCTCAAAGTGGTAACATGAGTCTTCAAAGTGATAAAAATATTTGATGTAAGAAAAATATTAATATATCATAATATTATCCCGCATTTATTAGGAAAGATGAAGCAGCTTTTTTTTTAGGCAATGATGAAGTAGCTTTTTTGAATTACATATATAAGGTCCCTGGCCGTTCTCAGTTACAGACATCCATAAAAATTATTTTGGCATACTGCCATTCTCATACCAAGGTTGGACATTACTCTCACGTCAACCTTTCTGTAATTCTACTAATTTCTGTAATTTGGAATCATAAAGGAATGTGTAATTATTCTTTTGAATCACGTGATTATGATCTTCGGTATTATACCAGGGATGGAGCATGCTACGGCTTATAAATCTGAGTGGTTCACCATACCTGAGGTCGACTCCAGACTTCACGGAGGTTCCTGATCTTGAAACCTGAGTGCTTCAAGATTGCACATGTTTGGTGGAGATTCACCCGTCTCTTGGATTTCTGAAGAAACTTGTCTCTTTGAATATAAAAAATTGCAAGTCTATTAAGAGCATTACCTTCCATTACTTGTAATCCCTTCAAATATTGAGGCTTTCACTCTGTTCCGGACTCAAGAAGTGTCCAGAAATTGAAGGAAATAAGAAAATCTTGGTGAAGCTTCATTTGGATGGGACCAGCATTAAGGAATTGCCTCCCATCAATTGACAGATTCACTGGTCTAACCATGTTGGATCTGACAGGTTGCTCCGAAATTGATGAGATACCTGAGTATCTGAATGGTATGAAATGCCTGGAGTTATCCTTTATTGAAGGCATGAAGAATCTACAGTATCTATCGTACCGAGGATGTAAACATCTAGTTTCAAAATCATGCAAAAGTTCTGGCTTCGTTATCAAATTTGATACAGCTAGACTTGAGTTATTGCAATTTGATGGATGGAGCAATTCTCAGTGATTTTACCAGCCTAATCTCCTTAAGATTGTTGGATTTAAGTGGTAATTGTTTTGTGCGATTACCTGAAAGTATCTCTCAATTCTCAAAGCTCGAGACTCTGACCTTGAGTCATTGCAGACAGCTTCAATTGCTTCCCAGAAGCTTCCGTTAAGTCTTGAAGACGTGTTTGCACAAGATTGTACTTCACTGATGGATTACCCAAATCAAATCAAAGTATTACATTCATCGGAGTCGAGAATGACTGTGGTTAGTTCCCTCGATTCTTCAACATTTGAAGTCTCACAAAGTTCCACAATATTTAGTTTTTTAAGAAATCAGGGGGAAGCTATGAACCTTTGTGTGAAATTTAAGAATATAGAGGGAAAACAAGTTGATCGTTCGGTAGTGACAAATCTACCGTTTTTAAAAGACAATGAAGTATCTCTCTCTCTCTCTCTCTCTCTCTCTCTCTCTCTCTCTCTCTCTCTCTCTCTCACACACACCCCTCCCCCCCCCCCCCCCCCCCCCAAAAAAAAAAAAAAAAACAAAACAAAAACAGAGCATATACCTATCCTTCTTCTCAACTACTAGTTAATGGTGCTTTTGTGATCTACGTTGCAGATGTCTTCCCGGTTAAAATTGTTTGGCATACATCTTAAAGATGAAATTCCAAAGTGGTTCAGCACTATATCTACTAGAAATCACATATCAATCTCGATACCTCAAAATCTGGCTGATGATAACAAGTGGGAGGGGTTTGCCGCGTGTGCTATATTCTCAGTCAAGGGGCATACTGCTCTCTCCCTTATTGAATCGGATCCTGATTTTTCTAATTACTTGTATCAAATCACATTGGAAACTGATGTTGTGCGTCTGAAACCAGATGTGTTGGAACTGGAAGTAGGCCCCTGTGGATCAAGTTCTCATCTGCGTGTGATTTTCTTTATGTCTCGTTCGAAAGTTCAACAGTGGGGTTTAAATAAATCAACTGTGGTGAGGGCTTTATTTGAAACCACCAATCCATCCATGGTGGTCCAAAAATGTGGAATTCGTCTGGTCTATGAGCAAGATGCTGGATGGCATTCCAGAATAATATTCGATAAATGGGATGATCAGATTTGTCTGAATGAAGTTGAGGATGAACTTGAGGACGCCGCCACTGTATTGGAGTCTGCGTGGCTGAATGAAGTCGAGGATGCCCCCCTGTACGGGAGTCTGACTGGCTTAGTCAATCTATGAAATGGTAGAATATATTTATTTTTTGGATATCTTCACGAATGGTGTATGAACTTTAGGCCATTCTACACTTTGGTATACCAACTTTCATAACTATCAGAATAGTGTATCAAGTTTGCTCAAATCTTTCATTTTGGTGTATGCCGTTAAATTTTCCGTTATCTTTACAAAAAAAAAAACTGACAAAACTAAAGTGTAGAATGCTTAAAGTTCATACACCATTTGTGATGTTTTCCCTTTATTTTTTGATCCACAACTAGCTAGTTAAATGCCGCTTTTGTATTTCTATCCGCTTAATTGAATGTATTGTCAATTAATAAATATTGCAGTGAGAAATTCATTCCACCCTTGGAAGAAGAATCCACACTTGTGCTGAGAAAGAACCTTGAGTCTGTTTTTCCAAGATTCCTCGAGGTTGATCCGTCTATGTGTCTCGCTAGCTAGTTTATATGATATCTCTCTAATCTCTATTCTCTATCATTGAAATAAAAGAGATTGCTAATTAATTAAATTTGGCATTTTCAATATTTCAGGGACTAAACCATTATTCTGCAACTTTTAAATTTAACCTGAGACGAAGCCCGAGTTGGTTTCAGTCGTTTGTCTCTAATACAAGGTCAAATTTTACCGTAGCATCAATCAAGTTGCCTCAAAATCTACACAAGAGCAAGAACTGGATGGGATTTGCAATATACGCATCACTTGTAGAGGAAGTAGGGGAGACAATGAAAGAGGACAACTATTGGGTATATATTACACTAACGACTGGGGATAAATCTCGTAAGAGGATTTCCCTATAACTTAAGCACATCAGGCCATTGTCAGAAGAACAGCATCAACTATTGGTTATTTACATACCATCGGCACAGATTCCAGAAGCGTTGTTCACTCATACATTAACAAATGCAATGGACTTTTACATAGATATCAGTGATAGCCCTCATGTAAAGGTTCAAAGGTGTGGGTTCTGTATTGTGTACCAGGAAGATATGTAAGGGTTTGCTGATACAATTATCCGGTGCATGCAAAAGGAAGATTCTCTTGAATTTCATGATAAGTTGGTGATAGAAGAATGGATAAAGTTGATACGATTGCAAGTTCCCCATATAAAGGGAATGAAAGAACGGGATTCCAGAACCCCATGGAAAAAGTACTTTGAATTGCATTCCCTAAAATATAGAAACTGGGTCTCTCTCTCTCTCTCTCTCACATATACATAATTTTTACTACTACTTGTAGTAGTAGTTTATTATTCTATTATTATTACTACTACTACCACCACCACCACCACTATTATTACTACTATTGCTGCTGCTGCTACCACTACTACGTACTACTCCTATTATTATTATTTCTTCTTCTTTTATGGCCTTTTTATTGACATTTGAACTTATATTTACAGGACTGGTCTAACCCTCGTGCTGCTTATTGTGTCTTCGAGAGAGTTGAAATCTCCAAGTTGAAATTGTTCATGCCTTTCATCAACCAAGGCAACTCTTCAGAACTCCAACTGCCTCTGAATGTGTTCGATGATGATAATTGGTTGGGGTTTGCCATATGTTCTCGGTTGTCCCACAACCAATATCCAAACATTAGTGTTGGCAGTACTGCTCCTGATTCAGAGGATGCTATGCTTATTTGCCGTTTGGACTCTGATATATGTTGCCTGGCCGCACTTATTTGATTTCTGGTTTCAATTAAGTTTAAAGATTCGAGAGCCATCAGAATACAATGCGACTTGCTTCTATTATATACCACGCACTGGAGTTTGTAGTAAGGTTTGGAGACAATTAAAATTGGCAAGGATAACTATGTGGTTAATTGTCTAGCCAATGCTTAGCAGTGCATAGTTGTGCCCTTCGTCTACTATTTATGGAGGACATTGAACATCTTGTAGAAACACTGACACTCACCGAATTACCTTGAACATTCCCCAGCATCTGCTGCTCAATAATGGAGAACGTAACTTGTGAGTAGCATTTTGGCTTGGATTAATTTTGTAAGTCGCAATATTGGTTGAAGTTCTGATATATATTTGCATTGAAAAGAGGCAAAGGTCTGCAAGCAAGAGTTTCTTAATGGAGAATCAGTTCCTTACTCTGATGTTTGTTACATAAGAAGTTTATGTTGATATCTTGTTTTTATGCTCCGCACAACACTTGTGTTTGAAGAGCATCAAATTCCTCCTGCATAGCTTGTTCCCATTTTGGATTTCTAGCTGCAGCTCTATTACTTGAAGGTTCAAGATCATCACAGATATCAGCTATACATGTAAAGCCAGAGTAGAATGCATAGCGATCATAGATTTTGATGGACACTGAAGCAAAGTAGCATCTGAAATCATCAAAAGGTTTCTTCTTGAATATCCCAGCTTTGGACCTAGTGATCACATGGTGTTTTTTTGCATTAGCAGAATGATTGGATAACACAGTTTGAACATCCTGCATATTTGCGGTGTATTCCATAGTCTCATGAACCGCAATTGAGTTAGAGCCTTGCTGGATAGGTAAAATGGCCTCCAATTGGCCAGGAGTAAGGACAGAACAACTCTGTATTGTCACATTCAGGAGCAGAAGCAGATGATGAAGTAGAATGGTACTGTTGCAGACTGAGAATGGATTTGAAGAGAGGTTGGAGGAAACAGGTGAATTTGTGTTATCATGAATTTGTGGAGTAGTAGATCTGGATTGGACAAGTAGTGGTGTAAGAACAGGGACATTAAATGAATCATGAATGTGACTAAACAACAAAGGTATATTGCATATCCTCAACTGTTCCTTGAAAGGGAAGACGGTCTTCTTCTCTTGCCTATATCTGTTTTGTTGTACACGGTTTATCTATGAAATGTCTAAGGAGTTTCTTTCGTTGAAATAAATGATGATTTGGTGGTATCGTCTGCACTCGAGAAGCAATTCATTTGTTCTAAGTTCACCTAAAAAGAAATCATTTGCTCTTGAATGACCTCTATCTTAATTTTGTTGTAGTATAAATGTATTATGTATAATATGTCTATATCATGTAATAGGTACTTGAATGTATAATGTCGGTATAAAGACTTGTGTAACATGTTTTATGCCAAGAGGCAACAAACATGGTAATTATCATCATTGAAGATAACCAAGTAGAGTTATTTTGATGATGATCATAGTTACCAAATTGGTTTTCTCTTAGAGTATTCACACTAACTTTGTACTCCTAAATAAACCCTTCATTGAGAGACGAATAAACACACATTACTCTCTCCCTTTCTATGTTAATTTATGTTTGTCCTCAAACACGTTATCAGTCTAGAATTAGAATAAAAAATTGACAAGAGAAAAAAAGTTCATCATTCAATCGAAGTCATTTCTCCAAACCAACAAAAAACCTCCAAACCCTAGCACATATCAAAGCCCTTGATCCCAGAAGCCCATAATCGACCTCAGAACCGGCTGTCGGGAGATTTGAACTGCTGACAGACCGCTGCTGAGTCTTGCCGAGCAGCTGCCGAGTAGCTGCCTAGAAGCTGCAGAGGAATTGCGCAGAAGCTGCCGAACGGATCTGCCGAGACCTGCTGGGAGGATCTGCCGAGCCCCTGCCAAGCACCTGTCAAGGAGCTGCCTAGCAGCTGCGCAGAAGCTGCCTAGCCCTTTCCGAGTAGCTGCCGAGACACCTGCCGACAGATCTGCAGGGCAAGTTTCCGAAGACTTTTCTAGCGATTTTTCTGACATTTTTCCCGCCACTTTTCTAGTGACTTTTCGGACTATTTTCGTGACTTTTTCCGGCAATCATTCCGGTCACCTCCGATAACTTTTTCAGGCCAAATTTCCCGGCAACACTATTTTGAGGTATTTTTTTACTAAAAGTTCCTGTTTTTGAGTTTTTATTCATTTTTCTCCTCTTTTCTTTTTCTCGAGAACTTGCAATCAAAAAGCAGAATTATAGGAATTCACGCTAAACGAACTAAGAGCGTTCGTAATCAATGAACTAAGAGTGTTCATAATATTCGGACTAAGAGCGTCCGTAAGCATCAATTTATGACCCTATTAAACATCATTGTTTCGGTCTAATGTAAATATTCTTGGAAATTGATTTCTTGGTAGCATAGCTCGGAAATCTTATTATTTTAGTTTTCGTGAAAGCTTAAACTCCGAAACAAATATATCATTTCTTCTTATCTTCAGGATGTCGAATGAACCTAGACTCGACTTTCAAATCCTAGACTCAACAGGTTCGGATTATCATAGCTGGAAAACCGATGTTGAGAACCATCTCACATAGAAAGGGATATTGCCCATAATTCAGGCACCAAACATGGGCCTTGTGTTCCAACGAACACCCATAAATCATGCACAAGCAATTATCTTGATGCGACGCCATATGGACAAAGCACTCATATTAGAGTATATGTCCATCAAAAATGCAAGGGACCTATAGGGAGCCCTAGAAGAGTGCTTTGACAATATTCAAGATTCCTTCTTCCCTGACTTGAAGGTTCAGTGGAACAATATACGCTTCTCCGACTTCAAGTCTGTTGCTGAATACAATTCAGAAGCTCTTCGCCTCAAAGCCATGTTGAGGTTATGTGAAAAACCTCTCTCAGAAGAAGAGCTAATTGAGAAGACTCTCTCCACCTTCCCCGTCGCAGCACTTTTGCTATCTAAGTCAATGCTGGACGAATTATGAGGTTCAATGAGCTCATCAATGTTTTGTCGGTAGCTGAAAAGCATGACAACATCCTCGTAAATAATTATAATTCAAGACCCGTTGGAACCAAGAGCGTTCGTGAGGCGAATTATAATGCACCCAAAAAAGGGCGCAAGGAGCGGTACCCTAATAACAGGGGACATGAAGGACGAATGAGTCTATATAACCGCCCCAATGAGGAAGGACACCGCAACTTTAGAGCAGGCACACGTGATGGTAACTCCACACGTGGGGGAGGTAGATATGGCAACACTGGCTGTGGAGGTCGCACTATGCGCCGTGGTGGTAGTAGTAAGCCTCCTAGGGAATATCCACAATATGCACCACCTGCACCTCAAATGAAGGGAGGTAACCACAATGACATGTGTCATCGATGTGGATCAATCGAGCATTGGTTTAAGCAATGCCATGCAAGTACTTAACTAGCTGCACACTATAAGGAGTACAAAGAAGCAAGGGAGCAAGAAGCCAACCTTGCCGAAGATGAAGATGGTGAAGATGTCAATCCTACCGTAGAGGACTTCAAAGTTGAAACTGAAGTGCACGAGGATGCCGCAGACTTTGATTAGAATAGTCCTTTTCTATTTCCCAAGAATGGAAAATGTGCCTTAGTCAATAAATAACAATTGTATTAACTCTTTCTCATGTGGCGCATCGAATGAAGTATGATGTTTAGGAAAGTAATTGAGATCGTGGTATTTAAGCGAGCCTCGCTCCACCAACATCTCTCTCTACTTTCCTGGTCATATTTCATTGGAGTTACCAAACGGATTGAGTAAACTACAATTTGTCTAAGTTTGATTTTATTCTGGATAGACTCTAGAAACTTTGATGTAATTATTGGCTATTTTCCTTATCAATAAAGTGTCGCATTTTTATTCAATGTCATGGACATGTGTTAAAATCCGAACTTTATTCCAAGGGCTGGAAGAACCCTATTGAATTTTAAAGATATAAGAGCCAATGGTTTTCATGTGGAAACACATTGTGAGAATGGACAAAAGTTCCTTTGCATCACCTCTAATGACTACGGAAATAAACGAGTATTAGAGAAACTTATGTGTCACTCTAGTGGATTGTATGCAACCACTATTAGAGTAATTTAATCCAACCATGTTATGAAAGATAATTTATGAGACTCTGACATATATAAGCTTTGGCATGACTGTTTGGGATATCCAGGTCGTGATATGGTAATCCGTATATTAAAGACTTCACATGGACATCCATTCTTCAAAACAAAAAAAGAAGTATGAACCAAAGATTGGTCCAATGAGTTACTTTTAAAACCTATCATTCGTTTTGCAAAGCCTGCTCTTTAGCAAAGGTAGGATCGAGACCATCCTATGCAAAAGACACTAAAGAAAATATACCATTCTTGCAAAGAATCCAATGTGATATTTGTGGACCTATTCAACCAACTTACAGACGTTTAAATATCTCATAATGTTGGTTAACACGCAAACACGCTGGTCATGTGTTGTGCCATTGTTCATCTGTAAAATGCTGCTTATGCTATACTCCTAGCACATATCATATGACAACGGGCTCACTCCCCGAATCATCATATTTAGTCAATTGGGTTTGACTATGCTAGAGAGTTTACATCGAAGACTTTCGATGATTATTTTTGGTCTCGCAAAAATAACTACGATGGTAGCTCAGACATTGGTGATGCGCACCAATCTCCTTATATCCGCTTGGGGTAATGCAATATCACATATAACTATGCTAATTCATCTACGACCTATTGCCACTCAATGTATCTCTGCGTTACAGCTAGTGACTGGGTACAAGTATTTGTACTTACACACACTTGAGTGAGCCATTTATGTGCCAATTGCGCCGCCACAGCGCACTATGATAGGTCCTTATAAACGAGTGAGCAACTCAGTTGATTTGAAACTCCAACAATCGTCCGCCACTTAAATGCCCTTGCAAAGCGATCTCCTTACCGTTAGATTTGCAGATGTCACTTTGATGAGACAGTCTTCCCGACGTTAGGGGGAGATAAGAACACGAATGTTCAACAGGAATGACAGGAATTGCCGTGGTTTGTCCCCACTATGTCTCATCTCGATCCCTATTAAAGTGACGAGATCACACACATTTGCTGCAAATAAAGCCTACGAGGAAGGATGTCCCTATAAAGGGACGTAGCGCCACCCTACACGAAGGTAGGCAGGGCGCCAAAGCCATAGAAAGTGGCACTTTGGCGTTACAGGCCATGGCCCCAGCTAGGATGCGTGGGAAGCCCATAGATTCGAAGGATACTTTGGCACAAACCAATCCTTGGATCGTCGACACTCAAAATCCATCTCATGAGTATCTTCCAGATTATGGTTATCGTTGAAGGACGCCTCAACGTTAGAACCTACTCCTGAGAATATAGAGCTCTATGAAAATTATACTAGTGTACATGAGACATGGGATAGAAACTCCATCATAATTAATGATGTAGCGCATGAGTTTGTTGAGTCCGATGATATTGAACCACGCTCCGTTGAAGCATAAATCCCAACGTAGAGAAATTTGGCCTAAATGGAAAGAAGCAATCCAGGTTAAAGTTGGATTCTCTAAACGAAGAGGAAGATTTTTGAGCCAGTGATGCCAACACCTCCTTACATAAAACCTATTGACTAAATTAGTCTTCGTTAGAAAGCGTGTTGAGAAAAAGAGAAGGTAATCTCGCCTTATGGTGCAAAGCTTCTCATAAAACGCCTTGGAATTGACCACGATGAGACATATTCTCTCGTAATGGATGTTATTACATACCACTACCATGTCAGTTTGGTAGTTCCCAAATAACTGAACATGCAGCTTATTAATGTAGTCATTACGTATCTCTATGGGGATCTAGATACAAAATATACATGAAAGTTCACGGTGAACTTTATTTACCCAAGTCAAGTGGCTCTAGACCACGGAGCGTGTTTGCAATAAAGTTGAAACGCTCACTAAAGTGAATACTTGATTGGGAAGGGATATGCCTACCCGTTTCCATAACAAAATTTCGGATTCTATCGCGGTTCATGTTGGACATGATCTTCATTAGAAGCCCTTAAAAGGTTAAGGGCTGAACACTTGAAATCCGAGATTGAGATGAAGGATAGTCTTGATCCTGAAAAGGATCATCTTCATCTGAAGGATGATGACGAAGATGTGCTAGAGGTAGAAGTGCCTTACTCAAGTACAATAGGCGCATTATTGTACTTAGCTCAATGCACAAGACTGGACACCTCATTTTGCCATGAACTTGTCAGTTAAGGTATAGCTCTGCGCCAACGCAACGTCATTAGATTGGTGTAAAAGATATCTTTCGATACTTGAGATGTACGATCGATATAGGCTTGTTCTATCCCCACCCCAAAATGACATAAGTGTTTTTGGAAATGTTTTGTTGATATTGGGTATCTCTTTGACCTATACAAAGGTCTTACCAGACTGGTTAAGTGTTCACCATGGGTAAAGACTGCGATATCTTAGAAGTCTACAGAATAGATCTTAGCCGCTATATCTTCAAACAAATGTAGAAATTATTGCTCTAGTTCGTGAATGTATATGGATTGGATCCATAGTTACGCATGTTCGAACAGTTATGGTTTGAAGTCTACCACAGATGAGCCTACAAGCATTTAGGATAATGCTTCTTGTTTTGAACAAATGAATCAAGGCTACATCAAAAGCGATAACACCAAACATAAATCAGCAATAACGAGACTCTCCTCAAAAGATCAAAATCAGGGGGAGGTGTCTACATATATGGTCTCGAAACGTGAAGGGTGTGTTGTGCTCTTTTTCCCTTTCAACCGAGGTTATTTTTGCCCCACTGGGTTTTTGTTACTCGGCAAGTTTTTTAATGAGGCAACGAGAGAAGCACCACGTTTAGGAAACACAAGGGGAAGTCAAAATCAGGGGGAGTATCCAGAAACATACTCCACACTCAACGCATGTTGTGCTCTTTTTCTCCTTCAACCAAGATTGTTTTTTCCCACAGGATTTTTATTACTTGGCAAGGTTTTTAACGAGGCAACCGCTCAAGACCTAGACAATACTATTGACATGAAATATCCAAGGGAGAGTGTTGTAGTATAATTGTTGTCACGCCCCGAATTTTAGAATAACAATTCAAAATCCGAAACATGAAAATACTACAAACTTAAAATAATCATCCTGAAAATTTCTTTTCATAACATCCTCACCACACAAAATAAAATCAAAACCGAATTTAGTCTCGGTTAATTATTACAACTCAAATCCAAAATGAACTGTAAAACTCTAAATGAGCGTACACACCTCACAACTAAATGAAATAACAAACTGCTGTAACACCTAAGCAGCTCGGTCACCGCCCTGGTTATCCTGACCTGCAGGAATATCCGCTACACCATTGAATAGTGTACCGGGATTGCAACAACACAAAACCCGGTAAGCTTATGAAAGCTTGTATGAGTAAAAGAAAGAACTGTTACTTAATTTAATCTCATTTATTCCCACACACAGCAACACCCAATAATTTTCACATATGCAAGTACTAACAATCTCAATCAACACAAATTCAATATATCAAGACAATCCAACTCACAACTTCCTTCACAACTCTCATCATCGTATTTATAAAAATACGGTACTTGACAGACTAGAGCTCTAACTGAATCGTAGCCCGTCACCTGGCCTAGGTTATGGCATCCGACATATTTATCATTATCGTATTTCATCAATATGTACCTATATACATATTTAGAACGTCCAATAATTCCACATACTCAACCAATCGTATCCCATCATCCACCTATGATTAGAGCGTCCGATTACCCCACACCGGTCACTACGTCAATCCTAAACCCATAAATGAGCACAACATATAAAATCACATACTGAAATCAACCCAACCAAGATACACCATATTATGATGGAATTACACAATTGAAATATAATCAACTCATCAATTCAGTCAATCATATCTTCACTCAACAATATATATTTTCCACGTAAATATATATATACGTAATCATCCACTCAGGAATGACCACTAATACCATCTATAGTTCACACAAGAAAATCATGAAATTCATTTGTATAATTAACATTCATTTTACTTACCTATGGACCGTGGTGATTCAAGTCCATGAAATTTTAAAACAAATATTTAATCCGCAAATATTTTTCACACAATTACTAAAAATAAATAAATTTAAACGCTCGGTTCGTAATATGAACCATGTGAGTTTTACTCACCTCGAAATTCCCGCTGCGTCTTCAATATAATTATAATTATAATTAACGCCGAAATAGCCCACTCAAATAAAATCCGTCAATCACCTAACCAAATATGATTCGAATTTAGCTAACAATTTCAACACATAAATTAACTACCATTTAACGGCCGGATTCTAATTTACATTAAAATCTGACGAGCGGTTTCTCACGAATCGCTCCCATAATTACCGTTTTGCACATATACGAAGATCCAACGGTCGGATCTTCACCCATGACCACACAAAGCCTCTGGGACAGTCATATGATCATCATAACAAATTTACAATTTCATCCGACGGTCCTAATTTCACAGATCAAAAATCTAATGATCGAAATCACAAAATTCATAACTAGTTCATACGATATCCGAAAAATACTTATAATACGCCAAAATGATCGTATCGAAACATAGAATCATAAAATGGATAGAAACCAAATTGTAGCCCTCCGAAGGTGGCCGGAAAGGGCTGCCGGATTTAGGGACAGAGCCGCCACCGACCACCGCCAATGGTGTCTTGGCCGAGTTTGTCCCCTTCGTTTCATCATTCTGAGAAACTTTCATAACTAGCACAAGGCCAAAAAATGACGGGAAGGGATCGAAAAGTACCCATTTACAGTCGGCGGCCGGAAAAATTCCAGAAATCGGCGAGCTTGAAATCGAAGTGAAAACTACAACCTCAGGCCCCGATCCCTTCTAGAAACTTGTTCAGAACTTCCTTGCGAACTCAACAAGCCAAGAATCACAAGAAACGATCGTGTATAGCTCGAGATATCTTGATCGAAAGCTTGGTTGTTTCGATCCGTTCGGGTCGAGCTCCGACGAACATGAAAACGTTCGACCCAGTTTTGGTCCTTCTTGGTGCTTGTAGAGGAAGTTGAGCCGAGCTCAATGAGCCAAGAATCAAGTAAAATGGTGGTGTGTAGCTCGAGATATCGAGATCGAACAGAAAAGGGTGGTTTTCGGTTCGGGTCGTGCCGCCGTCGCTACAGGCTGCGCCGCCTTGTAAAACTGCCTCTGGAAGCTTCAGGAGGTTGAGTCGATGTAGAGGAATGAGTTTCACTTGGTTTGGTGGTCGAAAACGCAAGGAACCAGTTTTGGTCCGTTTTCGGGTCCGATTGTTTCGGGCTGTTTCGCCAGCGGTGGAGGCCTTGCCTGTGGAAGCGACGCCGTCCAGGAGGTAGAACAGCTCGAGACGAACGCCTGGGACTTGGTTTGAGGTCGAGAGGTGGTCTGTGGAGGGAGAATAATTAAGGTGAACTTTGCTCTCTTTTTCGGTCGATTTTGGTCGAGGGACTGAGGTAGGGGACGATGAACAATGTTTTCTGAAAATGTAAGGAGGCCGGACCAAATAGAAGGGTTCTGAAAAATTAGCTAGGGTTTTTTCCTATTTTTACAAGTTTCGGAAAAACTTCTTAAATCGATAACTAATTCAGAAAAAATCCGATCTTCATGTTCCGCACGTGTACGGACTCGTATCGACGAGCTCTACAACTTTCATGAAGGAAGTTCTCCAAATTTTGTACGTAGAAAAAGTCGATTACTCAAATCGAGCATTTCGAGCTTTTCGTTAAAAATAATTGTTTGGAAACTTCGATAATTGTAAAAATGAATTATTATCGAACATTAATCGTGAAATCGCATAATAATCGTTCAACACAATTACTCGAATTTAAAATGATAATTGCGGGTATTACAATTGTATTATGTATAATATATCTATATCATGTAATAGGTGCCTGCGTGTATAATGTAGGTAAAAAGACTTGTTTAACATGCTTTATGCCAAGAGGCAATAAGCATGGTAATTATCATCATTGAAGATAACCAAGTGGAGTTATTTTGATGATGATCATAGTTACCAAATTGGTTTTCTCTTAGAGCATTCACACTAACTTTGTACTCCTATATAAACCCTCCATTGAGAGAAGAATAAACACACATTACTCTCTCCATTTCTCTGTTAATTTATGCTTGTCCTTAAATAGTTTAGTAATATCATAAACGCGCTATCTTAAGTTCAACCTCTTCTTCTTTTGAAATCTCTCTTAACCAAATTTCATGCATGTCATCCAGAACTCAAATTCAATGAGTAGAAAAGTAGAAAACTACCCAACTTTCATGTATGCTCTTATTATATCCAAACTCTCATTTTGTAATGCTTCTGAATGAATCATTTTTAGAGCTCCATTTTCGTGTCTCAACTAAATGAGGTTATTCTTTTGTTGAAAGATTGTTTAAGAATGAGAGAATTTGAGAAAGATTGATGAGAGAATTGTGCATGTGTTTCATTATTGAGAATAGAGCCCTAATGGTATAAGAAAAACTAGTCCGAATAGTACTAGGAATTATAGAACATTCTCTCCTATTACAATCATGGAACTAATCATAGTTTGATTAGGCACACATAAGTCGATTTCCTTCAACACTCCCCCTTGTGCCTCTCAAACTTGGTGGTGACGCTTCATCTGTTGTCTCGTTAAAAACCTTGCTCGAGTGAAAAACCCTGTGGGACAAAAATGAGCTCGAGGAGGAGAAAAAGAGTACAACACGTCCTTCACTCTTCTTGATCGAACATGTAGACATCATAACTCCCTCTGATGTCGATATCTCCCCGTAATTGCTACAATCGTGGGAGTTCGAATAACTTTATCAATCCGATGCTCTTTACATGTTTCTCGAAGTGTGGACTTAGGTAACGACTTAGTGAATAAGTCCGCTACATTATCCTTTGATTGAATTTGATTTACTTCAATCTTTAAAAGTGATTGTTGTTGCTGATTATAAAATAATTTAAGCGATATATGCTTGGTGTTGTCGCCCTTGATGAAACCTAACTTCATTTGCTCAATACAAGCTGCAAATCAGCTTAAAAACATGTAATAGAATTGCATATGAAGTGTTTAATTCAATTGATCAGACCCCCTCTCCCCACCATTTTAAACCCACTCACAATGAACTTCATAGACGTTGGCCACATGAGTGTAACACGCAAAGAAAGAGACCAAACTTATTATTATTTTTCTTGAATCAAGGAATTAGTTTGGCTTTGCTGAGATACCCTCATCGACCTTAGTACAGATACTGGGTGGGTGGGTGTGTTACTAACTCGCTAACGTAACCGAGGTGGCTTACTACCTCACTTCCTATAAAAAAAACATAAATCTCACAAATATAGCAAAAATAAACAAAATTCATAAATTAAATAAGAAGATTTTAGATCATGCTCATTAAAAGAGGAATAACAATAAGATTTAAGAATGATTTCTAGAATTTGTAATTGAGTTCTGGGTCAATTGGTAAAATAAATTTGGAATCCAATCCAATAAGGGAATTGCACTAGCCTACCTGATTTAGAACATTTTTAGTGCGTATTCCAACTCGAAGTGTTTGATTTGGATCACAAGATGTATATAGGTTGACTCAGCTGGATGGAGATTACTTGTTTAAGCTTGTGAATGTATAAGCTAAATACTAGAATTGTCATACTTCGAGTCTTATTCTGCTTGTCGAATTTATATGCATCATTTTTTCTTTAAAACGGCTTCTGCCAAATCTTCACCACCATTCTTATAGAGAATTATTTTTGGAATGTATTTAAAGTGATGGCTCGTAAAATTGACGGGGATCTCGGGACAAGTTACTTTTTCTGTTTAACAACCTATCCACCTTGCAAAAACGGCTTAATCGGAGGTAGGGTTTAGGGACTGGAAGAGCACTGCATGTCACGTGGTGTCTGATGCACCCTCGGTGACCCTTTAAAATTTGGAAGACAGAGCACTATCTACCTCCCGTCGTACTCATAACTCCATTAGGTCTCAAAGGTGAACAACCTCTAGTTGATGAAACAATGTTGGCAATGTAATCTTGGGAAAATGATTTCCTCTGAGGACTAGGCACGAGGGACCCAGTTCAAACTAGTCGGCGGTCGGTAAACTGCTCAAGCTGCTTAAGAGGTAAGATCGGGTCGCTGCATGCCTACTAGCGAACGGACTGAGAACTCTCATTTCCAGGGCTTTACCCGGACTTTTAACATTCAAAAATGAACTAACTAGTGCTTCAGAATGAACTAATTTAAGGCAAGCATCAAGAAATGTCTCCTCTGATCCACATACTCCGCTTTTCTCTATTTCCTTTTCCAGATATAGGGAACATTTACCTCCCAAACATTAGGAATGGTGAATCGATGTATGATAATTCTCATGATGATTTTCCACTTGAACCACCTTCTTATGCATGCAAGCACTTCAATTGACTCTAATCAGGGGCGTTATAGTGTTGAGGCTTGACGGGGTCCCGACCCCCCCTCTTTTTCTAGTAAATCAGCTAAAAAACATGTAATAGAATTGGAAAAAGCATATGAAGTGTTTAACTTCATTGATCAGACAAACCCGCCACCCCCCACCACCATTTTCAACCCACTCAAAATGAACTTCATAGACGTTGGCCACATGAGTCTAATAGGCAAAGAAAGAGACCAAACATATTATTATTATTATTTTTGAATTAAGGAAATAACTTTATAGATAGTAACTCAATAGAGTTGGTTACAATCATTCGTGGAGTGTTATTAAAATACTAAAAAATTTGTGTTACCTTAAGGCTATTACATACATTTCCGCTATTATGTACAGACAGAACAAGAAGATGTGGTAGTATCCAATGTGGTACATATAGATAGGTCCACTCATTTGACATTATGCTCTGCCATTACAGAATAGCTTGAATTATCCTTCAGTACTGCTCCAGAAGATTCACTAGTACCACAAATGTCAAACATAAACGTAGTTTGTTGGAAAATGTCAAACATAGACGTAGTTTGTTGGATCAAATCGCTGGAATCCCAAATACGAAACCCTAGAAAACTAGAACCCATGATTTTGGTCCACAAATGAGTCCAAATCCAAGCAACATTTGCAACTTTGGACACCCAAACTCTCAAACTGATTTAGTGTCACGCCCCGAATTTCGAATAATAAATTCAAATCCGAAACATGAATACAACTAAACGAATCACATCCTAATTTTTTTCTCAAAACCAATATCTCATAAAACCATAACAAAAACCTCGTAGCAAACTATCTCTCGAGTCAATTATTACAATACTAACATAAATAAAATGTTCTGCTCACAAGAGTCTACAAAAACACACCAAAATAGACCAAGTGCTGGTCTCAACCATGCTGTCCTACACAGCTCGCTCACCACTCTGATTATCCTGACCTGCAGGATTATCCGCTACACCATTTGAATAGTGTACCGGGATTGCAACAACACAAAACCCGGTAAGCTTTCTGAAAGCTCGTGTGAGTAAATAAGAATGAACGGTTGATTTATTAGACCACAACTCATTTATCTCAAGTAAACATCCAACAATCTCAACAACCACAAGCAACATCAATCCAACACACATGAAACAACATGGAACACATTTCCACAATCACCAAAACACAACTCTCGCCACTTTGGCACCTAATCACAACTATCGCCACTTTGGCACCCACGTTAGAGCTCTAACTGCCTCGTTACCTCTGACACCTTGGCCCAGGATCAAGTAACGGCATCTCCAGGTTACTCAGTAACCCGCGAACTTTGGACCATTTCATGTCCTCAGAACAATATATCCCCGTTATTATTTAACGGTCGAACTTTGGACCTCTCTGTCCTCAGAACACATACACTCCGGTTATCATTAACCAAAGATCCTTGGACCATTCGATCCTCGGAATCCTACGTTTCTCTACCTTCTATTCAACTCACAAAATCAACATGTTTATCACCAACATTTATCAAATATTAACAACATAATTAAAATCATATTATCAACATTATCAACAACATATTAACACGATTCCACCCCTCAAGGTCACACCATTCAATATATAATCACGTAAATATATATATACGTAACCATCCACACATGAATGATCACTAATACCAACTATAGTTCACATGATACAAAATCAAGAAATTCATTTTTAATATACTTTAAAACACATTTCTTAAAAACCATTTTCTCACACTTAACAATAAATTGAGCAATTAAGGAAATTCGGTTCGTAAATGAACCAAGTGAGATTTACTCACCTCTAAACTCCCGCTGCGTCTTCTTACAGCCCAAAATACGATTCACAATCGTCCGCTAACAAATCCGTCAAATACCTAATCAAAACGATAATTAACTTAGCGTATAATTTCCAAAAACACACTTATATGAAGATCCCACGGTCGGATCTTCACCCGTGACCACACAAGGTCACCGGGACAGTCCTACGATCATTATATCAAAACTAGAATTCTATCGGACGGTCCAAACTTCATAAATCACAAATTGAGTGATCGAAATCAATCGAAATCGTAAAATTCATAACTAATTCATACGATATCCAAAATTCGCATGCTATATATCAAAATGATCGTATCGACATGTAGAATCTAAAAATGAGCATAAACTGTTCATGACACCCCCGGAGGTGACCGGAAAGGGCCGCCGGAGTTTAGGGCAGAGCCACCGCCGACCACCACCAATTGTGTCGGGGCCAAGCTCATCCCCTTCGTTTCATCATTTTGAGCAACTTTCATAACTAACACGAAGTGAGAAAATGAGTGGAAGTGGCCGAAACTTACCAAAAACAGTCCGGTTTGGCCGGAAAAACTGCAGAAACCGATATGCTCTCCGACGAACGTGAAAACCTCCACTTCTGGTGCTGTCCTTTTTACTGCATGTTCTACTCCTCCATACGAGTTCAACGAGATAAAGAACTCGTAATTTGGTGGTCTAGAACTCGAGATATTCGCTTCGCACTCAAAACTGCCTAAAATGGAAAACCAGCTTTCCGCCGCTGCTACAAGCCGTGCCACGGCGCAAGGCTGCCTCTGGCAGCTGCACAAGGTCAAGGCGAAGCCGTGGGAGGTGGTTTGACGTCAAACGGTGGCCGGAGGAGCAAGAACTCAACCGGAGAAGTTTGGCTCTGTTTTTTTTCTTTGGTTCGGTGCCGCGCGAGAGAGAGAGAGAAAAATTAGGTTTTCTGATTTTTTTCTGATTTTTCCAAGAAAAGTTAACCTATATATATACAAAATCGAAAACTTCTAAATGTCATAACTTCTTCCTACAAACTCCGATTCTTGTGTTCCGCATATGCACGAACTCGTATCGACGAACTCTACGACTTTCATGAAAGAAGTTTCCTCAAATTCCTTACGTAAAAATATGACAATTTTAATAACCCTAAATAACGTTAAATTTCGATACTAAAATCATTCGAAACCAAATTTCTCAAATAACGACATTCGAATCACACTCACAACTCATAATTCATATAATTTGAGAAGTATTGAATTACGAAATATTTAACTGAAATTTCGGATCTTTACAGTCTACCCTCCTTAAAGGAATTTCGTCCCGAAATTCAAGCAAACTCATCCACAAACAGTAGTGGGTACTTAGCCCTTATGTCAGACTCTAGCTCCCATGACGCATCACCCTCATCATGATGACTCCACAACACCTTAACCAACTCAACTTCCTTCCTACGAAGCCTCTTCGTGGACCTATCCAAGATACGAACAGGTTCAACAACGAAGGTCACATCCGGACTCACCTCGATCGTACTGTGATCAATCACATGAGACTCATCTCGAATGTACCTCCTAAGCATGGACACATGGAAAACATTGTGTACACCGGCCATGCTAATAGGTAAAGCAAGCCGATATGCCAATTCTCCGACCCTTTCCAAAATCTCAAAGGGTCCAATGTATCTCGGTGCCAATTTCCCCTTCCTGCCAAATCTCACCACACCTTTCATAGGTGAGACTTTCAAGAATACGTAATCACCCACCTCAAAGTCCAACGGTCTCCTTCTAAGGTCGGCATAACTCTTCTGTCTACTCTGTGCAGTACGGATCCTGTCTCGGATGGTAGTAACCTTCTCTGTAGTCTCCCGAACAAGCACAGGACCCAAGAGCTGTTTCTCTCCAACATCCGCCCAACAGATAGGAGTCCTACATGGCCTACCATAAAGTGCCTCATATGGGGCCATGCCAATACTAGAGTGATAGCTGTTGTTGTAGGCAAACTCTACCAATGGCAGATGATCCGCCCAACTTCCCTTGAAGTCCAAAACACATGCCCTAAGCATATCCTCCATCACCTGGTTCACCCTCTCTGTCTGCCCATCAATCTGTGGATGAAATGCAGTGCTCATAGCCAAAGATGTGCCGAAAGCCTTATGGAATCTACGCCAAAATTCCGAAGTGAAACGAGCATCCCGATCAGAGACGATCGATACAGGCACGCCATGAAGCCTCACAATCTCATTAAGATACAACTTACACAAAGCATCACCTGAGTAAGTCTTTGCCACAGGAAGAAAGTGTGCTGACTTTGTCAATCGATCAACAATCACCCAAATAGAATCATAACTTTGTCTGGACCTAGGCAATCCAGTCACAAAGTCCATGGAGATCTCTTCCCATTTCCATACTGGAATCGGCAAAGGTTTCAACATTCCCGCAGGCCTCTGATGCTCTGCCTTCACTTGCTGACATGTAAGGCACCTAGATACATACTCAGCCACATCCCTCTTCATCCCTATCCACCAAAACTGTCTTCGTAGGTCCATATACATCTTGGTACTCCCTGGGTGTACCGTATATCGAGATCGATGTGCTTCCCGCAGTACCTCCTCCTTGAGGTTATCACCGCCCGGGACATACAATTTCAATCGAAATCTCAATCCACCATCAGTTCCAACTGTCCACTCTGATGGACCTTCCTCGTTGGCATCAAGGATAATCTCCGAAATCACCATTTGAGCGAACTCATCATGTGTCTGACTCTGAATGATCCTGGAAATCAAGGTCGGCTGTAAAGTGATACTACCGAGAAAGATTCCCTGTCCTTCTCTTGTGGGTATAAGGTCAAACTCAGATACAGTCTCTAACATACGCCACTCCTGAACCATAAGTGACGCTATGATCCCTCGGGGTTTCCTGCTCAAAGCATCCGCCACTACATTGGCCTTTCCGGGATGATACTCCAAGGTGAAATCATAATCTTTGATGAGCTCCATCCATCTTCTCTGCCTCATGTTCAACTCCTTCTGGGAGAATAGATACTTCAAACTCTTATGATCAGAAAAGAGTTCGAACTTCTCACCATAAAGATAATGCCTCCAAATCTTCAAGGCAAATACCACCGCAGCCAGCTCTAGATCATGAGTGGGGTAGTTCCGCTCATGCACCTTCAACTGTCTAGAACCATATGCTACTACACCCCCATTCTGCATCAACACACAACCCAAACCCTGATGAGATGCATCACTGTAGATAACTAACCCACCGCCACTAGATGGGACAGTCAACACTGGAGCTGTAGTCAATCTAGTCTTCAGCTCACTAAAGGCCTTCTCACATTCATCTGTCCACACAAACTGAGTATCCTTCCTAGTTAACTTAGTCAAAGCCGAAGCTATACTAGAAAACCCCTCAATGAATCGCCTGTAGTATCCTGCCAAACCAAGGAAACTACGGATCTCTGTAACTGTAGTGGGGCGACTCCAACCCATCACCGCTTCAACCTTCGAAGGATCCACAGAAACTCCATCCTTCGAAACTACATGACCAAGGAACTTGATCTCCTTTTGCCAAAACTCGCACTTCTCAAACTTTGCATATAACTTTTCTCTTCTCAAAATTTGCAGCACAATCCTCAAATGCTTCACGTGCTCGTCAGACGACTTTGAATATATCAAGATGTCATCAACGAACACCACCACACACTTATCTAAGTAAAGACTGAATGTGCGGTTCATCAAGTCCATGAAAGCTGCAGGTGCATTAGTTAGACCAAAAGGCATGACAAGAAATTCATAATGCCCATACCTGGTCCTAAATGCCGTCTTAGAAATATCTTTATCCCTCACCCTCAACTGGTGATATCCAGATCTTAAATCAATTTTGGAGAACACCGTAGCCTCCCTAAGTTGATCGAACAAGTCATCAATCCTAGGCAAGGGGTACCTATTCTTGATGGTCACCTTGTTCAGCTGTCGATAATCCACACATAACCGAAGTGAATTATCCTTCTTCTTCACGAATAATACTGGTGCGCCCCAAGGAGATACACTTGCTTGTATGAACCCTTGTGCAAGTAATCCTTCAATTTGAACCTTCAACTCCTGAAGTTCAGCTGGAGCCATCCGATAAGGTGCTCTCGACACCGGTGCAGTACCTGGTATCACATCAATGGAGAAATCCATTACCCTTTTCGGAGGAAATCCTGGTATCTCCTGGAACACATCAGCATACTCTGCCACTACTGGAATCCCTGCACTTTCTGAAGTGCTATTCACTGATTCTATGTGTGCCAAGATCCCTGCCCTCATGGCAACGTCAGATCTCAGGCATCGATAATGAAACACTGGTTGCCCAGGGGCATGAAAAGACACAATCATTCTAAAACAATCAATCACTGCATAGTTCGGACTCAACCAATCCAAACCTAAAATCACATCATACGTATGATCCGGAATCACAATCAAAGATGCAGTGAACTCTCTACCACTAATTGCAATAGGGCAATCATCACAAAACATGCTAAGCTCAAGAGATACGCAAAGAGGCGATGTAACACATAAAGGTCTAGTAAGCGGTATAGCAGTCAAACCCAAAACATCTACCACAGAACTAGATATGAACGAGTGGGAAGCACCCGTATCAAACAGTACTCTAGCAAGATAGTTATAAACGGATAAGGTACCTTCCACCCCGGTGCCTCTCTGGCCGATGGCAAATACTCTAGCTGGTGCTGGTGGTAAGGTTCTCTGCTGGTTACCCTGTCCTACAATCTGAGGTTGAGTACAGTCCCTGGCAATATGTCCAGTCTGTCCGCATCGAAAACATGCTCTAGGCCTGAGTTTAGGGCAAGTCCTAGCAAGATGACCCAACTCATTACAGCTATAACACCTCATAGGGGCTGCTGGTGCTACTTGCCTGATAGGTGGTGCCTCACCCTAGCCTCATCTTTGAGCATGAAAGTGGCTAGCTTCCTCTTCTCGATCTCATCACAGACAATCAACTCAAAATAGGTCTGTAAATCCTCGATCCATTGATCAGCCACCATATAATCTGTGCCTCCTGCAAATTTAGTTGCTCCCAACCTATTAATGTCCCTCGCCAACACTAACAGACGAGCGGGATCATTAACCACAACCTCAGGTGGAACAGGTTGCTCCACAAACGGTGCCTCCACCTCTTCCTCATGTACTCCCACATGTGGAATCTCACCCCTACCTCGGCCTCTACCTCTACCTCTGGGTCTACCTCGACCCCTACCTCTGCCTCCCACAATATCCATTACCCAAGGAGCATAGCATACCTGGTTAATACATGTATACACTTAAATCAAAGCATAAGTAATTACAAGTCCATATTAACCAAGCTACTAACACAAAGAGGTTAATTCAACTCCTATTACGTCCTAACATTCTAGACAACTCCCAACAACCCCACATACCCAATGACATTGTTAATACCGAAGAGCACCCGATGGGGATCCGCTGCAGACGGGCCATCACTCGGAAGGTATTAACTTATCACTAAATATGTACCTTACGCTCTGATACCAAACTGTCACGCCCCGAATTTCGAATAATAAATTCAAATCCGAAACATGAATACAACTAAACAAATCACATCCTAATTTTTTTCTCAAAACCAATATCTCATAAAACCATAACAAAAACCTCGTAGCAAACTATCTCTCGAGTCAATTATTACAATACTAACATAAATAAAATGTTCTGCTCACAAGAGTCTACAAAAACACACCAAAATAGACCAAGTGCTGGTCTCAACCCTGCTGTCCTACACAGCTCGCTCACCACTCTGATTATCCTGACCTGCAGGATTATCCGCTACACCATTTGAATAGTGTACCGGGATTGCAACAACACAAAACCCGGTAAGCTTTCTGAAAGCTCGTGTGAGTAAATAAGAATGAACGGTTGATTTATTAGACCACAACTCATTTATCTCAAGTAAACATCCAACAATCTCAACAACCACAAGCAACATCAATCCAACACACATGAAACAACATGGAACACATTTCCACAATCACCAAAACACAACTCTCGCCACTTTGGCACCTAATCACAACTATCGCCACTTTGGCACCCACGTTAGAGCTCTAACTGCCTCGTTACCTCTGACACCTTGGCCCAGGATCAAGTAACGGCATCTCCAGGTTACTCAGTAACCCGCGAACTTTGGACCATTTCATGTCCTCAGAACAATATATCCCCGTTATTATTTAACGGTCGAACTTTGGACCTCTCTGTCCTCAGAACACATACACTCCGGTTATCATTAACCAAAGATCCTTGGACCATTCGATCCTCGGAATCCTACGTTTCTCTACCTTCTATTCAACTCACAAAATCAACATGTTTATCACCAACATTTATCAAATATTAACAACATAATTAAAATCATATTATCAACATTATCAACAACATATTAACACGATTCCACCCCTCAAGGTCACACCATTCAATATATAATCACGTAAATATATATATACGTAACCATCCACACAGGAATGATCACTAATACCAACTATAGTTCACATGATACAAAATCAAGAAATTCATTTTTAATATACTTTAAAACACATTTCTTAAAAACCATTTTCTCACACTTAACAATAAATTGAGCAATTAAGGAAATTCGGTTCGTAAATGAACCAAGTGAGATTTACTCACCTCTAAACTCCCGCTGCGTCTTCTTACAGCCCAAAATACGATTCACAATCGTCCGCTAACAAATCCGTCAAATACCTAATCAAAACGATAATTAACTTAGCGTATAATTTCCAAAAACACACTTATATGAAGATCCCACGGTCGGATCTTCACCCGTGACCACACAAGGTCACCGGGACAGTCCTACGATCATTATATCAAAACTAGAATTCTATCGGACGGTCCAAACTTCATAAATCACAAATTGAGCGATCGAAATCAATCGAAATCGTAAAATTCATAACTAATTCATACGATATCCAAAATTCGCATGCTATATATCAAAATGATCGTATCGATATGTAGAATCTAAAAATGAGCATAAACTGTTCATGACACCCCCGGAGGTGACCGGAAAGGGCCGCCGGAGTTTAGGGCAGAGCCACCGCCGACCACCACCAATTGTGTCGGGGCCAAGCTCATCCCCTTCGTTTCATCATTTTGAGCAACTTTCATAACTAACACGAAGTGAGAAAATGAGTGGAAGTGGCCGAAACTTACCAAAAACAGTCCGGTTTGGCCGGAAAAACTGCAGAAACCGATATGCTCTCCGACGAACGTGAAAACCTCCACTTCTGGTGCTGTCCTTTTTACTGCATGTTCTACTCCTCCATACGAGTTCAACGAGATAAAGAACTCGTAATTTGGTGGTCTAGAACTCGAGATATTCGCTTCGCACTCAAAACTGCCTAAAATGGAAAACCAGCTTTCCGCCGCTGCTACAAGCCGTGCCACGGCGCAAGGCTGCCTCTGGCAGCTGCACAAGGTCAAGGCGAAGCCGTGGGAGGTGGTTTGACGTCAAACGGTGGCCGGAGGAGCAAGAACTCAACCGGAGAAGTTTGGCTCTGTTTTTTTTCTTTGGTTCGGTGCCGCGCGAGAGAGAGAGAGAGAAATTAGGTTTTCTGATTTTTTTCTGATTTTTCCAAGAAAAGTTAACCTATATATATACAAAATCGAAAACTTCTAAATGTCATAACTTCTTCCTACAAACTCCGATTCTTGTGTTCCGCATATGCACGAACTCGTATCGACGAACTCTACGACTTTCATGAAAGAAGTTTCCTCAAATTCCTTACGTAAAAATATGACAATTTTAATAACCCTAAATAACGTTAAATTTCGATACTAAAATCATTCGAAACCAAATTTCTCAAATAACGACATTCGAATCACACTCACAACTCATAATTCATATAATTTGAGAAGTATTGAATTACGAAATATTTAACTGAAATTTCGGGTCTTTACATTTAGGCCTTGGCCTCAGCTTGGGCCATCCAATTGATCTGGGCAACCAATTGGAGTTGGGTCTCTCATTTGATTTGGGCACATGGCCCTTGGGTAGCCCTTCTCCTACAGCTATCTCAGTCGCGGTCGCCGCCCATTGCACACTGTCATCTTCCATTCTCGCTGCCTCCTCTTTGGGCTCATAGCTGCTTATCACCACTCCTGAAAATCGGAGTGCCGCAATTCTCATCACCGTTCTCTGGACACATATCCCCTCTATGCCAGTAGGCCAGATTCCCATTGCCTCTGGATATCTGACCGCTCGAAACTTGTTCCGGTCCCCAGAACAAGCATAATCATTAACCGCTTCCAACCACCTGTAATATCTGATCCCATTCGGCCCTGTATTTTCGGAGATTCCCTATTTCATCTTCTTCATAAACAGATCCATCCACTTCTCTGTTTTCAGTCACCCTTGTTTGGGCCTCAAACCACATCCATTTTAACAGTCATACCATCAAGGGACGCCTCCAAGCAGACTCTGCTTACCAAGGTGAGATTGCTTCGGTAAGGGGCAGTTGCATCACGGCCTGTGATAGCACTCAACACCTGATATTGATGGATGATTGTCAAGAATAACCGAGTTTGGAGGGCTGCGATCGGACAGCCGGGTGTGGAGAGGAAACCTTCACTTAGAGAGGATGCCGGCACCGAACTCCATGATTGAAACACTCTGCTCAAGCGGCTAAGATTTAGCAGCCTCAGAAGCATTGAGGCCTTTTAACTTGTCGAGAGCAAACTTACTTGGTTTGTTATTTTCTTAAATAATATTATGAATGATATATATATATTTGATTTTTTATTTGTTTACATGATATGGGTTGAATTAAAAAATTATTGATTTAAAGATGAAAATGGTATAGTTCTCAGGTTTCCAAATACTAACAGTATTTTAAGTCAAAAAAAGAAAACAAAATACTAAAAATCGTTGTTATATATGTAAATTTACCTTTTACGTCTCGACCCTCAAATGACTAATTATATTTCCACCCCTGAGTCTAGTTATAAACAAAAGCTAAAATCTACGCGTATAGCCAACAATTTCAAATCCTCGGATGGGGTTCCAATCCACTAGCATTACATTTCTTATTGACTGATTGATTTTTATAAGACATAAGTAACACACGCGCGCTCGCGCGCGCACGCACACACACACAACCTTCTAGTGAGAGATTTCTTTTTTGACCAATTTAAGGGATTGCTTATTAGACCAACTTTTCGATCATATATTGGCATATCGACCGTTCAATTTTTAAGTCCCTATGAGTATCTCAATTCTGCAATTTCTCAGTCAAATTGATGATTATTTAGGTATTTAAAATTGTGATTTGTTAATTATGAATACGAATGTTTAGGTCAAACAGATTCGATTCGTATATTGATTTATTCTAGTTCGATACCTTAACAATTACCAATTTGGTTAAAAATTTATAAAAGTGATCTATTCATGAACTGAATGGTAGAGATGCTCATATGTTACTGAAAAATTAGTCTAATAGCAATCCCTTAAATTGGCCAAAAAAAGAGATCTCTCACTAAAATGGCCCTGTATGTATATAGAGGCTCGTTTTAGAGAGGACTTCTTTACTTTAAGAATTTGAGGATTTTTACACTAGTATATGATCTAATTCAATAATTTCAACAACTGATCCTTTAGATTCCTATGCAATAATTGTGTCTGCAAAAAATAAAGAAATTCATGATCATTTAGTCATTCAAAATTGTGTAAACAAACATAGTTTGTTAGAGAAAATTAAAACAAAAATCGGCTAATCAAATAGTTTTATGTTTTTCAATTTGGCTAATTTTTTCTTTTTGTTAGATTCATATATTTATATGTAAATAGAGAATAAATGGTTTAGATTATTAACTACATGCTAAAATAAAAATCCTCACATTTTAAATTTCAGGAGGACCTCTCTAGATCCTCCCTCTATTATAAACTGAGATTATACTAAAGATCACACATATATGAACAAATATAGAAGATAACTGCTTTTGCATGTAGAAAGGTCACATATATATATATATATATATATATATAAACAAAAACTATTTATCCATCCATCACGTAAGTAGTCATGTTGACTGGGTAATTGTATGTGTAATAAATTAGCAATAAATGTATTCATTATCTGCTATTACTGGAGCATGGTCCAGTAACTAGAAGCACTGTCCAGGTCATTGCCTCATTGAGAGAAGCTGGCCTTGAATCATCAAATTTAATACTTGACGTCAACTTCACAAAGGGCAATGAATGGACAGAGAATATTTCAACAGGAGTACTATTTGTTATGACTTCTTGTGGAAGTAGATAAAAGTTGCATTTCAATGACCATTGACAGATATTCATTCAGCAGAATAAGTCTTCGATTCCGTAGGCGTAGATGTATTTGCAGCGTTAGTATTATTCTTTCCACTAATAGAACCAATAGAACTAGCTCTATTAACATTTGCAATTGTCACAACTCCATCAGAATTAGAGTTATTTCTGCGCATCCGAGTAATGACACGATATATGAATGTGAAGAACCAAAACATCCACGGAAAGCAAACCAATGCAACTCCAGTAATAGCAAGCCAGGACATGGTTCCTGGCTCATGAGGAATGATAATATACATCAAAAGACACCCACCGCCGACCATTATAGATAGGAATAAAGAGCAAGAAACAATCCATATGAATGAAGCTCCGGCGCTAAATCCACCTCCACCTCCACCACCATGTTGGTCCTCCATTTCTCAATAGCTAGATATACCTCTTTTGCTAGCCAAAAACGTATCTATATTGATTCATATGACACCATGACCCACACAAGAAAATTCATGATCTCTTTCATCTTTCGTAACGTTGTTAGCTGGATTGATTTGAATGAGATAAATCAAGAAGTTTGAGCAATTAGCGATGTGAAGTCAAAGAAGGTGGCATCAAGAGACAGCGGTCTGCAAATTGCAATGGGTTCTTGCATTGAGACCAGAGGACGATGGCGTTTAGACGGTGGACATATTCAAATGTTGTTCACGTAAAACATGGTCTCTTTGTCAACCCAAATTCACACCTACAAGGGATGAGAGAGAAAGATGGAGAGAGAGCGAGAGAAAGGGAGAAAAAAGGGGTTTGTTATAAACTAGAATCTTACATTGGTAGGAACTAAAGATTGTAGAGAGAATAAAGGGAGATTATAGAGAGATGTATTATTCATTCTCACTAGTCCTCTTTATATAGAAGCTGGGTTATTTGGAGGATACTCCGAAGTTAATATACTTTACATAATAAAAATGCTAACTAATGAGTGTTTATATGGACAACCACATACTAGTAATATTTATAACACTTCCTCTTGCATGTGCGCTAATGATATAATGTTGGAGACGCTTAATGTTGGCTTGTTAAAAAACTTTGTCTAGATAACAAAAACTCAGTGAGACAAAAATAACCTTTATTGAAAAATCTCTTATACAAATCTCCCTCTAATCATTGCATGTGCCATGTGGGATGTAGTATGAGTTAGGCTTTATGGATGCGGTTTGCATAGGGCACTTTTGCTCGACAATATTTGTGGGATTCGGGTCGAAACAGGCTTGTGATACTTTGAAATATGTTCATACCCTTGGATGGTGTACTTGGCGGTGCTTGGATTTGCAGTGTGGTAGTGGCGACACTTTAGGGTGCAAGACTTGTTGAGTTTGCAGGGACCATGACGGTGATGGCGATGGTGTGTGGTGGCGTCTTTCCTACCAGCTTCAGTGGCCTTTGACAATATATTTCATCGAAGTAAAGGGTATCAAAGTGTCAATTTTAGCAACTACAAGTTTAAGATACAAATTGACCATTGTGACCAAGTTCAGGGGCATATTGATAATAAATTCATAATTATTCAATATAACATTGGGGGTAGCTATTGCCACCCTACTAACTACTTTGTTCACTCTACATTCTCTTCTCACCATACATATATATTTTTTAATTTTAAGTTTACTTTATTCACTTATTTGCAGTACCCAAAATTCCTTGTTACAGTATAGGTTTTAACTAGAATTTTTTTTCCTATATGACTTCCATTGCGTCTCTCTCAATTCTTAAGAATGAAATTCCTCCTCATGTTTCTTAGTTAATCAGTCTCATGAAATTTCAATCTTTTAAGTATAAAATTGTTAGCATTATTAATACAAAAAACAACAATTTGTTCAAGAACATAAGTTGTAACCTTTGATTATCAATCTTTTACACCCTTTAATTTGAGTTTTAACTACCGGAATGAGTACCCCTTGTCTTGATATAACTTTTGTGATTACATTTACAAATTTCAATGAAGTTGGATTTTAATTAGTTAAAAAATAAATACAAGAAGATTGGCCAACACTACTGCAACTATATATGTGAGTTAATTGGTAATGGCTAATCATGGTAGATATGAGTTGATCTGATGTAGTTGGGGGAGTTGTATTTTATAAAATTAAGTTTAGAGTTTAACGAGGAATGAAAAGAATAAGAATGAAGTTTAAGTATGTGTTCTGTAAGGTGTAATAAGAAAAATTATTGTAATTTTTAATAATATTGTCTTTTCTTGTAATTTTATATTAGGGTATGTTAGTCTTTTGATAAATCAGAAACTTGCAGAGTGAACAAAATAATTAATAGGGTGACAATAGCCGCACTCTATAATATTTTATTATTATATATGAGATGTGGTTTTAATGGATCAAATGAACATAAATTTGTATTTGATTAAGGGGCCGTGACCACTTACCCGATTTTAGACTAAAATTGTCTACTTACTCCACTAAGAATTTTTTAACCACATTTACCCAATTTAACATCTATTGCCAGTTTTGCCTTTTGTATAATTAAGAAACTGTATAGATGCCACTATTTCCTCTCTCTCCTCACTCTCCACGTCGCCGGCACCCTCTGTCTCTCCTTTCTCTCTCCCTGATCTCCACCTCCGGCAAGCGTGGATTCGCTCCTCGATCTCCAACTCCGGATCAGTTCAACCTCTTCCCCAGATTCTGCTGCAGCTCGCCGTCGATTCATATTGACTCGCGATGTCGGCACCGTTAGTGTCGGAGATTCGCCAGATCACAGTGCTTAGGCTTCCACCTCCACTTGATGAGTTCGAGGCCATTAGATTTGTTGCTGGAAATGCAATTCCAGCCTTTGAAGATCTCCTTGCAGGTGTTGTCGTACTTGGGAGGAAGTGTTTCTGATGCAAGAGAGCGGCGAAGATGGTGATTAGGTGCCCAGAGCTTTTCTAGGTCCCCAAATCAATTTCTAGCTTTTTTTTTTTGCTACCCAGAGCATTTTCTGGGTGGTCATATTTTATTTTAGGGGCCGTGACAACAATTATTTTTTTGTGGTAAACTGTGAACTCTGAGAATGGAAGGAAATTTTGCTAGTAGTGATTTTTTTATATATTATGATTTGATTGGCAATAATAAGATTATTGAGAGGCAACAATAAGATTATTGAGGGGCAGTAAAATGTTTATTGGGACAATAATAAGGTTATTGGGAGGCAATAAAAATATTATTTATTTAGTTATACCTCCGAAAGCTTTCAAAATTCAAAACATCTTCATTTTTCACTAATTATTGATCCCCAATAAAATTGTTATTGGAGAGCAATAATATGTTTATTGGGGGGGGGGGCAATAATATGATTACTGGATATTATTGGGGTGCAATAAAATCAGACGCCGGAATCCGGTAACCAGATTCGGGATTGGTGAACGGTCGCCGGATTTCAGTGAACGGTCACAGGATTTCGGTCACCCGTTGCCAGATTCCGGTTACTGGAGTTGGGGCCAGCCACTGGTCACAAGAGTCTGGTAAGGTCTTCGATGACTTCTTTCTCTAAGTGAGAAAGAAGGAGAGGGCAAAAAAGTCCCAAAAATAAATAAAAAAGAATAAAAAAACAATTAATTGGATATTAGGGAAATAATCTCTTAGAGTGTTTGGGTGAGTGAGCAATCTCTTACAGTGTTTGGATAAGTGGGGTTAATTAACTACCGTATTGGGTAAATGATCATTTCCCCTTAAATTAACGGATTAACCAATCTCAATCCTTAGTCGATTAATACACTGAATTATCAAATCCAAACTGATTTGATAACAATGGATCAAGATCAAAATCCGGTTCATTGACAAGCTTACACTAGATAGTAAACACCATGAACACATAACCTAGACTAGTTCTGACACAAGTATAAGGTTAGAACCCGAACTCAACTCAGATCCTAGATTGAATCTAGACGCAAACTGGATCTCATATGCAGTATATGAAATAACGAGAAAAACACCAACTACATGCAGAGCCATGGCCATTAGCCATCGCCACAAGTAGACCATGCCAAGTAAACTGCAAGTTGAAAAATGTAAAAGTTCGAACACTTGGATAATCAGGAACACATGGTAGGGAAATTGATGTCGACTAAGACAACCTAGAAGTAATATATCACTGTCCACGTGTCCAAATTCTTTGACGGTGTGTTTGGATGAGAAAAATCCATATGGATTTATAAATGATGGAATCCACAATTCCATTAATTAAATTTTGGTGTGTTTGGATGAAGGAAAAATATATGGCATTTAAATGAAAAAAAGGAATTCATAATTGCTAAACATGAATTAGCTCGTTTGGCATTCTAAACTTGGAAATTATGAATTTCTCCATGGAAAAAAAAATGAAGGAATTGATTGTCCGAAATCCTCACTCAAACTTCTCTCAAAATAGATGTCACTTCAAATCTTCTTGCAAAAGTTTCTTTCTATTACTTTATTAATTTCCAAAACAAAATGAAGAAATTGATTGTCTGAATATCTCATTTCAATTTCTAAATAGGTGTCATTCTTAACTTCCTTGCAAAAGTTTCTTTCTATGACTTTAATAGATTCCAAAACAAGGATTTGTTTTAATTTTTAATATTTTAATTTGTCTAAAACTTTCTTAATTTATTACACATTCCAAATTTTAAATAGATAGAGACCAGACAATAAAAATTGCAATCAATGGAATTTTAATTGATAGAGTTGTAGATTCCATCATTTCAAAATTTCCCAAGAATTTATAATTGTCTCATCTAAACGCAGCTTTAATTGCAATTTCTATTGTTCGGTTTTATTTTTTTAGGATTTAGAGTGTGTAAATTAAGAAAGTTTAAAGAAAAAATTAAAATGAAAAAAATGTCACGCCCCAATTTTCAAGTTTAATTAATAGACAATTTAACAATTACAAATACTTCGAGCGTGATATTTCAGACATCAATACAAAATACTTGATTTTTTTTCTTTTAAAACAAATACGCAAAGATATTCTGAATGCACAATGTCAATAAAGACTCATTCTTTAGAGTTACATATTACATTACAGAAAGTTTACAATAAGTAAACACGGTCACCATGCTCACTACACAGAGGAAGACTAACAAGTGCCAGACAACAATTAAGTTCCTAATCCTACAATTGCAACAGTAAGGGACCTCAGTTTCAACCATGTTCACCATAACCTCCCAGATAAACACTTACACCATTAAATAGTGCACCGGGTTGCAACAACAAACCCTGTAAGCTTATGAAGCTCGTGTGAGTAAACTCAAACAAACAAAAATAGAAACACATGCTTAGGTTATCTCAACAATATGCATACATCAAACCATCATCAACTTCACATCTTTCAACATCATGCTTAAGTAAGTCAACTCATGACTAAAACCTACATGCTACAAAGTCTCAATTTAGCATCCGATTACCAAAATTATAACCAAAACAATTCCACCTCAAGTAATGTTAAAGGTGAAATAAATTATCAGCACCACTTAAATCTCGACTCCTTTTTTAGGAAACCAAAACCTTTGTTACCTTCATGACATTTTAAATCATTTTAAGGCGCAAACAATAATTTACGAAGTAATGTAACTCTCAAATCACAAAAACACTCACAATCAAATCAAAGTACCACTAGTAATCTCTACATAGAAATTAGTTCAAGAGATCACCAAAAATTACACAATCCAACATTATATTAATCCATGCATATAGTTTAGTTCAAAAACTACATTAAAATCACGCTATTTAGGATCGTATTAATCAAAGCATATAGTTTCGTTCAGGAGATTACATTAAAATCAATCAGTCTAGAATAGTAATCCTTGCTCATGATGAGGAGGCGGCTGGTTTTCTCTCCTGACGGCGATGTCTTGGTTTTGATCCAGACGATGGCGTTTGTGCGGCCCGTGCCTAGTTTGGGTGGATTCGAACGGTGGTGCAGACCGTACCTCGTTGTCTGGGCTGGGCGAAGGATCGGTGGTGTTGGCGTCAGGCGGCGATGGCGTGGGAGCGAGGAAGTCAGGTGGAGTTCGCGTCGAGCGGCGATGGCGACGTGGAGCTCGACGGCTCTGCGCTGTGGAGAGATGATGGGTTGGGCTTCACTATTAGGCTGTGGCAGAATATCCTTCTTGGGCTTTCAGGCTTTCTACTTTGGGCTGGGGTGTTTTCCCCTAGGCCATCCCTATGTTTTTAGTTTATCTATTTACAATAATTTCCTTGTATTAGGAAGCTAAGCATTTTTGTGCACCAATGTCTCTCTAGCATCTCTAGAGTAGTACCGAATGAGGATATTCGCTAGTTCTACGTATTGAATGTATAATGTGTAGGACTATATGTATGTACCATTTGTGGATACTACCACTAGCTTCTTGTCTGTCTATGTCCTTAAATGACAGTGGAAGGGTATGTAACAGCCTATTCTGCCTTGTGATGAATATATTACTTCGCCCTGGTGGCATTACTCAAAAAAAAATCAAGAGATTACAAGGAAATCAAATAACTCAAAATTCAAATAATGTAACTCCAAACAGTCAATAATCTCAAAATCAGTATGCTTTCTTTTGCAAGAAACATAATCACTGCATCAATAATCACAATCATTATTATGTAACCAAAGAACCAAAATCAATATGCTTTTATCTCAAAAGAAAACACAAGTATCCCAATGACATTTCAACACAATAAAAGAAATAATACACTCGAGACTTCTTTTAGTCATCACCCAGTAGAATCATGACCATCACAACACAATAATTGGTTTCACAATTTAAAACAATCTCAAAACAATATAAATGTCCGCTTCAAAATATTGTTTTCACAATTCGATGCCAATCTCAAAACAATATATAACTCATTTTCTAAATATTATTTTCACACCTCAAAACAGTCATCTCAATTATACATACTTCTTTCAAAACATAAAGCCAACAACACCATTCTTTCTTTTCCAAAATCATTTATTTTCTTCAAATCACATCACAAAACTACACACACACACACACACACACACACCCACACACACACACATCCTATCTAGAGCGAGACCTTACTTTGAAATTAAAGTGCGTTTTTAGAGTTTATGGTCACTTTTTGGTCCCATATCCACATCTCGACTGTTCAGATTTTAGGTACAAATATATAAATCATCTCTGTAAAATTTCAGCCAAATTGATTGTGAAGACCCAAATTTTCATATAGTAAATTTATGTAATTCAATAATTGTTATATTAATTGAATTATGATATTTGTGATTATTTGGAATGTCGTAGTTTGAGAAAGTTGGTTTCGAATGATTTTATTGTCGAAAACGAACGTTATTTAGGGGGTCGTGAAAATCGACTTTTTATATGTTCAAAATTTGGGAAAACTTCCTTCATGAAATGTAGAGCTCGTCGATACGATTTCGTGCATATGTGGAACGTATTATTCGGAGTTCGTATGAATAAGTTATGAATTTTTGAAAATAGGAATTTTTCTATAAATATAGGTTTTTTTTGGACATTTCAGAAAACAAAAAAAAAAATACCAAATATTTCTCTCTCTTTTCTCTCTCGGCTGAAGCCCGAAGGATTGAAGAAAGCTCAGCCGACCCGGCGACCCGACTAGACGACCGCCCTCCAGGCCACGCAGCCGCAGGACCCAACCCTCCCTACCTTCGACCCGAGCCGCCCAGTCGCTCCCCCCCTCGTCTCGGCCAGCCGACGCTCCTAGGCTTGGATCGAAGCCACTTTCCGAAGGCTCCAACCCGACCCAGCCGGAAATCAAATTTTCCGGCGGTGCACGGGCCGATCAATCCCATTTTCGTGACGTGCTCTTCCTCCTGATCATCCCCATATGTGGCTTGCATCACGATTTTGGGTGTAGAGTGGTAGATCAAGGGTTGAAGATTTCGACGTCCCTGATTCAATCTGGAAACTGATCAGAGGGCCGAAATTAATCCAACTACAAAGCCCGATCTAGGACGATCTAGACCTCATCTCTGAAAAAGTCAGGTATTAAAGTTGTTCACAATTTCATTTTGAAGACGTTTGTAGTTGACGACTTTTGCATCGGAGGTGATTGACCGACGTTGACCGCTGTCTGACCGCAGCGTGTGGCGGCGCGTCAGACCAAATTTTGAGTTTATATTATCTGGACGATTATCTATGCATCCATACGAGCGTTTTGATATATAACATGGTCATGTTAGAAAAAGTTGATAAATAGTCAATTTAAGTTTTGACGTTACTATTTACGGTTTTACAGTTTACCTTCGGTTTGTGATTTATGGAGATCAGAACATCGGTTTTACTTCAAATTTTAATATGATGTTCATATGGCTGTCCCGATGACGTTTTGTGGTTACGGGCAAAGATCCGACCGTTGGATCTTCGTATAATTGTAAAATAGTGATTCGGGAGGCGATTAGTGAAGATCCGTCCGTCGGATTTTCATATAATTTTGATAGGATGTTTTCAAGGGCTATCCGTGAGGATCTACCGTTGGATCATCGTTTAAATTCGATCCGACCGTTGGATTGCCTTTATTTTAGAATCCGACATTTGGATCATCATTTAGGTTTATTTCGTGGTTCGTTGGTAAGTAAAGACCGTACTTGATTAGGTACTTGACGGCTTGAGTTGACGAGCATTTGGATTATTGTGAGTTATATTTTATTTGAAGACGCAGCGGGAATTTTGAGGTGAGTAAAACTCACGTGGTTCATATTACGAACCGAGTACTTTAAATTATTTATTTTTGTAATTGTGTGAAAAATATTTGTGGATTAAATATTTGTTTTTAAAATCACATGGACTTGATCACTACGGTCCATAGGTAAATAAAATAAATTTTAATTATACAAATGAATTTCACGATTTCCTTGTGTGAACTATAGATGATATTAGTGGTCATTCATGAGCGGATGATTACGTGTATATATATATATATATATTTATTTATGTGGAATATATATATATATATATATTTATGTGGAATATATATATTGATTGATATGATTGAGTTGGATTGATGATTTGGATTATATTTCAAATGCTTAAATTTCATAATAATATTATGTATGTTGGATGAGTTGTTTTAATTATGTGAAAACATACTGTTGTACATTTGTGGATTTAGGGTCAACATAGTGACCCGTATAAGGGAATCGGACGCTCTAATCCTAAGTGAATGATGGGATACGATTGGTTGAGTATGTTCATTATCGGACGTTCTAAATATGTATATAGGTATACGTATTGATAAAATACGATAAAGATAAATATTTCGGATGCCATAACCTAGGCTAGGTAACGGGCTACGATTCAGTTAGAGCTCTAGTCTGTCAAATACCGTATTTTTATAAATACGATGTTGAGGTTTTGTGACGAAAGATATGAGTTAGGGTTTGTGTTGATTTGTTGAATTGGTGAATTGGTGATTGATTGAGATTGTTGGTACTTCGTGGTTGTGGAAATTGTTGAGTGTTGATTTGAGTGGAAATAAATATGATTTAATTAAACAACCGTCCTTTCATAAGCTTACCGGTTTTTGTGTTGTTGCAATCCCGGTACACTATTCAAATGGTGTACCGAATATTCCTGCAGGTCAGGATAACCAGGGAGGTGACCGAGCTGGTTAGGTGTTACATCAATTATTTTTATTTCTTAGAGTTGTGAGGTTTGTATGATCATTTAGAGCTTTACAATTCATTTTGTATTTGAGTTGTAATAATTAACCGAGACTAAATTCGGTTTTAAATTTATTCCGTGTGGTAAGATTGTTAAGAAAAGAAATTTTCAGGATGACTATTTTAAGTTGTAGTAATTCATGTTTCGGATTTTGAAATTTTATTCTAAAATTCGGGGCGTGACATTGATGGTCGTTAAGGGATTGATAACTGCCTTAAAGCTAGTACGGTTCAGGTTGGACAGATTCAGTTCTTCCATTGATTTAAACGAGTTAGATACCTTAAAGATCATTAATTCGGCTGAAAATTTGCAGAGATGATCTATACATTAGTACATAAATACTGAACGTTCGAGATGTGAATATGCGACCGAAAATTAATCCTAAAGTTTAACCTCATACTTTAATTTTAGAGTGAGGTCTCACTTTAGATAAATATTATATTATATATATATATATTATGAATGCAACTAATACCAACTATAATTTGTACACAACCAGAAAATCATTTTATAACAAATCTTCGTATTCACTTACCCATGAACCTTTGATGATCAAGTTCATATATTTCAAAACAAATAATTTTTTTTTTATAATAATTATGATTTGACAGCTAACAATTATTTATACTAAAACAATAACATAACTAATTCATGAACCGAGACATCGTGAGATATACTCACCTCTATATCCCGTTGCATCTTCACACACAAATCGAGATAAGCACAAACTACAACAATCTGCCTAAATCAACTTTGTCAAGCACCAAATCAAATCAAGCTCACAACTCATTACCACAACGCACAAAACGTTTAAATTTCGAAATGCACACTTGAACTAAAAACTGAAGTTAATACCAATCAAGCCAAACTTCACCTGAGACACCACAAGGTCTGCGAAACATTTCTACGATCAAATCGCCCAGATGAAAGAACGATCCAACAGTCGGATCCTCATGGATCAAAAATCAAACAAACAAAAACTGAAAATAACTTAACTCATCCAAAAGATCAAGAAAAGGTAACACAAAACATCTCTAATGTTCGTGTCGACGAACATAAGACAACAGAGCAAAGAACTACTCCAAAGGTGGTCGAACGCTCCGCCACAAGCCGCTGCTTCTGAACCTCACGTGCCACCGATGAGACTCCAAAACAACAAAATCAGCTCCGACAATCTTGTAGATCATAACAAGAGGAGCAACTTTCATATGGCACTAAGTCCAATTTGGCCTGGATCGAGCTAGATCAACTTGAAAATTTCCGATGGCCAAAACTTCAACCCCCAAATCCGTCGCCTATGGTGAGAATAGAGCTGAACCACCACAAGGGAACCTTGTTGGAGAAGAGAGTTACAAAACCCAAGTGGTTTCAAGCGCCGTCGTGGCCGAAAAATGAAGATAGAACCAGGTTGGCACCATCGCAACTTTAGGCCTTCAATACGTCATGTACGGCGCGAATCTGCGAAGGTCAGTGGCTGGGATCCAACAAGGAGGCCGAGACGCGTCGGTCTATGGTTGTGGTGTCGTTGGAAGATGCCAGAAAATCGAAATAAATTCGGGTTTAGGTCAACGAGTTTCCGGCATGGTTGAGGGTTTTTTTTTCAGAGAGAAATGTTTCAGGAATATTCCCCGCAAAGTCTCCGAAAAAGGAAACTAAAAAATAATTTATGAAATTTTCCTATTTATACTAAAATTTCCAAAAATGGAAAGAACTTCCGTTGATCATAACTTCTTCATACGATCACAAAAAAAAATACCGCATGTCCACGAACTTGTATTGATGCGCTCTACAATTTTCGTAAATGAAGTTTTCGAAGAAACCTAACGAATAAAAAACTCTTGACTCCTAAAAAATCAAACATTTTAGATAATTATTCATCCGAAACACTTTCATTTCACACAAAAAACATACAATCGTACGACCATCATTTTTCCCTCGTCCAAACACAACATACCTTCAGGAGATGTTGGGAGGGAGCTCGTAGAGTAGGAGAAATGGTATTCGAAGACGAAGGCTAGACTAGCTGTGACTCAGCGAGGAGGATACTAAAAAACACACACAACATCTGGCATAAATGGAGAGGCCTTATTATCATACGGATCGACATAAAAGTAAAGCATGCAGACGTTTACATCTAAGTGAGGAAATGATGTCATCTCTTCCTATTTAGGACCAGATGTATTATGCCCATTAATCTTTTGACTATGGTAGTTCAGGACGTGTCGATTGCCCTTTCGTCATCCTAGCACAAGATCATTGCAACGATTTCGATTACTTTTGTGTCTCCAATTATTGTCATTTGTGATATGATGATAACATGAGTAAATTGAATTAAAATACTTTTGTTTACTACTGGCAAATTCCACTTTTCTTATCAAAAAAAAAAACCACTGACAAATTCCAACTCATGTCATTAGCACTTCAACAAAACCTAAATAAACTTCACCTTACGAAGATATAAAATTGCATTCTCCAAAAAAAAATAATATATATATATATATATATATATATAGAAATGCAAAAGACATTACCAAAGCATGAATATAGTTTAAGATGAACCAAAATAAAGATAATAAAAAGTTGAGATTGCTTTGTCTTTAATTTTTGTTTTGAATCACTAGTCAAGTTGTCTCAAATTCGCCACTAGTCGTCTCATTGGTTGTGCTAAATAATGACCATAATAAAAAATTAATACTTTTGACTATTTTAGCAAATGAAGAACTTATTTATTGTAGTTTCAAATCTCATATTCAATCGAGATTTGATAATGTGTTGAAATAAACTTATTAACTTAGGAAAAATATATTGACATAAACAACAGCTCTTCCTAACGTATCATCAAAATGAGAAAATATATGTATCATTAATTTGCTGTCATGAAATATATTTTTTTTTTTCGAGTAAAGATTATTGTTATAGGTGTTTTATAGATACTCAGAAAGCGATAACAATCATAGACCAAATATAAACTTAGGCCATAAGTATCCATCATTGAATGATGATCATTCCATCTAGATCCCTGTTATCCATTTTTTTTTTATTAAAGTCCCAACTTTTTTAACGGGTTTATGCCTTTATGGTAAAAGTAAAGGTTTCCTTTGCTCTCTTCAGGCCTTCAAAACCCTAATGGCTTTTTCTCCTAACCAAATTTTGCTTGTCCTTTAGCGGTAAAATCCCTTTGACCCGACTATTCAAACTTGACGACCACATTTTCAACGTGTGCACGTTATGTATTCAATTAAGAAATCCAAAGAGAAAGAGGAACGGATAGAATCATAGAAAAACCAGGAAAAAGTTTGCTACTTTTTTAAGGAACATAAGAAGAAGCCCAACGCCACCCAGTTGACTTTTTGGTATTTAAGAGATCAACAGCACCAATATTGTTACAACAATCAATCCCCCTTCATCTCTGCTTCAACATATTACAGGTTTGTGTCTCAAAATCTCTCTTTTGCTGATCAATGGTTGCTGTAACATTCACTTTCTGATTGTTGAAACTCACTTCTAGTTTCATATTTTGATGGCATGTTCTAATGGGTTTGTTGGTGATTTGCTTTTGCATGTCAAGTCTTTGTGTTTCCTTGTTAGTTTTGTTGTTAAGTTGTGTGAATGATGAGTTGTGCATGAAAAATTGAATTTGAGTTTTAGAAATCCGTACATTTCTCAAGTTCTGATTATCTAGAGTTTGATATGATGTCAGAAATTGTCAAGCTTTCTTGTTACCATGGATTTCTTGGATTCTGAGTTTATTTGAAATTTGAGTTCTGAGTCGATTGTTAGCAGGAATTTGGAATCCAATGCAATTAGTTGACCTAGAACCGTTTTAGTATTCCAACTCTACGTGTTTGATCTGGATTACAGGACGTATAGGTTGATTCAGCTGGATGGAGATGACTTGTTTAAGTTTGTAAATGTATAAGCTAAATACCGTACTTATCATACTTCGAGCCTTATTCTGCCCATCTAATTTGTTGGGGGAGAATTAACTAAGGCATCCGAATGAACTAATTTTAGGCATGCGTCAAGAATTGTTCTCTAATCCACTATGCTTTTCTCTGTTTCCTTTTTTCTGATACAGGTACCATCTACCTCCCAAACATGGGGAATGGCGAATCGACATATGATGATTCTCATGACAATTTATCGACGTATGATGATTCTCATGATAGTTTCCCACCTGAACCACCATCCTATGCAGGCACTTCGATGGACTCTAGTTCTAAACAAAAGCTACTATCTACACGTATAGGCGACAATTTCAACTCTTTGGATCAGGTTTCAACCACTAGCATTGCATTTCTTATTGACTGATTGATTTTCATAAGACGTATGTAAACTGAGATTAAACTGATGATAGAAGATAACTGCTTTTGGGTGTGTCATCATATATATAGAAACAATAACTATTTATCCATCCTTCATATCAGTATTCCTGCTGGGTATATAAACTGAGATTAAACTTATGAAGATATGGTCTATATATAGAAGATAACTGCTTTTGCACGTGTCACACACACACACACATAAACAAGAACTGTTTATCCATCCTTCATATCAGTAGTCCTGCTGAGTGGGTAATTGTATGTGTAATAAATTAGCAATAAGTGTATTCATTATCTGCTATCAATGGAGCGTGTTCAGTAACCAGAAGCATCAATATATATGTCCAGGTTATTGCTTCATTGAGAGAAGCTGGCCTTGAATCATCAAATTTAATACTTGGTATCGACTTCACAAAGAGCAATGAATGGACAGGTGATATTTCTAGTCCTTTAGATAAATTATTTTTCATGACTTCTTCTGGAAGTAGATAAAAGTTACATTTCAATGATTGTAGGCAAATATTCATTCAACAGAAAAAGTCTTCATGCTATCGGTAGCACACCTAATCCTTACGAGCAAGCAATCTCTATAATTGGCCGCACTTTGTCTCCTTTCGATGAAGATAATATAATTCCTTGTTTTGGATTTGGCGATGGTTAGTGTCTACTGTCAAAGTTATTATTTTTACTTCTGCTTGAAAATACATGCCAAGTATCAACACAGAGCTCTCTGATCGTATCTTCTTTTGTAGCATCAACACATGATCAAGGTGTGTTCCGCTTTTATCCTGATGATCGATGCTGTGTTGGGTTCGAGGAAGCTCTTGCTCGGTATAGGGAGATTGTTCCACACTTAAGGTTATCAGGTATTTGACTGTTTGCCCTCTCATTGTTGCAATTTCCTTCTGCCAAGTAGCATCTTCCTGAAGTGAAGACTTGCTTCATATGTATGATAACTCTTGGCTTTATCTGTATTTCTACATTAAGTGTTTCTTGGTTATTTTATTCTTGGTTTTCTTTTACATTGGAGTATCTACCGTCCAAACTTAGATGAATTCATGCTAAGATTATTCATACAATCTGATTGCATATATCTGATATTGATTGTCTACGTATCCGTTGCTATACCTTGTTGTCACATTCACTCGGCTATACCTGATTAGTATAATTCGAGCATGGCGCACACACCAGATATGATAATCTTAGTTTCCTTATTCACAGGTCCAACCTCGTTTTCCCCAATAATTGATGCAGCAATTGACATTGTTGAAAAAAACAATGGACAATACCATGTTCTTGTCATTATAGCAGACGGACAGGTTGGTGAAACATGTTCAATGCCCTTTAATTTTTTTTTTTTTTTTTTTCACATGGTCATTTCATATTTTCTTTGTTGTATATGTTCCTCTTACGGCCTTGAAATGTGTCTATCTTCACTTAGGTTACCAGAAGCCCTGATACTCCACCTGGAAGATTCAGTGCCCAAGAACAAGCGACTATAAATTCCATAGCTGCTGCTAGGTAAAGTAATGCATGCTGCTTCTAGAGCACACTAATTTTTGTTTTTAGTGTCCTCACTATCAGAATTCTTTAAACAGCAAATATCCTCTGTCAATTATCTTGGTTGGAGTTGGGGATGGACCGTGGGATGCAATGCAGCAATTTGATGATAACATTCCTCAACGAGCATTTGACAACTTCCAGGTACGTAATTAAGTGGCACACAGAGTTAATTTTTATTTCCATTCGATAGCTTGTATCCCACGACAATGCAGATCATCTTTGTCTTGTATAGGTTGGTTATATAATCAATATTTAACATTTTGGTGGCTTCCTAGTCATGTGCTGATTTTATTGATATGACTGAAGATAAGTTATGAGTTCTCTCTGTGAGGAATGAACCATATTAGTTTCTTGCCTTTTTATTGGTGGTGGTGGTGCTCTGTGAAGCACGGTTACAGATATGAAATATCGAATGATACAAGAACTTATCATCATTAGGATGAGATCATAGGATATCGTGGGAGTACATAAATTAATATTAGATGATAAATATTACATTTTTCTATACCTCCCTTTCAATATTTCTTAGAAAATTCGATTCGTGTAAATTTATACCACACTGTAATGTTGTATATCTATTGTTCTTTCTGTTTGGTTCCAATCTCCCCTGTTTTATCTTTTATTCTGCTTTATTGTTAGTGCCACATAAAAATGATTGTAAAACACGTTGGAGGGGTGACAATGAAATCGTTTACCTTCCCACTAAGATCCTCTGGTTTCTCTTTATGAAGATGAAGGTACAATATAAAAATCCAGTTTGGGACAACCACTTCAGTGATTGTTACAGTGTGAAGTTTTCAGGACTATACTGAATAATATTGGGTTGGATTGTATTTTAATTTGGAACTTTTAGCACTATTTAGTAAGCTTTTAAGTGTCATATCGTTTTAGACCTCAGTGCACTAGAATTTTAGTTCATTATAATACAATTAAGTTAGTCTAGTCCGACAAAGTACCAAAGGAGCACAGATAAACTCAAATTTTGAACCAAAAAATTGAGACAATCACAGGGGAGAAAGAGAATTAAGAACAAAAGTATGTTGGTCAGAAAATTTTGATTCCATTTAACGATTATTGAAGCATTTTGTGCGTCAGGGATGAAAGTAGTGATTATCTATGGTGTGCTTTCATTAGAAAGTAAATACAAGCTGCAACAGATCCTGGGATTCTAATATTGTGTTTGATTTTCAAATCAAAGTTGGAGACACATCGCAAGGCTTCATTTTATTTTGCTGCAGCTGCAAACTTGTTGTCCGTAGAGGGAAAGGGTGAGGGAAAGTGCTAGGTTGTGTACTAATTCCTCTACTGTGGGACTGGGTTTATAAGGAACTTGAGAGATCTGGGGGAAGCTTATGTCTATTATCAGTTTAGATGGCTTTTTGCTGGTTTCATCTAGACCAGACAAGAAAAGTGGTTGATAGGTGTCATCAGGGGAGTACTCTTGTAAATCATTCTGGAGGTACTTGATGGACAATCCTTCCATCCCTCAATTCATTACCTCTTCTGTAAAATGGAAAGTTAAAGCTCTTCATAAGGTCCAGGTTGTAAGATTGCTCCTGCTATTTTCCTTCCCCTCACCAGTGTATAGTGTGGGTATCATTTTTCTTCCTCTATCCAGTTGCACTAGCTTTGGGGAAAAGGGTATTTAAGGAGTCTGATCAGTCGAGACAATCCAGTCATGTTTATGGCCTTGTTGTGTGAAAGACACAAGTTCTTTGGCTGGAGAAAAAAGGGACTGGTGCTGGGAAGATACGCTGTAATGGCTGTATTCTTGCCATCTGGGTCATTTGGATGGAGAGAAATAAGGGGATTTTTGAGAAGCTGAAAGGGGAGGAGCTGGAGCTTTTGTGGAAAAGGGTTCGATTTTGAGCATTGGTTTCCCATATTTTTGAAGTACATTTTATACCATTCCTTATAATTGGAATGCTGCTGTCATTCAGCTCTTTTTAATTGTTTCTTTTTTGTTATTTGATGCTATTTAGAGATGTAATCTAATACATAGATGTAGCAATTTCAGTGTACCTCGTGTTCTGTGTACTTTGTTTAATCTTCTCATAGAACTAAGTTTCATAAGATAACCTTCCATATGTTTTCCTCCTACAGTTTGTCAACTTCACCAAGATCATGTCAGACAACAGGGATATATCACAGAAGGAAGCAGCATTTGCACTTGCTGCCCTTATGGAAATTCCATATCAGTACAGAGCCACCCAAAGGCTTCAACTTTCCAGGTAAGGAAATGAGTTGCAGTTTTAAGGTAGAAATATTTATTCTAATATAGCGATTTTCAGTATTTGACTCTTTGTACTTCTGTAGTTATGAATCAGAAGGTGGTCCACGTACAAGGCCACTTCCACCTCCACGCGATGTGATCAATCATGATAATGCAGTTAGATCAATCCCACAAATGACAAGCGTTCCAAAAGTCGAGCCATCAGCTCCCGTGCTGCCAGAAGCTCCTGTGGAGTCGGTATGTCTTTCTCCCTGTCCCCCTTGTTTCGACTATTATTTTTATTTGAAATTCCTTTCCAATGATCTTTTGGTTTTGAGACAAGTTTCTCATGTTTTTCAAGGTGTGCCCCATTTGCCTGACAAATCCAAAGGACATGGCTTTCGGATGTGGTCATACGGTTAGTATACTTATTAATCAGTTTTATTTTTTTTGCTGAGATATCGCACAATAAATAAGCAAGTTACTTATACTTGAGGTTTGCTGTATATAGTATAACTGAAACAGTTGTTCGAAGAATCCAATTATGGGAAGATCTTCCCCTCACCTTAGTGTATCTTCCGTGGTAGCTATTTAATCCCATTGGATAGTCATTTCTCTGTCTATGCATATAACTTAACTATATGTCACTACCATGATTGCACTCTTCTTCTTCTTTTTTTTTTTTTTTTGAGAAGAACCATGCTTGCACTCTTAATATTAGCATCTGAAGCAAGTGAACATTAAAATAGTCGATTTATATGATGATTTGAAGTTCCCAATATATCTCTTTTTGGCTTTAACCTAGAAGGACTTTCGATTGTCCAACTTTTGGCTGTGCAAGAGGAGATGAGTTTTGAACGTCAGATGTTTACTAATTTTAGACAAGAAGGAAGAGATGATCATGCCATTTAAAATCTATGAAAGATGAAAGATTTTCTTCACTAATGATGAAGAGAACTGAATAATTTTTGAAGAGAAATTAATAATCTCTGTCTTACCTATGCATCTGTTTATCCAATGCCACTGCCAACCATCTGCAAGCTGAAATTTAGTGATGTAATTAATTTTGAAGTGGAGATTGTCTGCCTACAATATTGATTGTGTTCTCTATCTTGGTGCAGACCTGCAAGGACTGTGGAGTCGGGCTTTCATCATGCCCTATGTGTCGAGAACCCATATCGACACGCCTGAGACTCTATACTTGAGTTGGTCATTGTTTTCCAATATCAAGTGCCTCATGATGCACCAAGGGAATTCTCAGAGCAAATATAACATTGTCTTTTACACAATTTCATACGTCATGAGTCTACATTTGCTGATTTCTCCAGTACATGGTCGGTGCCGCATTGAAAGTGTATTTGTACATAATTTGGATTTTTGGAGTGTATATATACTACTAGATGAAAAAAGCCAGTTGCAATGACCTTTCGTTGAGTACCATTTCATTCATTTTGTTGTAACCTTTGTTCGCTTGGTTGTAAAGATTCAGAAATTAGCTTCAAATATTAAATTTTTTTTTTTTCAAACAAATTTGTTTATTTATTATAATTGTCACTAGGCTTCATGTGTAAAATTCCTCTTACCAGAACTGAAGACTTCTTGTCGGAAAAAAAAAATTGATTTTATGAAAATGGCAGTGTCATATTCTAGCTGTATTGTAAGTTCGTTGTTTTAGTGGTAGAGGTTGACGGACAAGAAATTGTTCTATAGTTAGAGGTGGCAAAAGGACCGCTAGGTCCAAGCACGGCACGAACCCAACATGTTTAAAAGCTGCCCGACCCTGTTCAACGTCGTTAGCCGCCCGGAACAATCCAAGCACGTTATTCGAACGGGTCAGCTTGGGGTCAAAGAATATGAGCCCATTGGTCCGGTCCGGCCCCACCCGTTATAGGTCCAACACGGCTCGAGCACAACATATTGCAGCCTGCAATCCAACCTATTTCTATAGTATAATTTTTTTTCCTTTAAAATATAAAGATAATATATATTTATAACAATATATATTTATAAACAATAAACTATTTGAGTATGAATTTGGATTCTCCTTCGGATACTTTTGCTAAAAGTTTATTATGTTGTAAACAATGACAAAGTCAACTGATTTGTAAACAATGAACATCTGTCACTTATTTATCTATTTTGTTTACAAAAAAAAAATGATCAGTAGAGTGTTGGAATTAGTTTTGGTTCGTGATTGGATTGTGTATAGCTGAGACTTGAGACTGTCAGAATGGAACAATTGGTATATGAGTCACAACTTATATTTATATTATTGGTCTCGACTAATTTTAATTTTTGGCATGAAACAAGCACGCATGACCTGCCTATGGGTCCGACACGAGCACGGCCTGACACATTGTGTGATTGGGCTGTAGGCCGAGTGGGGCCCATTAAGAAACTGGCCCGAACACCACCCAAAGCCCTGTTAAATAGGCCAGCTCGGCCCGTTTTCCGTCTCCATTTAGAGGAGTCTAATTTGCATGGGAATTTTTTAGTTTCACAAAACATAAAAAAAAATTAGCCACCTGATTGAGGTATTGCTATCAATTTTAGAGAGAGAAGCGAGTAAACTTGGAATTGATAGCAATACATTTTATGCTCAGACTGAAGCTCAAGGGGTGTGTGTGTGTGTGTGTGTGTGTGCGCGCGCGCGCGCGCGCGTGTGTGTGTAGAGAGAGAGAGAGATTTGAAAAATGGTAGATGAGAGAATGAGAGGGTTTCAGTTTTGCGGATTTCTTCTGCCCAATTAAACTATTTTCGTTTAAAAATTCGTCGTCTACTTTTCCAAATGGTGGATGAGAGGGCTCTGCCCAAAGTGATTGCTCAAATTAGACAAAGCGTGTGAGAGAGTGCCGAATTAAACCTAAAACTGAAATTAGAAAAATCTTTGAAAAATGGTAGATGAGAAAATGAGAGAGGATTTTGGACTTTCGGTTTTGTGGATTTCTTCCTCCCATTTATGCTATCCTTGTTGTTCATGGTGTGTTTGGATGAGAAATTGTGAAATTTATAGAAATTCATAAATGATAGAATCTACAACTCTTTCAATTAAAATTCCATTAATTGCTCTCTATTTAGGATAATAATGTGTAATAAATTAAGAAAATTTAAAACAAATAAAAAAATTAAATGTAAAAAAGCCATCTTTCTATCCAACTTCACTAAGTTATGTAAGCACGAAGATAATAGTGTTTGCACGAGTGGTATAAAAAATATAACAAATTTCCCATAAGTGTCACTATGACTTATATTACAAAAATGGTTGCTGTGTTTTTATTTTTTTATTATTTAAAATAATGCTACTACATCTAAAATGTTAGTCATTAATTGAAAAGCTACTTCCAACGAGCGGAAAAGCTAATTCTGAAGAACGAAACTGCTATTGTAAATGAATAAAAAAGCAACTATCATTCTTCATAAAAATTATTGTCCAACACCGAAAGGTTATTATTGACAAATTGAAATGTTACTGTCATGTTATTGTCATTCACGATAATAGCTTGAACTATTGGTGTAATAACCGCAATTTCCATTTTAAATTTGTGTAATTGTGTTGAACAATTATTGTACGATTTCACGAATGTTGCTCAATGATATTTCATTTTTTTGAATTATCGAAGATTTGAAACGATTATTTTAACGAAAAGCTCGAAATGCTCGATTCAAGAAATCGACTTTTTATACGTGCAAAATTTGGAAAAACTTCCTTCATGAAAGTTGTAGAGCTCGTCGATACGAGTCCGTACATAGGTGGAACACAACGATCGGATTTTTTTTGAATTAGTTATCGCATTTAGAAGGAATTTTCGAAATGAGTATATAGGGAAAAAACCCTAATTTTTTTTTGGAAACCCTTTTTTTTCTCCCGGCCTCCCTTTCCATTTTGGGAAAACTGTAGCTCGGTCTCTCTGTCTCCCTCCGTGCGGCCGAAACCCAAAAAACAGAGCACGGAGAAACCGTGCTCTCTCTTCCTCCTCTGTTCACCTTAAGGCCTCAAACCACATCCATTAGCTTCGTCTCAACCTTGTGCAGCTGCGAGAGGTAGCCTTGCGCCGCAACACGGCCGGCAGCGGTGGCGGCGAGGCCTGAACGGATAAAGCTCGATTTCGTTCCGATCTCAATATCTCGAGCTACAGGTCACCATTTCTTGTGATTCTTGACTCATTGGACTGGCCTCAACTTCCTTAACAAGCACCAAGAAGGACCGGACCTGGGTCGATCGTTTTCACGTTCGTCGGAGTTCGACGTGTTTAGATTGAAAAACAACATGTCGATCCGGATATCTCGAGTTATACATGATCATTTCTTGTGATTCTTATCCTGGTGAGATCGCAATGAAGTTCTGAATAAGTTTCCAGAAGAGATCGAAGCAAGTTGTTGCGGTTTTTACATCGGTTTCAAGATCGCAGGTTTCTGGAAAAATTCCGGCCACTCGATTGTGTTTGGTACTTTCCGATCCCTTCCCATTATTTTCTGGTCTTGTGTTAGTTATGAAAGTTGCCCAAAATGATGAAACGAAGGGGAGAAGCTCTGCCCCGACACCATTGGTAGTGGTCGGCGGCAGCTCTATCCCTAACTCCGAAGGCCCTCTCCAGCCATCTCCGGAGGTCTAAAATATAGTTTCTGTGCATTTTATGATTCTATGTTTCAATACGATCATTTCGGCATATTATACGCATTTTTCGGATATCGTATGATTTAGTTATGAATTTTGAGATTTCGATTGATTTTGATCGTTAGATTTAGAATCTGTGAAATTAGAACCGTCCGATGGACTTGTAGTTTTGATATGATGATCATATGACTGTCCCAGTGGCTTTGTGTGGTCATGGGTGAAGATCCGACCGTTGGATCTTCGTATAAGTGCAAAAAGGTGATTATGGAGGCGATTCGTGAGAATCCGTTCGTCGGATTTTCTTATAAATTAGAATGCGGCCGTTAAATGGTAGTTTAGTTATTTGGAATTATTTGCTAAATTCAGATCACATTTGATTAGGTGATTGACAGGTTGTACTTGGGTGAGCTGTTTCGGTGTGATTTATATTTTTATTGAAAACGCAGCGGGAGTATCGAGGTGAGTAAAACTCATGTGGTTCATATTACGAACCGAGTACTTTAAATTATTGATTTTTGTAATTGTGTGAAAAATATTTGTGGATTAAATATTTGTTTTTAAAATCACATGGACTTGATCATTACGGTCCATAGGTAAGTAAAATGAATTTTTATTATACAAATGAATTTCACGATTTTCTTGTGTGAACTATAGATGGTATTAGTGGTCATTCATGAGTGGATGATTACGTATTATATATATATTTACGTGGAATATATATATTGATTGGTGGATTATTGAGTGATGATATGATTGAGTTGAATTGATGATCTGGATTATATTTCAAATGTTTAATTTCATAATAATACTGTGTATCTTGGATAGGTTGATTTCATTGTGTGATAATACATTGTTGTGCTCATTTAAGGATTTAGGGTCAACGTAGTGACCCGTATGAGGGAATCGGACGCTCTAATCCTAGGTGGATGATGGGATACGATTGGTTGAATAGGTATAATTATCGGATGTTCTAAATATGTATATAAGTATACATATTGATGAAATACGATAAAGATAAATATGTCGGATGTCATAACCTAGGTCAGGTGAGGGGCTACAATTCAGTTAGAGCTCTAGTCTGTCAAATACTGTATTTTTATAAATACGATGTTGGGGCTTTGAGAAAAAAGATGTGAGTTAGGGTTTGTGTTGATTTGTTGATTGATTGAGATTGTTGGTACTTCATGGATGTGGAAATTGTGGAGTGTTGATTTGGGTGAAAAACAAAATATGATTTAATTAAACAACTGTTCTTTCTTTTACTCATACGAGCTTTCATAAGCTTACCGGGTTTTGTGTTGTTGCAATCCCGGTACACTATTCAAATGATATAGCGGATATTCCTGCAGGTCAGGATAACCAGAGCGGTGACCGAGCTGCTTAGGTGTTACAGCATTTATTTTTATTTCATTGAGTTGTGAGGTTTGTATGCTCTTTTAGAGCTTGACAATTCATTTTGTATTTGAGTTGTAATAATTAACTGAGACTAAATTCGGTTTGAATTTATTTCGTGTGGTGAGGTTGTTAAGAAAAGAAATTTTCAGGATTACAATTTTAAGTTGTAGTAGTTCATATTTCGGATTTTGAATTTTATTCTAAAATTCGGGGCGTGACAATTGACATATTCCAAAAAGCTATTATCAACCGACCATTAGTCTAATTATAGCAAATTACTTATAAATACCTATCTAAGACTTATATTATCAATTAAAGCACCATATTTTTTTACTCCTTAAGTGTTAAGAAATGACAATAGAGTGGTTCTATTTATATCTTCAAATATGATAAACATCAAAGAAGCTGATTGATTCTCATGATCCTTTCTGTGGCATATAATTATACCTCTTTCCAGTTCCTATCAGACCCATTTTTGGTTCTTTCCGTTCTCAACGTCATTTTATATGAGTTGACCTAGTCAATTATAACTTTAGAAAAAGTGGAGGTCTAGATATCAAATTTAGAGATCTGAATATAACCCCCATGACAATAACTTTTTATGAAAAATGACAGTAGTTTTTTGATTCGCTGATAGTAGCTTTTTAATTATTCGACTTGAGCTTTTTTGAGTGTTAGTAGTACTTTTTCAATTATTGACAATAGCTGTTTTGACATAGTGGCATTTTGTAAATGATGAAAATAAAATATGCGGTGGAATTTTTATAAATATTAATATTTCTTATTTTTTGTGGCTTTATGAGAGATAAAAAGATTAGGTGGCTTAGAGAATAGTAAAGTTAGGAAAAGTGGGCTTATATGCTAATAACTCATAAAACGATCGGGGCCTGACCAATTCTTTTAGGGTGCGGCTATTGAAAAATTCTACAATATGTTAACGTATGACAGGCATAAAATTGCTTTAAAAGTTGTAAAATGAGTCCTCCAAATAGTAATATTAGTCCGTAAAGTAGTAACATGAGTCCTTAAAGTGGTAAATTTTCTTAGTTACCACATGAGTCCTCAAAATAATAATATTAGTCCTCAAAGTGGTAACATAAGTCCTTAAAGTAGTAAATTTTCTTAGTTTACCATATGAATCCTCAAAATAGTAATATTAGTCCTCAAAGTGGTAACATGAGTCCTTAAAGTGGTAAAAATAGTTGATGTATGAGAACTGTTAACATACCATAGCTTTACCCGCGGCTATTGCCACCCTATTATTTTCTTTGATCACCCTACATAAGTAAATATTCCAATACTACCCTTGTATTTAAGAGATTTTATAAAATAAAAAATAAAACTCAAAAAGAGCGTTTGCAGCGTACTAGGGCACGTACCGCACCTCCCGTTGTGCCGCCCAGATTGTTGCCTCGCCTTGAATGTACAATTCATATACCATCGCAATCTCCTATTTTTTTTTCTTTCTCCCCATAAATACATCAAACCAATGTTCAATGAGCTGTTAATTTGATGGAATTCCTTGCCACCACGATTTTCTAGGGCTGGGCATATAAAACCGAAGTACCGAACCCGACCCGAGCCCGTACCGAAAACAACTAAAACAGGCTGATACTGAAAATAAGAAAATTATTGTTGGTCCCGTACCGTACCGTCCCGAAACAAACGGGACGGGCCTCGGTTGTTATTTTTAAATCCCATTTCGGCCCGGCCTGTACCGATGTATATAAATATATATATATATATATATATATATAGGATTTTTTTTAGGTAAGGATATCCTTACCTAAGCTTATGGAACGGATTTCCAGTTTTTGGCTACTTTTCGATCACATATTTACATCTTAACCGTTCAGTTTTTAGGTCCTAATGTATAGATCATCTCTGAAAAATTTCAGCTAAATTGATGATCGTTAAGACATCCAAAACTTCAATTTACACGAACGAACCGAATCTGTCAAACCGGAACCGTTCGTGTACATTGTTGTAAATTGCAGTTTTGAATGTCTTAACGATCATTAATTGGCTGAAATTTTACAGAGATGATCTATACATTAGGAACTAAAAATTGAACGGTTAAGATGTGAATATGTGATCGAAAAGTGGCCAAAAACTGGAAATCCGTACCTAAGCTTAGGTAAGGATATCCTTAGCCAAGAAGAACTATATATATATATATATATATATATATATATGCAGTCCTTCTTGGCTAAGGACCTCCTTAGTTTTTCTTAGGTACGGATTTCCGGTTTTAACCCACTTTCCGATCACATTTTCACATCTTAACCGTTCAGTTTTTAGGTTCTAATGTATAGATCACCTCTGAAAATTTTCAGCCAATTTGGTGATCGTTAAGGTATCCAAAACTGTAATTTACCATTATAAATACGAACGGTTCCTGTTCGACAGATTCGGTCCGTTTGTATAAATTGCAGTTTTGGATGTCTTAACGATCACCAAATTGGCTGAAATTTTGCAGGGCGGATCTATACATTAGGCTCTAAAAACTGAACGGTTAAGATGTGAAAATATGATCGGAAAGTGGGTGAAAACACTAAATCCGCACCTAAAAAAAACTAAAAACATCCTTAACTGAGAAAAATCATATATATACATATATATAAAATATGTATAACATATATTATCTTCTTCCCTTCACGTTCCACGACCCACCCACTTTCTTTTTTATGTCTCTCTCTCTATCTGACCTCTCTGTGTCTCTCTCTCCCACACCCTTTATTCCTCCAAGTTTCTTTTCTTTTTCTCCCACTCTCCCCCTCCGTCTTCACCTCTCTATGGCTCTCTCTCCCTCACCCTTTATTCAGCCTTTCCTTTTCAAAGACATCACCACCACCACACCATTGCACTTCTTCTTCTTCTTCTTCTGTTCTTCATCTAAATTCCCGATCCCCTCTTCTCCACTCTTTAGTTCTTCACTTTTCTTCTGTTCTTCATCTAAATCCCCAATCCCCGGTCCCCAATTTCTTAATTTTGATTCTGGGTGATTCATCTGCTGTAACTTTGAAGACAAAGAATTTCTTTTTGTGTTTAGGGTAGTGGAATTTTGGTTCTGGGTTTATTGGGTGTAATGTAGTTGGTGCAGTTTGGTTGATTAAAGTTTTGTGTTTGTTTCTGATTGTCGTCTGTCTCAGCCCGGCGACCTCTCATTGAGGGTTGTGGCAGCACTAGGTCAGTGTTGGTGTGGGTGGCAGAAGGTCGGACCGATTCCAGCTTGTCTAGGTGGGATCGACGTTGTGCAGTGGGGAGGCAGATCGAGGTCTGGCGTCGGAGATCGCTGATCAACTTGAGTTGAATCTCTTACTGCCAGAGAGGGCAGATTCAAAGTCGGGTTGGATCTCTTGGGTTGCAGAGCTTGTTGATCGGGTTTGCGGTGGTTTTGGGTTGTCGGAGAGAGCAAATTCAAAGTCGGATTTGCGGTGGTCTTGGGTTACAGAGCTTGTTGATCGGCAATTTTTTTTTTTTTTTTTTTTTTTTTGTGTTTGGTTCAGTCCGTGATAGGCCCGGGCTCGTACCGAACCCGTTCGGTTTCGGTACCCTCGGTATCAGTTTTGAAAAATCAACATCCCGTCCAGGCCCGTCCCGACTTATAATTCGGGGCCCGGGATCGGGATTACCACAATTTCGGCCCGAGCCCAGCGCTACGATTTTCTCTTTGTCTTTTAATCTCAGGTACCTTGATCTTGTTCTTTATTAGTTCGGAGCTTTTTGTGCATCTTGATTAACTCCAACCCATGTCAACAAAGTGCATTTGCTTTCTGATGAACCCGCTAACAATATTAGAAGGAAGATTGGTGGGAGAGAGAGAGAGAGAGAGAGGGGAGGATAGTACACCATTGCAGCTGCAAATCAATTGGTGCATGAATTGTACTGGGTTATATCTTGTTGTTTATTTATATTTTTTGTTCTTCCTGTTCAATTCGTTTTTCATTTTTATTTTTTATTATTTAAGGGTAATGTAGGAAATTTTGGTGTTAAAAATCAAATGTAGGGTGAACAAAAAAGATAGCAGGGTGATATTAGCCGCATCCTTTTTTTATTATTATAAGGAGGTTATTCCTTATTAGAGTATAGGTTTACACACACACATATTGGTTAAGGTAAAAACATTTTACTTTCATTAATAAGTTTTGTCCATATTGACAAGTTATAATATACTAGCAAGCTCAAAGACGTGATTGTAGCTCAAAAGAATAAATCATTGCCCTACACAACTTTTATTGTGAAATTATATATTGTTGGTCTTATTGACAATTATTAGTAACAATTTGTACTGTTGACAATTACTATTATGTAAAGGAAGTTTCTTAAAAGGATAGGGACCTAAAAGTTATAACTTATTACAATGTAGAGTTAATTTCTATTTATAACAGCCTATGTTGAAATTGAGATTTCTTATGATTATTTAGAGATTATTCAGATATAGAGCATCACCATATAGAAGTTTTATAGAAGTTCTTATTGACCTATAAAAGCTAACACTTAAAAATCCCGATTTAAGGGATATTATCATTTCATTATCGATTTAAGTATGAACTAAGCTATTAATGCACGAATAAAGTTCTTCCTTTCAATGATTAATTATCATATGTGAAGTTGAGATTGTATACAACTGCAAACTCTGTCATCAATAAATAATAGTCTCATCGAATATAAAAACAATTTAATTATATGAAATAAATTTTAACAGTAGTTTAATTCAGTTAACTAAATCTTAAATTACAAATATAACAATAATAGTGATACACATCTAGTAAATCGTTGATCCAAAGTGGTCAGATTTTCCTCAACCTTCTTGCATCCACTATATTTTTCATGATCTATGTTACATCAGTTCTATTAGTACATAATCTGAGTTTTGCATCCTTGCATGACCCTTGAACTTTTGACTTTATTTTTTCTCATGCGACTATTAAAGTATCTGCAGGTCTTATTTCATCAACTCCGAGTGCTATGGATTGGAGCATAAATATGTAATTGGCAGGTCAAATTTGAGCTTGTGGATTTGGAAAAGATACTCCTGCAGATTGGTAAATGGATTGGGAACTAGAAGCTGCTAGAAGGAGGTTACTTTTGTAATTGTTGGATTTACCAAGTACGACACCATTACTGCCATAGCTCCAACTCTGTAATTCAAGCAAGTTATTGAAAGTTAAACACGGTCAGCTAAACCCATACGTAGTAGCATATTCAATAGCTTCTCTCAAAAAGCATTTGTAACTTGATCCGGTTTACCCTATTATGCCTTTTCTTCACTCTATTTCACTCTATCGAGTGACCTCCATTATTTCAAATGCAACGCGTCTATGATCATCACTTCTAGAGTACTAGTACCTCTCAAACTATACAACAGTGTGGATAACACAACTGAAAATAGAGAAATAAGTGGAAAATTAGTACAAATAACAAGGAAAAAGTAGGTTTAATTCTGATATAGTATTATGTGTTTATGTGCTTTGTGTCATTCTGCAAGTATGTTTTCAATATCGACACATAGGTAAAACAGACTCGAGTTGGGTGAAACTTGTATGCTTAAGGTGTATTTTGTTAAAATTGAAAACACATGTACGTATGAGATTTCATGTAATAAGAAATAAATTACAGATTAATACATAAATCATAATTATACCAAGAATAAAATGTGATATAACATATTTTCTCTCTATGAGGAATTGAAAATCGAACCTATTCGTTCCATTCCTCCCAGAGCCGTACAAAGATGGTGCACTAGCTTGCATGTTCATCTTATTTTGTTGATATATCTCCTCCTTATTCTTGTGGTTCAGTTGTTCCTTTTGATCGATAATACATGTAAACAAACATGAGCATAATAATTCATAATTTGAGAATTATGAGAACAAATATGTTAACATACACTAATTTTTTTTTTTTTACTCTACATAGGTACCTGAAATGGCTGAACCTTCACTTGCCCTTTGGAGGTTGACAAGTCCTTAGCAAGCAGCATTATCTGGTTTACACATTGAGCAAATGTAAAGGCTCAAAAGAATTGCACAAGGGATAGGCGTAAATGAATTCATCAAAACAAATAATGTTGATTTTCCTTGTTTAAGGGTGTTTTGGTACACCTCACACATAGCATACTCATTGAAATTATAAAAAAAAAAAAATTCAATGATTCATTCGCTTTGTTATTTCAAACATTTACTAATGCCATCTAGTTATATATCCTTCTTTTGAAATTATTATATTATAGACAAGTATATATGGCTTAAAAATAAATATGAAGAGTTTTTGCGAGTTTTGTAAAAAAAATATATGTATGATTTAAATCGATAACGATCTTAATGAAGCGCATGATTGATTACATACGTAACTATTTTAGCCTAACCATCAATCCTCTATTCTCCTTATATGGGAGGATGGAAGGAAGTTGATAAGTGATCAATGCCCATTGGTACTAATTTGCCATCAATCACATATGCATAAGTAAATTTGGATAACTAGGAAGTGGTTTTATAAATTAATACCTCATGGTTTGTCTGGTAGATCATTGATTCGATGTTACTGAAGCCTACGTCAAGCATTATAGTGCCAACACCATGTACCTTTTCATCTTGTCCTTCTGAGGCCAAAGAAACATTCATGATTCTTTGATACTTTCAAATCAAAAGCCTATTCAGTAATTCGAGTAGTACATAATGAACATATATTTTGGTCCTATTTATACAAGAAACAAAGGGTTCTAGTCTTCTAAAATGAATTGACTTTCTATTTTTGAAATTTGGGTTTAGTGTGTGGATCTTATGCCAAAGTACTAGGTGCATTGTAACTCGGGCTAATTTGTAAATAAATATACAAGGAAATGTATCATATTTAATGGAAAATTAAATGCTGAAATAACATAATAAGAAAATTAAATGAGAAAGAGAAAGAAGATATATAATTCATTGTCATTTCGTTTGAGAAACATAAACTAACGCAAGTATATATAGGTACAAAACTAGTTTGCATCTTACATATCAAGAATAAGAGTAAACCATGCACATTTTATACTATCAATAGACTTGACATTTTCTACTAATATAATGGCTTAAGTAAACATTCTAGACTATCAATAATCTCTCTCTCTCTCTCTCTCTCTCTCTCTCTCTCTTTCCAGCATTGTATTCATTTTTTTTTGTTCATTAGATTTTTGCTTTTCGATATTTTCGTTGGATTCAGGGGCAGATCTACACTATAAGTGGAGCGGGCTCAAGCCCATCCTATATTTTTGGGCTTAAAAAAATTAGATGTATACTTTTGTTTTTTTTTTTAGTTGGGTATTGTCCAGCCCAAGCCCGTCCTAATTCCTAAACCCACTCCAGTTCACTGGACTAGTCGACTTCGAGTCTTCGACTACGCTCCAACCTCCAGTTCGTCTAATCGTCTCTACTCGGCTCCTCCAGTCCTCCGCCTCCTCTAAACTCTGCAGCTCTGGCATTTTCGGCTTCTCCACTTCTCTCAGAGATCAAGACATCAACATCAATTTGGGGCAATGATTCAATGTAAGATTTTGTTTAATTGAATCAATCCAATTTGGGGCAATTTATAGGATTTAAGGATTGATATGAAATTCATGTTCGTAGGTTGTATTGGATAGAAGATTTCGTGGATTGAAGAATAAAGGTTGCGGACTTGCGGTCAAATTCTCTTGGTCTGGAAATCTGGTATGCAACGTTGAGCGTTCTCTCCTTCTCCTTGTTTTGCAAATTTGCAATTTATCATTTTATTGTTTAATTGATGTGGGTTAGATGTGATGTGGGTAAGTGGGTTTAAATGTTTAATTGATGTGGGTAAGTGGGTTTGAATGTTTGATTAATTGATTAAGTGGGTCTGACGACTGGAGAACTTGACTATATAAATGGAGGTATGATTGTATGAAATCAGAACATATCTGTCACTGAATTGTAATTGATTTGTGTCAAGCGGTTTCATTGAACCAACCAATTTGCTGCTTTTTTTAGCTGCACTTGTTTGATATTCCAAATCGGGAAGTTATTTGGGACTACCAGCAGTGACTGTTCCAGTATGATCTTATAATTTTTCACTTTTCAATACTTTCTACTGCAAACATTCCAATAGAGGTAGAAGTTAATATATATCTTGTCCTTGGTAGGTTGGATATGATAAAGTGAATGGCACTATGATTCTATGAAGTGGAACTACGAACTGGAACACAAAGGGATTAAGTGAATGGCAAAAGCTTGAGTCTACTGCTTTCCGAGGTGCTTTATTCTTTTCCTTTCATTGTGCATCAGTGCATATATATATATATATATATATATATATATATCATTGTGGCTTATATTGTGGTTTTTTATTTTTGTTAAATTAGTTATTATGAAAAGTAGTTGATTCAAAGTTAATGTCTTAATTTATAGGTGTTAGAATAAAATGTCAAATCATGAGCCAAAACCGAAGCGATCAAAATTCATTGACTCATGGCTTAAAAGAACAAATGTTGAGTCTTCAAGTTCAAATGTGGTTTATTTTGTTGTTGATTTTGTTTTTTAGTTTTGTATAGATATGCATTTGAGGGGTAAGACACACTACGTCCCCCCCTGACTAGGTGTATATTTTTTTAAATTAATAAAATTCTCTCGCACCGTCGAGATTCTCCATAATATATATATATATATATATATTAAGAAATCCAAGCCCGTCCAAGGTTTCAATCCTGGATCCGCCCCTGGTTGGATTTGACATGAAACAAAGCCGAAAGAAGACTTGTGTTGGTGATGCCTAAAGTTAGCTGAAAGTTATTGACTATGATGCTGAAATTTATGCTGGACATGTGGGGCAAATTCTTGTGGATGATAGGTTTTGGAAGCCTCATCCAATTGATACCAAAATTAATTACATCTCTGTACGGTACAAGCCTAGCTGTAAGGTTGCCATGTGTGTTATTGCTCGTAATCCATATCGTTGAGTTCTTCTTGTTAAGTGGGATTTTAGAGTGGACACTTCTACCCCTAAGGTAGAAGGTAAGGCCTGCCTACTTGGACTGCACCTAGCTGAACCCCTCTCTCGGCCTGTCATTATGGAATCATTTTTTTGCATAGCAAATTTTCAAGTTTTGAAGCTTTCGGGGAATCTTACACCATCTGTTGTTGCATTGATTTCTGAGTATCGGCAGCTGAATTTGCATTGTGATAAAAATGTGGGAGGGATCATAACAGAACTGTATCAAGAATTGCTAAGCTGGCCATGGAAGACAAGTTGGATGGAAGATGGAGGGAGAGGCTGGTGGTTAACTATCACTGATTGTTTTCTTTGGATGATAGATTTGGGGCTGATTCTTACTTTGGATGATAGATTTGTGGAAAGGTTCAGTGGTAGTGCAATTGTGAATGTTTACTAAGATTCAATTACGTTTAAGGTTTGTTTACTGGCCGATAGCTTTTGACTATGACAACACATTATCATGACATGTTAGTATCAGAGTTTTATTTGGTTTTTTTTTAAATAAATAAATAAATATAGCCACACAACAATCACAAAAGAATTTGGTTGAGTGTAATGGACAAATACTTTAAGTTCTATTTATGAAGAAACTGAAGGTTCTAGTCTTGTTTTCAACAATAAATTGACTTTGACTAGAATTAGGGTTTCGTACATCGATCTTATGCCCGATTACCAAGTGTGTGTACGTTGGGGCTGATTTCTAAATAAAATATAAAAGAAAATATATTATATGGTATTATTCACACACCTTTTTTCTCTATTCACACATCCCCTCTATTTTTCTATTACTTTAATTCAATTTTTTATATAAATTACCCTAACTACCCTCCCTTATAATTATATTTCTTTTTTCTTTTTCTTTTTTCTATTTGGCAAGTTAATCATCCTCAAATCCTAAACCCTTATTTTCCCGTAGATATAGAGGACTTCAAAACTCTTTTAGATTCTCTCTTTTCTTTTCCATCACAAACTTCTTTAACATACTCATTCTATGTCTCTAATGTGATGCTTTGAAGTTCAATCATGGCAGAACAAGAAACTTTGGATGCATCTTTGGAGATTTTACATTTGATTTGATGGAGACAAGGAAGAAAAATATTAGTTCAGTGATCATTCGAACCCCTTTGAATCCATCATTCTTGATCAGATTATAACTGAAATTATTTGGTGTATTTGAATCCATTGAGCAACTATAGAACTCAATATATTATGTAGAGCATTTACAAATTATGTGTACATTATCGGCTGCAGTGTGGAAGTTTGTGGCTGAAGTGGATAAAAATTCTCTCTCTCTCTATATATATATATATATATATATATATATATATATATATTTTCTTATTTGAGGATGATGCACCTGGATTAAGAATCATAAACAAACAAGCATTGAGTTTGGTACTTTGCAAAGTATGAGGACAAACTTTGGAATTTGGATTCAATTGGATGAAGGTAATTACCTAAGAAGTATATTCCTTCTTTAACAATACAGGTCATTCCAGTTAAAAAACGTACTATTTTCCTTAATTTATAGGTAAAAAATGGTAATGCTATTCACACACCCTTTATCTCTCTATTCTTCTATTACTTTAATTCAATTATTCTAATTACCCTTCCTTATAATTATGTTTCTTTTTATTTTTTCTATTTGTTTCTTTTTCTTTTTTCTATTTGTCAATCATTCTCAAATCCTAAAACCTTATTTTCTTGCTTTACAAAGGACTTTAAAACTCTTTTTGATTCCCTCTTTTCTTTTTCATCAAAAACTTATCTAGCATAGTCATTCTATCTCTCTATTATGATGCTTTGAAGTTTAATCATGATAGTACAAGAAACTTTAGACCCATCTTGTGAGAAAATTTTACATTTGATTTGCAATGGAGTCATGGAAAAAAAAAATGAGTTCAGTGATCATTCGAGTCCCTTTGAATTCATTTTTCCTGGTAAGATTCTAGCTGAAATTATTTGGTGTATTCGAATCCATTGAGTAACTATAGAACTTTACAACAGCCTAATAATGATGGTCTTATGATTATAAATATGATTTGTTCTACTATATTATGCTAGTAGAACAAAATTTCTTCCCCATGCGAAGATTGCAACTCATTGCATTCAATATTATGTAGAGCATCTCCAAATTTTGTGTACATTATGAGCTACAGTGTGGAAGCTTGTGCCTGAGGTGGATAAGACACTGATTCCATTTTTTTTTTTCGATTTGAGAATGAAGCACCTAGACTAAGAGTCATAAACAAACAAACATTGAGTTTGGTACTTCGCAAAGTATGAGGACAAACTTTACAATTTGGATTCAGTTGGGTGAAGGTGATTACCTGGGAAGCATATTCTTTGTCTAATAATACAGGTCCTTCTACTTAATAAACGTATTATTTTTCCTCATTTTTAGGTCTAAAAAAAATTGAATTATTGTATAATGATGTTTGATTCATGATTGAATTGCCAAAATATAAAAAAGAAAAAAAAACAGATTTATAAGGGATTGTAGTTAGGGTAATTTATAAAAAAGAATGAAGTAAATAATAGAAAATTAGAAGGGGTGTGCAAATAGAGAAAAAATGTGTGTGAATAGCACCACCCTATTTAAAAGAGAAAATGGAAGATTTAATGTTGAAACAACCAAAAAAGGAAGGTTTAATGAGGAATACAAAAAATATATATAATCTTGCTTTATTTTTTCTTGAGAAACATTAATTAATATGAGCATATATAGGTACGAATCTAGTTTGGGTCATATATTAACAATTACAATAACAATAATCTGTTTTCTCAATAGTCATGACGTTTCTTTTTTTCTTTTGAAATAGAAGTTAATATTATTAGATCAACAGCCAAAAAGGTCACAGTCTACATACATTTAAAATATTTTTATATAAGTAATGCTACTCATTACAAGTTTATATGAGCTCACTTTTTAAGTGAACCTACACTGTATCTTCTAGGACAATATCAGTGACTAGTCTCCTATTGGTCAATCATGCAATTATGGTACTAATAGAAAACTACTTCCTAGCAAACAAATAAGAGCACCTCATTATACATAAGCCGCTTGGAATACGCCAATTACATTAAAGATAGTTACCAACTCCGAAAAGAGTCATGTTCTAAATAGATTGGCACTTGAAAAACATAGATAGACCCAAAGTGCCCAAGAAAGTCCAATTCTTGGGTCGGGCCGGGCCAGACCAATTCACTAAGTAACAAGTCAAATAAGGCAACATTCTTGATGGCCAATGGAATAGGCCCAAACAGCCCAAGCTCATATTCCAAAGCCACACCACCTTAGCAACATCGTCACCACCCCGGCCTCCATCAACATTGTCACCGCCGCTGCAAGTAGTTTCGACGGCCGACTTCTCTAGAAAGCAATAAATAAGGTCGACAAGTAGTTCAACCACCTTCCCTCTACAGGTAACCGCCGATCAGAAGTCAACATTGACGCTCAGTTATACTACTCCAAGGCTCAGTCCAAACCTGTAAGAAAATGCGGCCAGTTGGAATCCTATCTGAAAACACTACAAAGCCTACTGTCTGTCGGTTCAACAATATAACATAAAAATACACTCCATAAATTCCGATGAAGTAGCTGCCCAACAAGAAAAAACAGTGTTTCCGCTAGAGAATATCCATCTCCTTGCCTTTTACATCATCAAAGACCCTTCTACTATAAATTATGCACTTTACCCAAAAATGGTCATCAACACACATCTCCCTAAATCTACTCCACATTTCTGTCCTTCAGAAAATGTATACGAGACTACAAAAATGTGGCATGGTGGCCACCATGACACCCGTACATGCTAAAGTGTAATATGTACACACTGGCTTCTGGAACTAATGTTTACATATCTATTCTTCATTGTTATCTCTAACAACACTAGGTTTGCTACCTGTTTCAGACTAAAAAATATAGGTTAGCTACCTGTTTATATTTTGCTACTTTGCTACGATAGTAACTCATTTTTATATTGTCAATTTTTGTTATTTTAATTGGCTGACTCACAAGTTGCCCATATGCCTGCATCATTGTTTAAGAAATATTATTCGATCATACTACATGTTGGCCAGACCAATTATAGGATCACTCCATAAAATCCCTAATATCATGTCATACTCTAAATTAGATGGTTCTAAGGGTTTGAGCTTTCATATAGTATTCGTTCTATACATAACTGATGCCCAATGAATTAACTATATTTTGTATGGAGGCAAGAGGAACGGACAGACTCTGGAGATTCAACTGGGTTTGGTGCGATCAGTTTGGTTGTATGACTACACTATACTCCTATAATCCTATTAATCACCCATGATTACAAAACTGCAGTAACTTTACCATCTCCTTAGTCTACTCCATGCAATCTTCCAGAACATGTTGCTTCATCACATATAATTTGATTTGCAAGCAAAACTGATAATAAGAGTTCGATGTTCACTTACATATGTAAGGATATGATATGTTAAAAGTTTTTTTATATTTTTTTATTAAAAGTTCCATATCCAATTATCAATTTTGGACTTGCATTTTTTGTTTAATTAAATTTTCAGTTATTTTTTGTTTTCCCGAAACTTAATATTAACAAAAGCACTAGCATGAACAAAAGTTAAGTACCTTTTATAGTTGGCAATCTGTAGATTGTATTGCTTCTCCTTACCAACACCCCCAAATTGGTCTTCCAATAATCAATAAGCGCTTCACATTGATCTACGTTATCTTCTAGTTGACCGAATGTTCTACAAACATTAGAAAACTGGATACACTGAGCAAAACACCAGATTCAATTTCATACTAACAATGTTACATTATGTTACTGCTATATATCCAACAAAATGTTACCTCTTCAAATAAGTTGACTTGGCAATAGTCTTTTGAGTATAATCAAAAGAACTTTGGAGTCTTTTTAGGCTTTAGCCCTCTTTTCCTCCACACCAGTCTTTTTAGGCTTTAGCCCTCTTTTCCTCCACACCTAAGCAGCTCAGTCACCTCCCTGGTTATCCTGACCTGCAGGAATATCCGCTACACCATTGAATAGTGTACCGGGATTGCAACAACACAAAACCCGGTAAGCTTATGAAAGCTTGTATGAGTAAAAGAAGGAACTGTTACTTAATTTAATCTCATTTATTCTCACACACAGCAACACTCAATAATTTCGACATATGCAAATAATAACAATCTCAATCAACACCAATTCAATATATCAAGACAACCCAACTCACAACTTTCTCCACAACTCTCATCATCGTATTTATAAAAATACGGTACTTGACAGACTAGAGCTCTAACTGAATCGTAGCCCGTCACCTGGCCTAGGTTATGGCATCCGACATATTTATTAATTATTGTATTTCATCAATATGTATACCTATATACATATTTAGAACGTCCAATAATTCCACATACTCAACCAATCGTATCCCATCATCCACACTAGGATTAGAGCGTCCGATTACCCACACCGGTCATTACGTCGACCCTAAACCCATAAATGAACACAATATATAATATCACATACTGAAATCAACCCAACCAAGATACACCATATTATTATGGAATTATACAAATTGAAATAAAATCAATTCATCAATTCTACTCAACATATCATCACACAACAATCCACTCATCAATATATATTTTTCACGTAAATATATATATACGTAATCATCCACTCAGGAATGACCACTAATACCATCTATAGTTCACACAAGAAAATTATGAAATTCATTTGTATAGTTAAAATTCATTTTACTTACCTATGGACCGTGGTGATTCAAGTCCATGAAATTTTAAAACAAATATTTAATCCGTAAATATTTTTCACATAATTATCAAAAATAAATAATTTAAAATGCTCGGTTCGTAATATGAACCACGTGAGATATACGAAGATCCAACGGTCGGATCTTCGCTCATGACCACACAAAGCCTCTGGGACAGTCATATGATCATCATAACAAATTTACAAGTTCATCCGACGGTCATAATTTCACAGATCACAAATCTAACGATCGAAATCGATCGAAATCACAAAATTCATAACTAATTCATACGATATCTGAAAAATGCGTATAATACGCCGAAATGATCGTACCGAAACATAGAATCATAAAATGGACAGAAACAAAATTTTAGACCTCCGCAGGTGGCCGGAAAAGGCCGCCGGAGTTAGGGACAGAGCCGCCACCGACCACCGCCAATGGTGTCGGGGCCGAGCTTGTCCCCTTCGTTTCATCATTCTGAGCAACTTTCATAACTAGCACAAGACCTAAAAATGACGGGAAGGGATCGAAATTACCGATTTACAGTCGGCGGCCGGAAAAAATGCAGAAACCGGCGAGCTTGAAAACCGACGTGAAAACTGCAACCTCAGGCCCCGATCCCTTCTGGAAACTTGTTCAGAACTTCCTTGCGAACTCAACGAGCCAAGAATCACAAGAAACGATCGTGTATAGCTCGAGATATCTTGATTGAAAGTTTCGGTATTTCGATCCGTTCGGGTCGAGCTCCGACGAACGTGAAAACGTTCGACCCAGTTCCGGTCCTTCTTGGTGCTTGTAGAGGAAGTTGAGGCGAGCTCAATGAGACAAGAATCAAGTGAAATGATGGAGTGTAGCTCGAGATATCGAGATCGAACCGAAAATGGCCGTTTTCGGTTCGGGTTGTGCCGCCGCCGCCACGGGCCGCGCCGCCTTGTGAAACTGCCTCCGGGAGCTAGAGCAGCTCGAGACGAACGCCTGGGACTTGGTTTGAGGTCGAGAGGTGGTCTGTGGAGGGAGAACAATTAAGGAGAAAATTTCCTCCCCTTTCGGTCGAGAGCGACTGTGAGAGAAAGAGAGAAACCAGTTTTTTTTCCAGAACAGGAAGAAGAAGAAGAAAGAAGAAGAAAAAGAAAAAAGAGGAACCGGTAGGGAAAAAATTTAGGGTTTCCAAAAATTTTTTCTATATATACATGTTTCGGAAAACTTCGAAATTCGATAACTAATTCAGAAAAAATCCGATCTTCGTGTTCCGCACGTGTACGGACTCGTATCGACGAGCTCTACAACTTTCATGAAGGAAGTTTCTCCAAATTTCGTACGTAGAAAAAGTCGATTTCTCAAACCGAGTATTTCGAGCTTTTCGTTAAAAATAATTGTTTCGAAACTTCAATAATTGTAAAAATGAATTATTATCGAACATAAATCGTGAAATCGCATAATAATCATTCGATACAATTACTCGAATTTAAAATGAAATTTGCGGGTATTACAATCTACCCCCCTTAAAGGAATTTCGTCCCGAAATTCAAGTACCCAATTCCCCAAAAAGCTGTGGATACCTCGTCCTCATGTCAGATTCTAACTCCCATGATGCATCCCCCTCATCATGATGACTCCACAACACCTTCACGAGATCAACCTCTTTCCTACGAAGTTTCTTTATAGACCTATCCAAGATACGAACAGGTTCAACCACAAACGTCACATCCGGGTTCACTTCGATCGTACCGTGGTCAATCACGTGAGGCTCGTCTCGAACATACTTCTTGAGCAGAGACACATGAAAGACATTGTGCACACCCGACATGCTAACAGGTAAAGCAAGACGATATGCCAAGTTACCAACCCTTTCTAGAATCTCAAAGGGTCCAACATACCTCGGTGCGAGTTTCCCCTTCTTGCCAAATCTCACCACACCTTTCATAGGTGAGACTTTCAAGAACACATGATCACCTGTCTCAAACTCCAACGGTCTCCTCCTCAAGTCAGCATAACTCTTCTGTCTACTCTGAGCGGTTCGGATTCTGTCCCGAATAGTAGTGACCTTCTCTGTAGTCTCCTGTACGATCTCAGGACCGATGAGCCCTTTATCCCCTGCTTCCGCCCAACAGATAGGAGTCCTACATGGCCTACCATAAAGAGCCTCATATGGAGCCATACCGATACTAGAGTGATAGCTGTTGTTGTAGGCAAACTCTACCAATGGCAGATGATCCGCCCAACTACCCTTAAAATCCAGAACACAAGCTCTGAGCATGTCCTCCATCACCTGATTCACTCTCTCGGTCTGTCCATCTGTTTGTGGGTGAAATGCAGTGCTCATAGCAAGAGACGTACCAAATGCCTTATGGAACCTACGCCAGAATTCTGAAGTGAAACGAGCATCACGATCAGATACAATCGTCATAGGTACTCCATGAAGCCTCACTATCTCGTTCACGTACAACTTACACAATGCATCACCTGAGTACGTTTTTGCCACCGGAAGGAAGTGTGCTGATTTAGTCAACCGGTCAACAATCACCCAAATCGAGTCATAACTTTGCCTGGATCTGGGCAATCCAGTCACAAAGTCCATAGAGATATCTTCCCATTTCCAAACAGGAATCGATAAGGGGTTCAGCATTCCTGCTGGTCTCTGATGCTCTGCCTTCACCTGTTGACAGGTAAGACACTTCGACACGTGTTCCGCCACATCCCTCTTCATACCATACCACCAAAACTGCCTTCGTAGATCCATATACATTTTAGTACCTCCTGGATGTATAGTATATCGAGACCTATGTGCTTCCCGCATGATCTCCTCCCTGAGGTTATCAACACTTGGTACATACAATCTCCCTCGAAATCTCAACCCTCCATCAGCCCCAATCACCCACTCAGAAGGACCCTCCACATCCGGGTCAGCAGTCATCTCAGCAATCCTCGCCTGAGCAAACTCATCAAGTGTCTGACCCTGAATGATCCTGGAGATCAAGGTGGGCTGTAAGGTGATACTACCGAGAAAGATTCCCTGTCCTGCTCCTGCGGGCATAAGGTCGAACTCAGATGCAGCTTCCAACATGCGCCACTCCCGCACCATAATCGATGCCATGATTACCCGCGGTTTCCTACTCAAACCATCCGCCACTACATTCGCCTTTCCGGGATGATACTCCAAGGTGAAATCATAGTCCTTAATGAGCTCCATCCATCTCCTCTGCCTCATGTTCAATTCCTTCTGGGAGAATAGATACTTCAAACTCTTGTGATCAGAAAAGAGTTCAAATTTCTCACCATAAAGATAGTGCCTCCAAATCTTCAAGGCAAACACCACAGCTGCTAGCTCTAGATCATGAGTAGGGTAATTCCGCTCATGTACTTTCAACTGTCTAGAACCATAAGCAACAACACTACCATTCTACATCAACACACACCCCAAACCCTGATGAGATGCATCGCTATAAATGACTAATCCACCACCACTAGTAGGAATAGTCAACACCGGAGCTGTAGTCAATCTAGTCTTCAGCTCGATGAAAGCCTTCTCACACTTGTCCAACCATACGAACTGAGTGTCTTTCCTGGTCAATTTGGTCAAAGCCGAGGCAATACCAGAAAACCCTTCAATGAAGCGCCTGTAATAACCGGCCAATCCAAGCAAGCTACGGATTTCTGTAACCGTAGTAGGGCGACTCCAACTCATCACTGCTTCAACCTTCGAAGGATCCACAGAAACTCCATCCTTCGAGACCACATGACCAAGGAACTTGACTTCACTCTGCCAGAAGTCGCACTTCTCGAACTTGGCAAATAGTTTCTGCTCTCTCAATGTCTGCAGCACTATCCGCAGATGCCTCTCATGCTCAGCTGACGACCTTGAATAAATCAAGATGTCGTCAACGAACACTACCACAAACTGATCCAAGTAAGGACTGAACGTACGGTTCATCAAGTCCATAAATGCTGCGGGGGCATTCGTGAGACCAAAAGGCATGACAAGAAACTCAAAATGTCCATACCTGGTCCTGAACGCCGTCTTTGGAATATCTTCCTCCTTCACCCTCAACTGGTGATACCCAGACCTCAAGTCAATCTTCGAGAATACAATAGCTTCTCTAAGCTGATCGAACAAGTCATCAATCCTAGGTAAAGGGTACCTATTCTTGATGGTCACCTTGTTCAACTGTCGATAATCCACACATAGACGAAGTGAACTATCCTTCTTCTTCACAAACAACACTGGTGCGCCCCAAGGAGACACACTTGCCTGAATGAACCCTTGTGCAAGTAAGCCCTCAATCTGAACCTTCAACTCCTGAAGTTCAGCTGGAGCCATTCGATAGGGTGCTTTCGACACCGGTGAAGTACCCGGTATCACATCAATGGAGAAGTCCATTACCCTTTTCGGAGGTAACCCAGGGATCTCCTGAAACACATCTTCATACTCTGAAACTACAGGAATCCCTGTAATCTTTGAAGTACTACTCCCTGATTCAATATGGGCCAAAATCCCTATCCTCATGGTGATGTCAGACTTCAGACAACGGTAATGAAACACCGGTTGTCCCGGAACATGGAAGGACACAATCATCCTAAAGCAATCAATAACAGCATGGTTCGGGCTCAACCAATCCATACCCAAAATCACATCATACGTGTGATCTGGAATCACAATCAAAGATGCAGAGAACTCTCTGCCACCAATCCCAATAGGGCAATCATCACAAAGCATGCTAAGCTCAAGAGACACACCGAGAGGTGATGTAACACACAATGATCTAGTCAGAGGCATAGCAATCAAACCCAAAACATCCACAACCGAACTAGATATGAAAGAGTGTGAGGCTCCCGTATCAAACAGTACTCTAGCAAGAAAGTGATAAACAGATAAGGTACCTTCCACTCCTGTGCCTGCCTGACCGATGGCAAAGACCCTAGCATGAGCAGGTGGTAACTGCCTCTGCTGGTTACCCTGCACTCTACCCTGAATCCGAGGACACTCCCTAGCCTGATGCCCTGCCTGTCCACAACTGTAGCATAACCTACCCCGTGGCTTCGTGCACGCACGAGAGATGTGGCCCGGCTCGCCACAGTTAAAGCACTTCACTGGAGCTGCTGGTGCTATCTGCCTGATAGGCATAGCCTGAACAGGAGGAGCTACTGCTGCCCTAGCTGGAGCCTGATGCTGAAACTGAGTTCTCTGTCTCTTCCAGAACCCACCCCTGAAGTCTCTAGCTCTACTGCTCCCTGCTATGGCCTTTCCCTTGCCTTGGAAGTCTCTTTCAGCAGACTCCTTCTCTCTACGAATCAGGTTCTGCTGCTCAATGATCTGTGCCTTAGCCAAGATCTCTCTCTTGGTCTTCAGCTCCAAGATGGCTACATCACGCTCAATCGAAGGACTCAACCCTCTCTGAAACTTCTTGGCCAAGTCATCATCCTCCATCTGCCTCACATACTTGTACAATCTGGAGAACTCCGCATCGTACTCAATTACGGTCATCTTCCCCTGTACAAGTGCAAGGAACTCTCGCTCCAACCTCTCCTTCACTGCTGGTGGAAAGTACTTCTCCCTGAACAGCCTCTCAAAGCCGTCCCATGTCAAGGTAGACACCTCAATGCTCCTCTGAGTGACGTTCCACCACACCCTAGCCTCATCCTTCAGCATGAAAGCGGCTAGCTTCCTCTTATCTGTCTCAGTGCAATCAAGCAGATCGAAATAAGTCTGCAAATCCTCTATCCAACGATCCGCCACCATATGATCTGTGCCTCCTCCAAACTTGGTTGCTCCCAAGCGAGTAATTTCCCTTGCTAGCATCAGCAAGCGAGCAGGATTATCAACCACAGCTACAGGAGGAATAGGCTGATCCTCATAAGGTGCATCTTCCTCCGACTCGAATACTTCTTCGACTGGAGGGGCCCTACCCCTTCCTCGGCCTCTACCCCTGCCACGAGGTCTACCTCTACCCCGACCTCTGGCCTCGTTTCCCTCAATCTCCATTACCTAATAAGCATGATATACTTGATTAATACACGCATAACACTTAAACAAAGCATAAGTCAAATGCAATTCCATATTAACCAAGTACTGATCATACATAACAATACTTAAATTTCCTAAAAGTACTAACGTTCCTAGCCAACCTAACGCACTCACATATCCATTGACATTGTCAATACCGAAGAGCACACGATGGGGATCCGCTGCAGACGGGCCATCACTCGGTAAGTATTGACATATCACCAAATATGTACCTTACACTCTGATACCAAACTGTCACGCCCCGAATTTTAGAATAACAATTCAAAATCCGAAACATGAAAATACTACAACTCAAAATAATCATCCTGAAAATTTCTTTTCTTAACATACTCACCACACGAAATAAAATCAAACCGAATTTAGTCTCGGTTAATTATTACAACTCAAATCCAAAATGTAATGTAAAGCTCTAAATGAGCATACACACATCTCACAACTAAATAAATAACAAAATTGCTGTAACACCTAAGCAGCTCGGTCACCTCCCTGGTTATCCTGACCTGCAGGAATATCCGCTACACCATTGAATAGTGTACCGGGATTGCAACAACACAAAACCCGGTAAGCTTATGAAAGCTTGTATGAGTAAAAGAATGAACTGTTACTTAATTTAATCTCATTTATTCCCACACACAGCAACACTCAATAATTTCGACATATGCAAATAATAACAATCTCAATCAACACCAATTCAATATATCAAGACAACCCAACTCACAACTTTCTCCACAACTCTCATCATCGTATTTATAAAAATACGGTACTTGACAGACTAGAGCTCTAACTGAATCGTAGCCCGTCACCTGGCCTAGGTTATGGCATCCGACATATTTATCAATTATTGTATTTCATCAATATGTATACCTATATACATATTTAGAACGTCCAATAATTCCACATACTCAACCAATCGTATCCCATCATCCACACTAGGATTAGAGCGTCCGATTACCCACACCGGTCATTACGTCGACCCTAAACCCATAAATGAACACAATATATAATATCACATACTGAAATCAACCCAACCAAGATACACCATATTATTATGGAATTATACAAATTGAAATAAAATCAATTCATCAATTCTACTCAACATATCATCACACAACAATCCACTCATCAATATATATTTTTCACGTAAATATATATATACGTAATCATCCACTCAGGAATGACCACTAATACCATCTATAGTTCACACAAGAAAATTATGAAATTCATTTGTATAGTTAAAATTCATTTTACTTACCTATGGACCGTGGTGATTCAAGTCCATGAAATTTTAAAACAAATATTTAATCCGTAAATATTTTTCACATAATTATCAAAAATAAATAATTTAAAATGCTCGGTTCGTAATATGAACCACGTGAGTTTTACTCACCTCGAAACTCCCGCTGCGTCTTCAATATAATTATAATTTATAATTAACGCCGAATAGCCCACTCAAATAAAATCCGTCAATCACCTAATCAAATGTGATTCGAATTTAGCCAACAATTTCAACACATAATTTAACTACTAATTAACGGCCAGATTCTAATTTACATTAAAATCCGACGAGCGGTTTCTCACTAATCGCTCCCCTAATTACCGTTTTTCACATATACGAAGATCCAACGGTCGGATCTTCGCTCATGACCACACAAAGCCTCTGGGACAGTCATATGATCATCATAACAAATTTACAAGTTCATCCGACGGTCATAATTTCACAGATCACAAATCTAACGATCGAAATCGATCGAAATCACAAAATTCATAACTAATTCATACGATATCTGAAAAATGCGTATAATACGCCGAAATGATCGTACCGAAACATAGAATCATAAAATGGACAGAAACAAAATTTTAGACCTCCGCAGGTGGCCGGAAAAGGCCGCCGGAGTTAGGGACAGAGCCGCCACCGACCACCGCCAATGGTGTCGGGGCTGAGCTTGTCCCCTTCGTTTCATCATTCTGAGCAACTTTCATAACTAGCACAAGACCTAAAAATGACGGGAAGGGATCGAAATTACCGATTTACAGTCGGCGGCCGGAAAAAATGCAGAAACCGGCGAGCTTGAAAACCGACGTGAAAACTGCAACCTCAGGCCCCGATCCCTTCTGGAAACTTGTTCAGAACTTCCTTGCGAACTCAACGAGCCAAGAATCACAAGAAACGATCGTGTATAGCTCGAGATATCTTGATTGAAAGTTTCGGTATTTCGATCCGTTCGGGTCGAGCTCCGACGAACGTGAAAACGTTCGACCCAGTTCCGGTCCTTCTTGGTGCTTGTAGAGGAAGTTGAGGCGAGCTCAATGAGACAAGAATCAAGTGAAATGATGGAGTGTAGCTCGAGATATCGAGATCGAACCGAAAATGGCCGTTTTCGGTTCGGGTTGTGCCGCCGCCGCCACGGGCCGCACCGCCTTGTGAAACTGCCTCCGGGAGCTAGAGCAGCTCGAGACGAACGCCTGGGACTTGGTTTGAGGTCGAGAGGTGGTCTGTGGAGGGAGAACAATTAAGGAGAAAATTTCCTCCCCTTTCGGTCGAGAGCGACTGTGAGAGAAAGAGAGAAACCAGTTTTTTTTCCAGAACAGGAAGAAGAAGAAGAAAGAAGAAGAAAAAGAAAAAAGAGGAACCGGTAGGGAAAAAATTTAGGGTTTCCAAAAATTTTTTCTATATATACATGTTTCGGAAAACTTCGAAATTCGATAACTAATTCAGAAAAAATCCGATCTTCGTGTTCCGCACGTGTACGGACTCGTATCGACGAGCTCTACAACTTTCATGAAGGAAGTTTCTCCAAATTTCGTACGTAGAAAAAGTCGATTTCTCAAACCGAGTATTTCGAGCTTTTCGTTAAAAATAATTGTTTCGAAACTTCAATAATTGTAAAAATGAATTATTATCGAACATAAATCGTGAAATCGCATAATAATCATTCGATACAATTACTCGAATTTAAAATGAAATTTGCGGGTATTACAGAAGTTGGAAGGGAACTGGAGTCCGACATGAACAAATTGTGTCTGCACAAGTGGTTCAATCGCGTGTAACGAAATTTTTTTAAGGGGAGCGAAAGTGTGAGCCCCGGCAAATTTATGGTTATTTTAAATAAAATACCTTGCGGTTCTTTAGGACATAAGTTGGACTATCTAGCTTCTGTTTTAGAGACATACAACACTGTAACGTACTCAAGCTGGTAAAGTGTAATTTGAGGCGTTATAAAAAGAGTATAATTTGCTGCACACCCTAAATTTAATCATCCCATATTAGGATGGACAGCAAATTCATATCCGATAAATAACGTTTGCCAAAACAATGGAACTTATCATCACATCAAATCACATAAATGCTAAACAAAAGCGGCTTTTCTTCACGTTTTGATGTTCAGTTTAATTTGTACACATGAAAATGTCAACTTTAACTCGAAAATTAAACATCATTTTTTTTTTTATCAAATAAACAATTCATATACAACTACAAGTTTATTGTGTATTGAACTCCCACTTATAAAAAGAGACTTATTCCATTACACCAGGTGCTAGACAATTAAACATCATTTGATAAAAAAAAAATGCAACGCATTTGCAACGAAACTGTAGGCGACAACAAGTGATGACCTTTTTTATTTTGTTGATATTGATATTGATATTGATATTCTTACTCTTTAATATTTGATACCGCCATACATGTTAGCTTAAGGAGCTAATGAATGTGCCTTTAATTTTACCAGATGAGGAGACGACAATAAAAGAAATTTTTGTTTTGGGCCAGTTACAGTAGAGAAATTTCAAGAGAAAGGCGAACTGAATCAAAGATGCATAAACATATAAACAGCAGATTTTTAGAAAAGGTATACAAACTGAAAACCCTATCAAAATACAACTAGAAAACTATTTAGATATAGAATTACTGAATTAGTGGCAAATTGGTACCAACCAGCAAATTAGAGATGAACCGAGACTGGTTACCTTCTGAACTAAAGAAGATGCAATAATGAATGACATTCATGCTTCCATTTTGAGATATACTAGTCAAACTAAAATGTTGAGATCTTCAAAAGTTATCCTTGGTTTCACATCATCCTGAGAATCTCCACCTTTGTTTCAGTTCTTCACTCACAATTTCCTTTGCCAGCAGAATGGACCAAAACTGCCATACTCAACGAGGAATATCTTGCCCATGAGATATTCATCTTTTGCAAGTATAATATATATCTTGCCCATGAATTCTTTCAGGCGAATCTCAGAAGTTCCACCGGTCTAATTGCACTTTAGCTTCACCCATGTCTTTCTGTGCCTTCTTTCTCCTGTAAAATATAGGGCAATCCCGACTGGAAAAAAGCATAACATATGTTAATACAAAGGCATGCCAAGAGACACATTGCAAAAGTCAACCGAGTGCACGCGATGACAGCTAAAAAGAGTTAGATGTAGATTGTATTGCATATTACAATTCCAAATGCATGAGACAAATAGCAAATGTTGTCTGTTTTTTTTTTTTAACATTTATATTCCCAACAGGGAAATAATAACGGAGCAGCGAAAGTCACTCAAATGGATGAAATTGGCCAACCTTGTGCAGAGCACATCTTGATGAAGTGAACCTTGGCACTCTTGGCACTGTGTCCATAAACGTGCAAAAAGAGTCTCCAGCTCAGAAACTGCAACCATTATAAGATCCATAATTTTTCAAAATCCATCAAGCAAGTAGTACTATCCAAATGTGGAAGAATGTTGATTCAATTTAGTATAGAAGCCTAGAATACAAGTCAGAAATTATCATTTTCTTTTATTTTTCTGAAAAGAGATACTTTAACAAAACAAAACTTTTGAGTTCAAAATGCATACCATGAGCCACAGTTTTGCAATAAAGTTCAGCTTCTCTTCCCTTACAGTGTAAGCACAGAGTTCTGTCTGTATTGCTGGTGAAAGAGAATGGCATTAGATCTTTACAGCAGAAAATTTAAAGAAGCATACATGGACACTACCAAATCCATACCCTACAAAAATTTCACAACAGCTAAACCTCCAAGATGCAAGAATAACGTGTCTAAAACCGATTCTTTTAGTACGTCCACCAACAATATCAAGCATGCATGTCTTGTAGCCCATAATATGCTTCAAACATAGTTGACCTCTTAAGTTAGTTTCCACTGATGCAGATGTCGTGAAACAGCAAACTTCACCTCTCATGGTAAACTTTCACACAAACATGGTAAAATAGACCTTAACACCTAATATCTTAACAGAAAGTTTGATAAAGTTTAGATCTTAGAAACGGAGCCAAATCTAGCTTCACAAAGATGTTGCGGTTAACCTATGTGCTTTAATGGCAATGCTGTCTCCAAGGCTTTAGTGACTATCTAGGAAGCCCTGTTTCTGATGCTGAATTGGGTTAAAAATGCATTTCAGAAGCAAGATCATGGTTTTGCTTATTGTTGATAGGGTTACACTGCAATCAATTCTGAAGCACCACTCACCAACGAGGGGTTCATAAAAATGGTCAAGTTTAAGGTTTGCTCCCATGTGATCTGGGGTTTGATCCTTGTCATGGTATCTATCTAGCTACTACAGTTTCCTGTGTACTGAGGATTTCAGGGTTAAGCAGGAGACCCAATTTCAACCCCAGGTCCACGAACCAAGTTTGGGGGATTTCTGGAACATTGGAAACACTCCATGTCTGTGTCCTTCGGTCATAGCTTTCTAGTCTTGCACTCTTGCTAACAAAATGATTTAATGAATTAATTGCAGGCATCTCTTATATTGATAAGACTTTGAGGCCAAAGGATACTGCCACCATAAATGTTTCCAGCCTAAGATTTATCAAACTTGTGGGATTGCTAATTAGCAATAAGCAAGTGACTACAATAAGTAAATCCCCTCAAGTAAATTTAAGGTCATTTTTTCTCTTCAGCAGGCCTGCAGATGAAAGCAATCACTTTAGGGAATACAAAAAATCTGCAAATAGTACCTAATTGGTGTTTTACAACCAAGGCAAGTGAGTTGTTTCTTTGCAAATCTCATTATGCCACTGTTGGAAGGAGTAGGCATTGAAATAGATCTTGTATGACTTCCATGGAGAAGTTCCGAGCTGGCATTCTTCAAAATAGGCTCAAAAATTCTTAAGAGTGGCTGTAGATAATCAAAAGAATATTGTAATATTACACTATAAGAAAATATGAAGAGTGCAACAGTTCAAATCGTCTAAACTTGCAAAGTAAAAACACTATTAAACCAATATACCTTGCTGATTTGGTTTTCAAGATAATATTGAGGGTCTATCGGAATGTTATTCTCGAGCACATAGATGGGGTCCTCTGACCTCTCATAAGCCTGATTATCATATGCTGATTAAGATTGATAGCCAAAGCCTAAAGCATATGCAGTGAAAAGAAAAGAACAATCTACAGAAGGATTACCTTGGCACCTTTTGCAGCTTTGATAATTACATATGGTACTCGATCCCCAACGGTTGGAGCAGTGGCAGCATCTCGCTGACAAATGAAATAAGCAGGAGTTGATAAGAGATGGAATAACTTGTTTCGCACTCAAGCTGTCAGCATTTTACAAGGAGAATGTAAAATGAAGGCAGGATCATCATTAGCAGCCTCATTTGATATACAACATATTACAGTGCATTATACATGAGACACCATTCTTATTCATCCAATCATTACAAGGGATTTGAAATATTTGAGGGTTGTAAGGGACATACTCAGATGTTGCATAAATCATCTTCAATTTCCAGATGATTATTGTTATCAAATTCAAGGCTGTCAATTAGTCCCCCACATCATAACAGCTTAAGACTTTGATACCCACAAACTTTGTCACAGTACCGGAGCAGAAGATTTTAATTCAAATCCCTGAAACTCTAAATATAAGTGAGTTCTATGTGTTGAGCTCTAATGGATAGAGATCCACATGTGAGCTGGGGAGATTATAACACAACCGTTGGCTCATATCCTAAAAGCTTAAGCTTGAGGAAATAGTGGTAACTCCATGTTGATGCCATCAATGTAGAGAATAAACATTCCAAGAGAGTTGTGGTGGCTATCAACGTAGCAAATAGGTTCAGGGAGTCCTTGGCTAGGGGTAGTGGCAGAGCAGGAATACGATGAAATCAGGTCACTAACTCGCAGGTTGTTTTCTTCTCCTTCATTATTTTTTTTCCTAGGAGAACTAAATTGCAGGTTTGAGGGCAATAAAGCAAACCACGAGTCTGAGAGTACGAGTTCAATATACGCAATATCCTAATTTTAATTTGAAAGAACATCATAGGGATATCCAATTTTAATTTAAATCTACTTGGAAAATTTTATTACATAATTTTATCACCAATAGTTGAGGTACATTCCAATAGTTATTACATAATTTTATCACCAATAGTTGAGGTACATTCCAATATCTACAGTAGAATAACCTAACAAAACCAAAAATGTAGAACTAATATGAATAAACTTTCAAATATGCTCGACAACTGAGAGCATGAGAATGGGTAATAAGCACAACAAGTGCTTTGTATAAATACCGACTTAAATGCGTAAAAGGAAGCCAAGATCGGAGATTAGCACAGTTATTTGGCATTTCAAGAAAGGAACAGGCCTGAAAGTTTTGAAACAGAGGGAAAGACAATGAAAGAGGGACTAGAAGGCCTTAAAGGAATGGTGCTCTTATAGTATTCCCTACAAATTACATTTCTATTTTTAGAAAACCGAGTAGAGTGGCCGAAATCCTAGAGAATCTGGTGAAAATTATTATGGGAAGGAGTGGTGAAGGGAGAAAAGATATTTACCAAATTAGAGTCTAGTGCTGAATCATGATAAAAAAGGTTGAAAGATCATGTATGAGCCACCTGTCCACGAAACCAACCCCTCCTTAGACTAAACCCCATACAATTTCAAGGGAACATGACTAATTCAAAATTTTCACCCAATTGAGCGTGTCTAGCATACTCACAGTAGCAGGATTATAGTGCTACTAGGAGAGGGTTGGGCTAAGGTCTGTCCTACGCTCCGCTATAAGCTAAAACCATCCGCTATAAGCTAAAACCATTCTTTAACCTAACTAAAGGCCAGGCATGAGTCTCTTGAGCTCATCACCTAGACTCAAAAGTTACACCTACTATATTGGGCCAATCACTAGGAACCTAGGATGCTTTAACCCAAAAGAACAATGAAACAATTATAGAACAAAGGCAATACTTCCATACCTTGCGCATACGCTCAGCAAGTTCAACATGAGCGGCCTTGACTCCATAATCCTCCCCAGTTTTTGACAGACCCTGCAAAATTATATGTTAAAACAGTTCAAATACCAAGACAGTGTAATAGCAGTATAAGCCATTATTTATCCTTAACAATGTCCTACCTTAAGCCATTATTTATCCCTAAAAATGTCCTACCTTAGTGATAACCAAGAGTGACAAATCCATGCGGTTCATAAGAAGATCAGATATAGTGTTCTTGACAAACTGGACTGCCCCAGGAATATCTCTGTCAATCAGTATTTTGTGCAAGCACTCATTTACCAGGTTTTTTACCAATAAGCAATTGTCTCTTCGTACGGTTTCAATGCCTGCCATTATGGACCATGAATTAGTGATACATTCAAAAAGACACTTAATAGAAAAAGAGGTTGAGAATTCTGATTAACCTTTAGTATCCATTTTGTCGAACATGTCTGGATTTGTCCAAAACAAACCAGCATATCTCTTCTTGCTAATCAGAAGATATGGATAATAAACTTTCTCAAACTCGAGTTTGATAGGCTTCAAGATAAAAATACCCAAAATAAACATTAGAGAATAGAAACTGTGAAAAAAATCTTTCCCAGAACATTCTGTATGTATATGACTGGGGGTATCCATCAGGTATCTATAAATTAGTACTGAAGTGTGTGAGACTGAGTACAGCATCCTAGTTAAATCAAGTAACATATAAACTCACACCTTTGTGAACGTGGCACTGATAGCATCAGCAGCTTCTCTTCCCAAGATCATTGCTGCTTCAACAGTACTTACACCGAATTGAACCATAACTGAATCTGTGTCCCCATATATTACCTAAGGCAATAACGAATATCAAGAAGAGATAAAGATTGAGGATGAAAAAACAAGTAATATGCAAGAGAATTAATGTCTCCATATGAAAAGAAAACTAAAATAAAATAAAACATTCATTGATTTCTTCGTATGAATGTTTAAGTGAAGCTATGAACTATACGCACATTTGAATAAAGTAAAAATCATCTGTTCATAAAAAATCTTCCAACTATTCAAAATCAAAATCTCAAAAAAATGAAAAAGTACAGCTCATCAGTTACTTCAGCCCTCTTTCCAAATAGGATTTAAATGAGTTAATGAGGGTTAACTACATGTAAGTGCATATTTGAACGTTTTTTTAGCCATAAGGTCACCTACTATTTTTTTCCCTCATAAGGCCACTAGATTAAAAATGGTGTTAAATTTTGAATATAAAAACCAACATATTTACATAAATACCACTAGACTAAAAAGTCAACAATCATCCTCTCTTCTCTCCAGCGAGGTCTTCGGCCAACTCTGGCGAGTCTCCGGCCGACCTCCGACAAACTCCGGCGACCATAAAAGCTACTGTCACAAACACCAAAAGCTATTATCACTAGCAACAAAAATTATTCTAGTGAGATTTCCGACAACCTCCGGCGAGATCACAAAAGCTACAGTTACCAGCAACAAAAGCTACTTTGGTGAGATTTCCGACAACCTCAGGCGAGGTAACAAAAGTTACTATCACCAACAACCAAAGCTACTCCTCAGCCAAAAAACCTTATGTTCCCCAAAAATACCAAAATCTACTCTCACCAACAATAAAAGCTATTGACACCAATATCAAAAGCTACTCTCACCAACACCAGAAAACTACTCTCACCAACACCAAAAGCTGCTCTCACCAACAACAAAAGCTATTATCACCAACACCTGCAAGCTACTCTCATTAACACTAGAGAGCTACTCCAGTATCAAATGTTGCTCTCACCAACACCACAAGCTACTCTCACCAGTAACAAAAATTACTCTCACCAACGCAAAAAGCTACTATCACCTCTGCAAAAAACTACCTTCACGACCAACAAAAGCTACTCTCACCAACGTCAAAAACTATTATCACCACCGCAAAAAGCTACAACCATCACCACCAAAAGTTACTCTCACTAACAACAAAAGATACTCTCATCAACATCAAAAAAATTTCTCACCAATAAAAAGCTACTTTCACCAAAACCAAAAGCTACTCTACCAACTCTAAAAGCTACTCTCACCAACATTGAAAACCGCTTCACTTGCTCTCTTTCTGAAATGATGCAAGTGCAAGACAAATATTGCCAGAATTCAACCACAAAAACAAAAACACAAACCAGAATAAAACACCATCAGAAACATAGATACTATAACATCAAAATTGAACAATGAGGCATAAAATTAAGATCAATTTCATTACCACAACTCAAAACAATACAAAAGCTACTCAGAAATCAAAACAATACAAAACTCATAGTAATTACCCAAATCAAACCAAAGCTATCAAATTGAATGACAAATAACAATACAGGAGTTTCTGCCATTTCCAAAAACAGTAGCAATACATGATTCAAACCCCAAATCTATAAGAAAATCAAAAACTTAGAACAACGAACCATAGAACGATCAATTCCAGTGAGCTATATTCCAGCGACGTTGTCCTCGTGCGCGGAGAAGATGAGAATCTACTCTGGCTCGTCTCCGTTCGGGTCGGCTTCGACTGAGAAAGGTAATGGAGATGGAATCGGCAACAGAATCAGCGATGGCGTTGAGGAAGGGTGCTGCCGGAGCCGAGGCGCGTGCGGCGTCTCGAGTTGGAATGGAGATCGGAATTACGGGGCTATGCAAGATATTGAGGCGCTGATTTCAATCATGGTGATCCTTAAGCTCAAACGTGGCCAGAGATAGAAGAAAGAAGAACCACAGACTTGACGACTCCGGTGACGGTGCGTACGATGGTTTTCCGGCCTCGACCGGCGTCAACGTTTTCGGATTTTGACGTCCGGCTTCGTCTAAACTTATTGGTGATGGCGGTGCATTGAAAGGATGGCCGGAGATCGATTAGAGTTGAGGAACAATGACGCTGCAGCCTTGGATTGCGTGAGGTGGCCGGAGCCTTAATCGGCGATAGGGTGGCTGGGCTTTGGTCGGGTTTGTGTTGTGGTTCAATTGATGGTGACGGTGATGAGAGATGGTGGCCAGAATTGATGCTTTCCAGTGATTGCAGAGGGAAGAGAAGAGAGATCAGGGAGAGAGAGAGAGAGAGAGTCATTCTCTCCCCTATTTCTTTTCGTTTTGGCCAGAGACTAACCATGAAGTTAGTTTTCTTCCACGAAGGGTAAAATCGTCAAGGTGGAAATAATTTGAAAATACAAGTGGTCTTATGTGTACAAAAAAACTTTGGTGGCCTCATGACTAATTTAATTTTCAAACTGGCACTTGTGTAATTTTCTATTTAAATAACATGGTTTTAAGTGTTACACAATGTGAGACCAAGCAAATATATGTAAATTAGAACTATTTATATGGCTAAGACAAAAATACAAACATAAGAAATGCTTAAAACACTAAAGAACATAACAAAGTTAAACAACAGATGTAAATGATTGCACACCCATTATTAAAGTAAAAGTGAGATGACATACCTCGGCATTATGTTCATAGCCTCCAAGAGTAGTAAATTTTTCTTTTACAAGGTTTTTTGTGTGCTCAATCATCTGTCGACCTTTACAAGGCAACCAAATCTCAAGATCAGGCACGGTTCAATGAAGAATATTCAATACAGCAATATGATGATCAGTCAATGATTTTGTTTAAGATATATACCATAGCTCGTGACACTTGATGATATCTCCAAACATGGCAACTGACCAATTGTAGCTCCAGTAAACCCATATACGGAATTTGCACTTATCTGGACGAACAGACGTGTATATATATATACTTTTAATGAAAAATCTATTTTAAGAATGATATTAAGTTTAACAGTTCGGAGTATACCTTTAAGGCCAATTGTCGACCATCTAGCACTGCCCTCTCAAGTGGGTCCTTTGCTTCCTAGGATTTAAAAATAAAATTTATATAGTGGCATGCAGGAAAGGGTTAGTACAGATGTCTAAGCTAGAAATAAAGGAAAGAGTATCATCTTCTGAAGTTCTTTATTTTAAACATATTTAGCAACAGTCTGAAATAAGAAGAGGCATTATACCCTCAAATCTGCTTTTGCTCTCTTTCGAGCAGCTAGTAGTTCTTCAAGAATTTCAGGAAGAATTCCCTAAAAGCACATTATGATGAAGAAACATTAAACTGTGTTATTCTCAAAAGGAAAACAAACAAACAAGTGCTTGGAATCTTCGATGACAAGAACACAGAATCATTAACATTTTAAAAGCCAATCACCTTTTGCAAATTTGGTTTAACAAATGTTTCTCCAGATGGAGTTTTGTTCACACATTCTGGAGGGAGGTTGAGTTTACGTACATCATCAGATCGGACCTTCAGAAAGAAAGGAAAATTTAATTTTAGTTCGAGCTTATTTGATGTCAGAAAATAAAATCCACTCCAAAAATACAGAAGAAAAATGGAATAAAAAATAACAGAAGCATTACCAGGGTGCAATAGCATAGATTATAAGCCATCATGATTGAGGGGTATAAGGAAGCAAAATCCAAAGTTGCAATTGGCTTTTCATAAAATCCTGCCTTTGCTTCCAAAACCTGGATTTTGTGAAATATAAATATGAAAACCCATACAACATCTGATAACATTCAAAGTCAGTATAACTGTAAAAGGCACAAAACGGATCAAATGCATAGAAAAGAATGAACAAATCAGAAACAGTAAGTGCCAGGTTAAGACACATAAATTATACTCTGAACATGTGACTTGTGCACTCAGAAGAAAGCAGCAAATTACGTTTTCTTAAATTGTAACCACATTTAACTGCACTTAGATATACTTATAGGCTTATAGCACTCCAGAAAATTTTCATCACATTTGAAGATTTTATGAGATCATTCGACAATTGCACACATATGTACCATGTTCCAAGTTGCCTAACATTCACCTCCATATCTAACATTTGACTTGAAATAATTGACCAAAATCCCAATGTTCCAAATGTGGGAGGGAACAGCATGTAGACAAACATAATCTTTATCTGATGTTTCTGTTTAAGAAACTAATAGTCATAAAAATGACTAGTAGTAAACTAGTACAAGTAATCATCATAATATTTCCCCTAGACATCTGTGCTGAACTTTAAAATGACAAGGCTCATTGATTCATTTACTTACTTTGCTAATAAATGAAAAAATCATTTAGAATAAAATCAGTAAAATACAAAACCATCCTACAGTAGACAAGTGGTGCACTTGTAATCTAGTAAAGAGATTATATGCTGATGCGCCATTCCTATTAAAAATAAAAGAAAAAGAAAATAGAAGAACAAAGCAAAAATAGAGTAAGATACAGCTGAAATCTATCTCAAGCATCTAACCCAACACCCCCTTCTCATGAGGCCCAAGCATAAGTAGCTGAATACCACTGAAACAGATGTGAATTTAATAAAACTAAAACTTGGTTACTGCTCCTTAGTCTTTTTGGATTTAGATGATTGGTGTTTTGTGTCTCTTGCAGTTTGAGGATCATTTCTATTTTGGACTGCTTGTCCGCTTTCATTATATATCCTAGTTTTCTATATATACTAAACGAAAGCCAATCATAACCAGTTTTCATTGTATTTCCCGATTTTCATCCTACACTAAAATGAAATCCAATCAAAACGATGAACTTACAGTGGCACCTTCATATGTTCCTTGTTCAGATCCAGCCTGTTTGACATTTGGAAGGAGAAGGTTCTTTTGTTTAGCCTTCCTAAGAAGTTGAGAAAGCACCTGAAAAAGGTCGGGTAATGTGTCAAACATCTTGTATCTAAGCTATTTTATTATTGTCGATTCCTCATATGTAGAACATACTAAACAAACCTTGATGCTCTGCCCTCTGGAAAGAAGAAATGAGATGGGAACACCGGTAACTCGAGCCATCTCTACATAATTGTAAATAAACATAAGTTTGTCCAAAAGCCTCTGCGGGAGGTAAGCATCCTGCAGTAAAATAGGAAAGTTGATTATATGTATATAGGAAAGCTGATTATATATATATAGGAAAGTTGATTATATGTGTATAGGAAAGCTGATTATATATATATAGGATTTTTCTCAGGTGCGGACATCCGTACCGAAATTTTCGGTACGGATTTCCAGTTTTCACCCACTTTCCGATCACATTTTCACATCTTAACCGTTCAGTTTTTAGGTCCTAATGTATAGATCACATCTGCAAAATTTCAGCCACTTTGGTGATCGTTAAGGCATCCAAAACTGCAATTTACACGAACAAACCGAATCTGTCGAACCGGAACCGTTCGTGTACATTGTTGTAATTTGCAGTTTTGGATGCCTTAACGATCACCAAATTGACTGAAATTTTGCAGATGTGATCTATACATTAGGACCTAAAAACTGAACGGTTAAGATGTGAAAATGTGATCGGAAAGTGGGGCAAAATGGAAAATCCGTACCGTTGGCACCGTAGCCGGACTGATATTATATATATATATATATATATATATATAACATAATTCACAGTTGATTTTCTTTCATTTAAAGTATAATTGATAATATGTTCTCATCCATTTGCTTGGATACGCAGCACAGGATATGATACATCAGACAATATATATAATATGGAAAGAGAAAGAAACCCTTATCAATAACTGTTTTTAACAATATAAACCATGGATTAGAAGTCCACCACAGACTACAGATTGCATTTATATAACTAAATACTGATGCAATGCTGCTTTCAAACTAATAAGACAACATATAGGTTCAAATCTCAAATAACATTAGAAGCAGATGCCCATAAAGAAGACCAAACTTCAGTCTAGTGTCTATCCCACAGCTCTTCCACTTCTGCCCTGTAGACTCTTGAAAAGCCCATCTATTCCTTTCCATCCAAATCAACACAATTAGCTCTAAAACTACGTAGAGGCCCAGATACCTTTACCATTCCTATGAACCTCAGAAAAAAAAAAATAGTTCCACTCATGGTCATATGCCTTCTCAGACGATCTAATAACCAGCCCCTCCATCTTCTTTACAAGCACCTCCTAACCACCTACATTTCCATAAGGCCAGCATCCAATATCTGCCTACCTTTTCCTTAAGCCCCTTAATCATGAAATACTTTTATCTTAACCTGTATGCCAAAACATCAGCAACAAGATAGTCATGATACCATGTCCAACAGTCAGGCTTATGGTTTGCTCCCAAGTGGTCTGGATTGCAAACCCCTCACAGTACCTACCTAGCTAATTTCCAGAGTTCTGTTTTCTGTCTTCTAAAGATTGTACGGTTCAGCAGAAAGCCCCAGTTTACCGTAGAATTGTGAGAAACATAATCTCCAGGAAAGAGAAAAAAACACAGAATTGGTCAATCCGTTTCATTGACTCGAAATTCTTTTATTTGAAAGGAAGTAAGAAACCTAACAATGAACAATCACTTTCATAATGAGGCGTATCACAAGAACAGATTGTAAGTGTCTAAATGTGAATTGTACAGTCACAGGCTTGAAGACAATCTGGCAATATATCTGAGACTGCAGAACAGCCAAAAGGAACTGATAATACTAATGTGAGTAAGGTGGAAGAATCAAAATATGAAGAAATCAGATATGTACCTTCAGACAATACTCAGCAAGTCGCCGCCTAGTTTCCGCATTCCCATTCTGAAGATCAGATATTATGGAATGGTGGACATCCTCTTTCTGCAATTTATCCAAATGGTGCCAAGAATATAGCAACCAGCATAAATCATTATTTGCCACAAAATGAAATCAAGGAAAAAAGAAATCATTCACACAAAGATCAAATGCAGAGATTATTCGATAATTATTCATGCAGATTTAAAAGTACAGATAAAAGAGAAAATTAATTGACTTTTTTTTTCTTTTTCCCTTTCTTTTTTTATTGATTAAACAAAAAGCATAATAGAAAGAAACCTGATTGACATTTGGCACTCAAAACTCAGAGTTGATTAGTCGTATGTCTCCCAGGCAATAGTTGAGATATGGCAAACAGTTTTTGAGAATCTCTTTTAGCTAGCAAGCTTTGGAAGCTTGGCCGTCAAATAATGGGAAAGAAGCAAAGTTGGGAATTGTGAGTGGGGAAACATAGGAAACTAAGGAAGTGTATACCTAAGGATGACTTGATCCAGCATTTAAACATGCTAAACTATACATTTCTTATTAGAGCCTCAAAGTATGTTAAAAAGAAAGAGAAGTACAACACAAGCGACAAGGTACCATCTGACAAAATATGCCCCTATGTTGCAAACAACTTGAGGAAAAAAAAAAAGACCCAGAATAATACTACTACGAGAGACAAGCAGATAAAAAGAAGAATAAAATGACCAGTCAGGCAGTCACCTACACTCAAGAGGAAACGAACCCAAAAGGATACTCAAAAGCAAACTCTATCCCATAAAAGAATCTCCTCTTCCCCTTTTATGCCTTAAAAATTCCTTCTGTTCCTCTCCAACCAAGTTTCCCAGGAAATTTCCAACACTGTTTCACCTCCCTATCGCGTTTCTATCCAAACAAAAATTCAATTACTGGGCAAGAACATCAAAAGAGGCTGGAATCACCAACTAAAACCAGTCTCTAACTAGCCTCATCCAATGCTAATATGCTATTGGTCAGTAATGCATTAACTGGGTCAAATATTCTGCATCTACTGTTTGCACCCAACAAACCACTGAGAAGAAAACACAGTAATTAGGTCTCCTCCATGCACCATGTGACCGGTTCTCACTGTCTCATGAGTCATGAGCAACTATCCAAGCTAATTCTGGTTAGTTAAGGGGTATTTTAGTTTCTACATTGCTTGGGAAGAGGAGAATTATCCAGCAATTTCAGCAGTAAGATTTGCCAGAGAAGACTCCCCTGATAGCTCCAACTTCCAAATTCTTTTATCCTGCCTGGATGGACAAACATGACTTTTACATATTATTCACCAACTGAGCCAGATCTCCAGCTTCTTATGATTCAAGTTTCTGCTGAAACCAAAATCCTCAGAAAGAAGAGAGAGAACCCAAACACAAGCTAGCAATGGAGGTGTTATGAATGCGACAGAAAAAACAGAAGAAAACCCATCGCAAAACCTCAGCCTCCCCATTCCGACCCCAAACTTACAAGGACAAGCAGAGGAACTTTGGCGTTCAGAGATAAATTTCCACAGCGAAGAACTGGAACATATTACTCGAATTTCAGGATCCCCATTCTCATGCAGCCTATAGGTATTCTGAATGACAGCATACCAGGGTAAGAACCTCTCCAATTGAAGTTTCCATAAGCCCATATCTTCCCTTACATGCTCATCCATAGTTGTCCACATGTTCATAGATTTGCCATCCATGGTACTTCTAAAATCAAATATTACAAGTTCCAAATGATAGAAATAGTAAAAGCAACAAATTGACCAGAAATATACTAAGAGCCTCTAGTTTCAGCTGGAGACTGAAAAAGTGGTGAAAAGAAAAACACAAAATAAGAAATTCTTCGAGAAATGGAAACAAATAGGAGCTTTTTCAAATGCTAATTTGAAAGATTAATACTGTAAAAAATACACAGCAAAGAGTTCTTTTTGGGCTAAATAGTGAAATTCTACATATAAAGAGCAAAAAGAGTGACTTCGTATTTAGATGGAAGCAAATTCCTCACCTGCTCAGAAAGAAAGTGTGCTGAGACAGAATTCAATGAATATGAGCTTAATTTGTAATCCCGTTGCATAACCTACAAGGAAAGAAAGACAATGTTACTTCCCTAATCTATATGACATTACACTAGCAGCAAATCTCAAAGGACATATGATGAACTAAATTTTAGCAAGACAGACATAAACCTGGAGTATATCAAATTGAACCCTCCCTTCAACTGTTACTTCTTTACTTTCCCTGGTTCCCATCTGCCTGTAACACCAATACTAACAGTAAAAATTTAACTCTGGAAACAGCAGAAATTAATTCAAAAACAAGGATCCTTTGTATGAAATTGTAAGAAATGGAAAGCAAAGTCATTGATGCATCGATTAAACAAGAATATTTCATATAGCAGTATCTCCCAGCTAAACATATGACATTTAAAGATGAAAACAATTTGTATCACTCTCCAACAGCACAAAGATCATCTTGATACTTAAATTTTAACGTGCAAGATTCATTTAAAGTTGGAGAGTGGCATCTCTCTCTCTCACTCAAACTTGACTTGCATGATCATATCAGATAAAAACCAAGAAAATCAGATGCACAATTACACAAGGAATACTCGCAGGTGCTCAAAATTGATAAATGAAAATCATGTTACATAACAAATCATGAGATCAAAATTCCAAAAGAAGATATTAAAGAGGAGATGACAAGGACTTTTTTGAATTAAAAATATTTAGTGGCCAATATTTTTAAAACTAGTAACAGAAACCGAATCAATTCAACTTATTACCTTGAAGAAAAAGTAGTGTCTTTGACCCGAACCCTGCTGTTTCTGATGCGCCCAAGTATTGGAAATTCAGGTATTCCCAAAGTCTCAGCTCTCTATAAACCAAAAAATAGGGACAATGATAAAGCTCACACAGCTCAAATTTGTTCACCTAATCAATGAAAATTGATCATAAAAGGCCCACGGTGCCACAAGCATTTATGCATGGTGTTACAAGGACAAGACTAAGATTCCTCCCCCTGCTAGGAATGGATGACTTGGTCAGGGCTACACCTTTGAGAAATGTCTTGGCTTTAGGGGTGAGTCCAGTGATTACTTTTACAAGGACACGAAACCACCGTCGTTATACTAACTTGGCACAATCAAGTGTATTTGTACAAGGACTATTAGGTCTGAAAGCATTTGTATATATAATTATATATAACTGTGTCAATAGTGAAAACATTTTTTTTTCAGACAAAAGAGGAAGTTTATTTACAAATTCAGTAAAAGGGAACATGTGGAACATGAAGTCCATGAAAGAAAAACAAGTTACAAAGCCTAAAAACAATAACAAGGAAATTTCAATAATTCATTATGAAACTGAGAAAATAACAAATAGGCACAACGTGGCATAAATTGACAGGAGTAAGTAAATAACTAAATACCCCTCTCAGAATTAAGTAAATGTTTTTAGTGTCTCACCACTTTGATAAACTGATCAGGTTCATATGAGGCTAACAAAAGCAAAAATAGTGGCATATCTTCATTTTTAAGTCTTCTTCCATGTTATTCTAAATGGATAGTAAAATTCAGTGTTTCTTACCTCAATGAGATATGGCAAATCAAATTTACAGATGTTATATCCAATTATGACATCTGGGTCTGCCTGACGGATTAAATCCTACAAGAAGAATCTGCTTATTATACGAATATCACAGGTAAACATACACAAGAGTAATTGATAATGGTTAAATTCGGATCAAGATTGACAAACCTTTTCTGCATATAACCTTACTGTTACTAGCGTGAAAAGGTCTTAGTCCATTTATTACTTTTATATATAAAACTTCATGTAAAAAAATAGATCAAAAGAAAAACAGTATGCTAAGATAGAAGTCAATGGTTGGCCCATATCCTACAAGCTCAATATTTCAGGAATAGTAGTAAACCAGCACCGTTATCATCGTTCATAGCAAGAAAATGGAAGAGAGAAAGATAGAGTAACTTCTTATTTCTCACAATCAAATCCACATTTGGCAACAAAATGATAACTTACAAATTACTTTTAGTCGAAGCCAATCATATTTGTAAGTTGGTAATAAAACCTTCTTATTTCTCACAATCAAATAAACATTGGGCAACAAAAGAATTACAAAGACCATAACAACATCACGGCATGTCAATTATCATTTAACCTAGCTATGTTAATTACTTAGAGATTATTTTTTATGGAAGCCAATCATATTTGTAAGTTTGTAACATAAACATTTTTTAGTAAAAAGGAACCATTTATGGCATGTTATTAAGGGAGGCATGTCAAAAGTAATAGGTATTTTCCCCTTTTCTTATCAAGTAATGAGCATATGTAAATTAAAAGTATTACCCTCCAAGCCAGCAAGACTTCTCTTTCTGTATCAAAGGAAATCACATCAGCACCAGCTATAGGGGAGCATGACTTAAGTGTCATAACATTACGAATAAATGGCTGATTCTCGCCCTGCAAAGTAACTAGGTTGGCCACCTACAGAAAGAAATAGAAATTATTTCAGAAGTAGCAACTCATTACAGAAACAACTTTTTAATCTTAAAAAAAAAAAAATCATTATTCTTATTATTATTAGTATTATTCCATGAAACAAGTTGCTAAGTTGTTTTCTTTCAGAAACTAAGAATGAAAAGTATCGAACCTGGATGACAGGATCATGCTTGGCATCAGGAAAATGACCTTTGCGTCCAGCACACTCGATATCAAAGCTTAAAATGCGAAACGGAGCCATCTTTGAAAATTCACCTTCAGGAGCATGGCTGATCAAGTCTGAATATCTAAGAAAATGGTCGTCAAGAAAAAATCTTTCAAGTAGGAAAAAGCTCAACAGACAAATAACATTTGCGAAATTCGTCACCAAACCACATCTAATATCTTATATATGTAAGGATACAGGCAATTGAACTCTAGTTGGCAGTACGATGTACTCTTTGCTGTCTTATATTTCCCAGCAGGTACCTCAATCCAATTTCCACCAACTACGTTGCAATCAATCATGAATCGAAGAGCAAACAGAACATTGCTTTCATATGTCATGAAGCTCTTCTCACCAACACCATCAATTTGTATGCCTTTATCAAGAATACCTGGAACAAATTGACAGAAAAATGAAGAAACCATATTTAAAGCAAGCCTGGCGATTGCAAAGAAAAAAGAAGGATAACATAACAATGTCTGTCACATTCCACCACAATATGTACACCCCTGATGTTAGGTTTTCCTAACTAAAGAAATGCAGACCATATATACAGGTAAAGTACTTCATGCTATGAATGGTGTTGAATCTAAAGCTTTACCCCGGCAGCGGGCCACCATTGTTGGCAAAGAAACAACAATTTTGAGAAAGGGATAAGAATCCTGCTGCTGGTAATACATTATATTCCTCTTGTACACCATTTCAACACGGCGAATGAACATTGATGCCTTGTTGTTCCTGTTTGCCTCCCCCATCTTCGCCTATTACACCAGCAAACACAAAAAGCAAAAAACCAATTATAGCAACTCAGGGACCAAAACAAGGACATCTGAGCATGCTCAAGAAAGAAAAAACCAAAGTACCTCGAGAGTCTGACGAAACTGAGGAATATCATCATGTCCCATTCCTGGAGGGCAGTTGATATAGAAATATGGCTCGAATCCATGAACGTGGCAGCAAACACTATGTCCTAAGACAATATGACAACTCATCAGACTCAGAAAAGAAATTCATCAAGTTATAAAACCACCCTTGAAGCTATAACTTCCTCGAATAACTTCACAATCTCTGAACTACACACAATACTAAGGGTGATGCACAAAATCAATTCAAGATAGCGGCTTTTCACGGCTTTCAACATTAGAAATTAAAAGAAATTATGAGCAGATCCTAACCTTCCTTTGTAACCCCAAATATTCTGATAATGGCAGCAGGACCGGACCAATTAGGCAACAATTCTCTATTGCTCTCTCCAATCACATAGTCAATCTCCAATTGTTGAAACACTAAAACCGAAAACCGAAACGAAATAATCAAATCACAAGATCAACAATACCAAAAAAAAATGGAAATTATTGTTGTAAATAGATTAAGCAGTTCGAAATTGGGGAAACTGACGGATGCTTTTGGAGGCGGACTTGTACGCATCGGAGAGAGGTGGGCGGGCCCACTTGGTGACGCGGGAGGCGAGGGATTGGCGCTGCTCGATGTCGCGGAGAATGAGGTCGTCTTCGGTCTCGAGTAGGGTTTCGTCGAGGAAGACGTCCTCGTCGAGAAATTCCTCTTCTTCTTGAGATGCGGCGCGCTGCTTGGGCGGTGGCGGGTTCACCGGCGACGGCTGCTGGGGCGGTGCCGGCCGTTTTCGGGTTTTGCCATTGTTGCTCATGGCGATGGGTTTGGAGGGTTTTGGAGCGAGAGAGTAGTAAGAGAGTGTAGGGAGCGAAAACAGACCAGGTTCCCGCCAGTATTTAGGTGAGGAGGTGCCTCTTCTTTTTTCTCTTTTTTTTTTGTTTTTTTTTTTTTGTTTTTTGGTTACAAACGGGCCAAACCAAAAAAAGCAACAAGCGGGGCAGGCAGGCCCAAACAGAAAAAACCAGCAAACGGGGCAAGCAGGCATAACAAAATTTGGATCAAAAACAACCTTATTCCTCCATTTCCAAATGAAAACAAAGAGGCTGCACCATTTAACATTTTTCTGAATGATAATTTCACAATGAATTTGAGCAGCAATACAGTCATTCCAATCAAGAGAGAAAGGGTTGGAAATGCTACCAGGTTTGAGAAAATCTTTCCAAATGGCAGAGGCTCCAGGACAATCTATGAACATGTGCAAAAGAGTTTCATCAGCAGCATGACAAATAGGGCATGAAGTATTATTCTGAGTGAAGCCTGTTCTGGCTCTTTGGACATTAGTCAGCAGCTTTCCATGCATAACCAGCCAGAGAAAAGACTAGTTTTCGGGGAACATTGATATTCCAAATAGTGTTCTAATGAGAGTTGTGAGGCCTACTCAAATCAAACTTAGAGTTATAAGCAGACTTGACAGAAAATTTACCATTGGAGGGCTTTTTCTTTTTTTTCTTATTAATTTTTATTTTCAAAAATATTTTTTCTCTCAAAAATTATTGGATTATTGACCATTTATCCAATTTGGTCCCAACAAATGCTCACTCACTCCACTAAAAGATTTGTGTGCCCACTTATCCTATTTAAATATAAAAAGTTTGCCCTCCAAATAATTAAATAGTCATTGGAGACTTCGCATGAGTTAGGGGACCAGCTGCGAGAATTCAATCACTGGTCACCAGCCGGAGGTTCCCAAAGAAGTGGCTGGAGACTTTTATTATCCCCCAATAAAATTTTATTTTAGGCAATAAAATTTATTGGGGACAATAAAAAGTTTATCGGGTATTATTGGGGGGGGGGGCAATAAAAAGTTTATTGGGGGGCAGTAAAATTTTATTGGGTATTATTAGAGGGAATAAAACTAAACGCCGGACTCCGATCACGGGATTCAGGAGGCTGATGACCGGATTCCGACGGCCGGTGATCGGAGTCCTGTGGTTGGCAAAGTATCTCTCTAGGTGATAAAGGGAGAGAGGGCACCGGTTGCCGGATTCCCGTCACAAGAATCCGGCGGTCGATGACTATATTCCGGCAGCCAGTGACGAGAGTCCAGCGGCCGGAAAAGTCTCTCTCTAAGAGCAAGTTCACCTGTTGTTGGAAAAGGTCAAGGTCACTAGGTTGACTGGTCAAGAAACTGTTCACTGTCACTGGACATGGGTTTCCACCTGTTTTGTTTCTTGACAGGTAAGTTAATGTTCATTTAAATTTTTTTTAATTTGTTTATTGTAAAATTGAAATATATTTGATGTAAATAGATGATAATAATGGACATTTATGGATAATTAATGTAGAACATATGTCAACAACGATCAAAGAGTAGCTTGATTTGGCACTTGGTTTGACAGGACCCGTCCCGAATTTCACCCTGAAATCTGAGGTGGCACTATGTGGCTCACCTTAGGAATAACTCTACCAAAAATTCGGCAAAGTCACCCCTAAAATGGACTACCCAAAACCTGTAAAAACACATTCACACTTCTAACAAGCCCTCATTATTCTTCTAGAGCCACCTTGCTCCCTAAATCACAACAACTCCACAAAAGTAACTGAAATCTGAAATACAACATATTCCAATACACAAAAGGAATTCCCAAACCTTACAACAATTGTCCCACAGGTTATCAGAGCAATATAAAGGATGAAAAGAATTCAAGGTACAAGTAGGTTAAGTGAATAACCTACAATATAGAAAACAACAGCTGCAGATGCTATGCCCCGAATCCTACTATGCCGAACCAGCTACTCTGCAAACTGGGCATTTGAAACCAAATGACTCAGGGAAAAAGTACAGAAAAACGTCAGGCTGAGTAGACAAAAATAAATAATTGTAAAGAAGAGGGAGTTTATACTTTCCCTCATTTATTAAAATCCAATGCATGCACATTTGTAAAATATATTTCTTTAAGCTCAAAAAATCATGAGAACATACCAGCCCCGCTAGTTAAATAAAAATCAGACTAGCCCCGCTAGTCATGTAACAACAGAGTATAGGGAAGAAGTCATCACCATACGAGTAAGGGAGCCTCCCAGGCTTAGGTCGGAGTGTCCCACACTCTTGAGCATCCCATGCTCTGCTCAACTCACTCACGAACACAGAGTAAGCAGGGAGGAGTACTATTAGGCTAACTGGCAATAAAATATATCGACCCAGGCATAGTGGGTTAAAACTATGAAAATCGAAAATCAGAAAGACTTCCCCAATGTTTCACAAAAAAAGAAAAAGAAAACCAATGACGTGACCCCGCACGCCAACATATTCTCGAATTCATAAACCAATATGCGAGGTTAAAGTAAATCCATAAATCCCAACGAAAATTCCATTTTTGAAGATCCTTTGGGAAACTCAAAATCCACGAACGAAAATAATATTTTATTCCGGCAATCACCTCGGAAAATAATTAGTCGAAAATCATTCTAAATCATGAGTTTAAAATTAAGCATAACAATTTCTAATCCAAAAGTCCAATCGAACAAATAATTCAATATTTAAAAGTTCGGATAATATGCTCAATAATTTAAAAGGATAATTTAAATAGATTCTTAATTCAGAAAATAATCGCATACATTATTTAAAATCAAACGTCGACTCACAGTATCTCGTCGAGTGACGGGTATCCAAACGTAAGGATCCTCGTCGAGTGACGGGTCGGTATCTAGTCCTGTACACAATTATATTCCGTAAACAACAATTTGACAAAAAAAAAAGACACAATTCTAAAATGAAACCCGAAACCCCTCGCAAACCGGCATCTGCATTTCTTTCCGGATTCAAGTCAAACTTCACTACTAATATCAATCCGTCGATTAAAGCATTCTATATCAAGAACAAGGGAAATTCAAAGGTCGGATTCTCACAGATCGACATCCAAAACTCCAAACTTTGGAAATTCACAATCAATGTCAAACTTCTCCAAAAATTCACTTAAATCACATATTCAACCTCTAGAACAATTATAGGATTTAATTAACTAGAAAATCAAAATTAAAAAGCTGTTATACGTGCCACCGCCACCGCCACCAGCTCCAATGGCCACCAAATTTTACAAGTAGCTTCGTCTCAATCATATGAACAACTTCCTCAACTACAACAAATCCAGAAAATGAATAGAAGTACCTCAATAATTAAGAAGAAGTTTGAACCCGAATCATGAATAGTGACCCATAACTTCCAGCTGTCGGTTCTTCCTCCACGTTTTGATTCTCGGCAAAAGCTTTGGGGAGGATGATCTACGTCTCAAGTAGCTTCTGATCAGCCAAGTTTGGCCGATTTTGGTGGCCGAAAACTGGAGAATGAGGTGTTGACTCAAAAAGGGGCAGTGGAGTTCTCGGCCTTGGGTCTTCGTTTTCCAGGCAAGATGCCGTGATCTACCACCGTGGGGAGGTTTGGTACGGGCAGAGGAGTTGAACGGTGCCGGCCACACGCTCCCAGGTGCCCGGAAGAGGAACTTGCAAAGATGAGGCCGAAGAGATAGAGTGACGCGGAAGGAGAGAGAGGGAAAACGCGGGGGAAAGAGAGAGAGAGAGAGAGTTACCGGCCACTGTAGAAATTCAAATTTATATTATCTACCATGAACAGTAACTTCCATTTTTCTCTTATAACTTTCGTATACAAACTTTGATTTTTACATACCATATATGCACGCGCTCGGTTTAACGTCCGCTATGACTTCCATGAAGAATATTTTCTCAAATTTTAACCTAAACAAAAAGTCAACTTTAGGGCCACTAAAAGTATCGAAACAAAGTAAAAAGTGAAAGTAATTGTCGTTTACCGTCCAAATGACTAGTAAAAGGGTAAATTTAGATTCGGGACATTACATGGTTAGCTGCAAATTCGGCATTCGGTATCAGAATTGTGATTGTTATAGCTTTTTGGAAAGGGAACGATGCTAAAAAGAGAACTCGTGGCTTTGCCACGATGTGTAGAGTTTTTCGGGCTTTCGGGTTTTGGCCTCAAAACTGCAATTTACTGTTTTTCTAATATTTTCGGTGGACAAATTATGAGTTACCTACATTTACTGACAATTTTTCTTGAAATAAGTGAAGCAACCACTGACACTTTTTTGAAAAGATTGAAATAACCACCGACAACTTTGAACAAACCAGATCATTTGTATACTATTCAATCTAACAGTTATTATCAATGTAATCTTATCTAAGATTTTGGATCATATTACATAGAACTAGGTGTCAACACGTGTCCATATCATCTTATCACATTTGATGTGAAAAATGTCAATAAACAGATAAAGAGGCAGCACTCCATTTACACACAATTTGATATTGGCAAATCTCCTCCTTTTTCATATCTCCTGAATTAACACATTTCCTCTCCTTCCCTCATTTCAATAAAGAGATTGTGGGCAAAGAATAGGAGAGAGAGAAAACTAGGAGCAGAAACCGATGCTCAAGCTTGGTCGAGGGATAGCCGAATTCCTCTCGTCCGGCGATGAACCACATCGGCATGGGGCTTGCCTCGTCGTCGTTGTGAGGCTTCCATACGAGTGATGGTGGTCTAGGGTTCTCTGGCCTCTAGGATTTGTAGTACTCGAAGTCAACAGCGGGATCTGGCTTCATTCTGGTTTGAAGCCTCTCAGTGGTTTGGGCAGTCGTGGGTTCCGATTCAAGGGGTGGCGTGAGCTGGTGTTAGGTCCAGGTGGCAGCGACGATGGCACAGCGTCATTTGCCGGAGTGCGGTTGACTTTTTCTGGGGCATAGGGGATCCGTTTTCTGTTGGATCAGGTCTGGTGATTTCGGGGTTAGTTTATGGCCTCTTGGTAGTGGAAACATGTTGTGGGCGGGGTTCCTTGAAGCTAGGCGGCGACAACATGATTGCGGCATGGCATGGAGGCGATGGTTGCTTACTGCTTGCTATGTGCGCACATCGTTCTCAGCGTAGGGAGGTGGAGGTGGAACTGGGCTGGGCCAGCTGTTGGGCCCAGGGTGCTATGTTTCTTTAGGCTAGTTGGACTTTCATTTAATTTTTCCTATTTTTAGTTTCTTGTTAGGCCTTTCTGGGGCAATATAGTGGATTTTTTCCTATCTAGTTTAGTATTGGGTCTTGGTCTTGTCAACTTAAGTCTTATTGTCTCTACTTGTACACCAATTGAGGTCTCTAAGCGACTAGATTCACTGTTTTAGAGATAGGTTGGGAGGGCCAGATCTTTCTATTTTATTTAGTTCTTCTAGCGCATCCGGTGCGTACCAAAGGGGGATCTCGCTATGTGTACGATATATTCAATGTCAAATAAGTGATATAGTTCTATGTATCACTGTGGGTACTAACATATCTTCTTCTCTGTCTAGATGACAGCAGAATGGTATGTAAGGGCCATTCTAGCTTTTGATCATTATATTGGCTGCTGCCTTCTTTCAAAAAAAAAAGGAGATTGCGGGCTAAGATTCGACAGTCTCGAGATGAAGATTATCAAGAGATGTGTAAGACTAATGTCGCAGCAGTCGCTGAAGCTGAATCTAGTAATCAAACAAGACGACGTGGTTCTCGACCGAGTCGTGCACCAAACGAGGAGCGATTTAGGGAAGTAAGGGCAAAAACATGATGGAATATCACTTTGTTGAACGTCCAGTTTTCAATGATGAGGAATTCTGAACACGCTACAAGATGAGTCACAATGTTTTCAACTACATCTCCGGTGACCTTTGCAGTTATAACCGGTACTTTATCCAGAAACCTAATGCTGCCAAGAAAATTGGACTACTTATGAGCAGAAGATGACATGTTCGTTACGAATGCTTGCTTACGGTGCTGGTGCAGATCAATGCGCTGAGTATTGTTAGATGGTGAAATCTACCTCCATCAAGGCTCTTCAAGAGGAATCGTTAATCTGTACTCGGCAGAATACCTCGGGGGTCCTACTCCGGTACTCCAACCAACCTCAAAAGACCGCTCGCCAAAGCTGAGAGAAGAGGTTTTCCTGGGATGATTGGAAGCATCAACTACATGCACTGGCAATGGAAAAATTGTCCAACAGGTTGGGTTGGAGAATATAGCAGCCGAAAACGTATCCCCACTATCATCCTCGAAGCAGTCGCATCTTACAACACATGGATATGGCACGCATTTTTTGGAATGCCCGGGGCATGCAACGACCTCAATGTCCGGGCAAAGTCCATGTTGTTTGACGAGCTTATTGCTGGTCGAGCACCTCAGATCCAATTTCAAGTGAATAAAAGAATTCATAATTTAGGCTACTATCTTGCTGACGGTATCTATCCTAGATTGGCGACTTTCGTGAAATTAATTCCAAGGTGTCACGCCCCTGATTTTTAACACAATTAAAAATCGATATACAATCCCATAATTATATATACATGATCCTTCAGCCATCAATACCAAATACTTGGAAAACGCCTTCCCTTTATACAACATACATATTGATGCCCTGAACCCACTATGCCAATATTGACCCACCCACAAAGTCATATATTACATAAGCTTACGAATTAAATTGTCAACAACAAAATAACACGTAAATGTTCCTCAGAGCTTACTACAACGGAAGTCCAAATAACGGTAAAGTCACAAAACTGGCTTTCTATTTTTAAGCTACAAGTACGCTGTCCCAACTACAGCCACGATTATCCTGACCTGCAGGATTAACCTCTACACCGTTGAATAGTGTACCGGGTTTCACACAACAAACCCAATAAGCTTGTGAAAGCTCGTATGAGTAACTCAAAACAGTCAATATAACTCACACTAGAAATAAGGAGAACAACTCACACTTTGATTCCTTAAGACACAAAATAAAGGAGAATAATTCACACTTTAATTTCCTTTCAAATCGAAATAAAAGAAAGCAACTTGCACCTTGGTTTCTTTTAAAACGAAACATAGAAAGCAACTCACTTCTTGGTCTCTATCAATCGTACCATAGAAAGCAACTCACACTTGATTTCTATCAAATCGTTAATAAGGAAAAAACTCGCATCTTGTTACCTTAAAGACTGTTAATAAGAAAAGCAACTTACACATTGTTTCCTAAAAATACGTAATCTCATGAGTTAGCAATAACGAATTCCCGTTACCCCATAAATCACCTATATGGTAGACAGTCTAACTGAATTCGTAACCACTCGTCTGGCCAAAAACGTGATTACCTAATATTCTGCCCAAGGTCATAGACCTTCATTCCTCGGACTTCTCAGTCTTTTGGAGCAAAACATTAAAGAAGTCGCACAGGACTCAAAATGTTATACAAATCTCAACGTTTTTCAAAACAATCGAAATCAACATTTCCATAATCGTTGTTTTCCAAAAAGTCATAACACAAACCAATAAAAAGAGCATCAATTTCATGCATATTGTTTTCATCAATCCACAATCCACCGAAACATATATATTTCACGTAAATATATATGTATATACGTAGTCATCCGCTCAGAAATGCCTATTAATACCAACTGTAGTTCATAATCGAAAAATCAGAAAATCATAGTTATACTTAAACTCATTTTCCTACATGTGAACCGCAATCATATGAACCGTAGTCGATCAAGTTCATTTCATTTCAAACAAATATCCTTTTCAAAACATTTCACATACGATTTATATATTAACTCCAAATAATAAATAAGTCCATTCATAAATGAACCTTGTGAGATTACTCACCTCGAAACTCCCGTTGCGTCTTCAATACAGAACAATGCATCCAAACCACAAAATAACCGTCCAAAGAATACTTAGTCAAGTACCTAAGGAAATACAGCTTTGATTCAGTCAACGAATCACAATTTAATAAAATTCGAATCCCCAAATTGAACCAAAATCTCAAAGTAACGCCATTTGAGGCGACACACTTCCGAGACCTCCCAAAGTCTCCAAAATACTTCCACAATCGATGTGTCCAAACCACAAGTCGATCGGATGCTCAAATCCTCACAGATTGAATAAATCAATCGGTATGAAACCGTAAAAATCATAACAAATCCATACGAACTCTAAAAATTGTGTATTATATATCGAAATGCTCGTATCGACGAGTATAAGATATATAATACTAGAAACAGTCCCTTACATGGCCAGAACGCCGCCACAGGCGGTGGCGCACCGCCGCTGGCCAAAACTCAATATTTCACAAAACTCCCAACATCAAAGTTGTTCATCTAAACATGCTTGTCAATTTTCATAACTAGCTCGAAGTCAGAAACTAAGCATAAAGGGTCGAATCTACCTCACAAGCCGTAGATTATTGTTCAATCTGAGTTGAAACAATTTCCATCTAAATCGATCCAAACAACCACCATAGATCGATCTAGGAGGCTTTTACGAACTCACAACAAAAAACATGAAGCCGTGCCGTCGCCGGAGCTGTGTTTTCCAGCAGGGTCCAAATACCCCAAAGTTTGCTGCTTTGCTGCGCCTTCACCGCCGAAAATTGCCGCTAGAGGCTGCCACAGAGACGACCGGAGCAAGGAGGTGAACCGATCTGGAGAGTTTCACCGGTAGAGGCCACCGAAAAAATGGAGTTCCGACCGAGTTGGAATACCGAGTTCAGGTTGGGTCAGTCGCGGGTGAGGAGAGAGAACGGACCGTTTCTGATTTTTAAGGAAATGGTAAATGTAAAAAGGAAATAGTAAATTTTCAAAAGTGGAAACTCCTATTTATAGAATTTTCCCAAAATTTCCGCATACCATAACTTTCTCATACGAACTCCGATTGACGCGTTCCACATGTCCACGAATTCGTATCGATGCGCTCTATAACTTTCGTGAAGGAAGTTTTCTGAGAATCCCAACGTACAAAAAGTCAAACTTCACACGACCCCCTGTACTATAAAATTTGAATAATTATACATACGAAAACCATTCCACTTCACATACAACTTATGAATAAAGTACAATAACAATTATTCGTACAACTGGTCCTTTATTAATTATCAAAATTAAATAACGAAAATTCATGTCATCACACAAGGCCGACACGACCTAAGGATCTCAAGTTTTCCTAGTCTCAAGAGAGGTACAGGAAGGAAGTGGAAAGATATTTTGGTATGTTACAGTCGCGCTTTAGTATTGTTAGAGGAGCTGCTCGTGGGTGGGATAGAGAAGACCTTCAGTACATCATGTTGACTTATATTAAATTACACAACATGATAGTCGAGGATGAAAGACCAGAGGACAGTGATGAGAAATTGAAGTCCGATGAAGAAGAGGAGAATAATATGAGGCCCAGGTTGGCTACGGTTTGGGAATGACCGACCTGTGATGACTTTGATCTTGTTGGTAGAGATAGTTATTATTTCAACATATTTATGGATCGATACGAGACCATTAAATGTGCAAACACTCACTCAAACCTTCAAGAAGATTTAATAAAGCATTTCTGAAACATTTAAGGCAACTTGGAGATCTAGATCTGGTAGATGTTGGAAAATTGGCTAATGTCTAGCCAAATTCGGTCCGAATGAGTTTTGTTTTTTTTGTTTTTTTTCTTATTGTTTGTGTGCTTTTTAAATTGGCTTGTATTATGTTCTTTGTGTGCTAGGTACATTAATGTAAGGTGTGTACTTTTTCTTGCCAATGGTTGCCTCTTTTTGGTTGCTCGCTAAAGTATGGTTGTGTAGGATATCTACCAGTCTAACGTGGTTGCAGATAGTATCCACCAGAGTAAGGAGGTTGTGGGAATCCCCCGATGTAAGATGGTTGTGGGTATCCATCGGGGTAAGAAGGTTGTGGGAATGCATCAGGGAAAGGAGGTTGTGGGAATGCACCACTAAAATTGGGTGGCGGATAGTATTCACCCATAGAAGGTGTTTGAAAACTTGACCCACCTTTTGTTTCAAGATCTTCTCTCTCCGCTATCTTCTTTTGCTTTCTTGACTAATAACGCTTTTTAGTTTGCATCATCTGAGTTGTATCCATCTCCATAATTCCATTAATTCGCTCTTCCATCTCTTGAATATGGAATGCCTCTTTTCGCATATCCATTTGCAATCAAATACATGCTCGTTGATTTTCCTCTTGGAGACTTTGAGCAAATTCCTCATCGAGTTTTTTCTTACCAGCGGTTGCCTCTTTTTGGTTGCTCGCTATACTCTCGACAGTGGTTGACAAAAAGACTTTGATCCTTCACTGCCTTCTTTCTTTTCCGAACTGCTTCTAACGTAGCCTTCCTTCCTTGAGGCCTCACATTAGGATCTACAGTTTCACCGGCAATTACCTCATCTACATCCATGTCCAAGTTGATGGAAGAATTATCAGCATTTGGTTATGTGTGCGTCTGTTGACTTCCTTCATTTGATGCTCCTCCAGTTGTATGGCTAAGGATGTCTTTAAATTGTGCAAAGCCCTCCACAACATCGTAACATTCAAAACTCTGAAAATTGAATTTTTTTTTCCTTCTCTTTTCTCTTCATCCCGACATGCCACAATTATGTGCTTCCTCATGCTATATTATTTAAAAATTGAATTATTACAAATATAAACGCCATTATAATTAACTAACTATTATAAAGTAATAATTTTAATAATAATGGATCTCACCATATTACAATAAAAATCAATTAGTATAAATACAAACACCGTTATAATTACTTCATTATTTATCAAGTAATAATTTTAACTATAATGTATGTCATATTACAATGAAAAACACTTACTATAATTATAACGATATTATAATTACTACATTATTTGTCAAGTAGTATTTAATTATAATGTATCAAAAAATTAAATTATTTATCAAAAAATTCATATCTCATCAACCACATTCGAACCGCTCTTGTACCAATTACGAGCTTGGCTTAATGCACAATGTGAGTCAAAGAGTTCTATTTTCTAATTTTTCCACCTCCTGATCAAAGAGGAAGAAGATCGGCCATTTCCACTCCAATTTGCAGCATAGTGTTGCTTCACGCCCCTCCATAGCTTGGTTTTCTTTCGATCTTTACCCAAAACTGGATTTTGGCCCACGTATTTCCAAGACTTGCACAATTGAATGTATTCCTCATTCGTCCATCTCCTTCTAGATTTGGCATTTTCATCTCCATTTTGATCTTCCCCCTTTTCGGCCATATTGGACATAAGAAAATTTTGAAGATGAGAGCTATAGGAAGAGGAGGAAGAACAACTTTGTGTGACTATGAAATATAATTTTTTGGGTGTGAGATGTAAAATAAATGGTAGGTATCTATAGAAATTTTTTTCAATTTTTTAGAATTTTTTTGTTACTATTACATGTATATATATACATATTAATCAACTACCGTCAGATCTTCATATTAATTGAAACCAACAACCCTGATTATTTGACGTTGGTTTCAAAAAATCCAAACCAGCCAACGGCATTGTTCCACTTGCACAACCGCTATACCTTTCATTGTCGCTACGCGACAAAAGCTTGCTGCAGCACGTGCCTGACAGCTTTTGGCACTACGCGACACAGAACTCCTCTCCACGCTCCATCTTCAGCACATCTCTCTTCTGACGTTGCTCGCTGATGTCAGCCACGATTGTTATTGGGCCGAGTTGGCAATCAGCTAGGCTGGGTCAAGAAAATGGTCACTGACTTGATTTTTTTCTTAGCTTGGGTCACAAAAATCCTTCTTCTGACTACTCACAAACCCATCGGTGGAAGCATGATTTTGGAAAATCATGGTCACCATCTCATCAATCCAGGTGGAGACCGGCCAAGCCCTTACCGCTTAAAATGCTTTAAGTGATAAAGGGAAAGAGGGCAAAATTATCCCAAAAATAAACAAAAAACAATAAAGAAATAAATTTATTGGGTATTAGGGCAAAAAATATGTAATTTGTTGAGTAAATGGGCAATCCTATAAGATTTTTGGGTAAATGGGGTTAGTGTAGCTCAAATTTGGGTAAATTGGCATTTTCCCTAAATTATTTCTATTTGATAAACATTTACATGCAATCAATACTTACAAGTATATGTAATTTGTTGAGTAAATGGGCAATCTTATAAGATTTTTGGGTAAATGGGGTTAGTTAGCTCAAATTTGAGTAAATTGACATTTTCCCTAAATTATTTCTATTTAATAAACATTTACATGTAATCAATACTTACAAGTATCGATCAATGAGTGAAAACATTAATATACAGAATAACGATTTAGCAATACAAATTTAATACTTAACTATAAAATCATGATAATACCAACTGAAATTAAAATAAGAGAATTCTTTGCAAATTATAATCATTACCAACTCGTCCTAATCTCATCATTCTATAACGAATGAGTTTTAATTCATCGATTATATGCAAATCCATATGCCGAAATAATGACCAAATTGCACTCATAGTTTGTTATACGTACTCATATGCCTGTGCAAAATTACTATCATGCAAGCAAAGCAGATAAACTTCCTATACACCTATATTGAACTTAATCATGTATTAGTATAGAATCAGGGAAAATTGGTCATACATGTATAATGAGCAAACTAAAACACTTAAGCATAGGGAAGAAAAATGAGAAAAGAATATGTATATAACTATGTAAGTCGAAGATTTTATCAAATAAAATTGTAATTATATGAAAGTTGAGATAAGGTGGCTAAGCACATATTTTATCAGGAGCATCTCCATAAGTGGGCTCGATTATCTCATAGGTCTGACAAAAAAGTTCACCTTTGGGGAAGGGGGGAGGAACAAGATGAAATATAAGGTATGCACGGTGTTAGAAATTTTGATTGTGTATTTCAAATACTTTGTATAACTCTTTTTTTTTTTTTTAAACTATTTACTAGACATTTATTCTAAAACGTACTAAATTATTATGCTCATAATATTAGAGCATATTAAGGTTACGGGAGTTACTATATTCCAATAATTAGCTTATTAAATTTGCATCATATATCTAAGCCTTTTCATCTACTATATATACATGTCACTTCTTACTCTTACACACACAATGAAATTCATCACCTTCTATAGTTCTCTCCATAGCCATTTCTGTTGGTGAAATTACAATAAAAGCTATAATTTCTCTTGAGAAACTCGTTGACAAAAGACTAAGGCACGGGTATCTCGCTCTCTTTAAGGAAATTTAAGCCGTCTGTGGAACAGTCGGTGCATCAGAAATCTCTTAACTTGTCCCCCCATGATACAACAACCCAATAACAAGTTGTACGGCTCACACCAATCTACACAAATTGGAGGAACCCAAAACTCCACCAAACGAGCAGCTTTCTTTGGCGAAAAAAAAAAAAACAAAACAAAAGACACTTCGGAGTTTTTTGAGGGAAAGTTGATAGGTGAATAATTGAGTAAAAGTTAGGCATCATGATACATGCAACCAAGGATTAAAATATTTGTATCTATACATCTATCGGAACTTTAAAAAAGGGAGATATTAGAAATATCGGGGATATAGGATAACAAATATCGTTTTTGAAAGAGTCAATTTATTGGAATTATATAAAAATACATATGAATGTCAACTTCATCTACATAAAAAAAGAGACTCTAGGTGGTTGAAAAGTCGCTCGCTGGTCTACGAAAATAATGCAATAATCAAACCAAGACATATAACCTATATAATTGTAGTGATGAACATGATAGTTATAGATCTCTTTAGAGTTGCCGACTGTTTCCCCTATAAGGAGATAATAAGGATGAATCCAACATGATGACTGATCATATACCTCTCTATACTGATTACATCCATAAGCGTCATAGCCAAATTGATTGTTGCTTTCATGAGATTCATTTGAGATCCTACTGCGCTCTGTGCCTAAACTGATATAGTGAAAACTTAAGGCAATTAAAGAAATATCATATGGGGTACTTTGATCATCAGTTGCACCATGATCAGCTGTTCTCACTCCGTGGTCTTCATCTTGCGTGGTATGATCAAAATTACTTTCACAGGTAAATTGGTCTAAAGTGTACCCACAGAAGATTGTCCATATTCATATTTTTCATCTCTACCTCATGTTCTACCATCTACACTATCATCAAAACTATCTGAAATTGTTGTACCACCCTAGGCATCATCACTATCTGAATTATCTCCTAGGTTTTTAACAACTTCTTCAGATAAGACCCTCTCTACATTGATTCCAGCATTAGTTGCAGTTTCTACAACTTGTGAAAGAAGTCTTCCAACTTCATCATCGAGGTGTGCAGGCGTAATTGTATAAGAAAATCTGAAAAACAAATAGAATGCAGACACGTGTATAAAAATAATAATTTTATTAAGAATATAAGTGCGGGTTACAATCTTTGGTAATCCTCTGATTCTATCTCCGAAGATGATTTCACTCAAGGGCTTGACACTTGATCTTGAGTTGGATGGTGGTCACGGGAGTTGTCACGTGACGAACGTTTTGGCTTGAGGTTGGTGAGGAACCGGCTATTTCGCAACTTGATGATTCTTCACGAACTTGGGAGGCTTATGAAAGTTGAGTGTTTTCTTTCTCTTTTTTGGCTGAAGTCTTTCTCTTGATTTGAGAAGGGGTATTTATAGTGTCAGCACCTCTCTCAATTTGGAATGCCTTGATGACACGTAATTAATTGTATTTTCCTTAATTACTTAATCAAATCAATCAGCCCTAATTAACTGATTTAATCACGATTATTAAGGAATTATCCAATCAATTTGATGACTGATTTTAATTGTATTTCATTAATAGCATAATAAAATCAATCAACTTTAATTAACTGATTTAATCACGACTATTAAGGAATTAGCCAATTAATTTGATGGCTGATTTTAATCTTGATTATCAATTTAAATAAATTGACATTTAATCAGCAGACGAAATTTAATACTTGATTTGATACGGAATCAATTGATTTAATTTGATTGATCCGCTTTAACATCAGCTAATTAAGTCGGAACAAATTTATTTATTGCCGTCGGACTTTTTGTATACCGCCACATGTCATTCCCTGAGTCCGCTTGGTTTTGCTTACTCATAAGCCAAGTGCACATTTTATGAGACCCACATGTCTACTAAATTTATTCGGTCATAATTTCAAGTGTTGACCGAATTATTTAATGAATTTTATTTTCATTAAATTTTTGGTGTCTATAAATTCCTCCACTTCAAGGTGCACCGTAAACATGTTGTCATGTGTTGGAGGTGTGACTTGAAGTTTGAATTTTGACTCCTTTTTTTTTTTCATAACTTGACGCGGTACTTTGTTTCGCTGTAGCCAACTTCTAGAACTTCGAAGTTGTAGAGACTCCTTTGGCATCTTGATTTAAAATTGTAGAGAGTCTCCCGAAATCTTGATTTAATTTAGAGATTCTCTTGCAATCAAGATTTAATTTTATAAATATGACAAGGACTCCAAATGGGTAAGTGACAAAGCCCGTAATGTAAGAGTATTTTTTTTTTGTTAAATATTTATGGAATAAATCCTTAATTTTTTCTGAATAAAGTATTTATTCACAAAATTTCAGCAATCAATATATTTGGTGCCATATATAGCAGAAAATTAATTTAGGATTTCTGTCATATTTTCCTAGTCTGAACTAGGAAATTAATGAAGTAAGAAACCTGGCCTTTCAATATAAAAGGACGGCCTCCTCACACTTACATTTCCAACCTGTCTTCTTCAACAACAGTAACTCTAGACTCGGCTGTCAATTCTCAACTTCCTTGCTTTGTTGCCTTTTGCCCTTGGTTTTGCAGAAGAACATCAAGTAATCAAGGAGCTCTGTCTTTACCCATTTCTTCATTATTAATTGAGTCATTGCGATAGCTGTGGCGCTGCGCTGACTTTGCTTACTTTTTTTTTTTGTTTACTGACAGGGCTTGTCGCACCACTGAGTTGCTACTTCTGCTGGGACCTTGAATTGAGACGACTCGTTGGTAGTGGCAGAGGCAGGTTTGTTGTATTAATTCATTGCCTTCCTCTGTTGATTAGTCATCCCTTCACTATTATCAGTTTTTTTATGCATGCCATGTCTAGCTTTTCCCAATATGTACAACAGAAGCATGCCGATTTTTTTTTTTTCGATAACAACCAACAGATGATTCATCCTTTATATATATATATATATTCACATATGCACACGCAGCCCATTGCAATATATATATTATATATATTTTCGATCACAACAGAAAGCATGACCTTAATCATTCTTGCTCACGTGCCCCACGTCCTCTTTGTTTTGCTGACGTCATCACCACTTTTTTTTGGTTCAGAATTATGGTGACGGTTGTAAAACGCCAGCAATGCTTTTTTTATTTACTGCTTGTTGCTGCTAATTTCTTGCCTTGGGCTCCGCAAATCATCAAGCTGAGGTATGGCTTTCTATCCTTTTTTTTTTTTTTTTACTATTGTAATAAAGCTTTGTTCAATCATCCACCTTCTGACGATGGATATGCATCCAAATCAAAGCATAATTCCATGATTCATTCTTTCTTTCTGACCCTCACATGCCATGACGTCACTGCTGCCTTTTTTTCAGATGTTGCACAACATATATATATCATCCTCCCTTTTCATGGCGTGTCCTATTTTTTTTGTTAATGTCACACAATTTCATATGTATGTCAATATATTTATTGCCTCTTTTTGCAGGGTTTTGGCGACAATTGAAGAACGCAGACGACTTAAATGCTTGGATTTTTTCCACTTTTTTGATTGTGGGAAAATCTATTCAAAGCAGTTGGGCTTTGCGTGTTTGTCGACGTCAAGGAGAAGAATGTGAACGTCCTAAGCGCTTGGATTCCTCCACCTTTGCTCGTGGTAGGGTCCACTAAAAGCGGTTAGGCTTTGCGTACATCGTCAGGCTCACGAAGAGAAGAACGCGAACGTCCTAAGCGCTTGGATTCCTCAACTTTTGTGCGTGGTAGGGTCCGCTAAAAGCAATTAGGTTGTGCATATTTAGTGGCTCACGAAGAGAAGAACGCGGATGTCCTAAACGCTTGGATTCCTTCACATTTGCTCGTGGTAGGGTCCTTTAAAAGCGGTTAGGCTTTGCGTACCTCGTCAGGCACTCGCGATCGCGCTTCCCATCCTTTTGTGGCCATGGCTTTCTTCAAGTGCTTCAAGAAAGGGACAGTCACCATCCTCGAGGATCCGGAGGACGCTCAAAGTGATGGCACTACTCTGCAGGTGTATCCATCGTTGACTGGGCCTCAAGCAATCGATGTCCCTCCTTATGACCCTTCAGCTCACATCTTTCAGTGGACTCATGTGGTACCTCGCCAACTAGCTATATTTGGACAATTGAGATCTGTCAGAGACCAACAAAATTCGCATGTACTGTTGTTGAAGTCTACACATCATGATCAGAACAATCCTCAGGTCCCATTCACACTTCTCAGCGATCGTATATGCAATGGTTCAGTGCAGTGGAGACGTGCATTTCGAGCAAACGGCGGGTTTTCTTACACAGAGTTCTACTGGGAATGGATAGAAAATATTTTAAGCAGAAATGGCAAGCTTACCAGGGAGGCTGGCCTTTATCGAGCTATATTTGCCTCACTGTTCAGTTATGACCGTGTTGCACCTGTCATACGGGCTTTCTGCGAGTACTGGTGCCCCGCGACGAATACCCTCCACACATCTAACAGAGAAATATCCATCTCCCTATGGGATTTGGACCAACTCGGAGGTTTGCCTATTGCTGGACAGTTTTATGATGAGGTGGTTCCAGCTGCTGAAGAGCTTTCTGCAACAAGCAAAGGGAGCCAACAGAGTTACCACTATTTATTTCTCGCCTTCCATAAGCTCTGCAAGGAAGGACAAGTGCAGAAAGTGAAGATAACTTCATGGATACGATACTGGTATAGTGGAGCTTTATGCTATAAGAGGCCTCTGAACAAAAGCCAAAGGAACAAAAGAGATCCGCCCCCGAATGAGTTCAATCCATCTGGCAAGATCCATGAGATCTGAAAACGAACTTCTGCAGACCTTGTAATATTTGATAACTTAGGCTTGGAGGGCGAAGATATAGAGCCCACCTATTTGGCTGCCGTTCTTGCTTGTTGGTTGTGCCTATTTGTTTTACCTAGAGACAATACTGGTTTGATTCGTGCGGGAGTATTCAAAGTCGCCAGTAAAATGTCACATGGTGTACAGTTTTGCCTAGCGGTACCGGTGCTGGCCAGCATCTATCAGGGTTTGAACGAGATTTTTGTTTCCAGCAATCCAGGTAATTGCTCGGTTGCTCTTCCGTTTCATTATATATATGCGTGGCTAGCAGAGTACTTCGACACCCACTTTCCATCTCCACTTCCCCTAGACCTAAGGCCCCGTATGGTTCGCTTCTCGGGAGAATTTTCAGCTAAGCATTTTGAAGACCCACATGCTCTTTCTTTGTTCAACGCATGTGACAATGTGAGGATGGATGCATTTGCCAGGGTATTTTAAGAGAGCAAAGTGATTACCAACCGCGATGACATCTCCTATTTAGACTTGATATATCTCATTAGCCTTCGATTCGGGTACCTTTCTATAAGGCAGGATAACCGACGAGTCATTCAGCCATACAGTCCACATCGGTTTAGTCGACAGTTTGGTTATGTCCAAGACATTCCTGGCAGCCTTAAGAATGACATTCGCACTGGCGTACTGGCTCTGATTTATTTACATTGGGATTCTTGCACCAGAAGGGACACCAAGTGTGTGGTAACGTTGCCGACCCAAAGTGCTGTCACAGAGTATATGGTTACCCGAGACTATGTTGATTGGTGGTCTAAAGTATATCATTCTACCCCAGTGAGACTATGTTGATTGGTGGTCTAAAGTATATCGTTCTACCCCAGTGAAGATGACCAAAGTGGTGTCTACTAATGGATCCCTGCACAAACTTTTGAAAGCAAAAGAAGCCAAGGTCGTCAACCGCGCGGCACCACCTCGTCACCAAAATGTGAGCTTGTGAAGTCGAATGTAGCACCAACGTCCCTGAACGTCCTGATAAGACTTTGCTCCCTGATAGCGACCGTCAGGCTCATCCAGTCAACATTCTAGAAGATGATGGAGACTCTTTAGATTCTCATGTCGCTTTGGTCCATCCACTTAAGCTGAAAAGACCTGCAATCCAAGAAATGAGGCGTAGTGGAAGCAGTAGTAGCAATAATAGCGAGGTACACTTTAAGCGTAAGAAGACCGACGTCAACCTTGGCCCTACTTACTGCGATCTCAATGCTGAGTATACTCTGAATACTGACTTTCTTGTTGACGTTCCAACTTCTTCACAACCAATGCTGCAACGTAATGAGGTAACCTTTTCTTTCCTTTATTTTTATTTTTTTTCAACTTGAATAGTTCCTTTTCTATCTTTTCAGGGCGCAGAGATTGATGGTCATCCACTTTGGGGAAACGATGATGCCTCCTCAGACCCTATACGTGTTCCTTCTGCAGTGGAACTTGAGGCTTACTCTTTACCCACGAAAGGAACATCCAATTCAAAGCATGATTCACAGCAAGTCGACCCTACAGGTATAGTTCTTAACTCCTGTGTCTTTTCATTGCATTTTAAGCCCTTTTTCTTTTAACTAATGATATGTGTACATGTCCACTTACCAAGGTGCCTCCTCCCAAGCCTCTGAACACCATAGTCTTTTCAGAGGCCTCTCTTGGTGGAGCTGCTATTATAGATGCTGGTCAAAGGCTTCGTGATATTCGTCAACAAGCTGCCACCGCAGTTTGCGAACAAATTGAGGATATGATAATGAAGCACTCCTCAAAGACCATTCTTTCCAGCAGAGGGGAACTTGACAAGCTGATAGCTGACCTTAGCCATTATGGGATTGACCCTTCATCCGTAAGGGGCAAAGTTGAGGGATTGTTGACTAGTGCTGACCAGTACAACGTGGCATGACTTGCTTGTTCACGCAAGGCTACTCCAGGCACATGTAATCAACGTCTGGCTGACACGGAGTCAGAAATTACAAAGGTCACTTCAATTCGTCAAGCTGACTCTAATCATCGCCAATCTGCACTCAAGTCTTTGGAGAGGCTGAAGGAAGAACAGCGAAAATTGGAGCAAACAGTGACTTTACTAGAGGAGAGACTTCTACTACAGGAGAAGAAGCTTATCGACTTAGAAAAAGAGAAGACTCAAATCAAAGAGACCCCCGAGGTGACCGCTGCAGAGCTTGAGACGACAAAATCATTGCGAGATATTTTTTGAGAACCACCGCAATAGCTTCAAGGGTTTGACTTGGGTATGAAGAGCTGTTCTTCGTTCGTAGTTTATGATGGTTTTTGTTTATTCATTTTCCTTTATCACTTGTAACAAGTCAGACTTTGACATCCATAACTTATTATGGAAATAAAATACTTTTCTATTTATTCATTTTATGAATGGTAAACAAACCCTCTTATTTTTATTTGATGTGACTGAACTTGAGATTATTATTCCCAAGCTGCCTACGTATCCTTCCAACGAAGGAATCAAGTCATCACGTAGTTCAGGGTTTATGGATGATGATGATTTTTTTTTTTTTTTGTGTCCTCATTTTGCTTGAGCCACCCTTTCAAGTTTTTAACTCAACGGACTTTTTTTTTGTGCCATGTGCAGTTTAGGCTCGTGCTGGCTAGAAGCGTCTTCTTGCCTTCTTCAAGCATAGTACCTCTTCAGGAACTTTCCATTTATGGGGCCAATTCTCAGGCCATCTTCAGCCACAATTTTGTAGACTCCATTGGTGTAGACTTCGTTGACGACATAAGGTCCTTCCCACTTTGACTTGAACTTAGGACCAGTCTTGTGTGTCATGATGATAGGTCTGCGCACAGCAAGCACTAGGTCACCAACTTGAAAGGATCGGGGTCGAACCCCTTTGTTGAAAGCTCGTGACATTCGAGCTTGATAGCATTCCAAGTGTTGTTGCGCATCAAGTCTCTTTTCATCTAAGGCTTCCAACTCCTGAAGGCTTAACTTGACATTCTCTTCATCAGTCAGTCCTTCTTGCAAAGTAATCCTCAAAGATGGAATTTGCTTTTCCAAGGGTAAGACAGCTTCGACACCGTATACCAGGGAGTAAGGTGTAGCTTTCGTGGGAGTTCTATATGCAGTTTTATAGGCCCAGAGCGCCTCGCCCATTCTTTCATGCCAGTCCCTTTTTGTTTTGCTGACCACTCTCTTCAAAATATTACATAATGTCTTGTTGAATGCTTCAGCCAACCCATTAGCCGGAGCATTATACATAGAAGAAAAGTGCAGCTTGAAGTGATATTTCTCACAGAGTTTCTCCGTGGCACTATTGGAAAAGTACTTGGCATTGTCTGTGATAATGCAGCGTGGAACACCATATCGCTGAATGATATTCCCTTTGATGAAGTCTACAACATTTCTTTCCTTATTTCCTTAAGCGGCACCACCTCTGCCTACTTTGAAAAGGAATCCGTAGCCGCTAGAATGTATGAGTGACCGATGGAGGATTTCAGAGTTATGGGTCTTACAACATCAAGTCCCCACACAGTCGAAGGGATAGGAAGCAATCGTTGGATGCAATGGCTCTGGTGGTTGATGGATGAAGTTTGCGTGAAATTGGCAAGCTTGACACCTTTGTGCATACTTCATGCAATCTTTAACCATGGTGGGCCAATAGTAACCCATCCTTTTCACTTGAAAATGGAGCTTAGGACCTGACTAATGAGCTCCGCATACTCCTGAATGAGCTTTCTCCATAGCCTTAACAGCTTCCTCTTTCCCCAGACACCTAAGGAGTAATCCATCGAATGATCATCGATAAAGAGTCTCCTTGTAGTAGAAAAAGTGTGGGACTCTTCGTCTTATGTCCGAGCGTTGCTTTGGGTCATCGGAGAGCTTATTTCACCCGAGATAATCAATCAACGGGTACCTCCAGTCATCAACATCAATCGTGTAAATAGAGAAAACATTGGAGTCTTCATGCAGAAGCTCAGAGATTGTCGGTACAACCCATCGTTGGCAGATTGGAAGGTTTATGATTTCATCTTCTGACAATGCCAAAGTTGCAGCTAAGTTGGCCAAAGCGTCTGCCATTTGATTTTCTTTTCTTGGCACATGCGTTAGCGTGATGACATCAAATCCCTTTAAGAGCTGTGTGGTGAGCTGAAAATAAGGAACTAAATCCTCTTTCTTTACTTCATAGATAGTTACTAATTGATCAACTATTAACTTCGAGTCTCCATACACTTCTAGATTTGAGATTTCCATTTCAGCTGTTGTTTGTAGTCCCATAATTAGCGCTTGGTATTCAGTAACATTATTGGAGCATAGCTCACCAAGAGTAAAGGCATAAAGCAATATCTGCCTTTGTGGAGAGATGAAGACCACGCCAGCCCCTGCCCCATCTGCTCGTGAAGACCCATCGAAGAACATCTGCCATGCAGGGAGGACCTCTGTATTAAAGGCTTCTTCATCTGGCAAGTCATCTGAAATCTCCCAATCCGCAGGGATAGGATGGTTCGCTAGGAAATCAGCCAATGCTTGTCTTTTAACCACTTTGGCCGGTATGTAGATGATTTCATACTGATTGAGGAGTAGTGCCCATTTCGCCATTCGCCCTGTTAAGAATGGCTGTGACATCACAAACTTGACTGGGTCAGCTCTCGCCACTAGATGCACTGTGTAAGCTTGCATGTAATGTCTTAATTTTTGGATGGCGAAGACGAGTGCGAGACAGATTTTCTCTATCGGCGGATAGTTCAATTCTGGTCCTGTGAGAGTTTGACTCAAGTAATACAGCGCCTTCTCCTTCTTTTCTTCATTTTCTTGGGCTAGGAGCGCTCCTAGTGATCGCTCTTGAGCGGCGATTTAGAGGATACGTGGCTTCCCAAGGATGGGTGCACCTAACACTGGAGGGTTTGCCAAGTACTTCTTTATGCTTTCAAAGGCGTTATGGCAAGCTTCATCCCATACAAAAGGCACATCCCTTTTCAAAAGTTGACTAAAAGGCTGACAACGACCTGCGAGGTTCGATATGAACCGTCTGATGAAGGCGAGTCGTCCTTGGAGACTTTTTAACTCGCGTAGATTTCTTGGCTCAGGCATGTCGTGAATGGCCTTAATCTTTGACTAGTTCACTTCAATGCCATGATGTTTCACAATGAATCTAAGAAACTTGCCTGAACTGACTCCAAAAGCATACTTGAGAGGATTCATCTTAAGCTGGTACTTGCGTAGTCTATCGAGCACCCTTCTTAGGTCCTGCAAGTGATCCGTCCTCCTTTTTGACTTGACCACTAAATCATCAACATAACATTCCACACACTTGTGAAGCATGTCTTCGAAGATTCTCTGCATGGCGTGTTGATAAGTTGCACCAGCATTTTTCAATCCGAATGGCATGACCTTGTAGCAATAAATGCCTTTGGGAATGCGAAATGCAATAAGCTCTTCATCTTCTAAGGCCATCCTTATTTGATTATACCCAGATGACCCATCCATGAAGGATAAAGCTTCATGCCCTGTTGTTGCATCCACCATGAGTTCAATGATAGGTAAAGGGAAATCATCCTTTGGACATGTGTCATTTAAGTCGCGGAAGTCCACATATATACGGAGTTGTCCGTTCTTCTTATTGACAGGAACAATGTTTGCAATCCACTTAGGATATTGAACCTCTCTAATGAATCCTGCAGCAAGTAACTTATTAATTTCAGCTTCGATTTGAGGAAGAAGCTTTGTTCGAAAGCGTCGTTGTGTTTGCTTGATTGGTCGGGCCTTAGGTTTAACTGTGAGACGATGAACAGCTACCTTTGGGTCAAGGCCAGGCATTTCTTTGTATGTCCATGAAAGACATCTTTATATTCATGCAGCAGATCATAGTATTCCTTTTCTTCTTCGGGACTCAGCAAAGCACTCACGGAGATAAGTCTTGGATCTTCCTCAGTTCCTAAATTGAGCTCTTTAAGCTCGTCACAGTAGCTTGCCCCCCGTCTTCCAGCCCTGGAGGAGCTACATCTACTTCATCCTAAAAAAAATGATCATGGTCATCTTCTTCGAAAGCCTTTGTTTCTGCTATTGTGATATGATAGGCAGACTGAACGATCTCATCTTTGCCACTGCTATCAACACTACTCGCTTCGACTTGGCTAGTGAGTATGATGGTGTGCTCATTCACTTTAAGTTGTTTGCTTGAGCTCACCTCTAACACTGAGTGTCGCTTCATGCGTGATGGGATGAGACTTCGGATCTCTTTGTCATTTCCTCGGTCATTACTCCTCTTTCTCTTTTGCCTTTGTTGCTCTTGAGGTGATTGTATCCTCTCAAGTGCCGACTTTCAAGGGGCTAACTCAGATTTCTCATTTTCCTCATTGGAAAATGACAACCTATTGAACACGGAAGCTCGAGTGGTCGTTTGGGTGATGCGATTGAAAACTGAGACTCTACTTGTTGATGTATCGACACGGTCAAGTACAGAAACTCGAAGCGCCAACCCATCAACTTGTTCAAGTACCGCAGCTTGAGAATTAGGATGAATGCGATCAAATGCTGAAACGTGAGTGGCAGATTCAGATTCTTGATCTCTCTTCTTCTATTCCTTCAACACTGATGTGTTGCGTGTTTGCCTTCGCCACTTTACTTCTTCCTGAAATTTTGATTGGTTTGCCTGGTACAAAACCAAGACCTGCCCCTTGCTCTCTCAATCTTCTTTGAGATTCATTAAGTTCTTGCACCCTCTTACCAGGGATGACTTGGTCACCTCCCTTGTTGGATGAACAGAAGTCATATCTAGCCTTTGCTAGCAGCTTGTAAGCGTTAGGGTCGAATCCTTCCCTTGTTCTTTTGTCAGGAAGTGTCCCATGCTCTGTCTTACCTTGAATTGGTTTGACAAACCCCTTTAGCCGCTGCTTGGTAGGAGTTGCGTTGCTCATCTTCATCAACGGTATGGTTGATGTTTCTTTTAACAATTCTATGTCCTTCTCATCTAACTTTCGCGGACGTTCTTGCTCATTTGCCTCCACAAAGGGAGATTCCCCTTCCTTTCGCTTAGACTTTGGCACATAACGAAGGACTGGAGCAGAGGAGTTGAATTTGTCTTTTGAAGTAGGCACATTAGTTTCCAACAAAACTTTTTGTGCTTCCTCTTTGCGATTTCTTGCCATGCTGGACTCCACTTCCTTATTACTCACCTCTGCAGTCTTCCCTGTAGAGGGTACTCCAACCGGAAGGACTTCCTTTACTATTTCATCGTCTGTATAGAACTTGGAATCCGCAAAGTATGATTCGGCTTCGGTGAATGGTTTAGTATCACTTGCTACCCTCTTTACTCCGTCATTATAGAACTTAAAACATTGATGGAGAGTGGAAGGGACAACACCATTTTTGTGAACCCACGGTCGTCCTAACAATAAATTATAGGAAGTCTTCGCATCGATCAAGTGGAACAATGTGTTTGACTTCATCTCCCCAATCGTCATATCTACTCTGATCATCCCTATGGCTCTTTGCCCCCTTTGGTTGAAGCCTTGAATCATGAGACGGCTTCAAGACAACTCTTCCATACTGATGCCAAGCTGCTTCATAGTAGATTTTGGCATGATGTTTACGGCGGACCCTCCATCTATAAGCATGCGGTTTAACCTTTAATCTCGTACGTACCCTGTCACGAAGAGAGGTCTATTGTGTGGCTTAGAGCCTAACTGAAGGTCTTCATCCGTAAAGTGAATGGCGTCACAATCTACAACACACGTGATGCATTCCTTAGGTTTCACCTTGTTAATCTCCATAGAGTACTTGCCTATGTCGATCAGCACCTGTACTAAAGCACATCTTGCTGATTTTGGCAATTGCAGTAGATCAGAAATGCTAAAGTGTAGTGGGAGGTCTTTATGCTGCTTCAACACCTCGTTCTCCTCTGACTTGGCAGTGCTTGACTCAGCCTTGGCAGAATCCTTCGAACCAATCTCGTAGCTTGTTGTCATATAGGCAGCCCTCACTTTCTCTTGTTTGTTGCCTCTCTTGGGAAAGCCTTTTGCTGATGAAACCACGCTATGAGGTCTTTGAATGAAAGGATTGCCCCTCTCTTTGACAAGTCTTGCTCCGTCTTTCTCGAGATACTGACGACTTTCTTGTGATTGCTTGTATTTTGCTTGAGTGATAGGTAAACATGGCGATGGGCTCTTGCGTGCCTTCCTCCGAGTGACAAGTATCCATCCCTCATTATCGACAACTGAGTCAACTTTAGGGGTAGCAACAGATGCGAGGCTCGCTTGTTGGATTGGCTTGACTTCCTCTAACTTTGCCTTTATGCATGGTTTTCTTGAAAGCTGATATGGTGCTTTTATTGGAAGAAAAGGCAACGGGGCAGGCTCGAATGATCCAAATGCAATGGTGGTGCAGTTTACCTCAGCAACATCGTCAACATCCAACTCAATCCTTCCTTGCTTGGCAAGATTTATTACCAAATCTTTCAGAACGAAGCATTTCTCCACGGGGTGACTGACAATCCGGTGGTACCTGCAGTATTTCAGGTCCTTGACACGATGCATTTCCTCAGGCCTCTTGCATTCTGGGAGCTCTATCACTTTTTTCTCAAGTAAGTCTTCCAACATGCCTGCCACGTCAGAATCTGGGAAAGGATATGTCTTTTACTGCCATTCCTTCAACGAACACTTTGTTTTGTCGTAGCTGCGAGTTGGCTCCGCTTTCTTAACCTCCTTATCTTGTGTAGAGATTTTGATTGGGGCAATATTGACTGCCATTGATTCTTTTGTAGATTTCTTCGGTATTTTGTCAATCTTGCTTTCGAAGACCTTGTCTTTCCTTTGGTCAGCAATTGACTCCCTCTTCCCTTTGTGGTTAGCTATACTCAACTCCATGTCGTGTGCACGTGTAGCCAGCTCTTCAAACGTACGAGGCTTGATTCCCTGTAGGATGTACAGCAAATCAAAGTGCATGCCTTGGATGCACATTTCCACTACAGATACTTCTGATAATCGATCTTTGCAATCGAGACTCAATGAACGCCACCTATTGATGTAATCAACTGCGGGCTCATCCTTCCATTGCTTTGTGCTAGTAAGTTCCATCATGCTCACCGTGCATCTAGTGCTATAGAAACGATTCAGAACTCATGCTCCATTTGATCCTAACTGTCGATTGACTCAGGCTCCAAATCTGTGTACCATTTGAAGGCGTTGCCTTTTAATGAACCTACAAACTGCTTAACAAGGTGATCTCCTTCTGTTCCAGCATTGTTGCAGGTCTCGATGAAATGAGCAATATGTTGCTTTGGATTGCCCTTCCCCTCGAATTGCTGAAACTTGGGCGGTTGGTACTCATATGGCATCCTCAGGCTGTCTACCCTTTTCGTGTATGGCTTGGAGTATGTGAGAGAATCATGAGATGGACCTCCATATTGAGCTCTAATGGAGTTATTGATCATGTCTTGCAGCTGTTGGAAGGACAAAGAACCAAGTAGGCTTTCATTGTCCTTGTCATTTGCCTTTGAAGTTTCTCCTTGTTTGTCTTTATCGCCCTTGTGAGGAATCCTAGCAGAATCCTCATCATTCTGTTTCTCGAGCCTACTCCAAAGTTGAGCAATTTGCATATGCTTTTCTTCGACGGTGCTGGTGAGCTTTTGAACTGCCTCCATCAGATTAGATATATGTTCTTCGAGCGTGGTTGCCCCAGTCATCATGACTTGCATTGCTGAGGGGTGAGACGCACTATCTGACTGCATCCCAGAAGTGTTATTTTCTTCAGCATCAGGACTTTCGTGGTATGAACCGTGCTTGAGTTGTCATCACAGGCAGGTGAGAACGACCGTTCCCTTGATCTCGTATTTGGAGCTTGTCTCTCTTCACTTCGATGGACATGCTTCCCTGCCCCTAAACTTTCCAGGGTGATGATTGGTTGACGAGGCTTAGAAGGTAAAGCCACAAATGTTGTAGGCTGAACCTTTGCCATGCTTCTTGTGACGTGACTAGATGAGTCGCTGCTCGATTTCGAGGTTGTTATCCTGGACTTGTTCTTCGGGATGGCTTGAGTGTTCTTAGAAGCCATTACTCGAACAGATTGGTTGAAGTAGTTTTACGGAGAAGGAGATGAGAGGCAAAGAGATCCCACCGGGCGTGCCAATTTGTAAACACGAAAATCTGAAAACAAATATAATGCAGACACGTATACAAAAATAATAATTTTATTAAGAATTTAAGTGCGGGTTACAATCTTTGGTAATCCTCTGATTCTATCTCCGAAGATGATTTCACTCAAGGGCTTGACGCTTGATCTTGAGTTGGATGGTGGTCACGGGAGTTGTCACGTGACGAACGTTTTGGCTTGAGGTTGGTGAGGAACCGGCTATTTTGCAGCTTGATGATTCTTCATGAACTTGGGAGGCTTCTAAAATTTGAGAGTGTTTTCTTTCTCTTTTTTGGCTGAAATCCTTCTCTTGATTTGAGAAGGGGTATTTATAGAGTCAGCGCCTCTCTCAATTTGAATGCCTTGATGACACGTAATTAATTGTATTTTCCTTAATTACGTAATCAAATCAATCAGCCCTAATTAACTGATTTAATCACGATCATTAAGGAATTATCCAATCAATTTGATGGCTGATTTTAATTGTATTTCATTAATAGCATAATAAAATCAATCAGCTTTAATTAACTAATTTAATCACGACTATTAAGGAATTAGCCAATTAATTTGTTGGCTGATTTTCATCTTGATTATCAATTTAAATAAATTGACATTTAATCAACAAACTAAATTTAATACTTGATTTGACTTGGAATCAATTGATTTAATTTGATTGATCCGCTTTGACATCAGCTGATTAAGTCGGAACAAATTTATTTAATGCCGTCGGACTTTTTGTATACCGCCACATGTCATTCCCTGAGTTCGCTTGGTTTTGCTTACTCATAAGCCAAGTGCACATTTTGTGGGACCCACATGCCGACTAAATTTGTTCGGTCATAATTTCAAGTGTTGACTGAATTATTTAATGAATTTTATTTTCATTAAATTTTTGGTGTCTACAGTAATCCAGTCATGAAGTGGATCAATGCCATTTTCATTGACCACATTATATATTGCATGTCTGTCTCGCAGCCGCAGCTTTATGTTGTAGTAGCAGTATACAAGCTTTTCCAACTTCTGATATGTCAAATGGTTCCTTTGCTTTGTATGAATAAGAGCAAATGTACTCCAATTTCTCTCACATGTAAAAAAAGAAGCCATTTGTGCTAAAATACGCATTGCAATTTTCTGTACGTTTAGTGCAGAATACCTACATTGTACCCACCAATCAGCTGTAAATGAACTACAATGAGTTACCCCTATAGTAGATGAACATTTTCTATTAATGAAATTATATATGTGTGTGTGTGTGTGTTAATGTATACATATACGATGTACCACAAACCTGTTTTTCTAGTTTCTTGTGTTTTTCTTGCTATATATGGTTGAGCTAAATGATTCCTTTGTATCTCTAAAGCATACGATCTGCATTAACCATTTGAAACTTTGTCATTTATAATCCCAAACTTTTTTAAGGTTGTCATCAATAAGAAGTTACTTTATCCAGAAACGTATCCATAACATCTCCATTTATATTAAAGTGTTCGACAACTGTTACCGGAGAGCTTGTAAAATGTGTGCTATGACCAACATTAGGTCAATAATGAAAATTTGGGTTTAAGAAATGTGCTACAAACAAGAAACCAAAAAGTTATATAGTATAAATCTAACCAAGTAATTATCAAGATACAAACATATTTGGAGATAGAGAAATAATACCTGTTGCATGCAATGGTTGATTTAATGTGTTATCCCATCGATTATTGATGATGTAGTACCCATTACTTTCCTCTCATATGTGATATTTGTTGTTTCACTCTTTCAAACATATCATATAATATGGACATGGTTGGCTGAATTTCTGTGCCAACAATTTGAAGAATCTCATACAATGGCTTATAAATCTTATAGATTGCTTCCATGCCATCCCAAAATGTGCCATCAAGGGTTCTTCTTTCTACCCTCTTGCCATCTTTGGTCCTGCTCGCTGCATTCTTATTCCATGCGCTGCTTGTAAACAATGTTCTCAACTCTGATTTCTTCTTCAAGATGCTGTCAATGACAATGTGATTTATCACAAATCAAGTTTTACCCAGTCGAATCAAATCTCCCTTCGTGATGCTCCTGATTTCAACCAGTACCCAACCATGATTGTAGAGGTAGTTAGTTACACTTTGAGCCATTTTGATGACATTGGAAACATATTCTTTCTTCTCGATATTTTCAAATATCAAATCGATGCAGTGGGCAACACATGAGATCCACATAAGCGGATATTTTTTTTGTAACTCCATTCCGTCAAATATCAAATTGATGCAGTGGGCAACACATGGACCAGTCATATATGTACTCAACATTTTTTTTCTTATGTGATGCATCTACAGACTTCAAAAACACAGCTAAATCTGTTGAATACACCATGAAATTTAGAATAGACATTTTGGTTGGGCCAGTCCATCATTCACACATGATAGTGCATCCATATATTTTTCAAGTTTGTCTGTGAGTATCCACGTACTTTTTCATTTCTGTGTACACATTCTCTAAGTAACGACCATGAATTTCATAGGAGCTAGGAAGCTTTACCCCGCGACCTAAACAAGTAAATCAAAAAATGTTTTATTTTATACCAATATTCATTATATAAATTATACTTAACATAATTATCCCATGAAAAAATATGTATATACAATATAATTTATCTAAATCTCCAGCTGTACTCAACATGTTATGGAAATATGGAGAATCAGCTTTGCTTGCAGGGACAGCATCATATATGAAGTGTTTGGACACCATCATTACCAATAGTCTACTACCTTTTAGTAATGATTTAATTGTGCTTTGTTTTGATCGACTATCTTTTCATGGCATTGCTACTGGAGGCTCAGGAAATGAGTATCGATAGGTTTTTGATCAATCAACTTGTTGCGGTTGTTGACTGCTACTACTGTCACGCCCCGAATTTTTGAATAACAATTCAAAATCCGAAACATGAAATACTACAAACTCAAATAATCATCCTGAAAATTTTTCTTTTCTTAACATACTCACCACACAAAATAAAATCAAACCGAATTTAGTCTCGGTTAAATATTACAACTCAAATCCAAATGTAATGTAAAGCTCTAAATGAGCATACACACACCTCACCTCTAATTAATAACAAAACTGCTGAAACACCTAAGCAGCTCGGTCACCTCCCTGGTTATCCTGTCCTGCAGGAATATCCGCTACATCATTGAATAGTGTACCGGGATTGCAACAACACATAATCCGGTAAGCTTATGAAAGCTTGTATGAGCAAAAGAATGAACTGTTACTTAATTTAATCTCATTTATTTCCACACACAGTAACACTCAATTATTTCCACATATCCAATTAATAAACAATCTCAATCAACACCAATTCAATATATCATGACAACCCCACTCACAACTTTTCCCACAACTCTCATCATCGTATTTATAAAAATACGGTACTTGACAGACTAGAGCTCTAACTGAATCGTAGCCCGTCACCTGGCCTACGTGATGGCATCCGACATATTTATCAATTATTGTATTTCATCAATATGTTTACCTATATACATATTTAGAACGTCCAATAATTCCACATACTCAACCAATCGTATCCCATCATCCACACTAGGATTAGAGCGTCCGATTACCCACACCAGTCATTACGTCGACCCTAAACCCATAAATGAACACAACATATAATATCACATACTGAAATCAACCCAACCAAGATACATCATATTATTATGGACTTACACAATTGTAATATAATCAACTCATCAATTCTACTCAATCATATCATCACACAACAATCCACTCATCAATATATATTTTCCACGTAAATATATATATACGTAATCATCCACTCAGGAATGACCACTAATACCATCTATAATTCACACAAGAAAATTATGAAATTCATTTGTATAGTTAAAATTCATTTTACTTACCTATGGACCGTGGTGATTCAAGTCCATGAAATTTTAAAACAAATATTTAATCCACAAATATTTTTCACACAATTACCAAAATAAATAAATTAAAATGCTCGGTTCGTAATATGAACCACGTGAGTTTTACTCACCTCGAAACTCCCGCTGCGTCTTCAATATAATTATAATTTATAATTATCGCCGAATAGCCCACTCAAATAAAATCCGTCAATCACCTAATCAAATGTGATTCGAATTTAGCCAACAATTTCAACACATAATTTAACTACTAATTAACGGCCAGATTCTAATTTACATTAAAATCCGACGAGCGGTTCTCACGAATCGCTCCCCTAATTACCGTTTTTCACATATACGAAGATCCAACGGTTGGATCTTCGCCCATGACCACACAAAGCCTCTGGGACAGTCATATGATCATCATAACAAATTTACAAGTTCATCCCACGGTCATAATTCCACATATCACAAATCTAACGATCGCAATCGATCGAAATCACAAAATTCATAACTAATTCATACGATATCTGAAAAATACGTATAATACACCGAAATGATCGTATCGAAACATAGAATCATAAAATGGACAGAAACCAAATTTTAGACCTCCGGAGGTGGCCGGAAAAGGCCGCCGGAGTTAGGGACAGAGCCGCCACCGACCACCGCCAATGGTGTCGAGGCCGAGCTTGTCCCCTTCGTTTCATCATTCTGAGCAACTTTCATAACTAGCACAAGACCTAAAAATGACGGGAAGGCATCGAAATTATCGATTTACAGTCGGCGGCCGGAAAATATGTAGAAACCGGTGAGCTTGAAAACCGACGTGAAAACTACAACATCAGGCCCCGATCCCTTCTGGAAACTTGTTCAAAACTTCCTTGCGAACTCAACAAGCCAAGAATCACAAGAAACGATCGTGTATAGCTCGAGATATCTTGATCGAAAGTGTCGGTATTTCAATCCGTTCGGGTCGAGCTCTGACGAACGTGAAAACGTTCGACCTAGTTCCGGTCCTTCTTGGTGCTTGTAGAGGAAGTTGAGGCGAGCTCAATGAGACAAGAATCAAGTGAAATGATGGAGTGTAGCTCGAGATATCGAGATCGAACAGAAAATGGCCGTTTTCGGTTCGAGCTGTGCCGCCGCCGCCACGGGCCGCGCTGCCTTGTGAAACTGCCTCCGGGAGCTAGAGCAGCTCGAGATGAACGCCTGGGACTTGGTTTGAGGTCGAGAGGTGGTATTTGGAGGGAGAACAATTAAGGAGAAAATTTCCTCCCCGTTTCGGTCGAGAGCGACTGTGAGAGAGAGAGAAACACAGTTTTTCCAGAAACAGGAAGAAGAAGAAGAAAGAAAGAAAAAAAAAGAGGAACCGATAGAAGAAAAAAATTAGGGTTTCCAAAATTTTTTCTATATATACATGTTTCGGAAAACTTCGAAATTCGATAACTAATTCAGGAAAAATCCGATCTTCGTGTTCCGCACATGTACGGACTCGTATCGACGAGCTCTACCACTTTCATGAAGGAAGTTTCTCCAAATTTCGTACGTAGAAAAAGTCGATTTCTCAAACCGAGTATTTCGAGCTTTTCGTTAAAATAAACGTTTCGAAACTTCGATAATTGTAAAAATGAATGATTATCGAACATAAATCGTGAAATCGCATAATAATCATTCGATACAATCACTCGAATTTAAAATGGAATACTACCGCCTCTTGATTGTGTTGGAAATTGAAATCTTGCACTTTTAATGAACTGAGAGTTCTTATCACGATCTACAGTTGATCGTCTTACTGCAGCACGATAATCTTGTCGTTCTGCAGGGTGCATGTCTGGTGGATACTCATATCCATCATCACCATTGTTGTCGTCGTCGTCATTGTACAAACTTGTTTGATTGCCAAGATAATTATTATGGAATTCTTTTCTAATATCATTTGCAACAATTAGCTTTTCTTGCTTAATAGATTATTTTCTCTTTATCCATATTATCACCTCTGTTTTAATCTCTGCTGGCAGCTTATCACATTTCTTTACACTCTTGTGAGGATCAGAACCTGATAAATGACTCTTTAATCTTGTGATTCCTCCACTTTGGAAAGTGGCAAAACAAAATATACATCTTGTGCCATTTCAATTTCCTTCGACGGGGGTTGCTTACCTCCATGCTGGATCATTTCCACGTCCACTGTTGCTTGCCATTTTTAATCTAACACATAACATTGTACAAAAATGATTAAATATTAATTTATTGTATTGATTATTTCTAAAACATAACGTGTAATATTAAGAAGAACTATTTATACCAGAAATGTAGAACTTCTTTTGTTTAAAATGACTGTAAGACTGCTTCGATGGATAAATTGAAGTATATGATATACTCTTATATAGATTCCTCACTTCTTCAAGATGCAATCACTTCATTCCCATTAATATATGGTTTCTTCTGCAAAGTCACTCAGTCTCTTTTGAAATAATTGAACCTGGCCGTTTTTGACTAATTGAATGTCTTGCTTTGACATGAATGCTAATGTTCCATTTGATAGTCACTTTAACATTTGGACCTTTAGCTTCTTTATACTGTTTAACTACAGATCTCACAGTCACAGACTACACAATAGCTCCATTATTCCTCACTTCTTCAAGATACATAGTGTAAGAACCCGGAAATTCGTTATTAATTTCTTGGAATTTTCTTGAATTAATGAAATGTTCTTTAATAAGATTTCGTGGTTCGAGGGTGAAGTGAAAGTGTTTTGGACGAATAATTACTTGAAATGTTTTATATTCAAGAAGTCAAAGGTTGACTTATTATTTGTTAAGTTTCTCTGAAAATTTCCTCTACGAAAGTCGTAGAGTGTGTCAATACGAGTTGGTGGATATGTAGAACGCGAAAATCAGAGTTCGTATGATGAAGTTATGGCCATCGGAAAAAGTTTTCATTTTGATTAGATAGAAAAATTTGGGAAAAATATCAGAAAACCCTTAATTTCGAAAAAAAGAAATCTGGATCCAAGATTCTCTCCCAAGCAGCCTTTGACCCATTTTCATTTTTCGGCCATATCTTCACCGTCTAGCCTCCAATCCGGCTGCCACTGGTCCTATTCGAACCGCCCCTTCATTTTCCTTTGATCTGTACATGGTGGTGGCGCACAGCGCAGCGAGTTTTCGGTCCACCGTGATATATCCGTCCTCCGAACACCTCTCCAAGTGGCTTGAACCAATTCGAAGCGAGAAGGAAGAATCGATCAAAAATCAAAATTCGGGTTTCACCGATTTCTTGAGCTTTCGAGGTAAATTCCGGCCAAATGGCTTAGATTCTGATTTTGTCCTAGTTGTGAAAGTTGTTGTACATGTTGAGATGAACATTTTGGCATTGGTTTCATGACCCAATTTGGAGGTTGCTAGTGGCACTCAACCACTGTCGGCAGCTCGTGGCGGTGCGTCCGATCAGGTTTTTGGGTTCTGTTTTCTCTACTCATCGATACGAGCTTATTGATATATCATGGGTCAATGTTGTGGTTATTTGAAGCATGCTAGATTTACGTAATTTTAGTTTTCTCGGGTTGCGATCAGTGAGAATCCGACTGTTGGATCGTCTTATAATTTTGAGAAATTGATCCTAGAAGTGTTACGAAGACCTTGGGAGGTCTTGGAGGAAATTTTGTCTCGATGGATGAAATCTTCAATTTTTGGTTCAAGTGCTCGGTTCGAACCGTAACCGTTTTCGTTTTAATCGTGTATTAAGTTGAGACCTTATTTTACTCAGGTGTTTGACGGAGAGTGTTATATACTTTATCTAGGCTGTGAGAGAAGACGCAGCTGGATTTAGATATGAGTAATCTCACAAGGTTCATTTATGAACAGAGTCACTTTATTATTCAGAATTATTTGATTAATTATGAAATCGTTTTCGGAAATGAAGATTTGTTTTAAATATAAACTTGATCGTCTATGGTTCATGAGTAAGTTAAAATGAGGTTTATTATAAAAATAATTTTCTCGAGTTTTGCGATTGTGGACTATAGTTGGTATTAGTGGCATTCCTGAGTGAATGACTACGTATATATGTTTACGTGAAACATATATGTATTGGTGGATTTGTTGTGATACAAGCAAATGTGAGTAGGTTCATTATTGTTTTGGGGTGTGACTTTTTGGGAACAATATATTGGGGAAAATGATATTTTCTATTGTTTTGAAAAGTGTTTGAAGATTTGGGAGTCACAGGTTGTGATTTCTCCTTTTCGAGACTTGGGTAACATTTTGGGTCTAGCACGACTCGTTTAAATGTTTTGACCTAAGAGTCAGATTGACCTAAGAATTTGGGGTTGCAGGTTGTAACCTTAGTGCAGAAATATCAGGACACCAAGTTTTTGGCCGGATGATTGGTTACAATTTAGTTAGTGCTCTAGTCTATCTGCCGTTGTACTGTCATGGGGCATAATTTTTCAAACTATGGAAGAGCTAAGATCTATACATTGTGCACAATGACACATCATGATCAATATAATTCCTTAAAAAGGATGGAGGTGAGAGCCACCAAATTGAGCCTGCATTGGAAGCACCATATTTAGCTAGACTATCAACAGCCCTATTACCTTCTCTGTAAATGTGAGAGACAAGCAAGTTCAATTGACGAGCATTATGTAAATTGTTGAACCAAACAAGCCAAAGGCAACATGGAATTAGATTGGGAGACTGAAAATAATGCACCACTAAATAGAATCCATCTCTAGCCAAATATGCGTCCAACGTCGAACCCAAGCTACACGGATAGCTTCTATTACTGCTAATACTTCTGCATCAATGGTTGAATTAGAGATTATTGTTTGTTTCTTTGATTTCCAACAAATAGCACAACCACCTAATGTAAAGATATAACCAGTGATAGAGAGAGAATCACTTGACAAGGTATTCCAGTCGGCATCGCCTTCAAGTGCAGCAGAATGTTTTTTTTTTTATAAAATAATCCGTAATCTTTTGTACCAAGCTAAGATTTCATAACGTGCTTAATTGCATGCCAATGATCTTTACTTGGTTTACTTGTGAACCTGCTAAGTACTCTAACTACATATGCAATGTCAGGTCTAGTGCAGTCAGTTGCATAGCACAAACTGCCAATTATGCTAGCATATTCCTTTTGATTAATCATATCATTTTCACTTTCAATAGGAAATAAGTGAACACTAGAATAAAAAAGAGTAGACACATGCTTGTGGCCAGCATAATCATATTTCTTCAAATTTTCTCAACACAATGTGACTGATCAAGAAAAATACCATCACATATTTTTATTATTTTCATGCCCAAAATAACATTAGCCTTACCAAGATCTTTCATATCAAAATTGCTCTTAAGCATAATTTTTGTCTCATCAATTACATGCAAATTTAAGCCAAAAATTAACAAATCATCCATATAGAGGCCAATAATAACATGTGAATTTTTCCAAGATTTATAATATATTCATTTGTCACATTCATTTGATTTATAACCATTTTCAATCCTGCAGGAATCAAATTTTTCATGCTACTATTTAGAAGCCTGCTTTAAACCATAAAAGGATTTTTATATATGAGCCTGAGGCTAATTCAGACAGACTAAAAAATGTAGGGATCAAGGAAAAAAGAAAGAAAAAATAGGCTCTTATATTTAAAAGAAATTGGATAACTTAAAATCCAATGATGATTACCTATTGTTGAGATTATTCAAAAAAAAAATTGTAGGTCAGGATTGATTTTGGCCAATACTCTGACAACCACTAGACTAAAGGCGAAAGCTAGTGGTTAATACATCAAGGGGGATGAGATTATGCCTATAGCAAAGGTCAAGAGTGATGGTAACCCAACATAGATGAATGGCGATCCTAGGAAATTGGTTCATATGTGGCCCAAGTCTGGTTTGGGTTGGGGCTGCTTGGTATACCCAACGTTTGAGATTCATGGGTGGTTGAGATGGTGCATCGTAGGCTTCATTCCTAGACTGGAAGTGGCAGGGGTCGCGAGCATGGTGTGCGTGTTACTGAATTGCGGAAGAGGGTGGAGATTGGACCTGGGATGGACCAGTCATGTTGGGTCTTGGGCTACTATTTTTTATTTATGCTTTTTCTCCAGTAAGTCCCACATTTTCTCCAGTATGTTAATATGCTTTGTCCTCTGACAAGTTTATAATCTGTGTTTGTCAACGCATGTAATTCAAAGTTTCAATAATTCGAAACTAAATAAATTGTATGTTTCTTCTTTTTTGTAGATGAGTATAAATGACGAGTCCCAATTTATATCTATGGAGGAAAGAGGAGAAGATGCAACATAAAATGTACAAGGATATGATTTTCCTTCTAGAAGAAATCGGGCGAGAGGTTTTACAGTTAAGAAGAGGAAGAAGAGTTCTCAGTGTTGGCTGTCTTTTGAGGAAATTCCTTTGGTGAGAATCTGATTGAGCGTGCAAAATGCAAGAAATCTAGAGCAATACTCAAATGTGAATCAGCATCAGGGACATGTAGCATGTTACGTCATCACAATTCGTGTTATACTTCTAGTCATAGTAACGTTATTTCACCACAATATGCCACATGTTCTATTAAGTTTCAGTATAATAGATTCTGTGAGTTATTGATAGAAGTTATTGTCAGACATGATTTACCTTTCAGCTTTGTTAAGTATGAGGGTATTAAAGAAGTATTTTCCTATATCGATCTCTCCTGCGCTTAAACTCCCTTGTAGAAATACCGTTAAAGCCCATGTGTTGAAGTTATTTAAGAGTGAAAAAGTCAAACTTCAAACTTTGTTAACTTCGGTTCAAGGGAGAATATGTTTGACTGCTGATTTGTGGACCGCTTTAGCAACTGATGGGTATTTGATAATTACAGCGCATTTTGTTGATTCATAATGGAGATTGCAAAAAAAGATTATAAATTTATGTCATATGCCTCCTCTGTACAATGGTGTTGCATTAGCTGATAAGGTAAATACCTTGATAGGAGAGTGGGGAATCAAAAAGAATTTGTTTTCAATTACCTTAGATAATGCAACTGCTAATGATTCATTTGTTGAGAAATTGAAGTCTAAGTTGAACTTTAAAGGATTGCTCTTAATGGATGGCAAATTCTTTCATGTTCGATGTTTTGCTCACATCTTGAACTTGAGAGTGATAAACATATAAAGTACATTCCACCCCCGTGCCTACCTGACCAATGACAAAGACTCTAGCAGGTGCAGGTGGTAGCTCCCTCTACTGGTTTCCCTGCACTCAACCTTGATTTCGGGTACAATCCCTGGCTTGGTGCCCTATCTGTCCACAGCTGTAGCATACCCTACCCGGTGGTTTCATGCACGCATGAGAGATATGGCCCGGCTCGCTACAATTATAGCACTTCACCGGAGCTACTGGTGCTATCTGTCTAATAGGCATAGCCTGAATCGGAGGAGTTACTGCTGCCCTAGCTAGGGCATGATGCTGGAACTGAGTCTTCTGTTTCTTCCAGAAACTGCCCCTGAAGTCTCTGGACCTACTGCTTCCTGCCATTGCCTTTCCCTTACCCTGGAAGTCTCTCTCAGCTGACTCCTTCTCTCTACGAATCAGGTTCTGCTGCTCAGTGATCTATGCCTTAGCCAAGATTTCTCTCTTCATCTTCAGCTCTAAGATGGCCACATCACGCTCAATCGAATGGCTCAACCCTCACTGAAACTTCTTAGCTAAGTCTTCGTCATCCATCTGCTTCACATACTTGTACAACCTGGAGAACTCTGTATCGTATTCAATCACAGTCATCTTCCCCTGTATAAGTGCGAGGAATTCCCGTTTCAACCTTTCTTCACAGCTACTGGAAAGTACTTCTCTCTGAACAGCCTCTCGAAGCCATCCCATGTCAATGTAGATACCTCAATACTCCTCTGTGTGATGTTCCACCACACTCTAGCCTCATCCTTCAACATGAAAGCGGCTAGCTTCCTCTTATCAATCTCACTGCAGTCAAATAGATCAAAGTAGGTCTGCAAATCCTCAATCCATCGATCTGCAACCATATGATCAGTGCCTCCCCCAAACTTGGTTGCTCCCAAGTAGATAATTTCCTTCGCTAGCACTAACAAGCGAGCAGGATCATCAACCATGGCCACGGGCTGAATATGCTGATCATCATAAGGTGCCTCTACCTCCACCTCATATGCATCATCGACCGGAGGGGCCCTACCCCTATCTCGGCCTCTACCCCTACCACGAGGTCTGCCTCTACCTCGACCTCTAGCTTTGCTCCCCTCAATCTTCATTACATAATAAGCAGGGTATACTTGGTTAATACACGCATAACACTTAAACATGACATAAGTCAAATGCAAGTCCATATTAACCAAGTAACTAAACACACAAGACGACACCTAAAGTTCTTATGGCATGCTAACATTTCTAGCCAACCTAACGCTCTCACATACCCAATAACTTTGTCAATACCGAAGAGCACACGATGGGGATCCGCTGCAGACGGGTTATCACTCAGAAAGTATTGACATATCATCAAATATGTACCTTACGCTCTAATACCAAACTGTCACGCCCCGAATTTTAGAATAAAAATTCAAAATCTGAAACATGAATTACTACAATTTAAAATAATTATCCTGAAAATTTCTTTTTCTTAACAACCTCATCACACAAATTTAATCTCAAATTTCGAATTTAGTATCGGTTAATTATTACAACTCACTCAAAAATCAAATTGTAAAGCTCTAAATGAGCATAACAAACCTCACAACTCAAATGAAAAACAAGTAAATACTGCAACTCCTAAACAGCACGGTCGCCTCCCTGGTTATCCTGACCTGCAACATTATCCTCTACACCATTGAATAGTGTACTGCGATTGCAACAACACAAATTCCGGTAAGCTTTTGAAAGCTCGTATGAGTAAAAGAAAGAACAGTTATTTAATCAAATCATAATTATTTTCACCCAAGACAACACCCAACACTTTCCATGTCCATAAAGAACCAACAAGCTCACAATCAGTCAACCAATCAACAAATTAACACAAAACTTAAACTCACATCTTTCTTCTTAAAACCCCGAAAATACGGTTTTGACAGACTAGAGCTTTAACTGAATCGTAGCCCGTCACCTAGCCCAGGTTATGGCATCTGATGTATTTATCTTTATTGTATTTCATCAATATGTATACATATATACATATTTAGAACGTCCGATACTCGTACTTAATCTAGCCTTATTATCCGACAAGGTTTGTGGCATCCAACTCACTCAACCAGTCGTATCCCATCATCCACCTAGGATTAGAGCATCTGATTCCCCTATACCGGTCACTACCTTGACCCTAAATCCATAATGAGCACAACAATATATTTTCACACAATGAAATCAACTCATCCAAGATACACAATATTATTATGAAATTTAAGCATTTGAAATATAATCCAAATCATCATTCTAACTCAATCATATCATCACTCATCAACACACCACCCAATATATATACTCCATGTAAATATATATATATATATATACACACACATAATCATCCACTCAGGGATGACCACTAATACCATCTATAGTTCATACAAGAAAATCAAGAAATTCATTTGTATAATTAAAATTCATTTTACTTATCTATGGACCGTAGTTGATCAAGTCCATGTGATTTTAAAAACAAATATTTAATCCAAAAATATTTTTCACACAATTACGACAAAATAAATAAATTAAAAGCACTCGGTTCGTAATATGAACCACGTGAGTTTTACTCACCTCGAAACTCCCGTTGCGTCTTCAATTAAAATACAAATCCCACCGAACCAGCTCATCCAAGTACAAACCGTCAATCACCTAATCAAATGTGACTTGAATTTAGCCAATAATTCCAGAACATACTAAAATAAAGACAATCCAACGGTTGGATTGAATTTAAACGATGATCCAACGGTTAGATCCTCACGGATCACCCTTGGAAACATCCTATCAAAATTATACGAAAATCCGATGGACGGATCTTCACGAATCGCTTCCCGAATAACTGTTTTATAATTATACGAAAATCCAACAGTCGGATCTTCGCCCGTGACTACACAAAGTCATTGGGACAGTCATACGATCATCATAATAAAATTTGAAGCAAAACCGACAGTCAGATTCTCAAAACTCACGAACCGAATATAAAACGTCAAAACGATAAATAGGAGCGTAAAAATTTAAATTGACTATTTATCAACTTTTTCTAACATGACCATGTTAGATATCAAAACGCTCGTATGGATGCATAGATTATCGTCCAGATAATATAAACTCAAAATATGATCCGATGCACTGCCACACGCGGCGGTCAGACGGTGGTCAACGTGGCGGTCCAGATCGAATCAGGGACGTTGAAAACTTCAACTCTTGATCTTTCGCTCCACACTCAAAATCGTGATGTAAGGCTTATATGGGGATGATCAAGAGGAGGAGGACAACCCAAAAATGCTAACGATTGAACAAGGAGTCGCTGGAAATTACAAAACTGATCGGGTCCGAAGGGTCACCTTTGGGCGCTCCGATCTATTTCTTCCGGTGAAAATCAAGGCAAGCCACCAACACAGGCCGACATGCGACGTCGATCTGAGTCTGGCCAGAGTGGTTTCGCTGCCGTTGGACGTCGAACTGCGCCGCTGCAATTGGGTCGGTTCACGCGGGTCCGGGTCGGGTCGAAGGGTTTCTTCCGATTCTGATAGGGCCAGCCGAGAGAGAGAGAGAGAGAGAGAGAGAGAGAGAGAGAGAGAGAGAGAGAGACAGAGAGAGAATGGCTGAGAGAATAATTTTTTTTGTTTTCTGAAAATTCCAAAAAAAATCCTATATTTATAGAAAAATTCTAATTTTCAAATATTCGTAATAAATTTATACGAACTCCGAATATTACATTCCACATATGCACGAACTCGATGAGCTCTACAACTTACATGAAGAACGTTTTCCTAAATTATGAACGTATAAAAAGTCAATTTTCACGACCCCCCCAAATAACGTTCGTTTTCGAAAATAAAATCATTCGAAACCTATTTTCTCAAACCACGACAATCGAATTAATCCCAAATAATCATAATTCAAATAATTAAACAATTATTGAATTACATAAATTTATTATATGAAAATTCAGATCTCCACTATATATATATATATATATCTCTGTGTTGGTCTATATATGCTGTCATATGTGTGTGTTGAGAGATCAAGGTGTGTTTTTAGTAACATGTATGCTGCAGCCATATATGTGTTGATAGTTGGTCATTTGCAGGCTTTTGATAACGCTTACTAAATTGGTTCGAGTTCAAGTATGAAGACAGAAGACAGAATTGAGCAAGTATTTGGACGAAGCAAGACTAGAAAGAAAGCAAATTAAATTTGAATGTACTTTCTTGGTGGAAAATGGAGCATATCTGATGTCCTATTCTTTTTCATCTAGCTTGTGATGTGCTAGTAATTCCTATTTTTACCGTTGCATCTGAATCGACCTTTAGCATTGGCGGTAGAGTTTTAGATCAATATCGCATCTCATTGCTGCTTGACACAGTTCAAGCTTTGCTTTGTACTCGAGATTGGATTTTTGGTAACAAAGGCAAACTCAAAACAACTTGGTTTTATTATCACTATATCAATCTTTATGTCATTATAATATTTTTCTTTATTGTTTGTTTATATTTTAGAAAAAGAGCGTGCTGAATTAGAGGATCTTATTGAAGATGTATTTGATTTGAAATTACAAGATCGATCTGGAGAAGGAGAAAGCTGCAATTAAGATGACTTTAATGTCTTCGATTTAATTTTTAGTATATTAAATATGTATTTTATTTAACGAACCTATTTTAGTCTTTTTGCATTATTATCTTTATCTTATTTTGAAATTGTAGCTACTACTGTCATTGATACTATTTTATCACTTATATGAAAATCAATTTCTGCAATTGAAATATTTAATTATATTTACTAGCTTAGCTCAACCAACATATACATCTATTAATTGATCTGAATATTTGTTTGTAACAGTTGATCAAAGAATGAATAAAAAAATACATAAGTCTTAATGGATTTGAGGAAAAAAAAATTATATACCTAAGTTTTAACGGTTCCAATGGCTTTGAAAAAAGGTTTGGAAAAAAAAAAAATCTGCTTACTGGTCTTAACAGGTTTCAATGGGTTTGAAAAGAAAACAAAAAATTATGTTCACGGGTCTTAACGGGTTCCATCGGGTAACCCGCAAACCCGCTGGGTTTAGCCGGTGAAACCCGTTAAGCTAACGGGTTTTTACCGTGTCGGCCCGTTAAAAACCCGCACGATATCTGCATCTTACCAGGCCTAGACTTACTTTTCAATCATATTTTCGCAAATCAACTGTTAGATGTTTAGATATTCATGTATATCAATTATGCAATTTTCAACCAATTTGAAAATTATTAAGGCATTTATAATCGTGATTTATCATTTAGGAATATGAACAGTTTAGTTTTGACAGATTTAGTTCATCCATTGATTTGATCTAACTCGATATCTTTAACAATTAGCAATTTGAAAGAAAATTTTCAGTAGTGATTTACTTATGCATACATAAACATCTAACGATTGATTTGCAGTAATGTAATAAAAAAAAAGTAAGTCTCTAAAACTGTTGATTAAAAAGTTTTCGTGAAGTCCTCATTTTAGTGATCATTACGAGAAACTCTCCTTCAAATACAATTCATCATCAACCGAACCCAAGGAATTGCAAAACCCATTTTGAAAAGGATGGCTTCAGGAAACGAGTCAACGACCATTCCACACGGTCGCAAGCCTTTGATCAAGTCTCGAGACTGAAAAGGGAAGTCACGCAGTTTGGCGAAGCTGACCCAAAAAATACTAGTTTGGTGAAATGTAGCGCGTTGTTTTGGTCCCCAGATTACGAAAGTCCCAACGGCACACCCAAACCCAACAGCATATTCTGCGTTGGGCGGGGCAGACGTTCCACGCACGCCACACGACTCCAATTCCCGCGAAAAACCACCGCCACCGCCACCTCTACGACGTCGTCTCCGAAAGAATCGAAAACGCCGGCGGCGGCCATGGCTTCGTTGCTGAACGGAGAGAGAGCCGTCGTGGCGCTGTTCGTCGGCCGCGTCCTCTTCTCCCTCCCGCTCTCTCTCCTCCCCCACGGCCTCGCTCTCTCGCTCCTCGCAATCTCGGCTCTCGTCCTCGACGTCCTCGCCGACTCCTCCACCACTCTCCTCTCCCAATTCAACACCAGGTCTCCTCCTCACCTCCCAATTTTTGTTCATTCTCTTCAAGATTGAATTTCTAGGGTTTCTCATGAAAAATTTCAATGTTTCAGGCCCGGTGCTTCGTCAGGTATATTATTGGGCGCCGTCACGTTGCCCACTGTCATGATCTCCAAAATGATACAGCTCTCACGACCTTTCTCACTCAATCAAGTTGCATATCAAGGTACCTCACATACTTTTTGATCGTTAATTCCATCGTTATCGTATCATCTGAGCTGAAATAGTTCAGACCTTAGTAGACCTGTTATATTCATGAATTATTGAGGAATGCAATTTTCGTAATTTTCGAAATTTGCTATAATACTCATGATAAACGTAAGCTTCATTGAGTTAAAATTGTTAGTCGTTTCTCTTCTGTAAAGTTGGAAGCTAGAGTTCCTCCTAAGTGAGGTTGAGACGTGTGTCATTGCTCATGGAGAGGTAAATATCCGGGACATCGTTAAGAGGGGAAGATGAACTGTTTATCTTTTTTCTCATATTATTTTTTTTGGTAATGTGCATAGATGGATATGACTGTCTGACCATCTGTACCAGTTTTTTGTTATAATGTCCAGTCGAATTACCTCTCTGGAATAGGGTTTAGGAGTCTAAGCTTAGTTGGCACAATCCAGTAGATTGTGTGACATTGTTGCGTGATTGGTACAAGTTTTAGGGAGGGATAAAAAGATGGGCTAATGCTGGGCAGATCACTGCAATAGCTGCATTGTGGGACATTTGGATGAAGAGAATAAGAGCAATTTTGATAACATAAGAAGAGGAGGAGGAGAGGAAGGGGGGTTGGACCTTTTTGTGGGAAGGGTTCAATTCTGGGGATCTTGATGGGCATCGCCTTCCTCAGAATTCAACTATAGTTCAGTCCACGCGAATCTTTAGAATTAGAATGCTGCTTTGGTTTAGATATTCTGAGTTTTATTTTATTTTTGTTATTTGCTGCTATTTTGAGATGTAAACTAGAACATATAGCCACCACATTCGATGGACATCTTGACACCTGTGCTGTTGTTTATATATTTCTTACTAAAAGAATGCTTCTTATTCAATATAAAAAAAAATTATAGTAAGAGAAAAGGATATAGTTGACATTTGAAGATGAGGAGAAGCAGATGACATTTTCTACGTTTCTTTGTCTTTTCCAATGTTCATTAACAGCTAAGATATGAGTTGTGACTCCTTTCTCCACATTCACTTGAGTTCTAGGAAATTCATTTGGGTAGACTTCTTTTGTCAGCTTGGTCAGTATCTTCTAATAGCAGAATGTTTCTTCTCTCTCTTCGAGATTATGACACTCCTTTTCTCTTTCCTTTTTTTTTTTTCCCTCTTTTATTGTGGGTTTTGGTAACTTTTTCTGTTAACTGGTTTACTGTTCAGCCGTTATTCTCAATTCTTTATAAGCTGTATTGGGAGGATTTCATGCTTCACATCTCGAATTGTTTGGTGATTTTTTCTATATTTTACTGCACAGAGCTTGAATCTTTGACGATGCAATACTGGGCCATTTCTGCCAGTTCCTTGAGTGTACTTATATTCCTCTGCATCACTATATGGTGTGCACCTGGGAATAAGCCTCCCCCTTCTTTACGCAGTGTTTGGCGTGCAATTTTAAGCTTAAGTTGCATAGTATTGCACACAGCAGTGTGTTGTGTAACTCTTGGTACATCATCTCTTACAAGTAAGTTTTCTTCACTTGAATTACAAACTTGTGAAGTGTTTTCTGCTTCTGATCGATTCAATTGATTGTTGTACTGAGTGTCATTTCTAATTGTTTTCAGGCTCTGAGACTGCGTTGAAGTTATTGTGGATGCTTTGTCATGGATTGGCAGTTGTAAAATTAATTCAACATGTTTTCAGAACTTTTCCATCTTGTGCTTCGATTGGTATGTGCCATGCCACCTGTTCTGTTTTCACCTTTTCTTTCTTTTAAAATGCAATTGAATTTCTCTAATAGTTTGAAGAACTAGTAAAAAATGTAACTGCTAAACCAAAATGATTGGCTTAGCTTCGACCAATCAATGAAGAAAACATGATTAGTTGAGTTGATATGTTGCGGCAGATTTTTATGTTCTTCTGTTCAATAAATGTCCCAATTGACTGTGAGTACCTGAAGTTGAATTGCTTTATCATTAGCTCCCGCAAATGATTAGATATCTCTCTCTATGTGTGTGTGGGTGTCATTTGATCTTGTTTTCCGGCCTTTCATCTTCAGAATTCTTATGTTTAACTCTGTTCAAGAAATAATTTCTAATTAATAATTTCTCTCATTTTTGCAGGGGAAGCATGTCTAGTGGCTTCAGGTCTTGTTCTCTATTTTGGTGACATGTTGGCATATACTATTGCAAAGGTTATTGTTTTTCTGCTTTTGATAGCTCCTTTTTGTTTCTTTAGAAACACTGGCTTTATACTTGCATCTTAATTTTGTAAGATTGCTTAAACAGGTGTCTGGCTTCTCAATTAAATCAGATATGGTACAATATGGAAGTAAAACAAATGAGATAAATATTATTATACAGGTACGTATCTTTAAGAGATGAAATTGATTGCAAGTATTCTGGCTGGATGGCAAAAGTTGTTCTATTTTATGCAGGGTTTGCTGCTTGGCCTTATTCTTTTTCCAGTGGTCTTTAAACTTGTTCTCCGAATGTGGGAATGCTCTTTCAGTACGGCCCGCTCTGAAGTGAGGACAAACAATGAAACTTGGAGATCAGTTATATTCTTTTTGTCTCTCGGATTTATCATGATTGTGATCATTCCAGCGTGGATGCAGTTTGTTCAGGATTTTCATATGCATCCGTTCTTATGGTAACATCTTCTGTTCTCAAATGTTCTTTAATATAGACATTTATCTACTATTTCTTCCCATATGTGATGGTATTTCAGATTCCAGTTTTGGATAACTGGATCCCAGAAGTACCATGTATTGGGATGTGTTAACCAGATTGCACTTCTGAGGGGTGCTGCAGTTTTAATTCTATGGCATAACTTGCCTCTGATTCCTTTGTGGGTACTCCACTTTTACGCTGCTAAACGGAGAATTCATATTTGACAAATGTGTGACATAGTGGCATTGTCAGAGTGACAACCTTGAATATTCTTTCCTACATTTTCTACGTATCAAATCATGAAGATAATTTTGAACTGTAGTTTTGTATTCAAGCAACAACCTACCGAATATGCATGAGTTGAATTCCTTAAAACACTTGTATGAGATACTTGAGCATTCTCATTTTAATGCATAGTTTGATTTTTCTGTATCGGTAATAGTACTTTGATTACAAAATATAAATAACAATAGAATAATTTTTTTTGATTCTATTTACCAAAGTACATAAGCTATTCCATGCCAGATGACCATCTTAATCAGCATCAAATTTATTTTTGCAGGGTACTGTCATTTATTTTTTCAGAGCCACTCAAGAGATTATCTCTGTGTGGCTACTGGGTTTGTGTGATATGTGTGTCTGTTTTGAGGTTCTACAACATTTCAAAGAATAGTAAGATCGAGAGAATTCTACTCCGAAAATACTACCATTTGATGGCTGTTTTAATGTTTGTGCCTGCTCTTATCTTCCAGGTGATTTAGACTAATGATAAACTGTCATCTTGGTACATATTCAGCTTCTTCATTCTTGTTGTGGTGTGCATATGCTTATTGTATGTTTCTTTTCCAGCCAGAGTTTCTTGATCTAGCATTTGGTGCAGCTTTGGCAGTTTTTTTGGCATTGGAAATTGTTCGAGTAAGTTGTCAGAATGGCCAGTTTAATCCATATTTGTAAATTTAATTGTATTACACATTTTCAGATCCATTATCATAAGAATAGTATTTGTGAGAAGAAAAATGCATGTGCTGAGGAGAAAAGATGCTAAATTAAAATATTGTATTCGAATGCTGGGAATTAGTGTTGAAAAAGAATGAGTCATTTTGAAGTCTATATGTTTCTTATTTCATTTTGCTTGACCATATCTTTGTGACAAGGTATGGAGAATTTGGCCACTGGGACAATTTATACATAAATTCATGAGTGCTTTCACCGATCATCGCGACTCAGATCTTCTTATTGTCAGGTATGGCATGGCTTCTTCTGATTGATCAAAGCTTTTTAAACCTTAGTATGATATAAGGAACTCCCAATATTTCACGTCGTATGCTTTCTTCAGCCACTTTTCACTCTTGTTGGGATGCGCTCTTCCTATTTGGATGTCTTCTGGGTATAATGATCGACCTCTATCCCCTTTTTCTGGAATTTTAAGTCTTGGAATTGGAGATACAATGGTTAGTCTGCTTACACTTGATGAACAGAATGGGACAGGAGTTATACACATAGCCTACTCTCTTGTAATGGTTTTACCTGTATTTCCAGGCATCAGTTGTCGGGCACAAGTACGGTGTACTCAGGTGGAGCAAAACTGGAAGTACGTATTTGTATTGATTTTATTTTACCGGAGAAGGTTTTCCCATTAGTTTGCTTATTGGTGTGCAATTTTTTTCTATTGGTAGAGAAAACCGTTGAAGGGACTGCAGCTGGTATAACATCTGTCCTAGCTGCTTGCTCTGTTTTGCTTCCCCTTCTAGCATCTACTGGATATATTGTTACCGAGGTATGCATCTCTATTCTGACACTGCCAAATTGGCACAGGACCATTGTTGCTCATGGAACCTATTACTTGGATAGCTGAACTGGTTATTTAGTTAAATTGCTTTGAAAAAGGAATCATCAATTAGATTGGTTCATGAATAGGAAGTAAAGTCACCTAGTTGAGTGCGAGAACTATAGCACGTGCAAGTAATTTAAGTCTGATGTATATTTCCTAATTCAAAACAAATTGCACACAACCATTCTCTGCTGGATCAGGATTACTTTTTTTTCCTGCATGACATTTAAGTATCAAGTTGTTGATAGTTTGCATGTGCGTGTTTACATGGTGCTCCGCTCCCTCCCCTCCCCAAAATAGTCAATGATACATAAATTGTGGTAACTGTAATATTAAATCACGTTTATTTATGAGTTTGATACCGCATTTTGCAGCATTGGATCTCTATTCTAGTAGCTGGGACTGTGAGTGGTTTGCTGGAGGCTTACACAGCACAACTTGACAATGCTTTCATACCACTCATTTTCTACAGCCTTCTCTGTTTGTAAGTGCTGCTCCAACTCCTTGGAGGAAAATATCAGAATACAAATTGCAGCAAAGACAGTTGGTAAAGTCATCTTTTACATTTATCCGCCTCATGGGAGCACCTTTTTGTAGATACAACTAATCTACTGATGTAGGATACAAGCAGCCTGTTGTACCCATAATCAGGTGGAAATAGTTTTTGTTTTAGACTTTAGGAATACATATAAAGGGCACTTCACTCATTGTGCCTCTACATGTAGCATACAAAAAACCACACTAATTTTTAGTTTCATCTTCCTTCAGAGAAAGGAGGCCTGAGGTTGGTTAGGGAGAGTCACATTGTAGAGATGACGTAGCATATTTCTGTATGAATACTGACACCATTTGTTGTTGTAAAGAACCTATGTATGAATGTATCTTTGAACTAAACTTGGTTTTGATTTTGATTTTTTCCCCCTTTCGTAGTTCTTCAGTTTTCCCCCATAGGTAACAAATAACGTAGATGAGGCTGCATTAATCGGTTGAAATCCTACGCCGACTCACTTCTAAATTTCTAATATATAAGGTAGTCAATCAATGCAAGTCTATGTCCAAGCTCTATTATATCCTTGTACAATAAACACTGCTCTCTAAAATACTTATGGAGAAACTAGCAAAATAAAGTAAAATTAATGCTCACGTTAATTAATGTTTCTCAAATAAAATGCAGCAAAACTATATCTGGTGAGACTATTTCCACCGTACCAAATACTTTGTTTACCCTATAATTAAATTTTTGAGACAATTCATTTTTACTCAGAAATCACATGTATTGTGCTCACTTGCACCAATAAGTTTATATTGTGCCTATTTACACAAATCTAAGGGCAAAAGACTTTTAAGGGTAGTCTTTTCTAAAGTAGTGCCTAAGAGATCCTATGCTGACTTTTGAGTTTAACCTTACTTTTTTCTTAGAAAACCCTGTTCATACTTTCAGAAGAAATAAAGCTAGTGTTCAACATGCCCAAGTTTTTCACCTAACAGTCACTTGCCTAGCGGTTACTGTAACAGGCGGAATCACTGGTGTTATTTCTACCTTAAGCTGAGGCAACCTTTTCTAGGAAACAGAAAGTCTAAACCTTCAAATAGTATAAGATTTAAGGCAAACAATAGATATAAACAAACAATCTTAGTATTTGAAATATATATTGACAAGGTGGATGAGCAATCTGAAATTATTTATTCAAACATAATTACAGACTAAAATTCAGAGCTTCATTCTCAAGTAAACAGCTAAAAAGCTGTTTAGCTATCTATGAGAATGGCTTACAGATACTTACTTGGAAAAGTACTTCCACACTAGACAGGAAGCAAATAGCACACTGCTACTATGGCTTTCTTACTATTTGAGAGAATATGATTCTCCTCAATTTTCTGATGTCTTACAACTGAACCTAAGGCTCCTTATATAGGGAGCAGAACTCAAACTAGAATTCAAAACATAAAAATGTACATTGCAACTCCATTAGTTTCTGCTCCGGTGAGTGCTCCTGATGATGAAGGTCGTTCGGTGGAAAGCAGATTCCTTTAGGTGAAATGTTTTTCACATTCGTCTTTTCTGAAAAGCAAAAGCATATTTAGGAAAAGCCAAAGCTGCTTTAGGTGATTTTTACACCTGCTGCTTCACATGTTTTCATCTATTTCAAAATTGTGGCCAAGGACAAAAGAGTTGTCATTTTCCATCCTGGCCCTGACTTCGTTGTCTTCTACGTCCTTGTCTGCATACATCTTGTAGTGGTTGTCACTTTCAAGCTTTTCGATCCACTGCAGACATGCGAGCGAGGAATCTATCTCTGTTCTTTTGAGAGATAGAAAAAGGTCACTGCTTACAACTTCAGGATGATTATAAGCAGTAATTATAATTTTCTCTCCTGCTGCAAGGAATGTTTTGACTGGGTCTTCTTCGATGATCTTCTTGATATAGTCAAGAGTCATGGCCTTCATCCATGGGATGCTAGAGTTAGGTTGGCTATTATATCCAACACAGGCATGCTTTAAATATTTTCCTTGTACAATCCTCACATAATGATATAGAGAAATATATTCAACTTTGTCATTTCTGTTCTGAATCCATTCTGGAGGAGTTGATCTGAATTTCAGCATGAGGATACAATTGTTTTTTCTGACATTTTTGTGTGTATTGACTATGATGGGTGGTAAACCCTTGAGATCATCATTGGTCTTAGTCCAGAGGTTATGGACAAAACCATTTTCTATAAGCCATAGCTTGTGTTCTTGAGCATGTTCACTTTGAACATTGACCATGTATCTTCCAACATAAGGTCCAGGGATGACGAAGAGGGCTGGAGGAAAAGTGGCAGAATTTTGACTCCTAATCAATTATGGAAATCAAACCAATCCGATTCTTTTAGTGCTAAAACAGGAACTTTAGTACTCTCAGGATCTTCAAGATACTGAATTTTCTCTTTCAGGACAGCATTCTGCTATGTCTCTTCTTCAAATTATGGCCTAGCATTTTCATGGAGTTCTTCAGCTAGAGCAAACAAAGCTGGGAACATGAGACAACTGTTTCTTTCTTGAAAGGCATAGAAGAGATTATCTAAAATTGCCTTCTGGTGGTATGCTAGTCTCCTGCCAGTTCTGAATTTAGGATTTGCAAAAGTTTTTAATTCATAATTAAAAACATTTATTACACTAGTTGGAGTTGATTTGCTTTTCGGCAAAGCAACAGCCTTTAACGGTCTTGATGAGCCTTTACCGTCTACCGTTTGAGACGGGCTAGCCAATCCTTTACCCTGTGATTGATCAGTTGTGGCTAGTCCTTTTGGACTTAGCAAGAATCTTTTGAGGATATTTTCTTTGGATTCCTCAGCTTCTTCATGTTCTTTTCCAGTTCTTCTGTTTCTGGTATTGCGACCTTCATCGTCGTTTCTTCGGTTGAACATTGCCATTTCTCTGGTCAATGCGTCTGGAAGATAATTCTTGTTACCTGCGATTAATTCAACGTTATAATCGTATTGGTTAAGAAATAATTGCCAGTTTGCTAGTCTTCCTCTATCAGCAGCTTTGTCAAGTTTAAAATTTTTAAAATTCTTTACTCTAGCACAATCGGTGCGTACAGTGAAGGGTTTTCTAAGAAAAGCTGGAGAATTTAAAATTGTTTTCTTGACAGCCAAAATTTCTTTTTCTCTTGTAGGATAATTTAATTCTGTAGGGCTGAATTTACCACTACAAAATTTACAGATCTTTTCAATGTTAGTTCCTGGAGTTTTTGCCAGAACAACACCAGACCAATAATTATCGCTAGCATCTATTTGGAGAATGATTTCATCATTTTCCTCTGGTTTTTTGAGAGGGGGGGGGGGGAGATTTTTGCAGAGAGCTTTTATCTGCTTTATGATTTTTTCATCATCTTTTGTGAAGCTCAATTTTCTTTTGGAACTTGTTTTAGGAGATAACATTATTGTTAACCTTGAGATCTTGGGAATGAAATCTCTCCCATAGTTGATGACTCATAAGAACCTTTCTAGACTCTTAGCATCAGGAATTATGTCTGGAAACTTCCAGATTTTCTCAAGGACGTGTGGTTGGAGTTTTATCACTCCATTCTTGATGCTTATTCCAAGGAAATCAACTTCATCTAGGATAAAGAAGATTTTCTTTTCTCCTAAGATGATTCCATGCTGAACTATCAGCTTTACAACATCATGGAGGTGTTTCATGTGTTCTTCTCTGTTTTTGGAGAAGACCAAGATGTCGTCAATATATACGACACAGAATTCGGCAACATGTTTGAAGATTGTCTATTTTTCTCTGGAAAATCGAAGGGGCTTGTTTTAAGCCAAATGGCATTACCAACCATTTGTAATGTCCTTGTGGTGTTCCAAATGCAGTGAGGGGAACACTTTCAGGATGCATATTGACTTGCCAAAAACCCGACTTTGCATCGAATTTTGAAAAGACTTCAGCTCCTCTGAGTTGATTAATCAAGACTCTCACTTGAGTAATTTGATAACTGTCTTTAACGGTCTTTTTATTGACATCTCTATAGTCAATTACCATTCTAGTCTTTCCTCTAAGGTTTTCTGCATGATTTCTCACGTAGAATGTTGGAGCATGATGAGGGCTACTAGATGGCCGAATTAATCTCTTGTTCAGGAGATCTTCGATGTCTTTCTTGAATTCTTTTTGATCTTCCTCTTTATAATGAGGAATGGCTTTGACATGACAGATAACATTCATATCATGTAATCTTAATTCACAGACCATTGGGTCTTTTCCCAAAATTTCTGAGGGTCGACATTTATATTATGTTCGAGCATTTTCTTGATTTTGTCAGCAGTAGGAATTTTATGAGATTCAAGCTTATTCTGGTAGTGCTTGATGTTATGCTCATGGATGAAACTAGCTTCTTCTTCTTCTTCTTCTTCTTCTTCTTCTTTTCTTCTTCTTCTTTAGAAGATTCATCAACAAGCAATCTTTGTTGTTGTTTGATTTGTAGCACAGGTTCAAATTCTAGGCTTATAGGGATTATGATTACCACTATTTCATTGCGATCTCTGATATTGAGCAGTAAAGTTTAGGCCTACCACAGTTTTAGCTTGGGTAAGTCTGTCTGCCCAAAACATTCTATCTCCTTTTCTGAAGCCCATTGCTTCTTCATCTTGAATAAAACTTTGTTGGATAAGGAAATCATTTGCCAACAAGAGATCTGATCCTTGGCCTTTAGATTGCCAAATAGTATGGACGATAAATGTTCCTCCACCGGTGGTGATATGAACATCTTTAGCTACCTTTTTCATGACTAGGTGGCTTCCATCAAATTGGACACCAATAGCTACTCTTTTATTATCTTGTTTCCAGAGTTCATCTGAAATTGTAAATCTTTTTGCAACTGAGAATCCTGATCCATTATCTACAAATGCATGCAGATGGTATTTCCTGTGATCAGAGAATTTTAATCCAATCTCTGTGTAGTTGATGTATCTACTAGTAGAGATGATTTTTGATTGTTGAAGCTCATTTTCTTGAGCTTGTTCTTGTGATATGAATGGATTACAATTTTCTGGAACATTTTCTGTTTTTTCAACCATTTCTATAGTTTCATCGATTTTTTTCTTCATCAATCTCTTCTTCCTTTCTTTCTGAGGAAGATGGTTCCATGATTTCTTGGAACAAAGTTTCTACCTTTTCTCCTTTTGTTCGGAGAAATATTCATCATTTTCTTGTTCTACCAATTGGCTGATAAGGCCATTCTTGGTTTTTCTTCTTGCTTCAGCTATGAAGCATTCTTTGTGATAAGTCTTTTTTGACTTTTCACAGAACATAGGAAGTCCATTCTTTTCATGACATAGGCAATAGTCACAAACGAATGTACCAGGGTTCACCTGATAAAAAGACACTATAATTTGTGTTTTTTTTTCCTAGTTTTTGACTTTAAGAATATTCATTTGTCTAGATTCTAAGTATTCCACTTCAGAGTCTAATTCAGAGTCTAATTATTCTTTCTTCAGACCAAGCAGAGTATATTGACTTGTCGTCATCTTCTTCATCAGAATAGGCTATTTTGTAGCCTTTCATATGAGCAGTTTCTACTATGGGCTCATATTCTTCAAATAGAGCTTTAGTAGACCTTTTATCCTTTTCTGGGCATTCATTGGCATAGTGCCCTTCAGCTTTACATAACCAGCATCTGCAAGCTTTGTTGTTTATTTTGATGGTTATTCTTCTTTTTCTTGAAGAATCTTTTCTTAGGATTTCCATCTTCTTGTTTTTTGAAGTTGAAACTTTTCTTAAGCTTCTAATCTTTGTTGTGTTCAGTTGTTCTTCTGAACCTTTTTGAATAATGTTTCTTTTTTTGAAACTTGAATTCATGACATCCCCAGTTGGTTGGCATATCCAAAATTCCATAGCAGAAGTTTTCTACTCCTTTGAGCTGTTTTTTGGCCATTTTGGCTCTAAGATTAGCTTTGCATTGTTCTTTCAATAATTGCCGGATCCTGTCAGCAATTCCTCCCACTGAAAATCTTTCAATTGGTTTTTCAGCTATGCTTTCTCTTACAGCTATTCTCCATGGTTTAGGGAGCTTTCTTTGTAACAGGTTGACTAGATCAGTGTTTTCTAGTTCACCTATTGTACAGTAGTACTCTTGAAATTCATTCAAGTATTCTTCAAAATATCTCATGTCACAGATTTTGAGAGCATAGATATTTGATTTGGCCATTTCTTTAGCCTTCTCACTTAGATTTGAGAGATCTCCACAGAACTGATCATACAAAGGTGTTGCAAAAATCATACGGAGATTTCGAATTCTTTATCTCTTCTAGCCAGCTTATTCCTCTGGCGGTTTCTTTGAAATACTGATAGTACTTCTTTGCTACTCCAATAAGAGTAGTTTCATACACCTGCAAATATGGTGCTTCAAATTTCCCAAGGGTAAGAGTAGAGGCCATCATCAGGCTATCTACCCATTTGTCAATGGCTTTTCTTTTGTCTAGATTTAACCATATGCCATAATTTATAATAGGCACCCTAGGCATATTGTCCTCAGGGACAAATCTCTGGGAATTTCTTTCCTCTTTTCTACTTGTAGGAGCTTTCTGCACAGGGAATCTCAGTTTTCCCTTTTTTCTAATGATGAAAGTTTTGGAGCTGGAACTTTCTCCGTCTTCCATTTCAATATCTTGATAGGGAAGGATTTTTCTTACCTTTCTGGGTTTGAAATTTCTCGTTTCTTCGATTAGTTTTTCTAAGCGTTCAAGATTTTCACAAGATTTTGCTTCATCATAGAGTTCATAGAGCTTTTCTGCTCTAAGCATGTTTACTGGTCTGTTTAGATCAGCTTCTAATTCATCTTCAGTAATATGATCTGTTGGTTTTTCAACAGTGAATTTTGTGCCACTAGTACTAGGTTCTCTAGTGCTGTAGCTTCTTATGAGAAGATTTTTGTTTGTCCTGATATTCTCAGGACATGTGTCACTTTTCCTGTGATTTTCAAAATTTAGACTGATTTCTCCAGTCTTTCTACTTTCAAAGACTTTAGGCTTTGCACTTTCTGGTGGTTTTTTCGGACCAGATAATTTCCATTCAATTGGAAAAGTTACTTTATTCCAAGTAACCTTGTGAATCTATTGTGAATGGTTCTTCTGATTGGTGAGAAATCCAGTAGTAAGACCTGGGATATTAGTTATCCTTGTCTTAGGGGCTACTGTGGTACTCATCAATCTATAGTATATTCTGTATACTATTGTGAGTTCTTGCATATCTTCTTTCATAGATATGCCATCTGTCTTGACTCTGAGTCTTAGATAGTGAGCTTCATCTTTTAAGCTGGTTGTGAAATTTGGGAAGCAGTTGAAATATGCCACTTGATTGCATAAGGATGCCTCAAGTGTTCCCAGCAAACTAGCTTGAAAGTCTTTTAGTCTATTGTCTTGTAGAACACATAAGACTGAGCAGTTTATGCCTTCTCGGGCAAGCAGATTTATGACAACTTGGACTGCTCCAATGTGCATAAATTGGTACTTCTTTGTCTTGGCTCTGGCAACTTCTAAAGGAGTGATCATTAAGAGATCAGTTTCTCCTCCTGCTATAGAAGGGGTTGTGATTTCCAATAGTTTGAAATGATGGCTATCCATCAGATCAAATGTTCCCCTTTTGTAGATTTGTTTAAAATCTAGCTTTGGAATTGCTGAGTTTTTTTACCTCCCGTTCAATTTTGTTGTATTCAAATTCTTCAGCATTTAGGAGCTGTATTCCTTTCTTTTTTCCAAAGATGTCATCATCTTGACATCTCTAGTTTCTGAATGTTTCAGAATTCATATCGAATACTAGTTGAACTAGTAGATGGTTCCACAGAAATCATGTTTGGAATAGGATTCTTGTCTGGTCTTTCTAATGGTTTGAATTCATTAGCTTTCTATGGTTTTACTGGAGGCACTTTCTTGTCATTCAGTATATTTTTCATAGAATCCAGTGTTTTTTGTTGTTCAGTGATTTTTCTACTAACAGTTGTTAGCTTTTCTTCTTCCGTTGTTGGAAGTTATTTGATATAATCTATTTTGTTTTCCAATTTTTCTAATTGGTAGAATATATTTGGTAGTTTCTCTAGATGAGTTTGACATCTAGATAATTCTTCTTGCAATTCTGATGTTTCTTATCAGAAGATTTCAGTGGAGAATCCAACTTTTCTAATATTAATTCAGACATTGTCCCCATTGGGGATTTCTTTTTGAGCATTTTCAAGCTCTGATACCAGTGAGGGGCGGATCTAACCAATGCTCAAATAATCAAGAAGTTTTTTTTCCTCGTTGATCATGAACTTTAGTTCTTCTATATTTTCTCAATCTTATAAATTCTTTTTTGTACTAGAAATATTCTATTCCAATAATTAGGAGTGACTCGACTGAGTCTATCTCTAAAATCTTTTGCTCTTCTTAGCTTTTCTCTTTCTTCTTCTAGTTCTTTTTCAAAACTTTCTGCAATTTGCGACTAGATCTAATCTGGATGGAATAATATCTAAATGCGCGATTTATGGATAATAAAATTTTAATTGCTTACCTTGAAATACAAAGGATGAAGTTTAGCTGCAATTAACATTTAAACAGATAATTCCAAGATATGGGTCCACCACGCTTTATCAAAAGTAAATAATTTTAAGAAAAGAAAATAGAAGGGTATTAGTGGGATGAATGGAGAGTGGTTTTGAAAAGTAGAGACATAAGGTGGAAAGTTTTGTGTGAGTGGGACTGAAAATAAGTTGCTAGGGTGTATGAGAAGTATATTGATGGATTTGGGGTGTATGAGTATTAACCCTAAATTTTTATATGAAATTTCCAATTTCACTCTCAAATACTTTTAAAAAGAAAAAAAATATTATCATTGAAAATGTGAAATTGGAAAAGAAAAAAGAAAAAGAAAATTAGCACACCATCAACCCCATGCCTTCTAGTTTCTTTTAATTTTTTTTCTCTATTTTCTCCCTTCATCAACTACAATGACATAGAATCAAATACGAGTCATATGAAGTAGAACAAAATAATTTTCTCTATTTTCTCCCTTCTCTATTTGACTTGTTGCTATAGCTTGAAAATTTCGTCTAATTATTTGTTTGGTCGGATAGTGATGAAGAAGCTAAGATGTTAATTTTTTATTTTTTTTGGTTATAGAAAGCCGTTATGATAATTCATTATTAGGATTTTGTTGGGTAAATTTTTAATTAAAACAAAATTGATTTCTCATTTTCATTGTTTTTTGTTAATAATAGTTGTTAAGGACAATTTTGAGATTTTAAAGAAAACATTTTGTTGTAAGGTGAACAAAGTATTTAGTAGGGTGGAAATAGAGACACCCAGCTATATATATTGTTTCTGTTTCTCGTTTCACCTTTTGTTTTGTTTTTTTAGGGGAATGAAAGAAATTTTCATTGACTTAAGGGTCAATACAATAAAAAAGTACCATCTCCCCCACACTCGGAGGACTTTGCAGAAAAGACAACCATATTAAACACGCCTGGCTTAGCTTCCTGTGCTAGTGTGTGCCGCCATATTGGCATTGCATCTCACACGGATAACTTGAGTAGAAGGAGTCAATAACAGCAGGTCTCTCAGATATTGGATAAGGAATCCCAACTCAGATTGGTCCAAAGTGTGCTGCGAAACAGGAGACACTAGATCCTGGCAATTAGTTTCAACAATTAGGAGATAAAAGTAGTGTGATATGGCAAACTGCATCCCCACAATTAACGCCATCATCTCAGCATGTCTTGTTGAATTTGACATCAACAAAGTGTGTTGAAACCCTCCTAAAAGAGATCCCCGACCTCATAATCCCTAAACACACCTCCAAGCCCTGCCTTTCGAGTCATGCTATTAAAGGCGGCATCCACATTCTATTTAAGCATAACAAGGGAGGGTTTCTTCCAAGCTCGTGCAAGGGAAGGACTCAAGCCCATCCGAGAAATTTGGGCTTAAAAAAAAAACCACCCTGTTTTAGGGAATCAGAAATTGGGAGAAAATCACGGTGTATTCTCATTGATAATAGGGACCTCTTTATACAGATGATTATAAGGCATAAAGTCTGATTCATACAAAGAAAGTAATCGTACATTGAATAATCTAAATCTTTCTGATGTAACCTTATTACCACTAGGTCAAGTAACCTATAGTTTGGGCCAAACACAAAATAGAGGTTTCCTTAAACACTCCCCTTTGTGTTGTCCAAACGCGGTGCTTCTCTCGTTGCCTTGCTAAAAAACTTGCAGGGTGACAAAAACCCAGTGGGACAAAAATAACTTCTGTTGAAGGGGAAAAAGAGCACAACACACCCTTCACGTTTCGAGGTGAACATGTTACATCTCTCTCTGATGTCTGCGCCTCTCCCTGATGACTATGATCATGGGAGTTCAAATAATTTCTGCAAGCCAATTCTTGCCACATGTTTCTCGAACGTGGATTTAGGCAATGACTTAGTAAACAAGTCTGCAATCGAACCTGGTTCACTTTGATCTTGAGGAGCTTCTGTTGTTGTTGATTGTAGAAGAATTTGGGCGATATATGCTTGGTGTTGTCGCCTTTGATGTAGCCTTTCTTCATTTGTTCAATCTAAGCAGCATTATCTCATAAATGCTCGTTGGCTCATCTGTGGTAAACTTCAAACCACAATTACTTCGAACATGCGTAACAATGGAACGTAACCATATACATTCACAAACTACTTCATGAAGAGCAATAATCTCTGTATGATTCGAAGAGGTAGAGACTAAGGTCTACTTTGTAGACCTCCAAGATATCGCAGTGTTTCTCATGGTTAATACATAACCAGTTTGGGAACGACTTATGTGCAGAATATATCCTTCTTTGGATCAAGACTACGGACGACCATTAGGGTGCTTGAAGGCTTAATCTTGTCAGTATTAAAATGCCTAAGCATCTTTTGGGTATAAGCTGATTGATGAATCAGAATACCATCTTCACGGTGCTCAAGTTCCAAACCGAGGCAAAACAGTGTTCTCCCAAGATCTTTCATCTCAAACTCGGATTTCAAGTATTCAACTGTTTCCTTTAACTCTTTAAGGGTGCCAATTATATTCATGTCATCGACATAAACCACTACTATTGCAAATCCGGGACTTGTCCTTTCTATGAACACACATGGGCACAGTTCATTGTTGACATATCCCTTCCCAATCAAGTAGTCACTTAGATAGTTATACCACATCCGTCTAGATTATTTCAATCCATATAGTGAGCGTTTCAACCTTATAGCAAACACGCTCCGTGGTTTAGAGCCACTTGATTTGGGTAACTGAATTCCATCTGGAACTTTCATGTATATTTCCATATCTAGATCCCCATATAGATACGCTGTAACCACATCCATAAGCTGCATGTTCAGTTTTTCAAAAACTACCAAAATGACAAGGTAGCGGAACTTAATGACGTCTATTACGGGAGAATAAGTCTCCTCGTAGTTGATTTTAGGGCTTTGTGAGAAGCCTTGAGCCATAAGGGGAGCTTTGTACCTTACAATCTCGTTTTTCTCATTACGCTTTCTAAAGAATACCCATTTGTGACCAACTAGTTTGGTGTTGGGCGGTATTGGTACAATTTTACCAAATGCCTTTCTTTTCGCTAGAGAATCAAGTTCTGCCTGGATCGCATCTTTCCATTTTGGCCAATCAGCTCTACGTTGGCTTTCATCAACGGAGCGTGGTTTGATGTCATTGGTCTCAATAATCTCACGTGCCACTAAATATGTGAATACATTATCAATGATGATGGAGCTTCTTTCCCACGTCCCATGTACATTAGTGTAATTTACAGAGATCTCTACGCTCTCAGGGATATGTTCTGACATTGAGGCGTGCCCCAATGATGTCTCTTGGACATAACCATAATCCAGAACATTCTCATGGGAAGGATTTTGAGTATTGATGATCAAAGGATTTGTTTGTGCCTCATTCCCTCTCTTTCTAGGGCTAGTATCATTCGAACCAATTGGTCTACTGCGCTTCCTTGTGGGACCTGCGACCATAGCTGCCACATCATTGCCATACTGGGCAATGGCGCCATCTCCTGGTGTCACAGGAGTGGCGTGATGTCCAGTATTCAGGACATCGATCCTTGCAGGCTTGTTTGCAGCAAGTATGTGTGATCTCATCACTTTGGCAACATCAGAAAATGCATCAGGTAGAGTGTCTGCTATGTTCTGGAGCTTGATTATTCATCATACTTCAAGTTCGGACTGTGTGGTTCGGGAATCGAGATGAGAGATAGTGGGGACAGACCACGACAATTCCTGTCATTCCCGCTGAACATCTATGTTGTTATCTCCCCTTAATGATGGGAAGACTGTCCCATCAAAGTGGCAATCCGCAAATCTAGCAGTAAAGAGATCACCTGTCAAGGGTTCAAGATAGCGGATGATAGTTGGAGATTCATCTCAGTACACTGTGACAGCGTAATAGGCACATATATAGCACACCCAAAAATGCGTAAGTGCGAGATATTAGGCTCGTACCCAGTCACTAGCTGTAACGCAAAGTATGATTGGGTTGTAGTGGGTCGTAGACGAGTTAGTGGCGTTGCATGCAGTATTGCATATCCCAAAGCAGAAACAGGGAGATTGGTATACATAACCAATGTCCGGGCTATCATCTGTAGTCGTTTGATAGCCACTTCTGTGAAACCATTTTGGGTATGAACATGGGGAACTGGATGCTCAACATCAATCCCCAGTGACATGTAATAGTCATCGAACATTTTCGATGTAAACTCCCCAGCATTATCAAGTCGAATTGACTTAATTGGTTGGTTAGGGTAGTGAGCACGTAGACGGATAATTTGGGCAAGGAGGTTAGCATGAGCAGCATTTCGAGTGGATAATAGTGCGACATATGGCTAGCGTGTCGATGCATCAATCAATACCATAAAGTATTTAAAAAGGTCCGCATGATGGTTGAATTAGTCCACAGATATCCCCTTGGATTCTCCGTAAGAACGGAATGAGTATTTTAGGATCCTTTGTGTAGGACGGTCTCGGTCCTAATTTCCCAAAGAAATAGGCTTTGCAAAACAAGCGAGGAGCCTTAGAAGCAACCAATGAGGCTTTTGGTTGGGTCTGAGCGTCTGTAGCACTATTAGAAGCAAAATATGTGGCTACATCACCCATCATGATATTGGAATCATGGAAAGTGACATCCATGGCGTCTTGGCCATGGGGAGGAGCATCCATGGCATCATGGGCAATGGTTGGCGCCATTTACGACGTTGTCACGAGGGACTTGGGCTTCCTAAGACAACTGCAGCTCCAGATGCTGCAGTGGTTGCTGTCTTACGAAGTCTTGGAATCAATTTTTGATTCTTGCTTCTTCTCACTCTGAAGAATAGATATCCATGTGAAGTCTTTAGTATACGGAGCATCATATCACGACCAGGGTGTCCTAGTCGGTCATGCCAAAGCCAGTATGTGTTAGAATCCAAGAGATCTTCTCTTATGACATTATTGGATTCAATTGGTCGAATTGTAGTGACATAAAGTCCACTACATTGACACATAAGCTTCTTTAAGATGCGCTTTCGTCCGCAATCATTACAGGTAATGCAAAGGAATATTTTCAATTCTCAATATGAGTTGTCGCATGGAATCCATTGGCTCTTATATCCTTAAAACTCAATATGGTTCGATTTGCCTTAGGAGCGTAGAGAGCTTCAGTGACTTTAATCAAGGTACCATTTGGCAATAGATATTGGGCCATTCCATGTCCTTGAACTAAACTTGATGGCCCACCCATCGTAGTCACAGAGGAATATATAGGCAAAATCTCTAAGAATAATTGCCTATGTCGAAGAATGGTGTGCATAGTCGCACTATCAGCAAGACATTGTAGTTCATCCATTCCTAAAAGAAAAGCTCGTAATTAAAAAAGAGTCATAAAGAAAAGATCTCAAATTTTATTAATAAGCCAAACGGAATTACATCATCGTTTCTTTAGAAAAGATAATCTAATCCAATAAACTAGCTAATGCAAAACAATGGTAGTCGTCTAACTCTTTTCGGTAATTTCAATGCAAATGTGACCAGGTGAGTAGAGAGATGTTGGTGGAGCAAAGCTCGCTTAAGTATCACTTATCTCAAAACGTTCCTAGACATCACACTTACATTGAGTATGCCTACTTTGAAGAAAGACTAATACCATTGGCATCTACTACAAAAATAATATGGCAATTGCCTACATCTCTAGGAAAATAAAAAGACTTAATAAAAATCTCCAGTTTCTGGGTCTTGATCCTTGTAGTCTTCTGCCCTTAGATCGAGATTGCCATCTTGATCTTCTTGTTCCATGTAATTTGCCTCCCTTACTTCACGATACATCTTGTATGCTTTTGCAATGTTCTGGGATGCATTACACTCCTTTGCCCAATGTCCAGTTGATCCACATTGAAGACAAACATCTTTATGGTCAGGCTCCCTTGATCGAGGCACCTTTGGTACGCAATTTGGACTACCATTGCTCTTAGTGGCGTCACCACCATGGCCGGAGGCTCTACATCTCTCTCTCTTTACATGTTGACCGCCACAGTTCCGTGTACGCCTCTCTTGGTGATTTCCTTCCTCTTTAGGGCCAGAATATGGACCAAAACATCCAGAATTGTCCCTACTCTTAGGGTTTCGCTCCTTGCATCCTCCTTTGGGGGCACGACTATAGTTAGACTCCGGAATAGACTTGGTTCTCATGGGTCTAGCATTATAGTTCTTCACAAGGATATTGTCTTGCAACTCAGCTACGTTCATGGCCCAATGAGCTCATAAACCCTTGTGATATGTCCTGCATTCACATCAATCCGATAATTCTTGGAAATCATCAGAGCAGAGACAAGGAAGGTAGAGAGAGTTTCTCGATCAACATCATATCAGTTATGGTTTGGCCACAAAACTCCATCAAAGACTTGATACGAAGAGCTTCCGAGTTATAATCAAGCACATACTTGAAATCACAAAAGCGGAGGCTATGCCATCTCACTTCTAAACCAGGAAGCAAGGAGTGACGAACGTTGCCAAATCGCTGCTCAATTTCCACCTATAGTTTTTTGGGATCTTCCCCATTGAGGTATTCACTTTGGAGTGCATCATTCATGTGCCTTGTCATGAGAATTATGGTTTTAGCTTGATTTGCTTCAAAAGCAGTAGCTTGCCCAATGGAGAGCACGTTCTGACTAGGCTCTTGGATGGTTTTCAGATGTCCATCAGCCTTAAGATGTTGGCGCACATCTTGGACCCACCTATGGTATCCTGTGCCATTTGTCTCCAGTGGAACAAAGTTCAATTTATTCAGGTTACTCATCCTGAAAAACAACATAAGATTAGAGTTACTTTCGGAGCGAAAAATGCAACCACGAAAGAGTCACTATTGTTGATACCGAAAGAGGAAAGGCACTGGTGCATGGCTCGGTATCTTCTCTGTCTGCCGGGTCAGCTGGGAGTGAGGAGGTTTTGCTGCCTGGCGAGAAGAAGCACCATAAGCACCATAGTTGTGTGGAACAAATATTGTACAATTTCACGAATGTTGCTTGAAATATTTCATTTTTAGAATTATCGAGGTTCCTAAACAATTGTTTTAACGAAAAGCTCGAAATGTTTGATTCAAGAAATCGACTTTTTATACGTACGGAATTTCGGAAAACTTCCTTCATGAAAGTTGTAGAGCTCCTCGATATGAGTTCGTGCATATGCGGAACACATTGATCTGATTTTGTTTTGAATTAGTTATGGTAATTAGAAGATATTTCTATTGTCACGCCCCGAATTTCGAATAATAAATTCAAATCCGAAACATGAATACAACTAAACAAATCACGTCCTAAATTTTTTTTCTCAAAACCAATATCTCATAAACCATAACACAAACCTCGTAGCAAACTATCTCTCGAGTCAATTATTACAATACTAACATAAATAAAATGTTCTGCTCACAAGAGTGTACAAAACACACCAAAATAGACCAAGTTCTGGTCTCAACCCTGCTGCCCTACGCAGCTCGCTCACCACCCCGATTATCCTGACCTGCAGGATTATCCGCTACACCATTGGAATAGTGTACCGGGATTGTAACAACATAAAACCCGGTAAGCTTTCTGAAAGCTCGTGTGAGTAAATAAAAATGAACGGTTGATTTATTAAACCACAACTCATTTATCTCAAGTAAACATCCAACAATCTCAACAACCACAAGAAACATCAAACCAACACACATGAAACAACATGGAACACATTTCCACAATCACCAAATCACAACTCTCGCCACTTTGGCACCTAATCACAACTATCGCCACTTTGGCACCCAATCACAACTATCGCCACTTTGCCACCCAATCACAACTATGCTTATCACCAACATTTATCAAATATTAACAACATAATAAAATCATACTATCAACAATTATCAACAACATATTATCACAATTCCACACCTCAATATCACACCATTCAATATATAATCACGTAAATATATATATATATATATATATACGTAACCATCTACACAGGAATGATCACTAATACCAACTATAGTTCACACGATGCAAAATCAAGAAATTCATTTTTAATATACTTTAAAACACATTTCTAAAAAACCATTTTCTCACACATAACAATAAATTGAGCAATTAAGGAAATTCGGTTCGTAAATGAACCAATTGAGATTTACTCACCTCTAAACTCCCGCTGCGTCTTCTTACAGCCCAAAATACGATTCACAATCGTCCGCTAACAAATCCGTCAAATATCTAATCAAAACGATAATTAACTTAGTGTATAATTTCAAAAACACACTTATATGAATATCCAACAGTCGGATCTTCACCTGTGACCACACAAGGTCACCGGGACAGTCCTACGATCATTATATCAAAACTAGAATTCTATCGGACGGTCCAAACTTCATAAATCACAAATTGAGCGATCGAAATCAATCAAAATCGTAAAATTCATAACTAATTCATACGATATCCAAAATTCACATGCTATATATCAAAATGATCGTATCGACATGTAGAATCTAAAAATGAGTAGAAACTGCTCATGGTACGCCCGGAGGCGACCGGAAAGGGCCGCCGGAGTTTAGGGCAGAGCCGCCGCCGACCACCACCAATGGTGTCGGGGCTGAGCTTATCCCCTTCGTTTCATCATTTTGAGAAACTTTCATAACTAACACGAAGTGAGAAAATGAGTGAAAGTGGCCGAAACTTACCAAAACAGTCCGGTTTGGCCGGAAAAACTGCAGAAACCGTTGGGAGATCCGACGAGCGTGAAAACCTCCACTTCAGGTGCTGTCCTTTTTGCTGCGCGTTCTACTCCTTAATACGAGTTCAACGAGATAAAGAACTCAAGTTTTCGTGGCCGGAGCTAGGAGAAATCACGGCTGGTTCGTTTTAGGGCTCGGATGGTGTTTGAGCTCCACCGCCGCGTAGCCGCCACGAGAGGGTGAACGGTGACCACCAGTCGACTCACAGGAAGGAGTAGAGTCGATCTGGGCTTCGTTTCACCTCAGACGGTGGCTGGAGCTGTGAGAAAATGGCCGGAGAAGATTGCTCTTTTTTTTCGGTTTCGGGGGAGAGGAGAGAGAGAAATAGGTCGGTTTCCAAAAATGGAAGTTGTGATATTTTTGGAAATTTCCGGAAATAGCAAGGTATTTATACCCAAAATGGAAACTTTCCAAATGCAATAACTTTCTCATACGAACTCCGATTCTTGCGTTCCACATATGCACGAACTCGTATCGACGAGCTCTACGACTTTCATGAAGGAAGTTTCCTCAAATTCCTTACGTATAAATAAGTCAATTTTAATAACCCTAAATAACTTTAAATTTCGATACTAAAATCATTCGAAACCAAATTTCTCAAATAACGACATTCGAATCACACTCACAACTCATAATTCATATAATTTGAGAAATATTGAATTACGAAATATTTAACTGAAATTTCGGGTCTTCACATCTTTTTTGGGTATATATAGAAAAAACCCTAGTTATTTTCGAAAGATTTCCATTTTGGTCCGGCCTCCTTTTTATATTTAGAAACCATTTTTCATCGTCTTCCTCTTCTCCCTCTTTCGTCTGAAACCACCGAAAAAACAGAGCACGGCTTCACTGTGCTCTCTCTCGCTCCACAGGCCATCTTAAGCACCAAACCACTTCCCTCGTGCTTGCCTCGACCTTGCGCAGCTGCCAGAGGCAGCCTTACGTCGTGACACGGCCGGCGGAGGAGGCGGGAGTCCGATATCCATTAAAACTCGTTTTCGTTTCAATCTCGATATCTCGAGCTATAGGTCACCATTCCATGTGATTCTTGGCTCATTGGACTCTCTCGACTTGCTGATCAAGTACCAAGAAGGACCGGACTTGGGTAGATCGTTTTTACGTTCGTCGGAGCTCACCTCGATTTAGATCGAAAACCACCTTCAAATCCGGATATCTCGAGTTATCTCGAGTTACAACTTCCATTAAAATGAATTTTAATTATAAAAATGAATTTCAATATTTTCTTGTGTAAACTATAGATGGTATTAGTGGTTATTCCTGAGAGGATGATTACGTATATATATATATTTACGTGGTGTATATATATTGGTTGGTGTGTTATTGAGTGATGATATGACTGAGTTGGAATAATGATTTGGATTATATTTCAAGTGCTTAAGTTTCATAATAATATTGTGTATGTTGGATGAGTTGATTTTAATGTGTGAAAACATATTGTTGTGCTCATTATGGATTTAGGGTCAACATAGTGACCGGTATGAGGGAATCGGACGCTCTAATCCTAGGTAGATGATGGGATACGATTGGTTGAGTAAGTACGATTATCGGACATTCTAAATATGTATATAGGTATACATATTGATGAAATACGATAAAGATAAATATGTCGGATGCCATAACCTAAGCCAGGTGACGGGTTACGATTCAGTTAGAGCTCTAGTCTATTAATACCGTATTTTTATAAATACGATTTCGGGGTTTTGAAAAGAAAGACGCCAGTTAGGGTTTTGTGTAGATTTGTTGATTTTGTGATTGATAATGAGATTGTTGGTTCTTTGTGGATGTGGAAGTGTTGAGCTTGACTTGGGTGAAAATGAGTATGAATTAATTAAACAACCGTTCTTTCTTTTTACTCATACGAGCTTCAAAAGCTTACCGGGTTTTGTGTTGTTGCAATCCCGGTACACTATTCAAATGGTGTAGCGGATATTCTTGCAGGTCAGGATAACTAGGGAGGTGACCGTGCTATTTAGGAGTTGCAGCATATATTTGTTTTCATTTAAGTTGTGAGGTTTGTTATGCTCATTTAGAGCTTTACAATTTAATTTTTGAGTGAGTTGTAATAATTACCCGAGACTAAATTTGGGTTTTGAAATTAAATTGTGTGGTGAGCTTGTTAAGAAAAAAAAGAAATTTTCAGGATGATTATTTTGAGTTGTGGTAATTCATGTTCCGGATTTTGAATTTTTATTCTAAAATTCGGGACGTGACAAACAAGGAGGACGTCACCCATACTGGGAGGTACGTTAAGGGGATGGAGCCGAAGAGGCAAAGGAAAAATCTACTCGGACCGGAAGCGTCGCTGTCACTCAGGCTCTTGTCTCCGGCCATTCTAATAGTCCCCAAGAAGCCCATCAAGCAATTGTTGAGCAAATATGGGGTCGTTGATGAGAAGTTAGTGCGTTCCATGCTCGCCGATTTAAAGGATATAGATCTCGATCGAGTACGGACAAAGGACAATATCCCGCAAGAGAACCGTCGTATCGCCCGGGAATCGATGATGCGGGTACTAGACCTACTTTAACCTTATTTTCTAGCTATATGTACTATTCGTGTGCTAACGGGGTGTTTGCAGGCACTTTTCAACGTGTACGCGATCGATGCTAGTGAGGAAGATACACACTTGAATGAGGAGGTTAGCAGTCTCTCCGGGCAAGTGAAGTATCTTAATGGGGAGAAAGCCAAGCTGGAGAAGCAGCGGGACTCCTTGAAGAAGAAGATCGACTCCTTAACTCCTATGGTGACCGAACTGGAGGCAGCGAAGCAACGGATCGTGAAGCTTGAAAGTGAGTTGTCTGAGGCGAGGGATGAAGTGAAGAGTGCCCGAGACTCCGAGAAAGAAGCTGCTAAATCTGTAAATCATGGAAGGCGAGGGCAGAGCATTTGGAGGAGCGCCTTCCCATGGAGAGGCATGAGACCGTGACCGAGTATAAGGACTCCCAAGAGCTCCTGGATATGCTACTTGCCACTCAAGAGAAGGCCGTGATCATTAAGTTCAAAGAGTGGGTGGCAGCCGGGTACCTAGATGAAGCCAAATTCAGGGGGGACTTCTTGAGAAGAAGAAGAAGGAACAGGAGGCTGCAGCCTTATCGGCTGCCGGTGGATCATAATACCGAGCTATTCTCCTCTTGTTTGCCAAATTATGCATGTGCGCCGCATCCCTTCGTTCTACGAGCAAATTAGCATCGAGTTGTAGGCCCGCTGTGTTGGTATCTGCATCGAAGTATTCGATCCTTGGACTCTAGATTTGCGTTTCAATGGGGAGGACTGCCTCAGACCCAAAAGCCATGCAGAAATGGGTCTTCCCGGCAGCTTCTGTGGCCGTGGTCTGTATAGCCCACAATACCTCTGGGAGTTTAGAAGCCCAAAGCCCTTGGCCTCATCGAGTTTCTTCTTCAGTATCTTCTTGATTATCTTGTTGACAGCCTCGACCTGTCTATTAGTCTGGGGGTGAGCAGGGGACGCATAGAGGATCCTAGTGCCCAAGTTCTCCGTGTAGGCCCTGAGTTCGTCATTGTCGAACTGGGTGCCATTGTCCATGACGATGGTGTCCGGGACTCCGAATATGCAGTAGATGTTCTTCCATAGAAATTTTTTACCTTCTCTGTGGTGATAGCGACAAGGGGTTCTGTTCCTACCCACTTTGTTTGGTAGTCAACGGCTACAATGGCGTATTTGAATTGCCCTACTACTGTGGGAAGCTTCCCAATCAGGTCCAGGCCAAGGTTCAAGGAGTATGGAGAGAGCAATAGGTGGTGCTCTTGGGATGTTAGCATACATTTGGCACTTGTGGCAAGAACTTGATATTGTTTGAGCTAAGGCTGACATGGTTGGCCAGAAGTATCTGTCTTGTGTACAAGAGACCGTGCCCCTGCATTGTTGCCGCATAGACCGGAGTGTATGTCCTTCATTATTTTATGACCATCCTCTGGTGTCACACACTTGAGGTTAGGGAAGCTTGTAAGTGAAAAAGTGTTATTGTTATAGAATTTTCTATATGAAATTCATTGAGTTATTGATTTGTAATTCTCTAACAACTTAGCTATAATAAATCCACATATCTTGATCAATAACCAAGTAAATAACCATAGGGCAAGGCACAAACCGATCGTGACCCTAAGCCACATGGTTTGATTCCAACTCATCAAGTTGGCATTTTTGCACAAATAACGATAATCAGCCATGAATATTGATCCATTGATGAATCATACAAAGAAAATTGAGGAAGAAATTTCGAGAGGTGCATAGACTAGCTTGGAAAAAGGCTTTTCACCGGCTTGTAGGGTCAGCATGAGACAGACCAAAATAGCCAGCCATCAAACCCAAAGTGCTATTACGACAGTCGCCAAGATCCAACTCATAAACACAGCACACAATGCAAAGCTTTTGAGAGTCATCAAGTCCACGATATACAACGTACTTGCCAACAATATTAATTATTTGAGTATGTCAATAAGATTATGTTAATGAAGAAGAGTCGGAAAGTGACACACTTTCTAGCTAGTATGACCAATCGTTCGTTGAGTCTGGATATTGACCAATTTTATAGTTATTGTTGTAGTATAAATGTATAAATACCGTATATGTCTATATCATGTAACAAAATACGTAAAAGTATTTAGATAGGTACTTAAGTGTATAATCATAGGTTGAAGACTTATGTAAACATACTTTACCAAAGGGCAACAAGCATGGTAGAAAATCATCATTAAGATGGTTATCATTTTGATTTTCTCTTTGAGCTTTCACACTTCAAATGTATTCCTATAAATACTCCTTTGTATGAGATGAATAAACACATTGAAATCTCCATTCTCTCTGAAATATTACTCTCCCTTTCTGTTTATCAATTCCTCTTGTTCTTAAACACGTTATCAGCACGAACTTGCTCTAGAATTAGAATCGAAAATTGACGAAAGAAGAGTTCATCATCGATCGAAGTCATTTTTCCAAACCTACAAAAAATCCCCAAACCCTAGCTCAGATCAAAGCCCTTGATTCCAGGAGCCTGGATGTCACGCCCCGAATTTTACAATAACAATTCAAAATCCGAAACATGAAAATACTACAACTCGAAAATAATCATCCTGAAAATTTCTTTTCTTAACATACTCACCACACGAAATAAAATCAAACCGAATTTAGTCTCGGTTAATTATTACAACTCAAATCCAAACGGTAATGTAAAGCTCCAAATGAGCATACACACACCTCACAACTAAATAAATAACAAAACTGCTGTAACACCTAAGCAGCTCGGTCACCTCCCTGGTTATCCTGACCTGCAGGAATATCCGCTACACCATTGAATAGTGTACCGGGATTGCAACAACACAAAACCCGGTAAGCTTATGAAAGCTTGTATGAGTAAAAGAAGGAACTGTTACTTAATTTAATATCATTTATTCCCACACACAGCAACACTCAATAATTTCCACATATGCAAATAATAACAATCTCAATCATCACCAATTCAATATATCAAGACAACCCAACTCACAACTTTCTCCACAACTCTCATCATCGTATTTATAAAAATACGGTACTTGACAGACTAGAGCTCTAACTGAATCGTAGCCCGTCACCTGGCCTAGGTTATGGCATCCGACATATTTATCAATTATTGTATTTCATCAATATGTATACCTATATACATATTTAGAACGTCCAATAATTCCACATACTCAACCAATCGTATCCCATCATCCACACTAGGATTAGAGCGTCTGATTACCCACACCGGTCATTACGTCGACCCTCAACCCATAAATAAGCACAACATATAATATCACATACTGAAATCAACTTAACTAAAATACACCATATTATTATGGAATTACACAATTGTAATAAAATCAATTCATCAATTCAACTCAATCATATCATCACACAACAATCCACTCATCAATATATATTTTCCACGTAAATATATATATACGTAATCATCCACTCAGGAATGACCACTAATACCATCTATAGTTCACACAAGAAAATTATGAAATTCATTTGTATAGTTAAAATTCATTTTACTTACCTATGGACCGTGGTGATTCAAGTCCATGAAATTTTAAAACAAATATTTAATCCGCAAATATTTTTCACACAATTACCAAAAATAAATAAATTAAAATGCTCGATTCGTAATATGAACCACGTGAGTTTTACTCACCTCGAAACTCCCGCTGCGTCTTCAATATAATTATAATTTATAATTAACGCCGAATAGCCCACTCAAATAAAATCCGTCAATCACCTAATCAAATGTGATTCGAATTTAGCCAACAATTTCAACACATAATTTAACTACTAATTAACGGTCAGATTCTAATTTAGCCAACAATCTCATGAATCGCTCCCCTAATTACCGTTTTTCACATATACGAAGATCCAACGGTCGGATCTTCGCCCATGACCACACAAAGCCTCTGGGACAGTCACATGATCATCATAACAAATTTACAAGTTCATCCGACGGTCATAATTTCACAAATCAAAAATCTAACGACCGAAATCAATCGAAATCACAAAATTCATAACTAATTCATACGATATCCGAAAAATATGTATAATATGCCGAAATGATCGTATCGAAACATAGAATCATAAAATGGACAGAAACCAAATTTTAGACCTCCGGAGATGGCCGGAAAAGGCCGCCGGAGTTAGGGACAGAGCCGCCACCGACCACCGCCAATGGTGTCGGGGCCGAGCTTGGTCCCTTCGTTTCATCATTCTGAGCAACTTTCATAACTAGCATAAGACCTAAAAATGACGGGAAGGGATCGAAATTACCGATTTACAGTCGGCGGCCGGAAAAAATGCAGAAACCGGCGAGCTTGAAAACCGACTTGAAAACTGCAACCTCAGGCCCCGATCCCTTCTGGAAACTTGTTCAGAACTTCCTTGCAAACTCAACAAGCCAAGAATCACAAGAAACGATCATGTATAGCTCGAGATATCTTGATCGAAAGTTTCGGTATTTCGATCTGTTCGGGTCGAGCTAAGACGAACGTGAAAACGTTCGACCCAGTTCCGGCCCTTCTTGGTGGTTGTAGAGGAAGTTGAGGCGAGCTCAATGAGACAAGAATCAAGTGAAATGGTTGAGTGTAGCTCGAGATATCGAGATCGAACCGAAAATGGTCGTTTTCGGTTCGGGCCGTGCCGCCGCCGCCGCCGCCTTGTGAAACTGCCTCCGGGAGCTAGAGCAGCTCGAGACGAACGCCTGGGACTTGGTTTGAGGTCGAGAGGTGGTCTATGGAGGGAGAACAATTAAGGAGAAGTTTTCTCCCCTTTTCGGTCGAGAGAGACGGTGAGAGAGCTGAGAGAGAGAAAAAAAACAGAGTTTTTTTTTCCAGAAACAGAAGGAAGAAGAGAAAGAGAGGAACCGGTAGAAAAAAATTAGGGTTTCCCAAATTTTTCTATATATACATGTTTCGGAAAACTTCGAAATTCGATAACTAATTCAGAAAAAATCCGATCTTCGTGTTCCGCACGTGTACGGACTTGTATCGACGAGCTCTACAACTTTCATGAAGGAAGTTTCTCCAAATTTCGTACGTAGAAAAAGTCGATTTCTCAAACCGAGTATTTCGAGCTTTTCGTTAAAAAAAATTGTTTCGAAACTTCGATAATTGTAAAAATAAATTATTATCGAACATAAATCGTGAAATCGTACAATAATCATTCGATACAATTACTCGAATTTAAAATGAAATTTGCGGGTATTACACCGGAACCGGTCTCAGAATCACCGGAAACGGCCTGAAACAGCCTGAACCGGCCGCCAGAAGCAGAAAAACCGAACCGGACCGCTGCCGAGTGCTGTCGAGGGCCTGCCGAGAGCTGCGCAGCAGCTGTCGAGACCCCTGCGCAGCAGCTGCCGAGCAGCTGCCGAGCCATCTGCCGAGCAGCTGTCGATAGATTTGCGCGGTGACTTTCCGACAACTTTTCCGGCGACTTTTTCGACACTTTTCCGGGGACTTTTCCAGCGATTTTTCGGACGATTTTTCTCGACTTTTTCCAACGATCCTTCCGATCACCTTCGATAATTTTTCCGGTCAAAAATTCCCTGCAACACTATTCCAAGGTATTCTTTACTAAAAGTTCCCGTTTTTGAGTTTTTATTTATTTTCTCTCCTTTTTCCTTTTTCTCGGGAACTTACAATCAAAAGCGGAATTATAGAAATTCACGCCAAACGAACTAAGAGCGTTCGTAATCAATGAACTAAGAGTGTTCACAATGATTCTTGGAAATTGATTTCTTGGTAGCATAGCTCGGAAATCTTATTATTTTTCGTGAAAGTTTTAACTCCGAAACTAATATTTTCTTCTTATCTTCAAGGATGTCGAATGAACCTAGACTCGATTTTCAAATCCTTGGCTCAACAGGTTCGGATTACCATAGCTGGAAAACCGACGTTGAGAACCATCTCACATCAAAGGGGATATTGCCCATCATCCATGAACCAAACCCGGCCCTTGTGTTCCCTCGAACACCCAAGAGGCATGCACAAGCAATCATCTTGATGCGACGTCATATGGACAAAGCACTCAGACTAGAGTACATGTCCATCAAAGATGCAAAGGATTTATGGGAGGCGCTACAAGAGCGCTTTAACAATATCCAAGATTCTCTCCTCCCTGACTTGAAAGTTCAGTGGAACGATGTACGCTTCTCAGACTTCAAGTATATTGCTGAGTACAATTCAGAAGCTCTTCGTCTCAAGTCCATGTTGAGGTTCTGTCAAAGACCCCTCACAGAAGAAGAGCTAATTGAGAAAACTCTCTCCACCTTCCCCGTTGCAGCAATTTTGCTATCAAAGCAGTATCGCACTGAAATAAATGCTGGACGAATTACGAGGTTCAATGAACTCATAAATATTTTGTCGGCAGCCGAAAAGCACGACAACATTCTCGTAAAGAATTATAATTCAAGACCCATTGGAACTAAGAGCGTTCGTGAGGCAAATTATAATGCACCCAAGAGAGGGCACAAGGAGCGGTACCCCAGCAATAGGGGACATGTGTACCCTAATAATAGGGGACATGAAGGACGAACAGGTCCATATAACCGCCCCAATAGAGAAGGAAACCGCAACTTTAGAGCGGGCACACGTGATGGTAACTCCACACGTGGAAGAGGGAGATATGGCAACACCGGCCGTGGAAATAGCACCATGAGCCGTGGAGGTCGCACCATGCGTCGTGGTAGTAGCAATAACCCTCCTAGGGGATATCCACAACGTGCACAACCTGCACAACCTACACAATCTGCACAACCTGCACAACCTGCACCTCAAATGAAGGGAGGGAACCACAATGACATGTGTCATAGATGTGGATCAATCGAGCATTGGTTTAAACAATGTCATGTAAGTACCCAATTAGTTGCACGCTACAAGGAGTACAGGGAAGCAAGAGAGCAAGAAGCTAACCTTGCCGAAGATGAAAATAGTGAAGATGTCAATCTCACTGTTGAGGACTTCAAAGCTGTAGATGAAGAGCACGAGGATGCCACAGACTTTGATTAGAATAATCCTCTTTCTATTTTCCAAGAATGGCAAATGTGCCTTAGTCAATAAATAACAATTGTATTAAACTCCTTCTTATGTGGTGTACCCAATGAAGTATGATGTCTAGGAAAGCAATTTAGATCGGGGTATTTAAGCGAGCCTCGCTCCACCAACATCTCTCTACTTTCCTGGTCATATTTCATTGGAATTACCAAACGGATTGAGTGATAACAATTTGTCTAAAGTTTGATATTTGGAATAGACTTATGAATAACTTTGATGTAATCATTGGCTATTTTCCCTATTAATAAAGTATCGCATTCAATGTCATGGACATGTGTTAATATTCCGAACTTTATTCCTTTCAGTATGTTTTCCCGAGAATTGGAATGCCTTCTTGATAGTGGCACCACACATACGATATTGCGACATAGGCAATTATTTTTATGGATGACACCCAGTCGATCCTCAGTAACTACGATGGCAGGACCATCACAATTGATTCATGGTCGAGGACCAGCTCAATTTTTGTTACCAAATGGCACAAATGTTAATGTCGCCGAAGCTCTATATGCTCCAAGGGCCGGAAGGACCCTATTAAGCTTTAAAGACATAAGAGCCAATGATTTTCATGTGGAAACACATTGTGAGAATGGACAAGAGTTCGTTTGCATCACCTCTAAAAACTACGGAAATACACGAGTTTTAGAGAAACTTATGTGTCGCTCTAGTGGATTGTATGCAACCACTATTAGAGTCATTGAATCCAACCATGTCATGAATGACAATTTATGGGATCCTGACACATACAAACTTTGGCACGACCGTTTGGGACATCCAGGTCGTGACATGATGCTCCGTATATTAAAAACTTCACACGGACATCCATTCTTCAAAACGAAAAGAAGTACGAACCAAACATTGGTCCAAAGAGTTACTTCTAAAGTATATCATTCGTTTTGCAAAGCTTGCTCTTTAGCAAAGGTAGGATCAAGACCATCCTATGCAAAGGAAACTAAAGAAAATATACCATTCTTACAAAGAATACAAGGTGATATTTGTGGACCTATCCAACCAACTTGCAGACCATTTAGATATTTTATGGTGTTGGTTGATGCATCGACACGTTGGTCACATGTCATACTCTTATCCACAAGAAATGCTGCATTTGCTAAACTCCTAGCACAAATCATTAAATTAAGGGCTCACCACCCTGATCATCCTATTAAGTCAATTCGTCTTGACAATGCTGGAGAATTTACATCAAGAACCTTTGATGATTATTGCATGTCCATTGGGATTGAGGTCGAACATCCTGTCCCTCATGTACACACCCAAAATGGACTCGCAGAAGCTGCCATTAAAAGACTTCAAATGGTTGCCAGGGCATTGGTTATGCGCACCAATCTCCCTATTTCTGCTTGGGGCTATGCAATATTACATGCAGCTGTGCTTATTCGTCTGAGACCCACTGCCACCCAACCCTTTTCTGCGTCCCAACTGGTGACTGGGTATGAGCCTAATGTCTCACACTTACGCATATTTGGGTGTGCAGTCTATGTGCCAATTGCGCCGCCACAACGCACCAAAATGGGTCCTCAAAGACGCTTAGGCCTTTATGTTGGATATGATACTCCAAGCATTATCCGCTACATAGAACCCTTGACAGGTGATCTATTTACCGCTAGATTTGTGGATTGTCACTTTGATGAGACAGTCTTCCCGTCATTAGGGGGAGACAAGAACATTAATGTTCAACAGAAAAGACAGGAATTGTCGTGGTCTGTCCCCACTTTGTCTCATCTTGATCCCCGAACCACACAGTCTGAAATAGAAGTGCGGAGGATTCTCGATCTTCAGAACGTAGCAGAATCAATGCCTGATGCGTTTTCTGATATCGCTAAAGTGACAAGATCACACATACCTGCTGCAAACTTACCTGCAAGGATTGATGTTCCTAAAACTAAAGGACATGACATCCCCTCTATGGGTGATGCAGTGACTAGACCCATGGCTCCTGCTAGAAAGCGCGGGAGGCCTATAGGTTCAATGGATTCTCGCCCAAGAAAGAAAGCAAGCTTGACACAAAATAATCCATTAATTATCGATATAAATAATCCATCTCATGAAAACATTCGGGATTATGGTTATGTCCAAGAGACATCATTGGAGGACGCTCCAATAGTAGAACCAATTCCATAGAATAGAGAGATCTCCATGAATTACACTAGTATACATGTAATTATGGATAGAAATTCTATGGCTATTGATGATGCGTTTGCATATCATATTGCAAAAGGAATTATAGAATACGATGATATCAAACCTCGCTCCGTTGAAGAATGTGAACGAAGAGCAGATTGGTCCAAATGGAAAAAAGCGATCCAAACTGAATTGGATTCACTAACAAAGAGAGAGGTATTTGGGTCTATATCACTGACACCACCAAATATAAAACCTGTTGGCCATAAATGGGTCTTTGTTAGAAAGCGTAATGAGAAAAATGAGGTTGTTAGATACAAAGCCCGCCTTGTGGCGCAAGGTTTCTCACAACGTCCTGGAATCGACTACGAGGAGACATACTCTCCCGTAATGGACGTTATAATGTTCCACTACCTTGTCAGTTTGGTAGTTTCTGAAAAACTTGACATGCAACTCATGGATGTGGTTACAGCATATCTCTATGGGGATCTAGATTCAGAGATATATATGAAGGTTCCAGATGGACTTCAATTACCCAAATCAAGTGGCTCTAAACCACGGAGCGCGTTTTCAATAAAATTAAGACGCTCACTATATGGATTGAAACAATCCGGACGGATGTGGTATAACCGTCTAAGTGACTACTTGATTGGGAAGGGATATGTTAACAATGAAATATGCCCTTGCGTGTTCATTAAGAGAACAAGATCCGGATTTGCAATTGTAGCAGTTTATGTTGATGACATGAACCTAATTGGAACTCTAAATGAGTTAAAAGAAACTGCTACATATTTGAAATCTGAATTTGAGATGAAAGATCTCGGGAAAACACGGTTTTGTCTCGGAATAGAACTCGAGCACCGTAATGATGGGATTATGATCCATCAGTCAGCATATACTCAAAAGTTACTAAGGCGCTTTAATGAAGATAAAGCAAAGCCTGTGAGTACTCCCATGATCAACCGTAGTCTTGAGCCCATGAAAGATCCGTTTCGCCAAGGGATGAGGACGAGGATTTATTAGAAGCTGAAATACCATACCTAAGTGCGATAGGCGCATTATTGTATTTAGCTCAATGCACAAGACCGGATATCTCATTTGCAGTAAACTTGTTAGCTCGACACAGTTCTGCACCAACACGCCGCCATTGGATTGATATAAAGACAATCCTTCGATACCTAAAAGGTACGATCGATATGGGCTTGTTCTATCCCTACAGAGAGAAAAGAAATGTGAACGCCGGCAACACTATCCATAGTGACCGACGTTCTCCTCCTCCCCTCCATCAAAATGATGTTCTGATGGGTTTTGCTGATGCAGGGTATCTCTCTGACCCTCACAAAGGTCGCTCCCAAACAGGTTATATCCTTACCATGGGAAACACCGATATCTTGGAGATCTACAAAACAGACTCTTGTTGCTACTTCCTCAAATCATGCAGAGATTATTGCACTACATGAAGCCGTGCGTGAGTGCATATGGCTAAGATCTATAAATAGACACATTCGAGGAACTTGTGGTTTGAAATTCACCACAAATGAACCTACATGCATTTACGAGGACAATGCAGCTTGTATTGAGCAAATGAAATTAGGTTTCATCAAAGGCGACAATACCAAGCATATATCGCCGAAATTCTTCTACAATCAGCAACAGCAAACACTTCTAAATATTGAAGTAAGTCAAATCCGATCAGAAGATAATGTAGCTGACTTATTTACTAAGTCACTACCAAAATCCCCTTTCGAGAAACATGTAAGGAGCATCGGATTGAGGAGGATATCCGAACTCCCACGATCTTCAAGAGGAGTCTAAGTCAGCGGGAGTATCCAGAAACATACTTCACACTCAACGCGCGTTGTGCTCTTTTTCCCTTTCGACCAAGGTTGTTTTTTCCCACAGGGTTTTGTTACTTGGCAAGGTTTTTAACGAGGCAACTTCGATGCGCACCATCTACACAATACTATTGAACATGAAATATCCAAGGGGGAGTGTTGTAGTATAAATGTATAAATACCGTATATGTCTATATCATGTAACAAAATACGTAAAAGTATCTGGATAGGTACTTGAGTGTATAAACATAGGTACTTGAGTGTATGAAGACTTATGTAAACATGCTTTACCAAAGGGCAACAAGCATGGCAGAAAATCATCATCAAGATGGTTATCATTTTGATTTTCTCTTTGAGCTTTCACACTTCAAATGTATTCCTATAAATATCCCTTTGTATGAGATGAATAAACACATTGAAATCTCCATTCTCTCTAAAGTATTACTCTCCCTTTCTGTTTATCAATTCCTCTTGTTCTTAAACAGTTATTTCAAATTGATAATGTTTTTCAATCATCACACTTGTGTCCAAGTTTTCTCTTGCTTCTATTGTAATTAGCTGGCCCTTTGGAAAATGATATAGTAAATTTCAAAATTTCAAACTTTTCTCATTCATGGAAAGCTCCTAAGATAAGAAAATGTATGGTAAGAATTTGAAGAGTGGAAATAACATCTTCGTAATACTATTAGAAGATGGGACTTCCGGCTAGCTAATTATATCTGTAATTTTTGAACTATATGAGACAAAATTTGTCCTATGAACGACAGTTTTTTTTTTTTTTGGTCAATAAGAGAATTCATCAAAGAGGCAAAGCCAAAGTACAACCAGAGACAAGAAAATGACAAGGAATAGAAATACTGAAAGCAAAAAAACAAATGTAGCAACAGCTACAGGACCAGCTACTCAGTCTGGGGGGCGTGGTTGAACATCACATCAAAGAGCTGACACCAAAATGGCTGGGGGGGGGTAGTTCATCCACTCTAGGGATAATAGCCTCTGCTTAGCTAGCTTGGCCGCAGCATCTGCTACACGGTTAGCTTCACGGGAGTCCAAGTGCAAGTGAAGTTACTGAAAAGAGATTTAAACATGAGAAGGTCTTCCAAAAAAGGATTTAGTCTCCAACTCTCACAGCAGTCTTGGTTGTTAATAAACTCCACAAAATCCTTGCAATCACATTCACAAATGACATTTAGCTTGTTCAATCTTGCTGCCAGGAAACATCCTTGAATTAAAGCCATAGCCTCAGACACAATGACTGAATTGTAGGTGTTGAAATAGCTGCCTCCAGCAAGGAAACGCCCACTGTGATCTCTCAAAATTGCACCAGTGCCTCCATTTTTTTTTCATGGGATCCCAAGCTCCGTCAGAGTTTATCTTGGTAAAATTCTCAGGTGGAGGCTTCCAAGTAGTAATGCTGCTACTCGACAATGGAGTAGAGGTTGTGGAATCATTCACCAACTTAACATTTGCCCATTCCAAAGAACTGAAGTTGGCATTTGAGATGACTACATCCGGATTTACAGTGCCATTCTTGTAGATAGCAGCACATCTCATTTTCCGAATTTCAAAGAGAATGAAACCCAACAACTCCAAGAAGCTTGAGGTATCATCAACCAGTTTTGAACTTTCCTCAATGGTATTCAGAAGCCAACAATCAATAGAGGAGATTTTCTCAAGTCTTGGTTGATAACCGAGTGGGCAACCAAACCAAACCCGTTTAATCAAAGGGCAGAGAAGGAGGCAATGCTCAATTATTTCTGGGTACTGACCACAGAGGCTACAAAGAGGAGATGGAATGATTTTCCTTTAAACAGATTCCAGAATAGCTCTCCAGAGGAAGTTTGACATTTTTGGGAACAAACTCTGAGAGATGCATAGATCGACTTGGGAAAGACTCTTTAACGACTTGCTAGATTTGCATAGGCATAGCAAAATCTTGAACATTCTAGTCTACCCCATAAAGCCATCAAAGCCAAAGTGCCATGTGGCGACAGCCAGGGTCAAACCCTAGCATGCGCAGCCCCCACAGATAATGAAAAGCTTTGAGAACCATCAAATTTCCTAGCCGATGCTATTACAAAAGCTTGTCATAGTGCTCAAGCTCAAAGCTGGTGTCATTCACTTCCCCTCTCAGCTTCTCATGCTTTTTTGTTTGATAACTTGAGAGTTGGTTGTACTAGAGGAACTTGTTTGTAATTTTATTCCTTTTAAAAAAAAGAATCTTCATTATATATGATATACATGTCAACATTAATGATTCATGTGTCTTCCAATCCAGTAGAACGTAAATAAACTTGTACTGTTTGGCTACCTAAAAGTGATGGAAAACATACACTTATATTAATCATGATGGTGGTAATGCAAAATGAAATCAAAAAACAAAGATAAAAACCAAAAAATCCCACAGTAGGATTAAGTTCCTCTATTTTTAATAAGAGATTAATCCACAAAACTAATGTAGTTGTAGACTAATTTTCGTTTGGTCACTCTGGAGAGATTGCAAATTAACTATGAAATCTGTTCAATATTTAAACTTATAAAACTTGCATCTTTCTGTCATAACAGAGAAATTCAACCCAAACCATAGTTCAGATATATATATATATATATATATATATATATATATATATATATATATATATACAAAGATTCTTCGGTGCGGACGTCCGCACTTTTTGCTTAGGTGCGGATTTCCAGTTTTGACCCACTTTCCGATCACATTTTCAAATCTTAGCCGTTCAGTTTTTAGGTCATAATGTATAGATCATCTCTACAAAATTTCAGCCAAATTGATGATCGTTAAGGTATTCAAAACTGCAATCTACAACAATTAACACTAACGATTCCGGTTCGACAGATTCGGTTCGTTTGTGTAATTTTGATGCCTTACCGATCATCAAATTGGCTGAAATTTTGTAGAGATGATCTATACATTAGGATCTAAAAACTGAACGGCTAAGATGTGAAAATGTGATACGAAAGTGGGTCAAAACCAAAAATCCGCACATTTTTCTTAGGTGCGGATATCCGTACCTGAGCAAAGTTATATATATATATATATATATATATATATATATTACACCAAAAGACTTCGCTATATGGAAAGGCATTTTATTTAATAGTTAGTACACAAAACAAGTGCGTTAAATGAATACTGAGTGAACATACATGTCACATATAGTCTTTTTTTTTTTTTTTTAAGAGGATCAAAAAATTTCACTCCTACCCCTATGGTGACTCGAACCCATGATCTCGATTTTAGGTAGTGGGTGTTCTAACCATTGAGCTAACGCCACATCGTCAAGACATGCCACATATAGTCAACATGTTGCCCTATCACTTATTCGCCTTCTTAATACAAGGCCCAGTTCTTATTTGCATATGTTATCAACTAATATAATATACCCTTGGTTATTTTCAATAATGGATTCTTATTCTAAAAAAAAAAAAAAACATTACATACACATACGGTGGATGACTGGATGATGATGAATTGACAATGAACGTACTAGTCTCATTGAGCTTGACAGTGGATGCGTTGTGGTTCATTTCCTACTTGAATAATATACTAAGGGACAATTCTTGTTAATATTAAGGGTCAATTCTTGTTAAGATCTTAAATTTTACTTCTTCTTTTTTTCTATTAAGAAACCCAAGCCCACTCGAAGTTTCATTCCTAGATCTACCACTGCTCATGCAAGACTCTGCCTCTAGCTATATGATATGCTGACTTAACAGTGTCCCCACTCCAAATCCAACTATCCACATGAGAGGGGCTAATAGGAATGGCAAATATTTTCTGAACAATATACAAAGGGAAAATGTTATGCCCCGAATTTTTTTTAAATAAAATTCAAAATCCGAAACATGAAATTACTACAACCCAAAATAATCATCCTGAAAATTTCTTTTCTTAACAACCTCACCATACGAAATAAAATCAAAACCAAATTAGTCTCGGTTAATTATTACAACTCAAATACAAAATGAACTGTAAAGCTCTAATGAACATACACACCTCACAACTTAAAGAAATAAAAATAACTGCTGTAACACCTAAGCAGCTCGGTCACCTCCTTGGTTATCCTGACTTGCAAGAATATCTACACCATTTGAATAGTGTACCACGATTGCAACGACACAAAACCCGGTAAGCTTATGAAAGCTTGTATGAGTAAAAGAAAGGACTGTTGTTTAATTAAATCATCATTATTTCCACTCAACAATTTCCACAACCTCAAGTAACCAACAATCTCAATAAATCAACAAATCAACACCAAACCCTAACTCACATCTTTCTTCACAAAACCTCAACATCGTATTTATAAAAATACGGTATTTGACAGACTAGAGCTCTAACTGAATCGTAGCCCGTCACCTGACCTAGGTTATGGCATCCGACATAATCATCATTATCGTATTTCATCAATATGTATACTCATATACATATTAGAACGTCCGATAATTGTACATACTCAACCAATCGTATCCCATCATCCACCCAGGATTAGAGCGTCCGATTTCCCCACACCGGTCACTACGTTGACTCTAAATCCATAAATGAGCACAACATGTATTATCACACAATGAAATCAACTCATCCCACATACATAATATTATTATGAAATTTAAGCATTTGAAATAAAATCCAAACCATCATTCCAACTCAATCATATCGTCACTCAAAATCACGCCAATCAATATATATATTTCAAGTAAATATATATACGTAATCATCCACTCAGGAATGACCACTAATACCATCTATAGTTCACACAAGAAAATCATGAAATTCATTTGTATAATTAAAATTCAGTTTACTTACCTATGGACTGTAGTGATCAAGTCCATGTGATCTTTAAAAATAAATATTTAATCCACAATATTTTTCATACAATTACAAAAATAAATAATTTAAAGCGCTCGGTTCATAATATGAACCACGTGAGTTTTACTCACCTCGAGATTCCTGCTGCATCTTCAAATAAAATATAAACCACACCGAAACAGCTCACCCAAAAATAATCTGTCAATCGTCTAATAAAATGTGATTTGAATTTAGCCAATAATTCCAAAATATAACTAAACTACCATTTCACAGCCGGATTCTAATTTATAAGAAAATCCGACAGACGGATTCTCACGAATCGCCTCCCTAATCACCGTTTTGCACTTATACGAAGATCCAACGGTCAGATATTCTCCCATAACCACACAAAGCCACTGAGACAATCATATGATCATCATATCAAAATTACAAGTCCATCGAACGGTCCTAATTTCTCAGATCATAAATCTAACGATAGAAATCTATCGAAATCTCAAAATTCATAACTAAATCATACGTTATCCGATAAATGCGTATATTATGCCGAAATGATCGTATTGAAACGTAGAATCATAAAATGGACAGAAACTAAATTTTAGACCTCCGGAGGTGGTCGGAAAGGGCCGCCGGAGTTAGGGACAGAGCCGCCGCCGACGCCGACCACCACCAATGGTGTCGGGGCTGAGCTTCTCCCCTTCGTTTCATCATTCTGAGAAAATTTCATAAATAGCACAAGACCAAAAAATGATGGGAATGGATTGAAAAGTACCAATTACAGTCGGCGGCTGGAATTTTTTCAGAATCCGGCGAGCTTGAAAACCGACGTAAAACCTGCAACAACTCGCTTCGATCTCTTCTGGAAACTTGTTCAGAACTTCATTGCAAACTCACCAGGCCAAGAATCACAAGAAACGATCATGTATAGCTCGAGATATCTGGATCGAAAGATTGTTATTTGATCTAAAAAAGTCTAGCTCTGACGAACGTGAAAACGATCGACCCAGTTTCGGTCTTTCTCGGTGGAACCCAACCGCGATATACATCCCATAGCCCAATGTCCAAGCTATGCCATGATAGACTAAAGCGGCCAAGACCTTGCCTAGAAGCCACATTTCCGACCTTGCCAATTGCCTCCATAATAGCCTTTGAGGACTAGAAAGGGGACTCTGAGTCCCACGTTGGAAAACAAGTGTAAGAAGGGAGGCTCACTTACCTATAAAAGGGACCTCCACCCACTTGAATCATCATCTCATTACAACATCTTGTAATCAACTTGGGCCGCAAGGCCCAAACACATAGTAAAGCTTCAAGTGGATGTAGTCTCCCCCAAAGTGGGAAATGAACCACTATACTTCTTATGTCTTGCTTACTCTCTCTCTCTCTTTTTATTTCTCTAACATTAACTAGAGCCTTTGGTTCTAACGTTAACAATGGGGAGAACCAATAGTAGCTTCCCAAAAAATGTTGTACATACCAACTGATACTTGACTAGCATAAGGTTTCGTACTAAACACCACAGCCTGCAAGGCCACCTAACTGCCACATCATGGGCTGGGTCTAATACCCACCATGATGGTACTCACAATGGGTGACAAAGGTCCCTGGTCTGCCCAGTAGAGCTCACAAGATTATACACCAGAACCTGCTACAACCATGAAAGGATGAACTGCATCCTACATCAAAGAAATGGGAAACACCTTTCCCATCCTGAAGTATATAAGTCAGACTCAACCACCTTCAACAGGGTAATAACTCCTCCTTCATTACTATTACTCTGTCAATTTACGTACATAGCCTGACTTCAGCATCGGAGAGGCATAAACCTTCCGGTACGGTTTATACCTCTAACATTGTGTACTCTATTTGACAGGGTCTTGGAGTTATCTTCGTACCCGCTGGAGGTATAGCATTTTGTGTGGCAATTCTAGGAGAATCACCAGAAACAAATGCAATGCGGAAAATAAATTGCCTTTAACAAACTACTGATTAAAGAATCTAGATTCTGTATCAAGAGCTAGCCCTGCTTAGCTAAATTAAAATAGGTCCTCCTCCCCCAAAAAAAAAAAACACACACACACACAACCTTCAAAATTGGGCACAAAGTTGATGAAGCTCCTGAACTAGATTCTGAGGCAGAAGATAACAGTTAAAAGTATATAAAGGCATTGCTTGAGCTACAACTTTAATAAGAACCTCACTGCCATTTATATTTTTTGAAAGAGTATCTTTAATGTAAGCAAAAGTATCAAATTTGGACCTGTCCACCAAAGTTGGAATGCCCAAATACTTCTCATGCCTACACCCCTAAGATCCCCGCCATGGTTTGTTGCAATGGAGGAGGGACATTGCCGCTAAGGACCACATTACTTTTCTGCAAGATAATCTGTTGACCGGAAGCTCTCTCATAGATATTTAACATATTCCGGATCAAAGAGCAATCCTATGGTGAAGTGTTAGAGTACAACATACTATCATCAGCAAATAATAAATGACTGATCTCAGGTGCCCCGTCACAAATCTGAAGTCCCTACCAGTGACCAATAGCTGCATAACTAGAAATTAATAAGTGCTGACAACCCTTCAACACATCATAAAAATAAATATGAGGAAATAGGATCACCCTACCATAGATCCTTTTGAAGTGTAACAAATCCTCTTGGTTTCCCATTTATGAGAAAAAAATAACGTACCATCGACAAGCAGAACATAATCAAATCCACCCAGTGAGATACAAAGCCCATTTTGATCATGCTTTTCCTGAGAAAGTCCCATTCCAAAATATCATAATCCTTGCTTATGTCCAATTTAAGAGCCAAAAAACCTTCTGAACCCCATCCTAGCTTGTGCATGTATTCTCACTTCACCTTCTTATTTTGTTATTTCAGTATTATATCTTCCATTTTTTCTTGAAAATACAATATATTTCCTTTTATATTTCTTTAAAAATCAGCTCCAACGTATACAACAATTGGTACTCAGGCAGTCAGGCATAAGATTGATGTACTAAACCCTAATTCTAGAAAAAGTCAATCTATTTTAGAGGACTAGAACCCTTTCTTTGTTGTATAAATAAAACCTAAAATATTTGTTAATTACGCTCAACCACATTCTCTCATGATTGTTGTGTGTCTATATTTACGTAAGCCGCAATTTTAGTAGAAAAAGTCAAAAGTATTGATAATATAGACAGTGCATGGTTTACTCTTATTCTTGACATGTAAGATGTTAACTAGTTTTGTACCTATATATGCTTGCGTAAGTTTATGTTTCTCAATCAAAAGAATGACGAATTAAATATATCTTGTTTCTTATTCTCACTCAACCTTTCTTTTTTGTTATTTCAGCATTGAATTTTCCATTATTCTCTTTAGATTACGATATATTTCCTTGTATATTTATTTACAAATTAGCCCAAGGTACAACGCACCTAGTACTCTGGCATAAGATCACACACTATATCATAATTTCAAAAAGAGAAAGTCAATTCATTTTAGAAGACTAAAACCCTCTATTTCTTGTATAAATAGGACCAAAATATGTGTTGATTATTTGTACCACTCAAATTCTTGATCAGGCTTTTGATTTCATAATATTGGAGAACCATGATGCTAGCACTGCAATGCCTAACGAAAGCTTCAGTAACATCGAATCAATGATCTACCAAACAAACTATGAGGTATTAATTTCTAAAACCACTCATAGTTGTATCCAAATTTACTTATGCATTAGGGATTGATGACAAATGAGTACCCATAGGCATTGACCACTTATCAACTTCCTTCCATCCTCCCCTATAAGGAGAATAGAGGATTGATGGTAACTTTTGGGGTACCCATATACCTATTTTCCATCTCGGTCATCGTTAGGTATTTGTTTACATTTAGATCTAATTGTTATTGTTTTTTTTTTATGAGATTCTGAACTGCTTAACAATTTGTTTTATAATTTATGTTTTTCAAAAAATCCATCCCTTCACAGATCTTTATATATTTGTTTCTACCCTAGCGATATCTAATTGTTTGATATTCTTAAGTACATGTCTATAGTTCTAATCTTTTCTTCTATAGTATTTTGTTTTCTTATGATTGGTATGTGTTGGATTTTTTTTTTTTTGTCTCAATAGTCTACATCTTCTCCTAGATATTTTGTTTTTTTTCTCTTTATTTTGAACTTTATAGAGTTTTTTATTTAAAAGAGTTTATTACATATTTTCTTTATTATATATGACCAGTATTTCATTACTATATATCTTTTATAATGCTATAATTAGAAAAGCCTCATTTAGATTTTCGTTCTAGGCCTCTGAAAATTCAGGATCAACCCTGATCATAGCTTTTGACTTAGCGGAGAACAGGTTCAAGGAGACATCACCATTACCATACTGTGGACCTGGTGGTAGCTATGAACTCACCTCCTTTAGAATCAAAACTGCTAGAAACTATCTCTTTGTACATTCTAGACCATATACTTTCACTCTTAACATACGGGTGATGAAGGAATTTGGGGTTAGGAAATTTTGGACTAGAGTCTTACATATTCCTTCAGAGGTTATAGGTCCAGACTATGGATATGGTGAACACAGTTTGAAACCTCTATGCATTTTGGATAGTGGCGAAGTTTTGATGGCTCATGATGCAAAATGCGTGGTATTATATAATCCCAGGGCAAGGACATTTCAAAAAATTATTTAAGAGGACAAATATGATTCTTCGATCGAAACTGTTACTTACGAGGAGACTCTAGTTTCACCAGTAGCAAAAATGCTGGAGTTGGAGGAAATGTAAAGCCAACATTAGAAGATATTTCAGTGGGTCCTTAACCCAAAGCACCAAAATAAGAAAAAATTATCTCACTTACCCGAGCAACAGATTTTTGATCTCACATACACAATTTAACTTCAAATAACCATTTTATCCTCAATCCAATTAAAGAATTACAACCACTGCCACTCAACATCAATCTCTCTCTCATCCCAAAGTGACTCACCCAATTCTAATATGGTCAAATTATTTTGAATCAATGTTTTTCCTTCTATTTGGTGACTTCAGTAATAGTAATTAGGGTCCCCACAACCCCCTCTCCCCTTTTGTTATCCTTATGTATTGATATTATCATATCATATTAGGTAATAAATTTATTGCCTTCATTGATGAAGAATTGAATTATTTCATCCAATAATTTTAGTAATATTCAGCTCTGGTGCAATCTAATGAACGATCCTTATTTTATAAGCATACACCAATCATACCGATTATAATAATACTTGATATTCAAACTTATAAGAGTTAGAGATGGTCAAAATAATAGTCCTTATTATTTGCATGAATAGTAATTACTGGGTTAGAATTTATTCCGGATTTATTTTAGCCACCAAGGTTGGAGATGACCTTAGGGTGTCACAAAATTTAAATATTATATGTGAAGAAAATTGGTATTGAACCAAAACATCGAAAATTCTTCTATACACAGCGGTGTAAGTACACATACACCAATTATGTAAATTCAGCCGTCCTTATGTGGAGTCCGTTATTTATCACTCAAAACCATCCAATATTAACAGTGCGTGTATCTTCACGCCGTGTACTGAACACTCTCACCCAAAACATAAGGATGAAAGGCAAAGTAAAGTACCGGTGGTCTTAAGATTTGAGAAATAAGATCAAAACCAAAGCTTATACCAGAAAGGCATGAAGCAAAGCTTTCTCTAGCCAACAAACTCTTGAATCTGAAGATGCTGTGCAGCAGCAACCGAAGAGGCATACTTTCTTTTCTTCACTCTAATGCTCCTCCTGTTGTTTCCGTCAGCAATTACATGGCCTAGCTTGTTTCATTCTCAATCCTCAAACCCAACCAAATCTAGAGAAACACATCGAAATCGACCCAAAGTGAGTAATGTTAAGGATGACTTGAAAGTGTTCCACGAAATGCTTCACTCGCGTCCTCTGGTCTGTTTCACCCAGATATTGGGTCAACTAGTTAAATTGAAACAGTATTCTGGTGTCATCTCTTTGGATAAACAAATGCTTCTGTGTGGAATTGCTCCTAATGACTATACTCTAAACATTATCATCAATTGCTATTGCCATTTGAATCAAAATGGGGTTTAGCTTATCAGTCTTGGGATAATTCTTCAAATTGGGTCTCCAACCACATGTCACCACCTACACTACTCTAATCAATGGCTTTGTTCTCGAGAATCAAGTGGTTGAGGCAGCGCAACTTTTTCACAATGTGATTACTTTTAACAGACTAATAAAGGGCTATTCAAGAAGCAGAAAAGTGTTCTCTAAGATGCAAGGTTGTGGCCAAGTTTCAAATGTTCAAACTTACACTGTTATACTTGATGGCTTGTATAACAACCAGCAACTTTCTACAGCAATAATTGCTTAAAGAGATGGAAGCCAACAAATTTGAACTTAATATTGTAGTTAAAATATTTTTATTGAAGGTCTTTGCAAAGCTGGAAGAATTGCTTATCAACAAATGTAGTTCAGACTAATGTGAGAACATACAATATAATGATTAGTGAACTTTATCATCGTGGCTTGAAGCAGAAAAGTTGCTGAGATCAATGGGAGGGAAAGACTGTCCTCGAGATGATTGTACATATAACACCATTATCCAAGGGTTGTTAAATAACAGTGAGACATCATGGGCTATGGGAACTCATGAAGAAATGGTGGGTTATGGTTTCTCTGCAGATGTATTAACTATGGAATTGATAGTTGGTTTATTGTCTAAGAATATTATAGATCCAGCTTTGTTGTCGTTCTTAAAAGATGTATGCTATAGTTGATTTGAACAATTGAAATAGATCTCACTTTCTTAGTATGAGAATGATTTCTGCACTTATTGAAACCTTGGATGTACTATATACATTATCTATCAGCATTCCAATTCTTAAGTCAGATAATATTTTAGCAGTCATATCCTTATCTAGCTATATAACTTGTAACTTTCATTGCTATTGACTAATTCTAGCTAGATTGATAAGCTGCAAATTATATGGTACAATACTAATCAGTAAGATTTATGAATATATAGATTAGAGGTATTAGGAAATATGGTAAATTGTGTTTATGGAGAACTTTATCATAGAGGTAAAAGGACTGCAGTATGTAGTCATATAGAAATTAATTTAGAATAGTAGGATGTATTTTCATTTTCAATGTATTGTTTTTCTTTTGGTCTGTATAATCTTTCGAAATTCTATGGCTTTGGTAGAATGTAGTACACCTGGCTATGTATATAAAAGAAAGATACTTCCCATACCGTATATATCTGCCATGTAAGTTAGCAATGGATCAGAAGCTCACATGTTACAGAGCATCCCTCTCATGCTCTGTAATTTAATTTCTCAGATAAGTAGTTATGATTTACTTGCCACTTTTTCAGCAAGTAAAAGATGCCTTATACAAGTTGAAGAACATCGTCGGTTAATCATCAAACAGGAATTGGAAAGTACTAGTACTGAGTTGGATGACTAAATGACTTCTGAGTTGGTTGTATTCTACAAATTAAGATATTCATCTTGTGGTGAGGTCCTAAAAGAAACCTGGTCACCCATTTATCTTGAGTAACATTTGGGATAAAAAAAAAAAGGGCATTCCTGGTCTCATCTCAAAAATTTCAAAATGTGACAAGTCATCACCTCTTGGGAGAGATGGAGAGATCCCTGACTAGTTTACTTACAAAAAATCATGTTTGCTAAAGAAAAGTGAACAGTGAACACAAAGCAACTCAAATGTTCTATTCCGTTGAAGAAAAGTATTTGCCTCAACACCTTTTACTGCATCATGCTATTAAGTACCAACAGGAATTCCCATAATCACTTCTATTTTTCTTTCATTTTTGAAACATTAAACACTTCTGAATCCATTATCGAGGTGTTGTACATATAATCTCATGATCCCAGTTAGCAGTTCCAAATTAAGAAAAGAAACTTCAATGCCCAAATGATTAGAAATTTTAGGGAAAAATTCACCAACGGTGTCTGGACACTTAGGGGACTTTAAGAATGATACCTGAACTTACAAAGTTATCAATGTGATACCTCGACTCATTTTTTCGTATCAACATCGTACTCACGACCAATTTCTGTCACAGAGCTGTTAGATCTTGCATGTGCGATACACGTGAGTCACTTAATGAAGACAAAAGGACCGCTTTACCCTCAAAAGTTTTTTTTCCCCTTTTCTTTTCTTTCTTTCTTTCTTTATTCTTCTTTCTTTCTTTCTTTCTTTATTCTTCTTCTTTTTTGGTTTCTTTATTCTCTCCTTCTCTCCTTGCCAACACCACCGCTTTGGAGAACCCACCATCGAACATGCAGGAAGAAAAGGGGGGAGAGCCACAACAACCTCCACCACCGCGCAACGACGTCGTCCTCCGCTGCTTCTCGATTGGGTATAGGGATAAGGACTGCTTCTTCCTCCACCGCCAGTGAAATTGTGGAGGCTCAAGGCCACATTCTAAGGGCCACCGGCTGGAAGGATCGCTACAGCAAGGTTTGCACCACCAAAGGCCCCAGGGACCGCCGCGTCCTGCTCGTCGCCCACACCGCCATTCAATTCTATGACTTGCAGGAGCGGCTTGGATATGACCGGCCTAACAAGGCTGTCTATTGGCTAATTAAGAAAGCCAAGGCCACAATCGACTAGCTGCCGCCGTAGAACTCGAACTAAATTTCTGTTCAAACAACATTTTCTCCGAAGGTGCTGATATCCGCCGCACAGGACACGCAGAACTTGAGCCTCCATTTCTCGATGGTGGAGGCTCCGAGTTCTTTTTCTGCTAATCGACAGCACAATGGTGGGTAGCAGTGGAGTGGCGGAGCTGGTGAATCAGAACAGCTCGAATTTTTTGCAGGTGAGGATGGTGTGGAGGCCGAAGTTGCTGATCTTTGTCTGCCTACAATTGCCTCTGATCGAAGTTGGACTAAAGGCCGAAGTTGTCAGCTAAACCGATGAAGTTGCAGGTGAGGATGGTGTGGAGGTGGTGTTGTATGTCAAGAACAACGGAGAGGATGGAGGGGTGGGATTGGAGCTGTGATTTGAGAGTGGAGGGCTGGCGGGGTCTGAGTTTCTGATCAAGAGTGGTGGCCGCCAAGTCATTGGCGGCGGCGAGGGGGGATGAACTCAGAGTGAGCAGTGAAGCCTCAATGTACAATTTCAATTTGCTGTAGGATTTGAAGTTGGGGGAACCAGAAACATCTGCGGTGCATGAAGGTGGATTGCGACGCAGTGGTAGTGTTTGATCGGCGATTGGCGGTGAGAATCAGACGAGCAAGATGATTTGAACCTTGATGATTCAAATCAAGGGAAGAAAAAACCAGAAAAGAAGAAGAAGAAGAAAGAAAGAAAGAAAGAAAGAACGAAATAAAGAAAGAAAGAACGAAGACAAAAGAAAAAAAAATTGAGGGTAAATCGGTCTTTTTGTCTTCATTAAGTGACTCACGTGCATCGCACGTGCAAAATTGGGAAAAATTCACCAACGGTGCCTGAACACTTAGGGGACTTTAAGAATGATACCTGAACTTACAAAGTTATCAATGTGATACCTGGACTCATCTTTTCGTATCAACATCATACCTACGACCAATTTCCGTGACTCACGTGCATCGCACGTGCAAAATTTAACGGCTTCCGTGATGAAAATTGGTCATAAGTACGACGTTGATACGAAAAAATAAGTCCAGGTATCACATTGATAACTTTATAAGTTCATATATCATTCTAAAAGTCTCTTAAGTGTTCAGACACCGTTGGTGAAGTTTTCGTAAAATTTTATGTATTTATCTTTGAAATCTAAAGCAGTATTATAAGTATAACTATAAAGATCCTCATTAATACGTAACTCAATTGTATACCACCAGTTATAAACACCAGAATAAGCGATAGGCCAAGAGCACGTCCACGAATGGTCATAGATGGTTGTTTTAAATACAAGTTATGCCTTGGAATGAAAGACAATTCCGAATCCACTGCCTCTCCATGGGTGTCTGGTAATGTAAGGGTATGATCGGTGATTCGACAGCAAAAGCAATAAGAAATCCATCATAGAATGGTTAAGTAGTTGGTTAAATGGTACCAATGAGAATAGTAATTCACTATTCTTAACAATAGGACGAGGAGACATCTTCGTTGAGAGCGAACAAGGAACAATATTATCTAGACGGGTGAATCAATTGACCTTAAACCAACAATGATTATTTACTATTGCTATAAAACAAGCTCGTACGTTATCTCCGTTCTTATTAATGAGAAACAATTTGAAAGAAGAGAGTCAAAAACCACTCGAACTACTGGTCTTAGATATATAATTTCATGAGAAAACAACGTACTAGCTAAGTAGCTAGTAAACTAGAAAATATAATCCAAAGTAAACATGCCTAGAAATTGAAACTACGGTAAAAATATGCATCTTCCTACACTAATAATCAGCCTGCAAGAGGATTGTGCACCTGCCCCATGAACAGCACCGTTCTGGTTCTGTTTTCCGTTATGAGAAACATGAAGGGGTGGTCAGCCACTAATTCTTCTATCTCTTTAGGTTTGGAGCAGTCACCATCGCAATCCCACATTTGAGCACAAGTAGCAGCTGCAGCTGTTGTGCCATTTTCATCAACGTCTATTACAGATTAGTGAAATATCGCCATTAAATCACAATCATCCCCCAGCCCTAATTTCTTCAAAACACCCGAAGCTTCAAACCCGGATGAGATCTTAAACTTTGGAATCAAGAATTTCTTCATTCTAACAGTCATAAAACTATTAAGATGGCAGTCTAGAAACCCGGACTCGGAACAAACTCTCTCAGCCAAAGCCGGCAACCCATCTCTTGCATCCGGAAGTAACCACAACATAGAGAAAGATCTGGGGTCTTATTCGTATATGCCATTGTCAAAATCCTCTAAAGCACAATCTCTGTAAGGAAGACTCAAGACTTTAAAGCCGTCAAAGGCAGCGATTGAGTGGCAGTGACTACTAGTCATGAAAGGCACTCGGTACTCCCTTAACCGAGTCCCCGTTCAGAAGATGAAACTTATGGTTTTTGGAGTTTGGTGGTTCATAGAAAAAATCGTCGTACCAAGCTGGTTTGAAGTACAAGGCATTTGCAAATATGAGACACACTCCGCTATCGACTGAGCCAGGAGGAAGAATCTCAGGGATAAGGCCTTTGGTCTCTTTATCAACCCATGAGTTCACTTGGATTCTCACTTGTTCCGGATCGGTTTTGAAATCGACTTGATTTAGAGCCGCCTTGTAAGAATCCAACACGACTTGTTTGTAGGAGTCCTGCAGAGGAATAAGACTCGTCGACCCAGAGACCGTTTGTAGAGTTCAAACGTGGCCCGCCTCTGCGGGGTGATTTGGCCAAAACGGAAGTGATGAGATTGAAGGCGAGGGAATTGAGGTCGTCGATGGACTTGGACTTGAGAAAGGAAAGAAACTGGGGATTGTTTGTCCGGGCGGCTACTAAGCTCAGGACGATGTGGATGGATAGAGGGGAGAAGATCATGTTCTTGTCCTTGAATTCAGATTCAAGGAGTTGCTTTGTTATCTTCAGTGCCACATCGGTTTGGTTGCTGATAGGTTTTCGGAGAGCTTCCGAGCTTCGAGATCTTTGTAATCCATTATTGGTTGCTTGTTCGATCTTTATTTAGAGAGCAACTTCGTTGTGGATGAAGGTGAAAGGAGAAGAGCGTAAAGGCCGTATATATAATGAATCTGCTAGGGTTTTTATCGGTTTAGGCTTTAATATGGCTCATATACCAAATAGGAAAGGGAAAGTAGTTTCGGGTTTCATATATTAAGGATTCGTGTGCCCAACAGTAAAGGTGAAGGAGTAAAGTATATAAATAAGTGATCGAGTTTCAAAGTTCAAATTCTTCCATCCTGCTAGATCTCCGAATCGCACATCCCAGTTATCACATATATTTTTTTTTATTAAGTACAATTAAAATGGACACTGACACTGATTCTTTAGGTTGAAGGTTTAATATGTGTTGGTAAGTAGCTAGTAAACTAGAAAATATAAATCCAAAGTAATCAAACATGCTTAAAAATTGAAACTACATTAAAGAATATGCATCTCTTCCTACACTAATAATCAGACTGCAAGAGGATTGAGCACCTGCCCCATGAACATCACCGTTCCCGTCATGTGTTCCGTGTTCCCTTATGAGAAACATGAAGGGGTAATCAGCCACAAATTCCTCTATCTCTTAGGCTTAGAGAAGTAATCTTTGCTGCGATACATATGATCTTATTAGTATATATGCACGCTCGCACTGAATCCCGGTAAAAATTAGCAATATATCAATGCAATCAGATGTACGTGAATACACTTGGAAGAATCAATTAAGTCATGAGTTACATTTAGTACTTCACGATGGAATGAGTTTGAATGCCACCTCTTTTCTTGTTATTCGCTTTTGCATGCTTAATTATGAGAACAAAAAGCTCATATCGCTATATATTTGGCCACCAGGTTTGGAAATACTGCAATATGAGGGTCCCTGGTAGTTGCTAACTTGCTATACAATGAGGGTCCTTGAAACAGCAATTAAGAGACGGTATCATAAAAACAAGACCATATCATAGTAGAAACTTAACGTCCAACAAATTTTGGAGCCGAAAAGAACTCACTTGAGATTAGATGGAATAGCAAGAAACCCAAATGCAATTAACCTCCCATATCTTGGGTATGACTATTGCACCAACAAGGAAAGTTCATTAGCGTGCTTTCCAACACTAACCTCTTCTTCTCCGAAGCTAGATCGGTCTTGCCGTGGGGAAGAGGAAGCCATCCAAGTTGAACAACAGAGGTAAGAATATGGTAGGGCATGCATGGATCGGATTATATATATGATTAATCGAAGTTGTCCAGTGCAAAATGACTAATCCAAGTCTATCACAATGGGCATGCATGGATTATATATATGAAACATATACAAGCTCTTTCCAAATGCACTTCCTGTAGAGAACCAGATAAAGATCGAACCATGTATATATGTATATATTAACATGAAATTACATATGTATAGCATAATACAAGTCGACTGGGAATACAAAAAGGAAGAGGAAAAGAAACCGTCTGTTTACTTTAGCCTTTTCTTCTTAATTTACCAATGCCCCACTGAATCAATCTGATCTTGTGGCTGTAGCTGTTTTTGAATTGAGCTTGGTGAGAAAGGCAACGAAAATGCGGGATCATGATGATGAGTAGTGATGAAAGAAGTCGGTTGAGACATGAGACTCGTGGATGAATATACACTATACGAATTAGGTATACTTTGTTGCTCTTGTTCTTGTTGTACTACTTGCTGTTGCTGTAGCCTTTGCTCCAATCTTTGTTGCTTTGGAACATTTAGCTTCTCCCCTTCAAGCTCTCTATATTTTTGGAGGTACAATTTCAGAGGGTGCACGTAATCCTCAAAGCCTAATGTTGTGATAGCCCATATGATGTCTTCGCCGTTGATGGTCTTCCTCTTTTCCCTTTGACATTTATCAGAGGCTTCACCCGTGACAAAGCTAATGAACTCGGACACACATTCTTGGACAGTCTCTTTTGCATCTTTCGAGATTTTTCCATTGCCCGGAATCACTTTCTTCATAATGCGACCCACATTCGCAATGGGAAGAAACCTGTCTTGTTCTTTATTGCTGCTGTGGTGGTGATGATTGTGATTGTTACTGCGATTATGATTGTGGTGAATATTAATGTTGGAGTTGCAGCTACTAGCAGGAGTGCTGCTGTTTAAACATGGGTTTTCAGGGCTTCCTCCATTTGGACCATTTAGCCTATTATTTCCATGGTTGTCATCTTCCATATCTCTTTTGGGATTAATTGGTCTGAGCTCTCAGAGCTTTTGGAGGATTTTGATTGGTATTTGTATAGGCTAAAATAAAATGGAAATAAAACAGCTTAAAAATAGGCAGGTGAAGAGGGGAAAACTAAAACAAGGCACCAATTAAGTCCCTGGGACTCGCTCTCTCAGAGGGGTAGGTAACCAACTGCCATCACCTAATCTTAAGCAACCATTGTCCAAAATAAAAATCACCTTAACGTGGCATGTTTTGATCGAGTAAAAGTTTTCTTAGAATTGGAACTACGCAACTCAGTTAGTAATTTCATAAGATAAGACGAGATGTTATTCGCTTTTCAAAATAGTCGTCCGGTACTCCTTTATGACTGTTCAGTATATAAAGACTTCAAGAGTGTGAAAAGTGATAACTACAATTTCATACATAAAATGCCATAAATTCACTTTGGTGAAACCTGATTCAAGAAATCTACGCAAACACTGTTCATTTTTTATTAATATTTCTATTTTACAACACATGTCTACCCTCACCCGACTCAATTTATGTTACTCGAGTTGGGGCTGAGTAATAGGCAACTTCGATGTATGGCATCTATACATGAAATGACACTGGCAGAGAGAGAGAGAGAGAGAGAGCATTTCAAAATGAGTGGATTCACTCCTCAAACTTTAAAGCAATAGGTTTTGCAATAGCAAGAATTTGTTTGTTTAAAAGACTAGTGATGTAATATTACAGTGGGATACACCAACATCAACCCTTAGACGATGAGGTCACACCAAATTGATACAAAAAAATTAATAAACACTGCAAGACCCTAACTAAATGATACATAAGGCTAATATAAAGTACAATTGCCACGAATTTGAATTATCAACCAAAACAAAAAGAATGTGTAATCCCCTTGGAGATGCCAACCAGCTCAAAGCATGCTTAAGCAATGGCGTACTTGACTGTCTCCGACTCTTTAGGCCGCCACATGGACTTCTGCACACAAAGCAATCCCTCCTTGTCCTTGGAATAGGTCATGCGAACCTCCCACTGCATAGACTTCAACATACTCTCCAGCTCATTAATAGTCTCAACATTGTCCCGAACTATAAGTTTTCCCTCTGGTCGAAGGATTCGATCAACCTCCGCAACTACAGCAACTAAATTGCACCTGCCACTCATAAACCAGTGCAAAATTAGACAAAGCATAAAGAAATGGCACATCCGGTGATTGCTAAGCTGCTGAGAAGTTGAGAAATGGAATTATATACCTCTTTTTGAGCAGTGAAAACAGATGGTCTGCGTGGAGAAGATCATAAGACCTGGGATAGGTGCTAAATGATTCACACCAATCATGATACATGCCAAATAGACCTCGCTCATAAATTATGGGCAGGGTATCTGGAGAGTCTATTGTGACTATATTCATGACCCAAACTTTCAAATCTTTCAGAGCCGCAGCAAATCTGCAGGCACGTACAACCAGAAGTCAGAATAAAAAAATAGGCAAAAGAACTTGATACAATCAGCTACCATACATAAAATTAATATCCAACCACACCTCTGACTCCTCACTTATACATTGCATTGGCAAGGCCAACAAAAATAAAGACAGATGATCAGGTAGAAATTCAAAAAAATAGTTGGTTCATTTGTCCATCGATCAAGCAAAACCCCCAAAACAATGACATATCAGAGGAAAAATGCACTATAAAATATAACATTTTAAGAAGGATACATATTGCTTACCCTCCATAAACAGATCTCATGTCCATGACATTCCTAATAGATGACCAGTTAATGCCCATTCCAGTTAAATAAGACTTGTTCACCACGCGTTTCCAGTGCTCATAGTCTGCAGCGAAATCCTCAGGAGCTGGTTTTCCGTAAGCTCCAGTCTGCGAACTTAACAACCAGTAAGGTACCTTGTCCAACCTCGCTGGCCATTGCTCGGGCCACTGAGACCCACGCTCTGACGCATCTACAGGAACTTTGTGCAAGCATGCTTGTAATGGTACTTTCCTGCACACAAGAAACAATTCATTTGTATCAGAGGGATAATAGTAATCCAATTTCCAATTAAATCAGTCAGTGTTTAATTCTTTAAAATTCTAGAAACACAGAGACAATGGCCATCTCATACGTAAAAGAAGTTCAGCAACGTCATAAAACTAGGTAGTTTCAACAAGAAATATTACTCAGCTACAACAACAAATAAGTGGGAAACGTTTTTCCGATTTCTTTAGTTGGTAGGAATAAAATGAAGTAACAGAAATATAATGACTACCATGCTGCATTCGGATCATCAGACTTGTCACAGATAGGAGGCTCATTTTGTGGTCTTTGCTCGTAACATTCATTGGTGGTAGGTTTTCTGTATATAGCTGCACCAACTCCATTTATTGTATCCTTATTAATTGAGACAAGTTCCCAACATATCTTCTTTGTTAGCTCCTTCATGGCTGCAGATGATTCGACAAATTTTGACTTATTAGAATATATCAACCAACTCAGGTTCAAAAGTTCCAGAGATGTCAAGTAATAAATTTTGCACCTTCCCATATTTCAACGTCTTCACGTTTCTTCTGATATACTGGGGTAGCAGACCACACAAAGAAACCACCAGGTCTCAACACACGATTCAGCTCTAATAGAAGCTTACCACCTGCAAATCATGCTTAGAGGTCAGTCTCCAAACAAAAAGAATTGATTAAACAAGCGGCCTACACATTATTACTATGTCAAAAACGGTCGGCTCAACATTATAAAATTCCAAATATAGAAACTCCATCTGATTCTTTCTTCAAAATCAGTATTCCTTCATTGAAGATGTAATCATGAAAAATAGAAGACAATGCAAAACATGCAGACGAATGAGTTCTGAAATCTGCACTTGGAATCATTTTCAGAAAATAAGCCTGAAAACGACATCAAAATAATATTTTTAAACCTGGTTCCAGTTTTCATCTCAGAAATCATAAGTTACCTAAGTGAAACTATTGATACATACTTCTTTTTAATATGTTACACTTTATTACCAGGAGAGAGAAAAACAAATATTACTCATACTAGATTCAGAAAACTCTGCCAAACAGGTACCTAATTTCTCGATGTGGAACTGCATTTTAAATAACAATCTAAGCCTGCATGACCTCAATTACCATCTTCTAAAATAATTAAAGAGTACCTTCTATATGCCAGGGAACCCTGCAGCGGGCACAGTGGACAACATCAAAAACTTTGCTAGGATAGGGAAGTCTCTGTGTGCCCATCACAGCAGATAAAGCAGGAATTCCTCTTTCTAGTGCAAACTGCACTTGCGCTTCATGCTCATCTTTTGGGGCAAACGACATCGTTAGGACATCTCTGTCAAATTGATATCCTCCAAAGCTTGCAACCCCACATCCAACATCTAATATGACACGAGATCGTTTTCCCCAGGCAATATCAGAAACAGACTGCAAGATAAACAGAACAAAGATTGAGATTCATTAACACTATGAAGAAAACATATTTAACTGTTTTGCTGCGGGCAAATCCCGTCCAAGACTCGGAATCATCCATACTGTCAAATAACTTATACAAATATAGGTTTACCTATAGCAAAATAATAATATCTAGATGATGGTTCTTGCAAGTAGGATCGAGTGGATTATCATCATTTATGAAACATCTGGTATCTTGGACGAAATAGAACTATGTTGACAAACAAAGGGAATCCAGAAGAAGGGCAGGAGAATCATACTAATGATGTGCCATAAAACAACCGTTCATTCCTAAATTCTATGATGGCCAAGAATGCATGTTGCTTTATTGCACATTCGGCTTTATAACTAACTTTTAACCACATCACTCTAGTTTGGAAAGTAAATTTTAATATGCAATGAACATGAATGTGGTCCTACTTCTATAGTTTTATAAGAGGGTTCCTAAAAATGCTTTCTGCATTAATTTTTTTTTTTTTTTTTTTTTTTTGAAAAAAAAAGGGGCTCAATGCAGCACCCAGAACTACTGAGGATTGAAGGATGTCCATGCATAAGACTGATGACTATACCTGAATAGTTGAACTATGAAACACCAGAGAGAGAGAGAGAGAGAGGATCAAATGACTAAGAGTATTCACCTCTTGTAGCCAATCTATATAGTGAAGAGCACCATGCTTGAATTGTGTTCCACCACCAGGGAAAGTAAGGTATTCGCCAGTGACTTTGACCCAGTTCTGGTGCCCCTTAACTTGAGCAAGTTTGGTATGGGGGACATTATAGTACCATATCTGCAAAATGCAACTTATTAGTTTATCCTAGGAAGGGAGAGATTGGGGTGGGAGAGAGGTGTGAAAATAAATTGCATATTGATTATGTTATGTACCTTTTCCCTGCTCATTGGCCACTCAATTGGGCGTTTATATCCTTCTGGAAGAGGAAGCAGGCAGGTGGGAGGCTCCTCCGGACAGTGCCTCTCCCGATGTTCATAATGCTTGGTACTGTGAAGACTCCTAATGGCTTGCAAATTGTCAAGGCATGGGATGAAATCAGGCCCAGCAGTTGAGTTACAGAGTTTCCAGTTGTAACTAGTTTGCTGGTCAGAAGATCGTTGAGCCTCCTTCTCATTCTTTGACTCTGTCGACTGAGTTGACCATGACCCATTTTGGGTTGCAGTCTCATTCAAAAGCTCTGACTGAGCAACGGAAGGAAATACCTCATTTGAAGTCTGGTTTACAGTCTGCCCATTCTCTGATTTCTCACTATCTTGCTCCTTTTCAGTGTTTTCCACTTTCTCGTCAATCTGAATATTCTCCTTCTCTGCATCCTTTGTTTCATCAGAATTCTCTGTTTTCTTCTCATTGTCATCATCTGATTTCTTTTCATTGTCACCCTCACCCGAATCATTCTTTTTCTCATCGTCACCGTCACTTTTCTTCTCTCCATCTTCTGAATTCGATTCATCATTTTCCACCTTAGACTCTCCCTCCTCTGTCTTACTTCCTCCATCTTCCGTTTCAGTTTTCGACCCATCTTCTGTTTTCTCCTCAACCTTCTCTTCAGTTTTCTCCTCAACCTTCTCTTCAGTTTTCACCTCGGGCTTCTCTTCCACCTGAGTAGCACCCTCGTTGTTATCTCCTTTCGTCGCATCCTCCGGTAAATCCCCCGGGTTATCTTCAAACTGCCTGTTGTTATTCCCCTCATTGGTCTCACTCACTTGCTCCTTCACCTCACTCTTGTTCTCCTGACCTACATCTACATTCTGAACCGGCACCACCGACGACGACGTCATCATCCAAACCCCCACCAAGCACAATGCCACAAACACCACAATGGTCACCGTCGAGCAGTAACTCGACGCCGACCTCCTATTATCAACTCTACTATACTTCCCTAACGCCATCTTTAACCCAACCACAATTATCCCCTAATAATCTACACCACCTGAAAAATCAAAAACCCAAATCACTTCAGATCAAACAAGATCCTCTAGATCTAGCAACACCACAATTCCCCAAAAAGCTCTAAACTTTCATAAAGTTACAAAAAATGAACAAATTCTAAAGCAAGAAAATTTCATACCGCAATCAAATTCTAAACTATACCCAAGATTACAATGACGCAATTCAAGAAGGGAAAGACATGAAAATTGAGAACGGATCTGCATCCAAGGTGTATGGGTTCGATGAAATCCCAGCTGAAAATGTGAAATCTTTACGGGGGTACGTACCTTGTTCGATCAGAAAATGCGTGGCGGATCTGAGGCGAGGCTAGTGCTCCATCGGAGAAAGAAAGAGAGCGACTTGATTTGATGGTTGCTTACAGCTTAGGGACGGTGATAATGGGATTTAATAGCAAACAAAGAGAGAGAAAGAGATGGACTTTCTTACTTGGTGATAATTATTTTATTGGATACTATTATTAAGAATCATTTATCGCAGTTCCAACTTTTTCTTCACGCGCCATCATACTTTTTCCTGCAAATTCCAGAGAGATGAAAGATTTTAACTCTCTCAGAAGAAAGAGGGTCTGTGCTGCTGTAAATCCGGCATTCCGGATAGAATTGGAAAGGGTATTTTCGTCCTTGTGTCAAATTAAGTAATTATTGTATTTTTTTAATCTTTTTCTTTATGAGAATCTGATTATTAGATCATTACTTGCTTAAATTAAGCAGTACGTTGAGTAAACCCCAAACATTAGCGTGACTTTAATTTATTACTATCACATGCAGGATATATTAACATATCAACTAGATCTCTTTTAGCTTTAGTCTCTTTCTAATTTTTCAAAAATTTGATCGCATTAAGTGAAACGATCGAGAAAGGTATGCGTCGAACGTAAAACTTATCCAATACCTTGTTACAATATGACTTAAGCTGACTTAAGCTTACAAACAAGTAACAATATCTCGCTTTTAGAGAAAGTATCTATTGCCCATCAACTTGACTAAGCATGAATTGTGATCCAAACATAACATACATCATAGAAAACATATAGAAGATGTACGTCTTAAAAGAAAATAAGCTTTAGAGAAATGAGGAGTTTATTGAGGTTGTGTGCAAACCAAGATGTGGAGAAGAATAGTATCACATTGGAAAGAAGGCACAACAACATAAGGATTATAAGTGATTAGATTATTTCTAATAAAATAGGTTCTTTTGGAATAAAACCTCATAGATGTTGACGTTGATGTGGTTAAGTGGGACAATATATGTTGCCGCAACAATTGGTATCAGAGAGGACCAGAATATTCATAATTTCCCCTAATTTTTTTCACTTAATTTTTTTTTTAAGAAGGAATTGATAGCATTAGATCAATAGCCTAAAAACAGCTAAAGTCTACATAACACTTACATAAGAATCCCGGCCAAGCCGTGAAAACCTATCGAAGCTAATGCAAACTAGTAGAACTCTAGGACGCTCACCATTAAGCAACCTTATGCAAAAAAACAAAAACCTCACCATTCTAAGGAAAGGAATCATTTATCTAACCCTTACATGTCAGGCACGCAATTGTGGTACATGTAAGATGCTAGAAACATCCTAGAAGACTCATAGAGGCATTTGCCCTTACACAAGCTTAATGTCCTGAAAAATAAAACCACTAAGCAATAACCGTCACGCTCCGAATTTGGAATAAAGATATTTGAATCAGAAACACGATAACATAACCAACTTTCCTAAATTACATAGAAACTTTTTTAATTTAATCTAAGCAACAATAATAATTCATAAGCGTATTCACAAGAAGGACTCAATCATTTGAGTCGAACGTTATCAACAAGTGTTTACAAAACTCGAGAGAACTGATATACAACTGTACATGCTCGCTAGGAGCATACCAAAAACAGCAGTGCACTAACAAAAATAGGTTCTGAACCTAACACTATTGCACTCCTCACCTCGATCTCAATCCTGATGATCATGATACGTAGGAAGAACCGCTACACCATGGAATAGTGCACGGGGATTGTAAACAACAAACCTCGTAAGCTTTTGAAGCTCGTATGAGTAATCTCAATTAAAATGACTCACGTCACACATGCTTATAATTTCTCAACTAGTGAGATAATTAAAGTAACAATATTCAACTCCACACCCAACCAAACATACAATCACACTAGGTAAAAATTAGTAATCCCTGCATAGAAAATTAGTTTAGGAGATCATCAAATTCACATAATTCAAATCATAACAACTCCTGCATATAGTTTAGTTCAAGAGATTAAATTAAGACAAACAATTCAAAAGGCAGTAACCCCTGCATATAACTTAGTTCAGGAGATTACATTAAAATCAAACCATTTAAATAAAACCGAAATCAATAATAAAAGCAAACAATACAAATAAAGCATAAATCACCCTTTCAACTCCATACAATGAGTCGTTTTCAAACTCGACAACCTTACCTTATAAGGGTAACATACATCACCAAAGTGACAAAATCATATTATTTTCAACTCTCAATTTAATATGAAATTCAAGTCCCTCCTTGGGGGCCCGATTAAAACCCCAAGGCGCTCTCCGCCACACTCGCTCCCGATTAGTCGAATCCGAGAACGTAAACAACACCCTTTGGCCCTCTGCCTCCTCTACCTGCAGACTCCCATTCACCCTCCATGCATTGTGAAACATCCCAAAAAAAGAACGAACCTTGAATTCCCTTGCAGTCAACAATTTCCCCACCATTAAGACATCAGCCTGTCTTAAACATTTTCCTTTGGTTGGGTGCAGATCAACTTGCTTCTTCCCCTCCGCGAGTGTGAGTGAGGAAGCCAAAAGTGCGGGCATGGCATCAACAAAGGTCATCTTGAGAGTCTGTTGAAAGTTGCAAAGAAAAAACCCTAACCCTAGCTCTGGTTTAGGAGAGAGAGCGGCGACTTTTTCTAACTTGTTTAACCCTTCGCTTAATGAACATATATAACTATTAAATTGAATAAAAAAAATCAAAGAGATGAGGAATAAGAAAAGGAGAAGAAAAAAAAAGACGAGAGAAAATGAAATATAATTAAAAGTGGATTGTGCACCGGTGCAACTATGCATGGAAAAGAAGGTTAACACAATGGGCTAAAGATCCATCAAGAACAATGGATCAAATTTTTCAATCCTTTTCTTTCCATAAGGGTCAAATGTGATGATATATAATATGATTGAATACTATTTAGTCTTCAATTTTTACTCAAAAAGTACTTCAGTTATTTCCCTTCTAATTTCGCACGTTTAGTCCATGTACTATCAATTTTGGACTAATAGATCAATTTTGTTACTGTCTGTCCAAAAACTATGTGACATTTCTGACGTGATAAATCTTTTCACGTCAAAAAGTCTATTATACCCTTACTTATTTTTTTTCCTTAATTTATTTTTTTCTCTTTTTTTTTTAATTTATTTTTAATTTTCTCTCTTTTTTATTTTTTGCTTACCCCTCTCTCCAAAACCCTCAACCTATTCTCTCTCCCAACCACCACCTCCCAACCACCAATCCATAAATTTCTGAACCAAATCCAAAAAAAAAAAAGGAAAAAAAAATACGGCTATTACCACCATACTATTTTCTTAGTTTACTCTATAGACATTTGAATTATTAAAACTATATTAGCCGAGTGCAAAATGACTAATAAGTACACAAATTTTCTAAAATCTAAATTTGTTAAGGAAAACTAAATACATAACCAATTGATTAAATACAAAGACTACTTAATATTTTATTGGATAACATTAATCTTTCATCTTCTCCACCAAATTTTAATTTTTTAATCTTTTTGCTGCCTCTTTCATCGAAATTCATGATTCCATTCTACAAAACTATCAGTTTTAACTTCATTGTCTTTGCAATACCCTTTGTGAAATACACAAAAAAATAAATAACAACAATCTTTTCTTCATTGCTCGATCATAGTTGGTAACTTAATCATCTTTTATCATGAATTAAAATAGATGAACCTTGAAACTGAAAGAAAAAAATAAAAAAATGGAAGTAATTAGATTATGATTTTATTAGGAAATTTTAATGTATTTTAGTTTTTTTATTGGTATAAATTAAATGATGTTCAAGTAAATCTAGAATATGGGTTTGGCCCAAACTCTAGGTTACTTGACCTAATGGTAATATGGTTTTAATTACAGATAATCTCGGAGAATCTTATAGATATCCATTCAATGTATTATTACATTTCCTTATACAATTCAGATTCTATGCATTGTAATCCTCTATATAAAGAGGCCTTTATTATCAATGAGAACACACAACAATTCTCTCTCAATTTCAGTTTTCCTTAAACACGTTATCAGCACGAATCTCTAACCATGAAATCCTAAATTCGTAACTTTCAAACCCTAGCAACCACCGCCGCGTATATTGAAGCCCTCAACCCCAGGATTCCAGAACCAACGGCAAAACCACCGGAACAGGCTTAAAAACTACCGAACCGGCCATCAGAAGAATTGAACTAGCCCTCCAAGATGAAAAAGAGGCAATCTCTGCCAGGTTCACAATCTTACAGACTGTATTTCATGATCAAACATAGTCACCGTCACCAGCCTAATACCAGCATCCACGAACCGGGACCACCTTCCCAGAAATCGGCCAAAAGGTGATTGAATAAGTAGCCAAAAACTCTTGCAGAGAATCCGGCAGAAGAAAAAAAAGAAAAGGGAGATGGCAGCCCAAGCTGCAGCTCACAGCCCAAGCCCAGAAGCTCAAGCCGCTGACTTCACTGCCTTCTGCCACGTCATCCAACCACATCATCAATGGTGTCACATCAGCACCAGTGCCACATCAGCACCAGCGACGGGTCACCTCCGATGACTTTTTCTGGCCAAAAAGGCGACTTTCCAGGCCATTTTCCGGTGGCTTGTTGACCATTTTCCGGCGACTTATGCCGAACAAATTTTTTGTCGACCTATTTCGTGGTAAACTTTTCTAAAAGTTCTTGTTAAGCCGAACTCTGGGGATTCGTGCTTACTCCAAGTTTGGAGCTTGTAGAGTCCTTCAAACTTAGAGTTTGTTGAGAAGCTATGATCGACCACAAACACATCATTGTTTCGATCTAATCCAATTCCTCTTGGAATCGGATTTCTTGGAAGCGATTACGCTTAGAAATCCTTAATTTCTTAGAAGCGACTACGCTGAGAAATTTTATATGTTTTCATGGTAGCTAGCCTTTTACGCTCCGAAACTAACCTTAATTTCATGTTCTCTTTCAGGATGAGTAACCTAGATGAGTAACCTAAATAATCGTGTGAAATACAAGCATGGTTCACTACATGAATCAGTTTGATCGCAGTTATGGTGAGTTTGGTGTGACTTACTGACCCTTGAACTGACTCTAATTCATGCCAAGTGAGTTTCTACGACCCTTGAACCGAAGTAGAAATATCATGAAAGGAAATTTCAGCCCTTGAGCCTTGAAAAGCCTTGGGTACAACATCTATCATCTTTCATAAATTGCATGTCAATTAAATTAGTATCTAGAGCATTGAATTAGCGTTAGGATTCATCCCTAACTACAAATCCCATATTTATATTCATTTTTTACTTTTCTTTCCTTTATTTAATTTAGTTGTTAGTTAATGTTTTCATTTAAATTCTTGCACTTTAGTTATTAGAAATGCAAATTACATTTTCATTGACACTTTCTATTTCATTGTAAGTAGTCATCACTAGACTCATAGCTTTGATTAGCCTTCAATGCAAACCAAAGCCCAGCGTTGCTACGCCTTGGTGTCTTATAGTAGCATTTTTTTTCTTTTGCTTATTAAGTGTCCTTATTTCTGCTTGCCCAAGAATTGTGGGTTAGCTAATAATCCCTGTGGTATGATAACTTTGGACATAATATTTCTCTATCTTGGCAATGATGCGTACGCTTATGTAAATGTGTATCAAGTCGTTTCACATAATTCGTAGTTACTGAGAAATATGAGTAAGATAATGTGGTGGAAAGTGAGTTTGAATTGAAAGCAGGATTTGGTTAATGTGTACCTATTTTCTGCGAAAAGTTTAAACTATTTTGTTTTTGTGGCTAAGAAATTGAGAGATAGTTTGAGATTTTGAATTGACAACATGATTTTGTATGTATAGTAGTAATGAGGTAGCTAATGAGTATAGAAAGTGATATTCGAATGAGCCGAAAGGTTCAGCTTTTTAATACACATTATTCAACTAATGAGTGGTGCAGTAGGTGTATAAATATTTGCCGTAAAAAGTAATATGCTTTCTATTTTTAGCTATTCTATATTTCTGTAGTTTCATTAATCAAGACTTGAGGGCAGCCTGTGAAGACCTGAAATTTCAGTTAAATATTTCGTAATTCAATATTTGTCAAATTATATGAATTATGAGTTGTGAGTGTGATTCGAATGTCGTTATTTGAGAAATTTGGTTTGTAATGATTTTAGTATTGAAATTTAACGTTATTTAGGGTTATTAAAATCGACTTATTTTTACGTAAGGAATTTGAGGAAACTTCCTTCATGAAAGTCGTAGAGCTCGTCGATACGAGTTCGTGCAAATGTGGAACGCAAGAATCAGAGTTCGTACGAAGAAGTTATAGCATTTAGAAAAGTTTCCAAATTAGGTATATATATAAATGAAAAGTTTCCGAAAATAGGGATTCTATTTTCAGTCGGTGTCACTGTTCATCATCTTCCTTTTTTCTCTCCCGTGCACGACCAACCACCAAAACAGAGCAAATTTTTACGGGCCCTTTTCTCACAGTTCCGGCCACCGTTTGACGCGAAACGAAGCCCAGATCGACTCTACTCCTTCCTGTGAGTCGACTGGTGGTCACGGTTTCCCCTCTCGTGGCGGCTACGCAGCGGTGGAACTCGAAATCCATCCGAGCCCTAAAACGAACCAACGACGATTTCTCCTAGCTCCGGCCACCAAAACTTGAGTTCTTTATCTTGTTGAACTCGTATTAAGGATTAGAACACGCAGCAACAAGACCCAGACCGGAAGTGAAGCTTTTGACGTCGAACGGAGCAACTATCGGAAAATTTCGGTTTTCCGGCGAACCGGACTGTTTTTAGGTATTTTCGACCACTTCCACTTGTTTTCTCACTTCGTGCTAGTTATGAAAGTTGCTCAAAATGATGAAACGAAGCGGATAAGCCGGACCCGACACCATTGGCGGTGGTCGGCGGCGGCTCTGCCCTAAACTCAGGCGGCCATTCCGGCTACCTCCGAGGGTACCATGAGTAGTTTCTGCTCATTTTTAAATTCTATATGTCGATACGATCATTTTGATATATACCATGTGAATTTTGGATATCGTATGAATTAGTTATGAATTTTACGATTTCGATCGATTTCGATAGCTCGATTTGTGATCTATGAAGTTTGGACCGTCCGATAGAATTCTAGTTTGGATATAATGATCGTAGGACTGTCTCGATGACCTTGTGTGGTCACGGGTGAAGATCCGACCGTTGGATCTTCATATAAGTGTGTTTTTGAAATTATACGCTAAGTTAATTATCGTTTTGATTAGGTGTTTGACGGATTTGTTAGCGGACGATTATGAATCGTATTTTGGGCTGTTTGGAGGTGAGTAAATCTCACTTGGTTCATTTACGAACCGAATTTCCTTAATTACGCAATTTATTTGCTATGTGTGAGAAAATGATTTTAAGAAATGAGTTTTAAAATATATTAAAAATGAATTTCTTGATTTTGCATCGTGTGAACTATAATTGGTATTTGTGATCATTCCCGTGTGGATGGTTGCTTATATATATATTTACGTGATTATATATTAAATGGTGTGACATTGAGGTGTGGAATTGTGATAATATGTTGTCGTTAAATGTTGATAATATGATTTTATTATGTTGTTAATATTTGATAAATGTTGGTGATAATCATGTTGATTTTGTGAGTTGAATAAAAGGTAGAGAAACGTAGGATTTCGAGGATCGAATGGTCAAGGATCTTTGGTTAATGATAACCGGAGTGTATGTGTTCTGAGGACAGGGAGGTCCAAAGTTGGACCGTTAAATAATAACGGGGATATATTGTTTTGAGGACATGAAATGGTCCAAAGTTCGCGGGTTACTGAGTAACCTGGAGGTGCCGTTACTTGACCCTGGGCCAAGGTGTCAGAGGTAACGAGGCAGTTAGAGCTCTAACGTGGGGCCAAAGTGGCGATAGCTGTGATTAGATGCCAAGTGGCGAGAGTTGTGATATGGTGATTGTGGAAATGTGTTCCATGTTGTTTTCTGTGTGTCGGTTTGATGTTTCTTTGTGGATGTTGAGATTGTTGATTGTTTACTTGAGTTAAAAGATTTGTGATTTAATAAATCCACTGTTCATTCTTATTTACTCATACGAGCTTCCAGAAAGCTTACCAGGTTTTGTGTTGTTGCAACCCCAGTACACTATTCAAACAGTGTAGCGGATAATCATGCAGGTCAGGATAATCAGGGTGGAGAGCGAGCTGCGTAGGGTAGCAGGGTCGAGACCAGTACTTGGTTTATTTTGGTGTGTTTTGTAGACTCTTATGAGCATAACATTTTATTTATGTTAGTATTGTAATAATTAACTCGAGAGATAGTTTGCTTCGAGGTTTATGTTATGATTTGTGAGATGTTGGTTTTGGGAAAAAAAATTCAGGATGTTATTTATTTAGTTGTATTCATGTTTAGGATTTGAATTTATTATTCGAAATTCGGGGCGTGACAGTTTGGTATCAGAGCGTAAGGTACATATTAAGTGATAAGTTAATATCTTCCGAGTGATGACCCGTCTGCAGCTGATCTCCATCGGGTGCTCTTCGTTATTAACAATGTCATTGGGTATGTGAGAGTTTTGGGAGTTGTCTAGAACGTTAGGACGTATTAGGAGTCAAATTAACCTGAGAGTTTTAGGAGTTGTCTAGAACGTTAGGACGTATTAGGAGTCGAATTAACCTCTTTGTGTTAGTAGCTTGCTTAATATGGACTTGTATTTACTTATGCTTTGATTTAAGTATTATACATGTATTAACCAGGTATGCTATGCTCCTTAGGTAATGGATATTGTGGAAGGCAGAGGTAGAGGTAGAGGCCGAGGTAGGGGTGAGATTCCACATGTGAGAGTACATGAGGAAGAGGTGGAGGTACCTTTTGTGGAGCAACCTGTTCCACCTGAGGTTGTGCTTAATGATCCCGCTCGTCTGTTAGTGTTGGCGAGGGACATTAATTGGTTGGGAGCAACTAAATTTGAGGGAGGCACAGACTATATGGTGGCTGATCAATGGATCGAGGATTTGCAAACCTATTTTGAGTTGATTGTTTGTGATGAGATCGAGAAGAGGAAGCTAGCCACTTTCATGCTCAAAGATGAGGCTAGGGTGTGGTGGAATTGCACTCAGAGGACTATTGATGTTTCTACCATGACCTGGGATGGATTTGTGAGGATCTTTAGAGAGAAATACTTCCTAGCATCGGTGAAGGAACCACTGGAGAGGCAATTTCTCTCGCTTACTCAAGGGAAGATGAATGTGAGAGAATATGAGGCAGAGTTCTCCAGGCTGTATCGGTTTGTGAAACCTTTAGATGCTAAAGACTTGGCTAAGAAGTTTCAGCGGGGGTTGAATGCCTCTATTGAGCGAGATGTGGCCATTATGGAGCTGAAGACAAAGGAGAAGATTTTAGCTAAAGCCCTGATCATTGAGTAGCAAAATTTGATCCACAAGGAGAAGCAGACAGTTGAGAGAGATTCTCAGGGAAAAGGGAAGGCAGTTGCAGGGAGTAGTGGGTCCAAGATTATAGAGGTGGGCTCTGGAAGAGGCAGCGGCCTTATTTTCATCATCAGGCTCTAGCCAGGATAGCAGCAGCACCTGTCCCTATTCAGGCACCACCTATCAAGCAAGTAGCACCAGCGGCCCCTATGAGGTGTTATAGCTGTAATGAGTTGGGTCATCTTGCTAGGAATTACCCTAAACTCAGGCCTAGGGCATGTTTTCGATGCGGACAGACTGGACATATTGCCAGGGACTGTACTCAACCTCAGATTGCAGGACAGGGTAACCAGCAGAGAACCTTAGCTCCAGCATCAGCCAGAGTATTTGCCATCGGCCAGAGAGGCACCGGGGTGGAAGGTACCTTATCTGTTTATAACTATCTTGCTAGAGTACTGTTTGATACGGGTGCTTCCCACTCGTTCATATCTAGTTCTGTGGTAGATGTTTTGGGTTTGACTGCTATATCGCTTACTAGAACCTTGTGTGTTACATCGCCTCTTTACGTCTCTCTTGAGCTTAGCATGTTTTGTGATGATTGCCCTATTGCAATTTGTGGTAGAGAGTTCACTGCATCTTTGATTGTGATTTTAGGTTTGGATTGGTTGAGTCCGAACTATGCAGTGATTGATTGTTTTAGAATGATTGTGTCTTTTCATGCCCCTGGGTAACCAGTGTTTCATTATCGATGCCTGAGATCTGACGTTGCCATGAGGGCAGGGATCTTGGCACACAGAATCAGTGAATAGCACTTCAGAAATTGCAAGGATTCCAGTAGTGTCTGTAATACCCGCAATTTTCATTTTTAAATTCGAGTAATTGTATTGAATGATTATTGTGCGATTTCACGAATGTTGTTCGATAATATTTCACTTTTTGAATTATCGAAGGTTCGGAACGATTATTTTTAACGAAAAGCTCGAAATGCTCGGTTTGAGAAATCGACTTTTTCTACGTGTGAAATTTGGGGAAACTTCCTTCGTGAATGTTATAGAGCTCGTCGATACGAGTCCGTGCGTATGCGGAACACGTTGTCCAGATTTTTTTTGAATTAGTTATAGAATTTAGAAATTATTTCTATTTTGGTATAAATAGAAAAAAACCCTAGCTATTTTCAGAAGATTTCCATTTTGGTCCGGCCTCCTTCCATTTTCGGAAGGTACTGTTCATCATCTTCCTCCTCCGTTCCTCGACCGAAAACGACCGAGAGAGAGAGCAAGTTCACCATAATCATTCTCCCTCCACAGACCACCTCTCGACCTCAAACCAAGTCCCAGACATTCGTCTCGAGCTGCTCTACCTCCTGGACGACATCGCTTCCACCGACAAGGCCTCCAGCTCCGGCGAAACCGTTCGAAACAGTCGGACACGAAAACAAACCAAACCAAGCTCCTTGCGTTTTCGACCTCCAAACCAAGTGAAACTCCTCCCTCTACATCGACTCCACCTCCTGAAGCTCCCAGAAGCAGCTTTACAAGGCGGCGCGGCCTGTGGCGGCGGCTGGAAGCCAGTCCCGATCGGATCGAACGAAACTTTCGACCCAAATATCTCGAGCTATACACGATTGTTTCTTATGATTCTTGGCTTGTTGAGTTCGCAAGGAAGTTCTGAACAAGTTTCTAGAAGGGACCAAAGCGTGAGGTTGCAGTTTTTACGTCGGTTTCAAGCTCGCCGGTTTCTAGAAAATTTCCTGCCGCCGACTGTAATTAGTACTTTTCGATCCCTTTCCGTCATTTTTTGGTCTTGTGCTAGTTATGAAAGTTGCTCAGAATGATGAAACGAAGGGGACAAGCTCAGCCCCGACACCATTGGTGGTGGTCGGCGGCGGCTCTGTCCCTAACTCCGGCGGTGTCACGTCCCGAATTTCGAATAATAAATTCAAATCCGAAACATGAATACAACTAAACAAATCACATCCTAAAATTTTTCTCAAAACCAATATCTCATAAACCATAACACAAACCTCGTAGCAAACTATCTCAATTATTACAATACTAACATAAATAAAATGTTCTGCTCACAAGAGTCTACAAAAACACACCAAAATAGACCAAGTGCTGGTCTCAACCCTGCTGCTCTACGCAGCTCGCTCACCACCCTGATTATCCTGACCTGCAGGATTATCCGCTACACCATTTGAATAGTGTACCGGGATTGCAACAACACAAAACCCGGTAAGCTTTCTGAAAGCTCGTGTGAGTAAATAAGAATGAACGGTTGATTTATTAGACCACAACTCATTTATCTCAAGTAAACATCCAAAAATCTCAACAACCACAAGCAACATCAATCCAACACACATGAAACAACATGGAACACATTTCCACAATCACCAAATCACAACTCTCGCCACTTTGGCACCTAATCACAACTATCGCCACTTTGGCCCCACGTTAGAGCTCTAACTGCCTCGTTACCTCTGACACCTTGGCCCAGGGTCAAGTAACGGCACCTCCAGGTTACTCAGTAACCCGCGAACTTTAGACCATTTTATGTCCTCAGAACAATATATCCCCGTTGTTATTTAACTGTCGAACTTTGGACCTCCCTGTCCTCAGAACACATACACTCCGGTTATCATTAACCAAAGATCCTTGGACCATTCGATCCTCGAATCCTACGTTTCTCTACCTTCTATTCAACTCACAAAACCAACATGCTTATCACCAACATTTATCAAATATTAACAACATAATAAAATCATATTATCAACATTTATCAACAACATATTATCATAATTCCACACCTCAATGTCACACCATTCAATATATAATCACGTAAATATATATATACGTAACCATCCACACAGGAATGATCACTAATACCAACTATAGTTCACACGATACAAAATCAAGAAATTCATTTTTTATATACTTTAAAACTCATTTCTTAAAACCATTTTCTCACACATAACAATAAATTGAGCAATTAAGGAAATTCGGTTCGTAAATGTAAATGAACCAAGTGAGATTTACTCACCTCTAAACTCCCGCTGCGTCTTCTTGCAGCCCAAAATACGATTCACAATCGTCCGCTAACAAATCCGTCAAACACCTAATCAAAACCATAATTAACTTAGCGTATAATTTCAAAAACACACTTATATGAAGATCCAATGGTCAGATCTTCACCCGTGACCACACAAGGTCATAGAGACAGTCCTACGACCATTATATCAAAACTAGAATTCTATCGGACGGTCCAAACTTCATCGATCACAAATCGAGCGATCGAAATTAATCGAAATCGTAAAATTCATAACTAATTCATACGATATCCAAAATTCACATGCTATATATCAAAATGATCGTATCGACATGTAGAATCTAAAAATGAGCACAAGCTTCCCGCCGCCACTACAGGCCGTGCCACGGAGCAAAGCTGCCTCTGGCAGCTGCGCAAGGTCGAGCCGAAGCCGTGGAAGGTGGTTTGGCATCAAACGGTGGCCGGAGGAGCACGAACTCGGCTGGAGAAGATTGGCTCTGTTTTTGCTTCCGGTTCGGTGCCGCGCGCGAGAGAGAGAGAGAGAGAGAGAGAGAGAGAGAGAGAGAGAGAGAGAGAGAGAGAGAGAGAGAGAGAGAGAGAGAGAGAGAGAGAGAAACCGAGGGTTTTTCTGATTTTTCTGATTTTTTTCCAGAAATGGTAACCTATATGTATACAAAATCGAAAACTTCCAAACGCCATAACTTCTTCCTACGAACTCCGATTTTGTGTTCCGCACACGTACAAATTCGTATCAACGAACTCTACGACTTTCATGAATGAAGTTTCTTCACATTCCTTACGTAAAAAAAAAGTCGAATTTTAGTAACCCCTAAATAACGTTAAATTTCGAAACTACAATCATTCGAAACCAAATTTCTCAATTAACGACATTCGAATCACACTCACAACTCATAATTCCTATAATTTGTGAAATATTGAATTACGAAATATTTAACTGAAATTTCGGGTCTTCACAGGCGGCCTTTTGCGGCCACCTCCGGAGGTCTGAAATTTGGTTACCGTCCATTTTATCATTCTATGTTTCAATACGATCATTTCGGCGTATTATATGCATTTTTCGGATATCGTATGAATTAGTTATGAATTTTGTGATTTCGATCGATTTCGATCTTTAGATTTATGATTTGTGAAATTAGGACCGTCCGATGAACTTGTAATTTTGATATGATGATCATATGACTGTCCCAGAGGCTTTGTGTAGTCATGGGTGAAGATCCGACCGTTGGATCTTTGTATATGTGCAAAACAGTAATTAGGGGAGCGATTCGTGAGAATCCGCTCGTCGGATTTTGTTATAAATTAGAATCCGACCGTTAAATGGTAGTTCAATTATGTTTTGGAATTATTGGCTAAATTTGAATCCCATTTGATTAGGTGATTGACGGATTGTATGTAAGTGGGCTATTTCGACGTTATTTATATTTGTATTGAAGACGCAGAGAGAGTATCGAGGTGAGTAAAACTCACATGGTTCATATTACGAACCTTGCGTTTTAAATTTATTTATTTTTGGTAATTGTGTAAAATATATTTGCGGATTAAATATTTGTTTTAAAATTTTCATGGACTTGAATCACCACGGTCCATAGGTAAGTAAAATGAATTTTAATTATACAAATTAATTTCACGATTTTCTTGTGTGAACTATAGATGGTATTAGTGGTCATTCCTGAGTGGATGATTACGTATATATATATTTACGTGGAAAATATATATTGATGAGTGGATTGTTGAGTGATGATATGATTGAGTAGAATTGATGAATTGATTATATCTCAATTGTGTAATTTCATAATAATATGGTGTATCTTGGTTGGGTTGATTTCAGTATGTGATATTATATGTTGTGCTCATTTATGAGTTTAGGGTCGACGTAGTGACCTGTGTGGGGTAATCAGATGCTCTAATCCTGGGTGGATGATGGGATACGATTGGTTGAGTATGTGAAATTATCGAACGTTCTAAATATGTATATAAATATACATATTGATGAAATACGATAATGATAAATATGTCAGATGCCAGAACCTAGGCCAGGTGACGGGCTACGATTCAGTTAGAGCTCTAGTCTGTCAAGTACCGTATTTTTATAAATACGATGGTGAGGTGTTGTGAAGAAAGATGTGAGTTGGGGTTTGTCTTGATATATTGAATTGGTGTTTAATTGAGATTGTTAGTACTTTGTAGTTGTGGAAATTGTTGGGTGTTGATTTTGTGGGAATAATTATGATTAAATTAAATAATAGTTCTTTCTTTTACTCATACGAGCTTTCATAAGCTTACCGGGTTTTGTGTTGTTGCAATCCCGGTACACTATTCAAATGGTGTAGCGGATATTCCTGCATGTCAGGATAACCAGGGAGGTGACCGTGCAGCTGAGGTGTTACAGCAGTTGTTGTTACTTCATTTAGTCGTGAGGTCTGTATGCTCATTTAGAGCTTTACAGTTCATGTTGTATTAGTGTTGTAATAATTAACCGAGACTAAATTCGGTTTTGATTTTGTTTTGTGTGGTGAGGTTGTTAAGAAAATAAATTTTCAGGATGATTATTTTAGTTGTGGTAATTTTTATATTTCGGATTTTGAATGTTTATTCTAAAATTCGGGGCGTGACAGTGTCAGACTATACTGATGTGTTCCAGGAGATACTAGGATTTCCTCCGAAGAGGGTAATGGACTTCTCCATTGATGTGATACCAGGTACTGCACCTGTGTCAAGTGCACCTTATCGGATGGCTCCAGCTGAACTTCAGGAGTTGAAGATTTAGATTGAAGGATTACTTGCACAAGGGTTCGTGGAGGCTAGTGCTTCTCCTTGGGGTGCACCAATGTTGTTTGTGAAGAAAAAAGATAATTCACTCCGTTTATGTGTGGATTATCGGCAGCTGAACAAGGTGACCATCAAGAAGAGGTATCCCTTGCCTAGGATTGATGACTTGTTCGATCAGCTTAGGGAGGCTACGGTGTTCTCCAAAATCGATTTGAGATCTGGATATCACCAGTTGAGGGTGAAGGATGAAGATATTTCTAAGACGACATTTATGACCAGGTATGGGCATTATAAATTTCTTGTCATGCCTTTTGGTCTAACTAATGCACCTGCAGCATTCATGGACTTGATGAACCACACATTCAGTCCTTACTTAGATCAGTGTGTGGTGGTGTTCGTTGATGACATCTTGATTTATTCAAAGTCGTCTGATGAGCATGTGAAGCATTTGAGGATTGTGCTGCAGATTTTGAGAAGAGAAAAGTTGTATGCAAAGTTTGAGAAGTGCGAGTTTTGGCAAAAGGAGATCAAGTTCCTTGGTCATGTAGTTTCGAAGGATGGAGTTTCTGTGGATCCTTCGAAGGTTGAAGCAGTGATGGGTTGGAGTTGCCCCACTACAGTTACAGAGATTCGTAATTTCCTTGGATTGGCAGGGTATTACAGGTGATTCATTGAGAGGTTTTCTAGTATTACTTCAGCTTTGACCAAGTTGACAAGGAAGGATACTCAGTTTGTGTGGACAGATGAATGTGAGAAGGCCTTTAGTGAGCTGAAGACTAGATTGACTACAGCTCTAGTGTTGACTGTCCCATCTAGTGGCAATGGGTTAGTTATCTACAGTGATGCATCTCATCAGGGTTTGGGTTGTGTGTTGATGCAGAATGGTGGTGTTGTCACGTATGGTTCTAGAAAGTTAAAGGTGCATGAGCGGAACTACCCTACTCATGATCTAGAGCTGGCTGCAGTGGTGTTTGCCTTGAAGATTTGGAGGCATTATCTTTATGGTGAGAAGTTCGAACTCTTTTCTGACCATAAGAGTTTGAAGTATCTATTCTCCCAGAAGGAGTTGAACATGAGGCAGAGAAGATGGATGGAGCTCATCAAAGACTATAATTTCACCTTAGAGATCATCCCAGAAAGGCCAATGTAGTGGCAGATGCTTTGAGCAAGAAACCCCGAGGGATCATAGCATCACTTATGGTTTAGGAGTGGCGTATGTTAGAGACTGTATCTGAGTTTGACCTTTTACCCACAGGAAAAGGACAGAGAATCTTTCTCGGTAGTATCACTTTACAGCTGACCTTGATTTCCAAGATCATTCAGAGTCAGACACATGATGAGTTCGCTCAAATAGTGATTTTAGAGATTATCCTTGATGCCAACGAGGAAGGTCCATCAAAGTGGACAGTTGGAACTGATGGTGGATTGAAATTTCGATTGAAATTGTATGTCCCGGGCGGTGATAACCTCAAGGAGGAGGTACTGCGGGAAGTACATCGATCTCGATATACGGTACACCCAGGGAGTACCAAGATGTATATGGCCCTACGAAGACAATTTTGGTGGATAGGGATGAAGAGGGATGTGGCTGAGTATGTATCCAGGTGCCTTACATGTCAGCAAGTGAAGGCAGAGCATCAGAGGCCTGCGGGAACGTTGAAACCTTTGCTTATTCCAGTATAGAAATGGGAAGAGATCTCCATGGACTTTGTGACTGGATTGCCTAGGTCCAGACAAAGTTATGATTCTATTTGGGTGATTGTTGATCGATTGACAAAATCAGCACACTTTCTTCCTGTGGCAAAGACTTACTCAGGTGATGCTTTGTGTAAGTTGTATCTTAATGAGATTGTGAGGCTTTATGGTGTGCCTGTGTCGATTGTCTCTGATCGGGATGCTCGTTTCACTTCAGAATTTTGGCGTAGATTCCATAAGGCTTTCGGCACATCTTTGGCTATGAGCACAGCATTTCATCCACAGACTGATGGGCAAACAGAGAGGGTGAACCAGGTGATGGGGGATATGCTTAGAGCATGTGTTTTGGACTTCAAGGGAACTTGGGCGGATCATCTGCCATTGGTAGAGTTTGCCTACAACAACAGCTATTACTCTAGTATCGACATGGCCCCATATGAGGCATTTTATGGTAAGCCATGTAGGACTCCTATCTGTTGGGCGGATGTTGGAGAGAAACAGCTCTTGGGTCCTACGCTTGTTCGGGAAACTACAGAGAAGGTTACCACCATCAGAGACAGGATACGTACTGCACAAAGTAGACAGAAGAGTTATACCGACCTTAGAAGGAGACCGTTGGACTTTGAAGTGGGTGATCATGTATTATGGAAAGTCTCACCTATGACAGGTGTGGTGAGATTTGGCAGGAATGGGAAGTTGGCACCGAGATACGTTGGACCCTTTAAGATTTTGGAAAGGGTCGGAGACTTGGCATATCGGCTTGCTTTACCTATTAACATGGCCGGTGTACACAATGTTTCCATGTGTCCATGCTTAGGAGGTACATTCGAGATGAGTCTCATGTGATTGATCACGGTACGATCGAGGTGAGTCCGGATGTGACCTTCATTGTTGAACCTGTTCGTATCTTGGACAGGTCCATGAAGAGGCTTCGTAGGAAGGAGGTTGAATTGGTTAAGGTGTTGTGGAGTCATCATGATGAGGGTGATGCGTCATGGGAGTTAGAGTCTGACATAAGGGTTAAGTTCCCACTATTGTTTGTTGATGAGTTTGCTTGAATTTCGGGACGAAAATTCCATTAAGGAGGGTAGACTGTGAAGACCCGAAATTTCAGTTAAATATTTCGTAATTCAATATTTGTCAAATTATATGAATTATGAGTTGTGGGTGTGATTCGAATGTCGTTATTTGAGAAATTTGGTTTCGAAGGATATTAGTATCGAAATTTAACGTTACTTAGGGTTATTAAAATCGACTTATTTTTACGTAAGGAATTTGAGGAAACTTCCTTCATGAAAGTCGTAGAGCTCGTCGATACGAGTTCGTGCATATGCGGAACGCAAGAATCGAAGTTCGTTCGAAGAAGTTATAGCATTTAGAAAAGTTGCCAAATTGGGTATATATATAAATGGAAAATTTCTGAAAATAGGGTTTCCATTTTCAGTCGGTGTCACTGTTCATCATCTTCCTTTTTTCTCCCCGCGCACGACCGACCACCAAAACAGAGCAAATTTTTGCCTGCCCTTTTTTCACAGCTCCTGCCACCGTTTATGGCGAAACGAAGCCCAGATTGACTCTATTCCTTCCTATGAGTCGACTGGCGGTCACGGTTTCCCCTCTCGTGGCTGCTACGCGGCGGTGGAACTCGAAATCTATCCGAGCCCTAAAACGAACCAACGGCGATTTCTCCTAGCTCCGGCCACCAAAATGAGTTCTTTATCTTGTTGAACTCGTATTAAGGATTAGAACACGTAGCAAGAAGACCCAGACCGGAAGTGAAGCTTTTGACGTCGAACGGAGCAACTATCGGAAAATTTCGGTTTTCCGGCGAACATGACTATTTTTAGGTATTTTCGACCACTTCCACTTATTTTCTCACTTCGTGCTAGTTATGAAAGTTGCTCAAAACGATGAAACAAAGCGGATAAGCCTGGCCCCAACACCATTGGCGGTGGTCGGCAGCGGCTCTGCCCTAAACTCCGGGCGGCCATTCCGGCCACCTCCGGGGGTACCATGAGTAGTTTCTGCTCATTTTTAGATTCTACATGTCGATACAATCATTTTGATATATAGCATGTGAATTTTGGATATCGTCTGAATTAGTTATGAATTTTACGATTTCGATCGATTTTGATCGCTCGATTTGTGATCTATGAAGTTTGGACCGTCCGATAGAATTCTAGTTTGGATATAATGATCGTAGGACTGTCCCGATGACCTTGTGTTGTCACGGGTGAAGATCCGACCGTTGGATCTTCATATAAGTATGTTTTTGAAATTATACGCTAAGTTAATTATCGTTTTGATTAGGTGTGTGACGGATTTGTTAGCGGACGATTGTGAATCGTATTTTGGGCTGTAAAAAGACGTAGCGGGAGTTTGGAGGTGAGTAAATCTCACTTGGTTCATTTACGAACCAAATTTCCTTAATTGTCCAATTTATTTGCTATGTGTGAGAAAATGATTTTAAGAAATGAGTTTTAAAATATATTAAAAATGAATTTCTTGATTTTGCATCGTGTGAACTATAGTTGGTATTAGTGATCATTCCCGTGTGGATGGTTACTTATATATATATTTACGTGATTATATATTGAATGGTGTGACATTGAGGTGTGGAATTGTGATAATATGTTGTCGTTAAATGTTGATAATATGATTTTATTATGTTATTAATATTTGATAAATGTTGGTGATAATCATGTTGATTTTGTGAGTTGAATAGAAGGTAGAGAAACGTAGGATTCCGAGAATCGAATGGTCCAAGGATCTTTGGTTAATGATAACCGGAGTGTATGTGTTCTGAGGACAGAGAGGTCCAAAGTTGGACCGTTAAATAATAACGGGGATATATTGTTCTGAGGACATGAAATGGTCCAAAGTTCGCGGGTTACTGAGTAACCTGGAGGTGCCGTTACTTGACCATGGGCCAAGGTGTCAGAGGTAACGAGGCAGTTAGAGCTCTAACGTGGGGTCAAAGTGGCGATAGTTGTGATTAGGAGCCAAGTGGCGAGAGTTGTGATATGGTGATTGTGGAAATGTGTTCCATGTTGTTTTCTGTGTGTCGGTTTGATGTTTCTTTGTGGATGTTGAGATTGTTGATTGTTTACTTGAGTTAAAAGATTTGTGATTTAATAAATCCACTGTTCATTCTTATTTACTCATACGAGCTTCCAAAAAGTTTACCAGGTTTTGTGTTGTTGCAACCCCGGTACACTATTCAAACTGTGTAGCGGATAATCCTGCAGGTCAGGATAATCAGGGTGGAGAGCGAGCTGCGTAGGGCAGCAGGGTCGAGACCAGCACTTGGTCTATTTTGATGTGTTTTGTAGACTCTTGTGAGTATAACATTTTATTTATGTTATTATTGTAATAATTAACTCGAGAGATAGTTTGCTTCGAGGTTTATGTTATGATTTGTGAGATGTTGGTTTTGGGAAAAAAAAATTCAGGAAGTTATTTGTTTAGTTGTATTCATGTTTCATATTTGAATTTATTATTCGAAATTCGGGGCGTGACACAGCCGCACCAACCTCCTTAAAAAAAATTCAGTATTGATTTGAAACAATGGATTGCCTGTTACTGTGATATGGATCTAAAATTGGTAACTAATATTGAAAAAAATTAAATTTTATATAATTATATGTTATAAAAATTTAAAAATATAAAACCGCCTTAGCACTAGTCCTTTGGCCATCGCCCGACTAGCACCTAGCGATTTCTAGAACCTTGGTATATGATAATTCATCAATATGCACACTTCTTCCTATTTTTCCTTTTTTTCTTTTTATCTCCAGTGGCATTCGTTGCATGTGCAATCACGTGCAAGTTAAGGGTACTATTACTCCACCAGCTATATTAGTAGAAAACATCACGATTGGTGAGATGGTGAACTGTAGTTACTCTAATTGTTTTTACAAATGATCCAAACTAGATTCCTACCTATATACACTCATGTTAATTAATGTTTCTTGAACAAAATAAGGCAAAATCACATATCTTAATTGTCTCCATTTCTCATTCAGCCTTCTTTTTCTGTTATTTAGCCTTAAATCTTCCATTTTCTCTTGGATATATTTATTTATAGATTTTTCTTACAATCAGCCCCCAACGTAGACAATACTTGGCGTTCGGGCATAAGATTGATGTACAAAATTCTAATTCTAGACAAAGTCAATCTATTGTAAAAGACTAGAACTCTCTATTTCTTATATAAATAAAACCAAGAGTATTTGTCGATTACGCCGAACCACATTCTTTTGTGATTGTTGTGTGCCTATATTTACTTAAATCATCATATGAGTAGAAAACATCAACACTATTGATGATATAGAATGTGCATGGTTTACTTCTTGATGCGTAAGATGTAAACTAGTTTTCTACTAATATATATAAATATATGCTCGCGTTAGTTTATGTTTCTCAAATGAAATGACAATGAGTTTATATATCTTGCTTCATTTTCTCATTTGACTTTCTTTATTCGTTATTTCAACATTGAATTTTTCATTATTCTCTTGAAAATTGATATAGTTCTTTATATATTTATTTACAAATTAGCCCAAGGTACAAAGCATCTAACACTCCGACATAAGATCCATGCACTAAACCCAAATTTCAAAAAGAGAAAGTCAAATCATTTTTGAAGACTAGAACCCTCTATTTCTTGTATAAATAGGACCAAAATATTTGTCAATTATTTGTACTACTCAAACTATTGATTATGGTTTTGATTTCAAAGTAACAGAGAATCATGAATTTTTCTTTGGCCTCAGAAGGTCAAGACGAAGAGGTACATGGAGCTGGCACTGTAATGCCTGACATAGGCTTCAATAGCACTGGATCAATGATCGACCAGATGTACATATATCGAAAAAAACATAAGGTATTAATTAAAAAAACCACTTATAATTGTATCTGCATTTACTTATGTTTAAGCAATTGATGACAAATGAGTACCCATGGGGGCATTCACTTATCAACTTCCTTCCATCCCCCCTATAAGAAGAACATAGGATTGATCCTCATTTGGGGTACCCATTTACCTATTTTTCATTTTGGTCATTGTTAGTATTCGTTTATGTTTATATCTAATTAGTTATTTTTTTATATATTTTTATTCTAACATTTTTTTTTATGAGATGGTGAACTATTTAACAATTTGTTTTATAATTCATGTTTTTCAGAAAATCCATTTCTTTGCATATCTTTATAAATCTGGTTATACTCTAGCGAGATCCATAAGCTTGTTGGGTATTCTTACGTATTTTTCTAAAATTCTAATCTTTTCTTCTATCATATCATATTGGGTAAAAAAATTTACTGTCTTTAATTAAAATGCTTTACATTGATGAATAAAAGAACTATCTAATTATTTAAATAATATTTCTAATTCCCTCTAAAATCCTAAAATCTTACACTAATTTAGACATGCATGTGTACATAAGAGTAAACATACCATGAAAATTATGACTTTATTGTTGTTTTTGTTACAGATTATAGATTATTTGTTGGATCACCAGTTTAAGGTATTGGTTTTTGATCATATGGCAATGTTCGTGTTGGACCTATACGAAAAGCGGTTGCAAATCTGTGACCTTATACAGAAAGCTAATGAGGATCGAACCTACACAAACTTTAACTGTCGTGTAAACGAAATGAAGTCATATGTTTATAGGTCGTGCAAGGATGCAGAATTCAGAGCTTATGAGAATAGGACCTGCACAAACTTTAATTGTCGCATTAGTGAAACGAAGTTAAATGTCCAGAGGTAGTGCAAGGATGCAAAACTCAGATTCCTTAATAATAGAATCAATGAAACATAAAGGAAGATTGGGGAGAACTTGAAATTTTAGATCAACGATTTACCAGATGTATATCACTGTTATAGTTATGTTTAGTGTTTAAGATTTAGTAAACTTAATTAACTATTTTAAAGATTTAGTTCATATAACTAAATGGTTTTATATTTGGTGGGACTATTACTTATTGATGAGAGAGTTTGCACTTGTATACAATCCCAAATTCACATTTGATAATTAATCAGTGAAAGGAAGAATTATATTCTTGTATTAATGGCTCAATTCATGCTTGCAACGATAATCAAATGATAATCTCTCTTAAATTACGATTTTTGAGTGTTGACCTTTATAGTTTTTGATCAATCGAGGGGGTGTCAATCTATCAAAGTAATTGAGTGAAACATTACAAAATGACCCACATGAAGGCCCCAGCTTTACGAAAATGAACCATGAAAGCAAACCCTAAAGGATCTAAAGTGCTCTAACATAATGCAACCCTTGAGTGAAGTTCTAAGTAACCAAGTAATCTTGACACTATCAGGGAGACCCCGAATGCAATCAAGAGTCTTCCCAAATATTATTCATGTTCCTAAAAAAACACCCTACACAGAGGGGACTTCTCCAGGCTCAAGGACAACATAACAAATAAAAATAAAAAGTGAATGCACAACTATCCCATTAACAGCAGAGGCCTAAGGATTGAGCATTAAACCCAATAACAGCTGCAAGGAGCCCATCCCTAGCCAAACCCTAACAGCAAAACCACTACCACCAAGTCTATGAGAGACCCAAATGAAAAAACCTAGGCCCAAAAGCAAAGGGTCCAACCAAATCCTACTTGTCGAGCAAATGCCACTAATTCCATACACTAAATTGGCGCCTCTCATTCATATCGGAATCTTGGGTGTACAGGTCATGCCCTGTGGGAGTGGTAAAATATTTTAGTCCTATAATTAAGATAAATATAAATGTGAAAATGATGGCAACAGTAAGTGTGACAATTATTACAGCAGTAAGTGCGTCAATCATTGCAGCATTAAATATGGTAATGATTGTAGTCATAAGTGGTGATAATTACAAGAATAATAACTGTATTAATGGTGACTTGCCATGCAAGTTTACTTGCAGCCCAAGCCATAATGCTCCTATAAATAGGGGCAAAATGACAAGGTATGACATCCAATTCTGATTGAGTTTACTACACTCAACTTAAGTAGGTACCCCCTCCTCAAAGCAAGTGACGAAGAGAAGCCTTTGCTTCATCATCGTCAAAGCAAGTAATGAAGAGAAGTCTCCACTTCTTCATCATCCAAGTTAGTAACGAATGGAAGCCTCTGCTTAATCATCATCGGGGACAGCGATGGAGAGAACCCTCCGCTTTGTCGTCGTCAATACCAGTGACAAAGGGAAGCCTTCGCATCGTTATCATCGAAGTCCTCAACAGAGAGAAGTCTCCACGTCTTCATCCTCTTCCGCTTCATCATCGCCAAAGCAAGTAATAAAAAGAAGCCTTCACTTCATCATCATCCAAGTTGGTAATGAAGGGAAGCCTTCACTTCGTTATCATCAAAGGTATCAACGGATAGAAGTTTCAACGTCATTATCATCCAAGTTAGTCACAAAGGGAAGCCTTCACTTCATCATCATCGAAGTCTTTGACGGAGAGAAATCTCTGCTTCATCTTCGTAAAAGTTATTAGCGAAAGAAAGCCTCCACTTCGTCAACCCCAAAATCAAAGACGGAAGGAAGACTCCACTTCATCACCAGTGGGCCAACGACGAATAGAAACTTTTTGATTGTTCCCAGTTCAACTCCTACTCCAGTCTGCATTAATTGTTGGATCAAATTCCTAAAAGAAACCTTTCATCACCAACAAGTGGGGCTGTCTGTGAAAACCACTTTTCCAAAAAGATGATGGTGATAGCTGCACCTTATGGAATCCCCTTTCTATTATTAAGGACTAGGAGTGACAAAAACCAACCCTTGAGTGGACCTCTCCCAAGCCCAATCAGAGATCTAAACTTACCTCCAATTGACGAGACGCAAAGGTTACTACAAGAACTTGAGCAACTCCAAATAGAAAAACATGATCTATAGGCCAACCGATGAAGAAAGCTAGGAAAAATTCTACAATTTGACAGTGACTCATTTAATGATGAGGCTGGTGGCGGAAACCTCCAAATCAACAAAGTTGCAAGTATGCACCAATTGCATAGCCAACAGAGGCTTTGGAGGACTTCTCATAGAAAGGGCAGGTGGCACACTGAATAGAGGACTAAATGGGGGAACCAGCGCAAGCCAATCCAAGAGAGCACGAAATGAATCATGGCTTGAGAAGATGGAGAAAATGATTGACGAATGCAAGCTGGCTAGCCCTCAAGAGCTTGCCGTTGAGATCATGCGAGATATCAGTAGAACCCCATTTACTGATGACATCTTGAATATGTTAAAACCACGGAGATTCACTACCCCCATGTTTCGATTATACGATGGAACCACCGATCTAGTAGATCACATCTAAGGGCTACACACACAAAATTTCCATTGAAACACCAACGAGAAGCTTATGTGCAAGCTCTTCCCATCAAACCTCACAGAGTCGGTGTCAACATGGTTCCAAGATCTCAAGCCTCAATCGATCCCAAATTTTGGCACATTGAGCTGAGTTTTCATTTCGCAATACTTTTGCAGTTATAAAAAAAGAAGGATATGGCGGCCGTGTTCAATACCAAGCAAAAATTAAGAGAGAAAATTTTGGGTATTTCTTTGAGAGATTGAAGGCAGAGATGATGCACGTCAATTGTAACCCTCAGTGCGCCGCAATCGCATTCCAAGAAGGACTTCTCTTAGGTATGTCTCTATATGGGAATCTATTATGCGACCCACCAAGAGACATGTATGATGTTGTTATAAGGGCCGAGGGTGAAATCCTTGTTGAGGGGGCAAAGCCTAGGTAAAGTAGACTAATGTTCTTTCCTTTATTAACCATTTTCTGATTTTCGCTTCCTTTTGTATTTAAAATGTATTTGCAGCCGGTGGCTAGAATAAATAAAATATTGTTTGCTTAACTCGTGAGATCTGATGTTGGACCTTAACCCCCATAGGACGTGGGGGTAAGATGGCCTTAGCCTCACAAGATATGAGTCATCATGGGCCGGGTTAGGACCGACCCTACCCTAAATTTTAGGGCTTAGGGTTAGCCCGGGCCGGGGCTTAAATATGCTAACCCTTATCTGCCCGAAAAGCTCAATCCGCTAGGGCCAAAAGGGTTGGGTCGGGCCGACATTCCGAATAGGGCCACATAGGGTCGAAATGGGCCAAAAACGGCCTTATTTTGTTTAACAAAAAAAATATTGTTTTTTTTCTCAAAATGTGGCTCAATGATTATATAGGTAATATAAAACTCATTGTTTTTTGTTGATCATATTTAATACAAGACACACACACACATATAAATTAACTTATAACATTTATTAATTTAGTTAAGGTGATTATATTCAATGAACTATTTTCTAAATCTCCCAATATTAATTGTTGTGTAACAAAGAATATAAAAATTAAAAAAAACAAAGCCTATATAATAGAAAATAATAAAAATAATATATAAATTTTAGGGTTGGGCCGGATAGGACTTTAAGGGCTGGGCCGGGCTTGGCCGTTACTAGCTCAATAGGCCCGGGTCGTAGGGTAGGGCCGGGCTTCATTTGTATGACTCTAACCCTACCCTATTTGAGAAAAGGTAGGGCCAGCCCGCCCTAATGCAACGGTAGGGTCGGGCTTCGGCCCTATGGGCCAGGCTGGCTTAGAGCCGAAGGCTAAATGATGAGGCCTATCACAAGATATGGGGGTGAGATGATGGTCCTTACCTTCACAAGACATAAGGTAGGGTGGTCCTTGACAAGCTAAAAGTACCACTAAATTTAACCCTGCAAAATGTACTTGTCAGTATATAATAAGTAAGGATTGTTCAAGCTGGGGATTGAGGGTGCACCTGTAATTGCATAAACAAATAAAGAATTAATATAAGTATAAAGTATTATTTACAAAAATAAAACAAAGAATAAAAAGAGTATAAACAAAATCGTAAATGGGGGGTTTTTAGGTTTTGAAATTGAAAATTAGAGAAAAAAATTAAAACGTAAAGTACAAATACAAGTGGAGATGAAATGCAAGGAACAAATATTAAAACCATAATCATATGATCGAAAAAAAATTACAATTCCTTTAGTTAATTTTCTATGTCATGAGAAAGAAGTTGACCATGTGAAACGTTAGTAAGAAAACGATTTCCCATATTTTACTTTCCTTGAATAATTAATCTAAGTAAACGATTTCTCATATTTTACTTTCCTTGAGTTATGAGGGTGCAAATATGACTAATTGTCTTTTTTGTTGGGTAAGAATAAGAAAAAAAGTACTAAAATCAATATTCTAATTAATTTGATGATTTTATGGATATATTTGATATTGTAATTCTATACATAGGCATAATTTTGAATTTTCTTGAGCCGTACGAGGGGAAAACTTCTTATACGTTTCTAAGGGGGGTATTGAACATGCAATCATAGTCTAGAAAGCTAGGTATCCAAGAATACATTCAACGCATAAAGGACAAAGAAAGGATGTCAACCTAGTATAAGAAAGCATACAAACTTTCAGGTTGCACGTAGAGATCACTTTAGCTTGTTGTACCGGTCGTCAAAAGAAGGTTGTAGCATCGCTTATCTATTTGCAATCCTCTTTAATTGATCTTGACCTTTATCCAAAGTCTTTACTACTTATGAAACAGGTTCACAAATCTATTAGGTGAATTGTTCACCTAAATCTAGCTCCAATTACATGTATATATCCTAACATGCACGCAAAGAAAATAGACATGCAAAAGTTTTCTATAAAACAAAATCAATCAAGTAATCTCACATAAGTAACATAGAAATCAACATATAGAAATTATCAAAACATATAAACATGGCCTTTAAACTTTTCCCATAACGTTATGTGTTAACTAGAATTCAAAACTCTTCGAATCAAACCAAAGAAAAACTAAAAGTTTACAAGGAATATGGTAAAGTTACACCGTGAAGGATGAGTGATGAACTTGTAGACGTTGAAGCTTAAAGATCTTGAAAGCAAGGCTGCTCAAGAGCTATGGCACAAGGTGGAAGAATGGCGGCTAGGGCCGCTCACGACTTCTTCTTTTTCTTCTCCTCTTTGGATGAAACGCATAGTTTCTGAAGACTAGAGAATAGAACTGATTATTGGTGTATGAAACGAATGAAAGAATTGATGCATAAGACGTCCCAAGTTGCAACTATATATAGGGGATGTCCAAGCCTTCTGGATCCTTATTTTAATTTCTAGGAATTATCTAATTGGTCCACACAGCTTCAACCAATCAGATAAATCCACGTCAGCATTCTTATGTCATCCAACCAATAAGAAGGCTTTAAAATGAAGTAGTTTTGCACCTTGATTCTTTGAATTGCCAAAATATTAAGAGATATAATATGATTTTCTTCTTCAAATTCGGTAATCAAGTTTCCTAGTCCAATCAGGACTCCCAGTCAAACAAGGACCATTCACATGAAATGTTCTTGAACCTTCTGAAATCTTCTTTTGCTTTCTTAGTTCAACTAGGACTCCTTGTGTCATTAGGATTCCCTTTCCTGGAAAGAGTAAGTTTCCTAGTCTAACTAGGACTCTGCATTTTTAGCCATTTTTCTTCATTTCTATGAACAGGTTTCCTAGTTGATCCAGGATTTCTAGTTTGATTGGGATTCCTTTCCTAGTTTCCTAGCTAGACCAGAAATACTCTATTTCTTCATTTCAGTTCATTTATGCGTCCTTTGTGCCTTCTACTTGTCATTTCCAACATCTCACATTCTTCTCATGTGCCTTGAAACTCATTTCCTTGTCATTTGCTCCAATATACTTAGAAAATAGAAACTAAATTAAAAAATGATTAAGTAAAGGAAATAACTAAGCAAAATATGAGGAATTACTATTAAAATGTCGCATTAAAATGCTCATGTCAGTCCTTACCTTCGCAAGACGCGGGGTGACAAGACCTTACCATCACACAAGATGTGGGGTAAAAGCATATGCACCCATGACCCAAGGGCAATTGCTCATTTGCCAATCAAATTGGTATAACTAATCCACTATTCATCCAAAAATGACAATTGCCTCTAGCTTACATAATGCACCAATGAAAGACAATTTGCCTGTGAATCTACTATTCACACTTCAAATTTGAATACTTTAATAATTCAAAATAATGTTAAACTTATAATTTGATTAATTAAATAATTAATGATGAGATTAATCATACAATATAATTTAAAAAATTAATGAATAAATCTTTTTAACCAAATCAAATTTTATATCAAGCACAGATATCGTTCCTGATAAAAAAAACATAGATATAGTTATCATAGAAAAAAAATTATGACAATTGATACGAAATAGAATGAGTACTTATAGAATTCTTAGAAATACATTTCAGATTTTTTTTTTTAACTTTTGAATTAATTTTTAGATGAAAAATAAAAAGATTACCATTGGTATTTAATTATAGCCATTTGATTGAGATCCAACTACCATGATTAAAGAACCATTGCCCAAATGTGTGTCTTCAAGCTATAACAGTTGTGCAAGGTGTGAAGCCCATCCAAATCAGTCAGGCAAAACATTGGGCATGAATTGGTCATCCAATTGCCTAGGCAGCTGGTCCCCACTTGGGCCCCAACAATTAGTCAGCCAATTTTTCATTGGTGCATTGCCCGTTTGCTAACAATTACCCAACTAGTAACCCAATGAGTGCATGGGTGCATATGCTCTAAGGGCTAGTGAGGTGAGAAGACCTTACCTTCACATGACGTGGGTTAAGGTGGTTCTTACCTTTATAGGATGCAAGGTGAGAAGAACTTACCTTCACACGATGTGAGGTAAGGTGGTCCTTACCTTCACAGGATGGGAGGTGAGAAGACCTTGCCTTCGCAGGACGCACGGTGAGAAGGCCTTACCCTTATAGGACCTAGACGCAAAGTGGTCTCTACACTCACAGGATATAGGGGCGCGATCCATATTACAATTACAGGGTATTGGGGTAACCCCCTTTTGAAGAATTAACCCCATAAGATAATAGAGGTGACTAAGCGGACCAACTACATGTACATGAGGTCAAAGGGACTTGCCATTAAATTGTCTTTATTCTTGTGTACACGATCACAATAAGGAAAAACAAGGGGGCACAATAGGGGAAGTAAAAGTGCATTTAAAGGCCTTTTTGGCCACGTTGAATGGCCAATGAGGCCGGTGGTCAAGGCCAACAGTCACCATTAAGAAGACGAGCTGTGTGGAGACAACTGGTCCTGGGCAAGGAGACGAGCGGTCGTGGAGACAAGCGGCCATGGTCAAAGAGACAGTCACGCCCTAGGGAAGAGGAGTCCACACCCCAGAGGGCAAGTCTCCACGCTTGAGGGGGCCAACACTCATATTCAAGGAGGCTAGCGCTCATGCTCAAGAAGGTGACTACATTAAAATAACACACCCATCGAGCTGACAACTCCACGTCTTGGTTGCACATACAGTGGTAAGTTCAGTAATTATATGTATATTTTGGTAGAGCAATAAGCGTTATCGCCTTCAGACTAGAGGTGATGACCCTATCGAGGCTCAAGGTAAAAACCCCATTCAGGATAAAGAGATAAGAAGACTGTACGACATCAGAAGAGAGGGAACCTATCAGCTAGGCTCAAGTCAGAACTGGGCATTGGGAATTTTCTATTTGGGTGAGTGTCCAAATAGAAAACTAGGGGGCATTGTGAGAGTGGTCAAATATTTTAGTCCTACAATTAAGACAAATATATATGTTGAAATAATGGCAGAAGTAAGTGTGGCAATCATTGCAGCTTTAAGTGTGGCAATCATTGCAGCTTTAAGTGTGACAATGATTGCAGCCATAAGTTGTGATAATTACAAGAATAAATAGTGTATTAATGGTGACTTTCCGCCCAAGTTGTAATGCACCCAAGGATTCAAATCTCGGTTTCAGTAGTTCAAATTTAAGGAAATTGCGGAGAAAGTTTTGATTTCAGTGGAAAAATTTCGGTTAAAAATAAAGTAATCACATTAATTGCATTTATAAAATGATATTTTTGAATGAAATTTTTACATAGACTAAACTAACCTATAAGAAACCTATCTACAATGTAATCTCTCAAAATTATACATTATAATGGAATTGTGATATTTAATATGGACAAGTAATTAACTAGTACAATAGTAGGTTGCTAAACTAGTGTTTTTCTATATGCGTAATTATAAATATGCTGTATATTGATAATGTGAATTTTTTTTTTTTTAATTTTTTTTTATGGAAGGAACCCTAATGGGAGGCTTGGCCATCACTCATTTTTCACTAATAATTATAAAATTACAACGGGATGGAGCGGGGCGACGTAATACCAAAACCCCATGAATGAAAATGAACAAGTACAACAAAAGGAATATAAAAGCTACTACGATGTGGTTCGATCTAGCTGGTTGAACTACTTCCATTTAGTATCATACAATACTGCTCCCAAATACATGAATTTTAGGAATGATTTTGGTACTTCATCACATGAGTATTGTATGTGTGTTGATCTCTTCCCACATGCATTCCACATATCGGATATTGTGGAATTACCCAATATAGTGTTTCATTGTATGAAGCATACGATATTTGAGACGAAGCAAAAACAGAATCATGTTGTGATTGAAGCATTCAACTTTGTAGCAGATAAAAACAAAAAGGTTTTTTGTTGTATTCAACTTGATTCTTAAAAAATTTATACTTACATATTTTCTCCACATTTCACATTTTCTCTATGAAAGTATGAAGTAAAAATTTCATATTTTCTCTATGAAAGTATGAAGTAAAAAATTCATTGTTAGTGACATACAAATTTCATTGAAATTTCGGACAAAATTTTGGTGTGAATTTTTAAATATATTTTGTGGGTGTAGATATTTTGGAAATTATATAACATATGAATTTCATTTCGGTACTTCAAAATTATGGAAATGTCATAGTTTTGGAGAAATTTGAAACCTTGAATGCACCTATAAATAGGGTGCAAAACAACCAGGTATGACATCCAATTCAAATTGAGTCTACTATACACTCAACTTAGAAATATATTGATCGGAGAGTCTTTTGCAGGTACCCCCTCCTAAAACCAGCGACAGAGAGAAGTTTCCGCTTCTCTTCATCACTTCTTCATCGTCAAAGTAAGTGACAAAGAGAAGCCTCCGCTTCTTCAACATCCAAGTTAGTAACGAAGAGAGGCCTCTGCTTCGTCATCGTCAAAACTAGTGATGAAGGGAAGCCTTCACATTGTTATCGTCGAGGTCCTCAATGGAGAGAAGTCTCTGCGTCTTCTTCCTCCTCTGCTTCGTTGTCGCCAAAGCAAGTGATGAAAAGAAGCCTCCACTTTGTCATTAACCAAGTTGGAAACAAAGGGAAGCCTTCGCTTCGTTATCATCAAAGTTATCATTGGAGAAAAGTCTCAGCGTCATCAGCATCCAAGTTAGTCACGAAGGGAATCCTTCGCTTCGTTATTGTCAAAGTCATCAGTGGACAGAAGTCTCTGCTTCGTCATCGTAAAAGTTATTAGCTGCTTGATACCATGCTCGAGACCTCCAGCTGTCACCTGAGCCAATCCTCGCAACCTCATGCCACCAGACCCCTCACCCTTGGTCTACGTCGCCTCCGCTCCTGCCACCAAGAGAGGATAGGTCGAAACCCACAAGATCTTTCGCCAATAGCATTAGCAAGAGACTTATCGGAAAAATTCCATCCCACAGAGAAATAACCCATGTCCTTGCATCTAGACACTCAGCCACGACTACCAGTGCTTGAGGCCAGTCAGAGCTGCTGTTACATAAGCCCCCACGGCCATCAAAAGAAGATGAAAGGGTAAGGGTAAGGAAACCACAACTAGAGAGAGGAGGTGAGAAGACATCTTTTTTTAATTGATGTTAACTTTTACAGTTCAATAAGAATTTCTATAAAAACTTTATATAGTGATTTATAAATAATGTCTAAATAGTCATAAGAAATCTTGGTCTCTACTTAGACAGTTATAAATAGAATTGAACTCTATATTATAATACGTTATAAATTTTTAGGTCTCGTGCCTCTACATGATAATAATTGTCAATAACACCAAAAGTTAGTAATAATTATCGACAAGACCAACAATATATAATTCCACAATAAAATTTAAGATGAAAGAAAATATTTCCCAAAAGTTGTGTGGGGCAATGGTTTATTTTTGGAGCTGTTACGTCTTTGAGCTTGTAGGTATATAATAATTCATCAATATGGACACTTCTTCATATTTTTTCTATTTTTATTCTCCAAGAGTTTTTCTATTGGAACCTCCAAATTTACTCACTTGACCTCTATGCTTTTTACACCTCTTATCAAATTTTCAAATACTAAATTTACTCACTAAACCTCACTAAACTTCCTCAAATAACCTCACTCATATAATTTTCAAACAAATTATTATCTTTAAAATAAAAAAATTAGTCATTTCAATGATTTAATCACTATAAATCTTAACTAAATAAACATTTCTTAATCAACCTTGAGTTTCAAAAATTAATGTCTAATCAATAAGAGAATGCCATGAACTATTCTTTTTTTTTTAAAAAAAATATTATATTTTAGCTGTGCAAAAATAAAATGAAGAAATCATTTGTTTTTATTCTCAAAAAAAAAAATTAAATTTTTCTTTCTGTATTTTTGTACCACATGATTAATTATTTAAATATTTTTAGTTTTTTGTTAACTACTAGAATTTTTTTTTGGCCAATATAATGGATTTACTTAGATTTAGGTCATAAATCACAAGAGGATTTATTTTGTTTTGCTCACCAATATGCGTTCAACATATATATCATACATTTTTATGTCACATGATCTTAATCATATTTTTAATTCTTATTAAATATATATGAATGTTTTAATGAGTATGTAGTGAAATTGAAAAATGAAAATAGATAAGGAAAATAATAAGGAATACAATCTAATATTATTGAATTGGAAAGTCTACATAAAATAAATATAATATTTTTTTATATAATTATTGTCCTTAATAGTCATTTTATAGTATATTATAGATGTCATTTAATAATTCAAAATAGAATGAGGTCAAGTGAGTAGATTTGGAGGTCCCATAGAAACTCTCATTCTCCAATGACATTCATTGCATGTGCAATCACGTGCAAGTAAAGAGTACTATTTACTTAAGCCGCTATATCAGTAAAAAAAACATTATGATTCGTGAAGTGCCGTAGTGTTGTTACTCTAATTGTTTTTAAAGTTCAAGCACAGCTCAAATTGATTATTGGACGAGTCCGAGCTTAATTTATGCTCGGCTTGGCTCATTTGTCTCTAAATTGTGAAGTTAAATAGGGAGAAGAAATTTTTGAATAAAATAATAATTCAAATTTCATTTGATTGGTGCCCCATCTTTATTGTCCGTTAGAGTTTGATTTAAAATTAAGAGAAATGTCTCAAATTCTACCATTTTTTTCCTCCTAAATTGTGCTTAAATATTATTTTTCTAATAAGTCTATTTTTCTTTTGTTTTCCCTAAAAGTATTTCACTTTATCTCTTCCAATATTTTTTGTTTATTTTTTTGAATGTTTGACCCTCTCCCCCTTTGTCACTATATGTGGTCAAAAAGGAAAGAAGTCTCCAGAGGTCACCGAAGAGGTCGTTTGAGATTTCACCATAATTTTTATTGACCCAAATAAAAATTATTTTATTGACCCTCAATAAAAAAAATAGTGTATTGACTCTCAATAAAATGTTTTATTGATGGTCAATAAAATTTTAGTGACCCATAAACAACAACAATGTTAAAAATACCGATAGGACCAATAACCAAAGCCTCAATTTGGTTATGTCTCATCTTCTTCTTCAATAAAAATTTTATTGACCTCCCACAAAAATATTACTAACTCTCAATAAAAAATTTAATTGAAGGCCAATAATTTTTTTTTATTGAGGGTCATAAGGTCACCGGTGAAGAAGAAGAAGAAGAAGAAGAAGAAACCTCCGGTAACAATTACAATGACTTAGTTAAAAGTCCTATGGTACCCTTTCAGATTTATCACCCAATCTCATTTTGTAGTTGAAACAAAATGTAGAACTAAAGACAATTCGATAAAAATGGCTTTCACGAATAACAGCTCAATCATTTCCCCTTATCTTCCTTTATTCAAAACTAGTCGACTTTCTTGCCCTCCATACCTCACCAACCTTCTCTACCCACCAACCCTAGCCAGCCTATCAAGCTCATTGTCGTCGTCCATACAGCTGACCTTGCCAAGAATCTAGTTGTGTCCACCAAGAAACAGCAAACAATTCCAGAATCGCCATCAACAACGGAGTCTAATGGTTCTTCTTCAACGACGAGTCAAAATGCAGTGATGGCGAAATGGAGTGCAAACATGTGGAATGTGAAGACCCAAAATTTCAATTAAATATTTCGTAATTCAATATTTCTCAAATTATATGAATTATGAGTTGTGAGTGTGATTCGAATGTCGTTAATTGAGAAATTTGGTTTCGAATGATTTTAGTTTCGAAATTTAACGTTATTTAGGGTTTACTAAAAATCGACTTTTTTTACGTAACGAATTTGAAGAAACTTCATTCATGAAAGTCGTAGAGCTCGTTGATACGAATTTGTGCGTGTGCGGAACACAAGAATAGGAGTTCGAAGGAAGAAGTTATGGCATTTGGAAGTTTTGGATTTTGTATATATATATAGGTTGCCATTTTTGGAAAAATCAGAAAAAAACCCTAGCTTTTCTCTCTCTCTCTCTCTCTCTCTCTCTCTCTCTCTCTCGCGCGACACCCGAGCCGGAAGCAAAAACAGAGCAAGATTTCTCCAGCCGAGTTCGTGCTCCTCCGGCCACCGTTTGACGCCAAACCACCTCCCACGGCTTCGCCTCAACCTTGCGCAGCTACCAGAGGTAGCCTTGCACAGTGGCACGGCTTGTAGCAGCGGCGGGAAGCTTGTTTCCATTTTCGGCAGTTTTGAGTGCGAGCGAATATCTCGAGTTCTAGACCACCAAACTTCGTGTTCTTTGGCTTGTTGAACTCGTATTAAGGAGTAGAACACGCAGCAAAAAGGACAGCACCTGAAGTGGAGGTTTTCACGCTCGTCGGAGGCCTCGCCGTTTTCTGCAATTTTTCCGGCCAAACCGGATTGTTTTGGTAAGTTTCGGCCACTTCCACTCATTTTCTCACTTCGTGTTAGTTATGAAAGTTACTCAAAATGATGAAACGAAGAGGATAAGCTCAGCCCCGACACCATTGGCGGTGGTCAGCGGCGGCTCTGCCCTAAACTCCGGCGGCCCTTTCCGGCCACCTCCGGGGGTATCATGAGTAGTTTCTGCTCATTTTTAGATTCTATATGTCGATACGATCATTTTGATATATAGCATGCGAATTTTAGATATCGTATGAATTAGTTATGAATTTTACGATTTCGATCGATTTTGATCGCTCGATTTGTGATCTATGAAGTTTGGACCGTCCGATAGAATTCTAGTTTTGATATAATGATCGTAGGACTGTCCCGATGACCTTGTGTGGTCACGGGTGAAGATCCGACCATTCGATCTTCATATAAGTGTGTTTTTGAAATTATACACTAAGTTAATTATCGTTTTGATTAGGTGTTTGACGGATTTGTTAGCGGACGATTGTGAATCGTATTTTGGGCTGTAAGAAGACGCAGTGGGAGTTTAGAGGTGAGTAAATCTTACTTGGTTCATTTACGAACCGAATTTCCTTAATTGCCCAATTTATTGTTATGTGTGAGAAAATGGTTTTAAGAAATGGGTTTTAAAGTATATTAAAAATGAATTTCTTGATTTTGCATCGTGTGAACTATAGTTGGTATTAGTGATCATTCCTGTGTGGATGGTTACGTATATATATATTTACGTGATTATATATTGAATGGTGTGACATTGAGGTGTGGAATTGTGTTAATATGTTGTTGATAAATGTTGATAATATGATTTTATTATGTTGTTAACATTTGATAAATGTTGGTGATAAGCATGTTGATTTTGTGAGTTGAATAGAAGGTAGAGAAAAGTAGGATTCTGAGGATTGAATGGTCCAAGGATCTTTGGTTAATGATAACCGGAGTGTATGTGTTCTGAGGACAGGGAGGTCCAAAGTTCGACCGTTAAATAATAACGGGGGCATATTGTTCTGAGGACATGAAATGGTCCAAAGTTCGGGGGTTACTGAGTAACCTGGAGGTGCCGTTACTTGACCCTAGGCCAAGGTGTCAGAGGTAACGAGGCAGTTAGAGCTTAACGTGGGGCCAAAGTGGCGATAGTTGTGATTAGGTGCCAAAGTGACGAGAGTTGTGATTTGGTGATTGTGGAAATGTGTTCCATGTTGTTCATGTGTGTTGGATTGATGTTTCTTGTGGTTGTTGAGATTGTTGGATGTTTACTTGAGATAAATGAGTTGTGGTTTAATAAATCAACCGTTCATTCTTATTTACTCACACGAGCTTTCAGAAAGCTTACCGGGTTTTGTGTTGTTGCAATCCCGGTACACTATTCAAATGGTGTAGCGGATAATCCTACAGGTCAGGATAATCAGGGTGGTAAGCGAGCTGCGTAGGGCAGCAGGGTTCAGACCAGCACTTGGTCTATTTTGGTGTGTTTTGTAGACTCTTTTGAGCATAACTTTGTATTTATGTTAGTATTGTAATAATTGACTCGAGAGATAGTTTGCTATGAGGTTTGTGTTATGGTTTATGAGATATTGGTTTTGAGAAAAAAAATTTAGGATTTGATTTGTTTAGTTGTATTCATGTTTCGGATTTGAATTTATTATTCGAAATTCGGGGCGTGATATGGAAATCCAAGTAGGCACTGCAATTGGCTGAGTACCCGAATAAAGAGGTTCTGGAGTCCGTGCTCCCGATGCTGGACTCTTTCCCTCCGATCGTCTTCACTAGTTAGACTCGGAGTTTAAAGGAGCGTCTCATCGAGGCGTCCATGGGAAAGAGTACTTCTAACACACACAGAGAGAGAGAGAGAGAGAGAGAGCTGATTCAGTGGTATTCATGTAATTTTGCTCAGTTTTTGGGATTAATGGGCACATTGGGAACCTATCTTTTTGTTGGGTTGATGGAGAAAGATTCCTTATACTGGACCTATGGGTCAAGGCTCCCATTTAATTATTGCAGAAACATTTTCGTTTTTTGTTATGTGTTATACTTAAATTCTCTTGCTATTGAAAAGAAAGGCAATAAAAAAAATAATTTTTCTTAAAAAAACTAAAATTTATTCATAGTATAAATTTTTATGAATCGAGCTTTAAGCTCAAACTACTCATGAAAAAAAAAAGAAGATCTATGCACAAGCTTAACGAGCCGAATGTATCATATTTCAAGCTTAGCGCGTTTTCTTATTCAGCTTAATATTGAGTTCATGAGTGGCTCATTTATTATACGAACACGAACCCTTTCTAAATGAGCAAAATTATAGAGTTTTTGACCTTATTGGTAAAAGACTAATAAAAAATATAGAAAATTACTTAGTAGCACCATACCAAAAATGTAAACATAGAAAACACCTTCAAATAGATTTATACAAATAAGGACAGGAGCCCAGGCCCAAAACCAAATGAAGCAGGTATGACTCCGATATTTAATGCAAACTGACTAAAATGTTCAATTTGATGAAAAAATTACGCACATGCCACTGAGTGAATCAAATACCCAATACTCGGGCTAGTTATCAAATCAGAAACCAAAAATAGTAGCAGAGAGTATCGTTCCCAAATTTGAAACCCTACAATTTCGAAATGGTATCAAATCAGTAGCAGAAGTCAAATTCGACGAAGGGCTAACCCAAGAAAACAAGTCAACATACTCTCCGTTTTGATTTCCAACAAAACAATCAGAAAGTTTGGTTAGATTTGGAATCTGGTTCATGGTTTTTGCTTCGATTTCATGAAAAATCAGTAGCGACATGTTGAAATACAGGTTTTCATCTTTGAATCATAGTGAAATAGAAGGTGGGTCGGAGGTGGGAGGAGGGGGATTGGGGTTGGGTAAGTTGGCGGAAGGGCGAATCGACCCGACCCGGAGGGGTGTAGTAGGAGAGGGAGGAGACACAATTCATAATTCTTACTCCGATTTCGATCTGGATCTATCGCTGTTAGATATCTCTTTATCAATGCCGGAACACGAAGAAATCAAAATCTTTCTGCTTATTTTATTAAGGGCTAAATACTGTTTAGTCCTTAAACTTTTGACTATAAAACACTTCAGTCCCTGACCATCTAATTTCATACGTTTAGTCCCTGTACTCTAAAATTTCAGACGAATAGGTCCTTGCCGTCTAAAAGTAGCGGTGAAATGTCTATTATGCCCTCAATTCTTTTTTTTTTTAAATAAATTTATTCCTTTCTCTTTTTTTTTTTTAATTCTTTTTTATTTATTTTATTTATTCTTTTTTCTCAAACAGAAAGAAAGAAAGGAAAAAACAAAACAGAAAAAAAAACAAAAAGAAAGAAAGGGAAAAAAATTCCTTTTCCAAAAAAAAATTAATTAATTAAAAAAAAAGAACTGAGGGCATAATAGACATTTCGCAGTGACTTTTAGACGATAAGGACCTAATGGTCTGAAATTTTGAAGTACAGGGACTAAACGTGTGAAATTAGAAGGTCAGGGACTGAAGTGTTTTATGGACAAAAGCTAAAGGACTAAACAGTATTTTACCCTTTTATTAATTCCATGTTGCTATTTGCTAACCAATTTGTCTGTTTTGTTGGCTTCTGGTTCTGTTTTGTTATTTTAATTAGAGTAGAGGTCAAGGTTTTTGTCACCATTTATTTTTGATGGGTAATAGTCATCATCATCATTTGTTTATATGATAGGAGCTTAAATGAGTGGGGCAGGTGATGTCTGAAATTTTAGTAATTTGTTTGATGCTGAAACCACCCCATGTTCTTTTTTATATTCAAATCTTAAAGTATCAATTTTGATGTATTGTCTAGTGTGCATTAATGTTGAAGATATGTAAAATGGTTTGGATTCTACCTTTCTGTCATTTAATCTGATGTTTTATACTCAGGTTTGATGAATATGCCTTCTAAATTTTAGATGCATGGATGGTCATGTAGAATATTTATAATGAAAGGTTATTATGGGTTTTGCTATCGTTTATGGAATAGATGAGTGATTAGTTGTTGTTTTCCGGCTGCTGGATCTGCTACTATTCAAATTGAATTGATATGCTACTATATAGTTTATGTCAATGATATGTTTTCCAGCTACTGGATCTGCTGCTAATGTTGATATGTTACTATTCAAATTGAATTGATATGCTACTATATAGTTTAAAGTTTATGTCAATGATATGCTCTGCTACTGTTCACTGATATGATCTGCTACTGTTCAAATTGAATTGATCTGCTACTTTATAGTTTATGGTTTATGTTAATGATATGATATTCATTGTTTATGGTTCAAATTGGCTACTGCTCCTGCTACTACTATTGCAAATGAAGCTGCTATTGAACCAAGGACACGTTCAGCAATAAAGAAGAAAAAGAATCCTGCTCCTGCTACTACTATTGTTACTGTTATTGCTCTTGCTACTGCAAATGAAGCTGTTACTGAACCAAAGACATGTTTCGCAATAAAGAACAAAAAAAAAAAAAGTTTAACGAAGAGCTTTGAGATTTTCTCTCTTAGCAACGTGTAAAAGGAAGATTTTTTTTTCTTTTGAGAAGTAACAAAGAGATTATTCTTAGGAAAAAAAAATAACATAAATAGATTATTCTAAAAAAAAAAAGTAACATAAACAGATTATTCTCAAGAAAAAAAAAAGTAGCATAAAGGAAAAAAAAAAGTAGGGGCTAAATACTGGTTACTATCATGTGGTTTAGGTCCAAAATCAATTCAGTCCCTGAACTTCTAATTACATCAAAAACACCTCTACACTTTAAATTTTGATGTAATAGGTCCACTTCGTTAATATTCTGTTATGGGTTTAAGTTATAGTTGAGTTATTTGTTGAAGAACTATTTATTTTTAATAGTAGGACTCACTTTTAAATTGACTAGAGGTGGCATGCAGACACCACATCATAAAACATAGGCCATATATGAGCTACATTAACAAATTAAATAACTCAATTGTCGGAAAACTAACAAATTGGACCTATTAGATCAAAATTGAAAGTGCATGGGTGTTTTTGATGAAATTAGAGGACCGAATTGATTTTGGATCCAAACTACAGGGTAGTAATCTGTATTTAAACATAAAGGATTAGAAGTCAAAATAAGTAGTTAAGGGTATAAAAGTAAATTAACTCATGACATGTGGCAGATGAAAATCATATTGTCTTTATTTGTAAGATTTAATTCTTATAAAGAGATTATAAGTCAAAAGAAGTAGTTAATGGTAAAAAAGTAAATTAACTCATGACATGTGGCAAGTGGAGAGTACATTGTCCTTATTTATAAGATTTAGTCCTTGTATGTTTAATTCAATCTTTAAAGGATGTATTTGTTAAATCATCTTTTATAAAAAAATTATATATAATTTGTTATAAAAAATAAGTACTTGTCATACAGACCAACCACGTTAATCTAGATCACAGCCACAAGATAAATAGTGGTCTAAGAGATTGTATAATAATTTTCTCCTTTAATGAAAAAGGAAAGAATTAGAAATATTACAAGAAAATTCAATTAGTAGATTCGTAAAGTCTAAAAGTTGAAATTCACCCCTAAAACAACTATAAAGATTATTCGTTATCTAACCATGTTGTAATGTTAGTGTCCATATTCCATGATTCACTTCTTCTTCTCTTTTTAGTTTCTCCAGTCAAAGAATTTTCACAGGACAAACTTAACCTCCGTCTTTTCCTTCGAATGACCAAAACCTCCCCAACAATTTTGTCATATCATAATTGGATTGGTGCTATTTTTCAAAGTGTCGCTGTCTGCGGGTTAAACGAAAGCGCATTGGCTGCTGCTCAACCCCATTACCCTTTCAATTTCTCTATCTGAATGCTGTGGATCTGAGCAAGTTTCTGTAAAGGGCTTCAGCAAATCCATCTGAGTTGGATCCCCAACGCCAAAGTAGGCTACTTTATTCAGGTTCTTATTCAATGCACATACTCTTTGTTCTCAATTTCATTTTTTTTTTAATGCATTTGAAGCTTGTATCAATGGCTGCGTCTGAATGTTGTTAGAAAGTTACCGCCTTTATTGCTTGTTTGAGTTCAGTTGATGCAGAGAGGCTTTCCCTTTTTTGGGTTTTGATGTTTGGTGTAAATCAAGTAGTCCCTTTTTATCAATGGTTGTATCAATCATCGGTGCTCTGTTTCTAGCTTTGTATTGTTCATTGCGTCTAAATGATGTTCGCTAGCGGGTTTGTTGCTTATTTGGGTTTAGTTGATGTAGCAAGGCTTTGCCTGTTTTGGGTTTTGATATTTTTGTAGCTTGTTTGAGTGGTAAATCAGATGATCCCATTCTGTGCAAGTCTTGAACATAAACCGGGAATGCCATCATTATGAAAGACTCCCGAATAGTCATTAACTTGGAATTTATAGATCTGTTTGCAACCAATGTTTCAAAGTCAAAGCTAATTCTACTCATTTCTGCTGAATTGAAGTCAATTCGATGCATTTGTTGAAATACATATGATGTATGGTAAAATGAAATTGTTTCATTCATTGAAATCCATTCAGTTCAGTTATGAATAATAACTGTAGGAGCATATTTTGTACCATTTATGAAACAATTTTCATTAAAAAGGTGATGTTGTCTAACAAAAGTTGTAATTTTAATTCAAATATCTGCCTGTGTTGTGTTCTTGGTAATGATCTGTATATTCTGAAACTCTCTTGGAATGAGAATCTGATATACAGAATATGTGTGCATAATAGTGGAGTTTGATCTGTTAAACCACCTTAATCATGTCCTCATTATTTGGTATTCACCCCTTTACTCTCTGTAATCAACCTAGTCTAGAATCATTGTGTAGGTAGCAGTTAATCTGTACTTATGTTATTTGTATTGGTTTAAACGCACATCAATCCTTTTGCTTAAAGTAGGTTTCACTTTATTTCAGTGTTTATTACAATTACAAAAGGAGTTGGATTGCAAGTTTCTAGTTTCGATGAACTGCTGAATATGTTCATCTTGTAGAAAGCATTTTGGAATCTCATTAAGTTCTAAAGTGTACTGTTAACAATAACCAGTGCCAGCATGAGTTAGAATTGGGTATTCATAGAAAAGGTTTTTATTTTATTTTTAATTTTTTTAAGTCATAAATTGGTCTGAATATGAGAAACTAAGCAACCTGTCCTCCTCCAAAGATCATTTCTTGGTGGTTGACCTTGTTAGAAGCATTTATCTATATCTAGGATGCTGTTCTTAGTAGAGGGTCATATCTACCTATAAATATTAGTGTTAAAGATGCAGATTCTTGCTCCTAGAAGCATCATTTTACTTAAAATAACACTTTGACAAAGTTTGTCTGTTTACTATCCACTTTAATTCTTTAAAGTTCCATCTATAGTGCTTTTCCACAGTCTCTAATGTGTTGAAGCAACTCAAAAGCTGTGAAACATTGTTGCATTTCCATCATTCACCCTGTAGACGTTACTTAGCCCACTTAGAAGACTTCATGCAGCATAAATCTGTTGTTTAAGAATGCATTTTTAAGTATTGGGATCAACTCAGAAGCTGACGGCCAAGATGCAGGGGTGCAAAAATACACAGGCCATTTGAATGGGTATTTTGTCTGTCAGCACTTTTAGATGTCCTCTTCTGAAGGTTCCCATATGTTCTCTCTCTCTCTCTCTCTCTCTCTCTCTCTCTCTCTCAAATAGATGACAATCTGGCATTGATCTGTGGTATGCTAGTTGATATTATGTGAATCTCTTTTGAGATTTTGTTCTTTTTGCGGGCTTTAGTTGGGTCCCTATAAGTTTGCTCTCCATCCCCTATTTTGTTACTTATTTACTTATTTTGCCGTTTTCTGCATCACATACAGCTGAAGCCTTCAGCAAGACAACCCTCACTACTGAAGTGCATCAGACATAGCTGAAGCCTTCTGTAAGACAACAGTCACTACTGGAGGTTATATGATGGACTTTTGCCAAACATATTAATTGAGGGGTTCTTGAGCAAGTGCCTTTCACTTGGGAGATGAAAGGTGGATTTAACTATAAAATGCTGGGGAGACCAGTCTCTGTCACTTTGACTGCTCTTGTTTGTACAACCATATTACTTTTGGTTTGGGAGAAAAATCCTTTTGCGGATACTCTACTATTGGCCCGAGAACATTTTCCAATTCCTTCGATAGGTTTGTCTGCCAATCCGTACATTTGCAAATAAATCTATCTTTTGTATGCTGTGCTTCCGCTTGATTGTTATTAGATTTTTAATTATTTATACAATACAATTAAAGTATGATGAAGTGTTAAATTATTGATTGTGCATGAAAAGTGATTACATTAGATTGGCCAACAATTAGGTAAGGGTTTTCTTTTACGAGTTTAAGACATTATTCTATTGCTTTTATTTGGATTCTCATTTGAGTCAATGTTGCTACATGCTTGCGTTAAATATTTTGTTGGTTAGCACTTTCAAACATTTTTAAGGCTTATGTTTGTTTGGAACATGGCTTCTATCTCTCCCTGAAGAAGATTGCCAAGTGCCAAGGCCTCCATGAACTCCATTGGCTATAGAAATGTATAACTTCAGTTATGGTCCGTTCTACATCAGATAGAGAACATAACTATGGTTCTAACTTATGCCATATGAAGTAGCTGTGTTGAAGATTCAACCTGCTTACATTTCAAACATCGCCAAGACATGCCCAACAATTAATAACTGTACACTACAGTGCAGTAAGTAGTGGCTGTAGCATCTAAATGATGATTTACAGTATCACATCAAATAATACAGTACCTTTGCAAATGACGTTTGGCAAGGTTAATTGTCTGCAGAAACCATAGGAAATATTAGAGATGAGCATGAAGCTGTACTAATACACTTTATTTCTAATGTATATGGTCTATTAGATAAGTAACTCCCCATACTTCAATTTTCTACATTTCAATTGTTACTTCTTTTGATTGCACTACAAATAGAAGGTAGAATACCAATTGCTTGCCAGAAAAGAAGTTAGTGGTGGAACAAATTAGGGAGAGAATAAATTTATGCCCGTCTTACCGGTCAGTGTTGAAATGAAAAGCCATATGAAGGTAGGAGAATGACATGATTGATGAACTTGTGTATCTGTCCTAGTAATTGGGATCTATGCACTCTAGCCATCTCATCAGCTTCTCATTTGGTAGAATAGGGTGCATGCAGAGAATTTTATGCTGAGTAATAGAACGCTATAGTCTAAGCTACTCATCACCAGTTTGTTTGTGCTTCATGATTCATTCTTAAGATACTGACATCTTATAGATATAATGAATCCTTTTAAACTTGCTTCTGGATTTGTATAACTGATGATCGTTTTGTTTGTTTCAATATAGATTTTCTGGAGGACGACTCCTCAAAATCTTTGAAGACAGATGAGAATGTTCAAGGGAAGGATTCACCTTCTGTTATAATAGAAGAAGCAAAAGAAATTGAAAATTCTGGTGCTGCACCAGTTCTAGGGAAGGGTTCACCTTCTATTATGATAGAAAAAACAAACAAAACACAAAATTCTGGTGCTGCACCAATTCAAGGGAATTCACCTTCTACTACAATAGAAGAAACAAACAAAATAGAAAACTCTGGTGCTGCACCAACAGATTTTGCATCTTCTCCTAGAGTGCATGAACGTAATTCGAATGCGACATCTTCTTACCAACCTAAAGGTACAATTACTTTTTGTAGTGCTGTAAACCTTACCATTCTTCCGTTGATAATTACTGAGCAGTATCTTTTTTGGTTTATTGCAACTGGACTTGTAATCAAGAATATATATATATATATATATATATAGGATTTCTCTCAGGTGCGGATGTCTGTACTGAAATTTCGGTACGGATTTCCAGTTTTCAACCACTTCCCGATCACATTTTCACATCTTAACCGTTCAGTTTTTAGGTCCTAATGTATGGATCACCTATGCAAAATTTTAGCCAATTTGGTGATCGTTAAGGCATTCAAAACTGCAATTACACGAACGGACCGAATCTGTCGAACTGGAACCGTGCGTATTTATAATGGTAAATTACAGTTTTGGATGCCTTAACTATCACCAAATTGGCTAAAATTTTGCAGAGGTGATCTATACATTCAAACCTAAAAACTGAATGGTTAAGATGTAAAAATGCGATAGGAAAGTGGGGGAAAACCGGAAATCCATACCGTCCGCACCGTAGCCGGACTGTATATATATATATATATGAAGTCTTGTAGAATAATAATGCACAGCTGCCTGTGAAAATTGTTTGCAGTATTAACGTTGCATATGTTTTTATTTGATATCACTCAGTTGTCAATATGGCGTAATTGTATGGTATGGATACTTTATCTAACTACAGAGTTTTCAATTTCTATAGAGAACTACTATAACAAACTTTGCATATTTCTATAACAACTTTATCAATGTACAAAGTCTTTCATATTTCTTATTTTTTGCTAGGTTGAGAATCTTCTAGTTTCCAACTTCAACTCATGTATACATTAACATGGCATGGTCAATGTTTTTAAGACTGTCCAGTTTCACCCTTGCAGTCTGTAATTATGCCAAGGGTCGATGGATTCCAGACAGCAGGCGACCATTGTATTCTGGGTTTCATTGTAAGCAATGGTTATCAGCAATGTGGGCTTGCAGACTGACACAACGACCAGATTTCTCTTTTGAGGGATACCGGTGGAAGCCAGAAAGTTGTGAAATGCCAGAGTTCGAGCGATCTGCATTCTTGAGAAGGTAGCATTTCACATTTGAATTCATTATCTTTCACCGGATGAAAACGGTTTTAATCTGCTTTGACTGTTTTTCATCATTACTTTCAGTTATTCTCATGTGTAATTGTTACAAAACTTTTTTGAAGTACAGAACATGGTGATTGCCTTATTAGATGCTTCTTATGTATTGACTGCTGCAATTCTTTAACTTGCACTAGAGTTCGCCTTATTATATATCAAATTATTGTACACTTTGAATGATGACATAGTAAGCATATGCTTTCCCCTTCTTCTGACTTCTCCTTCCCAACACTTTCCGAAACTTTCCCCAAGTCGTGAACAATTATGATCCATACGTTCTTACTCCTGAATCGTTTAATATATGGACTACATGGCTTTTCATGAGTTTGAGATTTGACGCTATGCATACAACAGTTGTTTATATTCATCAGTGTCCTAAATGTGTCCTGCCTTTCAGAATGCAGGACAAGACAATTGCTTTTATAGGAGATTCTTTGGGCCGACAGCAGTTCCAGTCTTTAATGTGTATGGCAACCGGTGGAGAAGAAAGCCCAGAAGTGCAAAATGTGGGAAAAGAATATGGCCTTGTCAAACGTCGTGGAGCCATTCGTCCTGATGGCTGGGCCTATCGATTTCCGAAGACCAATACCACCATTTTGTATTACTGGTCAGCAAGCCTCTGTGATCTTGTGCCGCTTAACAGCTCAAACCGAACCACTGATATTGCGATGCATTTGGACCGTCCTCCAGCTTTCATGAGGCGGTACCTTGATCAGTTTGATGTGTTGGTTCTTAATACAGGGCATCACTGGAACAGGGGAAAAATTAATGGAAATCGGTGGGTAATGTATGTAGATGGAAAACCAAATGAAGATAAACGGCGTGCACAAATTGACAGAGCAAAGAATTTTACCATACATAGTGTTGTCAGGTGGCTTGATTCACAACTTCCATCGCATCCCCACCTCAAAACATTCTTTAGGACCATCTCACCAAGGCATTTCTTTAATGGTGACTGGAACACCGGGGGATCCTGTGATAATACTACTCCGATGTCTGGAGGAAGTGAAGTGGTCCAAGAAGGATCAAGTGATTTAATCATTGAGTCTGCTTTGAGAGGTACAAAGACAAAGATTTTGGACATCACTGCTCTTTCTCAATTGAGGGATGAAGGTCATGTATCCCGCTACACCATTAGAGGAACTGCTGCTGTAAATGATTGCTTGCACTGGTGCCTACCTGGAATTCCAGACACATGGAATGAACTTCTTATTGCACAAATATAGGGTGAGACTTTGGGAAGAAGAAACCAAATCTGCCATTCTTCAGGGTCCGAGAATACCAATTGTTTTCTGGTATTATTATTACTTTTTTTAATAATTTTTCTTTTCACAAGTTTCATAGTGTTGATAGAAATACAATAGGGAAAGCTTCTACTCGAATTCCAGTTATTAAATTGAATGCTAGTTGTTGATATAGGCAAAGTTCAAACAATGAGGGTGTTCACCAAAGAGCGGTTTATACCCTCAAGAGTCCTGAGGACCTGTGGGTAGCAGTCTGCCTGTTGTATTGTATGTAACATAACAACCATTATTATCATGGTTGCTGCTAATCTAATGATGGAAGAGTTTTCTTGATTCCTTGCAAGTTGTGACTTTGCCATTCATGTCTGCTATTTGTGGTATTGATATGGATTAACCTAACCATTCAGCGTACCTGCACTGCTGGTTAGATTTTTTAGCATTCGAGTGTGAAACTGAAACTGGGTGATATAATGGTTCCCAAGTCTTGACTTTTGCAATTTTTTTAGACCTGCAAAATTTCCAGATACATGTTTATTAGAGAAAATTCTGTTTGCTTCAAAATTTGGAAATGGCTGTGTAACATTGCCGTTGCTAGTCAATGATGTTCTGCATTCCAAAATCAAGGTTCATGATGTAGACGTGTGGTGAGTGTTCATGTAAACTGGTATATGGATTGTTTCTGACGACATGATAAAGTAACCTAGCATACAGATGCCTACAACGAGTGAAATACTTGCAGAGAATAGTTCTTGGTTTCTGTTAGATTCCAATTCTAATTGTAAAACATTTTCTCATTTATTTTGCTAGTTTCGGTTTGCAGCTAGAGAATGATCCACACTGAGGGTCCACAACAAATAAACTAATACACAAATTGTTTAGAATCAGCATGCCCTTAGTCTTTTGCTTTTGCCTTTCTTGCTCCGGAAGAAGGTCCAGCAACCAGGTAAGGTATCGTCATCGTCCTCAGAAAACCTGCAATGTTGAGAGATATGAATAATCCATTAGTGTTAAATCCCACATCAAACGGATTAGAGTACCCTATTTCAGTATTAGCTTCTTCCGAATCAACAATTTTAATGAATTAAGAACAAAATCAGTTAAATACCTTCTTCCGCTGCTTGTGCCTTCAACACACAAATCTTTATGGTTCTCAGGTTCTTCAAATGATGGCCTTGGGGAAACTTTTGAGCAATTCCCATTTGCTTTTGCTTTCTTCTTTGAGCCTAGAAAAGTTGGAAAGAACATCTTGATTAGGAAAGTTTGGCTTTCCATACTTGAAGTCCGTGATATCTGTCTAGTCTTGTAGGTCATTTTCTTCTTCTGCTTCTTAATTTGAGCTAGAGTGTTGAAGTCGAAACTCTTCTCTTCAACATCAGTGCCTTCTCCAGCCTTATGCATACCTTGTTGCTCATCAACAATATCTTTCAGAGAAAGTTCATAACATGACTCTGGCATGTTTTGAATCATCTGCATAAGTTTACTCCTGCTTTCAAGAATCACCCTTCTGCGTGACGTGGGAGAAAGATCACTGTAGTGATGGTTTTGGGGGAGCAAAGGAGAAGACTCGTATTTGGTGTTCGTCTCCCATAACCGTGGTGAGGGAGCACCGAGATCTTCTCCGATACATGCTTGACCTTGAAACTCCCATGCACTACAGAAGCCGAACACTTTGTCTTCTGCACTTTCGTGTCTGCTGTGGACATGGCAGGTTACATAGAGATGATTTCTAGGGAACTTTTGGCACTGATCAAGCATGGTGTAAGCAGTTGTACTAAAATGTGAAGCAGTTATGTGAAACTCTGGTTTGAGAGTAGTAGAGCTATGGTAGTATCATATCATATCATATCATATGAAGATTTGTAGTTGTCATTTTCCTCATAGAGTTTAATAGGGGAGCACTGAAGTCATTGCCGTCTAAGATGGTATGGTCAAGTAAACACTGTTTTCCCCAAATTTCCACCACTTGTCTACCTCAAAGTTCTTCTTCTAGATAAACTTGATTATCAAGGCTGTTTACTAATTTGCTCTTGGACTATATTTTTTTTGTCCTGTTACCACAACATTTTCTTTCTCCATGTAAGCCTCTAATAAAGTCAAGTGCGTATACCCTGTTACATTAAAACCTTATACATATTGAAATTGATTTCTTATGAGTGGTGCACGGGATACATGCTTGAAAAAAAAAATTATTCTTCCTTGTCACGTCTCTATGACAGATTAATAATAATATTGCTCTTGATACTGGAATTAGTCCGACTTTGATTTACCATTATTCATATTGCTCTAATCAACGATGCAATCGTTTTTCATTTAAAACTAAGGATATGATTAGACGACAAGCTAGATAATTTTTTTTTTGTTTTTTTTTTTTGTTTTGATAAAGAATGAAAGTTACATTACACAGAAAAACTAGTATTACAACCCACAAGCTAGCTGGTTGGTATATGTAATATTTTTGCTTATCCTAAAGAAAATCGAATCAACCTAAAAACCAAATTTAAAATACCAATGTGAAGAGAGACAGATGGTTAAACATGCATAGTCCAAGAACCAACGTGGTGAAACACCTTTACGAAGTCATTCTAGACTAATTGATTAACCTAATTGTGGACTCGTTTCTGTGCAATTGCATCACGGTCAGGGTAAGCAAGATATCGTCCGTGAAGTTCCTTGGTGGAAAAATTGAGTAGCGTCCCATCACCAATATTGAACAATTCAACATGAAATTGGAAATTGTGCGTTGTAGTACGTAGTGTGGTCAGTGTCAAGGTTGGATGGTCCAACAGTCAGATCCAGGATTTTTTTAACGGTTTCTACACTTCTAACAGCCAGAGTCTGAGAATCCAGATGGAGTCCGCTGTAGTTTTGAACTTTAGATTGTCATCTATCTTAACCTGTACGCTCGTGCACAAAGTCATACGAAATTTCAAAGGTTTACTTTTTAGTATAAGAGTTGAATGTTTCGATCGTACACGTAATTATCAGTTCTATGAGTCAAATTACGTAATGTTGAATAATGTTAGTTAAATGAATACTTTATTGGTTTAATACCTTAACAAAGAGATTTTTTTTTATCACCTTACATGAAAAATATGCATGAGAACATTGTACGTATATACAGAAAAATGACTCATACGTATGTCTAATAATCTAGAGCTTTGCAGTTGATTCACTGGTTTGCGGGCAACAGAACTTACTAAAATGAAAGGAAACTCAAACCTTAGACTCTTACAGCAAGTCCACCCGATGAGGTTGGCTGGTCAAGACTATTCACTGCTTTTTGCCTTTCATTTTCACCATTTTTCTTGACCAGTCAGATACTGTTTAGAAAAAGTCACAAAATGTCAATTGACAGGTCAAAAAAGTGACCCAGAGTGACTTTTTGTGAACAGTATCTGACTGGTAAAAAAAAAAGGTGGAAATGAAAGGCAAAAAGGTAACTAGCCAACCTCAACAGATGAACTTGCTCTTACACTACACCCATTGGCCAAACCCCCGACTCCGGGTCAATTTTTTTTTGGGTTCAGTTTTGGCAGTAGTTTTACTTTGGGTCAATCTTTTATTTTTACTTTTTTATATCATCAAAGTAAAATTAATCGAAGTCATCACGAGTCGAAATTATACATAATGACTTGGCCTTTGAAAACACAACATATTGCAACAACTACCTAAGTACCTAAGCAATTTCACCTTTAACTACTTCTCATCAGTATTAATTAAGCAAACAAGGCTTATGGTAAATTTTCATAATACCAATAATGTCTTGGCTTGATTAGAACTCAAAGAATAATAAATATAAGGGTTAAATACTGTTTAGTCCTTGAACTTTTGCTTGAAAAACACTTCAGTCCTTGACCTTCTAATTTCACATGTTTAGTCCCTATACTTCAAAATTTCATACTAATAGGTCATTGTCATCTAAAAGTCACGGCGAAATGTCTATTATGCCCTCAGTTCTTTTTTTTAAAAAATTAATTAATTATTTTATTTTTTTTGGAAAAGGAATTTTTTTTTCCTTTTCTTTCTTTCTTTCTTTTTGTTTTTTTATTTTTTTTTTTTCTGTTTTTTTGTTTCTTTCTTTCTGTTTGAAAAAAAAAAGAATAAATAAAACAAAGAAAAAAGAATTAAAAAAAAGAGAGAAATGAATAAATTTATTACAAAAAAAAAGAACTGAGGGCATAATAGACATTTCACCGTGACTTTTAGACGGTAAGGACCTATTGGTCTGAAATTTTGAAGTACAGGGACTAAACGTGTGAAATTAGAAGGTCAAGGACTGAAGTGTTTTATGGTCAAAAGCTCAAGGACTAAACAGTATTTAACCCTAAATATAATATATAAAGGATAAAATGATAACATTGTTTAAGGAAAACTGAATTGGGAGAGAATTGAGTAGTGCTTTCATTAATAATATGGGCCTCTTTATATAGATGATTACAAGCATAGAGATAGAATTGTACATGGAAACATAATCGTACATTGATTGGATATCTATGAGGATATCTCCAAGAATATCTCTAATATTAACCCTATTACAACTAGAGCAAGTAACCTAGAGTTTGGACCAGACACATATTCTGGATTACGTGAACAAACATATATATATATATATATATATATATATATATATATTATAGAGACATAGAAAAAAGAATTAAAAAAAGAAAAAACAAGGAAATGAACTTGTGGGGCCTTCAACTCCCTGGTAGTTTGAGAAGAAGAAAAAAATATGTTATTAACAAAAATATGTTTAATAACAAAAATCGCATTTGGGATCTTGACTCCCTGTGGTGGCGGCTAGTTGTAGTCCGACGTCTATCTTGTTTTTCGTTTCTTACTTCAAGTAGTGGGATTGCTGTTGCATTGTTTCGGCGTTGGATGGTTTCATAGCGTTCGGACAATCTCTAGAGGCAGTAGTTTGGCTTTTGGTTGCAGAGGATGGAGACACAGAAATCAAACCCTTTAGGTGATGTTGGGGACACTGTGATCGGGCCCTTTGTTTGCACTGGAATTCTCAGTCCGGTCTCTGCTAGGTTACTTCAGAGGCGTGGCGGTGCGGCTTAGGAGGGGTGCCCAGTTGCTTGGGTATCCAGAATTTTCCCAGATGGGCTGGTGCTAGGGTGCCCAGAGCAATATCTGCTGGGCCTTGGTCCCTTTCACTTGGGCTTAGGCATTGTTGGGCTTAGTTTTTAGGCCCAATCACTGTTGGGCCCGTATTTGGGATCCTGAGGATGCATCCTCTACGCAGGGTTGTCTTGGTTACTTTCTGAATATATGTTAGGATGGGCTTCTTGTATACCCCTAACATTATCTTGGTTACTAACGCTTATTTCTAAGGTAATTTTATTTAGGTTGTTGTATGGTAGCACAACATGGCATGATATTGATGTGACCTTTGCAGGCAAGTCATGCCTTGTAATTACCTACCTTTGGTTATTAATAGCTTGACATCCTTTTTTTATAATATATATATATATATATATATATATGTATATTACACATAAGACCCTTCTAGTGAGGGATCTTTTTTTTTGGTTTTTGTGTGTGGACAATTTAAGGAATCACTTGTGAGACTCACGTTTTCATCAAATATCAATATCTTGACTGTTCAGTTTTTAAGTCCCTATAAGTAGATCACTTATGCAAATTTTCAGCCAAATTGATGATAGTTAAAGTTTCAAACTACATTAAATCAATAGAGGAATCGAATTTGTCCAACCTAACTCGTTCATTGTTAGAAACATATTCACGATTATTAATATCTTAATGAACATTAATTTGGTTAAAAATTTGCAGAAGTGGTCTACACAGTGGGATCTAAAAACTGAATGGTTGAGATGCCGAAATGTAATCAAAAATTGGGTCCTATAAGGAATCCCTTAGTGGAACTGCCCTTATATATATATATATGTGTGTGTGTGTGTGTGTCTAGAGGCCCGTTTTGATGCGGACGTCCGCACTTTCGCGTGCTAACGTCTATGCTTTTGCAGCGATTAGGCACCGACGGCGGCATGGCTCTTGTTGGAGGGCATCCCGGGCGGCAGCGAGGGGCATCCCTGATGGCTTCACCATGAAGATGAAGGCCAAGGAGATCGAGCTTGAAGGTTCTGGGCAGCGACCTCACCTGAAACTTGCAGAAGTGGTCTACCCAGTGGGATCTAAAAACTGAATGGTTGAGATGTTGAAATGTAATCAGAAATTGGGTCATACAAGGAATCCCTTAGTGGAACTGCCCTTATATATGTGTGTGTTTGTGTCTAGAGGCCCGTTCTGAGGCGGACGTCCACACTTTCACATGCTGACGTCCATGCTTTTGCAGCGATCAGGCACCAACGGTGGCATGGCTCTTGTCGGACAGAGGCGAGGGGCATCCCTGATGGCTTCACCATGAAGATGAAGGCCAAGGAGATTGAGCTTGAAGGTTCTGGGCAGCGACCTCACTTGAAACTCGCGGAAGTGGTCTACCCAGTGGGATCTAAAAACTGAATGGTTGAGATGCCGAAATGTAATCAGAAATTGGGTCATACAAGGAATCCCTTAGTGGAACTGCCCTTATATATATATATATATATGTGTGTGTGTGTGTGTGTAGAGGCCCGTTCTGAGGCGGACGTCCACACTTTCACATGCTGACGTCCATGCTTTTGCAGCGATCAGGCACCAACGGTGGCATGGCTCTTGTCGGACAGAGGCGAGGGGCATCCCTGATAGCTTCACCATGAAGATAAAGGCCAAGGAGATCGAGCTTGAAGGTTCTAGGTAGCGACCTCACCTGAAACTTCAAGCTCGATCAAGGTTGACTGCAAACTAGTATTCGGTGAGTCCATCGGAAAGAAGAAGCTGAAGATCGATGCCTGGACTCCATCCGGCAAGAGTCGGGCTGTCATTAGAGCCTAATGGTTGTAGAAGCATGGAAGTTCGCACTTTTGCGGCACTGCAGATGTCCGCTTCTAATCCTATATATATGTGTATATGTGTGTGTGTGCCTGTCTACGTAAATACTCATTAGTTTTGTCTTTATTGTACACTTGTAATACCCGCAATTTTCTTTTTAAATTCGAGTAATTGTATCGAATGATTATTATGCGATTTCACGATTTATGTTCGATAATAATTCATTTTTACAATTATCGAAGTTTCGAAACGTTTATTTTAACGAAAAGCTCGATTCGAGTAATCGACTTTTTCTACGTACAAAATTTGGAGAAACTTCCTTCATGAAAGTTGTAGAGCTCGTCGATACGAGTTCGTACACGTACGAACACGAAGATCGATTTTTTCTGAATTAGTTATCGATTTAAGAAGTTTTTCCAAAACTAGTATAAATAGAAAAAAACCCTAGCTAATTTTTCAGAAAACTATCATTTGGTCCGGCCTCCTTGCGTTTTCTGAAAAACACTATTCATCATCCCTAACCTTCGTCCCTCGACCAAAATCGTCCGAAAAGGAGAGAAAATTTCTCCTTAATTGTTCTCCCTCCACAGACCACCTCTCGACCTCAAACCAAGTCCCAGGCGTTCGTCTCGAGCTGCTCTAGCTCCCGGAGGCAGCTTTACAAGGCGGCGCGGCCTGTGGCGGCGGCGGCACGGCCCGAATCGAAAACCACCGATTTCGGTTCGAGCTTGATATCTCGAGCTACACTCCACCATTTCACTTGATTCTTGTCTCATTGAGCTCGCCTCAACTTCCTCTACAAGCACCAAGAAGGACCGGAACTGGGTCGAAAGTTTTCACGTTCGTCGGAGCTCGACCCGTACGGATCGAAATACCGAAACTTTCGATCAAGATATCTCGAGCTATACACGATCGTTTCTTGTGATTCTTGGCTTGTTGAGTTCGCAAGGAAGTTCTGAACAAGTTTCCAGAAGGGATCGGGGCATGAGGTTGCAGTTTTCACGTCGGTTTTCAAGCTCACCGGTTTCTGCATCATTCCGGCCGCCGACTGTAAATCGGTAATTTCGATGCCTTCCCGTCATTTTTAGGTCTTGTGCTAGTTATGAAAGTTGCTCAGAATGATGAAACGAAGGGGACAAGCTCGGCCCCGACACCATTGGCGGTGGTCGGTGGCGGCTCTGTCCCTAACTCCGGTGGCCTTTTCCGGCCACCTCCGGAGGTCTAAAATTTGGTTTCTGTCCATTTTATGATTCTATGTTTCGATACGATCATTTCGGCGTATTATACGCATTTTTCGGATATCGTATGAATTAGTTATGAATTTTGTGATTTCGATCGATCTCGGTCGTTAGATTTTTGATCTGTGAAATTATGACCGTTGGATGAACTTGTAAATTTGTTATGATGATCATATGACTGTCCCAGAGGCTTTGTGTGGTCATGGGTGAAGATCCGACCGTTGGATCTTCATATATGTGAAAAACGGTAATTAGGGGAGCGATTCGTGAGAAACCGCTCGTCGGATTTTAATGTAAATTAGAATCTGGCCGTTAATTAGTAGTTAAATTATGTGTTGAAATTGTTGGCTAAATTCGAATCACATTTGATTAGGTGATTGACGGATTTTATTTGAGTGGGCTATTCGGCGTTAATTATAAATTATAATTATATTGAAGACGCAGCAGGAGTTTCGAGGTGAGTAAAACTCACGTGGTTCATATTACGAACCGAGCATTTTAATTTATTTATTTTTGGTAATTGTGTGAAAAATATTTGCGGATTAAATATTTGTTTTAAAATTTCATGGACTTGAATCACCACGGTCCATAGGTAAGTAAAATGAATTTTAACTATACAAATAATTTCATAATTTTCTTGTGTGAACTATAGATGGTATTAGTGGTCATTCCTGAGTGGATGATTACGTATATATATATTTACATGAAAAATATATATTGATGAGTGGATTGTTGTGTGATGATATGATTGAGTAGAATTGATGAGTTGATTATATTACAATTGTGTAATTCCATAATAATATGATGTATCTTGGTTGGGTTGATTTCAGTATGTGATATTATATGTTGGGTTCGTTTATGGGTTTAGGGTCAATGTAATGACCGGTGTGGGTAATCGTATGCTCTAATCCTAGTGTGGATGATGGGATACGATTGGTTGAGTATGTGGAATTATTGGACGTTCTAAATATGTATATAGGTATACATATTGATGAAATACAATAATTGATAAATATGTCGGATGCCATAACCTAGGCCAGGTGACGGGCTACGATTCAGTTAGAGCTCTAGTCTGTCAAGTACCGTATTTTTATAAATACGATGATGAGAGTTGTGGGGAAAGTTATAAGTTGGGTTGTCTTGATATATTGAATTGGTGTTTGATTGAGATTGTTATTATTTGCATATGTGGAAATTATTGAGTGTTATTGTGTGTGAGAATAACTGAGATTAAATTAAGTAACAGTTCATTCTTTTGCTCATACAAGCTTTCATAAGCTTACCGGGTTTTGTGTTGTTGCAATCCCGGTACACTATTCAATGGTGTAGCGGATATTCCTGCAGGTCAGGATAACCAGGGAGGTGACCGAGCTGCTTAGGTGTTTCAGCAGTTTTGTTATTAATTAGTTGTGAGGTGTGTGTATGCTCATTTAGAGCTTTACATTACATTTTGGATTTGAGTTGTAATAATTAACCGAGACTAAATTCGGTTTGATTTATTTCGTGTGGTGAGTATGTTAAGAAATGAAATTTTCAGGATGATGATTTTGAGTTGTAGTATTTTCATGTTTCGGATTTTGAATTGTTATTCTAAAATTCGGGGCGTGACAACACTCTAACTCATATACAAAGGGGTGTAATGAGAATGAAACAAACACTCCTGCCTCCCTCATATATTTTGTTTTTCTATTCTCTCTCTCTCTCTCTATTATTCTCTACTTTATAATATATTATCAACACGCTCCGCTCTATTTTTTCCTTATAACTCTGTGATGATCCACGAGTTCCAAGGTGCAACATTGTTGCTTTTGATTATAATTCATAATCGGTGAGTTCTCTTATCAATTTATTTTATGGTCAATTCTAGATTATAGACCTCAGTTTTCTATTTTTAAGGGCAGGACCTCATTTTAAGGTAAACACATTATTAGTCTTCTACTTAATTGCTTTCCTCATATCTACTTGGCTATTGTATGTTGATTTCATATATAATAGTTCCTTGTAGCTATTTACGTTGTTGACTCTTCACAAAATCAGAGTTCTTTTTTGGTTGTAGCTATTTATTCAGGAACATTTCCCCTTCTTAGTATCTTTCTTCTCATTGGTAAATAAGACTAATTAGCATTTTGATGAACTATTAGTACATGTGTTGATACATTGTATTGTAGAATCCAAAGAAGGTTGAGCGGAGAATCTTATGAATGTAAGACTCTTAGTACATGTCTTTTGGTCAATATACCCATAAATTCTTCACTAATTTGCTCAATCAACGCTGGTCTTTCATTTGATTTATGTGCATGTTTGGTTTATTTTTGTGTAGCATTTTGATGCTTGTTACAAGAATGGTTCAAGTTCGGGTATGAAAATTTAATTTCGTAGGTTTCTTGATGAAGACAAGTTGGATAGAAAGAGTAGGATGCTCTTTCTTGGTGGAAAATGGAACAATTTCAGTATTCTATACCTTTTCATTTGCTTTTGATGTGCTAACGATTCATATTTCTACTGTTTCATCTAAATCTGCATTTAATATTACTAGTAGGGTACTAGATCAATATTGTAGCTCGTTATTGCTTGAAACCATTCAAGCATTCCTATGTACTCGAGATTAGATGTTTAGTAAGAAATGTAAATTCTCTATGACTTGGTTATTGTATTTGTAATACCCTGAAAATCCAAATTATTTTCTGTTGACTTTTAGAAATGATTTCGTGGTCATGGGTGCAAGTACGAAGCTTGGAGAAGTGGTGGAGTTAGTTCGAACGATTTTATTTCGAAAAAGGAACGTTTTAGGGGGCCGTGAAAATTGACTCTTTATACGTACAAAATTTGGGAAAACTTCCTTCATGAAACTCGTAGAACTTATCGATATGAGTTCGTGCATATACAGAACGCAAGAAACGGAGTTAGTATGAAGAAGTTATCGCGTTTGGAAAAGTTGCCATTTTGGGTATATATAGCTTGCTCTTTTTGGAAAATTTCCAAAAATATCAAATTTTCCTTTTTTGGTAGCCGACCTATTCTCTCTCTTCTCTCTCCCGAGTCCGAAACATAGCATGACTTTGCCGGCCATTTTCTCACAGCTCCCGCCATCATTTGAAGCGGAACCAAGCCCAGGTCGAATTGCCTCCTTCCTGTGAGTTGACTGGTGGTCACCGTTGCCCCTCTCGTGGCGGCTACGCGGCTGTGGAGCTCGAGCCCAACCCGACCTCAAATTCAAGCCCAACCCGACCTCAAATTCAAGCCCGACCCGACCTCAAATTCTAGCCAACGTCGATATCTCTCGATTTCGGCAACCATAGCTTGAGAATCTTGGCTCATTAGACTCGCCTCAACTTGCTGAACAAGCACCAAGAAGGACTGGACCTGGAGATATTGATTTCACGTTGAACTGAGCCTCATCGAAAAACTAGAAATTTTTTGACGAACCTGAAGCTTCTAAGGTACTTTTCGATCATTTTCATTCATTTTCTGACTTCGAACTAGTTAGGAAGATTGTTCAACTTGATGAAATGAAGAGGAGCAGTTTGGCCTCGACGCCGTAGGTTGTGGTCGGCGGCGGCTCTGCCTCTAACTCCGGCGGCCATTTCCGACCACCCCAAGGGCAGTTTCTGCCCATTTTAATGTTCTACATTTCGATACAGTCATTTCGATATATAGCATGTAAATTTTGGAGATCGTATAATTAAGCTATGAATTTTACGATTTCGATCGATTTCAATCGTTCGATTTGTGATATGTGAAGATCGGATCGTCCGATAGACTTGTAGTTTTGATATGTTGATCATATGGCTGTCCCGATGACTTTGTATGATCACATGTGAAGATGTGACCGTTTTATGAATTGTGTGCTAAATTGAGACCGTAATTATTTAGGTGATTGACGGATTTGATTGGCGAACACTTTGTGAATCGTTATTTTTGGATTGTTAAGAAGATGCAGCGGGATTAGAGATGAGTAAATCTCACCTGGTTCATTTACGAACTGAATTTCATTATTTACATTTAATTGTTATGTTTGAAAAATGATTTTGAGAAAATAAGTTTTTAAGTATATAAAAACGAATTTGTCAGTTTTTACTACTTGTGAACTATAGTTGGTATTAGTGGTCACTCCTGTGTGAGTGACTACGTATATATATATATATATATATACGTGGAATATATATTGGATGGTATGACATTGGATGAGGTATTGATTTGATTGATTGATTTATCATTCCGAGCATTACTCTTCGAAGATATAAATGATCATATATTGTTAAATTGATTTTGATAAAGAGTAATTGAGTAAAGTGTGATCGTTTCATTTATTATCCATGAGGGACTTGAATCATTATTGGTTGTGGTGTTGATTTGTATGACTTGATTGATTCATGATTTGATTTGAAAAATTATTAAGCACGTGGGATTCGATTTTGATGATGGCTTGGAGATGAGAACATATTATTTGGAATTGGTTTTGCTATTGTTGAGGTTGTGGGAGATGAGGAAACAATATTATGTGACGATCTGTGTGAGTACATGTGTGATGATCTATGTGAGTATATGTGTGATGATCTGTGTGAGTGCCTGTGTGGTGGTACGTGTGATGATCTGTGTGATGATTTTGAGTACATTGTACGGTTTGGGGGATAACTTTGTGTTATCGAGCTCTTGGGTACATGTTGCTGAGGCAAGTATTATCGTAAGGCTAAACCTCGTCGAGGTGACAGGTTATGATACAATTAGAGCTCTAGTCTGTCTGTCATTGTACTACTTGGGGGATAACTTCGCGTTATTGTTCTCTTAAGTATGTTGTATTGCTTGGGGGATAATTTTGTGTTATCATGCTCTTGAGTACATGTTTGTAAAAGTATGTTTCGTGTGAGTTGTTGATTAGTTAATTAATTTCCTTTTTCAATTCTATTGTTTGATTTCTTTATCTATTTTCTTTTTCATTTCATTTGTTTGATTTTAATGTAATCTCCTGGACTAAACTATATGCAGGGATTACTATGACTTCTTTTGTTTGATTTTAATGTAATCTCCTAAACTAAACTATATGCAGGGATTACTATGATTTCTTTTGTTCGTTTTAATGTTTTCTCCTGAACTAAGTTTCTATGCAGGGATTACTATGATTTTGTTGATTGTTTGAATGTGATCTCCTGAATTAAGTTTCTATGCAGGGAATACTGATTTTACTTAATTATTGTTGTGAGTACAGTTGTGTTGTGGAATTTGTAGTGGTGTGAATTGAGTTGTGATGCCTAAGGTTGGTAGTTGGTTTATGTTGTGAGACAATGAATATGATTTCGTGGTTGTGCCGTTGAGGCAAATGAATGGTGATCTAATAGATCGTGGGGACGTAAAATGTTTAACATACTTGGAGTTAATTGTATAATTGGAGTTTGTGGGAAAAGAGATAAAATGAATTGAGAGACATAGCATGTGGGTTTTAGTTGGGTTGAAATTATTGAGCATGATATTGATTGATATGAACTCGACGTTTTGTTATGATAATTGCAAATTGACTTTGTTAGATTAAGATGGTGAAAACATGTATTTTGTGAATTAAATACTGTTGCTTTAATTTGTCTCACGAGTTGAGAAATTATAAGCATGCGTGACGTGAGTCACTTTAATATAGTTTACTCATACAGGCTTGAAAAGTTTACCGGGTTTGCAATCCCGGTGCACTATTGTATGGTGTAGGGTTTATTGTGCAGGTTAGAACATCGTGTGATCGTTATCAAAGCTGAGGTGGACTTTCCATCACGTGGGTGTAGAAGGACGCTTATACTTGTAGTCTTCCGCTGCGTAGTGAGTTGGTGCGTGTGGTTACATGTTGAATTGATATTCAGTTTAATTCGTAAACTCTTGTAATGTAATATGTGACTCTAAATAATGAGTCGGTATTGACATTGTTATCTTAGTTGTTTAGTTACTTAATTTAAATAAAAAATTTTCTATTTGTTTTCTTGTGTTTGTTTTCGTGTTTCAGATTTGAATTTCTGTATTCAAAATTCGGGGCGTGACAATATTAGTTTCTTATCTTCTCATCATGTGAATATTTATTTCATTTTAATTTGCTCTTTACACACACACATACACACACTCACTCTATACTAAAAGGCAAACCCAAAAACACTATTTATTACTGTTTAATGAACAGTGTAGTACAGATTTTGCCCTTGGATTTTAACAGGAATTATCTTTCTGTCCGATCAATAGTCCCACCGCCTCATTTACTATAATAATCAAATACTGACTTTTCTCTTCCCTCTGATTCTTCTCGAAACTCTCTCGAGGTGTTGTTTGATCCATCTTGGCTGACTAGCACAAGGCTATTCAAGTACCAATATTATAGCTGAAACGCATTGTAGTTGGTTTCTGAATGATGATGGGTGTTTTGCCCTTTGATTTTGATGTGTGAATAAGGTATTCCCTTTATCAATTTGCTATTTTTCAATTTAATTTTCAGATCTCTGCTTTAATTCCTCAATTTTCTGCTTTATCTTCTTCAATACGATTTTTGGTTGTTTGTACTTTTGGCTTCTACTGATTTCAATTAGGATTTTTGGATTTTTTTTCTCTGATTCTTCTTGAGCAGATTGCTGCTAATAATAATTGGTTATATTTTTGGTATTTATAATGCGCTGTGTTTTGTTCATCAATTGGATAAGGCTCTCAGAGTCTCAAAAGGTAATCCTGATCTTAAAAGTTTGGATATTTGAAGTTTTAGGCTTTTGGCTTTTATGAGGTTTTTAGGTTTTGGAGGTGAAATGGTTTGAATGGGTAGGAAAGTTTGGAACTTTGGGGTATTAGTTACGTTTTGCTTGTTGGGTTTTTAACATTCTCAAAAGGAATTGTTTGGTGCTGATGATGTGAGACGATTACTATTTTTGTAAATTTAAGGAGGTTGATTTGGTGCATATACTAGTGCCTCATGCGTAATACAACACGTCATCAAGTTTAGGGCAAATAAATTAAGCTCCAAGTATCGTACCCAAGGAAATAGGGAACCCCACTTGGTTTCAGACAACTAAGTACAAATACAAATTATCCTAGCAACAAGTATCCGAAATTTTAATTGTGAAGACTTAAACTAAATTTAAGAACTGGAAATAGAAAATTGCTCAAAATGGAAAATGCAATGCTAAAGTAGTTTGCGAAAAAAATTCAAGACAAGAGAGTGTTGAGTACTAGGGAGGTTCCTTCACCCAAATCCTATGTGCCGGAAGCTATCTAATGTAGATGCTCTTGATTAGGCGGTAGTCGTCTAAGGCGGTTTAAGGCTCAAGGACCATATATTCTCAATTACAGTATTAATGTGCCGTTTCAAGGGTCACAAAAAATCAATTAAAGAGAGTTAGAGCCGGTTCAACGGTCTCTAACTTTCTCTAATTGGCATAAAACTTAAGAATTAGACTACTAAGCGATTGCCCGCGCAATCACGCGATGGGTATAAATCGCCATGCTTATAACCCCTACAATACCAAATTGAGGGTTCTAGCTTAGGAATTAGAGGGGGTCAAGCCTCTAACTCCGTCCTAGACATGCTCAAAATATATACCCTAGAGTTGACTAGGCTCCTAGACATGCATTTCAACCCAACAAAAATTAATATAATGATCCAATAAAATAAATTGCATCAATCCATTAAAATAGGCATCATTTACATAAAATTTGGGGTAGGGCACACAACCCTAGCTCCCAACAAAATTTCTACTCACTACCCATAAATATATACATCATCAATTCCATCAATTTTATACAAACAAAAGAGGAAAATGTATAGAAGAGGGAAAACAACCAAGACAAGTTACAAATGCTAAAAAGCAAGCATAACAAGCCTTGGAATCATAATTTCTCTCTTTTACCCAAGTAGTGATTAAACCCTTTATGCTTAAAGTGTTTCCCCTTGAAATCTTATGAAATTGATGAGAAGATGGATTTTGGTGAGGTGGATCTTAGTGAGGAAGATCTTGGTGAGGAGAAGAAAATGGAGAAGAATGAGATTTTGATGAGGTGTTGTGGATCTTGATCAGAAGGGGGAAAAATGGAGAAGGAAGTGCGGTGTGGTGGTTTGGTGCGGCTGATGAAGGGAAATGGGAATCAAGGGTGGTCTGTTGTCTGGGCGTAGAAGAAAAGGAATGAAGGATTCATGGGGTTAATGTTGGAATTTTTTTTATTTAAAATTAAAATATATTTTATTTATTTCTTTATTTATTTTGGGGGTTATATTTGTTTTGTGTTTATTTATTTATTTATGGTTCAACGGTTTTTATGTTTTAAATATATGATTATTATTTGACCGTTACATGGTTAATGAGGTTATTGATGGTATGGTAAGTGTGCCCTATATAAGGGTACATGGCTATGGTTGGAAGGCATATGGTGAGACATGAAACATATACATGTGTGAGAGTTTAGATTGTCGGATAATATGAGGGATATCGTGCGAAGAAAAGGCACTCCACCATCATGCTACCACTCTAGCCAAATACCACTACCAAAGATATTCTTATAAACTATACGTATACATACTTTACTTATACACCGTTTTGAGTGCATGGGTGATTAAGGTTTAATAGGGCTTCTTAGCTGCACGACGGAGCTCGAAAAGTTGTTGTATCTTGGGGGAAGTTCGTCATTCAACCCTGTGCAGTAGGAGACGAATCTTCTCTTAGGACAGTGCACTTGCACGCCTCGACTCGATAAGTTTTCCTATATAAAAACCTATATATTATATTATTTTCTTACTTTATTTCATTTTCTTATCTATATCTCAATTCTTATTTCCCAAGATATTTTCATATTATTTTATTTTAATTTTACAGGAATTCCGTCCCATATTTTTTTACAACAATCTAAGAGAAGAATCGTGCGGAATTTCTGACAAACATGGACAACATGAAGTTCAAGGAATTTCATTTAATATCATACATTTGGCTTCTTCTTAATTTCTCAACTTATGAATACCATAATATTTTTCGTCCGATTATTAATTTATATTGGTCTTGAATATGCTAATTGTATTTTGCTTTGCATGTACTAATTAATTATTTAATATCAACTAATTCTTGATAGGAAAATCTCTCAGTTGATGGAGGAATTAGTTATGCAATATACATGTATTGGCCTCCATCATGACGAAGGAATCTTGAACGACTTCTACAACATAAACATTTTTGTTCTGTAAGAAATATATATATATATATATATATATATATATATTACATATTATCATTTTATAGTTACTATTATATCATTTGACATATAAATTCATATTTAATGCATATGATTTTTTTTTTCCATACATATGCAAATTATAAATCGTGATTAAAGTATATATATGTTAGTAGCCAACAAGCAGGTACATATATGTGCATGTTACAGTTAAGTTTATATATATAAGCTTATTTTCCATCAAGTCATCTTTGCAAATTAAATTTGCTTTCAATGACAATTAATCTGCCATGAGATTAGGTTGGGTATACTTATGTTTTGTTGACTGTTATATGAAATTGATATTGCCTATAATTTATAAAATGTTGTTACTTGAGGTACGTACTTGATTACTGATTTTATGAGTTATTTCATTGTATTTACATACATACTAGTCATTGTTTTGCGTACAGCGTACCATTGAAAATATCAATTATATTATGAATGTGATTGGCCTTAAAGTCTATTGCAGCGCTTTATATGTTATCAGGTCAGTTACAAATGACCTTTGCCTTTTGTTTCGAGGAGAAGCATATATTTCATTCGAGTTGCATATTATAATTAATGATTATTTATATTTTCTTTCATATCTAAAATAATGCTACTTCAAATTGTGGTGATATTATTAATTTTGTCTCATTATTAAAACTTAATTGAGTTATTAGCTATAACATTTATTGAGAATCTGAGTGATTGCAAGAAAGAAAATAGTGATCGATGGTAAGTTTTCTTTTACTCTAAGAATTTAATTTATATATACATTATGAGATATACATATGCTACAATATATTAGCTTGTGTGTTAAGTGCATATGTGCACACAAATGTAACAAGTTATCTCATAAACGAAAATGCATGCTAAAAAAAAAAAAGAAAATACTTGTAAGTTCAATTGTGATCGAGAAGGTTTTCATTTTGCTTTAATAAATCAGTGAGGAGTTATTTTTTATTTCAATAGTGGGGGTTACTATTTTAAAATTTTAACTTTTTCATTAGTATTCTTTAATGATTATCATTAAGACTTTTACATAACTTTTGTTATGACTTATGAGTATAATTCTCTCATGAAGAGCATCTATCTTGGTGATGTGGGGGTAAGCTCCAGCTATAACTCCTGTAAATATTTATAAACATGTCTTTAAGAACATTAAATATCAAGTAATGTGGGGGTTATGATTTATATTTCTAGTCATCATTTACTATTTACTTCAATGATATTTTTAAATGCCCTATGGTAATCTTGGGATAATGCTCGTAGCTATCTATTATACGTGATTATTAAATAATTAGTGCAAATTTATAAATTTTCTTGTTCTCATATGGAGGAAAACACTCCTGTGAGAATTGTGGCTGATGGTTTATTTGAGGCTTGCAGACAAATTAAAATGCAGGGTTTTGCGAGCTAAAGTGATAAGGAAGATATAACCAAAAAGAAAAAACAAAATAAATATAATATGACAAAAGTCATATAAACATGCCTCGCAGAGGAGGCCCTATAGTCTCGAGCAGGAGACTATATATATAAAAAATTGCTGAAGGGGGATGTGCTTAAGCCCATAAGGGAGTCACCTAGGGAGGTATCCCAACTTCTGTGATTGGAGATCTCATGAAGGAAGTTCAATGTGGTAGAAACAAGCCATATTGTGTGACTCAAATATAGCACACAAAAACTTTAAGGATATATCCAAAAGAGATATTATCATGTGCATCCCTAAGGCATTAAGTGCTATATTTAATATGACGTTAGGAAGGGAAAACAATGATACCCTGAATGAGTTTCGAGGCGGGCAAACTCCCGCGGGGTCCGGGCATACGTACCCTTGGAGAACTCACCTAAGTGAGAGTTTTTCGTGAGGCCGCGACAATGAGAATTGGACTGTTCTCTAATACTTTCATGAGAATCAAGATACGCGCACAGCCATAAATGCGCCAACACGCGAATCTGTCTAATTACCCGTACCGTGTGTGTGATATGTTGAAGTTTGGTCAAAGGTATCAAACTTCAAGACTGTGTCACTTTGGTTCCTCAAATGGAGACTATCACACTAAGCTAGGTTCAAACCCGAAAGGTACCTATGCCGATTGCACAGTAAAAACACTCACTTATTTTATTTTAAATGATCTTATTTTAATTTTAAATCAGTGGAGGATTGTTGGAAATTTTTTGATTTAAAATTAAAATATATTTTATTTATTTATTTATTTATTTTGGGGGTTTTTTTTTATTTTGTGTTTATTTATCTATTTATATATTTCCGGAAATAGTAGCCTATATATACCCGAAATGGAAACTTTTCCAAATGCGATAACTTTCTCATACGAACTCCGATTCTTGCGTTCCACATATGCACGAACTCGTATCGACGAGCTCTACGACTTTCATGAAGGAAGTTTCCTCAAATTCCTTACGTATAAATAAGTCAATTTTAATAACCCTAAATAACGTTAAATTTCGATACTAAAATCATTCGAAACCAAATTTCTCAAGTAACGACATTCGAATCACACTCACAACTGATAATTCATATAATTTGAGAAATATTGAATTACGAAATATTTAACTGAAATTTCGGGTCTTCACAAACATGTACATGTGTGGGAGTTTAGATTGTCGGATATTATGAGGGATATCGTGCGAAGAAAAGGCACTCCATCATCATGCAACCACTCTAGCCAAATACCTCTACCAAAGATATTCTTACAAACTATACATATACATACTTTACTTATACACCGTTTTGAGTGCACGAGTGATTAAGGTTTAATGAGGCTTCTTAGCTGCACGACGGAGCTCGAAAAGTTGTTGTATCTTAGGCGAAGTTCGTCATTCAACCCTGTGCAGTAGCAGACGAATCTTCTCTTAGGACAGTGCGCTTGCACGCCTCGACTCGATAAGTTTTTCTATATAGAAACCTATATATTATATTATTTACTTACTTTATTTCATTTTCTTATCTATATCTCAATTCTTATTTCTCAAGATATTTTCATATTATTTTATTTTAATTTTACAGGAATTCCTTCCTATATTTTTATACAACAGTTAATTATATGTGTGGTCTCCGTGGCTTTCAAGAGAGGAAAAATAAGGGATACGTGGCAAGGCTGCAATGGCTGAGGGGTGGAGAGTGACGTCAGAAAATGAAAGAGGAAGAGTGCTGTGCGTTTTGGCAGCAAAAGAAAGGAAGAAACGCTGCTCCTTTGCATGATTAAGTGATTAATTGTACAGCTGCCATGTGTCACTTCTGAGTAGCTGAATTCAATTAAACATATAATTGCTTGATTGCAACATGCCTCTGCACGTGATGTTGCTGCTGATGATCCGATGATTAATTAATGAAAAGAATAATTAATATTAACAGAAATTCATCTTTTTTTCTCCTTCATTATTTGCTCTGATTTCCCGTCAATTTCTTTTGTTTATGTAATTCGGCTTATTTTTTATAAAATAAATAAATATGTATTAATTACACATTAATTAACATGGGGATTTAGATATAATACACACATATAATTGTATAAATGTGTATAATCCGAGGTAGAGCCTGCCACTGAAATTGAGAAGGATGTTAGTGCTGAGAAGCAGTTGGAAGAGATTGAAGTTGCTGATGCTAACAATAGCTGGAGCCTGAGGACAATGTAATATTACTGTTTTGAGTCTTTTTACATAGTCGATATGATTATGTGATGATATTGAATTTCCTGACCATCCTACAACATAACTATATTTTTACTTCATTGTGGTAGGTTCTGGAAAAGTATGAGAGGGTTCTTAAAGAGAAAAGTGTTGACTCGGACAGGGAGTGAGAAAGTCTGAGTTTATACTGTTAGCATCTTCTGAGAGTAGCCTACCATTGTTGAAGGTCCTTGGAAAATCATCAGATGGGTTTTACTTGGCGAATATGGACCTTCTTTTATGTGGACCTGGTAACTTGCTTGGCAAGAAACAGTCGGGACATCTTTCAGAATTTCCTATTGCAAGATTGGAAATAGATGACAATATCTTACAAGGAGCACACCTTGCTGGTCTAGTAATTAGTATTCCTTTATTGTTCATTTTTATCTGTCCTATGAGTTTGTGTCTGCCTTGTATATTCTTTGTTTGGTTCTAGAGTACACACTACTAGAATTTTGCTAATAGATATCATGTCAATTAAATCGGTTCAGAATTCACGCGATGTAAGAAAATATTTTTAACATCGATTCTTGAAATTCTGATTTTAATTTGTATATTGCTTGACATCGGTTCTTAAATTAGACATCTCAAAGTGAAAGATTTGAGTAAAACACAAATCAGAATCATCCCTACATTCAAACATCTACTGATTTCATTAATATTGTAATTCCAGAATTTCGTTATTAATTTCGTGTGATTTCCTAAAATTAATAAGTGGTTGGTTTGTGCTATTATTTGTTTTGGGTCCCTTCTATTGTTTTGTGTGTGAAGTGAATGTGTTTCGGACTAATAATAACTCGAAACATATATTTTTTGAGAGGTCAAGAATTGATATTTTATTTAGGGTTAAATACTGTTTAGTTCTTGAGCTTTTCATCATAAAACACTTCAGTCCCTGACCTTCTAATTTCACACGTTTAGTCCCTGTACTTCAAAATTTCAAATCAATAGGTCATTGCCATCTAAAAGTCGCGGTGAAATGTCTATTATGCCCTCAGTTCTTTTTTTTTATAATAAATTTATTCCTTTCTCTCTTTTTTTAATTCTTTTTTCTTTATTTTATTTATTCTTTTTTTTTTAAAACAGAAAGAAAGAAAGGAAAAAAAAACAGAAAAAAATATTAAAAAAAAACAGAAAGCAAGAAAGGGAAAAAAAATCCTTTTCCAAAAAAAATAAAATAATTAATTAATTTAAAAAAAGAACTGAGGTCATAATAGATATTTCACCGCGACTTTTAGACGGCAAGGATCTATTGGTCTGAAATTTTGAAGTACAGGGACTAAACGTGTGAAATTAGAAGGTTAGAGACTGAAGTGTTTTTCGAGCAAAAGTACAAGGAGTAAACAGTATTTAACCCTTTTACTTATTAGGTTCCTCTAAAAATTTCTTTCAGGAACGTCGTAAAGGATATCGATACGAGTTTGTAGACATGCGGGACGCTATTTTTCGAGATTGTATGAAAGAGTTATGATCAGCCGAAGTGTTACTATTTTGGAACATTTTCCTATAAATACAAAAATTAGCAAAAAAAATATTTTTCAGTTTCTTTTTCAGAAACTTTTCGAAGGTTTTCTGTCTCTGGAAAGCCCTCGACCCCACTAGGCCAGAACTCCTCCATTCGGCGTCACATGGCATCGCCACCACCACATATATCTTCTCCTCGATGTTGCCATCTTTTTCATAGTGTTCACTTTCACCAATTTTCATTGTACACGGTGTATCAAAGCCGGAAAAACTGTCAGTGACGGACCTGGATTAATTTATGTCCTCCAGCCATGGCAGTGCTCGAAACCCTCTTCATCCTTGTTTAATCCATACAAGCCTTAAAGACCAATTGGAAGTGTGGAGCTCGGAATTTGGATTTGAAGTTTTGGCTACCCGAAACTTTCAAGGGCAAATTGGACTTAGTGTCAAGTATAAAAGTTAGTCCTCTTGGTGTGATCTACAAGTTGAATGATTCTGATCTTGATGGCTGTGACTTTCACAGACGGCACATGAAGCTAACGCACAGTCGGTTGTGGAGGTGTATTCCGTTACAGTTAGACCATTTGGTTGCTCCTTTTGTCTCCGTTCATCGATACAAACATGTAGGTGTGTAGTTTTGTTATTGCTCGATCTTTTGGACGAGTTAGGTTATTTGCGGTTTTGGTTCGTTCGGTTTTTGATTCTTAAAGATTCGTTCGTTGGATCGTTGTTTTGTTGTGTCAAATTGATCCTAGAAGTGTTTTAGAGAGCTTGTGGTGTTTTCGGTCAAGTTTCATCTCTGTTGGCGTAAACTTCAGTTTCGAACTTTAAACGTTTTTGTGCGTTGTGTTATAATGAGTTGTGACCTTGCTTGACGAAGGTTTTTTTAGAGGATTGTTGTGAATTGTGCTTATCTCGTTTTCTATGTGAAGACGCGGTAGGATATAGAGTCGAGTAAATCTCACGTTATTTGGGTGATGAATTAGTTGTGTCATGGTTTAATAGAAATAATTGTTAGCTGTGAAATCATATTTATTTAAAATAAATATTTGTTTTGAAATATATGAACTTGATTGTCAACGGTTCATGGGTAAGTTAAAACGAATATTTGTTATAAAATGATTTTCAGGTTGTGTAATTTGTGAACTATAGTTGGTATTAGTGGCATTCCTAAAAGAATGATTATATATATACACGTTTGTGGTGAGGTGAAAAAAATGATACGTTTGTGTGGTTTGATCACTATTGTTTTGTGAAGTGATTTTGAGGAAAATAAATGAAAACTTGGAAAAGAAAGGCGGTGTTGTTGGCTTTCTGTTATGAAGGAAGTATTACGATTTTTGTGAATGTTTTGAGATGTGAAATCAATATGTTTTACAATTATGATCGATCACGATTGTTTTGTAACTTGATATTTGGGGAAAACAAGTTAGTTCAGAAGAGAATTATGAAAGTATTGACTTTTAAAATTGATTGGGAAAATGTATGATTCTTGTGATTGTCTTGAGTTGTGATTGTGAAATTGTGTTTTGATGAATTACCTCATTAACTGTGTAGTTTGAGATGTGATTGAACTGTTGTGGTCGTACCAATGGGGTGACTTGTGTAGCATAATCAATGTGGTGTCTGGTGTAGTGTCACCAGTGCAGTGACTCAGTGGTCATGACGAGAACCTGTGGGTTTTCTGTGTGGTAATTGTTGTATAAAGTCGTGAGTTGCTTGGTAGAGGTAATAATGATTATGATTATTGCTGTGGTGATTGTGTTTTCTTGTAAATGAAAGCATATTAATTTTGAGATTTTCGATTGTGTGGAGTTAAATTATTTGAATCTTGAGTTATTTAATTTCATCATCTCCTGAACTAAATTATATGCGGTAATTATTGTTTTTTTAATTTGTTGATTTTAATATAATCTCCTGAAGCAGGGGTTACTATGTGGTAGGAGCATAAAATGCGACAGATATAATGTGCAATCCTTTATATTTTCTGAGGTACTACCTTTAAAAAGTCTATTTTAACTTTGTTATCTTTTTAGATACTTCAAGAAGCGATTTAAGAGAAATTGGAGCTTGAAGGGAGTAATGAAGCCATGGATCATGAAGTACTGATGCAAAGGACTAAGTTTGATTATTCATATGGCCGGAAATTACAAGGATAGTCCATGGAAAATGTTGTGCAAAATAGTTGCTGCAAATCAGGAAACTGCAGTTTCAGAATCAGCTTTTAGGGAGCAGTATTGGGGAGCGTTTTTTGCATTCTTCCAACTGCACCTTTGCGCAATCCTTGAAGATATGATGTTGAACTTCAACATGAGCTAATAACTGGTTATAAACATCAATGAGGCAGTAGGAAATCTAGCTCAAAGTAGGCTTCCCGTTGTTGGGATACCAGCTAATTATTGAAATGCATCGTTTGGTTGTTATAGGCATATATATTCTCTGTTACTTTCATTTTGTAATTCAACTATCGAATATCTATAAAAGTTTATCTTCTCTTTTAGTTTTTCCTTGTTTTTTTTCTCTTTTATTTCTGAGGGCTGGTATCAGAGCTTTGTGGCATACAATGTAGTGGAATCGATGAATGAGTGCTTTGTGGTGCTGATTTAGAACACTAATCAAGTTGATAGATTCCAACATAGGAAGGATCATAACCTAAACTGGGATTATTAAACAACATTGGGACCATGAACAGTCTAGGGTCATTACTCATTCCATAAACCCCAGTAGTTTGAAACCACCCACTCACTCTATTAACTGATGAATAAATTCCAGCACTCACAGATTAAGAACCAACAAATTGAACACTAGAAACAGAAACATTATGACTAGTCAAAGACCCAAATAGATATGCAAATACATCTACCGTCATAGTAGTTGTCATGGTAGTCATACTACCAAGCGATCCTGTTATCGAAGCATCCGGCGACAGCAAACTCAAGGAGCCAAAGCTTTGGAGCCCAAATGAATTTGTCAGAGTTCCTCCATAAGCTCTAATTGAAAGAAAGAGTGCTGAGCTTGGATCTTCTCCATAGAGTTTGACAGCTCCTGGAATTGGTGCATCATCTCCTCACGATGAGCCTGGAAGCTCATATGGCGAAGGGTCCACCAACGCAAAAGACAATGCACTCGTAATCTTCTTCGATCTCCCCATCGATTTTGGTTTCCCAAACCAGATGATGAGTCCCCTCAGAAATTGTGGCACCCCTTCGCGACCCCGAGCCAATGAGAAACCAACATGTCATGAATGACATCCCGATAACTCATTAACTTGAACCCGTAAGGCTTTTGAGTTTAGGTTTGTCACGCCCCGAATTTCGAATAATAAATTCAAATCCGAAACATGAATACAACTAAACAAATCACGTCCTAAATTTTTTTCCCAAAACCAATATCTCATAAAACCATAACAAAAACCTTGTAGCAAACTATCTCTCGAGTCAATTATTACAATACTAACATAAATAAAATGTTCTGCTCACAAGAGTCTACAAAAACACACCAAAATAGACCAAGTGCTGGTCTCAACCCTGCTGTCCTACGCAGCTCGCTCACTATCCTGATTATCTTGACCTGCAGGATTATCCGCTACACCATTTGAATAGTGTGCCGGGATTGCAACAACACAAAACCCGGTAAGCTTTCTGAAAGCTCGTGTGAGTAAATAAGAATGAACGGTTGATTTATTAGACCACAACTCATTTATCTCAAGTAAACATCCAACAATCTCAACAACCACAAGCAACATCAATCCAACACACATGAAACAACATGGAACACATTTCCACAATCACCAAATCATAACTCTCGCCACTTTGGCACCTAATCACAACTATCGCCACTTTGGCACCAACGTTAGAGCTCTAACTACCTCGTTACCTCTGACACCTTGGCCCAGGGTCAAGTAACGGCACCTCCAGGTTACTCAGTAACCCGCGAACTTTGGACCATTTCATGTCCTCAGAACAATATATCCCCGTTATTGTTTAACGGTCGAACTTTGGACCTCCCTGTCCTCAGGACACATACACTCCGGTTATCATTAACCAAAGATCCTTGGACCATTCGATCCTCGGAATCCTACGTTTCTCTACCTTCTATTCAACTCACAAAATCAACATGCTTATCACCAACATTTATCAAATATTAACAACATAATTAAAATCATATTATCAACATTATCAACAACATATTAACACAATTCCACACCTCAATGTCACACCATTCAATATATAATCACGTAAATATATATATACGTAACCATCCACACAGGAATGATCACTAATACCAACTATAGTTCACATGATACAAAATCAAGAAATTCATTTTTAATATATTTTAAAACACATTTCTTAAAAACCATTTTCTCACACTTAACAATAAATTGAGCAATTAAGGAAATTCGGTTCGTAAATGAACCAAGTGAGATTTACTCACCTCTAAACTTCCGCTGCGTCTTCTTACAGCCCAAAATACGATTCACAATCGTCCGCTAACAAATCCGTCAAATACCTAATCAAAACGATAATTAACTTAGCGTATAATTTCCAAAAACACACTTATATGAAGATCCCACGGTCGGATCTTCACCTGTGACGACACAAGGTCACTGGAACAGTCCTACGATCATTATATCAAAACTAGAATTCTATCGGACGGTCCAAACTTCATAAATCACAAATTGAGCGATCGAAATCAATCGAAATTGTAAAATTCATAACTAATTCATACGATATCCAAAATTCACATGCTATATATCAAAATGATCGTATTGACATGTAGAATCTAAAAATGAGCAGAAACTGCACATGATACCCCCGGAGGTGACCGGAAAGGGCCGCCGGAGTTTAGGGCAGAGCCACCGCCGACCACCACCAATTGTGTCGGGGCCAAGCTCATCCCCTTCGTTTCATCATTTTGAGCAACTTTTATAACTAACACGAAGTGAGAAAATGAGTGGAAGTGGCCGAAACTTACCAAAAACAGTCCGGTTTGGCCGGAAAAACTACAGAAACCGATATGCGCTCCGACGAGCGTGAAAACCTCCACTTCTGGTGCTGTCCTTTTTACTGCGTGTTCTACTCCTCCATATGAGTTTAACGAGATAAAGAACTCGTAATTTGGTGGTCTAGAACTCGAGATATTCGCTTCGCACTCAAAACAGCCGAAAATGGAAAACCAGCTTTCCGCCGCCGCTACAAGCCGTGCCACGGCGCAAGGCTGCCTCTGGCAGCTGCGCAAGGTCAAGGCGAAGCCATGGGAGGTGGTTTGACGTCAAACGGTGGCCGGAGGAGCAAGAACTCGACTGGAGAAGTTTGGCTCTGTTTTTTGCCTTCGGTTCGGTGCCGCGCGAGAGAGAGAGAGAAAAAAAAAATCTAGGTTTTCTGATTTTTCAGATTTTTCCAAAAATGTTAACCTATATATATACAAAATCGAAAACTTCTAAATTTCATAACTTCTTCCTACAAACTCCGATTCTTGTGTTCCGCATATGCACGAACTCGTATCGACGAGCTCTACGACTTTCATGAAAGAAGTTTCCTCAAATTCCTTACGTAAAAATATGTCAATTTTAATAACCCTAAATAACGTTAAATTTCGATACTAAAATCATTCGAAACCAAATTTCTCAAATAACGACATTCGAATCACACTTACAACTCATAATTCATATAATTTGAGAAATATTGAATTACGAAATATTTAACTGAAATTTCGGGTCTTTACAGTCTACCCTCCTTAAAGGAATTTCGTCCCGAAATTTAAGCAAACTCATCAACAAACAGTAGTGGGTACTTAGCCCTTATGTCAGACTCTAGCTCCCATGACGCATCACCCTCATCATGATGATTCCACAACACCTTAACCAACTCAACTTCCTTCCTACGAAGCCTCTTCGTGGACCTATCCAAGATACGAACAGGTTCAACAACGAAAGTCACATCCGGACTCACCTCGATCGTACTGTGATCAATCACATGAGACTCATCTCGAATGTACCTCCTAAGCATGGACACATGGAAAACATTGTGTACACCGGCCATGCTAATAGGTAAAGCAAGCCGATATGCCAATTCTCCGACCCTTTCCAAAATCTCAAAGGGTCCAATGTATCTCGGTGCCAATTTCCCCTTCCTGCCAAATCTCACCACACCTTTCATAGGTGAGACTTTCAAGAATACGTAATCACCCACCTCAAAGTCCAACGGTCTCCTTCTAAGGTCGGCATAACTCTTCTGTCTACTCTGTGCAGTACGGATCCTGTCTCGGATGGTAGTAACCTTCTCTGTAGTCTCCTGAGTGTCTTTCCTGGTCAATTTGGTCAAAGCCGAAGCAATACCAGAAAACCCTTCAATGAAGCGCCTGTAATACCCGGCCAGTCTAAGGATGCTACGGATTTCTGTAACCGTAATAGGGCGACTCCAACTCATCACTGCTTCAACCTTCGAAGGATCCACAGAAACTCCATCCTTCGAAACTACATGACCAAGGAACTTGATCTCCTTTTGCCAAAACTCGCACTTCTCAAACTTTGCATATAACTTTTCTCTTCTCAAAATTTGCAGCACAATCCTCAAATGCTTCACGTGCTCGTCAGACGACTTTGAATATATCAAGATGTCATCAATGAACACCACCACACACTTATCTAAGTAAAGACTGAATGTGCGGTTCATCAAGTCCATGAAAGCTGCAGGTGCATTAGTTAGACCAAAAGGCATGACAAGAAATTCATAATGCCCATACCTGATCCTAAATGCCGTCTTAGAAATATCTTCATCCCTCACCCTCAACTGGTGATATCCAGATCTCAAATCAATTTTGGAGAACACCGTAGCCTCCCTAAGCTGATCGAACAAGTCATCAATCCTAGGCAAGGGGTACCTATTCTTGATGGTCACCTTGTTCAGCTGTCGATAATCCACACATAACCGAAGTGAATTATCCTTCTTCTTCACGAATAATACTGGTGCGCCCCAAGGAGATACACTAGCTTGTATGAACCCTTGTGCAAGTAATCCTTCAATTTGAACCTTCAACTCCTGAAGTTCAGCTGGAGCCATCCGATAAGGTGCTCTCGACACCGGTGCAGTACCTGGTATCACATCAATGGAGAAATCCATTACCCTTTTCGGAGGAAATCCTGGTATCTCCTGGAACACATCAGCATACTCTGCCACTACCGGAATCCCTGCAATTTCTGAAGTGCTATTCACTGATTCTATGTGTGCCAAGATCCCTGCCCTCATGGCAACGTCAGATCTCAGGCATCGATAATGAAACACTGGTTGCCCAGGGGCATGAAAAGACACAATAATTCTAAAACAATCAATCACTACATAGTTCGGACTCAACCAATCCAAACCTAAAATCACATCATACGTGTGATCCGGAATCCCAATCAAAGATGCAGTGAACTCTCTACCACTAATTGCAATAGGGCAATCATCACAAAACATGCTAAGCTCAAGAGATACGCAAAGAGGCGATGTAACACATAAAGGTCTAGTAAGCGGTATAGCAGTCAAACCCAAAACATCTACCACAGAACTAGATATGAACGAGTGGGAAGCACCCGTATCAAACAGTACTCTAGCAAGATAGTTATAAACGGATAAGGTACCTTCCACCCCGGTGCCTCTCTGGCCGATGGCAAATACTCTGGCTGGTGCTGGAGGTAAGGTTCTCTGCTGGTTATCCTGTCCTACAATCTGAGGTTGAGTACAGTCCCTGGCAATATGTCCAGTCTGTCCGCATCGAAAACATGCTCTAGGCCTGAGTTTAGGGCAAGTCCTAGCAAGATGACCCAACTCATTACAGCTATAACACCTCATAGGGGCTGCTGGTGCTGCTTGCCTGATAGGTGGTGCCTGAATAGGGATAGGTGCTGCTGCTATCCTGGCTGGAGCCTGATGATGAAAATAAGGCCGCTGTCTCTTCCAGAGCCCACCTCTATAATCTCTGGACCCACTACTCCCTGCAACCGCCTTCCCTTTTCCCTGAGAATCTCTCTCAACTGTCTGCTTCTCCTTGTGGATCAGATTCTGCTGCTCAATGATCAGGACTTTAGCTAAAATCTACTCCTTTGTCTTCAGCTCCATAATAGCCACATCGCGCTCAATAGAGCCATTCAACCCCCGCTGAAACTTCTTAGCCAAGTCTTCAGCATCTAATGGTTTCACAAACCGATATAGCCCGGAGAACTCTGCCTCATATTCTCTCACATTCATCTTCCCTTGAGTAAGCGAGAGAAATTGCCTCTCCAGCTGTTCCTTCACCGATGCTTGGAAGTATTTCTCCCTAAAGATCCTCACAAATCCATCCCAAGTCATGGTAGAAACATCAATAGTCCTCTGAGTGCAATTCCACCACACCCTAGCCTTATCCTTGAGCATGAAAGTGGCTAGCTTCCTCTTCTCGATCTCATCACAGACAATCAACTCAAAATAGGTCTGTAAATCCTCGAGCCATTGATTAGCCACCATATAGTCTGTGCCTCCCGCAAATTTAGTTGCTCCCAATCGATTAATGTCCCTCGCCAACACTAACAGACGAGCGGGATCATTAACCACAACCTCAGGTGGAACAGGTTGCTCCACAAACGGTGCCTCCACCTCTTCCTCATGTACTCTCACATGTGGAATCTCACCCCTACCTCGGCCTCTACCTCTACCTCTGGGTCTACCTCGACCCCTACCTCTGCCTCCCACAATATCCATTACCTAAGGAGCATAGCATACCTGGTTAATACATGTATACACTGAAATCAAAGCATAAGTAAATACAAGTCCATATTAACCAAGCTACTAACACAAAGAGGTTAATTCAACTCCTATTACGTCCTAATGTTCTAGACAACTCCCAACACCCCCACATACCCAATGACATTGTTAATACCGAAGAGCACCCGATGGGGATCCGCTGCAGACGGGCCATCACTCGGAAGGTATTAACTTATCACTAAATATGTACCTTACGCTCTGATACCAAACTGTCACGCCCCGAATTTCGAATAATAAATTCAAATCCGAAACATGAATACAACTAAACAAATCACGTCCTAAATTTTTTTCTCAAAACCAATATCTCATAAAACCATAACAAAAACCTCGTAGCAAACTATCTCTCGAGTCAATTATTACAATACTAACATAAATAAAATGTTCTGCTCACAAGAGTCTACAAAAACACACCAAAATAGACCAAGTGCTGGTCTCAACCCTGCTGTCCTACGCAGCTCGCTCACTATCCTGATTATCCTGACCTGCAGGATTATCCGCTACACCATTTGAATAGTGTGCCGGGATTGCAACAACACAAAACCCGGTAAGCTTTCTGAAAGCTCGTGTGAGTAAATAAGAATGAACGGTTGATTTATTAGACCACAACTCATTTATCTCAAGTAAACATCCAACAATCTCAACAACCACAAGCAACATCAATCCAACACACATGAAACAACATGGAACACATTTCCACAATCACCAAATCACAACTCTCGCCACTTTGGCACCTAATCACAACTATCGCCACTTTGGCACCCACGTTAGAGCTCTAACTGCCTCGTTACCTCTGACACCTTGGCCCAGGGTCAAGTAACGGCACCTCCAGGTTACTCAGTAACCCGCGAACTTTGGACCATTTCATGTCCTCAGAACAATATATCCCCGTTATTGTTTAACGGCCGAACTTTGGACCTCCCTGTCCTCAGGACACATACACTCCGGTTATCATTAACCAAAGATCCTTGGACCATTCGATCCTCGGAATCCTACGTTTCTCTACCTTCTATTCAACTCACAAAATCAACATGCTTATCACCAACATTTATCAAATATTAACAACATAATTAAAATCATATTATCAACATTATCAACAACATATTAACACAATTCCACACCTCAATGTCACACCATTCAATATATAATCACGTAAATATATATATACGTAACCATCCACACAGGAATGATCACTAATACCAACTATAGTTCACATGATACAAAATCAAGAAATTCATTTTTAATATATTTTAAAACACATTTCTTAAAAACCATTTTCTCACACTTAACAATAAATTGAGCAATTAAGGAAATTCGGTTCGTAAATGAACCAAGTGAGATTTACTCACCTCTAAACTCCCGCTGCGTCTTCTTACAGCCCAAAATACGATTCACAATCGTCCGCTAACAAATCCGTCAAATACCTAATCAAAACGATAATTAACTTAGCGTATAATTTCCAAAAACACACTTATATGAAGATCCCACAGTCGGATCTTCACCCGTGACCACACAAGGTCATCGGAACAGTCCTACGATCATTATATCAAAACTAGAATTCTATCGGACGGTCCAAACTTCATAAATCACAAATTGAGCAATCGAAATCAATCGAAATCGTAAAATTCATAACTAATTCATACGATATCCAAAATTCGCATGCTATATATCAAAATGATCGTATCGACATGTAGAATCTAAAAATGAGCAGAAACTGCACATGATACCCCCGGAGGTGACCGGAAAGGGCCGCCGGAGTTTAGGGCAGAGCCACCGCCGACCACCATCAATTGTGTTGGGGCCAAGCTCATCCCCTTTGTTTCATCATTTTGAGTAACTTTCATAACTAACACGAAGTGAGAAAATGAGTGGAAGTGGCCGAAACTTACCAAAAACAGTCTGGTTTGGCCGGAAAAACTGCAGAAACCGATATGCGCTCCGACGAGCGTGAAAACCTCCACTTCTGGTGTTGTCCTTTTTACTGCGTGTTCTACTCCTCCATACGAGTTCAACGAGATAAAGAACTCGTAATTTGGTGGTCTAGAACTCGAGATATTCGCTTCGCACTCAAAACAGCCGAAAATGGAAAACCAGCTTTCCGCCGCCGCTACAAGCCGTGCCACGGCGCAAGGCTGCCTCTGGCAGCTGCGCAAGGTCAAGGCGAAGCCGTGGGAGGTGGTTTGACGTCAAACGGTGGCCGGAGGAGCAAGAACTCGACTGGAGAAGTTTGGCTCTGTTTTTTGCCTTCGGTTCGGTGCCGCGAGAGAGAGAGAGAGAGAGAGAGAGAGAGAGAGAGAGAGAGAAAAAAAAAATCTAGGTTTTCTGATTTTTCAGATTTTTCCAAAAATGTTAACCTATATATATACAAAATCGAAAACTTCTAAATTTCATAACTTCTTCCTACAAACTCCGATTCTTGTGTTCCGCATATGCACGAACTCGTATCGACGAGCTCTACGACTTTCATGAAAGAAGTTTCCTCAATTTCCTTACGTAAAAGTATGTCAATTTTAATAACCCTAAATAACGTTAAATTTCGATACTAAAATCATTCGAAACCAAATTTCTCAAATAACGACATTCGAATCACACTCACAACTCATAATTCATATAATTTGAGAAATATTGAATTACGAAATATTTAACTGAAATTTCGGGTCTTTACAAGGTTGTTGGATTACAAAACATTTTCTTTGAGTAAATCATTCCAGCAACCGAACAACATATTCTCAAAAACGGAATTTAAAATGGGTTATAAGCTTTGGGCTTACAATTGGAGCCCAACTTGGAAAACAATTCACTATATATATACACAAGTATGAGAGATGCGTCCCAGGGTTACGAGTCTCTCGAATTTTTAAATAAGCGAGTAGAAATAATAAATAAATAAATTTATAAATAAGCGACTTTAAAGTCCGATAAATGACTAAACCTTAATTTGACAAAACCAAAGAGAAATACGTCAAGCCGGACCATATGCTTTCTTGCACAGTCCTCGACCACATGCTCGAAACCTGCACACTATTGTAGGGGTCAGCTTTCGTTCTCGCTTGCCTAATAAGGGCCGACCCCACCATGCTAGGTTTGAAAATAATAATAATAACAAATATTTACTATCTAATATTGTGCACGTTTTATTAAAAATACTTTAAAAAGAGACAACCAAAAACATTTATTTTCTTTTATAAAACAAATGCAGTATGCTAAATCAACATGAGCTCAGAGATACTCACCTGCAGGAATTCCAACTCACCTCTAACAGAAAACCTGGTTTCTTGTACTCGGCAAACCAGGTCAATTGCCAATCATAGCCAAATCCATCAATATATTCTATTAACTTTCCTAACTGGCTATGGGCAGCAAGAGTGTCCATTTACTGGCCCGATGCCATATGACGTCACTGTTGACTCCCTGTACACTACTAAGGTGACACAGGCTCCACACAACATATCACTACAACAAAATCGGGTATTAGTGACCAAATGTTAGTGACCACTTCAGTGTTGGTCACAAATACTATTGAATTAATGACCAATACTACCGGTTGGTCACTAACACTTTTAGAACCAATTAAATTCATTTACTCGCCCATTGTTCAAACTTTGATGACCAAAATTTACAATACTAGTGACCATTCATGTTGGGTCACTGATATTTCTTAACTTCATAATAAGTGGTTTCCTTTTAGTGACCAAAAGTTTTCAGTTGGAGGGAGTTTTTCTCTTAAACCTTGGAGTAGGCGGGCTCTTAAAAAATCAAAGTCTTTTCCAAGTGCGGCATGCTAAAGTGCTTTCAAGTAAGGACCCAAAGAAAATTAAAATCCTCTGTTCTTATCTTCATCGCCTTCTCGGATTCTCCCTCACTCCTCTGTTTTGTTCGCGAGTCATGGTGGGTCATGCCCTGAATTCCGACCACCATTGGACAGCCCATGCAAGGATCAGAATTGCCCTCAAATTTTAGAGCTAATCATCCTCTCAGACGAAGAAGAAGAAGACCACCACAATGCGCCCTCATCCCTATTGCCACCATTCCCCTATAAGAAACGCCGAACCCAATTCGACCTGAATCCAAATCCTACGTTCTCATCCTCAACGACAACCCTACCCCGCAGAAACATGGCTCCAAATCCAAGGCCTACTTGGTCCCGGACACCCCGAATTCTGATATCACAATCGTGAAATACATAAGGGCTGCCAGCACAAGTTATCTGGTTGGTTGCTTCCCTATTTTCACTTAATTTCTCAAAATAGGGTTCCTGAATTGGGTTCGGATTTTTGAGTATTGTTTGGTACTTGTGCATCAATTTGAGTAAAAAGTAACTGGTGTGAAAAAAGTCACGGAATTGAAGCACCCTTTGATGTTATGTTGGTGAAATTTTGTTTAGTTTACTTGGGATTTAGGGCTTGCTATTAACTTTGATCCTAATTGCATCTTTTTATCTTGACATTTAGGCATCAATGGATTGATATGTTTGGAATCCGATAATGAGCCCGGAAGTAGTTGTGGAGGAGAAAGAAGAAGGAAAATCGATCAATGCTGGGTGGTTTTGGTCTGGCCAAGGTCTTGGATTGGAGTCCGTGTTTTGTTGAGTCCTCATATGCACTTGGTATATATGGTCAACTGTTTCATTTATGATTCCTATTGTGGTATATGTTTGAGAATTGGGAATTTTTTGAGATTTTGAATTTTTTGGTGCTTCATTGATTTTTGTTGCAGGACCATATAGAGGAAGATGAGAAATCAATTGTTATGCGAAGCTGAGGTATGCACCAAAACTTGACATTTGTGATTTACATTTCATGAATGGATATTGTGGTAGGAGGAAGAGGATAATAACTATGAAGTAGACTGTCACGCCCCGAATTTTAAAATAACAATTCAAAAATCCGAAACATGAAAATACTACAAACTCAAAATAACCATCCTGAAAATTTCTTTTCTTAACATCCTCACCACACGAAATAAAATCAAACCGAATTTAGTCTCGGTTAATTATTACAACTCAAATCCAAAATGAACTGTAAAACTCTAAATGAGCATACACACCTCACAACTAAATGAAATAACATAAACTGCTGTAACACCTAAGCAGCTCGATCACCACCCTGGTTATCCTGACCTGCAAGAATATCCGCTACACCATTTGAATAGTGTACCGGGATTGCAACAACACAAAACCCGGTAAGCTTATGAAAGCTCGTATAAGTAAAAGGAAAGAACTATTACTTAATTTAATCACATTTATTCCAACACACAACAACACCCAACAATTTCCACATCTGCAAGTACTAACAATCTCAATCACACCCCAATTCAATATATCAAGACAATCCAATTCACAACTTTCTTCACAACTCTCATCATCGTATTTATAAAAATACGGTACTTGACAGACTAGAGCTCTAACTGAATCGTAGCCCGTCACCTGGCCTAGGTTATGTCATCCGACATATTTATCATTATCGTATTTCATCAATATGTATACCTATATACATATTTAGAACGTCCGATAATTCCACATACTCAACCAATCGTATCTCATCATCCACCCAGGATTAGAGCGTCCGATTACCCCACACCGGTCACTACGTCGACCCTAAACCCTTAAATGAGCACAACATATAATATCACATACTGAAATCAACCCAACCAAGATACACCATATTATTATGAAATTACACAATTGTAATATAATCAATTCATCAATTCTACTCAATCATATCATCACTCAACAATCCACTCATCAATATATATTTTACATGTAAATATATATATACGTAATCATCCACTCAGGAATTACCACTAATACCATCTATAGTTCACACAAGAAATCATGAAATTCATTTGTATAATTAAAATTCATTTTACTTACCTATGGACCGTGGTGATTCAAGTCCATGAAATTTAAAAAAAAAGATTTAATCCGCAATTATTTTTCACACAATTACCAAAAATAAATAAATTTAAAAGGCTCGGTTCGTAATATGAACCATGTGAGTTTTACTCACCTCGAAATTCCCGCTGCGTCTTCAATATAATTATAATTAACGCCGAGATAGCCCACTCAAATAAAATCCGTCAATCACCTAATCAAATGTGATTCGAATTAGCCAACAATCTCAACACATAAATTAACTACCATTTAACGGCCGGATTCTAATTTACATTAAAATCCGACGAACGGTTTCTCACGAATCGCTCCCCTAATTACCGTTTTGCACATATACGAAGATCCAACGGTCGGATCTTCGCCCATGACCACACAAAGCCTCTGGGACAGTCATATGATTATCATAACAAATTTACAAGTTCATCCGACGGTCCTAATTTCACAGATCAACAATCTAACGATCGAAATCGATCGAAATCACAAAATTCATAACTAATTCGTACTATATCCGAAAAATGCGTATAATACGCCAAAATGATCATATTGAAACATAGAATCATAAAATGGACAGAAACCAAATTTTAGACCTCCGGAGGTGACCGGAAAGGGCCGCCGGAGTTAGGGACAGAGCCGCCACCGACCACCGCCAATGGTGTCGAGGCCGAGCTTGGCCCCTTCGTTTCATCATTCTGAGCAACTTTCATAACTAGCACAAGATCAAAAAATGACGGGAAGGGATCGAAAAGTACCAATTACAATCGGCGGCCGGAAAAATTCCAGAAACCGGCGAGCTTGAAAACCGACGTGAAAACTGCAACCTTATGCCCCGATCCCTTCTGGAAACTTGTTCAGAACTTCCTTGCGAACTCAACAAGCCAAGAATCACAAGAAACGATCGTGTATAGCTCGAGATATCTTGATCGAAAGTTTAGTTGTTTCGATCCGTTCGGGTCAAGCTCCGACGAACGTGAAAACGTTCGACCGAGTTCCGGTCCTTCTTGGTGCTTGTAGAGGAAGTTGAGGCGAGCTCAATGAGCTAAGAATCAAGTGAAATGGTGGTGTGTAGCTCGAGATATCAAGATCGAACCGAAAACGACCCTTTTCGGTTCAGGCCGTGCCGCCGCCGCTGCAGGCCGTGTAGCGGCGCAAGGCCGCCTCTGGCAGCTGCGCAAGGTTGAGACGAAGCTCTTGGAAGAGGTTTGAGGTCGTGGGGTGGCCGGACGAGCTGGAGATGGCTTGCTCTGTTTTGCTTTTGTTTCGGCCGAGAGGAGGACGAAGCGAGAGTTGAGAGAGAGAGTGAACAGTCTGCTTTCCAAAAAAAGAAAGAGTGGCCGGTGAAAAAATTAGGGTTTTTTCTATATATACAAGTTTCGGAAAAACTTCTAAATTCGATAACTAAATCAGAAAAAATCCGATTTACGTAGACAAGTTTTTTCTATATTTGTGTTCTGCACGTGTACGGACTCGTATCGACGAGCTCTACAACTTTCATGAAGGAAGTTTCTCCAAATTTTGTACGTAGAAAAAGTCGATTTCTCAAACCGAGCATTTCGAGCTTTTCGTTAAAAATAATCGTTTCGAAACTTCGATAATTGTAAAAGTGAATTATTATCGAACAATAATCGTGAAATCGCATAATAATCGTTTGACACAATTACTCGAATTTAAAATGATAATTGCGGGTATTACAATCTACCCCCCTTAAAGGAATTTCGTCCCGAAATTCAAGTATCCAATTCCCCAAAAAGCTGTGGATACCTCGTCCTCATGTCAGATTCTAACTCCCATGATGTATCACCCTCGTCATGATGACTCCACAAAACCTTCACGAGATCAACCTCTTTCCTACGAAGTTTCTTTGTAGACCTATCCAAGATACGAACAGGTTCCACTACAAACGTCACATCCGTGTTCACTTCTATCGTACCGTGATCAATCACGTGAGACTCATCTCGAACATACTTCCTGAGCATAGACACATGGAAGACATTGTGCACACCTGACATGCTAACAGGTAAAGCAAGACGATATGCCAAGTTACCAACCCTTTCCAGAATCTCAAAGGGTCCAACATACCTCGGTGCGAGTTTCCCCTTCTTGCCAAATCTCACCACACCTTTCATAGGTGAGACCTTCAAGAACACATGACCGCCTGTCTCAAACTCCAAAGGTCTCCTCTTCAAGTCAGCATAACTCTTTTGTCTACTCTGAGCGATTCGGATTCTGTCCCGAATAGTAGTGACCTTCTCTGTAGTCTCCTGTACAATCTCAGGACCGATGAGCCCTTTATCCCCTGCTTCCACCCAACAGATAGGAGTCCTACATGGCCTACCATAAAGAGCCTTATATGGAGCCATACCGATACTAGAGTGATAGCTATTGTTGTAGGCAAACTCTACCAATGGCAGATGATCCGCCCAACTACCCTTAAAATCCAGAACACAAGCTCTGAGCATGTCCTCCATCAGCTGATTCACTCTCTCGGTCTGTCCATCTGTTTGTGGGTGAAATGCAGTGCTCATAGCAAGAGACGTACCAAATGCCTTATGGAACCTACGCCAGAATTCTGAAGTGAAACGAGCATCACGATCAGAGACAATCGTTACAGGCACTCCATGAAGCCTCACTATCTCGTTCACGTATAACTTACACAACGCATCCCCTGAGTACGTTTTTGCCACCGGAAGGAAGTGTGCTGATTTAGTCAACCGGTCAACAATCACCCAAATCGAATCATAACTTTGCCTGGACCTAGGCAATCCAGTCACAAAGTCCATAGAGATATCTTCTCATTTCCAAACAGGAATCGATAAGGGGTTCAGCATTCCTGCTGGTCTCTGATGCTCTGCCTCCACCTGTTGACAGGTAAGACACTTCGACACATGTTCTGCCACATCCCTCTTCATACCATACCACCAAAACTGCCTTCGTAGATCCATATACATTTTAGTACCTCCTAGATGTATAGTATATCGAGACCTATGTGCTTCCCGCATGATCTCCTCTCTGAGGTTATCAACACTCGGTACATACAATCTCCCTCGAAATCTCAACCCTCCATCAGCCCCAATCCTCCACTCGGAAGGACCCTCCACATCCGGGTCAATAGTCATCTCAGCAATCCTCGCCTGAGCAAACTCATCAAGTGTCTGACCCTGAATGATCCTGGAGATCAAAGTGGGCTGTAAGGTGATACTACCGAGAAAGATTCCCTGTCTTGCTCCTGCGGGCATAAGGTCAAACTCAGATGCAGCTTCTAACATGTGCCACTCTCGCACCATAATTGATGCCATGATTACTCGCGGTTTCCTACTCAAAGCATTCGCCACCACATTCGCCTTTCCTGGATGATACTCCAAGGTGAAATCATAGTCCTTAATGAGCTCCATCCATCTTCTCTGCCTCATGTTCAATTCCTTCTGGGAGAATAGATACTTCAAACTCTTGTGATCAGAAAAGAGTTCAAATTTCTCACCATAAATATAGTGCCTCCAAATCTTCAAGGCAAACACCACTGCTGCTAGCTCTAGATCATGAGTGGGGTAATTCCACTCATGTACCTTCAGCTGTCTAGAACCATAAGCAACGACACTACCATTCTACATCAACACACACCCCAAACCCTGATGAAATGCATCGCTGTAAATGACTAGTCCACCACCACTAGTAGGAATAGTCAACATCGGAGCTGTAGTCAATCTAGTCTTCAGCTCATTAAAAACCTTCTCACACTCATCCGACCATACGAACTGAGTGTCTTTCCTGGTCAATTTGGTCAAAGCCGAAGCAATACCAGAAAACCCTTCAATGAAGCGCCTGTAATACCCGGCCAGTCTAAGGATGCTACGGATTTCTGTAACCGTAATAGGGCGACTCCAACTCATCACTGCTTCAACCTTCGAAGGATCCACAGAAACTCCATCCTTCGAGACCACATGACCAAGGAACTTGACTTCACTCTGCCAGAAATCGCACTTCTCAAACTTGGCAAATAGTTTCTGCTCTCTCAACGTCTGTAGCACTATCCGCATATGCTTCTCATGCTCAGCTGACGACCTTGAATGACCTTGAATAAATCAAGATGTCGTCAACGAACACTACCACAAACTGATCTAAGTAAGGACTGAACGTACGGTTCATCAAGTCCATAAATGCTGCGGGGGCATTCGTAAGACCAAAAGGTATGACAAGAAACTCAAAATGTCCATACCTGGTCCTGAACGCCGTCTTTCGGATATCTTCCTCCTTCACCCTCAACTGGTGATATCCAGACCTTAAGTCAATCTTCGAGAACACAGTAGCTTCTCTAAGCTGATCGAACAAGTCACCAATCCTAGATAAAGGGTACCTATTCTTGATGGTCACCTTGTTCAACTGTCGATAATCCACACATAAACGAAGTGAACTATCTTTCTTCTTCACGAACAACACTGGTGCGCCCCAAGGAGACACACTTGCCTGAATGAACCCTTGTGCAAGTAAGCCCTCAATCTGAACCTTCAACTCCTAAAGTTCAGCTGGAGCCATTCGATAGGGTGCTTTTGACACAGGTGAAGTACCGGATATCACATCAATGGAGAAGTCTATTACCCTTTTCGGAAGTAACCCAGGGATCTCCTGAAACACGTCAACATACTCTGAAACTACAGGAATCCCTGTAATCTTTGAAGTACTACTCCCTGATTCAATATGGGCCAAAATCCCTATCCTCATGGTGATGTCAGACTTCAGACAACGGTAATGAAACACCGGTTGTCCCGGAACATGGAAGGACACAATCATCCTAAAGCAATCAATAACAGCATGGTTCGGGCTCAACCAATCCATACCCAAAATCACATCATACGTGTGATTCGGAATCACAATCAAAGATGCAGAGAACTCTCTGCCACCAATCCCAATAGGGCAATCATCACAAAGCATGCCAAGCTCAAGAGACACACCGAGAGGTGATGTAACACACAATGATCTAGTCAGAGGCATAGCAATCAAACCCAAAACATCCACAACCGAACTAGATATGAAAGAGTGTGAGGCTCCCGTATCAAACAGTACTCTGGCAAGAAAGTGATAAACAGATAAGGTACCTTCCACTCCCGTGCCTGCCTGACCTATGGCAAAGACTTTAGCATGAGCAGGTGGTAGCTGCCTCTGCTGGTTACCCTGCACTCTACCCTGATTTCGAGGACACTCCCTAGCCTGATGCCCTGCATGTCCACAGCTGTAGCATCTCCTACCCCGTGGTTTAGTGCACGCACGAGAGATGTGGCCCGGCTCGCCACAGTTAAAGCACTTCACCAGAGTTGCTGGTGTTATCTGCCTGATAGGCATAGCCTGAACAGGAGGAGCTACTGCTGCCCTAGCTGGAGCCTGATGCTGAAACTGAGTTCTCTGTCTCTTCCAGAACCTACCCCTGAAGTCTCTAGCTCTACTGCTTCCTGCTATGGCCTTTCCCTTGCCCTGGAAGTCTCTCTCAGCAGACTCCTTCTCTCTACAAATCAGGTTCTGCTGCTCAATGATCTGTGCCTCAGCCAAGATCTCTCTCTTGGTCTTCAGTTCCAAGATGGCTACATCACGCTCAATCGAAGGACTCAACCCTCTCTGAAACTTCTTGGCCAAGTCCTCATCCTCCATCTGCCTCACATACTTGTACAGTCTGGAGAACTCCGCATCATACTCAATTACGGTCATCTTCCCCTGTACAAGTGCAAGGAACTCTCGCTCCAACCTCTCCTTCACTGCTGGTGGAAAGTACTTCTCCCTGAACAGCCTCTCAAAGCCGTCCCATGTCAAGGTAGACACCTCAATGCTCCTCTGAGTGACGTTCCACCACACCCTAGCCTCATCCTTCAACATGAAAGCGGCTAGCTTCCTCTTGTCGGTCTCAGTGCAATCAAGCAGATCGAAATAGGTCTGCAAATCCTCTATCCAACGATCCGCCACCATATAATCAGTGCCTCCTCCAAACTTGGTTGCTCCCAAGCGAGTAATTTCCCTTGCTAGCATCAGCAAGCGAGCAGGATTATCAACCACAGCCACATGAGGAACAGGCTGATCCTCATAAGGTGCATCTACCTCCGTCTCGGATACTTCTTCGACCGGAGGGGCCCAACCCCTTCCTCGGCCTCTACCCCTGCCACGAGGTCTACCTCTACCCCGACCTCTGGCTTTGTTTCCCTCAATCTCCATTACCTAATAAGCATAATATACTTGATTAATACACGCATAACACTTAAACAAAGCATAAGTCAAATGCAAGTCCATATTAACCAGTACTAAGCATACATGACGATGCCTAAATTTCTTAAACGTACTAACGTTCCTAGCCAACCTAACGCACTTACATACCCAATGACATTGTCAATACAGAAGAGCACACGATGGGGATCCGCTGCAGACGGGCCATCACTCGGTAAGTATTGACATATCACCAAATATGTACCTTACGCTCTGATACCAAACTGTCACGCCCCGAATTTTAAAATAACAATTCAAAAATCCGAAACATGAAAATACTACAAACTCAAAATAATCATCCTGAAAATTTCTTTTCTTAACATCTTCACCACACGGAATAAAATCAAACCGAATTTAGTCTCGGTTAATTATTACAACTCAAATCCAAAATGAACTGTAAAGCTCTAAATGAGCATACACACCTCACAACTAAATGAAATAACAAAAACTGCTGTAACACCTAAGCAGCTCGGTCACCTCCCTGGTTATCCTGACCTGCAGGAATATCCGCTACACCATTTGAATAGTGTACCAGGATTGCAACAACACAAAACCCGGTAAGCTTATGAAAGCTCGTATGAATAAAAGGAAAGAACTATTACTTAATTTAATCACATTTATTCCAACACACAACAACACCCAACAATTTTCACATCTGCAAGTACTAACAATCTCAATCACACCCCAATTCAATATATCAAGACAATCCAATTCACAACTTTCTTCACAACTCTCATCATCGTATTTATAAAAATACGGTACTTGACAGACTAGAGCTCTAACTGAATCGTAGCCCGTCACCTGGCCTAGGTTATGGCATCCAACATATTTATCATTATCGTATTTCATCAATATGTATACCTATATACATATTTAGAACGTCCGATAATTCCACATACTCAACCAATCGTATCCCATCATCCACCCAAGATTAGAGCGTCCGATTACCCCACACCGGTCACTACGTCGACCCTAAACCGTTAAATGAGCACAACATATAATATCACATACTGAAATCAACCCAACCAAGATACACCATATTATTATGGAATTACACAATTGTAATATAATCAATTCATCAATTCTACTCAATCATATCATCACTCAACAATCCACTTATCAATATATATTTTACATGTAAATATATATATACGTAATCATCCACTCAGGAATGACCACTAATACCATCTATAGTTCACACAAGAAAATCATGAAATTCATTTGTATAATTAAAATTCATTTTACTTACCTATGGACCGTGGTGATTCAAGTCCATGAAATTTTAAAACAAATATTTAATCCGCAATTATTTTTCACACAATTACCAAAAATAAATAAATTTAAAAGGCTCGGTTCGTAATATGAACCATGTGAGTTTTACTCACCTCGAAATTCCCTCAGCGTCTTCAATATAATTATAATTAACGCCGAAATAGCCCACTCAAATAAAATCCGTCAATCACCTAATCAAATGTGATTCGAATTTAGCCAACAATTTCAACACATAAATTAACTACTATTTGACGGCCGATTCTAATTTACATTAAAATCCGACGAGCGGTTTCTCACGAATCGCTCCCCTAATTACCGTTTTGCACATATACGAAGATCCAACGGTCGGATCTTCGCCCATGACCACACAAAGCCTCTGGGACAGTCATATGATTATCGTAACAAATTTACAAGTTCATCCGACGGTCCTAATTTCACAGATCAAAAATCTAACGATCGAAATCGATTGCAATCACAAAATTCATAACTAATTCATACGATATCCGAAAAATATGTATAATATGCCGAAATGATCGTATTGAAACATAGAATCATAAAAATGGGCAAAAACCAAATTTTAGACCTCCGGAGGTGGCCGGAAAGGGCCGCCGGAGTTAGGGACAGAGCCGCCACCGACCACCGCCAATGGTGTCGGGGCCGAGCTTGTCCCATTCGTTTCATCATTCTGAGCAACTTTCATAACTAGCACAAGACCAAAAAATGACGGGAATGGATCGAAAAGCCCCAATTACAGTCGGCGGCCGGAAAAATTTCAGAAACCGGCGAGCTTGAAAACCGACGTGAAAACTGCAACCTCAGGCCCCGATCCTTCTGGAAACTTGTTCAGAACTTCTTTGCGAACTCAACAAGCCAAGAATCACAAGAAACGATCGTGTATAGCTCGAGATATCTTGATCGAACCTAAAACGACCCTTTTCGGTTCGGGCCGTGCCGTCGCCGCTGCAGGCCGTGTCGCGGCGCAAGGCCGCCTCTGGCAGCTGCGCAAGGTTGAGACGAAGCTCTTGGAGGAGGTTTGAGGTCGTGGGGTGGCTGGACGAGCTGGAGATGGCTTGCTCTGTTTTGCTTTTGTTTCGGCCGAGAGGAGGACGACGCGAGAGTTGAGAGAGAGAGTGAACAATCTGCTTTCCAAAAAAAGAAAGAGAGGCCGGTGAAAAAATTAGGGTTTCCCAAAAAAAACTAGGGTTTTTTCTATATATACAAGTTTCAGAAAAACTTCTAAATTCGATAACTAAATCAGAAAAAATCCGATCTTTATGTTCCGCACGTGTACGGACTCGTATCGACGAGCTCTACAACTTTCATGAAGGAAGTTTCTCCAAATTTTGTACGTAGAAAAAGTCGATTTCTCAAACCGAGCATTTCGAGCTTTTCGTTAAAAGTAATCGTTTCGAAACTTCGATAATTGTAAAAGTGAATTATTATCGAACAATAATCGTGAAATCGCATAATAATCGTTCGACACAATTACTCGAATTTAAAATGATAATTGCGGGTATTACATAGACCTTCACGTTGCTATGTATAGATAGAGACTTTGATGAAGATATGAGTTTTCTTCTACCCGTGCCTTGTCTAATTATATTATTTTTGAGTTTTCTAGCATTTTTTGGGATATATGTGAGTTCAAATTACCTCTATCAATTTGTTCGGTGCAATTGATTGGGAACTAAGCTGTGATTATTTTGAGTTCACAGCGACATATCCTTGTATATTCTTTGATTAGGAGCAAAACAATTCATTTTGAATTTTAGATTTCTTTTGTGCTTAACCAGTTTCGGATTTTTGTTCATTCTTTGATTAGGAGCAAAACAATTCATTTTGAATTTTAGGTTTCTTTTGTGTCTCCCAGTTTCAGATCTTTTATGTATTTTACAAGCTTGATAGTTGATAGCTGAAGCCACCAACTAATGTGTATAAGAAATTTTGCTGATTCTGGGGTTTTACTAATTTTGAATTAATTGGACACCTTACAGATAGTGAGTAATGTTCAAGCGGAATTAAGATCCAAGGATACAGTACTATTGTGAATTCTGATAAGGATCATAAGCTAGGATGAATTACACCTTGGCTTGGACCTGACAGACTTTTGGTAGAATATGTAAATGTTGCTTTTGTGTATGAATTTGGACTGCCATGATGAATAGAAGCTTGATACCATTTAAATAGAATTCTTGATTGATACGTGCAAAGCAGATGCCAATTTAAACCCTGAAAAGATGTCAAACGTTAATATAGAGTAAGCATGGATCGTTTAAGCCGGGGATTGAGGGTACAACATGTAACACAAAAATAAGAAGAAGAATTTACAAATATGCAACAAAAATAATAAGTATATATAGACAACAATTTGAAATATATAGGGAAATACAAGTTAGAATTAATTTAGGAATCCTACTCCTACATAAATACAATTTACAAGTCATACTCAAATTAGGAATCCAAGTCAACATAGGAATACTACTCATACACAAATTAGGAATACAAATACAAGTAGGAAACAAAATCCCTAAAGAACACCACCAAAAATCCCTAAAAAACACCAAAACAATTCCTAAGAAACACTATTCATGAAACACTATTCACAAAATTAAAGTTTCAGATTATTAACATGTTATTTATGGTTTCATGCATCCTAAAAATCTAAGTTGATTTACATATTTACAAGAACAAGAAAACATAAAAGATAGGGGGGTTTTAAAGATCAAAAACATAAATTTGCAGAAAACAAATAAAAGAATAAAAATGTTTTATTTACAAAGGTGGGAAAAGAAGAATTTTAGAAAAAGAATTCATCAAGAACAAATCAAGATCAATTCATTCATGCAATCTTTTTAACTTATTAGTTACCATGGAACGTTATCAACCAAGAAACAAATATCAAAGCAACCAATATCCCTTATTTTACTCTCCTTTGCACAGTTGATCAAGCAACGCACTTAATCCAACATATTTCGAAAACAAGTATCACACAATCAACGCAATTTATAATCTCATGCATTCGAATCATTAAGAACAAGTGAAAGTTCGGTCAATAAACATGCAAATCCAAGTACTCAATGCAAGTCTTTTCAATGCATATATAATCTGATTTCGACCTTTGTCCAAAGCTTTACTACTTAAGTGAATTAGGGTTACAACACATAAACCTAATTACTAGCTTCAATTACATGCAATCATCCAAAGTTTGCAACCAAAGAACAAGAACATGCAAAAGTTTTCTATAAAACAAAATCAGATTATCATTCCAAGGATTCGGCAACTAACAAGAATCAAGAACACACAAACAAATTAAACATTGAAAAGAACATCAAAATTGTATCCCAAAATCAGATTGTCAACTCATAGTTTTAGTTCACACATACAAAATCCAAAGCAGAAATTCTATCTATAATTTTACCAAACCTTCAATAGGATGGATATCAATCACATGCACAAATGGACTCAAGCCATAGGTTCAACAGTCATAACTCATCTCCACAGATCAAAGGTTGTCCCATCTTAAGGATAAAAAAGGTCTTATAATTAAGGTTGTAATGAGACCCAGGCTTAAGGTTTAAAGAAATGAAGGGATAGGAAAATCATAAAGTATCCTAAAAACCTAGTAGAGCACTTGTTGATGTAGAGAGACCATATTCTTCGAAATCCACCAAAGTTGTAGACACCATGTATCCTCCAAGGCTTTATAAAAGGGTCAAATGTCATCATGTTGGGTCCAAACTTCATTCTAACCTTTTTTTGAACAAGTGTGAATTGGACAAAGACCAAATTTCTTCAACAATGGGCCTTCACTTCAAAGCAAACTTCATACCCACTAAGTATAGGGGACTAAAATCCATAAAACTTAAACAATATACACACTTATATTTCTTTCTTTTGCCTTACACTTTTTTTCTTTTTCTTTTTCTTACGATTTTTTTTCTTTTTTTTTTCTCTTATTTCTGTCTTTCACACGGCATATACATAGATTTTTTCTATGGACAAGTCCACCTCCACATTTGAACTTCTTCATGTCTTCAAAAGTCTTCCTTGATGCCAAAACTTCAAGTAAAGTCTCAAAATATGCTCCACTAAGTCTTTAGAACAAAGGGTAAGGACATAACTATATTAGGGTTAAGAAATTTTGAGAGTGATGAAAGAAAAGGCTTAACGTAGGCTCAAAAGGAGGGGGTCTCACGATGGGCACAAATAAGGACACAGGCTTTATTTGGTTGTGGTGGTAAAATCCTAAGTTGCCTTTATCCTTTCCAGAATCAGGGCCATGTATTGATAAAAGTCTTGACAAGCACAAAAGTGAATTCTAGCATTCTCTAGTCCATTAAATTAATCTATGGCATGCAACTAACCAAGATGAAAGAATAATGAGATCAACAAAATCATCGCCAATAAAAATAAGTTAATTCATTTTTTTCATTAATCACTAAACAAAGAAAGGGCACATGACTCAAATTCTCACAAGGGTTCATTATGAATCATAACTTATCTTTCACATGTTCATATTCTTTACTAAAGTTACGCATACACCATATCTACTACACATTCATATGCTTTTCATAAATCATAATTAACCAAGGAATATCATCAAACATTATCCCAATCTTGTGGTCCTCTCTTAGCCTTAATTTCAGAGATATAAGCTCATCCTAGACAGTTAAAAGGGCATCCTAAGACTCAATCACAAAACAAAAACAAAAACAATTTTTTTTTCCAAGTGAAGAAAATTTGTTTTCTTTTTTAAGTGACGAAAATATATATAAAAAGTGACGAAAATAAAAGTGACGAAATTTTATTATTATTTTATATATATATATATATATATATTTTTAAACCCACAAAACTAACTATCTAAAAATAAAGTGAAACGTTAAACCCTTCCCCCACACTTAAATCATGCATTATCCTCAATGTATAAACAATTATATAGCATGCAATGAACAAATCAAGTATTTAGGAATAGTTAACACAAGAAACCTAGAAACAAAGCAAAATTGACGAAAATAAAAGAAAAGAGGAAGAGTTCAAGAGAGCAAATCTGCGTTGATGGCTCCTCTACTGCTACGGTTGAAATAGGTTGCCTCCCATACAGCGCTTAATGTTTAAAGTCTTTCAGCCTAGACTTGTACCTCCATTTAGTCATTTGGTTGTGGCGCCTCTTGGAGGGGTACTTCCTCCACATTTTGCTCCACAAACGTATACACACACCAAAAATGTCACATATGGATATATACAAAACCAACGAAATTTTGTGTATATATTTTACAATTTTTCCTTAAGTAGTTGACTTCAATAAGACATTGTGAATCAAAGTTTGGACATGCGACCCAAGTGTTGCCTACACACAAACTTCCTTTCAAATCTTTTGGGCAATCTTACTGAAATGGCCAGGTGGGGGAGGGTGAACAAGAGAGGTAGAATCCATTTTGGCATGAGCAACTCCCACACAGTGGTTTAGGCCCATTTGAAAGCACTTCTGGAATAAAAAACCTGTCACGAACGTTGTCCCCTTTCTAGACACCATTTCACATAGATTATACTTACTTAGATGAGAAAAGTCACAAGTGTGAAGATAGTTCAACTAGTGTTAATAAAAACCACCCTCAACCTTAAGGGACCTGAACTAGGTGCTAATAAGGGGTTTAGGCCAATATTAACAAAAGAGACTTCACCTATCCCGTTATGATCCACAATCTCATACCAAACTTAACTTCTGAAAGATGGTGTGATTTACATGAGAATTTTTCAATCCCCGACAACGACGCCAAAAATTGATACGTGCAAAGCAGATGCCAATTTAAACCCTGAAAAGATGTCAAACGTTAGTATAGAGTCAGCAGGGATCGTTCAAGCCGGGGATTGAGGGTACAACATGTAACACGGAAATAAGAAGAAGAATTTATAAATATGCAACGAAAATAATAATTATATATAGACAACAACACGAAATATATAGGGAAATACAAGTTAGAATTAATTTAGCAATCCTACTCCTACATGAATACAATTTACAAGTCATACTCAAATTGGGAATCCAAGTTAACATAGGAATACTACTCATACACAAATTAGGAATACAAATACAAGTCGGAAACAAAATCCCTAAAAAACACGATTCCTTAAAACACCAAAACAATTCCTAAGAAACACTATTCATGAAATACTATTCATGAAATTAAAGTATATTTTCAGATTATTAACATGTTATTTATGGTTTCATGCATCCTAAAAATCTAAGTTGATTTCCATATTTACAAGAACAAGAAAACATAAAAGATGGGGGGTTTTGAAGATCAAAAACAAATTTTCAGAAAACAAATAAAAGAATAAAAAAATTTATTTACAAAGGTGGGAAAAGAAGAATTTTAGAAAAACAATTCATCAAGAACAAATCAAGATTTTCTAAAACAAAATCAGATTATCATTCCAAGGATTCGGCAACTAACAAGAATCAAGAACACATAAAAAAATTAAACATTGAAAAGAACATCAAAATTGTATCCCAAAATCAGATTGTCAACTCATAGTTTTGGTTCACACATACAAAATCCAAAGCAGAAATTCTATCTACAATTAGACCAAACTGTGAATAAGATGTGTGGTAGAGCATATGAACAACCCTTAGTTACGTTCCAAAGACCCAAAGCAGTTCCTTAGCACGGCAACAAGTGATGATCACGGCAATGGAAGAAGATAGCACGGCTTAGCTTCTTGAAGATTGTGAAAACTTGAAAACTAGAGAGAACAAGTGAGAAACAAATTTGTGGAGAAAGTATGGTGTGTCTTTGAACTTCATATACACTAGATATATATAGGGAGACATCCAAAGCACTCCCAATTAAGTTTTGTTGATGTAGGACTTTGTTTGATACAAGACAGATTTCTGGCAGACTTGACCTCTGTGCACTAAATCGGTCATAACTTCCTCTAGAAAATATTTATCAACAAACTGTAAAAGGTTCTGGAAACTAGACATCCGTACCTTTCCAACCATATAAAGATCATAATTTTCTGAGCTCTAAGCTGGTTTATATGCTCCGTTGAAGTTGACTGATCTGCAGTGGCAGATTTCCGAATCTGTAATGGATTTGACTTTCAAAGCACAACTCATGTCCATTTAGGATTTCTTTGCGGTCACATGCTTCTCACATGCCTTCCATGCCTTTCTAGATACTTCATGAATGTTCCATGGCTTCTCCTAGCTTCCACAGGTCTCCTAGTATGATCAGAACTCCATATGCAATCAAGTTTCCTAGTCAAATACGATCTTCTTTTTTGAGATGCTTCTACACTCTTCCGGACCCTTCTTGAGTAATCCTTATCCAACAGGGACTCCTTATCACACTAGGTTTCCTTATCTAAGTAGAATTGGGTTTCCTTGTCCAAATAGAACTCCTAGTCCAACTCAGCTTCAGACTCCTACTCCAACTGGGATTCCTTCTCCTAGTCAGACTGGGAGAACTTCCATTTCTTCATTTCTGTGCCACTTGTGTCTTCCTTAGACATTTTTGGACTTTGAGACTCCATTTACATCCTAAAGTAGCTCACGAACACAAAGTACCTACAAAAACACAAACTAAGTTAAATTGATCAAGTTAAAGGAAATAACTTAGCAAAATATAGGGAGTTAAACATTATAAACGTCACATTTTATGCTCCTATCATTGATTTGTATTGAATGGATCCATTAGGCTAATTGCGTATAGGATTTGGAGTGATCTTTACACGTACTATTCTGATCTAATATTTTTCCATCTAGGATTCAAGTTTATTTGTGAAGAAGATTCGTCTTCTAGACTCTGAAGGGAAGCATGTTACTCTGATAATTGGCCAACAATTGCTGCTAAGCTAGCTTGAACAATCTGTGTTCACTAAGACTCTAAAGACAAATGCATGGATAGAAGGTATGCAACAATGGTATCATTTGCAAAAAAGTCATGTTAAATCACCAGAATTTCACTTCATAATTTTCTATGTTATCTTATGTAGTGGAGGTTACGATGTGCGAGTGCAACGTAGTTATTTATAAGTTTGTTCAGGACCTTCACTTCTTTGTGACCGGAGGTGATGATGACAATGAACTTATTTAGCCACTGTACTTTAGGGATTCTTTGATGAGTTGCCCTTCTCTTGACGTAGAGTTAGTCATAACTCTTGCCTCTAGCTCCTCTTTACTTTCATTATTTAGTTTTGGACCTTTTGCTATATATTCATATCTGTCCTATTTGCAGGAACAACATCGACAAAAGGGATGCATTAGATAACTTGGATACATACTTTATGCTTTGATGAGATCGTTGATGGAGGGTATTTTAATTTTCTTTTCATTGTTTTAGTGTTTGAACAAGATGTAGTACTGGGGAAGATACAAACCATGTTATTATTATTTGTGTTTGATGAATTCCTAATACCTAAGCTACAAAATTATTATGACCAAAGCTTACAAATCAATATAGATGTGTCATGCTCTACCTGTTTATGTATGTGGAGTGCAGTTTTCTTCTAAAGCTAAGTTCTTTGTCTGACATTTCCATTTGCCTTATTCTGCAGGCCAGATAAAGGAGGCATTTCTAAGTTAAGAGTAAAAGTTCAGTTGATATTAACCCTCCTTATCTTAATTGTCATCTTTCTTTGAAATGAATTTTATTAGAGAAAAATAAAGTTGAAAAGGAAAAGATAAAGTGAATTTCGATTATTACATACTAATCATCATCTTTCATACACAGAAAGTGTTTTAGATCGCGATGTTGTTTAGGTTCAGCCTTATAAACAAGTGTAGGTTGTGAAAAACCTAAACAGTTGTATTCATGTGTGATAGGATACTTGGTACATCAATTTGGTGGCATTAGATCTATAAAGTTGCCTCTTTATTTTATTTCAGCAACATGGATTAAAGCTATAGGTTAATCATTTGCAGTTTATAAGTATGTGACCTATTTTCAATAATATTTTTAACAGTATTTTAAAAAAAATAAAAAATTTGTCAGGTTAATGAGATGCCTTCATGGACTCTTTGAAATTTTTTCTATTTATGAAGACTTACAAATTGATATCGCACATTTTCTACACTGTGTTGATACCTAGCAAAGTGAAATTGTTTTCTTTTTTTGCTTACCTTAATTTTGAAGTTGATTACTTTACGATTAATTTTAGGATTTCATTGTTGTTTTGGAGTCTGTTTTGTTTGCTGTGCATTTCAATTTCAATTTTTTATTGATAGTACCATTAAGAAGTGGTGAATGAAATTAGCAGGGCTTTTTTTCTTGGTGCAGGAGTTTATTGTACCAGCAAGAAAACTGTACCAAATATTTGCTCAAAGGGTAAATGCGAAGGATCTGGTAAAAAAAAAAAATGATTGATCCTGACCCCAAGAAGCGGCTGACAGTTCAAGAAGTACTTGCTAATTAGAGTAATCTGATATGTTATACAATGGCAAAGATATATTGTTGCAAATGTTTATTACTTTCCATTATAACTTCCACTCAATTCTTTTCATGCAGATCATCCTTGGACATAAAATGCCAAGAAGGCCCCAAATGCTCCACTTGGTGAGACTGAGGCTGAAACAATTTTCTGTAATGAACAAACCTGAAAAAAAAAAAAAATAGCTCTTGGGTAAGTATTTTTTATTATCCTTTTCAATATTATTGATGTCCCCCATAATTATGGAAGGAATTTATGTTGTGTCACTTGTATATTGTGTGGAAGTTGGCCTTTCTTTTTAAATGCTTCAAAATCTGTCACTTGATGTTTAAACTTTTTGAGTATCTTATATGTAGGTCATAGTCGAGCATTTGTCAATTGAGGAAGTAGCTGGCATAAGGAGTCATTTCAACTTACGGATACAGACAACAAAGGCAAGGTATCCCTCGATTAGCTTCGAAATGGAATACAAAAACTCGGCCAGCAAGATTTATATGTATTCCTGTTTATTTTGAAATTGCTATGAAGGATTGATATTGACAATTGTATATTTTGGATTTGCGAAGTGATTATTTCATGATGGAGTTCATGTCTTATTGGATTAGATCGGTTTAATATAGATAACTGGTTTCAAAATATGTTTCATTTTGTTGTATTGAATATAGAAAGTTACTTTGAGTACGTTATTGCATGAAAAATTGGATACAAATTGAAAATATTTTGATTCGCCAGTGAATGGTTTTGTCACGCCCCGACTTTTAGAATAAAAATTCTAATCCGAAACATGAATTACTACAACTTAAAATAACCATCCTGAAAATTTCTTTTCCTTAACAACCTCACCACACAAATCTCACCACTCAAATGAAAAGCAAATAAATACGGTAACTCCTAAACTGCACGGTCACCTCCCTGGTTATCCTGACCTGCAGAAATATCGGCTACACCATTTGAATAGTGTACCTGGATTGCAACAACACAAAACCCGGTAAGCTTTTGAAAGCTCGTATGAGTAAAAAGAAAGAACGGTTATTTAATTTAAATCATAATTATTTTCACCCAAGTCAACACTCCACAATCTCCACATCCATGAAGTACCAACAATCTCAATCAATCGCCAAGTCACAAATCAACACAAAATCCTAATTCACATCTTTCTTCTCAAAACTCCATCATCGTATCTATAAAAATACGGTATTTGATAGACTAGAGCTCTAACTGAATCGTAGCCCGTCACCTGGCCTAAGTTATGGCATCCAACATATTTATCTTTATCGTATTTCATCAATATGTATACTTATATATATATTTAGAACATCCGATAATTGTACAAACTCAACCAATCGTATCCCATCATCCACCTAGGATTAGAACATCCGATTCCCCCATACCGGTCACTACATTGACCCTAAATCCATAATACGTACAACAGTATGTTTCCACACAATGAAATCAACTCATCCAACATACATAATATTATTATGAAATTTAAGCATTTGAAATATAATCCAAATCATCATTCCAACTTAATCATATCATCACTCAATAAGACACCATTCAATATATATATTTCACGTAAAAATATATACACGTAATGATCCACTCAGGAATGACCACTAATACCATCTATAGTTCACACAAGAAAATAATGAAATTCATTTGTATAATTAAAATTCATTTTACTTATTTATGGACCGTAGTTGATCAAGTCCATATGATTTTAAAAACAAATATTTAATCCATAAACATTTTTCACACAATTACAAAAATAAATAATTTAAAGTACTCGGTTCGTAATATGAACCACGTGAGTTTTACTCACTTCTAAACTCCCGCTGCGTCTTCACTTAAATACAAATAACAATTATCCACACGCTCGTTAACTCAAGCTGTCAAGTACCTAATCAAGTATGGTCTTCACTTAGCAAACGAAGCACGAAATAAACTTCAATGATTATCCAACGGTCGGATTTTAAAATAAAGACGATCTAACGGTCGGATTCTAAAATAAAGACGATCCAACGGTCGATCGAATTTAAACAATGATCCAACAGTTAGATCCTCACGAATCGCCCTTGGAAACATCCTATCAAAATTATACAATAATCCGACGGACAGATCTTCACTAATCGCCTCCGGAATCACTGTTTTATAATTATACGAAGATCCAACAGTCGGATCTTCTCTCGTGACCACATAAAGTTATCGGGACAGTCATATGAACATCATATTAAAATTTGAAGTAAAACCGATGGTCTGATCTCCGTAAATCGTAAAAGGAATGTAAACTATAAAACCGTAAATAGTAACGTCAAAACTTAAATTGACTATTTATCAACTTTTTCTAACATGACCATGTTATATATCAAAACGCTCGTATGGATGCATAGATCATCGTCCAGATAATATGAACTCAAAATTTGGTCCGAAGCGCCGCCACACGTGGCGGTCAAACGGCGGTCAACGCCAGTCAACCACCTCAGATGCAAAAGTCGTCAACTAGAAACTTATTCAAAATGAAATTATGAACAACTTTAATACCTGACTTTTTTCGAGAGAAGGTCTAGATCGTCCTAGATCAAGCTTTGAAGTTGGATTAATCTCGGCCCTCTGATCAGTTTCCAGATTGAATCAGGGACGTCGAAACCTTCAACTCTTGATCTACCACTCTACACTCAAAATCGTGATACAAGCCACATATGGGGATGATCAGGAGGAAGAGCACGTCACAAAAATAGGTTAGGTTGGCCTGTGCACCGCCAGAAAAATGGAGTTCCGACTGGATCGGGTTGGAAGCTTCAGAAAGAGGCTTCGATCCAGGCCTAGGAGCAGCGGTTGGCCGAGGCGAGGGCGTGGAGTGACCGGGCGAGGAGCGGCGAAGCCGAGGGGTACCAGGTCCGACAGCGGCATGGCCGGGAAGGCCAACTTCCAGCTGGATCGGGTCGGCCGGTGTGGAGGCTGCACTCGCACGAGAGAGAGAGAGAGAGAGAGAGAGAGAGAGAGAGAGAGAGAGGAGGGGGGGACTGATGTGCGAAAATCAATTTTTTTTCCGTCCTAAATGAAAAATCTGATTTTTCATACTATTTATAGAAAAATTCCAATTTTCAAATATTCATAACTTATTCAAACGAACTCCGAATATTACGTTCTGCATATGCACGAACTCGTATCGACAAGCTCCAACTTTCATGAAGGAAGTTTTTCCAAATTTCGAATGTATAAAAAGTTGATTTTCACGACCCCCTAAATAACGTTTGTTTTTGAAAATTAAATCATTTGAAACCAACTTTCTCAAACCATGACATTCCAATTAATCTCAAATATCATAATTCAATTAATATAACAATTATCGAATTACATAAATTTATTATATGAAAATTTGGATCTTCACAGGTTTTTAACAATCTAGTAATATGGTCGCTAAAACCATGCAAGTGAATGGTTTTTAATGACCAGATTTCGCAATTTAGTGATCGTTGATAACACCTTTAGTGATAAATATATAGGTCACTAATGCCATGATTATTTGTGACCATAAAATCATCGTCACTAAAGGCCTTTTGAATTAGTGACCAACAGTTGTAAGTTAGTCACTAAATAAAATTAGTGATGGACATATAGTGACCACTTAGTGACCACCCAAATTTGGTTACTAATCATATTTAGTGACCAAATTTGCAAGTTTCAGTGATCAATGCAGTGGTCATTAATACCCTATTTTGTTGTAGTGTATAGGTCATATCGCCCCTCTGGAGGTTCATGGTTTCGATACCGTAGGAAGCATCGCTCCTATCACTCTTAGGTCACAACAATCATATCATATCTCACCATAAGAAGCAATGTCTAGCCTCGGTTTTCATTCACTTTCGACAATCAACAATTAATGCAAGAAAAGGCATCAACTATGGCATCCATAAATATGTTTACATGCAACATAATACTAAGCATATACACACAGAAGAAAGTCACTAACAAGATAGGGATGGCTCACCTTACCTGGAATTGGAGTGCCCGCTCAAACTTAGTTTTGGTTTCTGAATTTCACTACTTCGTCCAATTCCATGTGCACACGCTTGAGTCCTTTAACAAAAACTATATCTGATAAGAAATTAATTCATAATTTCAAATTGTTCAATTCCTTTATAAGTTACAAACTTATCTCTAACCAATAATTAATTGTAACCATTCCCGAACAATTCACTTAATGTAGTAAGCTCATTCGGGCTATCGTGATCACACTTCTTTCGATGTTAAAATTTCAGTCAACTGGTTTTACCTCATTTTATTTAGCTTTTAAACCTTAAGCAATTAAATAGCAACCACCATTCCCGAATGATTTCATCCTCCAGTAATTCCGAGATATGGTAGGTTTAGAATACTTCAAGTGTTTCATGAACCTTAAATTAAATATCCAATAATTCAATTCACTTCTCAAAACCGGTCCTTTCTTATTTACCATTTTCTCATGCATTTAACCAAATCACCGCTTTCATTCCTAAGTCACATTTCATCATTGGAAACGAGCTTATCAATAAAATTCACAAGACCAATTCTCTACACATTTGACCAAATCTAACTTGTCTCATTAAAACCATCTATAACTCCAGCAACATATACCTAATTTCACTTCAAGTAATTCCATAAGACCACACTTCAATCAGTACAAACAAACCACGGCAGTAGAGATTTAAACTACCCAGACCCTTACCAATTCTTCTTCTCCACATTAAAAGCTAATTCGTCATTACTGCAATCCAGCTCCAACAATTGTTTTGGACACCTAACAGATACAATAAGATCAACAGTCCAACTCTTAACCAAATTTGTTCCAAAACAGAGTTCTTGAATCCTTACCTTTCTTCAATACAAATGGAACTGACCCAGCACTTCTCTTCTCTGAAAGTTTACAATTTGGCAGATCTCATTTCCTCCAAAATCTCCTGAACACAGATTACAAATCCCTCACATTCCATATCAAACAATACAGATTAGGATTTCCGGTTTGAGACCCAAGAGGTTTAATCCAAGAAGAGGTGGCAAAAATTACCTAATCAAGACTGTCTGAAAATCCAACGACCGCGAACGGCAAAGTTACGGTGGTCCACGCGCCTGCAGCGGAGCGTGAGGTGTGTGTAGAGGTTATGGCTAGAGTTGGAGGTGGGAACAATGGGGTCTCGGTGAACAATGAGGCACTCATTCTATCCCTTAAGGCCATGTAGCTCGATTTTGACCGAAGGTTAGAAAACGAGAGGATGCAGAAACGAGAGCTCCGGTAATGCTCGAATAGCATCGCAGAGTGTCGGCTGACAGAGAGGTCTCTGGGTTTTGCTCTGCTCTGCTTGCTGAGTGGGATGATGGTGGCGGTGTAATGAGATGGCTGGAAACCTCCGAGGTTTGAGGAACAGTGGCGTTGCAGTCTTGGGTTGTCGAATGTGGAGGCTGCTGGCGGTGCATGTCGGTGATTCCGGGTGAGTTTTGGTCGGGTTTAGGTGCGGCGTCGATTGGTGGTGGCGGTGTGGTGAGATGGTGGATGAAAATGGTGTTTTCTGGTGATGGCAGAGAGAGAGTGAGAGTGTTCGGGGAGAGAGAAGAGTACAGCTGAGGGAGAGAGAGAGAGCGTGTGTGTTTCTAGGGTTTTCTAGTTGCCAATTTTCTATTTATACTCATGTGCATGAAATATCAAATTTTCCCTTCGGACGAGTTACGCAATTCTCCTAGCTGATTACTTTCGGGTTTTGGGCTTATAACTTTTCTTCTGTTCGATTTTTTGTCGACAACACTTTTTTTAAATTCTTGACTTCGTCTTAAGTCCAAAGCTCGATTTTCTTAATGATCCCATTCATTTCTTTGTAAAATAACTCCGACAATCTCTTATCTCGTTAACACTTGGCGATCTTTTAGGCCAAAAGGAAGACTTTGGCCCAAACTCAAATTATAAGGCCCAAATCATGATCTCGACACCAAATAATCTCCGAAGTCGATTCCTTCACTTAAATCACCTTGCGAAAAATCTTATCGGCAAAAAATTACCTTCGAAAACTAAATAAAATTTACGAGGTCTCATAGAAATAAATCAAGAGCATTGTGCAATGGGTAAAGCCAAGAACCTTGAAAGGATTACGGGGATTTTTGGGTCTTGCTGGATACTACAGAAAATATGTGAAGGACTTTGGTATCATCGCTAAGCCTTTAATAGATATGCTCAAGAAGGATGTGTTCAAATGGTCTCCTGCAAGTGAGAAAGCTTTTGAAGATCTTAAAGTAGCGATGACTACAACCCCAGTTCTGGCCCTCCCTAACTTTACTAAAGACTTCACCATTGAATGTGATGCCATTGATTTGGGAATTGGAGCAGTACTATCTCTAGATAATCATCCCATTTCTTTCTTAAGCAAAGTGTTAACTCCAAAGCGTCGAGCTTTGTCCGTGTATGACAAGGAGATGATGGCAGTGGTGTTTGCTGTCCAACAATGGAGGTCGTACCTACTCGGGCATCATTTTAACATCATCACAGACTATAGGACAATTTAACATTTTCTTCACCAAAGATTCACTACCCCAAAATAGCAAAAATGGTTTATCAAGTTGATTGGCTATGATTACACAATGAACTAAAAAAATAGGGCAGGAAAAAACAATGTGGTTCCAGATGCACTCTCTAGACAAGTGGAGCTCAATACTATTGTGGGAGTATCAGAGTCCCATTTCCCAATTCATGTTTGATTTACAGAGAGACACTTTGGCAGATCCTGAGGCTGCACAATTGATTCATGAGCTCAACAAAGTATGTGCTCTATAACAATCTGTATTATAAAGGAAGAATGTTTGTACATTTGATTCACTCTTGGAGACACAAGGTGTTGAATAAGTGTCATCCTGGCCTAGTTGGTGGATATTCCGATTACCTGAGAACTTACAAGAGGGTTACAAGAACCTTCATGTGGCTTGGAGTAAAAAAAATTGTTGAAAAATGGGTAGCGAAATGTGATGTGTGCCAAAGGAATCACTATGAAGCCATTCTTCCTCCAGGCTTACTCTTACCTTTGCCTATTCGTGAAGAGCTTGGCAAGGCATCTCGATGGATTTTATAGAAGGTCTACCTAATGATCAGGGAAAATCAGTACTATGGGTAATTGTTGACAGGTTTAGCAACCCACTTTGTTCCAATTAGCCATCCTTATACTGCTAAAACAATAGCTGAATTATTTGTGAAAATGATAGATTGTATGGTATGCCTGAAGCAATTGTAACAGACAGAGATCCTATTTTTCTTAGCCAATTTTGGTAAGCTTTTTTCAAAATGTAGGGGACTAAACTACACAGGAGCACAACTTACCATCCAGAGTCTGATGGCCAAACAGAGAACCTTAATAGAACTGTGGAGCAATACTTGAGATGCATGATCATTGAAAAAAATGGTAGTTGGCTTTCATTGATTCCATTGGCTGAATTTTGGTTCAACTCTACGTATCATTCAGCAATCCAAATGTCTCCATTTGAGGCTTTGTATGGTTACCCTCCTCCCAAGGTAGTCGCATATCTTCCCAATTCCACCAATGTTCATGATGTTGATGTTGCTCTACAAGATAGGGATGGGATTTTGGCATGATTGAAGCTTAATTTGGAGCAGGCTTGAGCTAGAATGAAATCCTATGTGCATAAACACAGAACTAAAAAGGAGTTTGAGATAAATGACTGGGTTTACTTGAAGCTGCAATCTTACAAGCAACAGTTACTGAAACACTGACACTCCAATAAGTTGGCTCCTAGGTTCTATGGTCCATTCCAAGTGATAGCTAAGGTAAACAAGGTTGCTTGTAAATTACTATTACTTCTTGATTCAAGGGTACACCCTGTCTTTCATGTATCACTGTTAAAAAAAAAGTTGGTGTGAGTACAACTGTTTAGGCACAGCTACCACCTTCATTGAACCCTTTGAATACAAGATGGTACCCAGCTAACTTGTTGGCAAGAGTTATTTTCAAGAAAAAGAATGCACCAGTTACCAAATGGCTTATACAATGGGTGGGAGCTTCTATGGAGGATGGAAGCTGATGAAGTTATGAAATTGTATCCTGATTTCAAGGATGAGTAGTTGTTTTTGCAGCAGGGTGGGATGTTGGGATACAAACTTATTAGTAAAACACAACATTTGGTTGTTATAGGCCTATATATACTCTATTACTTTCATTTTGTAATTCAATTATCGAATATCTATAAAAGTTTATCTTCTCTTTCTGTTTTTCCTTTTTTTTTCTCTTTTATTTCTGAGGGTACTCATCACTCGTTAAGGCAAAAACTGTCAGCTTTTCACAAAGCTTTTTGGGAGATCTTTTTCTACAACTTACTTGGAATTTTTCCATAAGGTTATTGATCATTATAGAAGACATGATGGTATAGAGCATAGAGAAGTCGAGAACCATCCAGAAACATAGCAAGAAAAAGTCGTTCCTAGTCCAAGAAGGAAGCTTCAGAGACAGAAATTGAGTCCTATTAACATTACTGACTGAGGGTATCTTAGTTAACGTTAGAGAGAGAGAGAAGAAGAAGAAGTATAGTGGTTCGTCTCCTGCCTTAGTGGGAAACTACGCCCACTTAAAGTGTTGCACTATATGGGTTTGGGCCTTACGGCCCAAAGGGATTACAAAGTGTGTAAATGGGATGTTGAGTAAGTGGGAAGGAGTCTCCTTTTATAAGGGAGGGAGACTTCTTCCTTTACATTTTCTTCAATGTGGGACAAAAGTCTCATTCTAGTCTAGAAATACATATTGTGGTGGCATATTGGCAAGGCCGGGAATGTGGCTTCCCGGGGAGGCATTGGCCACTTCCGACTATCATGGCGTAACTCGGACATTGGGCTATGAGATGTTTGTCACGGTTGGGTCCCACCATGGCTTGTGGGCCCCTAAAAAGGGTGTTACACATGCTTGGTGACATAGCATATCCTCCATAATAGTGGAGGTATATACAAGTCCCCGAAGTCCCCGAGTAAGAGGAGTTTCTTGGTTGGGGAGTTATACACATGATGTTATCAAGAATAGGTAACATCCGAGAGGCGCCTAGCTCCTACAAGTCCCCAAACTCCATAAGCAAGAAGGGACTCGTTAACCTGCACAACAAAGACAAAAACACACATATGTAGGATGCTTGTTGTATTGGGCAACAAATGTGAGTTGCATTGATATGCGTTGGCATATACGAATGCACGAGGTGCATGATACATGTTGATGTATACATGTGAATGGCGTCGAATACGATCGATTATGACGTACAAACTCAAGAATTAGTGCAAGTGCGTCGTCTATCTAGAATTGGTCGGAGCGAACGCTTATGCCCTTTCGGGTGGGCCCCTGCTATGCCTTCCAAGGAATCCCCCACTCCTGGCTATAGACCTCCGTATGGTAGGAAAATTGTTTGATGAGGGGAGCTGCGTATAAGCAGTGGGCGTTGGGTTGCCGCTTGGCGGTTGGCGGTTGGTCGTGGACCATAGACTCTTGGAGTCTAGACCTGTTTAGGTCTTTTTCCCGAAGGGAGGGTTTGACAAAATGTGGTGCCCGGAGGCTAGCCAATATATCTACAGATAGAGTACATGTAAATATTGTTAATTGTATGGGCAACAAAATAGGAAGTGATATTTATGTGGATCGTACAACCATGTAACATGCACAATAGATAGTGGCAAGTGTGATGGGTGTCCAAATAAAATTTTGGGAGTAGCTCTCGATGAAAGCTATGAAGCATTGTGAACCTAGAGCTTAACTAAAGCATGTTGGATATGTTTGAGCGAGTTAGGTTGTGTTTGAGCAAGTTGGGTGTAGTTGAGTGGGTAGACGCTGTACGAGCATGCGAGGCATGGCCCAAGCAAGTCATGGCCATGCTCGATACCCAAGCGAGTTGTAACCCAAGCAAGTCGTTTATCCGAGCATGTTCAATTAAGTTATGTGTGTCACAAGCTTCTAGATATGGCATAGGTTGTTTGGGTATCACATGTTTATTTAATTTTGCAATTAAATAGAAACATGGCATATGTAGCATGTACTTGTAGCAAAGTTGCTAATAACATTTTTGTATTTTATAAACATGCCTAAGGATCACAGAGACATTTGAAGCATGGCTTTGAGCATAGTATATGTACTACTTAAATTGATATCTGGTATGAGCATGCTTAAAGTCATAAAAGCATGTAAATGCATGTCAAGTGTGATATATTGTAGGCATGCTTAGAAGTAGTAAAAGCATATAAAGGCATGGCAATAGCTCGAATTGCAAGAGCGTGTATTGAGATATAGTTACTTATCTCATGCCAGTTTGGAGTCTATTGGAATTGGAATTGGAATTGATAGAAATACCCAAATCATGTTGGAGTTGTCCAAGCATGACGCTCCATTGCTTTGGCGGATAAGGTGTTCCAATAACGTACATCAACCCGTAGTTTAGGTACTCTTTGCAAGTAGTTGGATGCTCGATAGAAATAGTTGGATATCCTTAAAACAAAATAGATGATTAATATGTGAATTTGTAAAATCAACACCAATAATTTGCATATGTACTTTGATAAAATTGTAAGAAAAGTGTATAAGCAAAGTAGTAGTCGATGACAAATGACATGTTTGATTGCCTCTTATAAATTTCAAATTTGGCAATGAAATTTAGAAAAGAATTTTTGATGGAGTTATCATATATGATTTGTTTGCCGATTAACATGTCACATGTGCATGTCTAATAGATAATAAAATATGTCCGCAGGAGCATATGTGTGAGATACAATTTACATGAACTATGCGTTTTCAACGTTAATCAAATGGAGCCCACAGATGTATCATGAACGTCAAATATTGGCAACCATTTAGGCTTTGCACCAAAGTGAGAGGATTTTGACTTTTTCTTGCTAGGAAAATAAGTGGCATGCAGATTTCACTAAACTTTGCATAAATGAGAGACGTATATCAAGAATGAAACATATATCCTCTTTCACTGTCAAATCATATGTGCCCTGAGTCTAGGATTAATAAGTCGTTCTCAACTTCAAGACATGTAGGTTTATCTTCACACTCGCGATCCTATGCTTATAAAGCTAAGCATGATCATGGATTGCCATAGACTAGTTTTGAATGGCAGATGCGGTGATTGATGAGGTGCTTTGCGTGTGTGAAGATCACGTATAAAGGGCATATATGAGACATGTAGACAAGAGTGTCTTTATTAATTGAAGTCAAAGTTTTAGCTATTGTATGATCAAGTGCACAGCTCAATTGTATATATGGGAGAAATAAGCAAAACTCATCTATATGTGTCGATAGCAATATGAGTATGGTAGCATGTGTCTATCAGTTCAGCTATAGCTGTGTGCATACATGAGCTGTCTAGCTAAGAGTGTATGTACGTGGCATAAGATTGATTTAGGAGACATGTGCAGCATAATCTCAATACAATACCATCATATAAATTAAAAAATATACAAAAACTACTGTGTCTTAAAAACTACCGACTAAACCATAAAAATGCACGGCTTAAATGATTTCACCATGTCAATATTTTCTTTATTAAGACAAAATTTAAAAGATTTTATTTTATTTTTATATAATATTTTTTCTTACACGCATAGCGTAGGTAGGAGACTAGTATGTTCTAGTGTAAGCGATGTTCTAAAAATCGCTATGTGACATCTAGACAGTTTTTATTTTTAATATTTATTATTTATTTTTATAATAGATACAAATGGATGAAATAGTTGTTTCATTACATTCAAAGGAATCAAAACACTAAAACAATTTTTTTTTTTCAAAAATGACTAGAACAACTACTTAATAGTATTGGATGATTATTAGTCATTTGATAGTACAGTAGGTTCACTTCACCTAAATACTTTCCAGTCATTAGCCTTATCCCCTAAAATTTTTTGTTCTTCAAATAAACAATGGTGGTTTTAGTTAGACCTCCAAATTTGATATTTGAACCTCTTTTAATCTTTAAAAAAATTAATTTGTATTACACATCTATAGAATTACTGAAAAATAAAAAATAAAAAAATAATTGCACCCAAGGTCTCTTAAGAATAGAAGCCCCTATGGCAAATCTCTCTCTCTCTCTCTCTCTCTCTCTCTCTACACACACATCTTTCTTTGCGTTGTTGTGACACAAAAAAAAAAACCTAGCCCTAAAAACTCTCTCTCTCTCGCGTTCCATCCCTGTTCAGCGGCGAGCCCTTGCGCCGTCGTCGGACGGGCATTAGTTGACTATGTGTGGGTCAAGGTAGCAGATGCTGCTATGGGGAAGGAGGAGATCACAGCAGTTCTCAGGCTTGGTTTCACCATTTGATGGCTTCAGCGGCGGACTAGTTCGGTGTTGGGGGATCGGAGGTCTGGCGATGACATGCTCGTGGTGGCGTGTTGTTGTACCGATCGGAGGTTGGCCGGTAGTGACATGGTCTTGGAGGCACAACGTTATGCCAATCGGATAAATCCGTTCTGGTTCGAAACTCTTGGATCCGGCTTGGGATTGGGTTTGTTTGCTTGGGGCAGTGCTTATTCATGGCTCGTCGGGAATGGCAGTGGGTTCAAGTCGGCGATCCTGGAATACGGTGCGGTGCAGTGGCGTAGGGAGTTGTCTGGCGATGGAGGCTGTGGGGGGATGCGAGGCTAGGCAGGCTTCCTGTGGTCGTCCTCTCTCTTGGGTCAAAGCTCTGGTTTGGTCCCACTTGTTAGGCCAGGACTGGGCTCTCTAGTTATTTTTGTTCCAGTTTTAGTTTAGGGTTTATTTTTTTGGTTTTGTTTTGTTAATTTAAGGTTTAGGGATTGGTTTTATTTTATTGTTGGTAATAAGTCACTACTAAAGGTGTGGCAGAGACAATCTTCTTTTCGCAGTCTTGGGGCTTGTTCCTATTTTGGAGTTGGGTCAGCAATGGTGGGGAAAAAGTCTGGCATAAACAATCATCCTTGGCCTTCTAGTGGGTCCTTCTTGTCTGGGATTAGGTCGAAGGCGTGGGCATTTTGGAGCAGTGGTGGATGGATAGTGTTGACAATAGGGAGGTGATGGTGTTGGTTTTTTAGTCCCAGGTCTGAATGTCCGGTAATCCAATTGGTTGAGGTTAGGTCACAATGAGTGTTGGCTTGGTCAATCAAATGCTGGTCAGGAGGACTCTGGTTGGTGAGTTTTAGGGGTCATCATTTTAGCCCATGGGCCGATGGAGGCCCGCAGGGCCAAAAGCCTGGCCCGGCCCGTCAAAAAGCCCGTCATAGGCCCGGCCCGGTGGGTAGAGGGCCAGACTTGGTTTAGGGGTTTGAAACCCGGCCCGGCCTATGGGCCCTGCCCGCCAAAAGCCCGTTAGGCCCTGCCCGTAAAAGCCCACAAACAAAAATTATTATATAAATAACATAGAAACTGTTGTAAAAAACACCTAACTTTGTTGAATTACTGGGAACTGCTTGGATGGAATTAAGAGCTGTACCCTATATGAATGGAAAGCCCCATGTGTCTAGTTTCTGAGGAATTTTACAGTTTGTGATTCAGACTTTTCTAGAAGGAGTTATGGCAATTTAAGTAAAGGCAGTTCAGCTTGAACGAGAATCTACAATGCAAAAACTGTTGTGCAGAGCACCTAAATTTGCTGAATTACTGGGAATTTTTTGGAGGGAATTAAGAGATGTACCCTATATAAAGGAAAGCCCCATGTGTCTAGTTTCTGAAGAATTTTACGGTTTGTGATTTCGACTTTTCTAGAAGGAGTTATGGCAATTTAAGTGAAGGCAATTCAGCTTGAACGAGAATCTGCAATGCAAAAACTGTTGTGCAGAACACCTAACTTTGCTGAATTACTGGGAACTGCTTGGATGGAATTAAGAGCTGTACCATATATGAACGGAAAGCCCCATATGTTTAGTTTCTGAAGAATTTTACGGTTTGTGATTCCGACTTTTCTAGAAGGAGTTATGGTAATTTAAGTGAAGGAATTTCAACTTGAACGATAATCTACAACATAGAAACTATTGTGCAGAACATCTAACTTCCCTAAATTATTGGAAACTGCTCGGATGGAAATAAGACATGTACCCTATATGCACGGTAGCCCCATGTGTCTAGTTTCTGAAAAATTTTACGGTTTGCAATTCCGACTTTTCTTGAAGGATTTATACCAATTTAAGTGAAGGCGATTCTGCTTGGACGAGAATCTGCAACTTTAAAGAGGCATATTGGTATAGGCAAATGTATTTGTAATTAAAATTGAAATTTTTATATTTGTAATTAAAATTGAAATTTTTATCTTATGTCCACACACATCCATCGATAAAATATTTACAAACGTGACGTAAAAAAATAAGCAAGTTTTGTGGTCATCACGCCAACGGTCAATCAAGAAAGCATACAAGCAACTACGGTTGACCAATCCGATCGGGATTGAAACTATGGTGAAATTGACTAAACTTTTAACCACACTCATAATTTATTGTAATAATCACATCCAATGGTCGGTTTTCCCATTTTCTTTGAATTGATAGAGGTTGCTCTTTGGAGTGTGTAAATATAAATATAGGATTATAAGAGTAACTAGGTTTGATCTAGTTGATCGAATTCGAAACGATAACCAAATTGGCTGGATTTTTTACAACCACCATAAAATATTAGAATCTCTCTATCAAACAGTTGGTTTTTTCAAATTCATTTTCTACTTCATGGTTGCTTTTGAATGAATCTCAACAATTTAAATGTAATGTATAAGTTATACAACTTTAAGGAGACAAATTGGTATAGACAAATGTATTTGTAATTAAAATTGAAATTTTTATCTTATATCCATGCACATCCATCGATGAAATATTTACAAACGTGATGTGACAAAATAAGCAAGTTTTACGATCATCAAGCCACCGGTGAATCAAGAAAGCATACAAGTGATTACGGTTGACCAATCCGATCGGGATTGAAACCATGGTGAAATTGACTAAATTTTTAACCACACTCATAATTTATTGTAATAGTCACATCCAACGGCCGGTTTTCCCAATTTCTTTGAATTGAAAGAGGTTGCTCTTTGGAGTGTGTGATATATAAATATAGGTTTATAAGAGTAACTAGGTTTGACCTAGTTGATCGAATTCGAAACGAGAACCAAATTGGCTTTATTTTTTACAACCACCATAAAATATTACAATCTCTCTTTCCAAATTCATTTTCCACTTTATGGTTGCTTTAGAATGAATCTCAACAATTTAAATGTAATGTATAAGTCATACAACTTTAAGAAGCAAATTGGTATGGGTCAATGTATTTGTAATTAAAATTGAAATTTGTATCTTATATCTACGCACATCCATTGATGAATTTTTTTACAAACGTGATGTAAAAAAATAAGCAAGTTTTGCGGTCATCACGCCATCGGTCAACCAAGAAAACATGTAAGTGACTACAGTTGATCAATCTGATCGGGGTTCGAAACTATGGTGAAATTGCCTAAATTTTTAACCACACTCATAATTTATTGTAATAATCACATCCAACGGTCGGTTTTCCCATTTTCTTTTAATTGATAGAGGTTGCTATTTGGAGTGTGTGATATATAAATATAGATTTATAAGAGTAATTAGGTTTGACCAAGTTGATCGAATTCGAAACGAAAACCAAATTGGCTGGATTTTTTATAGCCACCATAAAATATTACAGTCTCTCCATCAAACTGTTGGTTTTTTCAAATTCATTTTCCACTTCATGTTTGCTTTAGAATGAACCTCAACCATTTAAATGCAATGTACAAGTCATACAACTTTAAGAGACAAATTGGATTGGTAAATGTATTTGTAATTAAAATTGAAATTTTTATCCTATGTCCACGCACATCCATCGATGGAATATCTACAAACGTGATGTAAAAAAATAAGCAAGTTTTGCGATCATCACGCCATCAGTCAACCAAGAAAACATGCAAGTGACTGCGGTTGACTAATCCGATCGGGTTCGAAACTACGGTGAAATTGACTAAATTTTTAACCACACATATAATTTATTGTAATAATCACATCCAACGGTCGGTTTTCTCATTTTCTTTGAATTGCTATATGTTGCTCTTTGGAGTGTATGATATATAAATATAGATTTATAAAAAATTAGTGTCTTTAAAAATTTAATTATCAATAAATTAGTATCTATATATTAATATAGATTTTTTTGGGTACAATATAGATATATTATCTTTGGTTATATTTGATCATTATCCAATGAATTTCCAAAGCTTGATTAAAAAAAAAAATATTTGTGTCTTTAAATATTTATTTATAAATAAAGCCCGCAAGGCCCGGCCCGAAAAAGCTCGCAAGGCCCGCTTTATATGGACGGGCTTGGATCCTTCAATTTTTAATAAAGCCTGACCCGCCATTATTTAAAAATATAGCAAGGCCCGGCCCAAACCCGCAATGAATGGACGACCCCTAGTGAGTTTAGTGTCGACACAAGTGAGTTGTCTAGTCTTAGAGTTATCACTGGTTGGACAAGAGGTGAGATGTTAAGGATTCACTGCTCCTGCATTTTTGTCTTTGTCATGCAGTTGTAGTGCAAGTTTAGAGTCAGTCATTATAGAGTTCCAGTGTGAAGTCTAGAGGCCATTTCTGGGTTAGAGATGTCGCCTAAAACTCGTTGTAAGTAGCTCATTATTAATGAAGTTCTTATTTGATAAAAAAAAATTTGCAAGACGATCGAATAAGACAGACAATTTGGTAAATTTGGATCATAATGTTTTATAAGATACTAATTCAAATAGTCACTAGTTTTTTAGTTTAAATTCAAACACCAATTAATGTCTCATTAATGTAGTAGAATGAGTGTAATGATATCATCAACTAATATATTGTCCAAAATATTAAAATCAGAACTCTATTACTTTGCCTTTTAATCTTTCAAGTAAAGAACAATCATACATGCATGAGCACAAGCTTTATTCTTAGTTTGTTTTATCTGATGCCAATATCCAGCTTGTTAGTTTGGGCCACCATCTAGATAGAATCGAATTAATTGAATTCAAACAAACTGATAGCATGTTTATGTATATGAGTAGATAGATCTAAACAAAATTCAAAAAGGGGGTAAAAATGGTAGTTTATTGTAGATATTTTGAAGGGGAGGTCTAAATATCAAATTTAGAGGTCTAACTAGAACCATCCAACAAACAAAAATGGGGCAAAAAAAAAATTGCTAAGTGCCAAATTCATCAACATAATGGGCTTTGTAGTAGAATGAAGACAGTAATACTCCATAGCCATGACACATTTCTACCCATGATCTCAACATCAAGGACTTCCCCAAACATGATATGTGAACCTATTTGTGACAATAAGGCAGCCATAGACATAGCACATAGTTATGTTCAACATGACTGAACAAAACACTTTTAAGTGATAGACACTTCATCAAAAAAAAAAGTTGGAGTCTATCTAGACTACTGATGTGTCTCATGTGAAGATTGGAGATCAACTTAATTGCAGATAGTCTAACAGAAGTTTGTTCTAGTAAGGTATTTCACAGCTCACTTGATAAGTTGCGCATTCAAGATATTTATACACCACCTTGAGGAGGAGTGTTAACGTCTAAGCTGTTATTAGTCTATGTTCACTGTACTAATTTATATTTAGGGGGTAAATTTTGCACATCCGAAATTGTAAACCACACTCCCTTCTACTTTGTTAATAATGTTTATCTCACATCTTTTTTAACTTCTTAAAATACCCTCGAGTCACATTTTTTTGTTGTCTTTTTATTTTCTCTCTCTTTCTCCTCCAAACCACAACAAAATTCTTTATTTTTCTCTCTCCTCCAAACAACGACATACTCTCTTCTTTTATGAATAATGGTCCTGGTGTAGTTCCAGATTTGAGGTTCTGATGTATGCCAATGAATAATAATTCTGGTGTATGAATAATGGTTCTGGTGTATGCCAATGAAATAAAATCAAATCATAATCTCAATACAACTCTTCAATCAAATCCAAAATGTATGAAAAGTTGCATTGCTTAAGCAACATCCATTGGCTTCAAAAAGATACATAGTTCAAATCCTAAACTAATTGTTCTAACAAAAAGCTTTCAGACCATGTACACTGGGCCAATTTCTATTTCATGTTTTTCTCTTTTATCTAGCAAATCAGTTGTTCCTTAAAGAAGAGAGCCACACTTCCATAAATTTCTTGCTCTCTGCACAAAGAAGCAAAATGTAGACAAAGAGTTAGCTTACATTATTCATTTGAATTGAAACACGTGCTGTAAGTTGCAATTGGATTTGATAAGAAAGCTTAACTGAGACAACAATCCAATCAATACATACCACCAATTATCACATCACAAAATGATCAAGATTAAGCACATAGTTTCTTCTTTGTCAATAACAAGAACAACCAACCATAAATGAAGCCCACAAATTCCTGGGTACCACCACACATTGGAAATAAAGGACATTACACTCCTCCCCACATTTCAGTCTCATTAAAGAAAACTAAATCTCAACAGTATTAGACTCGGTTCTGAAAATAACATTACAAGTCTACAACCTAGTAAAGGCCTTGAAAAATAGAATAAAATGAGCCTAAGACTCTCAGACTTCACTACTAAGAAACATTGTAATCAAACTGACCCCAAAAGAAAGTTAAGAACATAAACAACAAAGGCAGCATGTGTTTCACTAGCATAGTGCAACCTGCACCCATTCAGAATTCCTCAGAATGCATAACAAAAAAAAAACATAATGCATAAACCCAGCATCTAGGGGCTCTTCTTCCATTGTACTAACATCTGAGCAACTGATTTTGGGTAGAAAGATGAACTTTTTTCAATATTATAAGCTAATTGTAAAGATTTCAAAAAGCATAAAGACTCCAAATTTCTCAATTTATCAGAAAACATATTACCCACAAATCATAAAGAAAGAAACTTAAGCAATTTGATATGAGACAAAAGATAAGGAACAATAACAACGATTGAATTACATAAAAGAACAGCAAAATAAAAATGAAATTAGAGTAGATATAGTGAGATAGTAAAGATAAAAGTTGAGATTATGACCTGGTTTGGATAGACCAAAGGTTGGGGAACTAGAAAGTTTTAATGGAGAAGAGAGAGAGTATGTCGTTGTTTAGAGGAGAAAGAGAGAAAAATAAAAAGAAAGGGTTCTATCGTGGTTTGGAGGAGAGAGAGAGAAAGAGAGAAAAGACCAAAAAAAAAAAAAGAATCTGACTCGAGGGTATTTTAGGAAGTGAAAAGAGATGTAAGATAAAATATTATTAAAAAGTAGAAAGTAGTGTGGTCTGTAATTTTGGATGTGTGAATTTCACCTCCCCTATATTTATTCTTTGATGTAATACTTTAAAAGTGTTATGGAGATATGAAAAGAAAATCACATTATTTCCAAATATTCCTTGATACCACTCCTCACTCTCATTCCAAAATTTACTCCACAACCTGTAACATAGGTTGCTATCTACCGGTTAGGAGCCAAGAAATCTTAAACCTAAAATGCCGTCGCTATTAGCTAACTTAGGTTCGGGCATCGAAAGAACTTCGGAAAGAACATATATAGCTGAGAGAAACAAACAAACATAGTGCGTTTGGTACAATTTGTTGGCAGAACAGAAATAATATTATTTTGATATACATTTTGTTTCTTTATGAATCTGATACTTCTTGCGATGCTAGCTAGCTACATCTTCTTCAGTAAATTCTAAGACATGTGAACCATCTTGTTAACACATCACACATCTCGTGAGTGAGAGAGAGCGAGAGAACAGAAGAAGATTCATCATATAATACATGCATACATTGTTGGGTTTGAAATGAATGAAAAATATGGATTAAACCAAAGAAGATCGAGCAGCTATGAAACTGAACCCCCTTTGGGAGCATCTACACCTAAGAACGACATAAGAAATGAACCTGTAAACAAGCACAAAGCACACCATCACCGCCACATTCCTCCACCGGCTCTCTTCTCCGTACCCTTCGTCTCTCAGAACGTCTTCTCCGGTCACCATGCACTTCCCAAAGAAGTACTCCAAACAATTGTCCGAATTCGAAAACTCGTTTATCAGAAACCCCTCGAACGGATATTTGAACAGCGAGATGTAATGCATGAAGATCCAGTAACTTGGAATCCCGTGCTTCGAAATGAAGTAGCCCGAAAACAAAAAGAACGATCCCATAACCCCAGCGATGACCGAGTTTCCAACTATGAAATTAGGCACCAGAGCACTGATACACACCACCACGGAATTTGCGGTGTAGAGAATTAACCAGATTAGAAGCAGGAAGTGGCAAAAGGCCATGAAAGTCGGGTTGAGTCCAACAAGCCAGTACAGTGGCGTTGTGAAGAGAATGGCTAGGATTAGAAGAAAGGGCAAGTAGACTAAACCATTGGCAATGGCGTAGGAAGAGACTCGGTAACTTCCACAAGAAGTTTCCTTCATCAGAATCTCTCTTTCTTGAAGAAATATTGGTAAAGCTTCTGTAGTGCAGGAGAGTAAAAAAGTTAAAATGAATGCAAATAGACCTACCCTTTCTTCTGCGCCGGTCAAATCATCCTTCAGATCATAGAAGATCGAACCAAGGACTAATCCCGAGACCAGCATTTGAATTGTCCGGCAAGCAAACAGCTCCTTGGTCCGGAATATGTTTTTCGAAAACCTGTGCGTGAGGATGATCGTCTCTCGAAGTCTTGAATTGGCGAAATTGAGTGGGTAATGGAGCGATTTGGTGATGGTTTCTTCGTGATCGATGACCTTGGACTGTTGAAATAGCTGTTGAAGAGTGCGCTTACTGCTCTTGGTACAGTCACCACCACCATTATCAATGAGCTCGTGCTGCAGACTCTGTTGCTTATGAATGGCTTCGATGGAGTCGATTGCGAACTCGATAATGTTGACATGGAGAGGAAGCTCTAGTCCCATGAGCTTCAGGTTAAGAGCAAGGTGATCTACTGTTCCATGGTGGAGGACAGAGCCATTAGCCAGTAACAGGATAGAATTAAAGAGCTTCACGATTCTGAAACCGGGTTGATGAATGCTGAGGATGATGGTTCTGCCTCGGATTTCCGCCATGGTTTTGAGCATGTCAATGATCTGCAGAGCTGAAGTGCTGTCCAGCCCGGAAGTAGGTTCATCAAGGATCAGGATTTCCGGGTCATGAATCACGTCCACTCCGATCGAAACACGGCGTCTTTCTCCTCCGGATATCCCACGTACTCTGTCGTCGCCGACTCTGGCTCCGGCTACGTGAGTGAGGCCAAGCTCCCCGATCAGTGCCTCAACCCGGGAGCGCAGCTGAGACTGAGGAATCCTCAGCCTCAACTTGGCGCTGAACATTAGGGTTTCTTCAACTGTAAGTAAAGGAAAGAGAGTGTCCTTTTGAGTTACGTACCCGGAAACTTTCTTGAAGCTGGCTTTATCCACAGGCTTGTGGTTGACGAAAACTGAACCAATTTGTGGCGTCACCTTTCCGGCCAGGATTTCAAGCAGGGATGACTTTCCGGCTCCACTCGGACCGACAATGGCTAGGATTTCCCATGGTTTTGCGCGGCAGTTGACGTTCTTTAGCACTCGCCGGACTCCGGGAGTGCTCGGTTCTTCTTCTTCGAGTTTTGGAACCTTTTGATCTGGTTCTGGATAGTTTTTGGTGCTGAAGATCTTTAAGGGGCAGCCAAGATCTCTGCTTTGATGAGTTTTAATGTTGTAGCTAATGCCTACTGCCTCAATCTCACTGCCTTGTTTCTTCATTGAACAAAGCTCTAGGTCTCACTGTGTGTTTTCAGTCTCTCTGTAAAGATGGTTTCTTTGACTAGCTAAGCTTTTCTCCATTTGAAGCTCATTTCTGTCCACTAAATAAGGCCTAGTACTACTGTTTAATTTATTTTCCTCCTAATTTCTTGTGCTGATATTATATAATGACCATTAAGTAGTATGTAGCTATATTCCTATCTGTTATTTGTTTATTTAACTAGGAATTTTCTTTTTCTTTTTTCTTTTGCTAAGCATTTGAGCTAATTAGATAGTTCACGTGCACTTGTTGTTGCTATCTTCTGTTCTGATATTTGTCCTGGAATTCACGTGGCTCGGTACCTTGTTATGGTACCTCATTGTAAATTTTGTTCTTATGCATTGCTGTGATTTATTTATATCTTGGTTTCAGGTCAATATCTGGATTGTGGATATGACAGAGGAACTTATTTGAATTTTGATCTGCATATATGATAATAATTTGTGTATATACTGGCATAGTGGTGTCTTACCACTTTACAGGCTGTGGGTGGTAACCCAATAATCGAAGGCTTTTATTTCTGGATCGTTTTGGCTGATAGAGTTAAGGACATTTGGGTACTTTAGTACTAAACTCTGATTAATAAGATTCTGATGATTACTACTGGTATGATAAGTTTTGCGAGCTTGGACTCTTGTATGAACAACTATAAGATGCTTCATGAAATTCCTGTTGTCAACATGTATAGGGGTAGGTATCTCTTACTAATAAGGTTAACCGAAACACGATAAAATAATACAGTTATTCTCATTATCATATCAGAGCGCTTGCAAATTAACTATAAAGATCAATTTAACTATAAGGATAACTAAAGGGCGGTCGACCTTCCTAAATAAGTTGGACGACACCAGCAATTTCTACATATGCCACATTCATGTTCTCTTCAAAACGTGCTTGTATAAGAAACGGGCAAGATCACGTAGGAATCATACGTAGTAGTAGATGCGGAGGAAGGTGGAGCAAGTCAGCAAACGAAAGCTATTGGTCCCATTTGGCTGGTGGGGCCTTCAAATATGTGGCTTAAATGAAACCGTATTGAACCGTACGTACTGGTTAAAACCTAACCAAATTTACGTACGAAGTTACGATTCATTTTCACATAATCCATTGCCTTCTAGATATTTTGCGAGCACCATATATAAATTTTCAATCCAGCCAAAGAAACTACGACCTGTATTATGTGGCTGCAAGTGACCACACTACGAAAAAAGACATCAGTCACAGATCGAATTGTAAAACAAAATCATGACTAGGAATTAATCTTTTATGTGGGTGAGAGTGTAAGAAATCTCTTCCTCTATTTTTTGTGGTTCTCATCTGATCTAGAGCATTAATATTTAAGCAACAATGTGCTGGAGATTTCCTTGTTTCGATTTGAGTTTGTTTTTGTGGAAAGCAATGGCTATGTAACACCCGTGAACTCTATTATGTGGTGAGGGATCCAGGAAAGCTTTGGGAACCAACTAGTTGATTGATAGTGATCCCCACTAGAGCAATAGGAATGGATTCATTAACATTTGTTGACTATACAGAGGTGCATAGTTTAAGCCCGTGAACCCTTCTTCGATCTCTCTAGAAACCTCATAATGTAGTTCCTCGATCATCTAGACGTTCTTCGAACCCTTCTTCAAGACGTTCAAGCATATATTACAATAAAGCAAATGACAGCCTCTCTCGTGCAAGTTCTTCTCATACTTGCACTGATTTTTTTAAAAAAAAAAAATTAGTACGACTCCCAATCCCTCATGGAGTCTTCGGTACAAGACGCAAGGACATAAGAAGTTATTTCAAAAAAAAAAAAATGCAAATACCATGAGGAAATATAGATTATATATGCAGTTAACCCAACAAATAAATTAACATTTTCTAAATCTAACAAGAACGCTCTTTTTTTGGTGTGACGATCAAAGCAAAATTACAAACACTAAATTCTTTCTGCCTGGTTTTCTCTCCATCTTGAGAGTCGGCGGCGATTGCTCCGCCCTTTATGGGTGATTTTGCTCGGATTTCGATATTACCTCGTTTTCTCCTTCATCCTTCGTGTTATGTTTATCTTCTACTTGTATGTTTTTCGTTATGCTCAATCTCTTTGATTACCCCAAGCTCTCCTCTTGCAAGTCTAGTCCTCTCCTTATTTCAAATCCAATCTAGGGCACCAATGCATACAGCTTCTTTTAAGATTCATCAATTGCCAATAGGAACACGACCCTTATCAATATCACTTCTTATTAGAGTGTTGTTTTAAGCGGTTTTCCGCTATTGCACACGAGATTCTACCCAATAGTGCAGCATAGTACTATTAACCATTTGGTTACTGTCTCTGTGATACTTTTGAGGATTTGCTCGTTTTTCTTTGTCTTCGTGTTTCCTACGGTTGTTCTCCAATGCAGCTGTGATTTGGAATGTGGAGACTCGTGTTTGTGAATTTGGAAGTGCTCTTTGTTTGCAATCATGTTCATCGTATCTCAAGATGCCTGGGGTGGTTGGTTTGCTATGGTTTGTCCTGTCGCAATTTCACTTGTGGCTGCGATACTCCTATGACAATCTTCTCTCCTAATCTATAGTTTGGGTGTCTCGATTGGGCTTGCCTGGTTGAAATCTTTGTTGTCTGTACTATTTGTGTTTGTTCTGGATTCTTAGTCTTAATTAGAATAGGATTTCTTGTACTCAATGGTTTTGTACTTGTATCCTCTATATATAGAGGTTCATATTATCAATGAAAGACACAACTATTCTCCCAATTTTCCTTTTGATTTCATTATTCTTAAACACAAACAAGATTCATGTGAAATCTTATACAACAAGATATCAAATAAAAGCACTTGATGAGAAATATGAGAAGGGAAAATTATGCAATCATCTTTACCAATAATGTTCACTTTCTTGATACTGAATAAGGAAATTATTCTCAACTATCATAGTACCATTCGATTGAGATCTAAATGTGGAAAATAAAACAACTCAAACTTAATTTTTTTTTTTTCACTGTTGGAGTTCAGAGGCAGAATTTGTTCTGAAGCCGGTGGGCTTCATTCGTGTTCCGACAAGGTGTGGTCGAGAATTGCTGCAGCAGAATAGGCTGCTACTCGACCTGATGCTGTGGTGGAAAGGTCTGTCGCGAAGGACATGATGGCGGCGGAGGCAAAGATTTTCACGCCTTGAATTTCAATCACAATAATAATACAAATTCAAACAACACAAGAACTCCGGATGTGATGGTTCGGACGTCAAACAAAACAGCTAAGAAAGTTTTCCTTTAAACAAAGGCAATCAACTATGTCCCGAACCCACAATATGAATACATACTCGTTCTTTAGAGTTACATATTACATTACATAGTGTACAAAATAAATTGCTTTAACAGAATAATAAGTAACCGCTCCTCAGAGCTTACTACACAGCGGAAGTCTTAACAACAGTAGAGCCATAAAGTTAGCTTCCTACCAGATCAGCTGCTACAAGTCTCAGCTTTAGCCACGATTTCCCTGACCTGCCGGATTAATGCTACACCATCGAAAAGTGTACCAGATTGCCACACAACAAACCTGATAAGCTTACAAAAGCTTGGATGAGTAAACTCAAAACCACAATGCAAAAACACATTCTTAAGTCACCTCAACCTAAACAACGATAGGCACATAACTCACAACTACAACCATCAGTTTCAAAACCTTCCCTATCATGCTTACGTAAGTCAACTCGTGACTAAAACCACATGCTCAAATTCTCAACTTAGCTTCCAATTACACAAATTTCAGTCAAACAAAACCTCCTCAAGTAATGTTTGAAACCATTTTAACGCACTACGGCGAATTACACGATCACACTCCTTTCCTTCCCACCGGAAGCATTCGTCATCAACATGACATTAAAGGTGAAAAACTATGAAATCACCTTCTTATCCTCCCCATAGGGAACACTCATCACCACTATGACCCCTCAAATCAATCAAAACCTCAATAGTAAAACCAAGAAGAAAGCAAGGCAATCACAAATCAAACAAAGGTAAATCAATTCATAGTAACCCCTGCGTATAGTTTTAGTTCAGGAGGTTACATTAAAACAAACAATTCAAATCATAGTAATCGTCACAACTCTATGCCCTCACTTCTATAGGTAGTTCCGATCATCATGGTTACTGTCACGCCCCGAATTTTTATATAAAATTCAAAATCCGAAACATGAAAATTACCACCACTCAAAATAATCATCCTGAAAATTTCTTTTCTTAACAACCTCACCACACGAAATAAAATCAAAACCGAATTTATCTCGGTTAATTATTACAACACAAGAACACAATAATTTGTAAAGCTCTAAATGAGCATACACACCTCACAACTCAATGAAATAAAAATAACTGCGGTAACACCTAAGCAGCTCGGTCACCTCCTTGGTTATCCTGACCTGCAGGAATATCCACTACACCATTTGAATAGTGTACCAGGATTGCAACAATACAAAACCCGGTAAGCTTATGAAAGCTCGTATGAGTAAAAGAAAGAATGGTTGCTTAATTAAATCATATTTATTTCTCCCTAAGTCAACATGCAACAATTCTACAACCACAAAACCAATATTCACAATCAATTAACAACTCAACACCAAACCCTAACTCACGTCTTTCCTCACAAAACTCCATCATCGTATCTATAAAAATACGGTATTTGATAGACTAGAGCTCTAACTGAATCGTAGCCCGTCACCTGGCCTAGGTTATGGCATCCGACATATTTATCTTTATCGTATTTCATCAATATGTATACTTATATACATATTTAGAACGTCCGATAATTGTACATACTCAACCAATCGTATCCCATCATCCACCTAGGATTAGAGCGTCCGATTACCCCATACAGGTCACTACGTTGACCATAAATCCACAATATGTACAACTGTATGTTTTCACATAATTAAATCAACTCAACTAACATATATGATATTATCATGAAATTTAAAGCATTTGAATATAATCCAAATCATCATTTCAACTCAATCATAACGTCATTCAAAATCACGCCAATCAATATATATATTCCATGTAAATATATATATATATATATATATATATATATATATATACGTAATCATCCACTCAGGAATGACCACTAATACCATCTATAGTTCACACAAGAAAATCGTGAAATTCATTTGTATAATTAAAATTCATTTTACTTACCTATGGACCGTAGTGATCAAGTCCATGTGATTATAAAAATAAATATTTAATCCACAAATATTTTCCACATAATTACCAAAAATAATTAATTTAAGTACTCGGTTCATAATATGAACCACGTGAGATTTACTCACCTAGAAATTCCCGCTGCGTCTACAGTAAAATATAACTCACAATAATCCAAATGCTCGTCAACTCAAGCCGTCATGTACCTAATCAAGTACGGTCTTTACTTAGCAATGAAGCACGAAATAAACCTAAATGATGATCCAACGGTCGGATTTCAAAATAGCGACAATCCAACGGTCGGATTCTAAAATAAAGACAATCCAACGATCGGATTGAATTTAAACGATGTTCTAACGGTTAGATCCTCACGGATCGCCCTTCGAAACATCCTATCAAAATTATACGAAAATCCGATGGACATCTGCACTAATCGTCTCCCGAATCACTGTTTTACAATTATACGAAGATCCAACGGTCGGATCTTTGCCCGTGACTACACACAGTCATCGGGACAGTCATATTAAAATTTGAAGTAAAACCGATGGTCTGATCTCCGTAAATCTCAAACCGAAGGTAAACTGTAAAACCGTAAATAGTAACGTCAAAACTGAAATTGACTATTTATCAACTTTTTCTAACATGACCAAGTTATATATCAAAACGCTCGTATGGATGCATAGATCATCGTCAAGATAATATAAACTCAAAATTTGGTCCGACGCGCCGCCACACGCGGCGGTCAGACTGCGGTCAACGAGGCGGTCAACTCCGGTCAATCACCTCCGATGCAAAAGTCGTCAACTACAAACTTCTTCAAAATGAAATTGTGAACAAGTTTAATACTTGACTTTTTCAGAGATGAGATCTAGATCGGGCTTTGAAGTTGGATTAATCTCGGCTCTCTCATCAGTCTTCAGATTGAATCAGGGACGTCGAAACCTTCAACTCTTGATCTACCACTCTACACTCGAAATCGTGATGCAAGCCACATATGAGGATGATCAGGAGGAAGAGCACGTCACGAAAATAGGATTGATCGGCCCGTGCACTGTCGGAAAATTGGTTTTCCGGCCTGGTCGGGTTTGAGCTTCGGATAGTGGCTTCGATCCAAGCCTAGGAGTGGCGGCTGGGTGAGGTGATGGCAGGGATCGACTGGGCGTGGAGGTGCGACACGGATGGGTGCCGGTTCCGGCGGCGGCGCGGCCGGGAAGGCAGACTTCTAGTCGGGTCAGGTCGAAGCCGGGTTTGCCGAGGGTTAGGCACAGTCGCGCGCGAGAGAGAGAGAGGGGGGGTTGATGTGCAAAAAGGAATTTTTTCCGTCCTTAATGACAAACTCAGATTTTTTCATTCTATTTATAGAAAAATTCGATTTTCAAATATTCATAACTTATTCATACGAACTCTGAATAATACGTTCCACATATGCACGAACTCGTATCGACGAGCTCTACAACTTTCATGAAGGAAGTTTTCCCAAATTTTGAACGTATAAAAAGTCGATTTTCACGACCTCCTAAATAACGTTCGTTTTCGAAAATAAAATCATTCCAAATCAATTTTCTCAACCCACGACAATCCAAATAATCCCAAATATCATAATTCAATTAATATAACAATTATTGAATTACATAAATTTATTGTATGAAAATCTGGGTCTTCACAGTTACCATCTCATTAGTTGTTACCTTAATAACAAATATACCTTCTTCACAAAAAATCACCACAGCAGCCCTCTCGATCGTTGTTAACTTAATAACAATTCAACTCCTTTATAGAGCTGTCGTCACACTGATCATTACACAGATTTCACCGGTCATCACTAAGATATTCCCACATTTTTCACACAGAAATCATCATGAAGATTCATCACACAAGATTACACAGATTTCACAAATCATTATACAGATATTCCTACATATCTTTACATGGCAATCATCACAAAGATTCATCACACTAATTTCACCGATCATTACACAGATATTCCTACACAAGCTACCATATCTTAAATCACAATTTAAGATAGTCACACTAGACGCATGGTATCTCAACAAATGAAATTCTATAATCACAATTCAATACACAATTTCACTATTCTCAACAATAATGAACTCAATTCCAATCATTGTTTGCAATCTCAAAAAATGATATTCTATAACCACAACTCAATACACAATTTCACTATTTTCAAATGATAATGAACTCAATACATCATATGCTACCCATATCACAACAATAGCACCAATACATATATATATATATATATTTCACGTAAATATATATATATATATATATTAGTCATCCACTTAGGAATGTCACTAATACCAACTATAGTTAGAGTTAAACAATAACTCCAAGACAATATGGTAACTTATTCATAATGAATATTGTGAGATTAACTCACCTCCGAATCCTGTTGCGTCTTCACACGCTAATCAAGACAAGCACAAATCACCGCAATCCGCTCAACACAAGTCTGTCAAGTACCTAAACACATACGGTCTCGATTTAGTGCACGAATCACAAATTGATTAAAGGTCGAATCCCCCATTTGAATTAAAATCTGAAAGTAACTCAAATCGAGGCAAAACCTCATCCTAGATCACCAAAAGTCTTTGGAACACTCCTACAATCGATATGTCGAAACTATAAGTCGATCGGATGGTGGATCCTCACGGATCGAAAACCGAACAATTCGAAACCACTAAAAACCCCGACATGCTCATACGATCTCCAATTGCTACATATCATATATCAAAACGTTCGTATCGACGAGGAGATGATATATAAAATCAGAAATAGCCTCTGACATGGTTGGAAATGCCATCAAGCGCCGCCACAGGCGGTGGCACACCGCCACCGGCCAAACTCAAAATCACAACAATCCAACCATCCAAAATGTAGTTTATACTACGAGGATCAATTTTAATACCTGAAGTTTTGGCCAGTTCAACCTAGATCTGCTGGAATCAAGCTCACAAGTGGGAATCTACTATTCACCTCGAGTTGACTCTTCTCCGGTGACACCATGGATCGAACGAGGATGCTCCCACGAGAAGAACAAGACCAGATTGAAGCCTTGCCATCGCCGGAGGAGGAAGTTTCGGTCAGGTCCGACTGCTCCTAGCTTCGCCACTTCGATCCACTGTCGTGGATGAGAACCGGAGCAAGCCGCCACCATAGGGAGGACCGCACGGAGGAGATGAACTTATCTGGGTTGGTTTCACCGTCGGAAATCGCTGGAGTTCGCTAGAAAACCCGGGTCGGATAACCGGGTATGGGTCGGGTCAACTAGAAAATAGGGAGAGAATGGTTTCAATAATTTTCTGGAAACCTGACAAAAAAGGAAAGTGATTTCCTTTTCCGGAAATCCTATATTTATAGCAAGTTTCTGAAAATAGTAAATTTTTCCGCTGACCATAACTCTCTCGTCCGAACTCTGATTTATGCGTACCACCTATCCACGAACTCGTATCGACGCACTATACAACTTTAGTGAAGGAAGTTTTCAAAGAAACTCAACGAATAAAAAGTCAACTCCTTGACTCCTCGAAAATAAAATGATTCGAGTAACATTCGTCCGAAATACTTCCACATCAATACCGAACTACATACTTGTACCAACAAACATCGGAATTGGGCGAATTACCTTGTGATTGCTGAAATTAGGAAGAAGAGCTGCTTCTTCTCTGAAATCAGGTGGGAATGGGTTCCCAGAGAAGCGAATTCAGTCGCTCATGCAACGACATCGCTTGCCATAAGGATGGTAGGTCTTCATAGATGGGCAAGCTTGCCACCACCCTCTTTGCTTCGGGTACTGAAGACGGACGGACTTCCATGTTCCCTAAGTGTAAGAGTTTAGGAGTTCTTTTCCCTTTCTGGGCTTTTTGTCGGATTGTTCATTCCATTCCCTGTCTGGTATATGATAGATGTTTGATTAATCCTAGTTTTATTTCTTGCTTCATTCCTTCCCCCCTCCCCAACTCTATTTGGGCTTGTCCCTTTAATGGATTTATCCGTTTCTCCAAAAAAAAAAAAAAAAAAAAAAAAAACCCTCCTCCACTGGATGCCCATACTCTTCTTGGGTAGTGACTACTATAGACACGTGGTGAGATTTCTAATGTTGTACTATCATAGTCGTCGAACATGCAAAACCACAGATGCCATTGAATTGAGGCCTATCATAATTCGACTTTGCCATAAGTTTCATACTGCCGCCTTCTGCCGTTTAACGTTCTTGTATCCTCTACACCTCTACTACTACTTCCTACCTTTACCCGCGGCAAAGTTGAATTGGTGTGTTGCACTCCGGCCAATAGTCTCTGCTCATGGACCTCCTTTCAGTTCCTTCTTCGCCATCTTTGGCTGGTAAACCTCTCTCTCTCTGAATCATAATTTTTCCGCTCATCTGGGCTATGCTTCATCAATTATATCGAATTTGTGAGTTTTTCCCATCTGAGTCTGATAATAGTATATAAGGCTTTGTAAATTGATGTCAAGATTCTTCACGGTTTGGCTACTCTCATTTTGCTTCCACATTCGAGTAAACTAGTATTTACGTAGTAACTTGAAATAATGGGTTATGGTCATTGGTCTCTAATTGAAGTTATAAATGGGAAACAGTTTTGGTGTTGCAAGCTTGCAATGCCACATATCATGACTCATGTGACAAGCTACTAGCTGGTAGATTTTCTCTTCCATATTTCACTAGATTGTGATCACGCATCTTGATTATTAACTTAAAATCTTGATCCTCTTAACACGAGTCTTCATCTTCTTAGGGCTAGTAAAAAGATCCCAAGATGAAATATCTCTTCATCAAAGGCGTAATTGATGGAAAAGGAACTCCAGTATATGGAACATCTTTCCCAATCTAAACAGGGAAATACATAATACAAACATTTGAATTACTTGGCTTGGAAATTCAATTGGTATACAAAACAATGGCTTTAACATTTGGAATTGTCTTGAAAAGTCATTTCTCAAAGGAATGTTCAAATGAATTAAAGAAAGCTGCCAGAATGTTTTGGAGACTGCCACAGCTAAGAAATTCATGCATTCCTTACTAAGTAGGTTTAGTTCAGGTGCCTATCAGTGAGTATGTTTAATTTTGAATTATATAGTCTGTAGTTCTAGTTATGCAGTTAAGTTGCAACAGAATAGGAACTGAGCCACGTTGGCACAGGTTTAGAACCAGTAATCAAGTTATTGGTCATATTGAGCCTGCAAATGGTTGGCATGGAATTCTGTTTGAGCCTGTCTAGCTAGTTAATAACAAGCTAAATTATGAAAAGATCTTAATATCAATCAATATGCCTCCTCCGAATCACAAGCATGAAATTCATTGGTTTCAAGGCTTCATCTATTTATTAGCACAATGATGTTCTACCTCAAATTTGGTTTCTCATTGATATATGTTGCTTGAGATATTCTTTTCTTTTCTTTTCTGTTTTTAATCATAATTTATGCAAATAATGTCCTGTTTCAGATGTATGGTATGCCATTTGGTGCAATAGTTCTTAGTCTGTTTGATATATTGGACCATTTTGTATACTGCAAATATTCTGAAGATAACTGTTCCGGTTTTAGGGAATGTGTTGTTTTTGGCACGGCAGCGTTTTTGCAACTGGAACTTGGATGCAATATTTGCAACAGATGGAATTTTGTATAAGAATTTGCCAAGAGGAAGGGGATGTTTCTCCAAAACAACAGAAGCTTCTAGTTCTTTTTCAAATGGTACTGGAGAAAGTCCTTACATACCTGTTAATACAAAACCAAGTGATGCACGTATAATTTATGCGGTAGCTCCTGCCATGGGTCATAACCAGGTACATTCATCTTATTAGTTGGGAATCTTTCCTTTTCCTTAGCTTTTGGGCTTGCTCTGCTGGAAATGTTTACATATTCTATCAAATTTAAGTCCTTTCTGGGCCATGTTTAGAATGAGCTAGGCATGCATGATGAATTGGACTTGCTGGGCAATGCCTTGAATAGTGCCAACCAGTCTATTCTCTTTCCTGCTGAGGCTGTTTTAAACTGCTTTTGTGCTGGCTTATCGGCTGATTCTATTGCTGAGAGCTTTAACATTACCCATTCAAGATCTTAGGCCTTGGCTCTTGAGTAGTTACCCAGACAAACAAAATCAGTATAGTATCCATTATCATTTCTGTACTATTTGGTTAATCATACTTCATGTAGTGTCAATATCCATATATAAGCCTTGTAGATAGAGGCATTTGAAGGGATGTTTTATCTGAGATTTAAGCATGTCAAAAATTGTCCTACATATTCCCATCAGAATGGTGTCAGTTGGTGGGAAACTCTTCAAATAATGTTGTTTTGCCTTACAGAGTTACAGTATTAAAAAAATTGTCAACTTATCCTTGAAGTAGATTATCTCATGACAAGTTCTATGATCCACCATCAATCTGTTGAGTCACTAGCTATCGTGCTTAGTACTTAGTAGTCTGTTTCTCTTCATTTAATGGTTGTATCGTTACCTGTGATATTTCAATATGCCTCTAAATTTAGTTTCAAGTTATTATTGCCAACAGGAGGCTCATCCAGAATCTCACTTTAGAGTTCCTGCTATAGTACAGGCTCTTGACAAATTGGAGCTCACACCAAAGGTATCGCTCACTCTATAAGATATATCTCATGAAATGGAAATATCACAATCTATAGTACATTTTTGACCTGCCTTTCCAATTTAGCAAGGCAAATCAAGGAATATATAGTATAATGTGTCTCTTTCAGCTCATGATCTTTTTTCAGGATGCGATTATCATGATTGTTACCAATCTTAATCAGTGATAGTTTCATCTTTTCCTCAGGAAAAAAGAAAAAAGAAAAAAAAAAAAAAAAAAAAAAAGAAGTTTCAAGTACTGAGTTGAGTTCAATTATTTGTTTTCATTGCAATGGACTTTAGCCCACTTAACCTTGTTTTCTTCCACACCAGATTCATTGCAAGTCCTTTAGTTAACTGATCTCCCAAGTACAGGACCTCAAAATCCTTGACAATAATCCTCACATAGGCATGTTGAGGCCAATATGGTCCGACTGACCATGTACACTTTAGAACTAAGCTCTTGATATGGTTGCTTAACTACCACTATGGATCGATATCAAAGGCATGCAATCACGTGGGCCATACTCGTATGTGTAGTAATATATACCTCAGCCATTCCAGTTGAAGTTCTGTATGTTGATTGAAAATGAAATGGTTTTATATTTCTATGTTCCATCTGTTAACTAGGAGCATTAGGGTATTGTTCTGTATTCGGCTATGTGGTAGATAAGGGTGCTGTTGCCGTAAGACCTTCCTATTTGTTTAAGTGGTCTTCTGTTTCATTCTTTTGTACTATATTTCTCTGTAAATGTATCTTTGTAGTAAAATATACTCCAGTTGGTTTAATCATCTTTTCTTTGTAACACAGTTCCTTGGCTCGAAGGTTATTGAACTTCAAAACTTTAAGCCAGCATCAGTGGATGACATCACAAGTGTTCATACTCAATCATATGTATCAGGCCTTGAAAAGGTAGCTTCTAAATTAAGTAACAAATTAGGATTGTATGATGTGCTGGGGAACTGGCAGATGTAAGGGTCAAAGAAGCTTTACTTCACAGCTGCTATTTTTTGTTTTTTTATTGTTTTCAATACTGGGGGCACTGGAAATATTAATTTTCGTATAGCTTGACAATTTAATTGGCTGTAGGCTGGACTGCATCACTTAGTTCAAGGCTTTGAAACATCTTCACTCTTTCCTTGCATATGGTGTTTATTTCTCTTCACTTTTCCTACTGACATTGTCAGCATTGGACATCTATTGGTACTGGAAATATATGTTTTTTCTCATAGTGGTAGTACTATATATAGAGGGATATATATATATATATATGTGTTTTTTTTTCTTTTTTTTTTTTGGTAATGATTTTACATGTTGTATGGGCATGTATTTTTAAAACCATCAATTTTGGGGTACCCTTTGCTCCTTTAGATTTATTATTTGTTTTTAATCATCTTATTTGCCCCTCCTTCCATTTCTAGGCTATGGATCAAGCCTCAAAAGACGGCCTTATTTTTATAGAAGGCTCTGGACCAACATATGCAACTGTTGAGGTAAGTCTCACATATTAGACATTTCAGCTTTCTTTTCCAAGTTTAATTGTAGAAGTAAACTGGGTAGCTATTCTTTCATAGTAATCAAATAGTTTGTTTTCAGTTCCACTTCTACTAATAGCGGTGTTAATAATGTAGACATTCCAGGAGTCAATGATTGCAGCTGGAGCAGGAATTGCCTTAATTGATTCAGTGGTGATTTCTCAATCAGTGTCTTGTTGATAATCTAGGCTAATTATGTACTGAACTGTTTGGGTGATACGTTTGCATTGAAGTTCAATTGATTGTGAGACTCTTCTTCAAAAAGATCAAAATTTTATATGGTGTAAATCTCGTCTCTTCCAATACATTCTTTTTCTTATCTCAGGTAGCAGAGTCAAAGAACAGCAGGGATCCACCTACAGGTTTTGCTTTAATAAGACCTCCAGGACACCATGCAATTCCAAAGGGTCCGATGGGGTTTTGTGTGTTTGGAAATATTGCAATTGCAGCTCGTTATGCTCAGCGTGCACATGGCTTGAAGCGTGTCTTTATAATTGATTTTGATGTTCACCACGGGAATGGGACAAATGATGCTTTCTATGAGGATCCGGATATATTCTTCCTTTCAACTCACCAAGTAAGTAACAATTTTCGATACATTGTCTGTTTGAATTTATTCATATGTTCTTGTTATGCTAGTCTAGATTTGAAGTTTACTCCATGATTAATCACTGCTGACGGTAGTGTGAATATAGCCCTTGAAGTAACAAATTACAAACTGAATTAAAGCCCCAATATTGAGCCAATTGTTAACCCAAAATCTGACAGTTCATCCATCACCAGTCGTCCAGATTTAAGACAAGGTACTTGAACTGTCAACAAAGGCTTTATAATTGAATTCACTAATACAATTTTATTGTGGTTAGTGGATAATTTTTTTTATGATAGCACACCATATGTTGAAGCCTCCAACTATCTTTAGCCACCATCACTTGATTCATATCACCAGTTCTGTTGATTCCTAAGTCAACAGCCTCTTTAGGTTGGCGACAATGTCCCGTTAGACCAAGTGGACTTTCTTTCTATTTCCTTTTTACGCCAAAGGAAACTTTGATTTATATCTAGATTATCTCATAACTGCCAGTGAAATTTAGCAGTTTGCAGGGCATAAAAGGCAGAAGCCAAATGGCCAATCTATGATGGACTTTGTCTAAATTCCAGAATGAGTGTGTTTGGTGATTCTTGACTGAATAATAGACATTTCAAGCTAGTTACCAGGATTATCGTCAAATGAGAGCCGCATATTTTACCAATACTAACAGGTATACTTCATATGGTGGTGGTTGAACAGAAGATGAGATTTATCAAAATTCACAGCCTGGCCGGATAAACCTTGGAACACATCACACATTAATGTAAAAAATAACAAGTGAGAAATTTTGGACCAGATTGGGAAGCTATAACAGGCTTGCTGTGAACTTTGTGAAATCTTCTTACATGAAACAAATATTAAGGTGGAAGGTTGTCCCTTGTCCGTTACCACTTTGATCTTTAAAAGGACCCAAAAGAGATCACCATATAAGCATATGTGAGAACTTGAGGAGGGGATAAGTGCATAGTAAGCTTTCTAATAGAGAGAGGTAATTGGGGTTCATGACCATCTTAATAAAGAATCATTACAGCCTATCATAGGATTTGCAGAGATCAATCTTCAGGCAAACAAACCTTTAGCCACTTTAAAAATAACTGTATTTTTGGAGAAGCTCTTTCCCAACCATTATATTAGCTGAAACATGCCTACCAGGAACATAGCCAACATGATTAGGACTGATTAGAAAGTAGTTTGAAGATGTATAGGTCTAAATTGGGTAACATTATAAGGATTTTGAGTTTCGGGAATCAGGGTGATGATCGTATGGTTCAGACCAGAATGAACAATCCCAGATTTGATTGCAGACTTTACAGTCTCAGCGATCTCAGTTTCATACAAATTCCAATGCTTTTGGTAAAGAAAGGCAGGAAAGCCATCAAGTCCTGGAGACTTGAGCCCTCCAGTGTTGGATATAGCCATCATAACTTCAAGTTGGCTTACTCCTTTTGCAGATTTTGCACATCCAAAGCATTGAGGATGGGAAAAGGATGAGGTATCTGGAATTTCATATGTCAATTACACTCATCAGAGAACAGCTGACCAAAGAATCTAGCAGCAATTTCCTTCATTTCATTAAGATCAGTGCACCACTTTTGATTATAATCATATATCCCTTCAATCTTGTGCTTCTTTCCACCTCATCATGGTAGTTAAGTGAAACAATACTGTTTTGATCAGCATTCTTAAGCCATTTATCCCTTGACTTTGGTTGCCACAAAAGTGCTTCTTGATTATAAAGATCATACTCCTTGGTTAAGACATCTTCAAGATTCTTCAAACCTTTTCTGAAAACCACCAAGTCTTGCCAGAAATCTTCTTTGTTTAATGGAAATCTTTTCAAAAACATCTTGAAACCACTTAGAAAGAGCTCGAGAAAGCTGGGTAGACCTATCATTAAAATCCCTGTAGCAGCAGTCCAAGTATTACTTATGAGTTTGGAAAACAGATCATCACCTAACCACATGCTTGAAATATGAATGGAGAAGCACGACTTTTAGGTTGTTAGAAAGTATTTGGAGCAGTAGAGGACAGTGATCAGATTTCATCCTCAGGAGGAATGAAAGCCTTTACTATTACACAAACCTCAGTCAAGTCTGTCTTTAATCCTCTTATTAGTCCATGTAAAAGTAGAGCCTTGGTATCCAAAGGTCAACTAATCATGGCATCTCTTTCAATCTAATCTCTTAAACTTTCAGCGTTCTTGCCAAATATCCACTGCTTGTCTCAAGACTGAAACCAGCTCATCACCAATGAGCATCCAAGGAATATCAGCACCATCAAGGTCTACAGAGAACTTCTGATTGAGAGAAAAGCCAAGTACCATGAGAACCCTTGGCAGTGATTTATTGAGAGTTTGTTTGTAACCACAATATCAATGTTCATTTTTTTTTCCTGTAGTTTCCCCCTGAAGAGCCGTTAGCCTCGACAATTTTGCAATCAAATAACTGAAATTTAGAAGAAAGCTTACTGACTTCTGACTTGAACCCTACTTACACAGAGTTAGGATGCAATTGAAGGCATTTTAACTAGATCAAAAAACAGCATTTCTGAACTTCTTACCACCTGGTCCTCACACATTCCAAAAAAGGATTTTGGACATTGATAAACATTGAGGAGGGGTTGGGAGAGTCCTAATGATTAGCCATCAACCATATCCTCTGAGTTGAGGACAAGTTCTGTTTTTGTTCATTTGCATACTACCAAGGGATTGCTGCAAAGTAGCAGACTCAGTATGTTTAGAAGGAACCTGATTAATGCTCAGAGATCTCCTTTAACTGCACATTATGACAAGAATGAGTATTTTCCTCAGGAGGCATGACCAACACCAGCAGAAGGATTCAAAATAGAAGAGGAAGCTGGCCAGGGGGATTAACACTATTGATTAAGGAACTGATAGTGCTGAACTGGGGCTTAAAATTAATGCTCTGGATGTGGAGCTCTTATTCTTCCTCAGTTGATATGTAGTAGTGAGGTAGGGGCGGTGTTCCTTGAAATGATGATCTCAGTTGACTTTGTCTTATCATATTATTATGCAAGGGCTTCTTCATAGGACTTTCTCAGGTGGACCTGGATAATTCAGTCCAGCAGTACTTGTTCCAGGTGAATCAGTCTGAAAATGAGCCTTCACAATATATTCCACCTGTTCCCAAATTAGCAATTTTTTTGGTTCATTAAGCTACTTAAATGCCTTCAATAGTATCCTAACTCTGTGTACCTAGGGTTCAACTCAGAAGTCAGTAAGCTTTTTCCTAAATGCCTAATATGATTTGGTAATTGTCATCAAGAATTATGAAATCCTTTATCAAGTTTATCATCAACACATGTGGAATAGCACGTATCTGATCCGCTGCATTCACCTAGTATGATTAGATCATTGTCGTCAGGGATTGTGAAATCCACCAGGCTAAACATTACTGGCTGCGAGGATTCATAGCACAAAGGCATAGCTTAATAAGACTATAAGAGTCACAGGGAGACGGAGGAAGAGTAGCATTAAGAGTTGAATCAGTAGTCTTGTCAAAACAATGCGTGTTTTATTGATATAGGTTACCGGGGAATTGGCCAAACATGACCAAACATGAATACAGAAACAGTACCGAGTTGCAACTAATTAACTAATTCAGAAATAATGATTGAGCTATGCTCTATCATATCTCATTTTTTTGGTTGTTTATAGATACATTTGAATAAATTATTGATGTTTATTGGAAAATATTGATGTATTACTGCACCAATTCTTTGATTTAGGATGGGAGTTACCCTGGTACTGGAAAATTTGATGAGACAGGTCGCGGAGATGGTGAAGGAATGACGCTAAATCTTCCTCTACCAGGAGGCTCAGGTGATACTGCCGTGAGAACTGTGTTTGATGAAGTAATTGTGCCATGTGCTCAAAGGTTTAAGCCAGATATTATTCTTGTCTCTGCTGGGTGAGTTTTGCATTCCAACTTGATCGACTTCAAAATTTAATTTATTTATCACTCTGGTAAACTATGGATAAACTATTCTTTGGATTATGTGAATTTTATATTTCAGAGCTTGTACATAGCCAATCTTTAATATACGTTCATTTAACTAAAATTTCAGGTATGATGCGCATGCATTGGATCCACTTGCAAGTTTGCAATTTACTACTGGAACATATTACATGCTAGCCTCTAGTATTCAACAACTAGCCAAGGATATGTGCGGTGGTCGATGTGTGTTTTTCTTAGAAGGAGGATATAATCTCGACTCTCTTTCATATTCCGTTGCAGATTCATTTCGTGCTTTTCTTAAAGAGCCAAGTTTGGCGTCTACGTTTGACAACCCTGCCATGTTGTATGAAGAGCCATCAATGAAGGTTAAGCAAGCAATTCAGAGGGTTAAACATTTACATTCTTTGTGAATATCTCATATTTTCACTATGTTTATCTATAAACTTATAAATAGTTATGTATATATCTTCACCACAAATGTAGCTAATGATTTCATGTAAAAGACATCTCGGAGTATTCGGTACTGAAAATTTAGATTCAGACCTCTATTTAGAGTGTGTTGATAACTTGATACCCAAAAAACGCGTGACACACATTCGAAGCACAGTGAGGAAATACACATGCAAACTATTAACTAAATTAACCATGTCAAATTGTAATCCACCCAAGCCACAATCACGTTCGTAGCGTTTACAGAAATAAGTGTGGTGTGAAAGGTAACAGAAATACATAATGCTCGTTTTTATTTAACATCATTGGTGATTTTGGTCTTGGGCCCAAATTCAAGTCCAATAATTTGAATGAAAGATGAAATGGTGAACATGAGAATTGAGTCAGCCGCTTCTTAATACCCGAAGCCCATATTCAAAAGTCCAACTTTTATTTTCTTCTTCGTTCTAGTCTCATCTTCCTCCCCTCAACAACCTAATACATAGAGTTAGGCAAAATCCCCAAGTACGAGTGATTCCCTTGCTAGTCATTGAAAGAATACCTTATGACCATTTAAGGGAAGTGTCTTTCTTCCTTCAATGATGAGTGTGCAGTTTTCAATTCTCCTCGCCCATCTAGTCCGCCTTGTTCGTTGTTTCCTGTCATTGTAGTTGCTTATCTAACATGGAGCGTCGACTGTTGTAGCAACCGTTGCATTCTCCCAAATCCTCATATCCTAAGAAAAAAGGCATATCTTTCCTTAAATTTAGGGCATAGATTAGGTATAGATTGAGAAAACTACCCTGTTTTACTTAGAAATTCATGTGTTTTGGATCATCAAGAGCCCCTCCAATAGAGCCTCTAAAAGAGAAAATCTTGCAATAAAAATGATATTTAGCAATACCCATAAACACTTAAAGCATCAAACATAAACCCAATTCTTATCCAATTCCCAAACTCTTCCAAATGTTGGATTTCTTATAAACTTCATCCAATAATCCCTCTGATTCTCTCACCGCAATGTGTTTCTAACTCCCACACCATGCTACATGTTGTCAAGTCTTTATCTGTTTAGTATGGGAATCATCTGAGTCATGCACAAAATTCTCCCATTAATCAAATAATTGGGTTGATTTTGGCCTAATCTTTGCTCATTTGACCAAAAAACCCTCACATATTGTCTATTTGACGCTCTAAAATCACAAAATTGTTAGGAAGTATAGTATTTGTTTACTTCTTGGTGGTTATGAATTATTTAGATTGTCAAAACAGAAAGTAAAGGATTTACATAATAGTTGTTATTATGAATTATTTAGTTCTTCGTGCAAGTTTTTAGATGAATTTCAGTTGTACTCTTTTCTTTTTTTTTCATTTCTTTTCTTTTTCTCTAGGTCAACACAATGGTTGATGGACAGAAAAACTTGATGAGACTAATTTACCCTTCAAAGTATACCAGATGATATAGAAAGTAGTGTTATCATTAATGACATGTATCTGTAGTAGGTTGGCATAGTAACATCAAGTATCTATGTGATAGTTTTGATAGATGAGGTATTGAAATTCATAATGGGCCTATGTTGGGGCATTAATAGGGCTGCACATGGATTTGGTTGGATCGGTTTTGACTCCAAACCGTCTCTATGCCAACTTGAGCGGTTTAGGTATTTCGGACAACCGATCATCAAAAAAATCAAGCTTAATCCGATAAATCCAATCCAATTAAATATGGTTTGGGTCAGTCGCTTAAGTGGTTTTAACTTAAGATGCCATTTAGGAAAAATGTCATAGTAAAATTCAATCAAAACCCGAAATCTAGAATAGATTCAATGTGATTCACTTATTTGATGGCTTAAACATCTCTACTAGCTTAATATGGTATTATTAAATATTGGAGAATGAATGATTGAGAGATGTGATGTGAAAGAATCAAAGTAATAGTACCGATTCTATATTAGGGTTTTAGGTCTTTGGGTCTTGGATTCAATATGTAGTACATCATTTGAGAATAAAACTATAAATGAAGATTTGAACTTACTAGGAACAGACCAAAAAAATGAATATATATTTATTATGTATATAACTACAAAAAATTTTTCTATTATATTTCAAAAATAAATGTTGATTTGGGTTCCGCGGTTTAAGCACAAGAGAAACCAAACCAACCCAGTTCATAAATGGTTTGGTTCGATATTAAACCAACTTTTAATTTTTAAAGTTAAAAAAAACTTTAATCAAACCACATTTAACGGTCGGTTTCGACCGGTTTGGCTTGTTTGTACCGTGTTTTGCACACCCCTAGGCATTAATCTTGAAAATTTTCATAAAAAATTATAAAATATATTTTTGCTTTTTATAATATGACATTTTTTTAAATTGAAAAATTCGGGAATAATTCGACTAACAAAAAAAAAATTATGAATCTTTCAGTTGTGCACGGATTTTTTTTTCTTCCAAAAATTCGTACATATACGTGAATAACTCATAAATAAACTAACTATGGTATTGACAAAAGTTATAAACATTTATTGATATTCATTTACTTTATCAATAATATTCTTACCCTTTTCATAGTCTGAAGTCATCCATATTCACCACAAGAAACTAAAACAAGAAGAAAATTTAACAAAACGAAAAGAAGAGAAGTTCCCTCTTTCCATGTTATACTGGTGGCTAGGACTATTCTTTTTCTGTATAAGAATTTTCTGCTTTTAAGTTTCTTGAGCTTGAACAAACCTTAATACGTTTGAATATAGTTTTCAAAAATGTGACCTTCCCCTTTCCTTTTCTTTTTCTTTTTCTTTCTTTGTTTTTGTTTTTAGAAAACCTCATTTTTTATTCATTTACCATTTTGTCCTTCTACATTATGTATTACTACTATTTAATTTATTTAAATAGACATTTTAAGGCTTTTAAAATCATTTAAAAAAATAAAAATAAAACCCTTAGCCCACCACACCCTTACATATGTTAGTGAGAATCTAATCCATGACCTTTGTGGGACTGTAAGGTGTCTTGTCAAGTTTGGAAGTGTACTTTTTTGGTTGAGGTTTGCAAGGCCTGGAAAGAAAGGAATTTTTTTTACTTGTTTTTACATGTAGCAGCAGTAGCTAGAGATTATGAGCTTAAATGGTTTGGTGTGGTGGCATGGCAATTATGGCATGAAAGGAATAATAGAAACAATCATTGGAAGCAAAGGCTATAATTGACAAAGCCATGTGCTGGTGGGATGTTTATTTAAGAAGTTGCGTTGGCCAAGAGGAGAAGAATGAATTGACTAGTAGGCGTGACATAGGTTCACATAGGGCTGGGCATTTTAGCCTGAAAACTCGGGCTTGGCTTTGAGAAAACAAATTGACAAAAAAAAAGCCTCAACCATTTAGTTTAAACGGTACGGTCCTAGGTCGTGGTGTCCATAATCCCCAAAGCTCGAAAATAAGCCCGATTCAATATAACCCTAATTTCAGCCTGTCTTTGCGCCTTTGTGGTGACTTCAGTCAACATTGCATTTGAAACTTTTGCAGCCATCCTCGAGACCCCGACCCTCGAGTCTTGTCAGCTTGACCTCAGTTCTTCGAACCCAGTCGAAGCCTCGAAGGCTCGAACCCAGTCGTAATCAGTCGAACCTAGTTGCATTCAGTCGAACCCAACTGAAGCCTCGAACCCAGTCAAATCCTTCATTAGTCAATCAATTTCTACTCTTCTAGCTTTCCAGATTTCGAATTCAATCAAGAAATCTAGTTTTCATAAACCCAGCAACAATCCATTTTGCCCTTCTTCGATAACTAACTGAAAACCCAATTCCTTTGAGTTTTCCATTTCGAAACCCCAAGCCTTCTTCGATCACTTGCAAAATGCTTTGATCACAATATTGTACGACATCAAATGTTTGGTCAATGGACAATTCTCTAGTATGGTGGTACCTCCCCGAAAGTCTCAATAAGTCTCTCTCTCTCTCTCTCGCTCTCTCTCCGGTAGCTTCTGATTTGGGTCATAATTGATTTGGCCATTTGGGGTTATCTGATTCCAATTTTTTGTTTCTGGGTATAAGGATTCAAGATTCGATTTTGATAATGCTCGAAGCAGCAATGGAACCCGAAGCAGCTGCAGTTATTGGGGACGAGTTGGTGATGGCTTCTAACCAGTCTGAGGACGGTGATGATAGTAAGCCGACAGGTCGTACAGCTAGCATGAAGAGAAAGAGAGAGTCTGGGGGTAGTACCAGCGGCAGTTGCAGGTCACAATTCTGGGAACATTTTGATAAGTTCGATGTTTCAATTAAAGCAATTAAAGATGGGGAAGAGGTTGAAGTCAACCACACCAGTAAAGCTCGCTGTAAGTATTGTGAAACTGAGATTGGGGTTGATTCGGGCTATAGTGGTACTAGTACTCTTAGGTGACATATTGGAAATGTTTGCAAGAAATATCCGGGTGGAGTAGATTTGGAAGAGGGGCAGACAGTGTTGACTAGTGATGGGAACAAAGCTGTAGTTGTGAGACAGTGGTGTCCATATGCTTATATAGAGGCTTGTGTTGTGATGATAGAAAAGCCTGGGTTTCAGTATTTCTTATTCGGTTGCTATCCTTCGATGGGAAATTCCGAGCAGAAGATTAATTGTACGCAAATTCTTGGAGATGTATAATGCTAAGAAAGAGGATCTTAGGGGTGAGTTGGCCAAACATAGTGTGTGTTTGACTACCGACACTTGGACTTCGATGCAGAATGTTAATTACATGGTGGTTACAGCACATTTCATTGATATGGGTTGGAAATTGCACAAAAGGATATTGAACTTTTGTGTAATTCCCAATCATAATGACACCACCATTGGGAAGATTTTAGAAACATGCTTGGTGCAATGGAAGATTGATAAAGTGTTGACGGTGTCAGTTGATAACGCTACTGCCAACAAGCATGTAGTGGAGTATCATAGGAAGAAAATGATGAATTGGTCAGCTATCCCTATTTTGGACAGACATTATATGCATGTGAGGTGCTTGGCTCACATTTTAAACCTCATCGTTAGATCTAGCTTCCATATTTTGGATAAGTCGATTGCAAGTATTAGAAATGCAGTGAGGTATGTGAGGTCTTTGGCTTCTAGGCTGGATGAATTTAAGACGTGTATGGAGAAAGAGAAGTTGGACATTAACAAAATTTGCATTCTTGACGTTCCAACTTAGTGAAACCCTACATTTCTAATGTTAGATACGGCGATGCAGTTGAGAAAGGGCTTTGATCGGTTGGTGGAAGAGGAAGACAGCAAATACTCTGGTTATTTCGATGAAGATGATGAAGTGATAGAGGAGGATTTTCAAGTGGTAGAGATTCTAGAGGATGCTAAGTCAAAAATTCGTTGGAAGAGGGTTGGACCACCTACCGATGAAGATTGGGATATGGTTGCTATTTTTATTAGGTTTCTACGAGTTTTCTATGAGGTTGCATTGAGGATTAGCGCAAATACAAAGTCTACTGCAGCTTCAGCTTTCCATGACATTGTGTCGATAGAGTGTGAGATTAATGCTTTGTATTTGAAGCCTGAAATGAACTATAGAAGTGCAACAGAAGCTTTAATGGCTCGGATGGCTGGGAGGATGAGAAGTAAGTGTAATAAATATTTTGGCAACTTGGATGATGTTAATTAACTTCTTCTAGTTCCCTTAGTTCTTGATCCTAGGTATAAACTTCGCAATATCGGCCATGTTTTGAGGGAAATCTTGGAGATGGATGAGTATTTGGTTAGACAAAAGGAAGCAAAAGTGAAAGATCTGCTTATTGCTTTGACTGATATCTATTCACAATCATTTACAGTGAGTTCATCTCAAAATCAGAGATGTGTCAAGAGTAAAAAGCCATTTGCTACCAAAAGAAGCAGCAGAAAAATAGCTGAGGTGATGAATAATTGGGCCAAGGTGCTTGAGGACTCGAAAGAAATTGTAGTGGAGGGTGAAGTTGATCGTTACATTTTTGATCCATTTGAAAAGCCAAAAGAAGGGGATGAGTTTTCGAAATCTTAACTTGGTGGAGGCTTAATGGATTGAAATATCCTAATTTGCAAGCTGTGGCAAGGGATGTGCTAGTCATTCAAGTATCCACAATAGCTTCTGAGTCATACTTTAGCACAGGGAAGAGAGTAATCGATCCTCACAGATGTTCCTTAACTCCTAGAAGTGTTAAAGCCCTTATATGCTTGCAAAATTGGCTTAAGAGTGATGAAATAATAGGTCTAGAGTATGTCCTAACCATCAAGGAGATTTGTTCCAACCATCGAGGAGATTAACTTGTATGAATCCATTGAGAAAGGTACAACTCTCCCTCTTTTTTGTTCATTAGTTGGACTGTTTTTCAGTTCATTAAATTTCTACCAATTAACTTGTAGATTATCAAAATAGAGCCCCAATTCCCGCTGTGGCAACTTCAAAGCCTCCAAAGCATCCTAGGGTGAAAGGCTGCAAGGACAGCAATATCTACATCTAAAGGTGTGCTTGCTTGCTTCATTTTAAACTTTGTTTTATGCATGTGTGCTTGCCGTGCATTGTGATTTGTTGACTTGTGTTCTTGGTTGAGTTCACGGATTCTTATACTATTGGTTAGCTCTGCTTTAAAACTGATTGTTGTACTTTTTGTTTATAAATGTGATATGTGCAACCTTTGATTAATTGTGTCAGCTTTTAATGTGATATGTTGTAAACTGATAATGTGATCTGCATAATGTGAAATGGTTGTAGGATGAAGCTTGTTTGTTGGACACCATTTGCTGCCAGCAGCTGGAGGCTTGGAGCAAGTTAATCTGTTAATGTAGTTTGAAACTTTATTAATTAGTTTACTTGATCTGTAACATTGTTTGTCTATTTGGTTTGGAATTTTATTTGGTCTTGAACTTTGATCTATTTGAAACTTCAATTATGCAATTGGTTATATTTAAACTTTGAAACTTCATTTGTTTGTACTTTGTAACTTTGAAGATGCTATGAAGTTTGGATTATTCTCTTAATTTTGTAGCTTATTTTGTGATTTACGGGCCCGAAAACCCGGCAGGACCGGCCCGGGACTATTTGGTCAGGTCCTTCACGATCCTTATGACTGAAAAGCATTATTTGAGCCCGGCCCAAAAAAAAGGGGCTTGGTCCCAGGCCTAGCAAATTGATATGCGGTCCTAGCCTGTGCCCAGGCCTAGGTTCACATGTGCAGCAGCCTATTAGATGGAGGTGTCCAAGACCAGGAGCAATCAAATTGAATATAGATGGAGCTTTGAAGATTGGACAGGGAATTTTTGGCACTAGCGCAGTGTGCAGAGATGAAGCGGGGACCTGTATTGGTGTGTTGGTTGTTCCAGGGAAAGGTTATCTAAGTCCACAAACATGTGAGTTCCTGGCTTTAATCAATGGATTGCACTTTTGCCTTCAAGCGGGGCTTCTCTCATTTAGAGATTGAAGGCGATGCTCAGAAAATCTTCACAGCGCTAGCAGCTAACCAGGAGGATCTTAGCTCGGAGGGGGCTTTGGTTGATGAAGCCAAGGTATTACTGAGTCTTTTTCAGTCTTGTAGTTGGGGTTATATCCCTAGGGAGTGTAATAAGGCGGCCCATTGTGTGGCAAGAGCTGCTCTTTCTTTACCTTTTCCTACGTATTGGTGGAGAATGATGCCGGAGTGACTGAATCCAATTCTAGTTGCAGATCGAGTTAAGTCATTGAGTCTCTAAATGGAGTGTGGTACTCTTCCCTATGGTTGTTATGGGGTTATAATGAGGCCACTATATACTCCTTGATGTAGTACTTTTATTGATGAATGAATTCACTTTCGGTCAAAAAAAAAAATATAAGGATGTTATTGAAACATTGATATATTTTTACTTTCGTTTCCTGCACCAACCAAACACTAGCAGGGAAATCAAATGGTCTTTCTTGAACACTTTTCCTGCTTTACCAAACAGAGGAAAGAAAACCTGACAAGAACTTTAGTTTCCCTTCCCCATAGTAAAGACAAAGGAATTAATTTCCCTTCCGTGAACCAAATGAGTGGTTGAGATTAAAGACAATTTATTAGTTATTTTTCAATAAATGAAATATATAATATCAAATCAGATAACCATGCATTAATATTTTTCTTTTTCTCTCTTTCTTACTTTAAATTTTTCTTAATTCAAAATTCTTGATAAATACCCCATTTTGGAATATAAAATCATCATCTTGATTGTCTTCTTTTAATCGTTTATTCCACTGATCGCCAAAGTGTACAAGGCCAAATACTATCCCAACCATTCTTTTTGGGATGTAGAACTTGGAGATGCCCCATCTTTTTCATGGAGGAGCATATTAGAAAGTTGAATGTCTTGATTGCTGATATTCAATGGAAAGTGGGGACTGGAGAACATGTGGATGTCTAGAAAGACAGTTGGATTCCTGGTTGTCCTCATTACCTCATTCACAAGCCGCCTCATGCTACCATCAGTAAGGTAGTAGATTTAATTAATGGGGAAACTCGAAGCTGGAATCAAGGTGTTGTATAAGCTACCTTTCAACCTTAAGTAGGTACAAAAGTATTCCTTTAAGCAGAACTACCGTGGAAGATAGATATAGATGGAGGCCAGAGAAGAATGGAAAGTACAATGTTAAGTCTGCATATTGGATTGCTGGACAACAAGTTATGGAAGAGTTCCTAACTTCTACCTCATCTGGAAATCCATATGAGGTTCTATGGAAGAAAATTTGGAACACAAAGGTTCCTGGTAAAGTGAAAATATGTATATGGAGGGCAGCAAACAATATATTTCCTACTCGAGAAAGCTTGAGTCACAAGGGCTATACTAGCCCTTTAATTGTTTGCTATGTAGTGATGCTTTGGAAACAAATAGTCATGTGTTGTCTCACTGTCTTGTGGCACAAGAAGCTATTGGAGCAACAAATTAACATTCCCGTCGCTAGTTGCTTGCCGTTCAGTTTCAAAGAGTGGCTTTTGCATTAGGGCCACCATCTAAATAGAGAAAATTGGGAGAAGCTACTTATGCTGCTATGGACTCTATGGAAAAACAGAAACAGTAAACTGTGGAATGATACTCTTAAAAGTGCACAAGAGATTGTTGTTGCCACAGCTTTCACTTGGTATGAACAATTCCTACAAGTGCAGAAGATACAGCCACAAGACAAGGCAGCCAAACCGGGTAAACATTAGACTCCACCATCAAGTCAACAGCTCAAAATCAATGTTGATGGAGCTTTCTTGCCTTCTAAAGATATTGGAGGCATTGGTGGAGTGATAAGAAGAAGAGATGGTTCTTTTATAGCTAGTTTTTCAAAGTGTGAACAACACATTTCATCTCCAAAGTAGGTGGATCTACTAGTAATCCGAGAGGGCATTGATTTTATACAGCATTGTAGCCTCTAAGGAGCATGCCTTGAGAATGATTGCCTGGTAGCAATACAAGAGCTTGGGGAAGAAGATTTTGACCTCAATGAAAATGCCAATTTGTTGATGGATATCCTTCAGTGCAATAAGTATATACACAATCTAGAATTCTCTTTTGCTCCTAAAATTGCCAATATAGTGGCACATAGGTTAGCAGCCATTGCTTATGAATCCAATACTACTCAAGTACGGATAAACCAAGCTCCAGAAAGCATTCAAAATGCTTTAGCTTTTAATTGTAATCATTTAACTTAATCAATAAAGTTCATGATGTTTACTAAAAAAAAAAGATTAAAGCAAAAAAAAAAGATGATCATTTCACCTAATGAACAAAATTTAAACAAGAAAATACACCAAGGGAATGATGAATCTTGATGCGCTCCGTCTTCTTGGTGGGAAAAGGGGTGAGAATGAAGTAGAGAATATATGCTTTATCACTGAGGATGATACATGCATTAATATCAAATCAAATAATCATGCATATTTTTCCTTTTCTCTCTTTCTTGCTTTAAATTTTTCGTAATTCAAAATTCTTGATAAATACTCATTTTGGAATATGAAATCATCATCTTGATTATCTTCTTTTAACCTCTTATTCGTAATCACATGTATTGATGACCATTTTCACGTAATGAACAAAAATTTAAACAAGAAAATGCACCAAGGGTATAAATGTATGATGAATCTTGATGTGCTCCGTCTTCTTCGTGAGGAAAGCGGTGAGAAAAGAGAAGATACGCTCTATCAAAGACTTCCCTGATCGATTAAATAAAATCTTTGCAGTAGATGAGTTTCAAAGGAAAATAATTAATCCTCTCAATTGTATTCCAAATCGGAGGGAGGGAAATCCACTGTCCCCAAAATCTCTGTCTCTATTCCATCCCTCTAAAAATTTTAGCCGGTGTCTTCTCTACTAACAGAGACTTAACTCTGTTAAACATATTTAATTTAGTTAAAGATAAAAAAAACAACCAAATGGTTTCCTACGTGTTCATCGCGGTGTCTCTAAAGGCTTAATCCAAACCGGTTTCATCGCCTATTTTCTTTCTCACCAAACGCAGCTAGATACCAGCTAGAACAATTGAACCAATCTCTAGGTCCAAATTCAGCGATCCCATCTATAAATCTTTTTATTTATTTATTATCATCTAACTGATCGATCTAATTGAGATCCACAAACCCCAATAAGACAATTGAATGTAAAAAATTGCAGGAGAATGAAAAATGGGAGAAGTCTCTGACTTGGATTCATGACTATGGCTTAACAAACGTGGCAAAGAAGTTGAATAGAAGCCAAATTACGACCTAAATAAACTGAACAATTCAAGAAAACTTGACGGGAGGAAAAGAAAGTACGTGTGTTTCTAGGTAGGTCAAGATGGAAAACAAATTTCTCTTTAGATTTTTTTTTCCTCAAAGGGAAAAGCTAAATCAAAGAGCTCAGATTGAAGCAAACCCCAAAATCCGACGAATCCAATCACTGCATTGAAGATTGCTTTCTGGGTTTACAAGATCACAGAGCCTAGATTGAAGCCTGTGAACCCCACAACCTGTGTTCTTTGAATTTTCTTAGTCCCTTGATTTCCAGACCTCTATCTCTTTTCAATCTTTTCATAATAACAATCTAACATAATGTCCATCATATGTGTGCAATCAAGATTGTCGGGCTGCTGACGTTGAAAATCTTGGACTTGACGAAATCATGCGCAGGTCTTCCTTAACCTTGGGCTTGACGGCATCAACCTTCTTAGCCGGCTTCTCGTCTTCGGAAGATGATGAAGACGATGAGCGGTGGGCATAGATCTTCTCCATGACGACTCTGGTATTACTTCTGGCCTCCGGGCTGAGAAGAAGAGGAAGAAGAAGCAGTGGAGTTTATTTTTAGTTTAATTTTTGTTATTTCTCTAAGGTAATTTAACGGAGTTAGGAAACTGTTAAGCTATGGACAGCTGTCATCAAAATATTAAGCAAGTGACAGGTTTTTTCCGGGACATGTGAGTAGTAATCGTTGATTGTTATTATGTTTTTAATAAGGACATGTTTACTTACTTAGAATGGAAGTGAATAATTACGGGTTAAAAACATTCTTATTCTAAAAATACATTAAGGAATCGAAATGATTCCGGATAAAAAAATTCATGTGTTTACTAACACATGAAGGAATCATAATGGATGTAGCTCCCACCTCCTTATCAGGAATATATTCCTGAATACTCAGTAACTTGCAGGGATGTTCCCTTGGTCAGCTACTGACCAGGGATGATATGGTCAACTACCGTCTGATTTTAATCGGACTGTTGACAGCTCTCTAGCTTTTTAAAAGATGAGATCTGTCAACCGTCTGATTGAAATCGGACAGTAGTTGACTATATCATCCCTGATCAGTAGCTAACCAGGGGAACGGCACTCCAGGAACATGATTACAAAGGGGGGAGATGAGTTTAGGAATCAATTCTCCGGAATCAATACCGATTCATTTCTTCTCTTATTCCACTTGTTTCCAATTCATAATTATTTTCCATTCTAAGTAAGTAAACGTGTCATTAAATTTATTTACAGAATAAGGAAAGAAAAAGAGAATAATAGATGATTATTCATAACCACTCCACCAAACACAGCACTAAAGTTACTAAGGAGGGTGTATTCGTTTAAGAGTTTACAAGATTTTTTTGTATTTTGAAAGTCTATGGGTATTCAATTGAGATTTTAAATAATCCTTTAAAATCTTAATGTATTCAATTAAGATTTAAAATTATCCATTCAAATCTGCAGATATTCAAAAGTATATGGATTTTTAAGAAATTCATTAAATGCTGGATTTTAGAGGATTTTATAGTACTTTTTATACATATCAAAACTCAAAAACAATCCAACCACTTTCTAAGAGATTTTGATGTATTCTTTCTCACTCAAAAAATGAAGAAACTCTTTACAAAAAAAAAGAGGAAGAAGAAACAGCTCTCAATAGCCGACACTCATCTATTTTGTCTCAGACCTATATTCTCACTATCCTCCTCTGTCTTTGCCTCTGCTCTTATCTAATAATTTTATTTTTATTTTTATCACTATAGCTCTGGAAGCCTTATCCTTCTAGCTAATTAAGCTCACTTTCAATAGTATTGTTAAGATGATACATACACACATGTTTTTTTTTTTTTTTAATCAAACCCGAAGTCGGGTGCCGATATATATATTCATCTAAAGTTAGAATAGGCCGTTACATACACACATGTTTCTTTTGTAAATTAGATATGAAATAAATTATGTCATTAGTTTACTACTTTATTTTTTGATTTTTGTGTAACATTTTGGCTGATTAGTTTTCTCTTATTATTCGTATATCATTACACACAATATAAAGAATGGTATTTCTAGCTAAGGCTTCTAGAGCTATGTTGTTTGACTCTGTAAACGGTGGTTGCCCCAGAGGCTTCCGTCTTATTTAATCTATAATCTTTTCGCACCAAAAGAATAATAAAATAAAGAATGATAGATTCATATATATATATATATATATATATATTGTCATTGATATAGCATTATAGTTGGATCCATACATCCATTGCTTTGAAAGAAGAAGAAAAAAAATTACCTACCAAAAACATCACAAGGACTTGTAAAATCTAAATATATACCAGTAAATCAATCAGAATCCATATAGAATTTAAACAATCCGTAGATTAAGTAAATCCACAGATTATAAAAACTCAATCAAAATCTTTTAGAATCTAAATTGAATACATCCCTCTAAAGTACATATGATATGGATAGTTTAACCATTGCAAGAATGATCGGCTTAATTAAGATAGATTATGAGTGACGAAGATGGAGATATTTGGACTTTGAGGTGGCATCATCTCAATTGTTGAATTTTGTTTCAATGGCCAGGATTAAAAGGCGGGTATAACCAGGTACCGTTTGAAAGGGGCAGAAGATGATTCTAGTCAGAGATAGAGCCAAAATCTTTGCGGTTAGGCTGGAATGCATGCTCACGGCAACATGTTTAAAACGGCTCTTCACTCCTAGTCTTCCTTCCGATAGTAGTGGTGACAATAATTGAATTGGCACTCTTATCTTCTCCTTTTAATTCTGGCCACTGATGATCTGTCACTCTCTCTTTTTCTCTTCCTCCCATAAAAGGACATGCACATCACACGTTGCCACTCTTCACTTTTTCATTCTTTGAAACAAACCGTGCATGATGGCTCTCTGGGTCAGGAAATCACGAGACTTTATGATCAACCGTTTCAAGTCCAAGATGGGTTCCTTGGGTTTGATCCATTTCAGCTCTTGCAGCTCATCTTTCACTCGCAAATCTCCGGCCCTGGTTCCTTTTCCGGCTTCATTTGCTCAAAACCACAGATTCCCGGAGGGAGAGTTTGGGAACTCGCCGGCCCATTCCCGTTTCTGCTCTCGTCGTTTTGAATCCGGTAAAGCAGAAAAGCTCTACGACGACGTTGATGCCAATCAGGTATAATCAAATATGAAACTTTGGCATTCATTATATGAACGATGGTTGTTAGTTTTTTATTTTATTTTTAATCGAGATCACACAATATTCTTAAAGATTTTTAAAGATTTTTTAAGCTCAGATTAATCGGTGTGTGGGAATCATATCAAAACACTTCCTTCTTTTCTCTTGACTACCAAAAATAGATTTGTTTCAGTTTTGTGCAATCTGCTTTCTACAGCATTTAAGTATTTTTAGTTTTTAGTCTGGCAGAATGGTGTTGCGGCATATGTTATGGTGTACTGATCAATTTAGGAGTTGTTCTTACGTCTGAAAGATGTAGTGCTATAGTGCTATAGCTCATGGGCATCTTGGATGAATTAGCTAGAAGATGAGATATTAATTCGCTTTGGATATGAGAGTTAAACGTACGCAGGGGTCATGAGTGGCGGAAGCAACGAAGGACGAGTGGGGGCCATTGTCGCAGTAAAATATTGAATTTTGTTAAATGGGTTTCATTAATTTATTAATTTGGCCCCATAGCTCTAACTTAGGCACATGTAATAGCATATACAAGAACCTATACGTCGTTGTTTGAGGGTTATCTTGACTCTGACGCTGAAAGGACAGCCCATCTTCGAAAGAGCACAACCTCACATTGCTCAGTCATGCTCCATTTTCCCTCTCAAGTTGGATCACCTTTGTATTGAGGTTTGCTTGGAAAATTAAGCTATGTAAACCCTTGCACCAAATTTGTGGATTTATCAAGTCTCTGAAATATGAATCTTAATTCAAACAACTATTGCTTCCTATCTTTCAGGTCGGTTAGTTCTTCATCTTCTCATTTGCAGATGTCAATTATAGATATATTAAATAGTACTATTTATGTTTTGCTTTGAAAGTACTGAACTTTTTTGTGCTAGGAAATGGATGATTGCAAATGTAATGGATTGATTGTATATGCTTTTGTTTTTTGAGATATGTATTGATTAGATATACTAACAATGTAAAAATTGAAACATTTGTCGTAGTTTTATTTCACGCTGATGAAAAATATAATTTCTCCCATATATATATATATATATATAAACAGTCCGGCTACGGTGCGGACATCCATACAGTGCGGACGGTACGGATTTCCAGTTTTCCCCCACTTTTCGATCACATTTTCACATCTTAACCGTTCAGTTTTTAGTTCCTAATGTATAGATCACCTCTGTAAAATTTCAGCCAATTTGGTGATCGTTAAGGCATCCAAAACTACAATTTACCATTATAAATACGAATAGTTTTGGTTCGACAGATTCGGTCCGTTCGTGTAAATTGCAGTTTTGGATGCCTTAACGATCACCAAATTGGCTGAAATTTTGCAGAGGTGATCTATACATTAGGATCTAAAAACTAAAAGGTTAAGATGTGAAAATGTGATCGGAAAGTGGTGGAAAACCGGAAATCCGTACCGAAATTTTGGAACGGACGTCCGCACCTGAGAAAAATCCTATATATATATATATATATATATATCCTATTCAGAGCATAGCTCTGCTCTGAAATTAACGTGTGAAGTTCGAGTTTTAGGTCATTTTTCAGTCGCATATCCACATATCGATCGTTCAGTTTTTAGGTACTAGTGTATAGATCATCTCTGTAAATTTTCAGTCAAAATGATGATCGTTAAAGCATTGATAACTGTCTTAAAGCTAGTACGGTTCATGTTGACAGATTCAGTCCATCCATTGGTTTAAGCGAGTTAGATACCTTAACAAAATGATGATCGTTAAGGCATTGATAACTGCCTTAATGCTAGTATGGTTCAGGTTAAGTCAATCCCTTGGTTTAAGCGAGTTAGATACCTTAACGATCATCAATTTAGCTGAAAATTTGTAGAGATGATCTATACACTGGTACCTAAAAACTGAACGGTCGAGATGTGGATATGTGACCGAAAAGTGACCCAAAACTGGAACTTCACACATTAATTTCAAAACGGAGCTCCACTCTAGATAAAAAAAAAAATATATATATATATATATATATATATATTCCTGGTTCCGCTACTACGTCACTCAGGAAGACTTGCTTTGAATGCAAATGCGAATGCATAGGGGTGTGCAGATGTGTTTTATGCAACTTTGCTCAAGTAAAGATACCAATGTTTTAGCAGGTTTTGGATTTACCAGATGGGAAGGTCAAATTTACTCCTGAAATGAGGTTCATATCTGAGTCGACTAAGGAGCGGGAGTCCTGTTATCGGGTCCTTGATGACAATGGGAAGCAAATTATGTCCAGCAACTATGCTGAGGTAGTAGACCTCCTCCCGTTTGCAATAGGGGTTTCAGTTATCCTTTAGTGAACATAAATATATCCTATAGGAGCCTTATGACCTGTGCACTACCAATTCAATTAGGTCAGCCGGGAAGTTGCTGTAAAAATGTACACAGACATGGTGATGCTTCAAACTATGGACACCATTTTCTATGAAGCACAGAGGCAAGGAAGAATTTCCTTTTATCTGACTACAGTTGGTGAAGAAGCCATTAATATTGCATCTGCTGCAGCGCTCAAATTTGATGACGTTGTCCTTCCTCAGGTTCCATTACTTATGCTCATACAATCACTTTCTGTAATATTCTTTGTGGCCGTATATGCACGCCCCCCACCCCATCCTACTCAATAAGATCTCAATTCCCTTTGCCTTATCAGATCTTTCAGTAGTTTTGCATGAGATGTGATGAGATTGATTTGAGAAAAGGTTTTCTTTAACTTTCATGCAGTACAGGGAGCCAGGAGTTTTAATATGGCGTGGTTTCACTGCACAAGAATTTGCAAACCAGTGTTTCAGTAACAAAGCTGATTATGGGAAAGGCAGGCAGATGCCAATCCATTATGGGTCTAACAAGCACAATTACATCACTGTATCATCACCCATAGCGTAAGATACAAGTATTTTCTTTAGGAGCTATGTAGAACAGTTTTAAGTCTTTTACTAAAATCATTAGAATCACACAACAAAATAATTAATTTGCTTTGTAGTACACAACTTCCACAGGCTGTTGGTGTTGCTTATTCTCTAAAAATGGACAGAAAAGATGCATGTGTGGTCACATATATTGGTGAAGGTGGCACAAGCGAGGTAAAATACAAAATACCAGTATATTTTAACCTAAATACCTGCACATCCTGTTTTCTATATTGCTTAGGCAAAAATATGTAAAGGAGTGAACATATCAAGTCCTTGGATATTCCTTAGTAAATGATGCATTTATCCCATTGCTAGCCTAGTATGCTACCCACAAACAGGTACTAAGTAGATTACATGTATCCTTCCGTAAATTCTTGATGTAGTTAGCATCTACTTATTCCATAGTCTAGCTAGACAATTGATGAATCTTTCTGATGAGATCCATTCAATTAACAGGCCCTTGAGTTTAAAGACTGTTGTTTATGGTTGATTTCTTCCTAATAAGTTTAATAATATTAGGGTGACTTCCATGCTGCTCTAAATTTTGCGGCTGTTACGGAGGCTCCAGTTATATTCATTTGTCGGAACAACGGATGGGCTATCAGTACACCTACTTCAGACCAGTTTCGGAGTTACTTTTCCTCTCTGCATGTTTTTTTTACAATTTCAACCCAGAGACATTCTCTTGATGACAAGAAGCAAGCAGTATTTTCTCATTTTTGGGATGGTATCTATTGACAGGTGATGGTGTTGTTGTCAAAGGTCGGGCTTATGGAATCCGAAGTATCCGAGTAGATGGGAATGATGCACTTGCCATGTATAGTGCAGTTTATGCTGCACGTGAAATGGCAATCAGTGAACAGAGACCAATCTTAATAGAGGTAAGAAAAGGTCTTTTGTTATGCTGATTTTCCTGTTCATCTGTTTGGCATATTGATAGATCCCACTCTAAGTTTTGATCTTTTCCATTGGCAGGCATTAACATATCGAGTTGGACACCATTCCACATCAGATGATTCAACCAAGTATCGGCCAGTTAATGAGATTGAACGGTGGAAAGTGGAACGAGACCCAGTAACTAGATTTAGAAAATGGATTGAAGGAAATGGTTGGTGGAGTGGTGAGGCAGAGAAAGAGGCTAGAAACAGTGCAAGAAAACAGGTGATTCATTCTATGCTATCTAAAGAAAATTGAGTACAACAAACTAAAATGTGTTAGTTCACCATGTTCTTTCCATTTTAATACCACCTTTCAGTGATGCCACAGTTAAGGCACTGCCTTCATGTAGGAATGACCAGTTCTATGCTAACAGTCAAGAGAATAATTTTCATTAGGGATTTCTTTCATGAAAAGACTAAACTCAAAGTAAGAACTGGAGAGAAATCAAGACACTGTCACTTATTCTGCGCAGGTTGAATAATGATGAATATAAAATGCTGCTGTTAAATTGAATTTATACAAGCTAAAGAAAGAGAACACCTTGTGACATATGTTTAGGCCAATCTAGAGAATCCTTTGCTGTGTTTATATTCTTTGGTGTTTGCTCTTTCGTATATTTTGTTCACCAGAAACCATAATATTGCTTGTATGAGTTGTAGTTTTGTCTGCTTTCGACTTTAGAAATAGAAGGTTTCTATCTAAGGAAACATACTTTTGACAACAGATTTTGATCGTTTACGTTCATATGATAATGATCCAAAGTTAGAATTGCTCGCAAGAATTTGAACCTCTCTCACTCATCATACCTGTGTCGCAGATGTTACATGCAATCCAAGAAGCTGAGAAAGTTGAGAAGCCACCAGTCGCTGCCATTTTCACAGATGTATATGATTGTCTTCCTTCCAATCTTGTTGAGCAGGAGAAACGGCTAAGAGAGACAATTCAGAGACACCCCCAGGATTACCCATCTGATGTTCCTGTGTAAAGTTATTCCACTGTACATAGGTGGAAGTATACATAGCTCTTTGATAAAATATTTACCCATTATTCCGTTACACTTTGAATTTGGACCACTACTTTGGTTTTCTTTTTTTTTTTTGGCCAGTAGGAAACATTCAAAAAGGCTAAATATAGCTAGGCCTCATCAAAAAGCCCGCGGATCAAGTGGGCCGATGGAGGCCCGCCGGCCCGGAGGGCCAAAAGCCCGGCCCGGCCCGTCAAAAAGCCCGCAAAAGCCCGCCTCGGTGGGCCGATAGAGGCCCGCTAAAAAGCTCGGAAAAACCCGGCCCGGCCCATAGGCCCGGCCCGGCCCGTAAAAACCCGTAAACTATTTTTTATATATTATATATATTTGTGTGTGTTTGTGAATATATATATTAATATATATGTGTATGTGTGTATGTTTATATATATATATATATACACACATATATATATATATATATAATAGATATGTGTGTGTGCTTATATATATATATATATAGAGAGATATATATATATATATAGATATGTGTGTGCACTGTGTGTGTGTTTATATATATATATATATATATATAGATATAGATGTGTGTATGTGTGTGTTTATATTTATATATATGTGTGTGTGTGGAAATTCTCATATTTTTATAGAAAATATGTGTATATATATTCTAAAAAACAAGTGACAACGGTTGATCAATTAGATAGGATTTGAAAATATTATGAAATTAGCTAATTTACCACACTCATAATTTGTTGTAATAATCACATCCAAAGGTCGGTTTTTTCATTTTATTTGAATTTATAGAGGTTGCTCTTTGGAGTGCATGATATATAAATATAGGTTTATAATAGTAACTAAGTTTGACCTAGTTGATCAAATTCGAAACGAGAACTAAATTGGCTGGATTTTTTACAGCCACTATAAAACCTTACAATCTCTCCATCGAACGGTTGGTTACTCCAAATTCATCTTCCACTTCATGGTTGCTTTAGAATGGACATCAATAATTTTAAATGCAATGTACAAGTCATATAGCTTTAGGTGACAAATTGATATAGGCCAACGTCTTTGTAATAAAATTGAAATTTTTATCTTATGTACACGTACATCTATCGATAGGATATTTACAGATATGATGTGAAAAAATAAGCATGTTTTGCGGTTATCAAGCCATCGGTCAATCAAGAAAACATACAAGCGACTACGGTTGACCAATCCGATCGGGTTTGAAACTATGGTGAAATTGACTAAATTTTTAACCACACTCATAATTTATTGTAATAATCACATCCAACGGTCAGTTTTCCCATTTTCTTTGAATTGATAGAGGTTGCTCTTTGGAGTGTGTGATATATAAATATAGGTTTATAAGAGTAACTAGGTTTGACCTAGTTGATCGAATTCGAAACGAGAACCAAATTGGCTTTATTTTTTACAACCACCATAAAATATTACAATCTCTCTATCAAACGGTTGGTTTTCCCAAATTCATTTTCTATTTCATGGTTGTTTTAGAATGAACCTTAACAATTTAAATGTAATGTATAAGTCATACAACTTTAAGAGGCAAATTGGTATAGGTCAATGTATTTGTAATTAAAATTAAAATTTTTATCTTATGTCCATGCACATCTATCAATGAAATATTTACAAACGTGATGTAAAAAAATAAGCAAGTTTTGCGGTCATCACGCCATCGGTCAATCAAGAAAGCATACAAGCGACTACGGTTGACCAATCCAATTGGGTTTGAAACTATGGTGAAATTGACTAAATTTTTAACCACAGTCATAATTTATTGTAATAATCAAATCCAACGGTCGGTTTTCCCATTTTCTTTGAATTGATAGATGTTTCTCTTTGGGGTGTGTGATATATAAATATAGGTTTATAAGAGTAAGTAGGTTTGACCTAGTTGATCGAATTCGAAACGAAAACCAAATTAGCTGGATTTTTTACAACCACCATAAAATATTACAGTCTCTCTATCAAATGGTTGGTTTTTTCAAATTCATTTTCCACTTCATGTTTGCTTTAGAATGAACCTCAACAATTTAAATGCAATGTACAAGTCATACAACTTTAAGGCAAATTGGTATTGGTCAATGTATTTGTAATTAAAATTGAAATTTTTATCTTATGTCCACTCACATCATTCGATGAAATATTTACAAACGTGATGTAAAAAAATAAACAATTTTTGCGGTTATCACGCCATCAGTCAACCAAGAAAACATGCAAGTGATTACGGTTGACTAATCCGATTGAGTTCGAAACTACGGTGAAATTGACTAAATTTTTAACCACACGTATAATTTATTGTAATAATCACATCCAACGGTCATTTTTCTCATTTTCTTTGAATTGCTATATGTTGCTCTTTGGAGTGTATGATGCATAAATATAAATTTATAAAAAATTAGTGTCTTTAAAAATTTAATTATCAATAAATTAGTATCTATATATAAATATAGATTTTTTTTTGATACAATATAGATCTATTATCTTTGGTTGTATTTGATCATTATCCAATGAATTTCCAAAGCTTGATTAAAAAAAAAATATTTGTGTCTTTAAATATTTATTTATAAATAAAGCCCGCAAGGCCCGGCCCGAAAAAGCCCGCAAGGCCCGCTTTATTTGGACGGGCTTGGATCCTTCGATTTTTAATAAAGCCCGGCCCGGCCCGGCCAGTCATTATTAAAAAATTTAGCAAGGCCCGGCCCGTTGACGACCCCTAAATATCTCCCATGGTAGGCTAAAAGCCAAATGGTTTTAGCCTACCAAAAACAGAATATTCCCTATAATATGCTTTTTTAACCTATCAACAAAAAGCATTGCTGTCACCGTAAGCCAAATTCTGTATGCCAAAAATCAAATATCATCACATCCAATAGCTATAATTTTAGTATTTCACATTCTAGTACTCTTTTTCCCAACTCAGAGTATATTTCCGAGTATGGTTTTGACGAGTCTATCAATAAAACTAGTCGTTTTAGTTAAATGAAAATAAGTATATCATAAAAATTAATGATTACACATTTATTTTAAAAATTCTAAACATATCAAATATTTGGTTCATATTGAAAATCTCAATAAGATATTTACAATGATGTAATTTTAATATTTAGTAACATTATAAATAACCCATGTATATAGGAAAAATAATTTTTCTTAAATGTAAAATTCATGTTCTTAAAGAAACAAAAAAAAAAAAAAAATCAGTAGGGCCCACCATTTGGCTTACCAAATTCCAAATTTGGCCTAGCAAATTTGAGCCCAAATTTGGCCTAGCAAATTTGAGAAGGCCAAATTTTTTTCTTGGTCCATGGGAAATAGCAAATGGGATTATAGCCTATGGTGGGAGATGCCCTTACAACCAAAACCTAAAAGATTATGATACAAAGTAGCATTAGAAACTGAAAGACGAAACTAGTAGTTCCCAACTTACAACATTTTGATTATGTCCGACATTTATGACTGCATCAGCGAGAAAGTTTGCTTCTATCCAAATGTGTTTGTAACTAATGTGTTGGAATTGAGAAGAGAGCTTCAGAATATCTTGGAGAGTTGGAGTAGTTTTCTAATTCTCCATGGATGCAAAATTTTATTGTTTATGCTGTCTATTAATATTTTAGAATTGAGATCGTCTATAGCATATTAATGTACTGATACATGAAGTAGACTAGTTTGATACATAGGTAGACTAGCTGGAGACAGAAATAAACTAATTGAAATCAAGTCAACCTAAATTTACTTATGCATGAAGTCGTTGTATACAAAAATAGAGATAAGTCAAGTCTAACATAATTTACTTATATATAAAGTCAATCTATTTCTACATCGAGCTAAACTACTTATTACATCGGTACATTATCGAGCTAAACTACTTATTACATCGGTACATTATCGAGCTAAACTACTTATTACATCGGTACATAATGTACTGTAGAATTTTACTTTAGCATCATCTTCAACTCGGATAAATTTGTAACGGTGAATTAGACCTGCAAGAATTCCTGCTCTAAGGGCTTGAGTTTCATTGACAAATATGTTTTTTAGAGGCTAGAATTGGTTTACCATAATCATCTCTAATAACAAAACCTGAAGTAGCCTTATGATCTTCCTTAACTGACCCATCAGGAGTTTAGTTTTACATAATTGCAAGAAGGAGGGATCCCATCCAATAAGGTTCTGAGCCTTTTTTGCGCTTACTTCTTGAAAAAGATTCATTATGATCAACCGTTTCAAGTCCAAGATGGGTTCTTTGGGTTTGATCCATTTCAGCTCTTGGAGTTCATCTTTCACTCGGAAATCTCCGGTTCTGGTTCCTTTTCCGGTTTCATTTGCTCAAAACCTCAGAATCCCGGAGGGAGAGTTTGGAAACTCGCTCGCCCATTTCCGTTTCTGCTCTCGTCGTTTTGAATCCGGCAAAGTAGAAACGCTCTCCGACGAGGTTGATGCCAGTCAGGTATAATCAAATTTGAAACTTCGTCATTCATTATATGAATGTTGGTTCAGTTATGAACAATGGTTCAGTGATGATTGTGATGTTATTTTTTTTGTTCATTTATTTTTTTTGCTGGTGAATTTATCAATCAGTATCACAAGATAGCCCTTTTTTGTTTCAGTTTTGTGCAATCTGCTTTCTACAGCATTTAGGTATTTTTAGCTTTTAGTCTGGCGAAATGGTGTTGCAGCATATCTTATGGTGTACTGATCAATTTAGGAGTTGTTCTTATGTCTGAAAGATGTAATTTTATAGCTCATGGGCATCTTTGACGAATTAGCTTTCCATATGAGAGTTAAACGTGTACGTGGGGGTCATGAAGACTTGCTTTGAGTGCAAATGCGAATGCATAAGGGTGTGGAGATGTGTTTTATGCAGCTTTGCTCAAATAAAGATTCCAATGTTTTGGCAGGTTTTGGATTTACCAGAAGGGAAGGTCAAATTTACTCCTGAAATGAGGTTCATATCTGAGTCGACTAAGGAGCGGGAGTCCTGTTATCGGGTCCTTGATGACAATGGGAAGCAAATTATGTCCAGCAATTATGCTGAGGTAGTAGACCTCCTCCCGTTTGCAATAGGGGTTTCAGTTATCCTTTAGTGAACATAAATATATCCTATAGGAGCCTTATGACCTGTGCACTACCAATTCAATTAGGTCAGCCGGGAAGTTGCTGTAAAAATGTACACAGACATGGTGATGCTTCAAACTATGGACACCATTTTCTATGAAGCACAGAGGCAAGGAAGAATTTCCTTTTATCTGACTACAGTTGGTGAAGAAGCCATTAATATTGCATCTGCTGCAGCGCTCAAATTTGATGACGTTGTCCTTCCTCAGGTTCCATTACTTATGCTCATACAATCACTTTCTGTAATATTCTTTGTGGCCGTATATGCACGCCCCCCACCCCATCCTACTCAATAAGATCTCAATTCCCTTTGCCTTATCAGATCTTTCAGTAGTTTTGCATGAGATGTGATGAGATTGATTTGAGAAAAGGTTTTCTTTAACTTTCATGCAGTACAGGGAGCCAGGAGTTTTAATATGGCGTGGTTTCACTGCACAAGAATTTGCAAACCAGTGTTTCAGTAACAAAGCTGATTATGGGAAAGGCAGGCAGATGCCAATCCATTATGGGTCTAACAAGCACAATTACATCACTGTATCATCACCCATAGCGTAAGATACAAGTATTTTCTTTAGGAGCTATGTAGAACAGTTTTAAGTCTTTTACTAAAATCATTAGAATCACACAACAAAATAATTAATTTGCTTTGTAGTACACAACTTCCACAGGCTGTTGGTGTTGCTTATTCTCTAAAAATGGACAGAAAAGATGCATGTGTGGTCACATATATTGGTGAAGGTGGCACAAGCGAGGTAAAATACAAAATACCAGTATATTTTAACCTAAATACCTGCACATCCTGTTTTCTATATTGCTTAGGCAAAAATATGTAAAGGAGTGAACATATCAAGTCCTTGGATATTCCTTAGTAAATGATGCATTTATCCCATTGCTAGCCTAGTATGCTACCCACAAACAGGTACTAAGTAGATTACATGTATCCTTCCGTAAATTCTTGATGTAGTTAGCATCTACTTATTCCATAGTCTAGCTAGACAATTGATGAATCTTTCTGATGAGATCCATTCAATTAACAGGCCCTTGAGTTTAAAGACTGTTGTTTATGGTTGATTTCTTCCTAATAAGTTTAATAATATTAGGGTGACTTCCATGCTGCTCTAAATTTTGCGGCTGTTACGGAGGCTCCAGTTATATTCATTTGTCGGAACAACGGATGGGCTATCAGTACACCTACTTCAGACCAGTTTCGGAGTTACTTTTCCTCTCTGCATGTTTTTTTTACAATTTCAACCCAGAGACATTCTCTTGATGACAAGAAGCAAGCAGTATTTTCTCATTTTTGGGATGGTATCTATTGACAGGTGATGGTGTTGTTGTCAAAGGTCGGGCTTATGGAATCCGAAGTATCCGAGTAGATGGGAATGATGCACTTGCCATGTATAGTGCAGTTTATGCTGCACGTGAAATGGCAATCAGTGAACAGAGACCAATCTTAATAGAGGTAAGAAAAGGTCTTTTGTTATGCTGATTTTCCTGTTCATCTGTTTGGCATATTGATAGATCCCACTCTAAGTTTTGATCTTTTCCATTGGCAGGCATTAACATATCGAGTTGGACACCATTCCACATCAGATGATTCAACCAAGTATCGGCCAGTTAATGAGATTGAACGGTGGAAAGTGGAACGAGACCCAGTAACTAGATTTAGAAAATGGATTGAAGGAAATGGTTGGTGGAGTGGTGAGGCAGAGAAAGAGGCTAGAAACAGTGCAAGAAAACAGGTGATTCATTCTATGCTATCTAAAGAAAATTGAGTACAACAAACTAAAATGTGTTAGTTCACCATGTTCTTTCCATTTTAATACCACCTTTCAGTGATGCCACAGTTAAGGCACTGCCTTCATGTAGGAATGACCAGTTCTATGCTAACAGTCAAGAGAATAATTTTCATTAGGGATTTCTTTCATGAAAAGACTAAACTCAAAGTAAGAACTGGAGAGAAATCAAGACACTGTCACTTATTCTGCGCAGGTTGAATAATGATGAATATAAAATGCTGCTGTTAAATTGAATTTATACAAGCTAAAGAAAGAGAACACCTTGTGACATATGTTTAGGCCAATCTAGAGAATCCTTTGCTGTGTTTATATTCTTTGGTGTTTGCTCTTTCGTATATTTTGTTCACCAGAAACCATAATATTGCTTGTATGAGTTGTAGTTTTGTCTGCTTTCGACTTTAGAAATAGAAGGTTTCTATCTAAGGAAACATACTTTTGACAACAGATTTTGATCGTTTACGTTCATATGATAATGATCCAAAGTTAGAATTGCTCGCAAGAATTTGAACCTCTCTCACTCATCATACCTGTGTCGCAGATGTTACATGCAATCCAAGAAGCTGAGAAAGTTGAGAAGCCACCAGTCGCTGCCATTTTCACAGATGTATATGATTGTCTTCCTTCCAATCTTGTTGAGCAGGAGAAACGGCTAAGAGAGACAATTCAGAGACACCCCCAGGATTACCCATCTGATGTTCCTGTGTAAAGTTATTCCACTGTACATAGGTGGAAGTATACATAGCTCTTTGATAAAATATTTACCCATTATTCCGTTACACTTTGAATTTGGACCACTACTTTGGTTTTCTTTTTTTTTTTTGGCCAGTAGGAAACATTCAAAAAGGCTAAATATAGCTAGGCCTCATCAAAAAGCCCGCGGATCAAGTGGGCCGATGGAGGCCCGCCGGCCCGGAGGGCCAAAAGCCCGGCCCGGCCCGTCAAAAAGCCCGCAAAAGCCCGCCTCGGTGGGCCGATAGTGTCACGCCCCAAATTTTTAGAATAACAATTCCAAAATCCGAAACATGAATATACTACAACACAAAATAATCATCCTGAAAATTTTTCTTTTCTTAACATACTCACCACACAGAATAACATCAAACCGAATTTAGTCTCGGTTAATTATTACAACTCAAATCCAAATGTAATGTAAAGCTCTAAATGAGCATACACACACATCACGACTAAATAAATAACATGACTGCTGTAACACCTAAGCAGCCCGGTCACCTCCCTGATTATCCCGACCTGCAGGAATATCCGCTACACCATTGAATAGTGTACCGGGATTGCAACAACACAAAACCCGGTAAGCTTATGAAAGCTTGTATGAGTAAAAGAATGAACTGTTGCTTAATTTAATCTCATTTATTTCCACACACAGCAACACTCAAATATTTCCACATATGCAAATAATAACAATCTCAATCCAACACCAATTCAATACATCAAGACAACCCAACTCACACTTTCCCCATAACTCTCATCATCGTATTTATAAAAATACGGTATTTGACAGACTAGAGCTCTAACTGAATCGTAGCCCGTCACCTGGCCTAGGTTATGGCATCCGACATATTTATCAATTATTGTATTTCATCAATATGTATACCTATATACATATTTAGAACGTCCAATAATTCCACATACTCAACCAATCGTATCCCATCATCCACACTAGGATTAGAGCGTCCGATTACTCACACCAGTCATTACATCGACCCTAAACCCATAAATGAACACAACATATAATTTCACATACTGAAATCAACCCAACCAAGATACATCATATTATTATGGTATTACACCATCGAAATAAAATCAACTCATCAATTCCACTCAATCAAATCACCAATCAAATAAACCACTCATCAATATATATTTTCCACGTAAATATATATATACGTAATCATCCACTCAGGAATGACCACTAATACCATCTATAGTTCACACAAGAAAATTACGAAATTCATTTGTATAGTTAAAATTCATTTTACTTACCTATGGACCGTGGTGATTCAAGTCCATGAAATTTTAAAACAAATATTTAATCCGCAAATATTTTTCACACAATTACCAAAATAAATAAATTAAAATGTTCGGTTCGTAATATGAACCACGTGAGTTTTACTCACCTCGAAACTCCCGCTGCGTCTTCAATATAATTATAAATTATAATTTATAATTAACGCCGCTAGCCCACGAAATTAAAATCCGTCAATCACCTAATCAAATGTGATTCGAATTTAGCCAACAATTTCAACTCATAAATTAACCACTAATTAACGGTCAGATTCTAATTTACATTAAAATCCGACGAGCGGTTTCTCACGAATCGCTCCCCTAATTACCGTTTTTCACATATACGAAGATCCAACGGTCGGATCTTCGCCCATGACCACACAAAGCCTCTGGGACAGTCATATGATCATCATAACAAATTTACAAGTTCATCCAACGGTCAAAATTTCACAGATCAAAAATCTAACGATCGAAATCGATCGAAATCACAAAATTCATAACTAATTCATACGATATCCAAAAAATGCGTATAATACGCCGAAATGATCGTATCGAAACATAGAATCATAAAATGAACAGAAACCAAATTTTAGACCTCCGGAGGTGGCCGGAAAAGGCCGCCGGAGTTAGGGACAGAGCCGCCACCGACCACCACCAATGGTGTCGGGGCCGATCTTGTCCCCTTCGTTTCATCATTCTGAGCAACTTTCATAACTAGCACAAGACCTAAAAATGAACGGAAAGCGTCGAAATTACCGATTTACAGTCGGTGGCCGGAAAAAATGCAGAAACCGGTGAGCTTGAAAACCGACGTGAAAACTGCAACCTCAGGCCCCGATCCCTTCAGGAAACTTGTTCAGAACTTCCTTGCGAACTCAACAAGCTTGGAATCACAAGAAACGATCGTGTATAGCTCGAGATATCTTGATCGAAAGTTTCGGTATTTCGATCCGTTCGGGTCGAGCTCCGACGAACGTGAAAACGTTCGACCCAGTTCCGGTCCTTCTTGGTGCTTGTAGAGGAAGTTGAGGCGAGCTCAATGAAGCAAGAATCAAGTGAAATGATGGAGTGTAGCTCGAGATATCGAGATCGAACCGAAAATGGACGTTTTCGGTTCGGGCTTCGCCGCCGCCGCCACGGAAGACTGCCGCCGTGTGAGACTGCCTCCGGGAGCTAGAGCAGCTCGAGATGAACGCCTGGGACTTGGTTTGAGGTCGAGAGGTGGTCTGTGGAGGGAGAACAATTAAGGAGAAGTTTTCCTCCCCTTTCGGCCGTGAGCGTCGGTGAGAGAGAGAAAAAACCCAGTTTTTTCTGAAACTGGAAGAGGAAGAAGAAGAAGAAAAAAAAGAAGAAAGAGGAACCGGTAGGGAAAAATTTAGGGTTTGCAAAAATTTTTCTATATATACAAGTTTCGGAAAACTTCGAAATTCGATAACTAATTCAGAAAAAATCCGATCTTCGTGTTCCGCATGTGCACGGACTCGTATCGACGAGCTCTACAACTTTCATGAAGGAAGTTTCTCCAAATTTCGTACGTAGAAAAAGTCGATTTCTCAAACCGAGTATTTCGAGCTTTTCGTTAAAATAAACGTTTCGAAACTTTGATAATTGTAAAAATGAATGATTATCGAACATAAATCGTGAAATCGTATAATAATCATTCGATACAATAATTCGAAATAAAAAAGGAATTTGCGGGTATTACAATCTACCCCCCTTAAAGGAATTTCGTCCCGAAATTCAAGTACTCATTTCCCCAAAAAGCTGTGGATACCTCGTCCTCATGTCAGATTCTAACTCCCATGATGCATCACCCTCATCATGATGACTCCACAACACCTTCACGAGATCAACCTCTTTCCTACGAAGTTTCTTTGTTGACCTATCCAAGATACGAACAGGTTCAACTACAAACGTCACATCCGGGTTCACTTCGATCGTACCGTGGTCAATCACGTGAGACTCATCTCGAACATACTTCCTGAGCAGAGACACATGGAAAACGTTGTGCACACCCGACATGCTAACAGGTAAAGCAAGACGATATGCTAAGTTACCAACCCTTTCTAGAATCTCAAAGGGTCCAACATACCTCGGTGCGAGTTTTCCCTTCTTGCCAAATCTCACTACACCTTTCATTGGTGAGACTTTCAAGAACACAAGATCACCTGTCTCAAACTCCAACGGTCTCCTCTTCAAGTCAGCATAACTCTTCTGTCTACTCTGTGCAGTTCGGATTCTGTCCCGAATAGTAGTGACCTTCTCTGTAGTCTCCTGTACAATCTCAGGTCCAATGAGCCCTTTATCCCCTGCTTCCGCCCAACAGATAGGAGTTCTACATGGCCTACCATAAAGAGCCTCATATGGAGCCATACCGATACTAGAGTGATAGCTGTTGTTGTAGGCAAACTCTACCAATGGCAGATGATCCGCCCAACTACCCTTAAAGTCCAGAACACAAGCTCTGAGCATGTCCTCCATCACCTGATTCACTCTCTCGGTCTGTCCATCTGTTTGTGGGTGAAATGCAGTGCTCATAGCAAGAGACGTACCAAATGCCTTGTGGAACCTACGCCAGAATTCCGATGTGAAACGAGCATCACGATCTGATACAATCGTCACAGGCACTCCATGAAGCCTCACTATCTCGTTCACATATAACTTACACAATGCATCACCTGAGTACGTTTTTGCCACCGGAAGGAAGTGTGCTGATTTAGTCAACCGGTCAACAATCACCCAAATCGAGTCATAACTTTGCCTGGATCTGGGCAATCCAGTCACAAAGTCCATAGAGATGTCTTCCCATTTCCACACAGGAATCGATAAGGGGTTCAGCATTCCTGCTGGTCTCTGATGCTCTGCCTTCACCTGTTGACAGGTAAGACACTTCGATACGTGTTCCGCCACATCCCTCTTCATACCATACCACCAAAACTGCCTTCGTAGATCCATATACATTTTAGTACCTCCTGGATGTATAGTATATCGAGACCTATGTGCTTCCCGCATGATCTCCTCCCTGAGGTTATCAACACTCGGTACGTACAATCTCCCTCGAAATCTCAACCCTCTATCAGCCCCAATCATCCACTCAGAAGGACCCTCCACATCCGGGTCAACAGAAATCTCAGAAATCCTCGCCTGGGCAAACTCATCAAGTGTCTGACCCTGAATGATCCTGGAGATCAAGGTGGGCTGTAAGGTGATACTACCGAGAAAGATTCCCTGTCCTGCTCCTGCGGGCATAAGGTCGAACTCAGATGCAGCTTCTAACATGCGCCACTCCTGTACCATAATCGATGCCATGATTACCCGCGGTTTCCTACTCAAAGCATCCGCCACCACATTCGCCTTTCCGGGATGATACTCCAAGGTGAAATCATAGTCCTTAATGAGCTCCATCCATCTCCTCTGCCTCATGTTCAATTCCTTCTGGGAGAATAGATACTTCAAACTCTTGTGATCAGAAAAGAGTTCGAATTTCTCACCGTAAAGATAGTGTCTCCAAATCTTCAAGGCAAACACCACAGCTGCTAGCTCTAGATCATGAGTAGGGTAATTCCGCTCATGTACCTTCAACTGTCTAGAACCATAAGCAACAACACTACCATTCTGCATTAACACACACCCCAAACCCTGATGAGATGCATCGCTGTAAATGACTAATCCACCACCACTAGTAGGAATAGTCAACACCGGAGCTGTAGTCAATCTAGTCTTCAGCTCAATGAAAGCCTTCTCACACTCATCCGACCATACGAACTGAGTGTCCTTCCTGGTCAATTTGGTCAAAGCCGAAGCAATACCAGAAAATCCTTCAATGAAGCGCCTGTAATAACCGGCCAATCCAAGGAAGCTACGGATTTCTGTAACCGTAGTAGGGCGACTCCAACTCATCACTGCTTCAACCTTTGAAGGATCCACAGAAACTCCATCCTTCGAGACCACATGACCAAGGAACTTGACTTCACTCTGCCAGAAGTCGCATTTCTCGAACTTGGCAAATAGTTTCTGCTCCCTCAATGTCTGCAGCACTATCCGCAGATGTCTCTCATGCTCCGCTGACGACCTTGAATATATCAATATGTCATCAACGAACACTACCACGAACTGATCCAAGTAAGGACTGAACGTACGGTTCATCAAATCCATAAATGCTGCGGGGGCATTCGTGAGACCAAAAGGCATGACAAGAAACTCAAAATGTCCATACCTGGTCCTGAACGCCGTCTTTGGAATATCTTCCTCCTTCACCCTCAACTGGTGATATCCAGACCTCAAGTCAATCTTCGAGAACACAGTAGCTTCTCTAAGCTGATCAAACAAGTCATCAATCCGAGGTAAAGGGTACCTATTCTTGATGGTCACCTTGTTCAACTGTCGATAATCCACACATAGACGAAGTGAACTATCCTTCTTCCTCACAAACAACACTGGTGCACCCCAAGGAGACACACTTGCCTGAATGAACCCTTGTGCAAGTAAGCCCTCAATCTGCACCTTCAACTCCTGGAGTTCAGCTGGAGCCATTCGATAGGGTGCTTTCGACACAGGTGAAGTACCTGGTATCACATCAATGGAGAAGTCCATTACCCTTTTCGGGGGTAACCCAGGGATCTCCTGAAACACGTCTTCATACTCTGAAACTACAGGAATCCCTGTAATCTTCGAAGTACTACTCCCTGATTCAATATGGGCCAGAATTCCTATCCTCATGGTGATGTCAGACTTCAGGCAACGGTAATGAAACACCGGTTGTCCCGGAACATGGAAGGACACAATCATCCTAAAGCAATCAATAACAGCATGGTTCGGGCTCAACCAATCCATTCCCAAAATCACATCATACGTGTGATCCGGAATCACAATCAAAGATGCAGAGAACTCTCTGCCACCAATCCCAATAGGGCAATCATCACAAAGCATGCTAAGCTCAAGAGACACACCGAGAGGTGATGTAACACACAATGATCTAGTCAGAGGCATAGCAATCAAACCCAAAACATCCACAACCGAACTAGATATGAAAGAGTGTGAGGCTCCTGTATCAAACAGTACTCTAGCAAGAAAGTGATAAACAGATAAGGTACCTTCCACTCCCGTGCCTGCCTGACCGATGGCAAAGACCCTAGCATGAGCAGGTGGTAACTGCCTCTGCTGGTTACCCTGCACTCTACCCTGAATCCGAGGACACTCCCTAGCCTGATGCCCTGCTTGTCCACAACTGTAGCATAACCTACCCCGTGGCTTCGTGCACGCACGAGAGATGTGGCCTGGCTCGCCACAGTTAAAGCACTTCACTGGAGCTGCTGGTGCTATCTGCCTGATAGGCATAGCCTGAACAGGAGGAGCTACTGCTGCCCTAGCTGGAGCCTGATGCTGAAACTGAGTCCTCTGTCTCTTCCAGAACCCACCCCTGAAGTCTCTAGCTCTACTGCTCCCTGCTATGGCCTTCCCCTTGCCCTGGAAGTCTCTCTCAGCAGACTCCTTCTCTCTACGAATCAGGTTCTGCTGCTCAATGATCTGTGCCTTAGCCAAGATCTCTCTCTTGGTTTTCAGCTCCAAGATAGCTACATCACGCTCAATCGAAGGACTCAACCCTCTCTGAAACTTCTTGGCTAAGTCCTCATCCTCCATCTGCCTCACATACTTGTACAATCTGGAGAACTCCGCATCATACTCAATTACGGTCATCTTCCCCTGTACAAGTGCAAGGAACTCTCGCTCCAACCTCTCCTTCACTGCTGGTGGAAAGTACTTCTCCCTGAACAGCCTCTCAAAGCCGTCCCATGTCAAGGTAGACACCTCAATGCTCCTCTGAGTGACGTTCCACCACACCCTAGCCTCATCCTTCAGCATGAAAGCGGCTAGCTTCCTCTTATCGGTCTCAGTGCAATCAAGCAGATCGAAATAAGTCTGCAAATCTTCTATCCAACGATCCGCCACCATATAGTCTGTGCCTCCTCCAAACTTGGTTGCTCCCAAGCGAGTAATTTCCCTTGCTAGCATCAGCAAGCGAGCAGGATTATCAACCACAGCTACAGGAGGAATAGGCTGATCCTCATATGGTGCATCTTCCTCCGACTCGAATACTTCTTCGACTGGAGGGGCCCTACCCCTTCCTCGGCCTCTACCCCTGCCACGAGGTCTACCTCTACCCCGACCTCTGGCCTCGTTTCCCTCAATCTCCATTACCTAATAAGCATGATATACTTGGTTAATACACGCATAACACTTAAACAAAACATAAGTCAAATGCAAGTCCATATTAACCAAGTACTGATCATACATAACGATGCTTAAGTTTCCTAAAAGTACTAACGTTCCTAGCCAACCTAACGCACTCACATACCCAATGACATTGTCAATACCGAAGAGCACACGATGGGGATCCGCTGCAGACGGGCCATCACTCGGTAAGTATTGACATATCACCAAATATGTACCTTACGCTCTGATACCAAACTGTCACGCCCCAAATTTTTAGAATAACAATTCCAAAATCCGAAACATGAATATACTACAACACAAAATAATCATCCTGAAAATTTTTCTTTTCTTAACATACTCACCACACAGAATAACATCAAACCGAATTTAGTCTCGGTTAATTATTACAACTCAAATCCAAATGTAATGTAAAGCTCTAAATGAGCATACACACACATCACGACTAAATAAATAACATGACTGCTGTAACACCTAAGCAGCCCGGTCACCTCCCTGATTATCCCGACCTGCAGGAATATCCGCTACACCATTGAATAGTGTACCGGGATTGCAACAACACAAAACCCGGTAAGCTTATGAAAGCTTGTATGAGTAAAAGAATGAACTGTTGCTTAATTTAATCTCATTTATTTCCACACACAGCAACACTCAAATATTTCCACATATGCAAATAATAACAATCTCAATCCAACACCAATTCAATACATCAAGACAACCCAACTCACACTTTCCCCATAACTCTCATCATCGTATTTATAAAAATACGGTATTTGACAGACTAGAGCTCTAACTGAATCGTAGCCCGTCACCTGGCCTAGGTTATGGCATCCGACATATTTATCAATTATTGTATTTCATCAATATGTATACCTATATACATATTTAGAACGTCCAATAATTCCACATACTCAACCAATCGTATCCCATCATCCACACTAGGATTAGAGCGTCCGATTACTCACACCAGTCATTACATCGACCCTAAACCCATAAATGAACACAACATATAATTTCACATACTGAAATCAACCCAACCAAGATACATCATATTATTATGGTATTACACCATCGAAATAAAATCAACTCATCAATTCCACTCAATCAAATCACCAATCAAATAAACCACTCATCAATATATATTTTCCACGTAAATATATATATACGTAATCATCCACTCAGGAATGACCACTAATACCATCTATAGTTCACACAAGAAAATTACGAAATTCATTTGTATAGTTAAAATTCATTTTACTTACCTATGGACCGTGGTGATTCAAGTCCATGAAATTTTAAAACAAATATTTAATCCGCAAATATTTTTCACACAATTACCAAAATAAATAAATTAAAATGTTCGGTTCGTAATATGAACCACGTGAGTTTTACTCACCTCGAAACTCCCGCTGCGTCTTCAATATAATTATAAATTATAATTTATAATTAACGCCGCTAGCCCACGAAATTAAAATCCGTCAATCACCTAATCAAATGTGATTCGAATTTAGCCAACAATTTCAACTCATAAATTAACCACTAATTAACGGTCAGATTCTAATTTACATTAAAATCCGACGAGCGGTTTCTCACGAATCGCTCCCCTAATTACCGTTTTTCACATATACGAAGATCCAACGGTCGGATCTTCGCCCATGACCACACAAAGCCTCTGGGACAGTCATATGATCATCATAACAAATTTACAAGTTCATCCAACGGTCAAAATTTCACAGATCAAAAATCTAACGATCGAAATCGATCGAAATCACAAAATTCATAACTAATTCATACGATATCCAAAAAATGCGTATAATACGCCGAAATGATCGTATCGAAACATAGAATCATAAAATGAACAGAAACCAAATTTTAGACCTCCGGAGGTGGCCGGAAAAGGCCGCCGGAGTTAGGGACAGAGCCGCCACCGACCACCACCAATGGTGTCGGGGCCGATCTTGTCCCCTTCGTTTCATCATTCTGAGCAACTTTCATAACTAGCACAAGACCTAAAAATGAACGGAAAGCGTCGAAATTACCGATTTACAGTCGGTGGCCGGAAAAAATGCAGAAACCGGTGAGCTTGAAAACCGACGTGAAAACTGCAACCTCAGGCCCCGATCCCTTCAGGAAACTTGTTCAGAACTTCCTTGCGAACTCAACAAGCTTGGAATCACAAGAAACGATCGTGTATAGCTCGAGATATCTTGATCGAAAGTTTCGGTATTTCGATCCGTTCGGGTCGAGCTCCGACGAACGTGAAAACGTTCGACCCAGTTCCGGTCCTTCTTGGTGCTTGTAGAGGAAGTTGAGGCGAGCTCAATGAAGCAAGAATCAAGTGAAATGATGGAGTGTAGCTCGAGATATCGAGATCGAACCGAAAATGGACGTTTTCGGTTCGGGCTTCGCCGCCGCCGCCACGGAAGACTGCCGCCGTGTGAGACTGCCTCCGGGAGCTAGAGCAGCTCGAGATGAACGCCTGGGACTTGGTTTGAGGTCGAGAGGTGGTCTGTGGAGGGAGAACAATTAAGGAGAAGTTTTCCTCCCCTTTCGGCCGTGAGCGTCGGTGAGAGAGAGAAAAAACCCAGTTTTTTCTGAAACTGGAAGAGGAAGAAGAAGAAGAAAAAAAAGAAGAAAGAGGAACCGGTAGGGAAAAATTTAGGGTTTGCAAAAATTTTTCTATATATACAAGTTTCGGAAAACTTCGAAATTCGATAACTAATTCAGAAAAAATCCGATCTTCGTGTTCCGCATGTGCACGGACTCGTATCGACGAGCTCTACAACTTTCATGAAGGAAGTTTCTCCAAATTTCGTACGTAGAAAAAGTCGATTTCTCAAACCGAGTATTTCGAGCTTTTCGTTAAAATAAACGTTTCGAAACTTTGATAATTGTAAAAATGAATGATTATCGAACATAAATCGTGAAATCGTATAATAATCATTCGATACAATAATTCGAAATAAAAAAGGAATTTGCGGGTATTACAGATAGAGGCCCGCTAAAAAGCTCGGAAAAACCCGGCCCGGCCCATAGGCCCGGCCCGGCCCGTAAAAACCCGTAAACTATTTTTTATATATTATATATATTTGTGTGTGTTTGTGAATATATATATTAATATATATGTGTATGTGTGTATGTTTATATATATATATATATACACACACACATATATATATATATATAATAGATATGTGTGTGTGCTTATATATATATATATATATATATATATATATAGAGAGAGAGATATATATATATATATAGATATGTGTGTGCACTGTGTGTGTGTTTATATATATATATATATATATATAGATATAGATGTGTGTATGTGTGTGTTTATATTTATATATATGTGTGTGTGTGTGGAAATTCTCATATTTTTATAGAAAATATGTGTATATATATTCTAAAAAACAAGTGACAACGGTTGATCAATTAGATAGGATTTGAAAATATAATGAAATTAGCTAATTTACCACACTCATAATTTGTTGTAATAATCACATCCAAATGTCGGTTTTTTCATTTTATTTGAATTTATAGAGGTTGCTCTTTGGAGTGTATGATATATAAATATAGGTTTATAATAGTAACTAAGTTTGACCTAGTTGATCAAATTCGAAACGAGAACTAAATTGGCTGGATTTTTTACAGCCACTATAAAACATTACAATCTCTCCATCGAACGGTTGGTTACTCCAAATTCATCTTCCACTTCATGGTTGCTTTAGAATGGACATCAATAATTTTAAATGCAATGTACAAGTCATATAACTTTAGGTGACAAATTGATATAGGCCAACGTCTTTGTAATAAAATTGAAATTTTTATCTTATGTACACGTACATCCATCGATAGGATATTTACAGATATGATGTGAAAAAATAAGCATGTTTTGCGGTTATCAAGCCATCGGTCAATCAAGAAAACATACAAGCGACTACGGTTGACCAATCCGATCGGGTTTGAAACTATGGTGAAATTGACTAAATTTTTAACCACACTCATAATTTATTGTAATAATCACATCCAACGGTCAGTTTTCCCATTTTCTTTGAATTGATAGAGGTTGCTCTTTGGAGTGTGTGATATATAAATATAGGTTTATAAGAGTAACTAGGTTTGACCTAGTTGATCGAATTCGAAACGAGAACCAAATTGGCTTTATTTTTTACAACCACCATAAAATATTACAATCTCTCTATCAAACGGTTGGTTTTTCCAAATTCATTTTCCACTTCATGGTTGTTTTAGAATGAACCTTAACAATTTAAATGTAATGTATAAGTCATACAACTTTAAGAGGCAAATTGGTATAGGTCAATGTATTTGTAATTAAAATTGAAATTTTTATCTTATGTTCATGCACATCTATCAATGAAATATTTACAAACGTGATGTAAAAAAATAAGCAAGTTTTGCGGTCATCACGCCATCGGTCAATCAAGAAAGCATACAAGCGACTACGGTTGACCAATCCGATTGGGTTTGAAACTATGGTGAAATTGACTAAATTTTTAACCACACTCATAATTTATTGTAATAATCAAATCCAACGGTCGGTTTTCCCATTTTCTTTGAATTGATAGATGTTTCTCTTTGGGGTGTGTGATATATAAATATAGGTTTATAAGAGTAAGTAGGTTTGACCTAGTTGATCGAATTCGAAACGAAAACCAAATTAGCTGGATTTTTTACAACCACCATAAAATATTACAGTCTCTCTATCAAATGGTTGGTTTTTTCAAATTCATTTTCCACTTCATGTTTGCTTTAGAATGAACCTCAACAATTTAAATGCAATGTACAAGTCATACAACTTTAAGAGGCAAATTGGTATTGGTCAATGTATTTGTAATTAAAATTGAAATTTTTATCTTATGTCCACTCACATCCTTCGATGAAATATTTACAAACGTGATGTAAAAAAATAAACAATTTTTGCGGTTATCACGCCATCAGTCAACCAAGAAAACATGCAAGTGATTACGGTTGACTAATCCGATTGAGTTCGAAACTATGGTGAAATTGACTAAATTTTTAACCACACGTATAATTTATTTTAATAATCACATCCAACGGTCATTTTTCTCATTTTCTTTGAATTGCTATATGTTGCTCTTTGGAGTGTATGATGTATAAATATAAATTTATAAAAAATTAGTGTATTTAAAAATTTAATTATCAATAAATTAGTATCTATATATAAATATAGATTTTTTTTTGGTACAATATAGATCTATTATCTTTGGTTGTATTTGATCATTATCCAATGAATTTCCAAAGCTTGATTAAAAAAAAAAATATTTGTGTCTTTAAATATTTATTTATAAATAAAGCCCGCAAGGCCCGGCCCGAAAAAGCCCGCAAGGCCCGCTTTATTTGGACGGGCTTGGATCCTTCGATTTTTAATAAAGCCCGGCCCGTCATTATTAAAAAATTTAGCAAGACCCGGCCCGTTGACGACCCCTAAATATAGCATATGCTTAGAGCATCTCCCATGGTAGGCTAAAAGCCAAATGGTTTTAGCCTACCAAAAACAGAATATTCCCTATAATATGCTTTTTTAACCTATCAACAAAAAGCATTGCTGTCACCGTAAGCCAAATTCTGTATGCCAAAAATCAAATATCATCACATCCAATAGCTATAATTTTAGTATTTCACATTCTAGTACTCTTTTTCCCAACTCAGAGTATATTTCCGAGTATGGTTTTGACGAGTCTATCAATAAAACTAGTCGTTTTAGTTAAATGAAAATAAGTATATCATAAAAATTAATGATTACACATTTATTTTAAAAATTCTAAACATATCAAATATTTGGTTCATATTGAAAATCTCAATAAGATATTTACAATGATGTAATTTTAATATTTAGTAACATTATAAATAACCCATGTATATAGGAAAAATAATTTTTCTTAAATGTAAAATTCATGTTCTTAAAGAAACAAAAAAAAAAAAAAATTCAGTAGGGCCCACCATTTGGCTTACCAAATTCCAAATTTGGCCTAGCAAATTTGAGCCCAAATTTGGCCTAGCAAATTTGAGAAGGCCAAATTTTTTTCTTGGTCCATGGGAAATAGCAAATGGGATTATAGCCTATGGTGGGAGATGCCCTTACAACCAAAACCTAAAAGATTATGATACAAAGTAGCATTAGAAACTGAAAGACGAAACTAGTAGTTCCCAACTTACAACATTTTGATTATGTCCGACATTTATGACTGCATCAGCGAGAAAGTTTGCTTCTATCCAAATGTGTTTATAACTAATGTGCTGGAATTGAGAAGAGAGCTTCAGAATATCTTGGAGAGTTGGAGTAGTTTTCTAATTCTCCATGGATGCAAAATTTTATTGTTTATGCTGTCTATTAATATTTTAGAATTGAGATCGTCTATAGCATATTAATGTACTGATACATGAAGTAGACTAGTTTGATACATAGGTAGACTAGCTGGAGACAGAAATAAACTAATTGAAATCAAGTCAACCTAAATTTACTTATGCATGAAGTCGTTGTATACAAAAATAGAGATAAGTCAAGTCTAACATAATTTACTTATATATAAAGTCAATCTATTTCTACATCGAGCTAAACTACTTATTACATCGGTACATTATCGAGCTAAACTACTTATTACATCGGTACATTATCGAGCTAAACTACTTATTACATCGGTACATAATGTACTGTAGAATTTTACTTTAGCATCATCTTCAACTCGGATAAATTTGTAACGGTGAATTAGACCTGCAAGAATTCCTGCTCTAAGGGCTTGAGTTTCATTGACAAATATGTTTTTTAGAGGCTAGAATTGGTTTACCATAATCATCTCTAATAACAAAACCTGAAGTAGCCTTATGATCTTCCTTAACTGACCCATCAGGAGTTTAGTTTTACATAATTGCAAGAAGGAGGGATCCCATCCAATAAGGTTCTGAGCCTTTTTTGCGCTTACTTCTTGAAAAAGATTCATTATGATCAACCGTTTCAAGTCCAAGATGGGTTCTTTGGGTTTGATCCATTTCAGCTCTTGGAGTTCATCTTTCACTCGGAAATCTCCGGTTCTGGTTCCTTTTCCGGTTTCATTTGCTCAAAACCTCAGAATCCCGGAGGGAGAGTTTGGAAACTCGCTCGCCCATTTCCGTTTCTGCTCTCGTCGTTTTGAATCCGGCAAAGTAGAAACGCTCTCCGACGAGGTTGATGCCAGTCAGGTATAATCAAATTTGAAACTTCGTCATTCATTATATGAATGTTGGTTCAGTTATGAACAATGGTTCAGTGATGATTGTGATGTTATTTTTTTTGTTCATTTATTTTTTTTGCTGGTGAATTTATCAATCAGTATCACAAGATAGCCCTTTTTTGTTTCAGTTTTGTGCAATCTGCTTTCTACAGCATTTAGGTATTTTTAGCTTTTAGTCTGGCGAAATGGTGTTGCAGCATATCTTATGGTGTACTGATCAATTTAGGAGTTGTTCTTATGTCTGAAAGATGTAATTTTATAGCTCATGGGCATCTTTGACGAATTAGCTTTCCATATGAGAGTTAAACGTGTACGTGGGGGTCATGAAGACTTGCTTTGAGTGCAAATGCGAATGCATAAGGGTGTGGAGATGTGTTTTATGCAGCTTTGCTCAAATAAAGATTCCAATGTTTTGGCAGGTTTTGGATTTACCAGAAGGGAAGGTCAAATTTACTCCTGAAATGAGGTTCATATCTGAGTCGACTAAGGAGCGGGAGTCCTGTTATCGGGTCCTTGATGACAATGGGAAGCAAATTATGTCCAGCAATTATGCTGAGGTAGTAGACCTCCTCCCGTTTGCAATAGGGGTTTCAGTTATCCTTTAGTGAACATAAATATATCCTATAGGAGCCTTATGACCTGTGCACTACCAATTCAATTAGGTCAGCCGGGAAGTTGCTGTAAAAATGTACACAGACATGGTGATGCTTCAAACTATGGACACCATTTTCTATGAAGCACAGAGGCAAGGAAGAATTTCCTTTTATCTGACTACAGTTGGTGAAGAAGCCATTAATATTGCATCTGCTGCAGCGCTCAAATTTGATGACGTTGTCCTTCCTCAGGTTCCATTACTTATGCTCATACAATCACTTTCTGTAATATTCTTTGTGGCCGTATATGCACGCCCCCCACCCCATCCTACTCAATAAGATCTCAATTCCCTTTGCCTTATCAGATCTTTCAGTAGTTTTGCATGAGATGTGATGAGATTGATTTGAGAAAAGGTTTTCTTTAACTTTCATGCAGTACAGGGAGCCAGGAGTTTTAATATGGCGTGGTTTCACTGCACAAGAATTTGCAAACCAGTGTTTCAGTAACAAAGCTGATTATGGGAAAGGCAGGCAGATGCCAATCCATTATGGGTCTAACAAGCACAATTACATCACTGTATCATCACCCATAGCGTAAGATACAAGTATTTTCTTTAGGAGCTATGTAGAACAGTTTTAAGTCTTTTACTAAAATCATTAGAATCACACAACAAAATAATTAATTTGCTTTGTAGTACACAACTTCCACAGGCTGTTGGTGTTGCTTATTCTCTAAAAATGGACAGAAAAGATGCATGTGTGGTCACATATATTGGTGAAGGTGGCACAAGCGAGGTAAAATACAAAATACCAGTATATTTTAACCTAAATACCTGCACATCCTGTTTTCTATATTGCTTAGGCAAAAATATGTAAAGGAGTGAACATATCAAGTCCTTGGATATTCCTTAGTAAATGATGCATTTATCCCATTGCTAGCCTAGTATGCTACCCACAAACAGGTACTAAGTAGATTACATGTATCCTTCCGTAAATTCTTGATGTAGTTAGCATCTACTTATTCCATAGTCTAGCTAGACAATTGATGAATCTTTCTGATGAGATCCATTCAATTAACAGGCCCTTGAGTTTAAAGACTGTTGTTTATGGTTGATTTCTTCCTAATAAGTTTAATAATATTAGGGTGACTTCCATGCTGCTCTAAATTTTGCGGCTGTTACGGAGGCTCCAGTTATATTCATTTGTCGGAACAACGGATGGGCTATCAGTACACCTACTTCAGACCAGTTTCGGAGTTACTTTTCCTCTCTGCATGTTTTTTTTACAATTTCAACCCAGAGACATTCTCTTGATGACAAGAAGCAAGCAGTATTTTCTCATTTTTGGGATGGTATCTATTGACAGGTGATGGTGTTGTTGTCAAAGGTCGGGCTTATGGAATCCGAAGTATCCGAGTAGATGGGAATGATGCACTTGCCATGTATAGTGCAGTTTATGCTGCACGTGAAATGGCAATCAGTGAACAGAGACCAATCTTAATAGAGGTAAGAAAAGGTCTTTTGTTATGCTGATTTTCCTGTTCATCTGTTTGGCATATTGATAGATCCCACTCTAAGTTTTGATCTTTTCCATTGGCAGGCATTAACATATCGAGTTGGACACCATTCCACATCAGATGATTCAACCAAGTATCGGCCAGTTAATGAGATTGAACGGTGGAAAGTGGAACGAGACCCAGTAACTAGATTTAGAAAATGGATTGAAGGAAATGGTTGGTGGAGTGGTGAGGCAGAGAAAGAGGCTAGAAACAGTGCAAGAAAACAGGTGATTCATTCTATGCTATCTAAAGAAAATTGAGTACAACAAACTAAAATGTGTTAGTTCACCATGTTCTTTCCATTTTAATACCACCTTTCAGTGATGCCACAGTTAAGGCACTGCCTTCATGTAGGAATGACCAGTTCTATGCTAACAGTCAAGAGAATAATTTTCATTAGGGATTTCTTTCATGAAAAGACTAAACTCAAAGTAAGAACTGGAGAGAAATCAAGACAGTCACTTATTCTGCGCAGGTTGAATAATGATGAATATAAAATGCTGCTGTTAAATTGAATTTATACAAGCTAAAGAAAGAGAACACCTTGTGACATATGTTTAGGCCAATCTAGAGAATCCTTTACTGTGTTTATATTCTTTGGTGTTTGCTCTTTCGTATATTTTGTTCACCAGAAACCATAATATTGCTTGTATGAGTTGTAGTTTTGTCTGCTTTCGACTTTAGAAATAGAAGGTTTCTATCTAAGGAAACATACTTTTGACAACAGATTTTGATCGTTTACGTTCATATGATAATGATCCAAAGTTAGAATTGCTCGCAAGAATTTGAACCTCTCTCACTCATCATACCTGTGTCGCAGATGTTACATGCAATCCAAGAAGCTGAGAAAGTTGAGAAGCCACCAGTCGCTGCCATGTTCACAGATGTATATGATTGTCTTCCTTCCAATCTTGTTGAGCAGGAGAAACGGCTAAGAGAGACAATTCAGAGACACCCCCAGGATTACCCATCTGATGTTCCTGTGTAAAGTTATTCCACTGTACATAGGTGGAAGTATACATAGCTCTTTGATAAAATATTTACCCATTATTCCGTTACACTTTGAATTTGGACCACTACTTTGGTTTAACATAGTTATTAAGTCCTTGGATCCTTTTCAATTCAAATGTTGTAGTAAGTGAATGCATTTATCCCATTGCTAGCCTTGTAGACTACCCATAAACAGCTACTAATTGTATCCTTGAGTAAATACTTGATGTATTTAGCATCTACTGTTCTATACTCTAGTCAGAGAAGGGATGAATCTTTCTGATGATATGAAAAACAAAGGAAACCCATTCAATTAACAGGCCCTTCAGTTAGGAGACTGGTCTTTGGTTGTTTTCTTTCTAATAACTCTAAGAATATTAGGGTGACTTCCATGCTGCTCTAAATTTTGCCGCTGTTACGGAGGCTCCAGTTATATTCATTTGTCGGAACAATGGATGGGCTATCAGTACACCCACTTCAGACCAGTTTCGGAGTACTTTCCTATTCCTGCTTGTATTTTTTACAGCTTCAACCAGAGACAGTCTCTTGATGACTAGAAGAAAGCATTAGTTTCTCATTCTTGGGATGGGTCTATTGACAGGTGATGGCGTTGTTGTCAAAGGTCGGGCTTATGGAATCCGAAGTATCCGAGTAGATGGGAATGATGCCCTTGCCATGTATAGTGCAGTTTATGCTGCACGTGAAATGGCAATCAGTGAACAGAGACCTATCTTAATAGAGGTAAGAAGAGGTCTCTTGTTTTGCTGATTTTCCTGTCCTTCTGTTTGGCATATTGATGGATCCCGCTCTTAAGTTTTGATCTTTTCCATTGGTAGGCATTAACATATCGAGTTGGACACCATTCCACATCAGATGATTCGACCAAGTATCGCCCAGTTGATGAGATTGAATTGTGGAAAGTGGAACGAGACCCAGTAACTCGATTTAGAAAATGGATTGAAAGAAATGGTTGGTGGAGTGGTGAGGCAGAGATAGAGGCTAGAAACAGTGCGAGAAAGCAGGTAATTCTTTCTATTCTATCTGAAAGCAACTTGAGAACAACAAACTAAAATGTGTTAGTTCACCTTGTTCCTTCCATTTAAATACCTTTCAGTGATGCCATAGTTAAGGCAGCGCCTTCATGTAGGAATGACTAGTTCTACGCTAAAAGTCGAGAGTAATTTTCATTAGGGTTTTCTTTTATGAAAAGGCTAAACTCAAAGTAAGAACTGGAGAGAAATCAACTACACTTATTCTGCGCAGGTTGAATGATGATGAATATAATATGCTGCTGTTAAATTAAACTGCTACAAGCTAAAGATAGACATGCTGTTTAGGCTTATCGGCAGAATCCTTTTACTGTTTTTTTATATTTTTAGCTGTTTGCTCTATTGTATGTGTTGTTCACAAAAACCATTATATTGCTTGTATGAGTTGTAGTTTTGCCCCCTTTTGACTTTAGAAATAGAAGATTTCTTTCATTTAAAGGAAACACACTTTTGACTTGAACAGATTTTGATCATTTATGTTCATATGATAATGATCCAAAGTTAGATATGGCCGCACGAATTTGAAACTTTCTCACTCATCATACCTTTGTCGCAGGTATTACATGCAATCCAAGAAGCTGAGAAAGTTGAGAAGCCACCAGTTGCTGATATGTTCACAGATGTATACGACTGTCCTCCTTCCAATCTTGTTGAGCAGGAGAAACGGCTAAGAGAGACAATTAAGAGATACCCCCAGGATTACCCATCTGATGTTCCTGTGTAAGTGTACATAGGTGGAAGTGAACATAGCTCTTTAATAAAATATTTACCCCTTATTCCATCACACTTTGAATTTGGATCATCTGCTGTGTTTGTTCATTGTCATTTCATGCTTGGACATTAATAAATCCAACAGGTTTTCAACTTATTTCAATATTAGATCCATTTTGACCCGTCCTACTATCCTAGTAACCAGCAGTAGCCATATATGATTGACTTTGACTCTAGGCAGCAGTCTACTCTTACTAAGCTCCTTATTCGCTCTACTCTTACTAGGAAAAAAATTTCTTTAGTTGGTTTCTTTGTAATATCAAAGTCATGGCCATGAAATTCAGGTCACTTCATGAGGAGTCCTTCTGTTCTCTTTTTGATTTAGCCATTTAGGCACGACAGATCCCACCACATACTCAGATTACTTTGTATGGAAGTGATGAGGAATGATGCAGATGAAATATGGGAAGGCTTTTGCAAGATGTGTTTAAGCTTGCTCTGCTTGCAGGTCTATAAAAGTCGTATTGTCGTAATATGGAAGTGATGCAGATCAGATTGGAAGAACAATGAAAATGCTAACCAGAAGAGAATAGTTATCTCAGATTATTTTATACCAAAAACGCTGTTTTGCATCTACAGTTGCTGATAATTTAAAGCTTATCTACTTGAAGAGGAGTAAGCACTCAAGAAAGCACAGAGGAAAAGAGTAAGCACTCACGAAAGCACAAAGAAAAAAACAAATGCTTCTATTGAACTCATTCTTTCATTTTTGAATTTTTGATAGGAAAGAATTTCCTCCAGCGTTTATTTTTTTAAGCACAACATGAAATTGCAAAAGGTGCTGGACTAGACAAGAAATATTATTAGACAAGTATTAAAGGTGAATCTCCAAATGCTAGGTTTAAGACCTCCAAAGAGAATCACAAAGATGAAACTTTCTCTTCCTCCAAGGATTCTTTAACTGCCTTCAAGAGTGATGGCATCAATTTCTGGTTGCTAACAATTATGCCTGCTTCAAGATCCAGATACCTCCCTTTTGAAAAGTCCAATGGATTTCCTGCAGCATCTGTGACTACACCCCCAGCTTCTGTAAAATGATGACAAACGTGTCAATTGCAGGAGCAATTTTTTTTCCCCTAGTTTTAATTTATAGAGTATACACCTAAGAAACTGAGAACACACAATAGCTTTTGCAATTACAAGGATATAAAGGGTGCTTCTGGAGAGATTCCTAAGGGGGGAGTTTCATAACCTCACCGATGCATTCTTCAAGGGTTTCCATGAGCAATAAAACATTGAAGGAAACATCATTTACCCAAACTAGACATAAAATGAAACTAGCAGAATCCTCAAGATGTTAATAGAGATTCAAGTAACCACCCATCAACTTAGCAGCTGTCTCATTCATACAATAAAAGAATGTAAAAACCTTTCTTCCGTCTCTGGGTTCATAACTGATGTGCGTTTTTATATAACTTTGGGAATTACAGGCAACTAGAAACGGACTCCAATTGTTGACTTAGAAACTATTGTACTTTTATGGCACTTCTTTTATCCTGTTAAGTTTGTGCATGAACTACTCCATGCAGTCCTATTTACAGTGTCTTTCTACCTGAATACCTTATTCTGTACACAGCCATGATTACAGGCTTGAAACAAATATTAGTATCTCCGGGAATGAATGATCTAAACTTTATCTGGATCCAACACAAGTTAAACATTATAACTCAAATCCGGACCTATTAATTTCATCCTCTCCTAAGAGGAAGCTTAGATTGCAAGCTTGCAGCTTGTCCTACGAAGCCCCATCCATCACAATCAAGGGAAGAACTAAGTATTGGAAAGAATTCTTTACCAGTAACAACAATGCACCCAGCAGCATGATCCCATATTTTCTCGCGATATCCTTTATGGGGGAAACGAAGATATATTGCTCCATCTCCTCTGGAAAGTGCCCCATATTTTGCCTGGCTGTCAATTCTAACTGGTGGTGCTTTGACTCCAAGTTTCTGTTAATTAATACATTGTTTCAGCTGTAATATTCGATAGACAATAAAAAAATATAATTTTTTTTAAAGAAGAAAACAAGGATGCAATACCTTGGCAATGGTGCTAGACAAGCCGTGCAAGGAGTGTGCTGCTTCATAAGACTCAAAGAATGAGGCGTCTTCAGGATTTTCAGTAGCACTGACATGCACCTAGAGGATACCATTAAAAATCCTAATGTTACCTTTTCAATTTATTTTTTATCTTCTATAATGAATAAACTTTATCTAGTGCTGACCTTTAGCAGTGATGAACCATCCAATGGCTGCATATAAGTTCCTGCACCAAGTTTTGCAAAGAAAAGGCAACCAATTTTATCATGAGAAGACTGCTGATTATCACCGCTAATGGACAGCAGGGGGAGATTTGGACAAGCCAGGACACCCAACACAACTTTTCCTTCATCCAGTAATGCTAATGCTATGGCATATTGGTCTCCTCTAAGAAACCTATGGCACAATCCAACAATAACACTCTCATCATGCCAGGTTTATAATATGGAGTACATGACAATAAAACCAGCAAAACAGAAGCAAAAGAAAAAAAAAAAATTGTCAGGAAATCACACACATAGAAACACAATAAATATGTACTAAACTTTTCCATATTGAGGATCGACATCCTTGTGATGAAACCAAATGATTATTTAACAGGAGATCTTATTTCACATCATTAACTTTTCAAATTAAAAAAGAAACAGAGTATAAATGTGTAAAAGTGGTAATGAAAATAACCACATAAAAAGCATGAGTGCTTGAGATCACATTGAAAAAGCTCCTTAATATAAAAGCCCCCACAATGTCTGCAAATAGCCAAGAACAGGACATAAAAAAAAAAAAAATTATTGCAGATTATTGTAAATGAATGCATGGAAACCTGTTAGGCCTGAAACTTTGTTATGTTGACCAATATAATAATAATAATAATTTTTTTTTTTGGGGACATGATGAATACATTAATAGCTTTAGACAATTTCATACATGTATGTGCAGAAAATAATAAAGTCCTGGAGTAAAACATCAAACAAAATGTAGTTTAGAACCAGATTTACACTCAGCAATTCAAGTTACATGCATGCAAGACATAACACGCAGCTATTCAGCAAGGGTAGTCACAAAGTTGTAAATCGACTGGGTACAAGACAAAATGTCAAAATCATAATAAAACCATCAACCAAATACCATTTCAATTGACCTTTAGCATTATTCCCAACCTTCAACTAATGCTTTACAATACGTTTATCTCACAGATGATAAGAGGCTGTCAAATATAAAGTCCAGTAGCTTACCCTTTGGTACCGTCAATGGGATCTAAAACCCAGTGCCGGCCACAAGAACCACCTTCAGATTTGCCATTGTCAATAGCCCTGAGCACATCTTCAGTGGTCAAATTAGAATCACTATAGCTGTCACTGTTGGCAAGAGTATCATTAACAAGTTTTGTGATGCGTTCTAGTGTTTCCCTGCCACTGTCTATTCGAAGATCTCCTGAATCCTAGAGAGAATATAAAAGTTGAAAAAAACGATTGATTAACAATTCTAGCGAGAAGGATGACAAGAAATAAATAAATAAATAAATAAATAAATAAGATGCTGCATGTCTCTTTAATCTGCATTCATACTCACCTCCTCAGCTACTAGAGAGAATGATTCGGAAGGAAGTTCCCTTTCCAGAACAAAACTAACAAGAGCCTGTGAACCTTCAAAGTAACCAAAAGGAAGAAGAAAGGCAGTTATTGACAGTTTTCTTTTATATGACACCTAATAGCTATACTAAGTGTAAGAAGCACAGAATCCCAAACATCACCACTTCAGTTTGGACTTTTATAAGTTAATATATTTTAATATACAATGTCATAGCTGATTTTTGTCATTGAATGGTTCTTGGGATAAGGAATTAATCTCTATTTTCAAATTGAAAAGATGCTCAGTCAAATAAAGGCCTGTGAGTGTCCATAAAGTGGACAGGACACACCTAGTATGAAATCTATTCAAGCAAACTTTGCCACTAAATTAGATGAGGTAATCACCTAATGCTAAGCTAATGGTATGATCTAATTGCTAGAAAATCTATAATATCAAAATTGCTAATTTAAATCCTCAATTGCTAAGCTTATGGTACATCTGCATATCAAATGGAATTTACCCTTTAAATATCAAGGTTTTAAAACCCCTCAATAGTATATAAGTAGACTGCATTTGATTGAAAGCATTTGCAGCAGAGTTTGCAAACAAACCGTAATCGGCCACTGTGACAGGACTTTTATCTGATTTTGAATGAACATCTGACTGCAAAAGCGCCTGTTGTACCTTCTGAAGCAAATGAAAACACAACTGAAATCAACTTGGAATGATCTGAGATATTGCTAAGCATGAATTATATAAGAAGTTTAATTACAGCATAAGTAACAAAAAAGTAGTCATAAAAAGGCCATATGTTAGGACATATAATTCCCAAGGTGCCCTTTATATTATTGTAAGAGAAAGTCCACGAAGCAACTAGCAACTAATTTATCAGACTTGAACTAATATATCCTTGTCTATACACGGTCACACACTGATACATTACACATATACATATTCATACATTCACTTTGGAAAGAAGTCGCGCCCTTTTAGCAAACTGTATTTTGATTGCACCTCAACCAGATCAATTGCACTAGAACCCTTTATTTCTGACTAAACTTGGGAGTGGCACAATAACACTCCCTTTAATGGCATGGTTTTAAAGTGTTGTAAGGGAATACATCCCTAGGCAAAAAACTATTTGTTATCTCTTCTTTGTCTGTAGCAAGAATTCAGTTCCCTCGCAGTAACCCTTCGTAACTTCTTCAATTTCATTCCCTTATCCAATGGCTGTCCTCTTCCTCGCATTAAGATAGCTAAGGGGAAAGCGACATCCTCTAGCCAGCCCAAACAAAATCTTTTGTAAAATCAATGTATGGGTACACTAATGAAACATCTATGTTCTCCAAAATGATGAGTTCCAGTCCTAAATAGTCAAACTTATCTTTCGATGATAAGAAGAGACAGTATTGTACAGAGGATAAGAAAGACAATCTCCCCGCATGTATTGGGGGAAAGCCTTTCTTGAGTTGAGATTGTATGCAACATCACATGCACTGTCTAATTTTTGCAGCAAACTAAAGGCATAAACATGTTCATCAGTACATTAAAAGTCCATATATGCATCGAAGACAACAGCGTGGGAGAATTCAAAACATGAGTCCTACCCAAGCTAACTGTTAGCATTCTCAGTTATTCTAAAATCACAACTCATGCTTCAAAGCTTACTCCAATTACCATATTTGCTCTTTTGATGCATATATGGGCTTTAAACATCATTGTACTGACCGGGGTAAAGGCTTTCTTGAATGCATTGTCAAATATTAGCAGCAAACTAAACGTAAACACACAATCATCAGTACACTGATATTAACCCCATATAAGCATCATACACAAATAATGGGCATATTCACAACATGGGTCTTGCTGAAACAGATATTTTGCATTTTCAGTTCCTCTAAACTCACAGTATCATGCTTCCAAACATCCTCTACTCACAATTTTGGTTCTGGGTTTTGCTCACTAACACTACCAATCTACCATCTGAACAAAAGTTCCCGAATTCCTGTTATATACACAAAAATATTACTAATTTCGAAGCAAAAAAGGTTGGAAGAGAGAAAGAGAGAGTAATGCCTGGCAGAGGCGAGCGGCGACGGAGGCAGCTTTCTTGGCAGCAGCGACCTCCTTCTCGTAAGACATTGAAGCTCGAATTGATGAAAAGACCCTTTTGGGTTTGGAGTTGGAAGAGAAAAGGAAGGAGTTGGAGAATGAGTGTGAGCAGCTGGTGATTTTGGGGTTTGAAGAATGCGGAATTTTGGGTATTGCTCTCAGGCAATTTATAGCCATCTCGCTTTTGTAAAGGGGGCTATTTTAGGGGGCCAGGTATGGTGTAAGTTGTTTTAATGTTTTCCCTTGTCTATTTTGTTTTGGGCGGTTCTAGTTGGATGGGAGAGATTTTAACGAGAACTATTAAAATACGGATTTTATGATAACTTTCTTGTTAGACTCATTTTTTTATCACATTTTTAGAAATTAATTGTTAGATATTTAGATATTTATGTGTAGATCATTTATGTAATTTTTCAACTAAATTGAAAATTATTAAGGCATTCATAATCGTGATTTATCATTTATGAACATGAACGTTTCAGTTTGACAGATTTGATTCGTCCATTGATTTGATCTAGTTTGATACTTGGTTTGAATAATTTCTTGTTTCGTTGATGGCTGACTAATTAGCATTACAAAAAGAATGTGAGTACCCATAAGGTAGCTTCTCTTAGCTAGATCTTGCAAAAATTAGCTAAGTCAAAATGCTCGTGGGTCGGAGCTTGTGTCACTTGTAGTAATATCAAAGATGCTCGGTATTCCAGAGATGGGTAGACGTTATGCCGTCCTTGTTCTTTAGGTGGAAAGTGTCAAGGCTGACGACTTCTACAATTTGGTAAGGGCCTTCCCAAGTGGGGCGAAGGGTGGTAGGAGGGGGTATGACTTCGTTCATGACCCAGTCCCCCAGTTGGAGGTTCCTGGCTTTAACGCGATCGTTATAGAAACGCGAGACACTATGGTTGTTCTTCAAGTTGTGCAAGTGTGCCTTGTTATGCTTTTCTTGGAGCAAATCTTTGCCAAGGTGGATATTGTTAGTATTGGTTGTGGAATCATAGCCTTCAACTTCGATTGGGAGGACCTCCTTAGTACTAAACATCATGCCAAATGGTGTTTTGTCATTGGTGGATGTTGGTGTTGTTCTAATGGCCCATAACACTTCTATGATTTTTTCAGCCCATAGACCCTCAGCATCGTCGAGCTTCTCCTGGCCGTTAGTCTAAGGATGCGCCACAGATGCGTAAAGCATCTTGGTTCCCAATTTTACGGTGAAGTTGAGGATTTTCTCATTGTTGCACTGTGCCCCGTTATCTATAATGATGGTGTCTGGAACCCTATAATGCCAATATATGTTCTTCCATAGGACCTGTTACCTTGGCGGTAGTAATTGCTATTAGAGGTTCAGCCTTAATCCACTTGTTGTTGTAGTCGGTGGCGACAATGATGTATTTGAATTGTCCCTTGGCGGCAGGGAGCTTTCCTACGAGGCCAAAGGTTTTGTCGATGCATGTGGGAGATATGCGTATAGCTGGCACTTGTGGTATGACTTTGAAATTTCCTTAGCATCGTTGCCTAGTGTGGACCAAAAGTATCCTTGACGCATCGTGCGATTGGTAAGCGATCTTGCACCTGAGTGATTATCACATTCTCCAGTATGGATGTTTGCTAACACTTCCTTTCCTTCTTCTGGCATTAAACATCGCAAGTTTGGGTGAGTGAATCCCTGACGGTAGAGTTTACCATTCTGGATGTTGTAACAAGTTGCTCGCTGCTTGAGTTGTTTGGCTTTCACCTTATCGCTTGGGAGTGTTTCGTTTCGTTTATATTCCAGTATCCCGTCCATCCAACTGGAATTGATCTCAATTTGCAAATATCTTCACCAGGGTTTTGGTGATTCTTGGTTTGTCAAGGCATTCCACCCTTGTGTCTGTTGGCTATGGTGAGGTTGGTCGTGGCTAGTATCACTAGGGAGTCAACTTTGGCGTTCTTCTCCCTAGGGATCTGCGTGATAGAGTGGAATTTAAACTTGTTAAAAGAGTTTTAACATACCCCAGATATGTTGTTAGCTGCTTATCCTTGATCTGGAAGGTGTCGTTGACCTGCTGGTTGACGACAAGCTGGGAGTCACTAAATATGTTTACACTGTCAGCTCCTGAATCTATGGCGAGGAGTAGGTCTTTAATGAATGCTTCATACTCCGCCATGTTGTTCAAAGTGGGAGATATGCATATCTCCACATTGAGGCTCCCTGGGCCCGTTAGGATCCTTCCAGCAGTGGAAACCTTGGCGCAAGTAGAGCCGTTAACATGGAGGTTCCATTCTGACTGCTACTGGGTAGTTACTGAGATAGATTCAGTTGCTCCTATCGTTGTGGTGATGTTGGTTGATGCTAGGGGTTGCCTCCTTCTGCGCTCAGTGAGTTTTGCAATGAAATCTGCTACCGCTTGGCCTTTCATTACCGTACTAGGCTTATACTTAATGTCAAACTCACTGAGTTCAATTACCCATTTGCTCAGGCGGTCGATTGTTCAGAGTTTTACATAACTTACTTTAGCGGTTGATTAGTGAGGACATGGATGGTGTAAGCCTGAAAGTACTGGCACAAGCCTCTGGCGACTACAATAAGCCATAACGCCAGTTGATCAAGAGGTGTGTACCTTGTTTCTGCTCCAATCATGCTCCTACCTAAGCAGAATACATGAAGTTTTTCTTCCTTTTCCCTACGCACAATTGCGCAACTGATGGCTGATGCTGAGATAGCCAAGTATACATATAAGATCTTTCCTAAAACCGGTATGGATAGGAGCAGGATCGCCGCTATGAATTCTTTGAGACATTGAAACACCACCTCACAGTCTGGCGTCTAGTTTACTAGCTTATAGTGGGTCTGCTTCATGGCTTTGAAGAATGGTAGGCAGTTGTTGGTAAGCTTAGAAATAAAGGGAGATAATGCCTTCAGCTCGCCCTGTAGGCTCTAGACATGTACCTTCTCGACAGGGGATTTCATGTTTATAATGGTCCACACTTTATCAGGATTAGCCCTTTATGGCTTTGAAGAACAATAGGCACTTGTTGGTAAGCTTAGAAATAAAGTGAGATAATGCCTTCAGCTTGCCTTAGAGGCTCTGGACATGCACCTTATTGATGGGGGATTTCACGTTTATAATGGCCCGCACCTTGTCGGGATTAGCCTTGATGCCTTGTTCAATGATGTAACCTAAGAAGTTTTGCTGGCGGTAGCGCTAAAGAAAAATTCCTTTAGGTTGAGGCACATGTTGTATGCCAACAGGATGGCAAATATGATGTGTAGGTTAGCCACATGCCTGTTAGCCTTGATGCTCTTGACTAGCATGTCGTCTACATATACCTCTATGATCTTGTCGAGGTATTCTGCAAACATTGCATTCATTAGGCATTAGTATGTGACACCTGCATTCTTGAAACCAAATGGCATGACATTATAACATCACAAGCCCTTATCAGTTGTGAAGGTAGTGCATTCTTGGTTGCCAGGGTGTATCTTGATTTGATTGTAGTCAAAGTAAGCATCCATCATGCTGAGCAGCTCATGGCCTGTCGTGGCCTCTACAAGCTGGTCAATGCGTGGTAGAGGGAAACTGTTCTTGGGACATGCCTTGTTCAAATTTTTAAAGTCTACACACATCTGCCACTTGCCTTTAGGCTTTATCACCGTTACCATATTAGAGATCCATTATGGATAGTTTACCTGGCGGATGAAGCCCATTCTTTGCATCTTAGTGATTTCCTCTACTTGATTTTTTCCTCATCAAAGGCCCTTCTCTTTTACTTGGCGGGTTTTTCGCTGCCTTAGGTTGGCCTGCACTGAAAATTTGTCAAGCGGGTGTGAGTCTGCTACTTGCTTGCTTATGCACCAATCGTGGTAGGGGTGTTGGCCCCAATCCCATTAGCTCAGGCGGGTTTAATGAGACTCCCAAGTGTAGCACTGGTATTGGTATTACCCTGATTTCAACGTTTGTGTTAGGTCCTACACTTTGTGCGTGTTCGCTTTGTGCCGGGTTGGCGTTGCCTCCTAGTACCTTTTTTAGTTCGTTAAATTTTGATAGTAATTTCGCTACTTGATTAAGAGTTGCCACCTTCTCCTTTCATTCCTGCTCTCGCTCCCTGTTTGCCTTATGCAAGTTGCCAATGCTAGTTCCATCTTGGCGGCGAGATCCTGACTTGGTGCGTGGCGGCTGGCGCCAGGTTGGTCCTCCACTACAAATTGGGTTGGGGGATCTCAGGGGTGTTTTGGGGTTTCTCGTCAGTGTTAGTTAGGGTGTTGAATAACGCATGTACCACGGCAGTCGTGGGATTTGTGGGTTGGGGGTTGGTGGGTGTTGCTCCAACTAATCTTCGGCGCCTTCCCCATTATTGTTCGCCATGGTAGTTTATGGGTGAGTGACCTTTAGCTTAAGGTTCCCACAGACAACACTAATGTTAATGCCCAGAGTCCAATAGTGGTTAGGTCTTGCTAACGTACGCCCAAATCTGGACCAATAGTAAAAGATGAGTAGCGCTAGCGTCACATATCAAGTAAAATACACTAGCATTAGGGGGGAGACCACAATTGCGGTTTTCGCTATTTTGATGTCTAAGTTAGTCGATGTATTTGTGTTGACATCTTAACGTTAGACAAGTAATAAATATGTAATGAATGAAGAGAGAGGAATATACTTTTTATACCAGAAGAGGCAAGTGAACTCCATTTGGTTTCTGATGTGGGACTAATGGGGTTCAGTTTTGTGCTGTTTGATGCTTCAGTGAGATTATCTTGACGCGACAAGTGGCAGCGCATCAGAGGTGATCCTGGTCTGAGTCTGAGCATAGGCGATAGCCCGTTTGGTAATGTTCCCGGAAGTCACAGCTATGGCAGTGCTAGCGCCTGTATCAACAATCTGAGGTTGACCCCAATATAGTTTTATGCTAGGCAAATGCTCATGTAAGTACAATGGATACCACAAATGTCACTATCAATTCTTTATTCTTCTTATAGAAGATGATAGAAGGAAGTTAATAAGTGATCAATGCTCATGGTTACTCATTTGTCATCAATCTATAATGCATAAGTAAATTTGGATACAACTATGAAATGGTTTTATAAATTAATACCTTATAGTTTTCTTGATATATGTACATCTGGTAGAACATTGATGCGATGTTATTGAAGCCTACATCAGACATTACAATGCCATCACCATGTATCTTTTCATCTTGGCCTTCTGAGGCAAAAAAAAATTCATGATTCTCCCAATACTTTGAAATCAAGAGCTTGATGAGTAATTTGAGTAGTATCAATAATCGACACATATTTTGGTCATATTTTATACAAGAAATAGAGGGTTCTAGTCTTCTAAAATGAATTGACTTTCTCTTTTTGAAATTAGGTTTTCGTGTGTGGATCTTATGCTCGAGGGCTAGGTGTTTGCACCTCAGGTTAATATGTAATATATATATATATATATTGTCACGCCCCGAATTTTAGAATAACAATTCAAAATCCGAAACATGAAAATACTACAACACAAAATAATCATCCTGAAAATTTTTCTTTTCTTAACATACTCACCACACAAAATAAAATCAAACCGAATTTAGTCTCGGTTAATTATTACAACTCAAATCCAAAATGTAATGTAAAGCTCTAAATGAGCATACACACACATCACGACTAAATAAATAACATGACTGCTGTAACACCTAAGCAGCTCGGTCACCTCCCTGGTTATCCTGACCTGCAGGAATATCCGCTACACCATTGAATAGTGTACCGGGATTGCAACAACACAAAACCCGGTAAGCTTATGAAAGCTTGTATGAGCAAAAGGATGAACTGTTACTTAATTTAATCTCATTTATTCCCACACACAGCAACATTAAATAATTTCCACATATGCAAATAATAACAATCTCAATCAAATACCAATTCAATATATCATGACAACCCAACTCACAACTTTCCCCACAACTCTCATCATCGTATTTATAAAAATACGGTATTTGACAGACTAGAGCTCTAACTGAATCGTAGCCCGTCACCTGGCCTAGGTTATGGCATCCGACATAATTATCAATTATTGTATTTCATCAATATGTATTCCTATATACATATTTAGAACGTCCAATAATTCCACATACTCAACCAATCGTATCCCATCATCCACACTAGGATTAGAGCGTCCGATTACCCACACCAGTTATTACGTTGACCCTAAACCCATAAATGAACACAACATATAATATCACATACTGAAATCAACCCAACCAAGATACATCATATTATTATGGAATTACACAATTGTAATATAATCACTCATCAATTCTACTCAATCATGTCATCACACAACAATCCACTCATCAATGTATATTTTCCACGTAAATATATATATACGTAATCATCCACTCAGGAATGACCACTAATACCATCTATAATTCACACAAGAAAATTATGAAATTCATTTGTATAGTTAAAATTCATTTTACTTACCTATGGACCGTGGTGATTCAAGTCCATGAAATTTTAAAACAAATATTTAATCCGCAAATATTTTTCACACAATTATCAAAATAAATAAATTAAAATGCTCGGTTCGTAATATGAACCACGTGACTTTTACTCACCTCGAAACTCCCGCTGCGTCTTCAATATAATTATAATTGATAATTAACGCCGAATAGCCCACTCAAATAAAATCCGTCAATCACCTAATCAAATGTGATTCGAATTTAGCCAACACTTTCAACACATAATTTAACTACTAATTAACGGCCAGATTCTAATTTACATTAAAATCCGACGAGCAGTTTCTCACGAATCGCTCCCCTAATTACCATTTTTCACATATACGAAGATCCAACAGTCGGATCTTCGCCCATGACCACACAAAGCCTCTGGGACAGTCATATGATCATCATAACGGTCATAAATCCACAGATCACAAATCTAACGATCAAAATCGATCGAAATCACAAAATTCATAACTAATTCATACGATATCCGAAAAATACGTATAATACGCCGAAATGATCGTATCGAAACATAGAATCATAAAATGGACAGAAACCAAATTTTAGACCTCCGGAGGTGGCCAGAAAAGGCCGCCGGAGTTAGGGACAGAGCCGCCACCGACCACCACCAATGGTGTCGGGGCCGAGCTTGTCCCCTTCGTTTCATCATTCTGAGCAACTTTCATAACTAGCACAAGACCTAAAAATGACGGGAAGGCATCGAAATTACCGATTTACAGTCGGCGGCCGGAAAATATGCAGAAACCGGTGAGCTTGAAAACCGACGTGAAAACTGCAACCTCAGGCCCCGATCCCTTCTGGAAACTTGTTCAGAACTTCCTTGCGAACTCAACAAGCCAAGAATCGCAAGAAACGATCGTGTATAGCTCTAGATATCTTGATCGAAAGTTTCGGTATTTCGATCCGTTCGGGTCGAGCTCCGACGAACATGAAAACGTTCGACCCAGTTCCGGTCATTCTTGGTGCTTGTAGAGGAAGTTGAGGCGAGCTCAATGAGACAAGAATCAAGTGAAATGATGGAGTGTAGCTCGAGATATCGAGATCGAACCGAAAATGGTCGTTTTCGGTTCGGACTGTGCCGCCGCCGCCACGGGCCGCGCCGCCTTGTGAAACTGCCTCCGGGAGCTAGAGCAGCTCGAGACGAACCCCTGAGACTTGGTTTGAGGTCGAGAGGTGGTCTGTGGAGGGAGAACAATTAAGGAGAAAATTTCCTCCCCTTTCGGTCGAGAGCGGCTGTGAGAGAGAGAGAACCCAGTTCTTGTTCAGAAACAGGAAGAAGAAGAAGAAAGAAGAAGAAAAAGAAAAAAGAGGAACCGGTAGGGAAAAATTTAGGGTTTCCAAAAATTTTTTCTATATATACATGTTTCGGAAAACTTCGAAATTCGATAACTAATTCAGAAAAAATCCGATCTTCGTGTTCCGCACGTGTACGGACTCGTATCGACGAGCTCTACAACTTTCATGAAGGAAGTTTCTCCAAATTTCGTACGTAGAAAAAGTCGATTTCTCAAACCGAGTATTTCGAGCTTTTCGTTAAAATAAACGTTTCGAAACTTTGATAATTGTAAAAATGAATGATTATCAAACATATATCGTGAAGTCGCATAATAATCATTCGATACAATCACTCGAATTTAAAATGGAAATTGCGGGTATTACATATATATATACAAGGAAATATATCATATTTAATTTTCAAGAGAATAATGGAAAATTCAATGCTAAAATAATGAAAAAGGAAAGTTGAATGAGAAAAACAAACAAGATATGTAATTCATTGCCTTTCCGTTTGAGAAACATAAACTAATGCAAGCATATATAGGTACAAAACTAGTTTACATCTTACATATGAAAAATAAGAATAAAACATGCACAGTCCAGCTATATTATCAAAGGTCTTGATGTTTTCTACTAATACAATCACGAAAGAATGTGCTTGAGCATAATCGATAAATACTTTATGTTATGTTTATATAAGGAATATAGGGTTCTAGTCTTCTATATAAATTGACCTTGTCTAGAATTAAATTTTAGTAAATCGATCTTACACCCGAGGAGCAAGTGTCGTGTAAGTTGGGGATGATTTGTAAATATATATTAAATGAAGCATATCTTACTTCCAAGAGAAAATGGAAGGTTTAATGAGAAAATAAAAACAAGATATATATTTTTGCTTTATTTCATTTGAGAAACATTAATTAACATGAGAATTTTAAAAGTAAACACGATCATGTAAAAAGCACACCAAACTTACCTTAAACTTTGCAAGAAGCCCCTATAAGGCTATAATATTACCAAGTCCACCTACATTCAATTACAGATACACAATTCAATTCCACCGAGCATAAAACAAACAATTCAATTGAAACAAAATGAAATAGGTTATGGAACCCTCTCGATCTTAATTGTGAATCAAAAACCCTAACTCGGTTGATTCCAATTCAAATTTCCTAAGTGAATCAAAAAATCTCATCAGCAAAAAAAAAAAAAAAACGTGTACCTTTGAGGTCAGAGAAGAATGTCCGAGCAGAGTTTGTAGTAGAAGACGAAGAAGAAGTAACAGCGAGAGCCATTTCTGAAACTAAACAATCCAATTGAGGTATAAAAGTCCTCGACATCAGAGATCGACACTCCAGTTCGGCTGAGAATGGCGGGCGACGCTAGAGAGAGGAATCCCAGCAGCGACTACTTCAATTTCTCAAGCGAATTTTGAAAAATTACTAAGAGGAAAGAGTAGTAATGTGAAGACCCAGATTTTCATACAATAAATTTATGTAATTCAATAATTGTTATATTAATTGAATTGTGATATTTGGGATTATTTGGATTGTCGTGGGTTGAGAAAATTGGTTCCGAATGATTTTATTTTCGAAAACGAACGTTATTTAGGGGGTCGTGAAAATCGACTTTTTATACGTTCAAAATTTGGGAAAACTTCCTTCGTGAAAGTTGTAGAGCTCGTCGATACGAGTCCGTGCATATATGGAACGCATTATTCGGAGTTCGTATGAATAAGTTAAGAATATTTGAAAATCGAAATTTTTCTATAAATAGTGAAAAAATCTGAGTTTGTTGTGAAGGACGAAAAAATCCTATTTTTGCACATCAGCCCCCGTCTCTCTCTCGGCCTGGTCACTGTGCCTGCAGACCCGCCGACCCGACCCGACTGGAAGTCGGTCTTCCCGGCCGCGCCGCCGCCGGACCCTACCCCCATCCGCTTCGCCGCCTCACGCCCGGTCGATCCCCGCAGTCGCCACACCCAGCCGCCGCTCCTAGGCCTGGATCGAAGCCTCTATCCGAAGCCCAAACCCGACCCGGTCGGAAAACCATTTTTCCGGCGGTGCACGGGTCGATCCTCCCCATTTTCGTGACGTGCTCTTCTTTCTGATCATCCCCATATATGGTTTGCATCACGATTTTGAGTGTAGAGTGGTAGATCAAGAGTTGAAGATTTCGACGTCCCTGATTCGATCTGGAGACTGATCAGAGGGCCGAGATTAATCCAACTTCAAAGACCGATCTAGGACGATCCAGACCTCATCTCAGAAAAAGTCAGGTATTAAAGTTGTTCAAAATTTCATTTTGAAGAAGTTTGTAGTTGACGACTTTTGCATCGACGTTACTATTTACGGTTTTACAATTTACCTTCGGTTTGAGATTTACAAAGATCAGACCATCGGTTTTACTTCAAATTTTAATATGATGTTCATATGACTGTCTCGATGACCTTGTATGGTCACGGGCGAAGATCCGACCGTTGGATCTTCGTATAATTGTAAAATAGTGATTCGGGAGGCAATTAGTGAAGATTCGTTCATCGGATTTTCGTATAATTTTGATAGGATGTTTCCAAGGGCAATCCGTAAGGATCTAGCCGTTGGATTATCATTTAAATTCAATCCGCCCGTCAGATTGAAATTATTTTAGAATCCGACTGTTTTTATCATCATTTAGGTTTATTTCATGCTTCGTTGCTAAGTAAAGACCGTACTTGATTAGGTATTTGACGGCTTGAGTTGACGAGCATTTGGATTATTGTGAGTTATAATTATATTGAAGACGCAGCGGGAGTTTCGAGGTGAGTAAAACTCACGTGGTTCATATTACGAACCGAGCATTTTAATTTATTTATTTTTGGTAATTGTGTGAAAAATATTTGCGGATTAAATATTTGTTTTAAAATTTCATGGACTTGAATCACCACGGTCCATAGGTAAGTAAAATGAATTTTAACTATACAAATGAATTTCATAATTTTCTTGTGTGAACTATAGATGGTATTAGTGGTCATTCCTGAGTGGATGATTACGTATATATATATTTACGTGGAAAATATATATTGATGAGTGGATTGTTTGATTGATGATATGATTGAGTTGAATTGATGAGTTGATTATATTACAATTGTGTAATTCCATAATAATATGATGTATCTTGGTTGGGTTAATTTCAGTATGTGATATTATATGTTGGATTCATTTATGGGTTTAGGGTCAACGTAATGACCGGTGTGGGTAATCGGACGCTCTAATCCTAGTGTGGATGATGGGATACGATTGGTTGAGTATGTGGAATTATTGGACGTTCTAAATATGTATATAGGTATACATATTGATGAAATGCAGTAATTGATAAATATGTCGGATGCCATAACCTAGGCCAGGTGACGGGCTACGATTCAGTTAGAGCTCTAGTCTGTCAAGTACCGTATTTTTATAAATATGATGATGAGAGTTGTGGAGAAAGTTGTGAGTTGGGTTGTCTTGATATATTGAATTGGTGTTGATTGAGATTGTTATTATTTGCACATGTGAAAATGCTGTGTGTGGGAATAAATGAGATTCAATTAAGTAACAGTTCCTTCTTTTACTCATACAAGTTTTCATGAGCTTACCGGGTTTTGTGTTGTTGCAATCCCGGTACACTATTCAATGGTGTAGCGAATATTCCTGCAGGTCAGGATAACCAGGGAGGTGACCGAGCTGCTTAGGTGTTACAATAGTTTTGTTATTTATTTAGCTGTGAGGTGTGTGTATGCTCATTTAGAGCTTTACATTACATTTTGGATTTGTGTTGTAATAATTAACCGAGACGATATTCGGTTTGATTTTATTTCGTGTGGTGAGTATGTTAATTAAAGAAATTTTCAGGTTGATTATATTTGAGTTTGTAGTATTTTCATGTTTCGGATTTTGAATTGTTATTTTAAAATTCGGGGCATGACAAGTAAAACCGTAGAAGGCGAATTAGCGAAGACCGAGGTTGACTCAACCCACGGAGGCTAACGAAGATCCGGTGAAGGCAAAGCTCATCGAAGACGCGCGATGTTCCCAGAAATTGGACGCCAGCAAAGACTGGATGGTGCACCGGTGGGGAGAGAGAGAGAGAGAGAGAGAGAGAGAGAGAGAGAGAGAGAGAGAGAGAGAGAGAGAGAGAGAGAGAGAGAGAGAGAGAGAATAACTGGAACTGAAAATTATTTTGGGTCCCAAAATGGCCTTACGTGTACAAAACAATTTAGGTGGCCTTATGACTAATATAAGTCTCAAAGTGACACTTCTTTGTAATTTTCTATTTTTCTTGTTACATGGGGCCAAAGGCGTAAGAAAAAGAAAGAAACTAAGTCATAGAGGTAGAAATGTCTCTAGAATAGCATAATTCTATAATGTAATCTAATAAAGCAGAAGTGATAAACTCTAAAAGGTTAACCCAACATCAACACAAAACCAAGATCCCCTCAATACTATATTTTGCCATATGCTACCATATTCAATTATGTATATATGGTTAAAGAATACACTTTTAAATTTTCACTTAGTAAATAACAACACTTCTAAAGCAAATGATCGCAAGTCATCATCACCGCTTTTGATCATATTAATGAATATAAGAGTCTGGTTCCACCACAATATGGGATACTCCCATAGAAATAGCTAGAATTTAACCAGCGTGCAATCCCCATTTTAAAATTCAGTCAACTCCCAAATTTTACATGATTTTACACATTTAAACCCCAGAATTATCCTAAAGCAACACCAATCTTATAGCTACAGGAGTTTGTTGTGCTATTCACATTTCATCTTACCTAACCAGGTTCAGGTTTAGACCAATACAAATTAATGGTCTGTTATGGTGTTCAAGTGTCACGCCCCGAATTTTAGAATAACAATTCAATATCCGAGACATGAAAATACCACAACACAAAATATTCATCCTGAAAATTTTTCTTTTCTTAACATACTCACCACACGAAATAAAATCAAACCGAATTTAGTCTCGGTTAATTATTACAACACAAATCCAAATGTAATGTAAAGCTCTAAATGAGCATACACACACCTCACAACTAGATAAATAACAAAACTGCTGTAACACCTAAGCAGCTCGGTCACCTCCCTGGTTATCCTGCCCTGCAGGAATATCCGCTACACCATTGAATAGTGTACCGGGATTGCAACAACACAAAACCCGGTAAGCTTATGAAAGCTTGTATGAGTAAAAGAAAGAACTGTTACTTAATTTAATCTCATTTATCCCCACACACAGCAACACCCAATAATTTCCACATATGCAAGTACTAACAATCTCAATCACACACCAATTCAATATATCACAACAACCAACTCACAACTTTCTTCACAACTCACAATCTCAATCACACACCAATTCAATATATCACAACAACCAACTCACAACTTTCTTCACAACTCTCATCATCGTATTTATGAAAATACGGTATTTGACAGACTAGAGCTCTAATTGAATCGTAGCCCGTCACCTGGCCTAGGTTATGGCATCCGACATATTTATCAATTATTGTATTTCATCAATATGTATACCTATATACATATTTAGAACGTCCAATAATTCCACATACTCAACCAATCGTATCCCATCATCCACACTAGAATTAGAGCGTCCGATTACCCACACCGGTCATTACGTCGACCCTCAACTCATAAATAAGCACAACATATAATATCACATACTGAAATCAACTCAACCAAAATACACCATATTATTATGGAATTACACAATTGTAATATAATCAACTCATCAATTCATCACACAACAATCCACTCATCAATATATATTTTCCACGTAAATATATATATACGTAATCATCCACTCAGGAATGACCACTAATACCATCTATAGTTCACACAAGAAAATTATGAAATTCATTTGTATAGTTAAAATTCATTTTACTTACCTATGGACCGTGGTGATTCAAGTCCATGAAATTTTAAAACAAATATTTAATCCGCAAATATTTTTTTTCCACACAATTACCAAAATAAACAAATTAAAATGCTCGGTTCGTAATATGAACCACGTGAGTTTTACTCACCTCGAAACTCCCGCTGCGTCTTCAATATAATTATAAATTATAATTTATAATTAACGCCGAATAGCCCACTCAAATAAAATCCGTCAATCACCTAATCAAATGTGATTCGAATTTAGCCAACAATTTCAACACATAAATTAACTACTAATTAACGGCCAGATTCTAATTTACATTAAAATCCGACGAGCGGTTCTCACGAATCGCTCTCCTAATTACCGTTTTTCACATATACGAAGATCCAACGGTCGGATCTTCGCCCATGACCACACAAAGCCTCTGGGACAGTCACATGATCATCATAACAAATTTACAAGTTCATCCAACGGTCATAATTCCACAGATCACAAATCTAACGATCGAAATCGATCGAAATCACAAAATTCATAACTAATTCATACGATATCCGAAAAATGTGTATAATACGCTGAAATGATCGTATCGAAACATAGAATCATAAAATGGACAGAAACCAAATTTTAGACCTCCGGAGGTGGCCGAAAAAGGCCGCCGGAGTTAGGGACAGAGCCGCCACCGACCACCACCAATGGTGTCGGGGCCAAGCTTGTCCCCTTCATTTCATCATTCTGAGCAAATTTCATAACTAGCATAAGACCTAAAAATGACGGGAAGGCATCGAAATTACCGATTTACAGTCGGCGGCCGGAAAAAATGCAGAAACCGGTGAGCTTGAAAACCGACGTGAAAACTGCAACCTCAGGCCCCGATCCCTTCTGGAAACTTGTTCAGAACTTCCTTGCGAACTCAACAAGCTTGGAATCACAAAAAACGATCGTGTATAGCTCGAGATATCTTGATCGAAAGTTTTGGTATTTCGATCCGTTCGGGTCGAGCTCCGACGAACGTGAAAACATTCGACCCAGTTCTGATCCTTCTTGGTGCTTGTAGAGGAAGTTGAGGCGAGCTCAATGAGACAAGAATCAAGTGAAATGATGGAGTGTAGCTCGAGATATCGAGATCGAACCGAAAATGGCAGTTTTCGGTTCGGGTTGTGCCGCCGCCGCCACGGGCCGCGCCGCCTTGTGAAACTGCCTCCGGGAGCTAGAGCAGCTCGAGACGAACGCCTGGGACTTGGTTTGAGGTCGAGAGGTGCTCTGTGGAGGGAGAACAATTAAGGAGAACTTTCCTCCCCGTTTCGGTCGACTGCGTCTGTGAGAGAGAGAGAGTGTCAGAACTCATCCCGAAAATCCTTTCAAATTTTCAAGATGGACTCTGCGGGGCCCACTTTTAAGAAAATTCGACAGAACTTCCCTTAAAAGTGAACAACCCAACCTGTGAGAAAAACGACAAAAACACATATTTCTAAACTCAAGATCTCACCACATGCAGTCATCCTATATTTCACAACCACCACAGTTATTAAGCAAAATCCAAGCGTAAGGCAGTAAAATTTATACAATACAGCCTCTTAGGGTTATCAAAGAAATCTACGATAAAATCAAATATATTACATGTGGTAGGTTAATATTAACCTACGAAAGGCAAGTGGCAGAACTGGTGCTAAGCCTCGATCCCACGCCGAACAGCAACACTGCGAACTGGGCAAAGGAAACCGAAAAGCCCAGGGGAAAGTAAGCGATAAAACGTTAGTTGTGAGTGGACAAAATATTTAATTAAGAAAGAAGTGTTTCTCACTTTCCCACATTTATTGTTTAGAACGTTCTTATGCATGCAATAGGGAACTAAAGGTTTTTAAATCACTTTCATGACTAAGCCAGCCCCGCTGGCTTAAAGGAAGTTCGACCGACCCTGTTAGTCGGATGAATAAATAAATAAGTAAATAATTTAAAAGGTATGAGGAAAAACGTCATCACCATACAATAAAATAAAGTGAGCCGCTAAGGCTCGGGTCGGAGTGTCCCACACTCAAGAGCATCACATGCTCGGCTCTACTCACCCACTAACACAAAGTAAGTAGGGAGGAGTACCAATAGGCTAGCTAGCAATAAAGTATATCGACCCAGGTTTGGTGGGTAAAAACCATATGAAAATCGAGAATTTGTGAGATTTCCTCGAAGTCTCACAAGAAAGGAATTTAGTCCAACGACGTGACCCCGCACGCCAACATGATTCAAAATTGTGAATCAATATATTAAAATCATGTAAGTTTATAATCTCGAAGAAATCTTCCCTTTCCGAGGATTTTTCGAGAAATCTGAATCTATTAATAAATAATGATACTTCCATTTTCAGAAATAATCTTATCGAAGATTATTTCTAATAAAAAGTTCGAAATGGAACATAACCACTTCTAATCGGCAATTTGAACCATAACTAATTTCATAATCAAAAATCGAATAATTTGCTCATTAAATAATAAATACTTTAAATAATTTCGAAACTTAGAAAATTTAATTGCATGCATGACTTTAAAATCAAACGTCCACTCACAGTATACGGCTAACGTGGTATCCAAGCGTAAGGATCCTCGTCGAATGATGAGTCGGTACCTCGTCCTGTACATAATTATTCGTAACTAACAATTACCGGACGAAAGAAAATAATATTACGATAAACAATAATTAAATCCTAAACCGATAACCTCAATTCCTCCAATTCTCTTCTACAACCAACCAAACTTCACCAACACCGCCCAATCGTCAAATTCAGACTTTACAACAATTATGGAGAAAATCCGACAATCGGATTCACGATTAACATTAATCGAAATCCAAATCTTTAGAAATTTATAACCGATTCAAAACTCCACCAATCCTCACCAAACTTCATATACAAGTTCTAGGATAATTATAGGATTTAACTAGTCAGAAATCGGAATTAAACAGTTACCCTAGCCACCGCTACCGCCGCCCACAGTGGCGGCGCCGCCACCAAAGTCACCAGCTCCAATGGCCACCAAATTTTGGCAGCAGCACCTTCTCAACACACCCAATAATTCTCTCAACTATGACCAAGTCAGGAAATGAGTAGAAGTACCTCAACAATTAAGGAGAAGTTTGAACCCGTATGAAGGCGCTTCTACTGGACTAAGGTTTGTCGCCGGAGGTGGCCGGAATCGGGAGAAATCGGCTTTGACCACTTTTGCTACAGTGAAACTTCAGGGACCCGATGCGTTATTTTCTGGCCAAGCCGCCGTGAGCCACCACCGCAGGCGCCAAGAGGGGGTCGAGACGAGTCCGTACCCACCGGTTTCACGCTTTTTGGTGGCCGGAAAAGAGAAAGCAACTGGAGTTGCAGAGGAGAGAAAGAAAATGTGCAGAGGAGAAAGAGGGAGCGCGCGGGAGGAGAGAGAGGAAAGAAAAAGAAAGTTACCCGGCTACAGTAAAAATTCAAATTTATACCTTTTTACCATGAACAGTAACTTTAATATTTCGCTTATAACTTTCGCATACGAACTCCGATTTTTACGAACCACATATGCACGCGCTCGGTTTAACGTCCTCTACAACTTCAAGAAGAACATTTTCTCAAATTTTGACCCGAACAAAAAGTCAATTTTTAGGGCCACTAAAATCATATAACGGAGTAAAAATTAAGTGTAACTGACATTTACCGTCAAATTAATAAAAATCGAAAATTCTGGGTTCGGGACGTAACAATCTCCACCCCTTAAAGAATTTCGTCCTCGAAATTGACATACCTGTTAGAAAAGGTGGGGATACTGTCGTCTCATTTGATCCTCTGGTTCCCAAGTAGCTTCTTCTACCATATGATTACTCCAAAGTACCTTAACTAATGGTATCGTTTTGTTCCTGAGTATCTGCTCTCTTCTATCCAGAACTTGAATTGGTTTTTCTTCATACGTTAGATCTTCCCGTAATCTTATGGGCTGCTCTTGAAGGACATGAGAAGGATCAGCAATATACTTGCGGAGCATGGAAACATGGAAGACATTATGTACTTTGGACAGTCTTGAAGGTATTACTAGCCGATAAGCGACCAAACCAATCCGTTCAGCAATTTGATATGGTCCGATGTATCTGGGGCGGAGTTTTCCACGTTTTCCAAACCTTACAATACCCTTCCAAGGTGATAGTTTTAGAAACACCCAATCACCAACTTGAAATTCTAAATCTTTCCTTCGATTATCCGCATAGCTCTTTTGTCTACTCTGGGCTGCCTTCAGCTTTTCTTTAATCACTTTTACCTTTTCAGTTGTAATCTGCACCATCTCTGGACCAATAAGCTTCCTTTCTCCTACTTCGTTCCAACACAAAGGAGTACGACACTGTTTTCCATAAAGAGCTTCATAGGGAGCCATGCCAATGCTGGAATGATAACTGTTATTATAAGCAAATTCTATCAAGGCTAGGTGGCTGTCCCAATTTCCTCTAAACTGCAAAACACAAGCTCTCAACATGTCTTCTAGAGTTTGAATAGTTCTCTCTGTTTGCCCATCTGTTTGCGGATGAAATGCAGTGCTGAACTGAGATTGAGTACCCAAAGCTTCCATCAGCTTACGCCAAAACTTTGAAGTGAAACGGGGGTCCCGATCAGACGTAATAGAGACAGGTGTGCCGTGAAGTTTTACTATCTCATTTATGTACAACTCCGCATATCTATCTATCTTATAAGTCTTATTAACAGACAGGAAATGTGCGGACTTGGTGAGTCGGTCTACAATTACCCAGATGCTGTCATGACCATTTCCGGTACGTGGTAATCCGGATACAAAGTCCATAGTGATATGTTCCCATTTCCATTCAGGTATTGGTAACGGTTGTAGCAAACCCGAGGGCTTCTGTCTTTCGGCTTTCACTTGTTGACATATCAAACACCTACTTACATAAGCTGCAATTTCCCTCTTCATATTAGGCCACCAGTAGTATTCTTTCAAAGTCCGGTACATTTTAGTCCCGCCAGGATGCACGGCATAAGCAGAACTATGGGCCTCCTCTAATATCTCTTGTTTAAGATCATCTCGGTCTGGCACACAAATTCGATTCCCGGACATCAAAGCTCCATCCCTGCTGATAGTGAAGTCTACTCTAGTACCATTTTCCACTACCTCTTTCAACCGTTCTAGATAGTCGTCATGTTGTTGTGCTTCTCGTATTCTATCAATAAAAATTGGTCTCACCTGGAAGCTGGCTATTAAGGCTGCGGATTCTTCAGTCACTTCCAAGTTAACTCCAGTAGCTCGTAATTCGTAAAGAAGTGGAACCCGCACTGCTCTCAAATACGATAAGGAAGGAGAGGGTGGCATGGTAGGATATGATTTCCTACTAAGAGCATCAGCTACTACATTGGCTCTTCCTGGATGATACTCGATCGTACAATCATAATCCTTGATCAATTCCAACCATCTTCTTTGTCTCAAGTTTATGTCTCTTTGTGTAAGCAAATATTGTAAACTCTTGTGATCCGTGAAAATTTGACATCTGGCTCCATACAGATAGTGTCTCCATAATTTAAGTGCAAGCACCACAGCGACAAGCTCAAGGTCATGCGTCGGATAATTCAATTCATGTGGCTTTAGCTGTCTGGAAGCATATGCAATCACGTTCCCATGTTGCATTAAAACACAACCCAAGCCTTGCCTTGAAGCATCACTATACACCATAAATTCTCCACTGTCGTCAGGCAACGCTAACACCGGAGCACTAGTTAGACGTCCCTTAAGTTCTTGAAAACTTTGCTCGCACTCCTCCGACCAGACAAACTTCACACCCTTCCTCGTCAGTCGAGTGAGAGGAGCTGCAATTTTTGAAAAATCCTGTACGAATCGCCGGTAATAACCTGCTAGGCCCAAGAAGCTACGAATCTCCGTTACTGTAGTAGGTCTCTCCCAATTTAACACTGCTTCTACTTTCCGAGGGTCCACACTAATGCCTTCTGCATAAACAACATGGCCCAGAAACCCTACACTGTTGAGCCAAAATTCACATTTATTAAACTTAGCATAAAACTGTGTCTCCCTCAAGGTCTGCAGCACAACCCTCAAATGCTTGACATGCAGGGAATCATTTCTAGAGTAGACCAGAATGTCATCAATAAATACGATCACAAAACGATCCAGATAAGGACGGAATACTCGATTCATAAGATCCATAAAAGCTGCAGGAGCATTGGTTAGTCCAAATGGCATTACTCTGAATTCATAGTGACCATATCGTGATCGGAAGGCGGTCTTAGGGATATCAGATTCCCTTATCCGTAATTGATGATACCCGGACCTTAAATCAATCTTAGAAAATACTGTAGCTCCCCTCAACTGATCGAACAGGTCATCAATTCGTGGTAAAGGATATTTATTCTTCACCGTAACCTTATTCAACTTTCTGTAATCAATGCACAATCTCAAAGTGCCATCCTTCTTCTTAACAAATAAAACCGGGGCACCCCACGGAGACACACTAGATTGAATGAACCCTTTATCCACTAATTCCTGTAGCTGAGTCTTCAATTCTTTTAATTCAGCAGGGGCCATCCGATAAGGTGCTTGAGATATAGGTGTTGTACCCGGAATCAAATCGATAGTAAAGTCTATCTCTCTTACAGGGGGTAAGCCAGGTAATTCATCTGGAAATACATCGAGAAATTTCCTAACCACTGGTATATCCTCAATACTCAACTCCTCCCTGCTGGTATCTACCATGTGAGCTAAGTAAGCCTGACAACCCTTGTTCAAAAGCTTTTCAGCCGTTAAAGCTGAAATCAGGCAAGAAGGGAGAACATTCCGATCACCCTGAAAGAAAATTATCGGCTTCCCTGGACTTCTAAACACTACAATCTTACGAAAGCAATCAACATTAGCCCGGTGAGTAACTCCATTCCCAAAATCACATCGAATTCTACAAGATCTAAAGGGATTAGATCAACTTCCAAATCAACATCATCAATCAACACGCTACAACCTTTAAAAACCCACTCTATCTTAAATGATGCTCCCGCAGGCAGAGATACATACCACTCGCCCATAAGGGGCGACAGCGGTACATTTGCAAAGCATGCAAATCTACTTGACATAAAAGAATGCGAAGCACCAGGATCAATTAAAGTATAAGCAGGTTGACCAAATACAGATAACATACCGAGGATAACATTTGGTGAATCGCGGCCCTCCTGCTGAGTCATAGCATGTAATCTTGCATGAGTCGTGGGGCGTCCTCTCTGACCTCTACCCTGCTGGGAACTGCCACGAGTTACTGCACCGGCGCGCATACCGCTGGAAGAAGCAACATTACCCCTAGTAGAAGTACCAGCGGATGACTGACCTGTCGCTTGAAAATGGGTAGATGCAACTCTCTGAGTCAACAGGGGGCAGTCCCTTTTAAAATGATCTTGCTGTCCACATTCAAAGCACCCCACTGACTGATATTGCCCATACTGGGCTGGCTGACTAGCTGGAGTTCTGTGCTGACTGCTAGAACTAGCCCTGCTCTGTCCAAACTGACGTCCACCCAACTGTCCCCGATTGAATCTCCTGGTGCGCCCCCCGCGTCTAAATCGAGATCCAGCACTAGATCCACTACTCTGTCCACTGCCTGTTGATGATCCTGAACCGGAGGTGGAAGCTGATCTCTTCGATGGGCCCTGGCTAAGAGTGTCTAAGTCTCGGGGTCGAACTCCCGATAGATACATAGTCTCCAGCCTCAGAGCGGCGTTAACCGCCTCATGATAGGTGTAAAAGGGTATGGCTGTTAACTGAATACGATAGTCACCCCCCAAACCTTCAATGAACCTATAGATCCGCTCCGCCTCAGTACTTATCAGATCTGGCACAAACTGGGCTAACTGGGTGAATCGCTGTTCAAACTCCGTCACCGACCTATCCCCTTTCTCTAGATGTAGAAACTCATACTTCATCCTGTCACGGATAGCTGTGCCATAGTACCGCCTATTAAAATGTTCCTTGAACTGTTCCCAAGTTATCGGACCGACGTCCCCCAAATCTCTGCTAGTCGTATCCCACCAATCAAAGGCCACTCCGTCAAGAAAGTCTACTGCCAACCCCACTTTTCGTTCCTCTGGACAATTAATCTGAGCAAAGACCCTCTCCATCTTCTTCAGCCAATTCTGGGCATCCATAGCATTCGGAGCATGGGAGAAACTATAAGCTCCATGTCTCCTTGCTCGCTCCATGGTAAAATCAGTCCTGGAGCCAGGAAGCGCTGCTGTTAGCTGTTGGACAATACGTCCCAAGGCATCCGCTAGTCCTCTGGAAGCATTCTCGTCTCCTGGAGCGGGAGGAGTCTCCCCGCGATTTCGGCGTCTAGGAGGCATAGCACCTGAGATTAAAAAGAAGAATAAGCAATTTATAGTAAAGATACCAGGACAACTACCTTATACACCTGAGAACATACTAGCATCGAAGAGCACATGATGGGGATCCGCCGCGGTCGGGCCATCACTCGGAAGATACTAGATGTCATCAAGTACATAAGATAGTAGAAGTGACAGGAAACAGAAAACCTAAAGCTCTGATACCAACTGTCAGAACCCATCCCGAAAATCCTTTCAAATTTTCAAGATGGACTCTGCGGGGCCCACTTTTAAGAAAAATTCGACAGAACTTCCCTTAAAAGTGAACAACCCAACCTGTGAGAAAAACGACAAAAACACATATTTCTAAAGTCAAGATCTCACCACATGCAGTCATCCTATATTTCACAACCACCACAGTTATTAAGCAAAATCCAAGCGTAAGGCAGTAAAATTTATACAATACAGCCTATTAGGGTTATCAGAGCAATCTATGATAAAATCAAATATATTACATGTGGTAGGTTAATATTAACCTACGAAAGGCAAGTGGCAGAACTGGTGCTAAGCCTCGATCCCACGCCGAACAGCAACACTGCGAACTGGGCAAAGGAAACCGAAAAGCCCAGGGGAAAGTAAGCGATAAAACGTTAGTTGTGAGTGGACAAAATATTTAATTAAGAAAGAAGTGTTTCTCACTTTCCCACATTTATTGTTTAGAACGTTCTTATGCATGCAATAGGGAACTAAAGGTTTTTAAATCACTTTCATGACTAAGCCAGCCCCGCTGGCTTAAGGGAAGTTCGACCGACCCTGTTAGTCGGATGAATAAATAAATAAGTAAATAATTTAAAAGGTATGAGGAAAAACGTCATCCCCATACAATAAAATAAAGTGAGCCGCTAAGGCTCGGGTCGGAGTGTCCCACACTCAAGAGCATCCCATGCTCGGCTCTACTCACCCACTAACACAAAGTAAGTAGGGAGGAGTACCAATAGGCTAGCTAGCAATAAAGTATATCGACCCAGGTATGGTGGGTAAAAACCATATGAAAATCGAGAATTTGTGAGATTTCCTCGAAGTCTCACAAGAAAGGAATTTAGTCCAACGACGTGACCCCGCACGCCAACATGATTCAAAATTGTGAATCAATATATTAAAATCATGTAAGTTTATAATCTCGAAGAAATCTTCCCTTTCCGAAGATTTTTCGAGAAATCCGAATCTATTAATAAATAATGATACTTCCATTTTCAGAAATAATCTTATCGAAGATTATTTCTAATAAAAAGTTCGAAATGGAACATAACCACTTCTAATCGGCAATTTGAACCATAACTAATTTCATAATCAAAAATCGAATAATTTGCTCATTAAATAATAAATACTTTAAATAATTTCGAAACTTAGAAAATTTAATTGCATGCATGACTTTAAAATCAAACGTCCACTCACAGTATACGGCTAACGTGGTATCCAAGCGTAAGGATCCTCGTCGAATGATGAGTCGGTACCTCGTCCTGTACATAATTATTCGTAACTAACAATTACCGGACGAAAGAAAATAATATTACGATAAACAATAATTAAATCCTAAACCGATAACCTCAATTCCTCCAATTCTCTTCTACAACCAACCAAACTTCACCAACACCGCCCAATCGTCAAATTCAGACTTTACAACAATTATGGAGAAAATCCGACAATCGGATTCACGATTAACATTAATCGAAATCCAAATCTTTAGAAATTTATAACCGATTCAAAACTCCACCAATCCTCACCAAACTTCATATACAAGTTCTAGAATAATTATAGGATTTAACTAGTCAGAAATCGGAATTAAACAGTTACCCTAGCCACCGCTACCGCCGCCCACAGTGGCGGCGCCGCCACCAAAGTCACCAGCTCCAATGGCCACCAAATTTTGGCAGCAGCACCTTCTCAACACACCCAATAATTCTCTCAACTATGACCAAGTCAGGAAATGAGTAGAAGTACCTCAACAATTAAGGAGAAGTTTGAACCCGTATGAACAGTAAAATCTTCCAATTATGCTTTCTTCCTCCACGCTGCAAATCGTTGCAAGAGGTTTGAGGAGCATCATCTACGTCGCAAGGCGCTTCTACTGGACTAAGGTTTGTCGCCGGAGGTAGGCCGGAATCGGGAGAAATCGGCTTTGACCACTTTTGCTACAGTGAAACTTCAAGGACCCGATGCGTTATTTTCTGGCCAAGCCGCCGTGAGCCACCACCGCAGGCGCCAAGAGGGGGTCGAGACGAGTCCGTAGCCACCGGTTTCACGCTTTTTGGTGGCCGGAATAGAGAAAGCAACTGGAGTTGCAGAGGAGAGAAAGAAAATGTGCAGAGGAGAAAGAGGGAGCGCGCGGGAGGAGAGAGAGGAAAGAAAAAGAAAGTTACCCGGCTACAGTAAAAATTCAAATTTATACCTTTTTACCATGAACAGTAACTTTAATATTTCGCTTATAACTTTCGCATACGAACTCCGATTTTTACGAACCACATATGCACGCGCTCGGTTTAACGTCCTCTACAACTTTCATGAAGAACATTTTCTCAAATTTTGACCCGAACAAAAAGTCAATTTTTAGGGCAACTAAAATCATATAACGGAGTAAAAATTAAGTGTAACTGACATTTACCGTCAAATTAATAAAAATCGAAAATTCTGGGTTCGGGACGTAACAGAGAGAGAAGCCAGTTTTTCCAGAAACAGGAAGAAGAAGAAGAAGAAGAAAAAAAAGAAACCGGTAGGGAAAAATTTTAGGGTTTCCAAAATTTTTTTTCTATATATACATATTTCGGAAAACTTCGAAATTCGATAACTAATTCAGAAAAAATCCGATCTTCGTGTTCCACACGTGTACGGACTCGTATCGACGAGCTCTACAACTTTCATGAAGGGAGTTTCTCCAAATTTCGTACGTAGAAAAAGTCGATTTCTCACACCGAGTATTTCGAGCTTTTCGTTAAAATAAACGTTTCGAAACTTTGATAATTGTAAAAATGAATGATTATCGAACATATATCGTGAAATCACATAATAATCATTCGATACAATCACTCGGATTTAAAATGGAAATTGCGGGTATTACAATCTACCCCCTTTAGAGGAATTTCGTCCCGAAATTCAAGTACCCAATTCCCCAAAAAGCTGTGGATACCTCGTCCTCATGTCAGATTCTAACTCCCATGATGCATCACCCTCATCATGATGACTCCACAACACCTTCACGAGATCAACCTCTTTCCTACGAAGTTTCTTTGTAGACCTATCCAAGATACGAACAGGTTCTACTACAAACGTCACATCCGGGTTCACTTCGATCGTACCGTGGTCAATCACGTGAGACTCATCTCGAATATACTTCCTGAGCAGAGACACATGGAAAACGTTGTGCACACCCGACATGCTAACAGGTAAAGCAAGACGATATGCCAAGTTACCAACCCTTTCTAGAATCTCAAAGGGTCCAACATACCTCGGTGCTAGTTTTCCCTTCTTGCCAAATCTCACCACACCTTTCATTGGTGAGACTTTCAAGAACACAAGATCACCTGTCTCAAACTCTAACGGTCTCCTCTTCAAGTCAGCATAACTCTTCTGTCTACTCTGAGCGGTTCGGATTCTGTCCCGAATAGTAGTGACCTTCTCTGTAGTCTCCTGTACAATCTCAGGTCCGATGAGCCCTTTATCCCCTGCTTCCGCCCAACAGATAGGAGTCCTACATGGCCTACCATAAAGAGCCTCATATGGAGCCATACCGATACTAGAGTGATAGCTGTTGTTGTAGGCAAACTCTACCAATGGCAGATGATCCGCCCAACTACCCTTAAAATCCAGAACACAAGCTCTGAGCATGTCCTCCATCACCTGATTCACTCTCTCGGTCTGTTCATCTGTTTGTGGGTGAAATGCAGTGCTCATAGCAAGAGACGTACCAAATGCCTTGTGGAACCTACGCCAGAATTCTGATGTGAAACGAGCATCACGATCCGATACAATCGTCACAGGCACTCCATGAAGCCTCACTATCTCGTTCACATATAACTTACATAATGCATCACCTGAGTACGTTTTTGCCACCGGAAGGAAGTGTGCCGATTTAGTCAACCGGTCAAAAATCACCCAAATCGAGTCATAACTTTGCCTGGATCTGGGCAATCCAGTCACAAAGTCCATAGAGATGTCTTCCCATTTCCAAACAGGAATCGATAAGGGGTTCAGCATTCCTGCTGGTCTCTGATGCTCTGCCTTCACCTGTTGACAGGTAAGACACTTCGACATGTGTTCCGCCACATCCCTCTTCATACCATACCACCAAAACTGCCTTCGTAGATCCATATACATTTTAGTACCTCCTGGATGTATAGTATATCGAGACCTATGTGCTTCTCGCATGATCTCCTCCCTGAGGTTATCAACACTCGGTACATACAATCTCCCTCGAAATCTCATCCCTCCATCAGCCCCAATCATCCACTCAGAAGGACCCTCCACATCCGGGTCAGCAGTCATCTCAGCAATCCTCGCCTGAGCAAACTCATCAAGTGTCTGACCCTGAATGATCCTGGAGATCAAGGTGGGCTGTAAGGTGATACTACCGAGAAAGATTCCCGGTCCTGCTCCTGCGGGCATAAGGTCGAACTCAGATGCAGCTTCCAACATGCGCCACTCCCGCACCATAATCAATGCCATGATTACCCGCGGTTTCCTACTCAAAGCATCCGCCACTACATTCGCCTTTCCGGGATGATACTCCAAGGTGAAATCGTAGTCCTTAATGAGCTCCATCCATCTCCTCTACCTCATGTTCAATTCATTCTGGGAGAATAGATACTTCAAACTCTTGTGATCAGAAAAGAGTTCAAATTTCTCACCATAAAGATAGTGCCTCCAAATCTTCAAGGCAAACACCACAGCTGCTAGCTCTAGATCATGAGTAGGGTAATTCCGCTCATGTACCTTCAACTGTCTAGAACCATAAGCAACAACACTACCATTCTGCATCAACACACACCCCAAACCCTGATGAGATGCATCGCTGTAAATGACTAATCCACCACCACTAGTAGGAATAGTCAACACCGGAGCTGTAGTCAATCTAGTCTTCAGCTCTATGAAAGCCTTCTCACACTTATCCGACCATACGAACTGAGTGTCTTTCCTGGTCAATTTGGTCAAAGCCGAAGCAATACCAGAAAACCCTTCAATGAAGCGCCTGTAATAACCGGCCAATCCAAGGAAGCTACGGATTTCTGTAACCGTAGTAGGGCGACTCCAACTCATCACTGCTTCAACCTTCGAACGATCCACAGAAACTCCATCCTTCGAGACCACATGACCAAGGAACTTGACTTCACTCTGCCAGAAGTCGCATTTCTCGAACTTGGCAAATAGTTTCTGCTCTCTCAATGTCTGCAGCACTATCCGCAGATGTCTCTCATGCTCCGCTGACGACCTTGAATAAATCAAGATGTCATCAACGAACACTACCACGAACTGATCCAAGTAAGGACTGAACGTACGGTTCATCAAGTCCATAAATGCTGCGGGGGCATTCGTGAGACCAAAAGGCATGACAAGAAACTCAAAATGTCCATACCTGGTCCTGAACGCCGTCTTTGGAATATCTTCCTCCTTCACCCTCAACTGGTGATATCCAGACCTCAAGTCAATCTTCGAGAATACAGTAGCTTCTCTAAGCTGGTCGAACAAGTCATCAATCCTAGGTAAAGGGTACCTATTCTTGATGGTCACCTTGTTCAACTGTCGATAATCCACACATAGACGAAGTGAACTATCCTTCTTCTTCACAAACAACACTGGTGCGCCCCAAGGAGACACACTTGCCTGAATGAACCCTTGTGCAAGTAAGCCCTCAATCTGAACCTTCAACTCCTGAAGTTCAGCTGGAGCCATTCGATAAGGTGCTTTTGACACAGGTGAAGTACCTGGTATCACATCAATGGAGAAGTCCATTACCCTTTTCGGAGGTAACCCAGGGATCTCCTGAAACACATCTTCATACTCTGAAACTACAGGAATCCCTGTAATCTTTGAAGTACTACTCCCTGATTCAATATGGGCCAAAATCCCTATCCTCATGGTGATGTCAGACTTCAGACAACGGTAATGAAACACTGGTTGTCCCGGAACATGGAAGGACACAATCATCCTAAAGCAATCAATAACAGCATGGTTCGGGCTCAACCAATCCATACCCAAAATCACATCATACGTGTGATCCGGAATCACAATCAAAGATGCAGAGAACTCTCTGCCACCAATCCCAATAGGGCAATCATCACAAAGCATGCTAAGCTCAAGAGACACACCGAGAGGTGATGTAACACACAATGATCTAGTCAGAGGCATAGCAATCAAACCCAAAACATCCACAACCGAACTAGATATGAAAGAGTGTGAGGCTCCCGTATCAAACAGTACTCTAGCAAGAAAGTGATAAACAGATAAGGTACCTTCCACTCCCGTGCCTGCCTGACCGATGGCAAAGACCCTAGCATGAGCAGGTGGTAACTGCCTCTGCTGGTTACCCTGCACTCTACCCTGAATCCGAGGACACTCCCTAGCCTGATGCCCTGCCTGTCCACAACTGTAGCATAACCTACCCCGTGGCTTCGTGCACGCACGAGAGATGTGGCCCGGCTCGCCACAGTTAAAGTACTTCACTGGAGCTGCTGGTGCTATCTGCCTGATAGGCATAGCCTGAACAGGAGGAGCTACTGCTGCCCTAGCTGGAGCCTGATGCTGGAACTGAGTTCTCTGTCTCTTCCAGAACCCACCCCTGAAGTCTCTAGCTCTACTGCTCCCTGCTATGGCCTTTCCCTTGCCCTGGAAGTCTCTCTCAGCAGACTCCTTCTCTCTACGAATCAGGTTCTGCTGCTCAATGATCTGTGCCTTAGCCAAGATCTCTCTCTTGGTCTTCAGCTCCAAGATAGCTACATCACGCTCAATCGAAGGACTCAACCCTCTCTGAAACTTCTTGGCCAAGTCCTCATCCTCCATCTGCCTCACATACTTGTACAGTCTGGAGAACTCCGCATCATACTCAATGACGGTCATCTTCCCCTGTACAAGTGCAAGGAACTCTCGCTCCAACCTCTCCTTCACTGCTGGTGGAAAGTACTTCTCCCTGAACAGCCTCTCAAAGCCGTCCCATGTCAAGGTAGACACCTCAATGCTCCTCTGAGTGACGTTCCACCACACCCTAGCCTCATCCTTCAGCATGAAAACGGCTAGCTTCCTCTTATCTGTCTCAGTGCAATCAAGCAGATCGAAATAAGTCTGCAAATCCTCTATCCAACGATCCGCCACCATATAATCTATGCCTCCTCCAAACTTGGTTGCTCCCAAGCGAGTAATTTCCCTTGCTAGCATCAGCAAGCGAGCAGGATTATCAACCACAGCTACAGGAGGAATAGGCTGATCCTCATACGGTGCATCTTCCTCCGACTCGAATACTTCTTCGACTGGAGGGGCCCTACCCCTTCCTCGGCCTCTACCCCTGCCACGAGGTCAACCTCTACCCCGACCTCTGGCCTCGTTTCCCTCAATCTCCATTACCTAATAAGCATGATATACTTGGTTAATACACGCATAACACTTAAACAAAACATAAGTCAAATGCAAGTCCATATTAACCAAGTACTGATCATACATAACGATGCTTAAATTTCCTAAAAGTACTAACGTTCCTAGCCAACCTAACGCACTCACATACCCAATGACATTGTCAATACCGAAGAGCACAAGATGGGGATCCACTGCAGACGGGCCATCACTCGGTAAGTATTGACATATCACCAAATATGTACCTTATGCTCTGATACCAAACTGTCACGCCCCGAATTTTAGAATAACAATTCAATATCCGAGACATGAAAATACCACAACACAAAATATTCATCCTGAAAATTTTTCTTTTCTTAACATACTCACCACACGAAATAAAATCAAACCGAATTTAGTCTCGGTTAATTATTACAACACAAATCCAAATGTAATGTAAAGCTCTAAATGAGCATACACACACCTCACAACTAGATAAATAACAAAACTGTTGTAACACCTAAGCAGCTCGGTCACCTCCCTGGTTATCCTGCCCTGCAGGAATATCCGCTACACCATTGAATAGTGTACCGGGATTGCAACAACACAAAACCCGGTAAGCTTATGAAAGCTTGTATGACTAAAAGAAAGAACTGTTACTTAATTTAATCTCATTTATCCCCACACACAGCAACACCCAATAATTTTCACATATGCAAGTACTAACAATCTCAATCACACACCAATTCAATATATCACAACAACCAACTCACAACTTTCTTCACAACTCACAATCTCAATCACACACCAATTCAATATATCACAACAACCAACTCACAACTTTCATCATCGTATTTATGAAAATACGGTATTTGACAGACTAGAGCTCTAACTGAATCGTAGCCCGTCACCTGGCATAGGTTATGGCATCCGACATATTTATCAATTATTGTATTTCATCAATATGTATACCTATATACATATTTAGAACGTCCAATAATTCCACATACTCAACCAATCGTATCCCATCATCCACACTAGGATTAGAGCGTCCGATTACCCACACCGGTCATTACGTCGACCCTCAACTCATAAATAAGCACAACATATAATATCACATACTGAAATCAACTCAACCAAAATACATCATATTATTATGGAATTACACAATTGTAATATAATCAACTCATCAATTCATCACACAACAATCCACTCATCAATATATATTTTCCACGTAAATATATATATACGTAATCATCCACTCAGGAATGACCACTAATACCATCTATAGTTCACACAAGAAAATTATGAAATTCATTTGTATAGTTAAAATTCATTTTACTTACCTATGGACCGTGGTGATTCAAGTCCATGAAATTTTAAAACAAATATTTAATCCGCAAATATTTTTTTTCCACACAATTACCAAAATAAACAAATTAAAATGCTCGGTTCTTAATATGAACCACGTGAGTTTTACTCACCTCGAAACTCCCGCTGCGTCTTCAATATAATTATAAATTATAATTTATAATTAACGCCGAATAGCCCACTCAAATAAAATCCGTCAATCACCTAATCAAATGTGATTCGAATTTAGCCAACAATTTCAACACATAAATTAACTACTAATTAACGGCCAGATTCTAATTTACATTAAAATCCGACGAGCGGTTCTCACGAATCGCTCTCCTAATTACCGTTTTTCACATATATGAAGATCCAACGGTCGGATCTTCGCCCATGACCACACAAAGCCTCTGGGACAGTCATATGATCATCATAACAAATTTACAAGTTCATCCAACGGTCATAATTCCACAGATCACAAATCTAACGATCGAAATCGATCGAAATCACAAAATTCATAACTAATTCATACGATATCCGAAAAATGCGTATAATATGCCGAAATGATCGTATCGAAACATAGAATCATAAAATGCACAGAAATCAAATTTTAGACCTCCGGAGGTGGCCGGAAAAGGCCGCCGGAGTTAGGGACAGAGCCGCCACCGACCACCACCAATGGTGTCGGAGCCAAGCTTGTCCCTTCGTTTCATCATTCTGAGCAACTTTCATAACTAGCATAAGACCTAAAAATGACGGGAAGGCATCGAAATTACCGATTTACAGTCGGCGGCCTGGAAAAAATGCAGAAACCGGTGAGCTTGAAAACCGACGTGAAAACTGCAACCTCAGGCCCCGATCCTTTCTGGAAACTTGTTCAGAACTTCCTTGGAAACTCAACAAGCTTGGAATCACAAGAAACGATCGTGTATAGCTCGAGATATCTTGATCGAAAGTTTTGGTATTTCGATCCGTTCGGGTCGAGCTCCGACGAACGTGAAAACGTTCGACCCAGTTCCGGTCCTTCTTGGTGCTTGTAGAGGAAGTTGAGGCGAGCTCAATGAGATAAGAATCAAGTGAAATGATGGAGTGTAGCTCGAGATATCGAGATCGAACCGAAAATGGCCGTTTTCGGTTCGGGTTGTGCGGTCGCCGCCACGGGCCGCGCCGCCTTGTGAAACTGCCTCCGGGAGCTAGAGCAGCTCGAGACGAACGCCTGGGACTTGGTTTGAGGTCGAGAGGTGGTCTGTGGAGGGAGAACAATTAAGGAGAACTTTCCTCCCCGTTTCGGTCGACTGCGTCTGTGAGAGAGAGAGAGAGAGACCAGTTTTTCCAGAAACAGGAAGAAGAAGAAGAAAGAAGAAGAAAAAGAAAAAAAAGAAACCGGTAGGGAAAAATTTTAGGGTTTCCAAAATATTTTTTCTATATATACATATTTCAGAAAACTTCGAAATTCGATAACTAATTCAAAAAAAATCCGATCTTCGTGTTCCGCACGTGTACGGACTCGTATCGACGAGCTCTACAACTTTCATGAAGGAAGTTTCTCCAAATTTCATACGTAGAAAAAGTCGATTTCTCAAACCGAGTATTTCGAGCTTTTCGTTAAAATAAACGTTTCGAAACTTTGATAATTGTAAAAATGAATGATTATCGAACATATATCGTGAAATCACATAATAATCATTCGATACAATCACTCGGATTTAAAATAGAAATTGCGGGTATTACATCAAGTTAATAGAGATTGGTTAGCCTTCAACCATTCAATTACTGCATCGAGAACACTCCTCTTATGATCATGAGGAAAGTGAATCATAATCAAATATGGATTCATTTCTCTAATGCCCCAGAAACCAACGCCCAAAGAAGAATCACTATGCTAATAATGTCATCAAAGTACAGACCGCTCTGTCATCTGATGACTCAGAAAACTATTATCTACCAGCCTGTCATCTAATAGGTCATTCAGACGACAGAGACACACTCACACTTAGGGCTGTCAATGGGTCGTGTCGTGTTGGGTTCATGTTAGATCAAGGTATTTGTCGTGTCATACAAGACAAACCCAAACTCAACCCATTTAATAATTGTGTCAAAAATTTAAACCCAAACCTGACCTATTTATTAAATAGGTTACCCGTTTTTAAGCCGCTTAACCCATTTAATAAATATGTCGTGTCGTGTTGAACAAAATGACCCATTTAAGGGTTAACATTGCGACCCATGTAACTAAAAAATTGCATAAATTGATTAAATTCACTAGAGAATTTATAGTATTAATGGTGAAGTGGTAACTCTAGTTTAAAGTGAGAAAAATACTTATTCGACCTTTATATACATATAATATTACTTTTTTAAATAGGTCATCTGCGCTGGTTAAATATAATATATATTTCGACTCATTTAATAAACGGGTTACATGGGTTCACTTCGTATTTGTAGGTTGACCCGTGGCCGACCCGTTTATTAAATGGGTTATAGCGGGTTGACCCGCGGCCGACCTGCTTTTTAATCGTGCGAGTTCAACCCGTATTATTTCGTGCGGGCTTCCAGTCGTGTTATCAGGTTGTGTCAGAATTGACAACCCTACTCACACCATAGAATCCTTCTAAGAAACTGTCGTCTGAATTTGCACAAATATGAACATTCAGTGACTTTTTGTAGTTAGATATTTAATAGAAAGTAAGAATGAAAGTTGGAAATAGAATTATATAAAATTCTTTTGTCTTATTTTGATCGAGAAAACAGAAATATGTAGTTTGAATATACCTAAGGTTGAAGTTCTTGGGTCTATTTGTCTTGTAATCTCATTAGATATGACAATAATATGTCGATGTATGAGCCTCTAAACAATAATCTTATAATAATTTATGGTTCTGAGTATGCTTTAATGATATTGATTTGTAGATTGTGTTATTGTAATTTCCTTTGATAAATGTTTTTGTGATTATATGTTGTTTGACTAGCATAAGAAATAAACTTGGCATCCATCGTTTGTGGTTTATAGTGATTACAGATAAGATCCCAGATTGCTTGAATTCTGTTGTTTGATGTTGGTTTGGATGTTAGCTTTGTTTGGTTCTTATGTCTTAGCAAGAGCATTTGCATAACATAATTTAGGTAATTTGGTGTGCTTATGAAACTAAGACCACCATGCTTTTGGTAGATACACCAAATTACATCTATTCTTTCTTAATGTATAAATAAACACTTCTATAATAAAAGTCTAATAGTTTTGCTTGGTGTTGGACAAGAGTTCCACAACCTAGTCCAAGCTATAAACCTTCTCAATGTTAAAAACAACAAATTTTACATACAGTTATTGTTTCTATAGAGACCTAAAAACACCAGTAAAACTATGTATGAACTAGCAGACTAGCTCTATGCTAGCATCTTACTCTTAACACTTTTCGGTGGAAAAAATAGGGGCATCCTTCACAGAAACTTGTGTATATCTTTGGGAATTATGTGGTAGAACTATTGTCCATGTAATTTCTTTATAGCTAACCATATTCCTTTGTGGTTATCGATCTCTTGTGCAAGAGGATTCTAACTCTAGTTTTCTCCAGGATCGATAGTTGAAGACATCCCTACCATTTCATCATCGTCTTTCTCCAACTTCACTTGCTACAATGCATGTGTGGTCTTCATTGCTGCTAAATTGTTACACTAACAGACCACGAAGAAATTCCTAATTTAAGAAAAAAACAAAAATCAGTTTACAAAAGTATATAGTACAGGATGGTGCAGAAATATTAGAGTCCTTATGCTCTTCTGAAATAATTCCTAACAATTGTTTTCATGGGTAAGTGATCAATGCCCATGGGTACTCATTTTTCATCAATCCTTGATGCATAAGTAAATTTGGATTCAACTATGAAGTGGTTTTATAAATTAATATCTCATTATTTTATAAATTCAACTATGGGTACTCATTATTTTTTTTGATATATGTACATTTGGTACATCATTGACTCGATGTTATTGAAGCCTATGGCAGGCATTACAATGCCAGCACCATGTACCTTCTCATCTTGGCCTTACATTCATGATACTCCGATACTTTGAAATCAAAAGCCTAATGAGTAATTTGAGTAGTACAAATAATCAACACATATTTTGGTCCTATATATACAAGAAATAGAGAGTACTATGGATCTTATGCCAGAGTATTAGGTGCTTTGTAACTTGGGCTAATATGTAAATATATATACAAGGATATATATATATATATATCATATTTTCAAGAGAATAATGAAAAATTAAATGTTGAAATAACAAAAAAGGAAAGCTGAATGAGAAAAAGAAACAAGATGTATAATCTCTTGTCCTTTCGTTTGAGAAACATAAACTAACGCCTATATAAGTACAAAACTAGTTTATATCTTACATATCAAGAATAAGAGTAAACTAGACACATTCTATATTATCAATAGACTTGATGTTTTCTACTAATACAATCACAAAGAATGTGGTTGAACATAATGGATAAATACATTATGTTTTATTTATACAAGAGGGTTCTAGTATTCTACAATAGACTAACTTTGCCAAAATTAAAGTTTAGTACATTAATCTTGTGCCTGAGTACCAAGTGTTGTTGTGTAAGTTGGGGCTAATTTGTAAATAAATATAAAAAGAAGTATATCGTATTTGTAAGAGAAAATGGAAGATTTCATGCTGCAATAACAAAAAAAGCAAGGTTTAATGAGAAATACAAACAAGATATATATTTTTGTTTTATTTCATTTGGGAAACATTAATCAACGTAAGCACATACAGGTATGAATCTAGTTTGGGTCATACGTATCAATTAGAGTAACAATAGTACGTCATCTCGATCAATAGTCATGACGTTTTGTACTAATATCGTGGCAAATAATAACTTTTTTGCATTGCACATGCCATGGATGTCATTGGAGGATATAAAAAAAGGAAAATTAGGAAGAAGTGTGCATTTGTGCTAGTATGGAGCTCTTATTTTCTTTTGTTAATTTTTAATAAATTTTTTCTTGGCCTTTTACTATTTATTTTTTGGGCTAAATACTGTTTAGTCCTTGATCTTTTGATCATAAAACACTTCAATCCCTGACTTTCTAATTTCACACGTTTAGTCCCTGTACTTCAAATTTTCAGACCAATAGGTTATTGCCGTAGTCGCGGTGAAATGTCTATTATGCCCTAAGTTCTTTTTTAAAAAATAAATTTATTCATTTCTCTTTTTTTTAATTCTTTTTTCTTTATTTTATTTATTCTTTTTTTTTTTCAAACAGAAAGAAATAAAGGAAAAAAAACAGAAAAAAATAAAGAGAAAGAAAGAAAGGGCAAAAAATCCTTTTCCAAAAAAAAAAAATTAATTAATTAAAAAAAAGAACTGAGGGCATAATAGACATTTGGCAGCGACTTTTAGACGGGAAGAACCTATTGGTTTGAAATTTTGAAGTACAGGGACTAAATGTGTGAAATTTGAAGGTCAGTGACTGAAGTGTTTTATGATCAAAAGTTCAAAAACTAAACAGTATTTACATCTTATTTTTTTGTTAAATGGGGGCAAACACGTAAGAAAAAGAAAGAATTAAGTTTGAGCTAGAAATGACCATAGAATAGCAGAATTCTGTATATATTGTTGAATATCAGGATCTCCCGTACTATGTTTTCCCATCTGCTACCATATTCAATTCTCTATATATAGTTCAATATACCACACTTTTAAATTTTCAATTAGTAAATAGCACCAACTTTTAAAGCAAAGAGGTGCAAGTCATCACCACCACTTTTGATTAGATTAATAAAATATGAGACTCTGGTTCCACCGATATATGTGAGACTCTCATCGAAATGGCTAGAGTTTAATCAACGTGCAACCTCCAATCTCAGCTTCCAAAATTTGGCCAATTTCCGGATTATACTTGAATTCACACATTCGCACCTTAGAGCTATCTCGAAGTAAGTTACCAGCACCAATCTTATAGTTTGAAGAGTTCCTTCTGTCATCCACATTTAATTTTACCTAACTAGGTGCAAATATAGACCAATACAGATTAATGGTCTATTATGAGGTTTGAGTTGACATAGGTTGTTTAGCATTTGACCTTTCAGTTGTGGTATCAAGAACAATCCTCTCAGGATCATGAGGGAAGTGGACTTCATGATCAAAGATGGATTTATTCCTCCAATGCTATAAAAACCAACACCCAAAGAATAATATGCATTTTTAGGACAAATTAGCATACCTTATGGTCTTGCATAAAACATTAGCATATAACTAACTCTTCCATTTCAGCATTATATATGGTAGCATCGAATATCACTACAAGTACTACGGACTAAAACTGTCATAAAAACATGAAAAACATCACAAAAAGCTTCTTATGACGACTTTGCAACTGTTGAGCATGCGTCGCTATAGATCGCATAGCAAATGTTTGACCACTATTTACAACGGAACACATATGTTGTCACGCCCCGAATTTTTTGAATAACAATTCAAAATCCGAAACATGAAAATACTACAAACTCAAAATAATAATCCTGAAAATTTTTCTTTTCTTAACATACTCACCACACAAAATAAAATCAAACCGAATTTAGTCTCGGTTAATTATTACAACTCAAATCCAAACGGTAATGTAAAGCTCTAAATGAGCATACACACACCTCACAACTAAATAAATAACAAAACTGCTGTAACACCTAAGCAGCTCGGTCACCTCCCTGGTTATCCTGACCTGCAGGAATATCCGCTACACCATTGAATAGTGTACCGGGATTGCAACAACACAATACCCGATAAGTTTATGAAAGCTTGTATGAGTAAAAGAAGGAACTGTTACTTAATATAATCTCATTTATTCCCACACACAGCAACACTCAATAATTTCCACATATGCAAATAATAACAATCTCAATCAACACCAATTCAATATATCAAGACAACCCAGCTCACAACTTTCTCCACAACTCTCATCATCGTATTTATAAAAATACGGTACTTGACAGACTAGAGCTCTAACTGAATCGTAACCCGTCACCTGGCCTAGGTTATGGCATCCGACCTATTTATCAATTATTGTATTTCATCAATATGTATACCTATATACATATTTAGAACGTCCAATAATTTCACATACTCAACCAATCGTATCCCATCATCCACACTACGATTAGAGCGTCCGATTACCCACACCGGTCATTACGTCGACCCTAAACCCATAAATGAACACAACATATAATATCACATACTGAAATCAACCCAACCAAGATACACCATATTATTATGGAATTACACAAATTGAAATAAAATCAATTCATCAATTCTACTCAATCATATCATCATTCAACAATCCACTCATCAACATATATTTTCCACGTAAATATATATATATACGTAATCATTCACTCAGGAATGACCACTAATACCATCTATAGTTCACACAAGAAAATTATGAAATTCATTTGTATAGTTAAAATTCATTTTACTTACATATGAACCGTGGTGATTCAAGTCCATGAAATTTTTAAAACAAATATTAAATCCACAAATATTTTTCACACAATTACCAAAAATAAATAAATTAAAATGCTCGGTTCGTAATATGAACCATGTGAGTTTGACTCACCTCGAAACTCCCGCTGCGTCTTCAATATAATTATAATTGATAATTAACGCCGAATAGCCCACTCAAATAAAATCCGTCAATCACCTAATCAAATGTGATTCGAATTTAGCCAACAATTTCAACACATAATTTAACTACTAATTAACGGCCAGATTCTAATTTACATTAAAATCCGACGAGCGGTTTCTCACGAACCGCTCCCCTAATTACCGTTTTTCACATATACGAAGATCCAACGGTCGGATCTTCGCCCATGACCACACAAAGCCTCTGGGACAGTCATATGATCATCATAACAAATTTACAAGTTCATCCGACGGTCATAATTTCACAGATCAAAAATCTAACGACCGAAATCGATCGAAATCACAAAATTCATAACTAATTCATACGATATCTAAAAAATGCATATAATACGCTGAAATGATCGTATCGAAACATAGAATCATAAAATGGACAGAAACCAAATTTTAGACCTCCGGAGGTGACCGGAAAAGGCCACCGCATTTAGGGACAGAGCCGCCACCGACCACATCCAATGGTGTCGGGACCGAGCTTGTCCCATTCGTTTCATCATTCTGAGCAACTTTCATAACTAACACAAGACCTAAAAATGATGGGAAGGGATCGAAATTACCGATTTACAGTCGGCGGCCGGAAAAAATGCAGAAACCGGCGAGCTTGAAAACCGACGTGAAAACTGCAACCTCAGGCCCCGATCCCTTCTGGAAACTTGTTCAGAACTTCCTTGCGAACTCAACAAGCCAAGAATCACAAGAAACGATCGTATATAGCTCGAGATATCTTGATCGAAAGTTTCGGTATTTCGATCCGTTCGGGTCGAGCTCCGACAAACGTGAAAAGGTTCGACCCAGTTCCGGCCCTTCTTGGTGCTTGTAGAGGAAGTTGAGGCGAGCTCAATGAGACAAGAATCAAGTGAAATGGTGGAGTGTAGCTCGAGATATCGAGATCGAACCGAAAATGGTCGTTTTCGGTTCGAGCCGTGCCGCCGCCGCCACAGGCTGCGCCGCCTTGTGAAACTGCCTCCGGGAGCTAGAGCAGCTCGAGACGAACGCCTGAGACTTGGTTTGAGGTCGAGAGGTGGTCTGTGGAGGGAGAACAATTAAGGAGAAGTTTTCTCCCCTTTTCGGTCGAGAGAGACGGTGAGAGAGCTGAGAGAGAGAAAAAAAACTGAGTTTTTTTCCAGAAACAGAAGGAAGAAGAGAAAGAGAGGAACCGGTAAAAAAAATTAGGGTTTCCCAATTTTTCTATATATACATGTTTCGGAAAACTTCGAAATTCGATAACTAATTCAGAAAAAATCCGATCTTCGTGTTCCGCACGTGTACGGACTCGTATCGACGAGCTCTACAACTTTCATGAAGGAAGTTTCTCCAAATTTCGTACGTAGAAAAAGTCGATTTCTCAAACCGAGTATTTCGAGCTTTTCGTTAAAAAAAATTGTTTCGAAACTTCGATAATTGTAAAAATGAATTATTATCGAACATAAATCGTGAAATCGCACAATAATCATTCGATACAATTACTCGGATTTAAAATAAAATTTGCGGGTATTACATATGTCGTGAATACCATTTTCGACAGATTTTACGACATATTTTTTGGATGTCGTAAAAAATGCACTATTGATTGTTAATTTTTCAAAATATTTTTAAATTATAATATATTTTCATTTTTACCAATTTCTGTTACACTACTGATGTTGTTTTCCAATACGGTCAAATATAATTATCTCCGATTGAATGTTGCGAGACAACAATATCATGAAAATAATCAGGAGGTTGTTTTCAAACAAAAATATACTACACGCATGTTTGAGCAGCCTTGTATTCCTATTCCTAATGATCTTGAAACCAACTACCTTCAAGCTATTCGGCAATGAAGTCTTCTATACTTGGATGTTAATCTAGTCGAGGATATCCAGGTGCTTCTTTTCTTCTTAATTAAATCCTCCTAATTTAATCTCTACAATGCATGCTTTTGATGAGTCTAGTCTAGGGTCTCAAGGTTCACAAGATCTTAGGTTAGTTCACAGTTGAGACATCCGAATTCATTGATTTGAGCTCAATTAAAGATGATAATAGGAATCATTAAAGTCTAACAGAATACTAAAATAGAGTATTCAAGGTAACCAATTGTATATTATAATTGAGTATGCAAAATCAAGCAGTGGTAGCATTAAGAAATACAATAACCAAACCTAACAATAATCATGCACTATGTAAATTGCTAAAGTAAAAGCCAATAGAAATTATCTTATATGCTAACACAATGATGCAAAAGAAAGCCCTAATGCAGAAACCATTCAAATTAGAGGAGCAGAGCATATATATCTCCATCTATACTGTTTGTGAAAGAGTTTCTCAGATGACAATGAGGTGGTGTCCCCTAAATTAAGCAAGAGCATCAACTTATTGTAGGTAGGACACTATTCTCATGCTATAAGGGAAAAATTAAGTTTTGAAGCCATTTTTATCAATAATACTTGAGAATTTGTAAACCCAAATAAAATATTAAGTCTTCTGCCTAGAATTACCTGTTTACTGGTCATTTGACTGTAAACAATTAAATATTTACCTTTAACTTTCATTTCCAACTTTTAGGGGCTCTAAAAGTTGATTTTTTTCTTTGGTTCAGTTCTTGAGAAAACTTCTTTCACGAAAGTTGTACGTATGTAGATGACGTTTAACTGAATTTGTAGACACGTGATTCGTGAAAATCAGAGTTTGGATGAGAAAGTTTACAATCTGAAAGCGAAAGTTACTATTTTGGAAAAAACGTACTATAAATAGTAGTTTGACCTTTCCATTTAGGGAAGTTTCCATTTAAGTCAACAAACCATATTTCTCAAATTCTCACGGCACAGACTTGGAGGGTTCTCCGCAGTCTGGCCACCCCAGACCCTCAGACTAGTCCCATCTTGAGCCCCTCCTCATGCAATCATCTTTCTGGCCTTGGTTTCCTCCGATCACCGTCGATGGAAGCAATTCGAAGAAAAACTTGGTTCGGCAGGCTGCGCCTTTAACCCAACTAAAGATTCCTTTTTCGGCCACCTCCAGCGACGCCTTGAAGCTCTTATCTTGCTGATCATTCCTATACCCACCACTTAGCTCAAAGATTTGAAGTTTCGGGAGTCCGAAATTTTGACGTATTTTCTGCACTGCTTGTTCATTTCTGGGCTTTGATTAGTTAATAAAGATACTAGGCTTGTTGTGAGGAATCGATTGGTGTATCGATTGTGCTCTAAATTGCAGGTTGATGTGGCAGCCCTTCCGGCTATTTCAGGTCTTCTGCTTTGGTGAGTTAGATAGACTGTGGCATTACCAACTTTTAAATTATTGTAAAATTCAGGACTGAGATCAAATTGGGTCTAATATGCTTAAGACCCTGCCGGCTCTGTTTGTCAAATTATTTTTTAAATGTAGACAGAACTAAACTGAACCGGAAGGCATTGACTGGTTCGGACTGATTTTTCAGGTTTCTACCCACCCCTTCAACCAACATGGAGAACTTTTGACTCGGTTACCTCTAACTAGACTCATTCAAGCCGGTTGAAAAATCTTCACCAATTTGCTCACCACTTCTAGATATCTTTTTTCAAAGCGAGAACAAGAAAAATATTTTTTCTCCAATATATATTCAACAAGGAGACCCCCTAAAACAGCTAGGGTTAACTAAAAGTTATTTACTAAATCAACTTCTATTCGAAAAGTAATATTCCTAAAAAAAATATCTAGGTAATAACTCATCAATCAATGCCTATTAGAGAAAAAAAAACCCTAACTTTTTTTCTTTCATAGCCATAATAGTACCCCAAAATTTCTTTATTAATATTTGTCTAATTTGCAGAAATTTTAAGTTGTTGGTTTGTACGATTGATTGTTTATGGGTGAAGTGCAAGTGTTTTATTTTTGAGCGGTTAAGGATTGACTTTTTATTCATTGGGTTTCTCCAAACACTTTATTTATGAAAGTACAGAGCGCGTCGATACGAGTTTATGGACATGTGGCACGCGTAAATCGGAGATTGTATGAAGAAGTTATGGTCATCGGAAGTTTTTAATATTTTGAAAAATTCCTATAAATAGAAAAAAAATCGAAAAAATAATTCACTTTCCATTTCAATCCGGTTAATAGAAAATTCCGGAAACCTAACTATCCTAAAAATTCGAGTGACCCAACCCGACCTGGATTTTCTTCCATTTTTATCTGGCGTCTTCCACTGCGCAACCGGTCCAGATCGACTCGCTGGTCCTTCCTCTTCCTCCCTCTGTCACTGTCTAACACTGATTCTCGCCGTACACGGCAGTGACAGACCCGATGAGAACTCTGTTTTTTAGTGGCGACTGGACGTGAAACTTGTCTGCTTTTAAAGCTCTTATCGTGTTGGTTCGGTCCATACTAGCCTTGCAACTCGATTTGACGTGTGGTGCTCCGATTTCTGATTTGAAGTTTTGAGCTTTTGACGGCGATCTAGGCAGAATTGGCTTTGGTGTATGAAAGTTTATTCTCTCACTATGATCTACATTCTATACTGTTGGATTGACCTGGTTTTGAGGTCGGAGTGGCGGCACGTCCAGGTGAGGTTGGAGTTGCTTCTTGCTCCATTACAATCTACTTGTCGATATGAGCATATGAGTTGTTGCATATTTTGATTGTTTGAAACACCAAGTTTTTCGTAGTTTCGATTTGTTCAATTTTCGATCCATGAGGATCCAACTATTGGATCGACTTATAGTTTTGACATATTGACCCTATAAGTGCTCCGGAGACCTTGGGTGGTCTAGGATGAGGTTTCATCTCGATTGGCGAATTCCTTAATTTTTGTCGAAGTTCATGTTTCAGACATTGAACGCTTTCGTACTTAGTGTCATGATGAGTTGTGGCCTTGTTATGATTAGGTGCTTGACCAAGTCGTTTTGAGCAGAGTTGATGGTTATGAGCTTTATCTCATGTGGCTGTAAAGACGCAGTTGTATTTAGAGCATGAGTAAATCTCACGCGTGCTGTTCATTGATTAGCTAGTTACTTTATTGTCGGTATTACTAGCATTCCTGAGTGGATGACTACGTGTATGTTATATATATATATATATATATATATATATATATATATATATATATCTTGGTGGAATTGTATTGTGGTGTAAAACAGTTTTGCGATGTTGATCGATTAGTTGATTGTTTTGAGACTTGATTTTTAAGGAAAACAATATATTGTAAAAGATGATTTATATTGTTTTGAAAGTTAGTTATGGAAACGATAGTTGTAAAGTGTACAATTGTGTTATTTTTTATTGAGAATTGTGTAGCATTTATGGGTCTTGTGTGACCCCTTTAAATCTTTTGGTCTAGTGTGTGACCTGTTGAAATGTTTTTGGTCTAGTGTGAGTGTGTGACCATGGGTCTAGTATGACCTATTTGAATGTTTTTGGTTTAGTGTGACCATGGTCTAGTGTGATCTTTTTGAATGTTTTCGGTCTAGTGTGACCATGGGTCTAGTCTGACTCTGGCAAGGAAATCGAGATATCATTGCCCTTTGCCAATTTATTCATGGGGGTAACTGCTAGGTTATTGCGACTCATAAATAGCTTTTAAAAGAAGTTTTGAGTGTAGTCTTTCTTTTATTGTTCATGAGAGACATTGATTTCAAATTGATTTGTTGAGAGAACATTTATTTGAAATGTCGCTGAAATGACTTTTTTTTTGTAAGATAAAGAAATAGTAATTTTGAGTGAGTTGGGTAATCTCCTGAACTAATTTTCTAAGCAAGGATTGCAGTGTGAATTTCGAATACGTCATGCTGTTGACTATTTGTGAGTTTGAAAAGGATATTGAGTTCTGGAAATGATCATCGTGTTGATTTATTTTCTGAGTAAAAGATGAAATTTTGCAGTGATAAGTGAAGTTGTCTTATTTAATTTTAAGTGGAGATTTTATAAGCATGTGTTTCTGTTTTGTTGTTTTGAGTTTACTCACACGAGTTTCATAAACTTACTGGGTTTGTTGTTGCAATCTCATACATTATTCGATGGTGTAAGGGTTTATCCTACAGGTTAGGGTGAGCGTGGTTAGAGCTTCTTTGTTATTATTGTAGAAGGTTGGGAATCCAATTGTGCTGTTTTGCACTTGGTAGTCTTCCGTTGTGTAGTGATTGTGGTGTGTGTGTTTACTTATTGAATTGTTGTGTTAGTTTAATTTGTAAATTTAATGTAATGTAATATGTGACTCTAAAGAATGAGTCTGCATTGATTGTGGGTTCAGGGCATCTTTGTTTACTTGTTTTAAAAGAAAAACTTTTCCAACTATTTAGTGTTGATGTCTGAACCATCATGTTGGAGTTTTTGTGATTGTTTATTTTGTTTATTAACTGTGCTTGAAAATTGGGGCCTGATAGCCGCACAAGTCTCTTATCTATTTCTTGTGTCGCTCGTTGGGTGGTGGCCCGGTGTCGGCACCAACCTTGGTTGCATTGATGCTGTGGTGTTGCTGCCAGATTGGTGGTAGGTCTATGGCAGGTCTTTGGGCTTCGCTTAGCTTAGAGGCTAGATTAGTGATGGCCATCGTTGGGTTCAAGTTTTCTGTAGCTCTGCGGTGGGTGATTTCGTGGGCATCAATTCTAAGGCGGCGTGGCGGCAACGTGATAACATTAAGAAATGTAATGAGGCTAGGGGCACTTGGGACTCATTCCGGATATGTTTTGGCATTTCTAGTGCATCGATGGCTTTGTTGATGGCGTCAAGGTGGTGGTCCCATGAGGTTTGATGGCGGAGGTGGCAGTCGTGGCATACTTCGGTAATTTGTGCAGTTGCGGTAGAGGCTAGGCTAAGCTGGGCCAGTTGTAGATGCTTTTGCGTTGAGCTTCTTATGGACTTTGGGCTGCTGCCATTTTTAGCTTTTTTGGTAGTTGTTTATTTTCCAATAAACCCTTATCTTGTTTGGGGATTATTTAGTGGGCCTCGGCCCAACCTATGCAGTATGTCTTTTTTTTTTTTTTTTTTTGTCTCTAGTGGGTGACAAACCGTTCAGCTCGGTCGTATTTATCTTGTCTAGTCTATGCTAGGAGAAGCTCCTCTAGGAGCCTTTATAGAAATACTTGGTTTCATCTTACCACAATGGAGTGCTCGAAGTATGGAGTCATGTAGATTAGATTGTCTATGAGGTGAGGTGTTTTGTTAGCATAAACTACTTTGCTCTTATTGTCGTCTAAATAGAGTAATTGTTTGTTGTACTATTCTTACCCATGGTTCAAGATCATATAAATGATATGAACCCTTTAATTAAAAAACAAAAAACCAAATTAATCATACAATCCTATAAATCACATATATGATTGAGTTCAATTAAAACTCATCCATATTAGCAAAATAACATTAATCATGCATATATGCGTTTCAGACGACTTCTGGATCGAAACATATCATTCAAGAAAAACAAACATTGCTATGAGATGCAATGAATGAATTACCTGTAAGAAATTCACAAAATTCTTAAACTAATTAACGAGCTATCAATGTCTTTTGCACGTATATAGGATGGGGCAGAACATTCGATCTTAAAATAAATAGCAAAATGGAAAGTAACCATATATAGACCGTAGGTAGAGTAACCTCCAAATGGGGTGGATATCCATCAAAAACTGAGCTGGCCTTCTCCCTTCGATCTCATTCATTTCTCCATCATTTCCTTCAAGATACTTCGTAGATTTTTCTCTCCCTCTCAATCTCTGCATCTAAAAGGCGCAATCAACAGAAACCTATGTTCATATCATTTTCCCTTGCAAGCAGGAACAAATTTTTCGATGTTCAGGTCAATTTCATTACGTTGATTGAGAAAGCAAGAAGCTAGCGGTCGCCTGCCCGCCGTTGTTATCTCTTTTTTTGCGGTGGTGGTAGTGACATAAACCGGTGAAGATTAAGCAAAGTGGTACGCAGAAATTAGCTAATCATGGCAAACGCGACATCGCCCAACGGGACTAATATGACTAATGCATCAGATAGTTCAATAGTATGCTATGCCCCAACCATGATAACCACCAATGGTATTTGGCAGGGAGATAACCCTTTAGACTATTCCCTCCCTCTTTTCATCTTGCAGTTGACTCTGGTCGTCGTCACCACTCGCGTTCTCGTCCTCCTTCTCAAACCCTTTCGGCAACCTCGTGTCATCGCAGAAATCATGGTAATTATTATCAACATCTTTGATGAGCAAATATATCACACTTCATATATAAACTATAAATAAATAAATAAATAAATAAATAAATAAATATATATATATATATATATATCCAACGAATTGGTCAATTAATTATCTTCAAGCAAAATAATTTCATTTCCATCAAACGCATGCATGCATCAAGTTGAAAGCTATTTTGGAGACGATAAACAGATATAGATAATAAAGGTACTAATTTTTCTCAATTTTCTATTGTTTCTAATAAAGTTCCAATTTTAGGTGTTTTTGTAAGTATCTAGGACCCTAGGTTAGTCACAAATGGGTCAACATTGAGTAATTATTTTGAATTTCTAGCTAGTAGACCACGCAAAATCTATATCAAACTAATTATAATAATAGTTGGTGGTTTAAATTTTAGTATTGTTCTTAGGGTTTAAGGAAATCGAGGGTCAGGGAACCTCAAACTTGAAGTTGATCTACATCCCGTCATACTTGAAATTCGATCTAGACCTTCAACTTTCATAACTACTTTATGTTGATCAAGGTCGACGTACATCAGTATATAGGTACTAATGTTCTCTAGTACTATTGCAGGGTGGAGTATTATTGGGTCCATCGGTGCTTGGACAGTATAAACCATTTGCCGATACAATATTCCCCATGAGAAGTGTGATGGTGATCGAGACCATGGCAAATGTGGGTCTCCTCTACTTCCTCTTCTTGGTCGGCTTGGAGATGGACATTTCTGTTATTCGCCGCATGGGCAAAAGAGCCATTATCATTGCTGTTGCCGGCATGATCCTCCCCTTCGCCATTGGTGCTGCCTTTTCGTTCCTCATCCACGATAGAGGAAAATCAATGAACCAAGGTACCTTTATTCTTTTCCTCGGCGTTGCCCTCTCCGTCACTGCCTTCCCGGTCCTTGCTCGAGTCCTCGCCGAGCTCAAGCTCGTCAACACCGAGCTCGGCAGGATTGCTTTATCCTCGGCACTGGTAAACGACATGTTCGCTTGGGGTCTCTTGGCTCTGGCCATTGCCTTGGCGGAAAATGACTCCACTTCGTTGGCTTCCCTCTACGTTGTTTTGTCTAGCATTGCCTTTGTTTGCTTTTGCATATTCGTGGTCCGACCTGCAGTGTGCTGGATTATCCGAAGAACTCCAGAAGGAGAGTCCTTTAGCGAGTTCTACATTTGCCTCATTCTCACCGGGGTCATGATCTCCGGATTTGTTACTGACGCCATAGGAACACATTCCGTTTTTGGGGCTTTCGTGTTTGGTTTAGTCATCCCTAATGGACCACTTGGGGTCACTCTCATCGAGAAGCTCGAAGATTTTGTTTCGGGGCTTCTGCTCCCTCTTTTCTTTGCCATTAGCGGACTTAGAACCAATATTAGTACGATCGAAGGAATTGGAACCTGGGGCCTTCTTATACTTGTTATCTTTCTAGCTTGCATCGGAAAAATAGCCGGTACAGTCATTGTCTGCCTCTTTTACCAGATGCCATTTGACGAAGGTTTCACTCTAGGACTGCTCATGAACACAAAAGGCCTTGTCGAATTGATTGTCCTCAATGTCGGCAAAGACCAGAAGGTTCTAGACGATGAGGCCTTTGCAATTATGGTGATTGTAGCTGTTGTTATGACTGGAATCATTACACCAATAGTCACAACAGTTTACAAGCCGGCAAGAAGGTCTATACCTTACAAACGAAGAACGATTCAAAGGTCAAAACCCGATGCGGAGTTACGAGTACTTGTTTGTGTCCACACACCTCGAAATGTGCCTACAATGATCAACCTTTTAGAAGCCTCTTACCCCACAAAGAGATCTCCTTTGTGCGTCTACGTACTCCATTTAGTTGAGCTCAGTGGCCGTGCATCTGCAATGCTCATTGTTCATAACACTCGGAAATCTGGCAGGCCGGCGCTCAATCGAACCCAAGCTCAGTCTGACCACATCATAAATGCGTTCGAGAACTACGAGCAGCATGCCGGTTGTGTCTCGGTGCAGCCCTTGACTGCAATCTCACCATACTCTACAATGCACGAAGACATTTGCAACTTGGCAGAGGACAAACGTGTTGCCTTTTTAATTCTTCCTTTCCACAAACAGCAAACGGTGGATGGAGGAATGGAATCCATGAACCCGGCTTTTCGAACAATGAACCAAAATGTATTAGCAAATGCGCCATGCTCAGTCGGAATTCTAGTGGATAGAGGTCTCAATGGCTCGAATCGCCTAGCTGGAAACCAGGTATGTTGAGTATCTTTGTTATAGCCAATATAGCTTTTTGAAAGACCAAAAGCTAGTGGATAGTACTTTGGTCCACGTTACTTTGGATTGAGCCAATATAGCTAAACTATTATCCGATTCATAATAACCTAAATTTTGTAAGTACTTGGCATGTTTTAGTTCCATGAGCGCAATAATTTTTAGATTAATATTAACTGCCTCTTTCTTAGAAAAAAATTGGTTCGACCCTTGCAGGCATCTCACAATATAATGGTACTTTTCTTCGGTGGACCGGACGACCGAGAGGCGTTGTCATATGCATGGAGGATGTCTGAACATCCAGGAATAACTCTTGCAGTTATGCGTTTTGTTCCCGGGCCGGACATCGCGGAGCCGATAGGAATAGTGAAACCCGATCCTGATGCCGCAAACAGCGGCAACAACAATTCGAAGATATTGTGTGTCGAGACGGACGAGGGGTGGGAGAAGCAACTCGACGAGAAGTTGATAAATGAGTTTAGGAAGCAAAATATGAACGACGAATCAATTGTGTACCTGGAGAAGGTGGTGAACAATGGAGAGGAGACGGTGGCGGTGGTAAGGTCAATGGACAGCGTGCATGACCTATTTATAGTCGGCAGAGGACAAGGCATAATATCGCCATTAACGGCAGGGCTAACCGATTGGAGTGAGTGCCCGGAACTTGGTGCAATTGGGGATTTGCTTGCGTCTTCCGACTTCGCAACAACCGCATCGGTTTTGGTAGTGCAACAATTCGTTGGTGATGAAGGGAATGCAGCAGTCGATCACGATCTCGAGGATCCCAATGAGGGGCACGGAACACCTCAACCGGTAGCCAGCAGCCCAGCAGATGAACTTCAAAATGCGCAGTTTGGCAACATGCAGCAACATATGAACAAGCGGACTCAGCCACCACGTACGGCACAAAATAGTAACGTGTACAGCCCCTAAACACCATCTTAAAAAGCTAGCACAAACTTTGTCTCTCTTCTGTATGCTACACTTTCTTTTGTTTATAATGAACCAATGGCAGATATATATATATATATATATATATATATATATACACAGAACTAATATAGAATCTATAGACACGTACTATATATATCTTATGCATGTTAGTAAATTAAGTCCTGAGGGTTGATTAAGAACTTTCCTTTTTCACTAACTCAACACATTAATTGTAGCTGTGTGTGTGTGTGTGTCTAGCTATGAAAAGTAAGTGCACTCGTATGCTAACGCTGCATCGATCCTGGGTTTAAACTAATGAGGATATATGTATTTGGCTTTTCGACAATTTTGTCCAAACAAAAGTTAGTGTTTTAGAGAAACGGGAATTGAGAGAAAATTGCTGTGTATTCTCATTGATAATAAGGGTATCTTTATATAGAGGATTACAGGACATAAAATCTAAATTGTACAAGGAAAGGTAATCATACATTGAATGAATATCTCTAAGATTCTCCAAGATTATCTAATCAAACCCTATTACCACTAGGTCAAATAACCTAAAGTTTGGGTTAGACACAAAATAGAGATTTACTTGAACAATTAGTTTATTGTTTTGTTTTACAAAACGGTTGAGGAAGCTTGATGATAGCTCATAGCTTATATTACATATATATTTTACTAGCTGGCAATTTTAGATTAGAGATAGGCAGAACTACTAGCTGGAATTTACGATATGAAACCAATTAGAGGTAGAAACTAATGCAAGAGTGATTTTTTTAATTATTTTATTTCGTTTTTTTGAAAGGAGTGATTTTTTTTTCAAGTCAAGAATTATCTTCTAAATAGAGTTTTACATTCTCTTCTATCAGAGAGCTGGTAAGCTTAATTGGGATGTTTATGATATTTTGGTCTTTGGTACGGGGCTGGTTATGAGTTAGAGGTTTACGATGAATAATTAAAATGTTGCATCCCATGTAATCTAAACAAATTTTTTTTTCCACCTAACTACAAAATCATTTATTTTGAAGAAAAGTATGGGAATGCAATCCATACTCACTAATTTGCAATCCATACTCTTATTTTTCTTTCTTGTTGAAATTCTTATAAAGGACAAAATTTAAGTTACTAAAAAATGAAACATTAAATTTAAATTGTAAAATAGAGTGTGAATTTCAATCTCCAAAATTAAATAACTATAGAATTAATAAAAAAATTGTCTGTGCTCTAAAATTTTTATTTATATAATTTTTTTTAAGTAAATGTGGATTTCATTAAAACGCATACCAACATTACAATTATATACCTTACTACTGTCTTTTATAGACAAAATAAAGAAGTTGTTGTAAGAGAACCTCACTTAGCCACCAAATCGTGCTTCCTCAGGCTCACTGTAACTCCACCATCAGCCTCAGCATCATTGCCTAGATTTTGAGTAGGCAAACGAAATTTTCAAGCAACTCAAGCCAGAGCTGGCAGAACCCCCAGATGTGGGAGCGCGAGACCACAGCTATTACAAACCACACCAGGCCACCATTTCTTGACCAACTTTGTCACGCCCTGAATTTTGAATAAAAGAATTCAAATCCAAAACGCGAAAAATTAACAATCACAAGAAGACACTTAGAAAAGTTTTCATTTCAATTAAGCAACTAAACAAACCGAGCTCACAATGTCAATACCGACTCGTTCTTTAGAGTCACATATTACATTACCGAGAGTTTACATATTAAACTGAATAACAATTCAATAAGTCAACACACCCACCACACTCACTACACAGCAGAAGACTAAAATCAAAGCACGCTACTACGTCCAAGCTACGACAACAACAACACCTCAGCTACGACGACTGTTACTCTTACCTACACAATAAACCCTACACCATGGAATAGTGCACCGGGTTGAGACAACAATCAGGTAAGGTTGTGAAGCTCGTATGAGTAAACTCAATCAAAATGATTCACGTCACGCATCCTTATAATTTCTTAGCTCGTGAGATAAATTAAAGCAACAATATTTAACTCCACAAAACACAACCAAATATACTATCACACTAAGTAAAATTAGTAATCTCTGCGTAGAAATTTTGTTCAGGAGATCACTGAGAAGCACACAATCTAAATAGAAATCATAGTAATCCCTGCATATAGTTTAGTTCAAGAGATTACTTAAAAATCGACAATAGAAATGAAAAAGGAAAATAAATAAATCAATCAAACAACTCATGCTAAAACCAAGAATTCACCCTTCAACTCCGAATACACAATCTCACAAAATAACTCGTTTCAAAACTTGACATCATTACCTCTCAAATGTAACATAGATCACCTCAATCGTAGCCCGTCACCTGCCTAGGCCTAGGGTTATGGCATTCGACACACTTACTCAATTGTAGCCCGTCACCACCTAGGGTTATGGCATCCGACTCACTTACTCAATTGTAGCCTGTCACCCAAACAGGGTTATGGCATTCGATACCCTCTCCTCCATCACTACTTTGACACTAGATCCATAGACCGAAAACATTTACAAGTCCTACATGACCCAAACTGTTACTCCAAAGCTCAAATACTCTTTCTCACAATAAAATCAACAATTCATACGCATATCACAATGTCACGCCATCAACATATATATTCCACGTAAATATATATATATATATATATATACGTAGTCATCCACTCAGGAATGCCTACTAATACCAACTATAGTTCGCACGCACCAAAAACTGAGAAATTCATTTTTATAATAAAAATCCATTTTCTTACCAGTGAACCGCAATCCTATGAACCGTAGTCGATCGAGTTCATATCATTTGAAAACAAATCTTTATTTGCATATAATGATTTCACAATTTTATCAATTAATTTCCAAACAATAAGTAAATTCATTCATAAATGAATCACGTGAGATTTACTCACATCTAAATCCTATTGTGTCTTCTCTAACAGCCAAGATAATTCACCGAATGTACTGTAAATCACCTAAAGAAAGTAGAATCTCGATTCAGTACACGAATCACTAAAACCATTAAATTCTGAAACTCCCGAATTAATCCAAAAATATAAAAGTAACGCCAATCGAGGCGAAACTTCATCCGAGACCATCCGAGGTCTTCAGAATACTTATACGATACATATATCAAAATTACAAGTTGATCGGACGGCTGAACACGTATTGAAAATCGATCGAACCTAAAACCCTAAAATTTTGAAATTTCATAACTTGTTCATACGATTTCCAAAAATTACCAATTATATATCGAAATGCTCGTATCGACGAGTGAATCATAATGAGGGACAAGAATTGTCCTTGAAGTGGCCAGAAGCTGCCGGAAAACACCACCACAGTGACTGCACCGCTGCCAAACCAAAGTCAAAATTTGACAAAACTTCCAACACAAAAGATCTTCATCTCAACTACAATTACAACTTTCATAACTACACCAAAGTCAAATTTCAGGACTAGAGGCTCAATTTTACCTTAATAGCGAAATTGCCGAAAATCACTCAAAATCGATCAAATCTGAAATTTGTCTTCCTCGGGTTGAATGGAGATGTGAAACTTGATGAGTTTGTAGAGCTTGACAAGACGAATAAAGCCTAATTGGTCTCCCCTCCTAATTTGGCTGGAGTTGGCCGGAATTTGAAGAAATGTCAGAAAAGTTGTCTGACATTCTTTCATTCGATTCGTCGTCTATGGTGAGTGATAGAATGCAAGGCATACATGTATAAAAAGCTTGTTTCAATACTAAATTAATGGTCATAGGTGGCTGGAGAAAGGATAAATCAGCCGGCGAAGGTAGCTCGCTGATTTCGGGTCAGAACTGAGGAGAGAGAAAATATTTCCCTTTTTAGAAATTCTGATTTTCTGATATTTTTTTCAGATTTTTCCTATATATCCCAAATTAGAAACGTTTTCTGATGGCCATAACTTCTTCATACGAACTCCGATTCGCTCGTTCCGCATATCCACGAACTCGTATCGACACACTCTATGACTTTCATGAAGGAAGTTCTCATAGAATCTAAACGTATAAAAAGTCAACTCTCAAATCAAAGCATTCCGAGCGAATAATTGTCTGAAACACTTCCGCTCCACCCTCGAACCATGAAATCGTACCAACGAACACATAATAATTCCAAGAAACATTTAGAAATTAATAACGAATTTCTGGGGTCTTACAAACTTGCAAGTTGCCCAGCTCACCCGTCTAAATCATCAAGAATTGGGCTTGAATTTGAGCCAAAAAAGGGCATAAACACACTTTCGACCAAACTAATCTGGGCACCTAACTGTCGCTTTCAACCATCATCATCTCCGACGTTGTCTGCAGCTTCAACAATTCTAAGCTTGGCTAAGGTTGGACCCGACCAGGCACCGACGATAATAAGGGGATCGTAGAGCCATCGTCGTCCAATATCACCGCCTCCAGCAGTTTGAGAAGAGCAATTAGAATGCAGCCAATGAAAGTCAGCCAGGCCCGACCCCTTCCAAACTGAAATTTTTATCTCAGAATGACAGAAAGCAGAATTGGGCATAGAGCCTAAAGCTGAACCACCCTATCATCAATGCCAAGCAACATTCACTCGACGATTCCTCGCTACGAGGATTGAATTGATCTACTGTATGGCATAAACGTTGAGATGAGTTAGGTTGTGGAGGCGACAAGCATCTCCGAGGCCTTGGAAGCAGCCAAAGAAGGCGGCGCTAGGGTTTTGTTGTTGAGCCATTTCACTTTACTTACATGTTTCCTAATATAAGCCTTGTATTACAACTTACATCATTTACTTAATTTTTTTATTTATACATAAGTTTTCATAAAATACAAAAAAACACTAAACACACACACACACACATACCCAATTTAAGGCTTATTTTAAATTTTTATACCCAAGTTTTTGAAACTATCACAATGCTACCCGAAGTAGCCAGCCCGACTCAACATTCGCACATGCCGTCCATGACAGCGTTAACTATCATGCCACATGGCATATTTTGAGGGGTAATTTTGTCTATTGGGTAATTCCAGCATATCAGTTACACATCAAACAAACAGTGATGAAAATTCACTTACAAAGCAATATGCAGAACATTCATGTCATTACAAATTCAAAAGACCTAAACTTTACCCTTAATCATGATTAAATGATCAACCTGAGATACTATGGCATCAATAAACAACCCACATTTCACAATGAACACTTTCCAGACCATAAACAGATGAAATGCACAACAACCTAGCACATCCCAATAGCAAAAGACTCACAGAAAGCAACTCAAATCCATTTTCCAATCACAACCGAAGAAAACTCGGATGAAATTCACAAAAACAAAAGGGACCCAATATCCCAACAGAGCCAAAAAGCATAATCGCAGATCCCATCTTCCTTCCCTCGTCCCCTCTTTCATCTCTGATTATCACTCTCTTTGATTCGTTGTATACAATGGGTGATAGTTAACGAAACTTATATGAGTATGTTGGTCTTGAAGAGAGGAAGAGAACGGTGTAAAATTTTCGTCTGAAAGAGGCCGCAGACAGTGACGAGGTGATCGGAAAAGAAGAAGGTAGTCACACGGGTTACAGAAGTTGCAGATTACGGTCTCTGATTCTCTTCTCTCTCTCTCTCTAGAATCTCTTCTCTCTCTCTCTCTCTAGAATCTTTTCCTCTTGATTCTCCATTTGAAACATACACACAAGATTTCTTTGGGCACTAGAAAAATCCAAACGGAGTAACACGTACCAAAGCTCTTTTTTCATCCCTATCAACAAGAAAAAGCGTCATCTCATATGAATAATCAATTACAATCCAGGTTTGAATATGAAGTGAAGTTCTTTTAATCTGGGTTTGGGGTCTCTACAGAGTAATTAATTAATGATGTGAAGATAGAGGGTTTTGTTTGGGATGGGTAATCTAAACATTATAGCCCCGTTTGAATAGTAGGAAATCATGGTATGAAATGGGAATTAATGTCAATTTCCATTTATGGTGCTAACTGGTTGTAATTATAGATTGGAAAGAAAATAAAAAACGAGTTTTGACTGGAAATTGACTCTTTCATAAAGTCTGAATAGAATTACCTAGACAGAGGTGGTATTCTAATTGTATTTCCCACTGTCAAAAGAAAAATTACATAAATTATCCCTCTGAAAAATTTATATTTCCCCCGCTAATATTTCTTGTAAGTTGGTGTCATATTTGTACTTTAATTTATTCCTTATAAGTTGATGTCATATCAGTTTACCAAATGAACTGCAATTCTCGATTTGAGAATAAATTAAAGTTTTTCTATTTGAACTTTGTAGAGTTGACAAAGAACCCAGAATCTCCACACACACAAAATCATAAAAAGAAATTGGATTTAGTTCTGTTTTTTTTCTTTGATTGACTGAAAAAAAAAAATTTAAAATTTTAAAATTAAAAACTCCAAGCTATTATTTGAATGATCAATTTTTTGAATTAAGACTCTGACAAGGGGATTTTATGGAGAACTTGAATGGAATATCAATGCAGGTTGGGAGGAGATGAGTTCAAAGAGGATAAATTTTTCGTTTCTAGGTTCTGATCTTTTTCGGTTAGCAAAAGTTACTAATTAAGTAAAAATAAAATAAAAAGATACTAAATCAGACAACTTCAAACCCGAAACTTGGACATAAACCTGGAATTGTCGTTTCAAAACCCAAGCCAAATATAGATCTTGAATGCCTCATGACATAAACTCAACTACACAACAGAATTCATTTCTTTTCATCCCATTTGGATATCAATCAATATCACCATCCTTCCATACTCAATTCTAATCCATATGCACAATTCCCATAATGCATGTGTATGATGAATGTCATCATAATGATAGTGCTTGTAAAATAATCGCTTACACATGTTATAGAAAGCGATAATATTCACCATGTAATTCATCAACTATACATGTTATTATATAAACCGATAACATCCAAGATTTAATCAACTAATGTCAAACAATTTACCGATTTCAACTCTATTAATCATTTTAAATAGAAAAGGTTCCTCGAGAGACCCCACCTGAAAATCTAAGCTTTAACTGCAACACTACGCAAAGTTAGCACACATTTAATCGTCATATCGACCAATACAAAATTCGATATATTATTCGGTCCAAGTGACCAGAATTACGCTGAACACCCAATGTTACTTCTTAATCAAATCCATGATATTTTCCGATCTAAGTCGTCATCTCATCCTCTTCACACATTGTTCTCGATATATATTCAATTTGACTTGTACATACTCTTTTGATTTCTTCATCGCACATATGATCGTTAGTACCCTAATCACAATCCTCAAAATTACTAAGGACACCCAAAATCCTTATTTCCGATTCTCATATAAATACGACCAAATCCTCAGAATTGCTAAGGACACCTAAACTTCGTTGGATTTAAAGAGCTCTCCCTTTGAGTCTCGATCATATTCCAAAATTCAAATGACATGCTAGGTTATCCAACTCCCCACATAATTCAACCAAACTATATCTGTTGCTTACCAAATCACCTGCAACTATAAACACACAGATATGCATAACTCTGTTTAACCTTCCAATCACCCAAATGCTAATATTTTTACCAGTCAGGGATAACCAACCATCCAATCGTGCCTTGCTGTTTCCTTGTGGTCAAAATAACCAAAGAACATCAAACTATCACTGCAAACACCGGATAGACAGTAAAAACTAAAACTCCAATTCTTCTTCGATTTTTCTGGAATTTAAGCATAACCCACATCTAGTTCCTATTCCAAAGCTTCTGTCAAGATTAATATCACTGAAATTCAACACGAAGAATGTTTGAAAAGTGTGGCTTAGATTAGAGCCCTTTGGAATCCCACATCAGAAAGGTGAAGAGTCATCCTTAAGTTATAAGGAATGGTACCACACACACTAATTCCGAGGCCTTTTGTATTAAAACCCCATACCCGTTCTCCACCGGGTGGCTAAAGTGGGGGGAGTATCGGCATTATTGGATCCGTGTGTGTGGGACTCTTTGATCGGAAACCATGGTTGACGAGAAAAAAAATGGAACTGAGTCTTTAGGTTCTTCGCATTGGTCGACTTCTAGGCCATCAATCGGTAATGCCAAATTTGAAGTTGAAAAAAGTAATGGCACCAACAATTTTGGCATATGGCAGTGTGAGATGATGGATGTCTTGTGTCAACAAGAATTGAATATAGCTCTGGAAGATAAACCTGCAGACATAGATGATATGGAGTGGGCGAGAATTAACAAGTGGGCTTGTGGTTCTATCAGAATGTGCCTTGCTAAAGATCAGAAATTCTTTGTCATGAAAGAAACTTATGCAAAAGAGTTGTGGAAGAAATTAGAAGACCAATATATGATCAAGAGTGCTGAAAATCGGTTTCACCTGAAGAGGCCGCTTTTTTGATTTAATTATCGACAGGGTGTTTCTGTTTCTGAACACATCAGTGATTTCAATAAGATGCTTGCAGATTTGGCTAATTTGGATGTGCAAATTAGTGACGAGGATAAAGCTTTGTGTTTGCTAAATTCTCTTCCTGACGAGTATTAGCATTTGATTATAACTTTGTTGCATGGAAATAATGATGTGAAATTTGATGATGTGTGTAATTCATTGATAAATAATGAGTGTCGAAAGAAAGAGAAGTAACTTCAGAATGTGTCAGGTGAAGCACTTGTAGTAAGGGGCAGGTCTGATGAGAGAAAACCTACTGGAAAAAGAGGTAAATCTCGTTCTAAGTCAAGAAGTAAATTTCTTGCAAAAGATGAGTGTGCTTTTTGTCGCAACAAAGGTCATTGGAAGAAAGATTGTCCTACATTGAAGAATAAAGACAAGAAGCGTTTTGAAGTGAATGTTGTAAGAGATGATGAAGATGACAACTTTGATTTTGCTTTGAATTGTTCATCAGCTTTTGAAGATTTTGAAGAAGATGAGATTCAGTTTGCTTTGGCTAGTTCATTTGCAGTTGGTTATTCTGACAAGTGGATTATGGATTCAGGTTGTTCGCATAATATGTGTCCTAATAGGGAATGGTTCTCTGCTTCCAAGGAGTTTAATGGTGGAGTAGTTTTGATGGGAGACAACAGTGCTTACAGAACAAGAGGGATTGGTACAATTCTTCTGAAGATGCATGATGAAGTAGTCAGAGAATTAACTAATGTCCGGTATGTTCCAAATTTGAAGAAAAATCTTATCTCTTTGGGAACTTTAGAATCAAAAGGACACACAATTACATTGAAAAGTGGAGTTGCTAAAGTTGTCTCTGGTTCACTTGTGATGATCAGAGGTGAAAGATTCAGAAATTTGTATTTTCTACAAGGAAGCATAGTGATAAGTGAAACAGCAATATCTGAGACTACAAATGATGATGTAGATAATACAAAATTATGGCATATGCGTCTTAGACATGTTGGTGAGAAAGGAATGCAGTGATTATTGAAGTAAGGTCTATTGAAAGGTGCAAAGTCTGGAAAATTAGAATTTTGTGAACATTGTGTCTTGGGAAAACAGACTAGAGTTAAATTTGGCTCCACAGTTCATCAGACTAAAGGTACTCTAGAATATGTTCACACTGATGTATGGGGACCTACCAAAACTGCATTTTTTTGGAGGTAAGCATTATTATGTCTCTTTTGTTAATGACTTCTCTAGAAGAGTATGGGTGTACACCATGAAGCATAAAGATGAAGTCATAGATATATTTGTGAGGTGGAAGAAGATGATTGAGACTCAGACCAGTTGAAAAATTAACAGGCTTAAGTCAGATAATGGTGGTGAATATAAACCTGATCCGTTCTTGAAACTATGTCAAGATGAGGGCATTATGAGACACTTCACAGTTAGAGAGACACCACAACAGAATGGGGTGGCAGAGCGCATGAATCATACTTTATTGGAGAAAATTTGGTGTATGTTGTCTAATGCTGAATTAGGCAAAAACTTTTGGGCTGAGGCAGTTGTGTATGCAAGCCATCTCATTAATAGGTTACCTACTGCTGCACTTGAGGGAAAAACTCCCATGGAGATATGGTCTGATAAACCTGCTACTGATTATCATTATTTACATATTTTTGGTTGTCCTGCTTATTTTCATGTCCAGGAAAGCAAGTTTGATCCAAGGGCCAAGAAAGTTATATTCTTGGGATTTAATGAGGGTGTTAAGAGATTTAGACTTTGGTGTCCAGATGTGGAGAAAGTTGTTGTAAGCATAGATGTGACTTTTGATGAGGCTACTCTGGTTGATTAGAATAAGCAGAAAAATTCTGAAGAGCAGAGAATGACCGTAGAGAGTTTGTAGCAGGTGGAGTTAAAGAAAAAAATTGTTGAAACTCCAATTGATCCAATGAGTCCTATTGTTAATTCAGATGATTCAAATATTGAGGACATGAGTATTGAAGTAGAGGCTCCAACCCACGAACCTACACAGCAAGATGGACCAATTGCAACTACAAAGGAAAAAAGGAATGCTCAAAAGCCAGCTTGGCTTAATGATATGGTGACTTATGCACTTCCAGTTACTGAAGAAGAAATTCCTACTACTTATGAAGAAGCTATCATACATGCAGATTGCGTCTAATGGGAAAAAGCTATGGGTGAGGAGATGAAGTCTCTTCACAAGAATAAAACATGGGAGTTGGTTCAATTACTGCATGGGAAGAGAGCAATTGGTTGCAAGTGGGTGTTTGCTAAAAAGGAAGGATCACGGTACAAGGCTAGGTTGGTAGCTAAAGGCTATGCACAAAAAGAAGGAATTGACTACAATGAGGTATTTTCTCATGTTGCTAAGCATTCTTCTATTCGTATTTTATTGGCCTTGGTTGCACAGTTTGATCTTGAGTTAGCACAGCTTGATGTAAAAACTGCTTTCTTACATGGTGAATTAAAAGAAAAGATATATATGACTCAGCCAGTAGGGTTTAAAATTACTGGTAAAGAAAATTGGGTCTGCAAACTGCATAAATCATTGTATGGTTTGAAACAATCTCCAAGGCAGTGGTACAAGCTGTTTGATAAATTCATGTTCGGTCAGAAGTACACTCGAAGTCTTTATGATCCATGTGTTTATTTTCGCAAGCTACAGAATGTGACCTTCATTTATTTGCTGTTATATGTTGATGATATGTTAATTGCATCTAAAAGCAAGGTGGAGATAAATAAATTGAAATCACAATTGAGTGGTGAATTTGTGAAGAAGGACTCGGGAGAAGCTAAAAAGATTTTGGGCATGGAAATTGAAAGAGATAAATTAAGAGGCAGAGTTTGTTTATCACAGAAGCAATATTTGAATATGGTACTACATCAGTTTGGCATGAATGATAAATCTAAACCTGTAAATACACCTCCTTACCTATCACTTTAAGCTTAAATCTACTATATCTCCTAGTACATATGATGATATGCAATATATGGCCAAAGTTCCATATGCTAGTGTTGTTGGTAGCTTGATGTATTGTATGGTGTGTACTAGACCAGATATTTCACAGGCCTTAAGTCTGGTGAGCAAATATAAGCATAACCCAGGTAAAGGTCAGTGGCAAGCAGTGAAGTGGATTCTACGGTATATTTTTGGTACTGTGGATGTTGGATTGGTTTTCTAGCAGGATAAGATGAGTCAGTGTCTTGTTGGATATGTGGATTCTGATTTTGTAAGTGATTTATATAAGTGCCGATCTACTATAGCTTATGTGTTTACTCTTGCTAGTGGACTGGTGAGTTGGAAGTCGAATTTGCAATATACAATTGCTTTGTCGACTACAGAAGCTGAATATATGGAGGTAACAAAGGGTGCAAAAGAAGCAGTTTGGTTTCGTGGTTTACTTGAGGACTTGGGAATTATTCAAGAATATGTGGATACTTTTTGTGATAGTCAAAGTGCTATTCATTTAGCAGGGAACCAAGTTACTCATGCTCGTACTAAACATATCAATGTCAAATTTCACAAGATTCGTCGGATGGTGATGTTCAACTCCGCAAAATTGGAACTGCAGATAATTCTGCTGATATGTTGACAAATTAGGTTCCATTGAGCAAGTTCAAGCATTGCTTGAACTTGATTGGTGTTTGTAGAATTTGAAATTCCCTACGGGGATGTCGGAGCGATGATTGGTTTTAAAGTTCTACTTTGGAGAATTTACATCAAGTAAAGCCAAAGTGGAGATTAGAGCCGAGGCCTTTTGTATTAAAACCCCATACCTGTTCTCCATCGGGTGGCTAAAGTGGGGGTAGTATCGACATTATTGAATCCGTGTGTGTGGGACTCATTCGCCGCTTCCGCACGACAAGTCGTATCAGAGCCCAGGTTATGCTTGGGACTTGGTGTCTCATACGGTTAAGTTGCAATTTGGAGGAACTCCCGTTTGGATTGGGATCACAAGATTTGGAATTGGATACTTATGGTCAAGGTGGAGCTATTGGAATTCGGATCATGAGACAATTAGAAATAGCTCGAATCACGCCAAGGTGGAGATTATTGGAAAAGTGTGGCTTAGATTAGAGCTATTTGGAAACCCATATCAGGAAGGTGAAGAGTCATCCTTGGGTTATAAGGAATGGTACCACACATTAATGCCGAGGCCTTTTGTATTAAAACCCTATACCTATTCTCCACTGGGTGGCTAAAGTGGGGGGAGTATCGGCATTATTGGATCCGTGTGTGCGGGACTCATTTGTCGCTTCCGCACAACAAGTGGTATCAGAGCCTAGGCTACGCTTGAGACTTGGTGTCTCATACGGTCGAGTTGTAATTTAGAGGAGCTCCCGTTTGGATTGGGATCACAAGATTTGGAATTGGATGCTTGTGGTCAAGGTGGAGCTATTGGAATTCGGATTATGAGACAATTGGAGATGGCTCGAATCACGCCAAAGTAGAGATTGTTGGAAAAGTGTGGCTTAGATAGAGCCCTTTGGAATCCCACATCAGAAAGGTGAAGAGTCATCCTTAGGTTATAAAGAATGGTACCACACACACTAATGTCGAGGCCTTTTGTATTAAAACCCACACCTGTTCTCCACTGGGTGGCTAATGTGGGGGGAGTATCGACATTATTGAATCCGTGTGTGTGGGACTCATTCGCCACTTCCGCACGACAAAGAACAATAAACCCGAATTGCACAGTAAACCTCAGATTTCCAATTTCTTCAGTCCTAACCAAAACTAAAAATCAAGGATTAAAACATGTATAGCTCAATAAGAGGATCAAGTCTGACACCATTTTCATCAACAACGCCGGCTTGAATCACCGGAAAACACAGAAAAACTCATTGAAGCTTTCTGACTTCATTTCTCAATCACTGGTCATTTTTTGGACAAAGGAAAACCAGAGAAAGATTGCTGATCTCGAGACAAAGCTTCCGGCACCTGTGAGACGCTGTGACATGGCCGGAGTCGGAAAGCCAGTTGGCGAACCCAGAAATCTTTTGGGATTCTATTCTCTCTCATCAGAGCTTGTATGAAGAAACAGAGACCACAGGGAGGACGGCGACGTCAAGATGAAGCCAACGCCACCAGTGCGACGTAGAAAACGGCCGAAAGATCAAGAAAAAGTCGGGTCTCCCGTCGCTGAAAAAGGGGTCGGCGAGAGTCGGTCTGGGCTTCGATCAAATGCGGTGTAATCTATATATAGTCATTTTAAACGGTCCAGATTTAACGATGATTTAAAATGAACGATCCAGATGTAGCCGACTTGAAAATAAATATTTTAATAAATCTTTGGATATTGCCAACTTCCAAAAATCATTAGAAATAGCTCGGCTGTCCGGAAAATCTTCCAAAAATTCCTACGAACTTGTAATGACATCTAGTTTAATGTTAAGGACTCGAAAGATAAATTTTGACAAATGAAAAATTTTAATAATTTTCCAACGCTATAAATAGTTTTTAAAAATTTGAAATTCAAATAAAATAGCTCAAAATTTTTTATTTTAAAAAAAATAGGAAATTAAATTTTTGAGATCTCGCAATGACGTTATAGGTCATGTAGACCACATCGTTCTCCCCAAGTTGGAGCGAATTTGCCATCCAATTCAACTTATGATCTATAGATCGAGCTATAATCTTGAGAAAAGATTTAGCTGAGTTTTATTTCAATTAAATGAGATTACGATCAAAAGCCATAGCATCCTGATTACGTCTGAAAGCATATATATACCAAACTTGGCTTACAGGGCTTCAAACGTCATACTAGCCAAACGATGAGCAATCTTGTTAGATTGCCTAGGTTACATGAGAAAGTTGAGCTAGCTTAGTTTTAATATAGAAAATTACTCATAAGTGTAATTTTAAAACTTTAATTAGCTATAAGGCCACTTAGTTTTTTTTTTGTATACATGAAGCCACTTACATCATCAAATTATTTAGTCTAAGATGATTTTGTCCTTTCACTTGAAAAACCCAATTGCGTCGGCTACATTACAGATTTCTCTCTCTATGACTCTCCCTCACAAATAGAAATGAACGCCATTACAGACCTCACGAGCTCGCTGGCGACTTTGAAGATGAAGGCGTGGCTGATCATCATTATAGTGGTGATCATCTCTCTGCAAATCTCGTTGAACAATTTGAGAACTGGCGAATCTCACTGAGCTTGGCATTGACAGCGGTTTCGTGGCGTTGGCGCTTAATATCCAGAGAAACCTCCACCTTCTCTCTGCCGAACAGGTACAGTGATGTGGATTTTGTGTTCAATTTTGATCAGTGTTTTTTGATAATGGAGATGAAATTAGGTTTTTGTACTGGTTTTGATTAGGATTTGCTGTGAGTCAGGTGGAGGTAATTCTTCGAGGCCATTCAGGTATTACTAATCTGTTGACTTTTACCTTTGATTATTTGAGTTTTGAGAGTGAAGAATCAGTAATTTAGGTGGAGGTATTTGCTATTGATAGCTGGTGGCTGGAAATTGAAAGAGATATTTGCTACTAGGATTGTGCTCGTAGGTTATTTGGCATTGATGATTGTTAATCATGGTTGATGTAAATTATAGTTTGCTATGTTTACGAGTACTTATATTTACAGAAACTTTTTTTCAATGTCATTTAATATTGGAATATGCTTTTTCTGTAGGATTTGGTTAAGATCTATAAGAGATATCCATGAGGATCTAATGGTTGCCTTGTACCTACAAGTCAAAATTGTGAGCCAGGCTCTTATTTTTGTCACTCGGTCACAAAACTGGTCCTTTTTAGAACGCTTTAGACTACTATTACTCAGTGTTGTTGCATCGCCCAGCTGGTAAGAACAATAACATTACTGAATAGATTGGATGCTTCGTGCTACCATAGTATGGTACAAGTTTCATTATTCACTTACAGATGGTGCTCATTTGAAGAGAAAGTTTGATGAATACATGCTTAATTTGTGCTAATGGAAACTAGTGTGTTTTCATTTTGTTTTGGGTCTGTGTTTGAAACAAAATTCAATGCTATACAACTTTCAATCGAAGCTTATTATGGACAACTGATATAGTTTAGAGAAAGCTACTCATGTATTTAGAAACGTTTGCAGTCAGTAACTATGCTTTATATAACTGCCATAATATCTTATCATAACTATCTCAGTGGCTTTTGAAGCTGTTGTCATTATCTTTTGTATTTTGACATATAAGGTCGTGTTTTCTATTTTCTAGTTGATAGAGTAGCAAGTTCAGGCGCAGTGCTGTGGCACGCTGCTGTTTCCGTCTAAATACTATAAGGATCTGTTGAGTTCAACTCCTATTGTGAAGCCTCCATTGACCATGAGGCCATTTGTCAGGCTAGAAGTATTTGAATGAAGTTTGCTGGTGGAGATGGAAAGACCAGTCCTATCAAGTGTGATCATTGTGGTGAGATGAGGCGTCACAACAAGAAAACATGTACGACACCGATCTGAAAACTGACAATAGCAGTTCAACAGTTGGAGTATATTTTTACAGAAGTTGAAGTAGCTTTTTACAACATTGAGTGTAGCTTTTCAAATCATTTGGAATAGCTTTTATAGTGTCGGCATGAGGTTTTTCTTTTATAGCCTCTACAGTAGTTTTCAACATTTTTGGTAGTAACTTTATACACCATCAGTAGTACTTTTTTACAACATTAGCAATAGGTTTTAAGATTGCTTTAAACTTTTTGATAATTACGACAATATATTCTATGCAGTTCACATATTTTGAACCTAGTTGCATACTTTATGAGAATTCTATTGGATTGTAGCTTTTCTTGATTATATGGGTTGTATTGATCACATTTTTTAGAGTTGTTGAATAATCTAGTTCTTTTACTACTTGATTTATTAGAGATATCATTATCTTAGGGTGTTCTCATCGATCATTATAATTATGATTATGGTTATTAAAATAGCAATATCAAGTTACCACTATTCAAAAGTTACCATATCACTCTCAATACTTCAAGTCAATACAATAGCTGAAATACAACTCAATTTCCATCTTATAGCTGAAATCAAAACATATATACTCCATTATGTCAATTCAAAATAGATTCACTAGCTAACAATACAAAATTTGTGTAAAACAATAAAGCTACTCCTAACAGTTAAGAAAGCTGCTAGCAACACCACATAAGGCTATTACTACCATTACAATAAGCCACAATCATTGTTTTAAAAGGACAAAACATATTATCCATCAACGAAGTCCTCTTAGTTCTTCTTGTTCTCTTTTTCCCACTGTCTTCTAATGATATGCCTTCAATCTGGTCACACAAGTACTCTTAGTTCTTTATCACCTTCTTTCGTTCTGTTTTAGCCACCGACATTTCAACTTCTTTTTGAAACTTTTTATGCAGTAGCATGGCAGTATCATCAATGAATGCCTTTTCGGTACTTCCTTGTAGCATCATAAAATTTGTGCAGGTTCGCTTTGTAGTTTTGAGTTCTATCTCTCGGTGCACTTTCTTCGGACATCTTTGCCAAACTGCAATTACTTAGATAGACATATCATTATTCTTCAAAGCTATTGGGAAAGCTACTATCAAAACATCTTAAAATCTACACCAAAGAATACAAAACCTACTGCTAAAGAAAACAAAAGCTATTACCAAGGAATTTGAAAGCTACTTCCAAAAAATAAGAAAGCTACAACCAAAGAAACAAAACTTATTGCCCAACTACAGATCAGTTGCAATAAGTTTTGATTGAAGACTAGCCCTGTACTATGGAAATTTGTCTCTCTGTTCATTTTCTTCAGAATCTTTACTTGCTGCAAGTAATTAGAGAAAAGAGTGAGGAAAGATAAAAAAAGTTATTGATAAGGAATATGAAAGCTACTTCGAAGGACTACAAAAGCTACTTTGAAAGACTACACAAAGGTACTTCAACGTGCCAAGATACAAAACCTACCACCAAAGAAACAAAATCCAGTATCAAGGTATTTCAAAGCTACATCTAATGAATAGCAAAGCTACTGTCAAATAACAAAAAGCTACTGTAATAGATACTTAATGCTATTGTCAAAGAACCATAAAGCTGTTGAGATAGAACTAGAAAGCCCTTGCGAAACATGCAAGCCGGGTAAGCCAAGTTTCTGTTAAAGATAAGCTACAGTCAAGCATCATGAAACATACTACTTAACACTGTAAAAGTTACTGCATGCCTCAAAAAATCTAAATCTACTTCCAAATATTCTAAAACATACTCCAAAGCAATTTGCAGGAATCAAGAATGTATTTGCACACAAGTACTACAAAATTTTGGCAAGTTTCTAATGGAAGACTAGAAAAGCTACTGTCAAGCAAAACAATTGCTATTGTGAAAGACTATAAAACCTACTAGCAACCAACACAAAATTTGCTATCATAAATTATGAATGTTACTACCAAGAAGCACAAAAGTTACTGCTAATTTGTTTAAAAGCTATAGTGAATGAATACGAAAACTACTGCCAACTAGAGAAACACATACTGTCAACCAGAGAGAAAGCAACTGCCAACCAACCAAAAACCTACTCTCAACCAAAGAGAAAGCTACTATCAACCAATACAGAATCTCCTACCAACCATTAAAACAACCATACAACAACAGTAATACAAATCAAGCAACTACATTCATTAACAAAACAATTCTTCTCGAAATTGAAAGAGAAAGCTACTCCAAAATCAAAACTGACTCTACTAGTCACAATCAAAATCAGAATGGTGAAGACGTGGCTTACAACTCAGTGAGGACTCGGTAATCACCTTAAGTGGAGCAAGTGACGCCGGACCACAGCGTAAAGTTGGCATCGCCGCGAAGATAGAGAGCACCGGAGACGAAGAGAGCACCGACGACGAGAGAAGAATGCCGCAGTGATGAGGTTGAGAGAGAGAGAGAGAGAGAGAGAGAGAGAGAGAGAGAGAGAGAGGCGGTTTCTGATTCAAAATGACCTAGAACGTGAAATTGGGTATGTTTAGAGACTAGTGGCATAGCTGTAATTTATTTTATTTTTAATGTTTAAAATTTAACGCTATTTTGTATCTGGTGGCCTTACGAAGAAAGAAAATATTTAGTGGCCTTTAGGCTAAAATAATTCCTTAAAATGCATTTATATGTAATTAACTCGTTTTAATATCCACAAGGACATGGTGAACTACTGAATTGTCTACTATGTCAGCAAGTACTCCTTGTACAGCCATTAGGCATTTACTCACCACATTGATATCCATTTGAGCTGAGGAAGCAAAAATCGAATAAAAAATGTCCTTAATTCCCAGAAGCTCCACTTGATAAACGGAGCTGACATGAATGACATGCTTCGCAAAACACACCACAAACTGACCAAGATGATCTTGAACAATGCCTCCAATGCCTCCTATAGTATCGGGTACATAGAAATCCGCATCTACATTCAGTTTTAATGTTCTTGGAAGCGAAACCTCTCACTTAATGACGCGTTGTCTAACAGATGGAATTTTAGCCTTCTCATTGGCTTAAACAATGTAGAGGTTTTTTTGCTTATCGTGTTGTTGTTGCTCACATTTATCTAATGGTGCTTCAAAGTTGCCCATAAATTCTGTCAAACAACAATACCAAGCAGTATCAGAATGGCTAACAATAGTTAACGTGTCAGGTACTCAAATTGTTATTTTATCCTAAACGTGTTATTTATTTGATCATAGAATCAAGAAGTTGAATAGAATATATTTAAAATAAAAACCTCAATACCTATCAAGTCATCCCTTTCGTGAACTTGATGCTCAAAGAAATACTCATTATTTTTCTCTTTTGTAAAGGAAGCCGGCCAGCAAGCTTTCCTTATTAACATGCTGTCTGTCAGTAGTGCGAAAAGGTCGTTTCGCCGATATAATATGTAACAGGACTGCATACAGAATACTAAACTTTCATGCCAAGGTACAGTTCCCATCACAATTTTGTCTCAACGCTCTCTACCTTGAGTGAAATTAGGCTTTCAGTATAGCTGAAGATGGTGGAGTGTGTGTGTGTGTGTGTATATATATCTTTCCTTGTAAAAGTCATGACTAAAGATGTTTAGGCCTGATGTGGGGAGTTCTACTCTTTTCATCGAAGGATGTTAGGTAGAAAAAGTAACATTCCACGGGCGGCGATGCAAAACATATGTGCCATGCTCCCATTCAGCTGAAGTCTATGTAAGATATGGATATACTTGATAATGTTCTTTTAGGAGCATTTCTCTCCTTATTTTGTGATGTAGCTCCCATTTTTTTCTCATCATAACTATTTGACACCCATATCTTACTATTATCATCATATGGATCAAAATCTGCGAGAGCCAACGATCCTTTGAATTTAAGCAAATGTATATACTTAAGAAAGCCATAACTAGTGGGAAGAAAAGTTGCATAACAATTCTTTTTTGTAAAATCGAATGAAATTATGTGACCATGGCTTCCTTTATTTTGTAAATCAACCGGTGCATATGTCCATACGCATATATTGCATTCTCACTATGTTCGCCTAAAAAATAACGACATACATCAAAAGGAGGAGCCAAGTGTATCGGTCGTCATGAGCTTATGCTTAGGGCCAATGTTGGGAGTGGACGGAAATAAAGAGGCAAAAATGAGAGGCGAAGAAGAGGCATAAACAATGAGATGGAGGAACAAAGCCCTAAACAAGTAGGATATTGGTTAAGCCCTAAGCAAGAAAGAGATGCTGAGAAGGGTGCCATTAGTGCAGAAGCGAGAGATATAAAGCGTGAACAGCGAGATAAAAAATAATATAAAGATAGTCAATGCTGCATCAACCAATGTAACTTTCAGTTAATAAAGTTATAGACAAAGTAGAGAAGAAAGATACGCCACCAAAATCACCCATTTTAGTTGTGGTTATCCCGTTAGTAGACGTCAATTGTCGTTGGATTGAAAAAAAATTTGGAAACATTTTTCAGAAATTTACCTCGTAGATTTTGGCCTAAAACATTTCGAGGATGGTGGTCGTTAGGTTGGTGGGGTAGCAAAATCACCCTTAGTTTAGAGTAACATGAAGGCAAATATTGAGGGTCATGTGTTGATATCGGCCACAACATTTGGGTCGCAGCATCAACGCTATCGGGCATCGCAGTTATGGTAGTGATAATGAATAAGTTTATTTATGTGTGCTTTAAAGTTGCCCATAAATTCTGTCAAACAACAAGGCCAAGCAACATCAGAATGGCTAGCAATAGTTAAGGTGTTAGTACTCATATTGTTATTCTAAACGTGTTATTTAGCTTATCATAGAATCAAGAAGTTGAGCAGAATGTATATAAAACAAAAACCTCAGTACCTATCAAGTCCTACATTTCGTGAACTTGATAACCAGAGATAAGGGTCATCATGGGCCGGGCCAGGGCTGACCCTACCCTAAATTTTAGGGCTTAGGGTACGGTAGGGTAGGGCATAGTCAAAATCAACCACACTTAGGGCCGGGCCGGGCCAAGGCTTCAACATGTAAGCCTTTACCCGCCCTTAAGGCCCTTCTCGTAAGGGTCAAAAGGGCCGGGCAGGGCTGGCCCTCCAAATAGGGCCAAATAGGACTAACAAGGGCCGAAAAGGGCCTTACTTTGTTTCACAATTTTTTTTTTTTTTTGGCAAAATGTTGTTCAATGTTGTATGACTTGTATTGGTAGGTAATTCAAGACTCATTTTTTGTTGTTGACCCTATTTAATATATACATTTTGTTTAAGTTACCATAATAACATTTATAAATATTAGTTAAAGTAGTTATGTAATCTCCTAAATTAATTGTTGTTTAACAAAGAAAATAATAAAGAATATAAATCTTACTAGATCAATTACAAAATAATAAAGGGATAAGTTGTATGATAAAAAATGATGAATATATTTAGAAAATAGAAAAAATAAATAATTTTTAGGACTCGTTAGGACGGGCTTAAAGGGCCTGGCCCCGGGCTTGGCTCTAATGGGCTCAAATAGGCCAGGCCGGAGGGCCGAGCCGGGCTTCATTTCCATGACCCTTACCCTACCCTATTTGAAAAAGGGCCAGGCCGACCCGCCCTAAAAAGAAGACTACTCTATGCATTCAAAATAATTTCACCTAAATAATTTTGCATTAGGAAGACCTTGAATTGGGTTTGCAATCAACTAATAGTTTTGCAAAGGAAATCAAAAGTCATGGAGGTTAAACTAAAATGGAGGAACAATAAAAAAAAAAAAGTGAAGAAGGATGTTGTAAATAATTATGGATAAATCATGTAAATAGATATTGAATAATAGGTGTCTATCCCTATAGATCGGTGATTAATAGAATTGTATGTAAGAGTAAATGACGTTGATATTAAACGTTACATTTTTGTGTACACCATGTACTCCTATATAAACCTCCTCATAGTAAGATGAATAGACATTCCATTCTCTACGTCTAAACTCTTTCTCTCTCAAATTATTTTGGGCTAAATACTAGTTAGTACCCTGTCGTTTAGGTCCAAAATCAATTCAGTCACTGGACTTGTAATTTCATCAAAAACACCTCTGCACTTTCAATTTTGATCTAATAGGTCCAATTCGTTAATATTTTGTTATGGGTTCAAGTTATAGTTGGATTATTTGTTCAAAAACTATTTATTTTTAGGGGATATTATTGGTCACTCCCTGTATTTTCAGAGTGTCGACAGTGCAGTCCATACTATCCTAATTTTAACAAGTTACCCCTCAAACATTCAAATTTCACACAATGTGATCCAAAATGACTATTTTACCCCTCGGTTCATGTTATATATATATATAAAAGATGAAGTGAGGAGTAAATATATATATATATAACATGAACCGAGGGGTAAAATAGTCATTTTGGATCACATTGTGTGAAATTTGAATGTTTGAGAGGTAACTTGTTAAAATTAAGATAGTATATATATTTATATATACAGTCCTTCTTGGCTAAGGACTTCCTTAGTTTTTCTTAAGTACGGATTTCCGGTTTTAACCCACTTTCCGAACACATTTTCACATCTTAGCCGTTCAGTTTTTAGGTCCTAATGTATAGATCACATCTGAAAATTTTCAGCCAATTTGGTGATCGTTAAGACATCCAAAACTGCAATTTACCATTATAAATACGAACGGTTCCGGTTCGACAGATTCGGTCCGTTCGTGTAAATTGCAGTTTTGGATGTCTTAACGATCACCAAATTGGCTGAAATTTTGCAGGAGGAATCTATACATTAGGCTCTAAAAACTGAACGGTTAAGATGTGAAAATATGATCGGAAAGTGGGTGAAAACACCAAATCCGCACCTAAGAAAAACTAAGGACATCCTTACCTGAGAAAAATCCTTTATATATATATATATATATATAGATGGGCTAAATACAGATTACTACTCTGTGGTTTGGATCCAAAATCAATTCAGTCCTTTGACTTCTAATTTCATAAAAAACACCCCTGCACTTTCAATTTTGATATAATAGATCGAATTTGTTAGTTTTCTGACAATTGAGTCATTTAACTTGTTAACTTGGCTCATATATAGCCTATGTTTTATGATGTGGTGTCTGCAGGTGATCTCTAGAATTTAAGAGTGAGTCCTACTATTAAAAATAAATAGTTTTTCAACAAATAATCCAACTATAACTTGAACCCATAACAAAATATTAAGGAATTGGACCTACTAGATAAAAATTGAAAGTGCAGGAGTGTTTTTGATGAAATTAAAAGTGCAGGAATTGAATTGATTTTAGATCTAAACCACAGGGTACTAACCAGTATTTGGACCTATATAGATATATACACATAAGTTGGGGAGAGAGAGAGAGAGAGAGAGAGAGGAATTAAAAAAAAAGGAGGAAAAAAAGGAAGTAAGGGTAAAATAGTCATTTTGGACCTATTGTGTGAAAATTGAAGAGAATAAGGATTAAACTGTTTAATTTAAAAGGCGAAGGACTGAACTGTTTTTTAGAGAAAAGTACAGAGAGTGACCAGTAATTGCCCTTATTTTTAGTAGTAGGACTCACTCTTAAATTGACTAGAGGTGGCATGCAGACACCACATCATAAAACATATGCCATATATGAGTCACGTTAACAAAATAAATAACTCAATTGTCAGAAAACTAACAAATTGGACATATTAGATCAAAACTGAAAGTACAGGGGTGTTTTTGATGAAATTAGAAGTCCATGGACTGAACTGATTTTGGGCCCAAACCATAGGGTAGTAATCTGTATTTAGCCCAATTCTTTTACTATTGTTTTACAACACGTTATCAGCACCATAAGCTCTGAGATTGGCTGAGATGACAACCTTCTTAGTTTTGCACAAACAAGCTGAAGATTCATCCGTTCTTCATCAAGTAATGTTTTCTAAAATTTAATTTTATATTTATGCTTATTGAGCATATTGATTAAATATGAAAATTCACCATAATGCATGAACCCTAGCTAATCCTACATGATTTATTTACTTGCTTAATGGAATGCATCAATCTGCCTCTATTTGGTCCAGTAGTGCCAAATAACAATAACAAGCAACCTTCTTAGTTCTGCACAAACAAGCTGAAGATTCATCCGTTCTTCATCAAGTAATGTTTTCTAAAATTTAATTTTATATTTATGCTTATTGAGCATATTGATTAAATATGAAAAATCACCATAATGCATGAACCCTAGCTAATCCTACATGATTTATTTACTTGCTTAATGGAACGCATCAATCTGCCTCCATTTGGTCCAGTAGTGCCAAATAACAATAACAAGCAATCTGCCTTCATTTGGTTCTCAAACAAAAGGGATTTTGCCATTTTTGAGATTCGAACCCAAGTATAGAGTACCACATGACATCCTAATACCCTTTCCACTGTACCATCATGGCAAGCTGGTATATGTTAACACCGTTTAATATTAATACTGCCAGTAGCAGATTCAACGCCATTTAATTGCCGATTGATCAATTTGATCAATTCATGTTTTGGTTTTGATTGACATTTATCCAAAATAATTGCCATAATAATTTCACAATGTATCCTTTATTACCTATACGAAATGCCAGAATCATTAATGGGACTTGAACTCATTCCCTTAGGTACATAATCGCTACATAAATAATATTTGTTTGTTCATTGTTCCATATTTAATTTATTTCGGTTTCATTGATAATTACTTTCGCATTCTGTTTTTAATAACATACATTGAATTTGGTTATGTTATAATGGTAAATATTAAATGAGGTTGAATCAGAAGCTCAAATCAAGCCCAAAGTCAAAACAACAAACCTGAGCCAGAAGCTCAGACCCAAGATGCAAGGCCAAAACAGAGGCTTGCCACGTGTTTCCATGACAAAGGTTATGAACCTCCTTAAACTAGGTTCATCCAGTTGTATGCGATGTCTAGGTAAAGTTCAGATGAGTTTGTGTACTTAAGTGAACCTCGCTCCACCTAAACCTCATCATTCCTTACTTGGTCGTATTCAATTGGATTTACCGAAAGGGTTGAATAATAACTTTTCATTCCTTGGCAGACTAGCCTGAGCCCAGCAGGCTCACTCTCCCTCCATAAGACCTAGCAGCCCAGTAGGCCTCACACATTCTTTGATTAGTGCATGAAAGACTGGGTCACGAGCACGCAGACTAAGCCCCGTAGGCTTCACTATCAAGCCCACTCTTTCTTTGGTCCAGCAAAACCAAATAAAAGGAAAAATAATTCAATTCTGTTGAGATTTGAACCCAGGCAACATGCATGTCATTATGACTTTTATAAATAGATTCACCATATTTAATATGTGTAATTAATTTCCATAACCATTTATTCACATAACTGTATGATAATTAATATGTTATATTACGAGCATGTAATTAATATCTCAATTGATTTGTGATTTCCTTTTATCCAATTTGTGAGATATTATTTCAATTTGCTCTATTCAATATTATTGTGTTACTTGTCTAAATTTTCACACTAGAGTATATGTGTAGAAAGTGCGGGTACCTAATGAACTAGAAGTTCTAGATGAACTAGTAGTTCATACATATATCGAACTTGTAGTTTCGAGAATGCCATTTAAGAAACTTGTAGTTTCCTTCATAAATTCACCACACATAATAAAACCAGTGGATTTAACATGTTTAATCCGATTTTTTATGCCATGTTATAGAACCGGAAGTTCTTATTACTTGCTTATGGACGATATTACCCAAAGCACGAAGATTATTTGTTCATTTCCTGTAAGAAATGTCAAATCTTAACAAGCTTGACTTCGGTGCGTTAGAGGTTTCTGGAAGAAACTATCTAAAGTTGCCACCAGAATCAGCATGATCTTTGCTATCAATGTGGAAGAATTGACCACTGGTCTCGAAGCACACACTCATTTATCACGCCAATTGCGTCGAGAGACTAACTTTATCGAAGGTTCAATCCCTATGGAAACCACACTAGAGATTTTGGACTTCCAGGCAACTACAAGACATACCGAGAATTAGAAACTCGAAGACATAGGTATGATTGGTCCCATGTGCCATAACTAATGAATGGTTTTTAGCCTTCGGATTTTGGTGATTTATGTTTTTCAATTATTTTGGATTATGGATATGTGGTTATGTTCAAATATATTTAATTCAATAAACTTATTTATACATGTGATCCATTGAATTAAATAAATGAATAGGCATATTCTATGGGGACGTTTGTCGTCTAGCTAACAGTGCTCCCAAATCGGATATTGTCTATTCATACCTTTGTGACAACCGTATCAGGCCAATCCAACCTAATAGAGGGCTATGAATAACCCACTGTATGTTGTCCAATGGTACTGAACTTACCACATTAATGAGGCCATATAGTCTCCATGTTCCAGAAGAACGTTATTGAATGTTAAGGATATTCGAACCAACAGTTACCGCGTTGAAACCACTGAGAAAAGGGGTGGAATATCTTTGCATAACCTCAGAGTATGCGACCAGAGGCGTATATTGGAAAAATCAAAATTTGTTAGCTAGAAGCTAACCAATTCGAGCAACTACTTGCTATGGTATGACCATCTGGGACACCCACGTCAAAGTATGATGCACCGTACTCTCAACTCATCGCACTTGCATCCCCTTCTGAATAAGGGTTAATGACACACTATGCCAAGCATACTAGATAGGAATATTTAATACTAGACCATCATATGCAAAGACTAGTACATACACCATCATTTTTCTGCACAGAATGCAAGGGAAACTTATGGACATATCCAACAACTATGCGGACCAGTTAAATATTAATGGTTTTGGTTGATATATCGACAAAGTGATCACATGTTACACTATTGTCCACAAGAAAATGGTGTTTTTGCTAAACTCACCCAAATCACGAAATTGAGGGTTCACTACTCGGATTATCCCATAAAGTCCATCAGGCTTGATAATTCTGGAGAGTTTGCATCGAAGTCTTTTGATGATTATTGTATATCCTTGAGGATTAATGTTGAACATATAGATCCCTGTGTTCACACCCAAGATGGTCTCGCAGATAGAATCTTGGTGATGCGCACCAAGCTTCTAATATTTGCTTGGGGCTATGCAATTTTGCTTGCAACCATGTTGGTCCATTTAAGGCTCACTGCTACCCAACCTTACTCCGCGTCACAGCTGGTGACTAGGTACAAACCTGACATTTCACACTTATGTGTATTTGGGTATGCAGTCCTCGTGCCAATTGTGCAGAACAACGTACAAAATTAGGTCCTCAACAAAGGATGGGCATGTGTGTCGATTATGAATCTCATCCATTATGTGCTCTTTAGAGCCCTTGATAGGCAATCTCTTTACCTCTATATTTGCTGATTGTCACTTTGATGAGACAATCTTCTCATCATAAAGGGAGATAGGAACGTCACTGTTCCTGATGAACGACGTGAATTAACATGGAATGTCCCCACAATGTCTCGTCTTAATCCCCAAACCGTGATGTACGGAAAATTCTAGATCTATAGAGTATAGAATACAATATGCCAGACACTTTCTCTAATCTAGCTAAAGTGACGAGATTATATATACCTGCTGCAAATGTGCCTGCAAGGATAGACATCCATGTAGGATGTGTCATCCCAAATGGACGAGGTACGACCATGGCGGCTAACCAGTCATATGTCCCTGCCCAGAATTGAGGTAGACCATTAGGTTGGAAGGATTCTTATCCCCAGAAAAGGATAAACTTGGCACAAATCAATCCTTTTGACATCGCAGTCTCAAACCAATTCATCTCATGAGATAAATCTGGATTATGGGTCTGTCCTAGAAGAGATGATGTTGGGGGACGCTCCAACATTTGAACCCACTCCCGAGAATAGAGAAATCTCGGTAAATTTAGTGAGATTTGGAATCAGAATGAGATTATCATTGACGATATGTTTGTATTTGCAGAGGCCACTAAAACTATAAAACGATGATCTCGAACCTTGCTATGTTGATCAAATATCAACGAAGAGACGATTGGCCAAAAAGGAAAGAAGCAATCCAAGTCAAATTAGATTCCTTGATAAAGAGAAAGGTTTTTGGACCTGTTATACTTACACCTCCCCATGTTAAACCCGTAGAATTTAAATGGGTATTTGTAAGGAAGCGTAATGAGAAAAACAAGATTGTGATACACAAGGCTCATCTAGTGGCGCAAGAATTTTCTCAACGACCTGTGGTTGATTACGAGGAGATGTATTCTCCAGTAATGGATGTCATAATATTCCGCTACCTTTTCAGTTTGGTAGTTTTCAAAAAACTAAATATGCATCTTATGAATGTGCTCACAACTTATCTCTATGGGGATCATGGTACAGAGATATACATAAAAGTTCCTGAAGGACTTAATGTACTCTATGCAAATAGTTCTAGACCACGGAACATGCTTTTCATTGGTTTTGAGGCGTTCACTTTATAGATTGAAACAATCTAAACGAATGTGGTATAACTGTCTTAGTAATATTTGATCAAGATAGGATATGTGAATAATAAACTATGCCCATGCCTATTTATTAAGGAAAACAAGTTCCTAGTTTGGAATTATGGTGGTCTATGTCATTGACATGAATTTGATTGAGATGAAAAGCCTTGGCTGAACAAATTATTGTCTCGACCTGGAGCCCGGCATAGTGTAGATGAAATTTTGGTCCATCAAATTACATCCAGAAGATTTTAAAACACTTTAATGAGGATAAAAGCAATCACACTCATGGTCGTCCGGAGTCTAGAGAGAACCGTATCATCCTGCAGATGATAATGAAGAGATATTTGTGCTAGAAGTCTCATATCTAAGTGCAATAGGCATATTATCATACTTGGCTTAATGCCATAGACCAGACATCTCATTTGATGTGAACTTGTTAGCTATATATAACTCTGCGCCAACACGCCGCCACTAGAATGGCATAAAAGACATTTTTCGCTACCTTACAGGTACGATGGACATGGGCTTATTCTATCCCTATGCATCAAGGAATGGATCAAAGCCCTGATCCTCTGAATACTTGCCTTGTTGGATATGCTGATACAGACTATCTATCAGACCCGCGTAAGGTGCGTTCCCAAACTAGTTATGCCTTTACCATTGGGAATACTGCAATTCCTTAGAACTTTACGAAATAGACCCTTGTTACTACCTTTTCGAATCATGCTGAGATTCTAGTCCTTCACGAAGTAGTACTTGAATGTATATGGTTGAGAGCCATCACAAAAGCTTGTTCAAAGCACATGTGGACTGCATTCCATTGATGAACCGACCATTATCTACGAGGATAATGCTGCTTACATTGAGTCATATAAAGATGAGTTTTATCAAAAGAAGCAACACTAAACCGATTGCACAAAAGTTCTCCTTCAATCAGCAATAACAGGAGCATCAGAAGATTGAACTTAAGCATATTTGATCTGAAGACAATCTTGCAGACCTCCTCACCAAGTCACTACCAAAGTCTACATTCCAGAAGCATGTCCAAGGTATTAGTCTAAGTAAACTTTCTGAATTACCTAACATATAATTTTCAGGGGGAGTCGAAATCAGGGGGAGTATCCTGAAGCATACCCACTTGTTCCATTGGTTTTGTTACCTCGCAAGATTTTGACAAAGCACATCTTTGGCATGCTCACCCCACTTACTGCATCTTGAAGATGCTTTGACTCGACATATATATGCAATTGCTCATCTTTTCCTTTTAACCATGGGTTTCTCCCACTGGGTTTACCAGACAAGATTTTGGTGTAGCAACTCTATGCATCACCTAATCGTAGACATACTACCTACTTATGATCCCAATAGGAGGACTTCACCTGTCTCTAAAGCTGTGATACTACTACTCTACACTCAAGCGCGTTGTGCTCTTTTTCTCCTTCGACCAAGGTTGTTTTTTTCCCACATGGTTTTTGTTACTTGGCAAGGTTTTTGAGGAGGCAACTTCGAAGCATACAGCATACGTAACACTATTGACATGGAATATATAAGGGGGAGTGTTGTAAATAATTATGGATGCTAATGTCTAAGAATTCAGCGATAGATGAACCTTGGTTAACGCTGGTCCTGTAGACGGATCGCTACTTAGGATGCTCTTGCTGATACCGCTTCCTGACAAATGAAATACAAAGAGCGCTAAAGGGGAGACCGCGGTTGGCAGCCTTCTCTTCTCTGATGCCTAAGTTAGTCAATGTATTTATGTTGACAAGATAACAATAGGTAAGTAGTAAATACGTAATTAATGAGGAGAGAGGAGAGAACCTTTTGTAAGTGGGAAAGAGGCTGACCTCCCCCATGTTTTCGATGTGGGACTGATGCCTCGGTTCCCAGCTTCTGGAGCTTTTGGAGCTTCTGATGTATAGGCGCGACGCTAGGCGGCGCTTCAACGGTGATCTGAGGGTGAGCCGAGGCTCAATCGATAACCTGCCTGGTGGTTTTTCCATAGGTCACATCGTTGGTGGTTGTTGGTGCCAATGGCAGCAGTGTGAGCATGGCTCATTATAGCTAATTATGCTTGACAAATACCATGTAAGTATAAGTCCCCTAAGTCCCCAGTCAAGGAGGGCAATCTTGGTTGGGGAGTTGCCTAGCGGTTTGAAGAGTTACTTCAGCTAAACCTACCGTAAGCATAATTAGCGTCAGTGCATTGTCAACCATAGACTTACTGAGCAAATGCTTTATACCCTCTCAGGTGGGCCCCTGATAGGCCCCCCATGGAGTCCCTTACTCCCGAGCTAAGATAGACCTCTGTTTGGTTGGTGTATTGTTTGTTGAGTGGAGCTGCGCAAAGCAGAGGGTGTTTGGTTGATACCCTCCTGTCGGGGGTTAATGTGCCTGATCAGGGCTGTCGTAGACTGTTGTTTATCCCCTTTACTTATCCCGGAGGATCATATCTTAACCGCAACACAGCGTGGCGGTCATTGTCAGAATGAGGCGTTACCTCAGTAGTTGATACTGGCGGGATTTTCTCCGCTGAGTGATAAGAAGTGTCGTGGGAGTCTGTTTGTTAGACGGGGTCATTCTGCTAACGGTATCATACTGAGTGGGGGTTGTCTCTTGTGTGAGATGAAGGGGAGCAGTTTCGCTAACAGAATTGTGCTCAGCAGAGACTATCATGTGCGAGACGGAAGGAGAAGTTCCGCCGGCAAAGTTGCACCTAGCAGAAACTCTCACTCTTCAAGGATGGGAGTTCCGCTAGTGGAGTTGAGCTTAGCAGAGACTATCACATGCGAGATTAAAGGGAGAAGTTCCGCTGGCGGAGTTACGCCTAGCGAAAACTCTCACTCGTTGAGGATGGGAGTTCCGCTAGCGGAGTTACGCTTAGCGGAGACTATCATGTGCGAGATGGAAGGGAGAAGTTCCGCTGGCGGAGTTACACCTAGCAGAAACTCTCACTCATTGAGGATGGGAGTTCCACTAGTGGAGTTGCGCTTAGCGGGGACGGTCGCTTCGACAGTTGACATGCTTGCCTTTGTGACGGTCACTTTGTTCAGACGATTCATCTGACACCTACGTACACGTAGTAGTCATGCATTGGGTTAGCGTGTCTGTGTATGCCTGCTTTGCACACTCGTCTCTTCGCCGAGGCGACGTTTTGAATAATCTAGATAGTGGGTGAGATCGTGGGACACGAGTACGGTGCTCGCTTGATGGTCCGGATTTATCTAATGTTGACATAAAAAGGAGGGAATCCATAGTGGTTTGACATCTTCTGCATTTCAAAATCTTAGTTTTCGTGTTCAAGCTCTTCTCTCTGAGAGTTCGGGTGTTTCATTCTGCAAGTTGAGCGAGAGTATTATCTTCTGCAGGAAACCTTATTGGAGTGAGAACAGAGGTTCTCAAGCTCATCCGGTTTCTCGCATATCAGGTTGGTGATCTGAGCCTCTTGTTTTCTTGTTGCTTCTTGTTTCTTCTCTGTTAGTTTCCGATTTTTGGTGCTTGAGATAGTTGGTGCTATGCTTTCATGTATCTAAGGGTCTAGGAGGGTATTAGGAAGTGATTTAGGGATTTTGGCAAAGTTTTGAATGTTATGAGTATGCTAGATGGTCGAATATGGGTTTTAAGGGTGTATCTGCCATGTTCTTGTTTTGGTATTTTCTGGGTTTGGTTGTTCTTGGTGCTCTTGACTTCTGACGTAGGAATGGCTTAGATCGGTTTGGAACTGACTAATCCTGGGTTTTAGGGTTCATTATGGCTTGTAGAGATCTCAAGCAGTGAGGATTCTAGGTCTGACGTGTCGCTCAGCGGTTCCGATAGGGTTTTTATTGACTCGTTGCGTCCATCTGCCCCTGCAGGAACCTCACTGCCCGAACCGCTAAAGGTCGAGCCATTACAAACCATGCTTTGGCAAAAAGTCATAGTACGTGGTGGGCGTCCGGAGAGTTCGGCGGCACATGAAGAGAGGTTAGCTAGCAATAGTGTGGCTAGCGAGTCCGCTCACAGGGAAGAGGTAGGTGGGGAGGAGATAAAGTCTGCCTGGTTACTCAACGACAGTACCCAGTTGATGAGGTGGGGGTTCCGATGAGCATCGCCGCTGTCAACAAATTTAAGCTGGCAATTCGCCTCCCTGGAGTAGTGAAGTTATGTCCACCAACGAAGGAGGAGATGGCATCATTTCTTTCTAGCGGCTGCGCTGCCATGCACAAGGTGGTGTTTCTTCAAGGTGTGACATTTCCGCTGCTGCCAAACCTTCAGATTCTGCTGTGCGAGTTCGACCTTGCCTTGGGGAAAATTTGTCCCAACATGTGGAGGGTGCTGATGGCTCTGAACTCTCTGGTAGTTGTCTAGGTGTGAAGGTTCCACTGTGGCGGAGGTTCTGCACTTCTATGAACTGGTTTATGTGAAGCGCCAGGGTTGCAGCGGACAAATGAACCTCACTCGCTGCCAGGGGTCTCCCAAGCTGATCGAGAATTTGAAGGATTCAATGTCTCCCTGGCGGTCGAACTTCTTCTTTGCGACATCAGGGTGGGAGTATGATGTGGGGGCAAACGTCGGTCCTCCATAATGTAGGATTAAGCCTGAGTTTCAGCCCATCCGAAGTTGCCGTTGTTTCCGCTAATGACTTGCTGCGTGGCCCTTTTTTATTTTTTGAACCCTAAACAGCGGTTTTTTGTCTTTGTGTAGCGGCCTTGCAGTTCACCTTGACTCGTGACGAGCGGTGTCACATTGAGAGAATTAAGGGGTGTTGGAAGAACCACAATCTTATTGATCTCCGCCTGCTCACCGGCTGGAAGCTGCTGGTTGATCTCAAGTTGACCCGTGCTGTGGGTAAGTGCTAGCCGCCGCCCAGTCCTTGGATGTGAAACTTGCGCCTTGCTAACTTGTCTTGTGTTTTTAGATTCTGTCCCTGGTAATAAGTCCAGTCGCGACATGAAGGCCATGGACCGCGCCGAGCTGAACAATTTCTTGGAGATGGTCGTTGACCCCTAAACCTTGGCGTTGACCAGAGCAGACGCTGAGGTATTAATGCCGATGCCGCATCATACACACATTATCGCTGAAGAGCATGTAGCGGTACGGCCTGAGGCTCACTAGGAACGTGGGACTGGTGGGGGAGGTGAGTCCAGAGTTCTCGTGGGGGGAATGGGGGAGAAAGTTGCTGCCCAGCGGCATGGAGGTCAACGGGAGCGGACAAGGCTGCAGCAATAGTCGGTGACCATTGCTGGCCTTGAGCCTCATGGCCCACCGAGGGCACCGGTCAGGGTCGCATCACCCAGAAGAGGTGTCAAAATGATGTTGAGGAAGGTGATGAGGGGGAGGATGTGGTGCCGATAGGCGCACGAGAAGAAGACATAGCTTGCCCCATGACCAGTTTCCACTGCTGTTGGTGCAAAAGAGTCCTCCAGCGGGCTGGATTCCTTTGCTACCTGTGCCGAGTTCCTGACCGACATTTAGCAGGAGTTCTTCTTCCACCTCTGTGAGCGGTTGGGCTTTGGCGTGATAGACAGGAATGTTCGCAATACCACGGTGCAACAGTCACCCTTCAGCTCTACCTTCGGGCACCTCTACGTCAGGCTCCATGAATTATTTGTGAAGCGTCCAAGCCATCCCCCGCGGAGCGGCAACTGACAGATGAAGTCAAGAGACTTTAGTGGGAGTTGGAGTAGACGTCCAAGAGGCTGGCGGACAGTGAAGTACGCCGCAGCAATGTAGAGGTAAGCATGGCGGACCTTTGTGGCAAGCTAGACATCGCCATCAACCGGGATCTGGAGCAAAACGTCCAGGTGAGCCATCTTGAGCAGGATATGGACTTGCTCCGGGAGCAACTTGAAGTCAAGACTTGGTGTGCTGACAATCTTCAGCTAGAGTCGGCCGCCAGGGGCACGGAAGTGAAGAGGCTGGAGGAGGAGGTTGCCAAGCTGGGTGTTGAGCGGAGTAATGCCGAGGCTGCCACTGTCGAGGCCTATAAACGGTCGGCAGCGTATAAGCAGGTGTTGACGGATGCTACGAAGGCTGGTGCCATTGCTAACATAGAGCTACTGAATCAAAAGGGCGCCATTGACTGGGTTAAGGTGTCTTAGCCCAACGAGCCGTCTGGTGAGCCAAATCCGCCTGAAAGTGGTGTGGCCGCTGATTAGCCAGAGGGCGTCCGCTCAATTAGCGGTGACAGAGGTGATCATCAGGCGGAAGATCTTTTACGGACTCCAGTAGTCACTGCCTCTGCTGTGTTTCGCACCAATTTCATGGCGACGCACATGAGTCCGACTGGATGATGGTGACGCCCAGTCCAACAGCTCGTGGGTCCAACCAGACAAGTCGCCTGGCTGTTCAACCTCCGCCAGCAGACGGTGAGGAAGCTGCCTCTGCCCCCAATGAACGTTGAAGACCGCGGCGACTTCTGTTGCTCTTTTTTTTTTCTTTTGTAGCTACCGCTGAGGCTTTTTTCTTTCTATTTTCATATGTAAAGGATATTTTTGGCGGGTATTACCGACCTGAATTTTGAATGAAAGTATTTTTCGTTTGAAATTTCTTCCAAGTGTTGCCGTTGGTGGGGTATCTTTTTGTATTGAATGTTTATCTGCTGCTAAATCCGTGACTAGTTTTGTTAATTAATGAAACATTAAAGGAATTAAAATTGTTCCAAGTGCATGCTTTAGCGGACGTTGCCAGTTAACTTAGTGGTGCTCTAAAGAACAATGGTTTGAATAATTCCTCGTTTCATTGATAGTTGAAATATCAACGCTTACAAAAGAGGGAGAATACCAGTTGGGTAGCTTCCCTTAGCTAAATATTGTACAAAAATTTAGCTATGTCAAGATGCTCATGGGTCAGCGGTATGACTATTTATAGTAGTACCAAAGGTGCTCGGTATTCCAAGGGTGGGTCGTTGTGATGCCATCCTTGTCCATTAAGTAGACAGTGCCAGGGTTGACGACTTCTACTATTTTGTATGGTCCTTCCCAAGTAAGGCGGAGTGGTTTTGGGGGTGGAATGACTTCTTTCATAACCCAGTCCCCCAGTTGGAGGTTCTGGGCTTTGACCCTTGGCGTTGTAGAAACGCGATACCTGCTGCTTGTTTTGCATGATGTGTAAGTGGGCTTTGTGGTGCCTATCCTCGAGGAGATCTTTGTCGAGGTTGATGCCTTCGCCGTTGGTCTCGTGGGGGGGCATACCATTCGATCCTAGCGATAGGGTAGGACGACCTCTGTCCCAAACATAATACAAAACGGTGTTTCTCTGTTGGAGGATGTCGGGGTTGTCCTGATGGCCCACAGGGCCTCGGGTAGCTTCTCCGCCCACAAGCCCTTAGCGTCGTCAAGTTTCATTTTGAGGAGCTTATTGATTATCTTGTTTGCCGCCTCAACCTGGCCGTTGGTTTGAGGGTGGGCCACAGATGCAAAGCTCATCTTGGTACCCAGGTTGTCAGTGAAAGAAATGATCTCCTTGTTGTTAAATTATGTTCTGTTGTCTGTGATGATGGTATGGGGGATGTCGTAGCGGCAATAGATATTTATCCATAGGAAGTGGATTACTTTGGCAGTAATGATTGTTGTTCGCGGTTCCGCCTCTATCCATTTGCTGTTGTAATCAATGGCCACAATGATGTACTTGAATTGGCACTTAGCCGTTGGCAGTTTGCCTACCAGATCGAGGCCCATCGTGGAGTGAATCCATGGGCCTATGATGATGGAGAGTGGTTTCGCCGGAGCATGGAGCAGGTCCGCATACTGCTGGCATTTATGGCAAGACCTGGAAATTTCTCTAGCGTCGTCGGTGAGTGTGGGCCAGAAATACCCATGTCGCATGGTGCGATTTGCCAAAGATCTAGCACCGAAGTGATTGCCACATTCCCTCGCATGTATCATTTGCTGGACGACTCTTCCATCCTCTAGGGTGAGACACCGGAGGTTGGGATAGGTGAACCCCTGGCGGTAGAGTTTGCCATTTTGTATTTTGTAGCGGGTCGCCCTCCTCTTTAGTTGCCTTGCTGCTACCTTGTCATCTGGTAGTGTACCATTGCGCTTGTAGTTGATTATTTCGTCCATCCAGCTAGGATTTACCTCTATGTTGAATATTTCCGTGAAGGTCTTGGTGATGCTCGGTTTATGAAGGATTTGCACCCGTGTCCATCGGACTTTGGTGTGGTTGAGCGGTTGCTAGTCTTGCCAGAGAGTCAGCCTAGGCGTTCTCTTTCCTGGGGATCTGCATGATGCTATGGGATTTAAATTTTCGGATGAGGGTTTTAACATACCCTAAATATACTGATAGCTGCTTGTCCTTGGCGTGGAAGGTGTCGTTGACTTGATTGACGACCAGTTGGGAGTCGCTAAATATGTTGACGCTGTCAACGCTGGAGTCGATGGGCAAAACTATGCCTGCGATGAGCGCTTCATATTCCGCCATATTGTTTGATGCAGCGAAGTTGAATTTTAAGGCATACTCCACGTTTAGTCCCCTTCATCCTGTCAAGATGATACTGGTGCCAGAGGCCTTGGCCTAGGCAGACCCGTCCACATATAGGTTCCACTGAGATTGTTGCTGAGGTACTGGCTCCTCAACGGTTGTAATTTCCATTGTGTTCGCTGCTGTTGGAAGGGTGGGTCCATCCTATCCTTCTGTGAGCTCAGCGAAGAAATCAGCTACCACTTGGCCTTTCATAACGATTCGCTAAGCTCGATGGCCCACTTCAAGTCTAGATATAAAATGAGATAGGGCGATGAGTTTTCCCAGGAGACTCTGGACTGCACCTTTCATGATGGGGATTTCATGTTGACGATGGCCTGTACCTTGTCGGGGTTAGCCCCTTGATGCCTCGTTCATTGACAATGTAGCCCAAAAATTTACTGGCGGTGACGTCGAAAAAGCATTTTTCTGGGTTAAGGCGCATGGTGAATATGATGCGGAGGTCCGCTAGTCTTGATGCTCTTGACGAGCATGTCTTCTATGTATACTTCTATTATTTTTCCCAGGTGCTCAGCGAACATGGCGTTCATTAACCGCTGGTATGTTCCTCGGTGTTCTTCAATCAAAAAGGCATGGCATTGTAACAGTATAGGCCTGGTCGGTTGTGAAGGTGGTGCATTCTTGGTCGATGGGATGCATCTTTATTTAATTATATCCAGAGAATGCATCCATCATACTGAGCAGTTCATGTCCGACCGTTGTATTGACCAGTTAATCTATGTGAGGTAGTGGGAAGCTGTCCTTGGGACATGCCTTGTTGAGGCCTTTAAAGTCTACACACATTCGCCACTTGCCATTGGGCTTTTTGACCATGACCAAGTTGGAGATCCATTGGGGGTAGTTGACCTGGCGGATGAACCCAATGCCCTAGAGCTTTGTGACCTCTTCCTTTATTGCACGGTACTTTTCTCCTTCAATGGCCCTTCTCTTTTGCTTGATTAGGTAGAAAGACGGTTTGATGCTTAGCTTATGTGTGATGATCTAAGGGGAGATGCTTGGCATGTCAGCATAAGACCATGCAAAGACAGTGGCGTTATCCCGTAGGAACTGTGTAAGTTCTGCCGCAACCTCTGGGGCCAGCTGATCGCCGATGAGGACTGTCCGCTCAAGATACTCATCAAATATGCTGATAACCCGTAGAGATATCTCTAGGTTAACAGGCTCTTTCTTCACATACTTCTCCTCCTCGTCCCTAGGGTCCTCAGCGGTACATGATTGCCTACCATTAGGATTTCATGGCGGCGTGTTGACCGGGCGATAGTTGTTGAGTAGCATTCTCATGCCAGTTGACCAAGCGCATGTAGTCAGAACCTACTGGTTTAGTGACATCCCCAGAGAAGCTGAGCAGGAGCTCGTGATCCTGGAGTAATTTCCTATTCCGCTGGAGCTTGTCATAATAGTCATTAAAGATAACGTTGATGGTGGATCTGCTGTCAACGAGGACCCTTCCCATGGCATCAATCAAAAATGGGTCGTCGTGGGAGGAGAAGTACTGCACGCTCTTCCTCCTCAGAAAAGGTGATAGGTTCCCACCAAGATTTAGGTTGTTTAACGGATCTTTCGTAGCTGATGTTGTACACTTCCTTAGGGTGGTTAGCGCATGCATAGCGTTTCTTGGCTCTATGAGACATATCGGTGATGGGAGCCCCACTGTCGATGGTGTTGATGCGGCCCATAGTTTCAATGTTGGTGACCAATGGTGGTGGCTGGTGTGTTTTGAATTGCTCCAACTTGCCATCGTGGTATAAAGTCTCTACTACCGTCATCAGAGCGTTGCAATTATTGGTGTTGTGGCCGCTGTCCTCGTGGTGTTTGCACCACTTGCCGGTGTTTCTTAGCTTTTGGGTACTTCCTTAATGGTGGTGGTGGTGCAATTAGGTCTTTGCACTGGTCGTATATCTCTTCATATGAAGTCGTGAGGACTGTAAATACTGTGTAACGCTGGGAGGACTTCGTGTTTTTGTTATGGTTATGTCCATGGGATGAGCGGTTGCCCTTGTGGTAGTGCTGATCTTTTATGCCGCTTACTTTGATAATTGCTTTGTTGCCACTCCCTTTTCTTGTCAGTGGGTGGAGCGGCAGTGGTTTTGCTGGCAGTTTCTTGTTGATTGGATGATTGTTGAGCGAACTTCATCGGCGTTGGCGGAGGTTGTGGGGTTTTTCCTTATGTGATGAATTCTACTTGGCGTGTAGGACGGCCTGGTTCATGATGTGATCATATGCATCATTCGAGTGTTGTAGTCGAGGTGGTACAGGAATGGCCCCCATCAGGAGTCCTTGCTTGAAAATTGCCAACACCATTGTTTTATCCAGGTCGCGGCACTGAGATGCCATTGCTCTCCATTTGGTGATGAAGGCCTTGAGCGTTTCATCAGTACCCTACTTGGCGTTGAATAATTGGCTTATGTTGTGGTGCCCGGCGGCTAACATGATGAATCTTGATAAGAAGAAGTTTGACAGGGCGTGAAATAGGTCAATTGATCCTAGTGGACACTCGAAGAACCAACTCATCGCCTCACTATCCGACGTCTCATTGAACAAATGACAGAGTTGATGACCTTTTTGAAGGTATCCATGTGGACGAAGGGATCAGTTAGGCCACTATACTATGGCATTTTTGGTGTTTTTGCATGCACTGGCCTGATGGCATGTAATATTCGGGCAGTGAATGGCCCTGGTCTTGACACAAATAATGGATTTTGGGTTGGCACTGGGGCCCATGCCTCTCCCCGGATTAGCCTTTGCTCCAGCTACTGCATTTTTTCCAAAATTAGAGCATTTGTGTTGTTAATATGCTCTGCCTGGAGGTTGCGTTAGGCCATCTCCTGCCTGGGCATAGACGTTGGCCGTTGGGTTGACGTCAGCCGCTAGGTTTGTGGGTTAGGGGTTGATGAATTGATCAGTTTGCTCTTCAACATTTCCCCCGCTACCATTAGTCACGGTGGACGGACCGCTACTTAGGATGCTCTTGCTGATACCGCTTCCTGTCAAATGAAATACAAAGGGCGTCAAAAGGGAGACCGCGGTTGGTGGCTTTCTCTTCTCTGATACCTAAGTTAGTCAATGTATTTATGTTGACAAGATAACAGTAGGTAAGTAGTAAATGAGTAATTAATGAGGAGAGAGGAGAGAAACTTTTGTAGGTGGGACAGAGACTAACCTCCTCCATGTTTTCGATGTGGGACTGATGCCTTAGTTCCCAGCTTCTGGAGCTTCTGATGTCTAACTTGGGGCGGCGCATGGCGGCGAGTCAACGACAATCTGTGGGTGAGCCGGGGCTCAATCAATAACTTACCTGGCGGTTTCTCCATAAGTCACATAGTTGGTGGTTGTCAGTGCCGCTGGCAGCAGTGTGAGCGTATCTCATTATAGCTAATTATGCTTGGCAAATACCATGTAAGTACAATGGATAAATCATGTAAATAGATAATGAGTAATAGATTACATTTTTGTGTACACCAAGTACTCCTATATAAACCTCCTCATAGTGAGCTGAATAGAGACACTCCATTCTAGTGTCTAAACTCTTTCTCTCTCAAATTCTCTTACTATATATCGCTTTACAACAAAGGAATGTTTGTAAAGAAAAATAGTTATAGTGAGTGATTCACCTCTAGTTTCTTTATTTTTTATATAAAATATATAAATAAGTTTACTTTAGTAATTTAAAAGAGGTTCAATGACCAAATCTGTTGTTTGAAATAAAAAATCAAGGGAGTATAAAGAGCATGTTGAGAGAGACTAATCTATGTTTCTTCATTGATAATAGGGCTGTTACATCTCGTATCTCAAATTTACCGGTTTACTAGTCATTCGAACGGTAAACGGCAATTTGTTTCACTTTTTACTTTGTTTCGATATTTTTAGTGGCCCTAAAAGTTTACTTTTTGTTTGGGTCAAAATTTGAGTAAATATTCTTCAGAAAAGTCATAAAGGACGTTAAACCTTCCATACATATCTGGTACATAAAAATCAGAGTTCGTATGCGAAAGTTATAAGTGAAAAACGAAAGTTACTATTCATGGTAAATTACTATAGGCGTAAAATTTTTTTTCTCTCACTCTCTCTTTCTCTCTCTGGCGTTTCTTCATTGTCCGGCCCCCAATAGGTGAACTACTGCCCCACAAACACGTCTCCTCCTCCCCTTGAAGCCTGTGATGGTGGCTTCTGATGATTTGGCCGGAAAACGGAGAACCAACACCGAGAATCTTATGGTACTGTAGCAGAAAATGGTCAACACCGGTTTCTCCCAAATCTTGCCACCTTAGGCGACAAATCTAGGTCCATTAGAAGGGCCTTGAGACGCACTACATGCTCTCCAAACCTATTGCAGCGATTTGAAGCGTAGAGGAAGAAAGCGTAATTGGAAAATTTCGCTGTACAATCAGTTGCTTAATTTCTAGGCCACTTAGAGGTATTTTTTTGACTTTGCCACAATTAAGAAACTTGTTGGAAATGTTGAGACGATGTTGTATATGAAATTTGATAGCCATTGGCAGTGGTGACCAGCGGCGTGTGGGCCTCACGCTCCGCCACTATAGGTGGAATGTGGAGATGCGTAGGGCTGTTTTCTGACTTCGATTTTTAGCTTACTAAATCATGTAATTGATGTAGAGCTTGTATGTGTATGTGTGTGTGTGTTTCTTTTTTTGTAGAAATTAGAGATGTTTGATGTCAATTGTGAATTTCTGAAGTTTGGAGTTTCGGATGTCAATTTATGGAAATCCGACCTTCGGATTTCCCTTGTTCCCCCTATGGAATACTCTAATCGACGGATTAATATTAGTAGTTGAAGCTTGGGTTGAATTCGAGAAGAAATGGAGAAGTTATTTTAGAAGTGTGAATCGTAGGTTTCCTATGGTTGAATGGTGTGGTAGGCTTACGTCTTGGTGAGATGAGGTTTGGCAAATTTTAGTGCAATATTGGTTCACGTAGTATGGTCATTGAAATTGTTATTGTAGCTGAAATCTTATTGAATAAATATTGTTTGGAGAGTGGACCTTCAGCTACCTTATCCCCAGGTCAGTGAATGATAATTGTCGCTTGGGAGTTTCGACTTTGAATCAAGCTAGAAGTGTTGACTATATTTAAGTACTTGGTAGCAGCCTTTACTAGAATTTGAGCATGAACGGGTGAGTGGTACCCGAAGGGTGTTGCCTCGTGCCAACCGAAGAAGCTACATGATTAGCAACTTATCGATGTAATCCAGGCTATCTTATGACACACTTGGCAACTGTGGGACCTTTACGTGAACGACATTAATCTAAGCACAAACAAGCAAAGAAGAAGAAATGAAGTGTTGTTTTGTTTTCGACTTATTGGTTAACAGTGACTATCTTGTGGTGTGTTAATAGTGGTTGGACTTTTCCATAAACACGTGTATGAATTGAAAAGGTATTAAGTGTGGGCCAATGTATTATCATGACGTTGTTGGTGAAAGGGTTGGATTTTCACCATACGAGTTATATGAAAATATTATGAATGCTACTATTCCAACCGAATGGTTTGTGATGTCTATACCTTGCGTCATTTGCGCTAGTAGTGGATAAGAATTTCATTCATGTACTTGCGAGTATGCAGTGCTACATTGTTATGTATGACAAGTGGTTCGACTTTGGTGTTGTTAATTCTGAGTTATAAGCATGTTTTGATATACTTGGGTAGTTGGGATTGTCAGAAATTCTTTGGGTTGTTAAAGTAGTTGACTTGAGATCGTAAAAGAAAACTTGATCCAAGGATAAGTCGACAAGTTTAAAGGTTTTGGGAACATTGGATGAGATCTTGCTTCAATAAGTCTTTTGAGGACTATGAAAAGAAATTCTTTTTGTTTGTGGATTATCGATGTTTCCATATCTCGTTTTCCTTGACTGGCGAGAGTATTATTTGTTATGTGGTATTCAAGATTACTTTGAACTTAAGGTGTTAACAATTTTATTCCTTAATTGATAAGGACTTTCAGTGACGATTGGAAATAAATCTATCTCCTAAGACTGTGAGTGCAGCAGGAACGATGTGGGAATCAACTAGATTACAATGACTAGCCATATTTCAGCTTGAGGACTGTTCCTTTTAAGTGTTGATTCCCTTATTTTATTTGGGCAACTCATGGACTAGATCTAAAGCTAATTTCTACATGATTTGAGCAAACTTGCACATCTTTTTCGTGCACTATCATCACCACTTTCGTACAGTGGACAAACTATCTTCCTCAAGAATTTTGTATTTCGAACAGATGTGTGCGTCCTACTTCTACTTCAACAGTATGAAATTTCAAGGACAAAATTTTTATGAGGGGAGATTTTTACGTCCCGTATCTCAAATTTACCGGTTTACTAGTCATTTGTAAGGTAAACGGCAATTACTTTCACTTTTTACTATGTTTCAATATTTTTAGTGGACCCTAAAAGTTGACTTTTTGCTCCGATCAAAATTTGAGAAAATATTCTTCATGAAAGTCGTAGACGACATTAAACCGAGTCTGTGCATATGTGGTACGTAAAAATTGGAGTTCATATGCGAAAGTTATAAGTGAAAAATGAAAGTTACTGTAGGCCGGTAAATTTTTTCTTTTTCTCTCCCTCCCCCCGTGCTCTCTCTCTCTCTCCCCCCCTGCAACTCTCTCTGCGGCGTTTCTTTGCCGTCGGGCCACCAACAGGCGAACTACCTACCCCACAGACGTGTCTCATCCTCCCCTTGAAGCCCGCGACGATGGCTTGTGATGATTTTGCCGGAAAACGGAGAACCAATACCGAGAAGCTTATGGTTACTATAGCAGAAAGTGGTCAACTTCGGTTTCTCTCAAATACGACCACCTCAGGCGATGAAACTAGAACCATTAGAAGTGTCTTGAGACGCACTTCATACTCACCAAACCTCTTGCAGCGATTTGAATTGGAAATTTTCACTGTACAATCGGGTTGGTTCATTGTTTGGCCACTTACAGGTATTTTCTGACTTTTCCAGAGTTAAGAAAGTTGTTGAAAATGTTGAGACGATGTTGTACATGAAATTTGGTAGCCATTGGTGGTGGTGGCAGGCCCACGCTCCGCCACCGTATGTAGCACGTAGAGATGCGTAGGGCTATTTTCTGACTCCGATTTTTAGCTTATTAAATCGTATAATTGTGGTAGAGCTTGTATTTGTGTTTTTTTTTTTTTGTAGAAATTGGAGAAGTTTGATGTCAATTATGAATTTCTGAACTTTGGAGTTTTGGATGTCGATTTATGGAAATCCGACCTTCGGATTTTCCTTGTTCCCCCTATGGCATACTCTAATCGACGGATTGCTATTAGTAGTGAAGTTTGGGTTGAATCCGAGAAGAAATGGAGAAGCTATTTTACAAGGATTTGATTTTAGAATCGTATTTAGTTTACAAATAATTATGTACATGGCGATGTATCGAGCTACTGCTCGACGAAGAAACCCGTGTGCGTGCTCACTAAAATAATACTATGAGTGGACTTTTGTTTTAAACAATGATGCATGCGTTTGTTTCTTGAATTAATGATTTTTTTAATTATCATATTATTCGTTGAGCATATTAATTAGTTTCGGATATTATTTGGTTTTGAATATTTATTTAAAGTTTGATTGGATTTTCCATCATGATTTCGAACGTGAGTTTTCTATGATCAGATTTGGACTTATGATTTAAAATGATATTCAACGAATTATTTTTACAAGATGATTTTCGGAATTATATACTACATTTTTAATCGTCAATTTCAAGATTTCTGAAAGATTTTGGAAAATGAGATTTTTGATGGAATTATATTTCTTGATTATTTATCGGCTTTCGGTTTTGGCATTGAGAATGCTTTAGCGATGATTTCGGTTTTGGGTTATTGTATATGAATCTTCCTTAATCCCGACTATTTGGCTATCGATTTGGGAATGCTTTTGACGTGTGGGACACGTCGTTGATTTACTTTATTTTTTTTCTCTTCAAATTTATCGAGTACGATTGATTCCATAACTTGGGAGTAGGACACAAGCCTGGGTGGATCGGAGAGTAGTAAAGTTAGTGACTTCGAGAATAGAGTGTTCTTGCTTAGAAATTTGGTCGAACTGAGACAAAGCTCAGATTGGGTTCATAGGATTGTCAAGCAATTTGGGATTTAAAGATGGAAAATAATTAGCAGTTGAAGGAAAATTACTATAAAACTAGAAATGGAGAAAGAGTCTCTTTCTTCTAGTCGAACATAGCAGCAGGAAGAAGAATTATCACCCATTTGATTGAAAGTGTTACAAGAGGAGAATTGGTTTCAATTAAGAATTATTGAGACTCCAGTTACCCAGAATGTGAAAGGTAGTGGTGTTGGCTTAAGAAAACGAATGGAGTCAAAGCTGCTATATTCCAGATTTGGATACAGATACTGTGCATGTAAACGGGAAAATACTGGAGTAAGCTGGGTGTGCTGATGAAATGATTTTATGCATCACATCACTTATTTATTGATTTCAGGTTTCATTTTTATGCTCTTTTAAATGTATTTCTAACATAGTCTACTTTTGTTTGCTTGAAATTTAGTCTTTGATACAACTTTGTTGAAAGGTTTTGATCGGCCAAAAATGGCAGTCAACTTAAAACCCTACAGAATATTGTAGAACAGAGTAAGTAGGGTATCGTTACAAGCCAAGGATTAAGGGTACTCCAAAAAATTCATGCAGCAAAACAACCTAAAACAAAGAAAGAAAAAGATGAGAAAGGTGGCGAGAAGACTAGGGATGGTAGGGATTGTAGACGCAAAACAAAGTACGATAAAAGGGGGTTTTTAAGGTTTAAAATACAGTAGATAAAATAGAAGAAAATCGATGGAATGAGATAGTCAAGGGCATGTAAATCCACCACCAATCATACACAATTCTGATTATTAACTCCTAATTCCATTACTATGCTTGTGAAAGACAACAATCAAGAACAAACCATGAACGCATGCATAAGTTCTTTATTACTTCCCTTAAGTAATCTAATCTTAGTTAACGCACTCAAGTTGAAAACATTCTAAGCATGCAATTTTCAAAACACTTAGTGAACGCACATAAGCAAGTCTATTTGATGGATGCATATATCAATAAGAACAATGGAAGTTTGATTGTTGGTTAAACTCATCCTAGTACAAAAAGCATGTCTAGTCAATAATTTAAGGACATATTGATTTACTATGTCCTATAGTATCGCTACTTGTGAAATAAGATGTAGAAAGATGATCTCTTAAGTCTAGCTACAGATACATGCAAATATTCTAAGAATGCACTCAAAGAACATAAAACATTTAAGAGTTTTCTATGAAATTAATCAACAAGGCCTGTTAACGTTAGAAACCGAAGGCTCTAATTAACGTTACAATAGAGAGAGAGAGAGAGAGAGAGAGAGAAAGATACACACACAAGAAGTATAGTGGTTCATCTCCCATTTTGGGGGAGACGACATCCACTTGAAATATTCAACTATATGTGTTTGGGCCTTGTGGCCCAACTTGATTACAAAGGCAAGTTGTAATGGGATGATGAGTAAGTGGGAAGGAGTCCCCTTTTATAGGGAATGAAGGCTCATTCCTTCACTTGTTTTCCAATGTGGGTCTACAAGTCTCCGAAGTCCCCAAGTGAGAGGAGCTTCTTGGTTGGGGAGTTGTAAACACGATGTTATCAAGCATAAACAAAGTCCGAGAGGCGTCTAGCCCCTACAAGTCCCCGAACTCCGTAAGCAAGAAGGAAGTCATTAACCTGCACAACAAAGTTAGACAAAAATGCGCATATGTACGTTGTATTGGGCAACGTACGTGAGTTGCATTGACATGCATTGGCATATCCGAATGTATGAGGTGCACGATACATGTTGATGTATATATGTGAATGGCGCCAAGTATGATCGATTATGACGTGTAGACTCGAGAGCGCATATGGTCGTGTGAGTATACAGATTGCATATGATAAATGCATGATGTGCGCAAGGAAACGAACGAGGTCGAGTTTGACGAGGTTACGCTAGTGAGATGTAAGTTGGCTGTCTTGCTGCAAGCAAAGCAAGTGATGACTGGCTAGCGGTTGATCGAAGACCAGAAGAGTGGTGAGTACTTGGCTGGTTATCCCGTCAATTAGCACCAGACACTGAAGATGACTAGGTTGGGGATTGATGCAGCAATTTGTTCGTGGTGAACTTATTAAGTTCAGTTGGTGGATGCAACTCCAATAGGTTTGGCAACGACGTCAAGTTTAGTTGACGGTGACGAACCCATCAAGTTTAGTTGGCGATGGCGACCCCGTCAAGCCTAGTTGATGGTAATGAATCTCGTAGCGGAGTTGAAGCATGGCGCGCGGATGCTCTTGGCAGAGCTTTGCCTAGCGGAGGTCCAAGACTTGGTGGTGTCTAACTTGGCGGATCGATCCTTGGCCTTCCCGGAGCTTGATGGCCTTGTTACGATGATTGCAGAGAGAACTTTGTGATCGATGATGAGCATAAAGGCTGAGCTGCAAGGCATGACGGACCATGGATGTCTCATTAATGAGCCAAGGATAAACAAGTAGAAGGCCGAGTCCTAAAATGATGTTGACGGAAGCTCATGGTTAAAGCATGTCGCGGAAGCAAGTGGTGGAAGCATGGAGCTTGGAGCTTGTTGGCCGTCAATACCATATTGACGAAGGAGACGAAGCGCTTGGTGGTCCAAGACTTGGCGGTGCGTAACTTAGAGCTTGGTGGTGCAAGACTTGAATGGAGGGATGTGACAGGGGAGAAGGATCAAAGCATGAGCTCTGTCACATGAGTAGGTGTCCAGAGCCATATTAAATTAATTTTGGGTGCCCAAATTAAATTTGCAAATGAATTTTTTTTTTAAGCATTTAGTCAGTTGACTTGACGCTGACCAAGTATTGACTGAGCTTGACTTGGCGTTCCCAGCCCTAAGTTGGCATTGACCAATTTTAATTTGGCGTTAACCAACCTTGATTTGACGTTGACTTGCTCAAGCATGTGAAAAGTGACAAAGCATTTGTGTTGGCTTCCCATAGACGGTGCCAATGTTAACGTTAGAAACCGAAGGCTCTAATTAACGTTAGAAGAGAGAGACATACACACATAAGAAGTATAGTGGTTCATCTCCCATTTTGAGGGAGACTACATCCACTTGAAATATTCAACTATATGTGTTTGGGTTTTGTGGCCCAACTTGATTACAAAGGCAAGTTGTAATAGGATGATGAGTAAGTGGGAAGGAGTCCCCTTTTATAGGGAATGGAGGCTCCTTCCTTCACTTGTTTTCCAATGTGGGATACAAAAACAACTATTCTAGTTTAGAAAGCATGTTGTGAAGGCAACTTGGCAAGGTTGAGAACTTGGCTTCCCAACAAGCTCTTAAGTACTTCCGACCATCATGGCGCAGCTTGGACGTCGAGCACCATGGCTGGTGGGCCACCCCACGAGGATGTTGTTTATGCTTGGTGACATAGATACTAGCCTTGCTAGTAGAGGTGTCTACAAGGCCAATCTTATAGCATAACATCGAAATTAAGGAGAAAAATGATCATATATTGTATATAATTGGGGCTTCAAAACAGCCACTAACTATAAAGAAAGTTGGTTACTCATGTTTATGAAATCCAAAATCAAACACATAAGGAATTCAATTACAAAGGATAGAAAAACCGAAAGTTTGATAAAGTGTGGATAAAAAATGGCCAGGATAGTAGGTCTTCAAACCTCAAAGGATGCAAGGAGGCTTCTAGGGCAGCTCACGGTGGTGGAAGGAGGATGGCACGGTTATTCTTCCCTTGCTTTGATGTGAAAAAGCAGAAACAAGTCTCTAGGGATTTTTGGATGAATTTTGACATGTAGAGGGATGAAGAATTGGTTGAGAAATTGTATTGTAGAGGGCTTTATATAGTAGACATTCAACCCTTGTTTCCTTCTCAAACTATGCTTGCAAACCTTCCCTAGTTGCTTGAGGTTTCCTTTGATTGGTGCTCAAATTAATTACTTTCAAGCCTTTCAATATTGCCATAATCTTGTAGGATTTATCTAGGACTCTCCTTGATATTTGCAGTATCAATAAGATTCTCAGCCAAACTGCCCTGTTTTGACTAGGATTCAATTTCGGTCTCAGAAGCTTCTTTCTTAGACTAGGAATGACTTCCTCTTGCTACGTTTCTGCATTTTTCTCGACTTCTACATGTTCTATGACATCAAATCTTCTAGAATGATCAATAACCTTCTAGAAAAACTTTAAGTAAGTCGTCGAAAAAGATCTCCCAAAAAAGCTTCATGAAAAGTTGACAGTTTCTTTTTTATCGGGAAGCCTATTTTAACTTGATTTCCTGCTGCCTCATTGATGATTCTGACCAGTTCTTTGGCTCTAATTATAGTAAAACATCATATATTCAATAATGCTGGCCTTTTCTTCAAAGGTGCACTTGGAAGAATGCAAGTAACGCTCTCCAAAACTGTTCTCCAAAAGCTGATTCTAAAACTCTAGTTTTCTGCTTTGCAGCAACTGTTTTGCACAATGATGTCCACTGGATTCCTTTATTATTTCCGGCTATATGAACTATCAAATTGAGTCTTTCATCAGTACTTCATGACGCATAGCTTCATTGCACCCTTTAAGTTCTTATTTTTCTTGAATTGCTTCACGAACTATCTAAAAAGAAAACATAGTTAAATTGGATTTTTTAAAGGAAAGAGCTAAGAAAAGTGTAAAGTATTGCACATTATATTTATCGTATTTTATGCTCCCAACAGGTTTTTGACTTAGAGTAACAACATTACAAATAACCTTAAAGTTTTATTTAACGCTTTCGTTTCAACTCTAATTTCATTCTCTTAGAAAAAGTACTACTTGCTTATTTTAGTTTTTATTTTAAATGCCTTGCATCTCTAGGATCAACAATATCTTGTGATCCTAAAGCCAGCGGCACTGTAACGTGGTCGATTTGGTGAGGTGCAAATAATAGCGATACACCGCCCCCAGTCCAAGGCTGAAAACTAGTCTTATGTTCACCGGTCCATCAATCCAACCCCATTACATGCCATCGTCACCCTCGAAGGCGATGCTAAGCATCACTGGCACAGTCGCCCGAGCCAAATCTTGAAGCCAGAATGCGACAATGTCACTAAAGTCGATGCCTCTTCAAACTCTTCCTCCAAACGCAGCCCCCCAAGCCAAGCCTGATGCCATCACAGCTTAGCACCCATGAACAAACATCTGATCCAAACCTAGAGCGATCACCCAACCTTTTCCACTGTGTTATGCCCCGTATGCAAATTTACTAGTCATTTGGACAGTAAATGATAACTATCTTTACTTTTACCGTGGTTTCGAACTTTTTAGGGTTTCAAGAGTTGACATTTGGTCAGCTTAAGTTTTGAGAAAACTTCGCTCTAGAAAGTTATAGGGCACGTTAAACCGAATTCGTGGACATGAAGCACGTTAAAATTGGAGTTGTAATGAAGGAGTTGTAAAGTTTAAATACAATGACAGTCTTGTAATTTTTGGAAATTCTTTAAAGCATAATTGGATGCTTCCGGAAATAGAAATTACTAGTTTGGGGGATTTCCATTTTGGAAATCAAAGAGAGAGAAACCGGAGGGGGAGAGAAAGAGAGAAAACCCGAAACCAGGGCAAATTTCTTGGATTCGCCGGCGCCGATCTAGGCCACCTCTAGCCATGAAACTTGTCCCATCCAGATCGCCTTACCTTCCTCTACCTATCTGTGGCAGTGGCGTATGCCAATTCCCACTGTAGGAAGCGCAACGAGCGAAAATTCCGCAAAGACATTTTCGGTTTCCAGGCCAAATCTCGGTTTTTCGGGCACCTCAGGTCGCGCCACCACTCACATCTTAAAACTCTCTTCTTCGTGGTTTGAACCCAACTAGTGGGTAGGTCCAATTTTTCCAGAGAAAGGTGAATCTACGGCGAGAAGAAATTTAGGGTTTTCGATGACGATGTGTAATTCGAGTTCGAGGAAGAAATAGTTGGACTGCCGTTGTAGCCACAATCTGTGAGTGGACATTTGTTTTTAAATTAAAGATGCATGTAGTAATATAATTTTAAATATTGATTTATCATATTATTTTATTTTACCATGACATTTGAGTATTGCTAAATTATTGGAATTAATTTAAGTTATGTTTCGATGACTTGGTTGAGACTTGAGTACTAAATTGTTATGGTCGAGACTTGAGATAAATTCTATGATTTATTTATAATTTATCAGCTTGAGATATGAGTATTATTGGAGCGTTTGCTGAAACATGATTTATTGAGAATTTTGCTTTCAGATTGTTTATAATTTAAATCTTATGAGAGCTAAAAAAAATTTAGTTAAGGTTGAATTATCGAGATTTCACAAATTATGCTTTCAACGATTTATTAACAAGTTTATGAGAAAGTTATGAGTTTGATTTCAGAGTATTTAATTGAGGAGGTAAATATGTTAGCGCATCATGTATTACCTAGTTGACAGTACCCTCCAGATAATAGTATGGTCGGCAGTACTCTCCAGAATATTCCCATCGGCTATACCCTTCGATGCGTCATCTGGTCGGCAGTACCCTCCAGATGACATGAGGTAGTTAGTCGACAGTACCCTCTAATTATCTATGATTAGGCGCCAGTACCCTCTAACCATCATTGATGCGTCCCTGGTCGGTAGTACTCTCTGATGCGTTCCTGGTCGGTAGTACTCTCCAGGTTGCATGAGATGACTAGTCGGAAGTTCCCTCTAGTCATCGCTTATTTTACGATATGAGTATTTTAATAAGAGTATTTTAAATGAGATTTCTGAAATGATTTCAAGATGATTTACAATATGTTTCGAGATATTTTTATCAGAGGTTTTAAACGGATTTTAAGATGATTTACAGAGAATTTGACCTTATGTTGAGATTTCAATATTAGAGATTAGTTAAGAGTAATTCTACGAGATTTTAACATCATGCGTGGTTTTTAAGAGAATAAATTTGGGAAAGCATTAAATATTCATTTTATTTTGTTTATAATTATTTATTTTTCGTCCACTCACTCTAATGGTTTCGAAAATGTTTTTCCCTGGCCTTTTTGGTTTTCTCGTGCCCAGTCTGCAGAATAGTTGAGGTCGAGCTTGCGTGTGAGTCGAGACATAGTGACTACCGGTTTCATCTTCCCTGTAGGTTACATGTTCACCTACATGTATTTAATTTCCAATTCATTTGTCTGGGTTGCTCTGATGATCAACTTTCAGTTGTATTAGTAGAAAGTTTATTGATATTGAAGATTCAAGTTTCAGTGTTGTTTTACGTTATCTGTTGAAAAGAAAAGAGTAAAAGCTTTCTAAATGATGATTCCCCATAATTATAGTGTTTAAATCCAAACAAAAATAGATTTTGCGTCCCTATTATTGGAGAGGCTCTGAGTTAGGGTTTAAGGAAGAGACAAAAGAGTAATCATCAAACTCGGCATACTATAATTTACTATAACAAACAATTTTTCAAAAATCATCATTCTTTACTAAAACAATTTTTCCAAAAGAAGTTGCAACAAGCGAGCTCCCTCGATCAAAATCAGTTTCAATTAGATAATCATTTGATGATGAATTTAAATAATTTCATTGGATAGAAAAATTCAGAAAACTGCTATCCCTTTCAAAAATTGAAAATGTGGCCACCCGATCGAACCAAACAACATCGTCTCCGGGGCCAAAGACTCCTCTCAACTGTACATGAAGCCATGTGTTGGTTTCTTTTCAATGCTTGAAAGCTAATGAGACCACTAAATAGTTAGAATCTAATTGGTTGGAATCATTCTTGATCCAACTATTTTAGATTGGGAAAATCATGTAAACGATACTTGACATTTGACCCACTTTAAACTTTTGTATCTTAAGTTTAAAAAAATATCACATTGGTATATGAAGTTTTGGCTTCGACCCATCCAGAGTCATTAACTCCGTTACGGGTTAGCCAACTGACACGTATTGAAGGGTATATGGGTAATCTCAATCTCTAATGTTGTCTTCTTCTTTTTCCCTTTTGTTTTTTATTCCTCGTATTCATCCCTTCTCGATCTCTCTTTGACTAATCTGGAGAGTTGAATCACATTATCACTTTGCAAAAATTTCATGTTGTTTTTCCGACCTATTCCTCTACTTTCTCTTATCTAGGGAAAAAAGCTTCCCTTTTTAAATACTATAATTATGTATATGAACTCATGAAGAATAACATTGACAAACACCAGCACTGGTCTCAACCCACAATGGAACTCAGATTGCTTGAATAAATTTTACCCTCTAGATTGTTATGTTTCACCAGCTCGTTCAAATGGAACTCATTTGACCAAAAAAAGTAAAAAAAAAAAAATTTTAAAAAGAACTATGTGTCAAAGTGTAAATTGATTATATCGTAAAGGTGCATCCTTTGTCCACCTTCCATTCATTCTCTTATCCAATTTCATCCCAATGGTAATGAATCCTTCTTTCTAGGCAGCAAACCCCAAGCGTCTCTCTCTTCGCTCATCTCAATTCTCGAAAAAAATCTAAAGAATTCATCTTCCTTTCTTCTTTGCAAAAATACCGATATCCTTATTTTTAGCGTATAGATTAAACACCTCTCTACGCGAGTCATATTACTTACATGAAAAGGAGATGATTTTAGATTGAATTTAGGTGTTAGGAGATGAAAAGGATACACAAACCAACTTCATTGCATAATTTGCAGACACATGTGTGATTTTATTCAATGGTTATGAAGGAACTGAGGACCCACATCTTATGAACCCAGATTCAACATAAATTCAGATTTTTTAGAAACCCATCAGCAAAACCAAATCAAAGTGACCAGAAATGTAAAAACATATCGACCCAACTCTAGAACAATCCATTCTCTCTCTCTCTCTCTCTCTCTCTCTCTCTCAATCCGTGGACAAACCCAGAAGCAGCGAAAGAAGAAGAAGGAGAGGTTGCGAGGAGGAGGAAGAAGAAGAAGAAGAAGAAGACATTAAAGAAAAGATTGAGGAGGTAGAGAAATGGAACAGAAAAAAGACGAAAATACCCTTTAAAATATGCTGTGATAACCTCCGTAATAGAGGTAACTGCTTTAGATACGTATTTTGTCTCAAGGGCAAAACCTCATGTACCATGTAATATTTTTGCTTGCAACTTACAGTACCAAAGTTTATATGGGCCAAAAATCATGTACTATTTGCATGATTTTCCCTTTCAAATTAAATTTGATGGTGCTGCACCTTTAAATGTAGAAGGTTCTATTATATTTGTCATCAGGGACCATAATGGTATCTATTCCTATTAGTTTTGCCTCAATTTTGGGAGGCTCTTAGTTTGAGAACTTGTTTTGTTTGGAAGTCATGGAGTTCAAATTTTATCGACGTCATGAGACAAGTGGGGTGGGAAAAAAAAAAGTTTATACTAAAAAAAAAAAAAGGGATGGAGGTTAAGAACGTAGGTATACGTGCGCGACCTGCTTGCTAATATAATCTTGTTTTTGTCCGCACATTACATATGGTGATGAACATTACATATGGTGATGATTGACCAAAATTTGATCATATTCATATATGCAACCAAAACCATCATCGATAAAGTTAACCAGATAAATAACCACCATTGATAATCTATTATTAGTGGAATTGTTCCAATGGCAGACAAGATAGTATTCAAAGACCAAATTTTCTTTTCATTTGCGGGGCTGGCTTTAATTTGTCTCTTTGTTGTTTGGCTCTTTCTCTTCCTCTAGAAGCTCTAATATCAGTCTCCCCAAGCTTACTCATCGTTGGGGAGACACTAGAGTTCGTTTTTCTCAAGGTGTCTTTTCTATCACATTTATCATTTTGGGCCTTTATTGAAAGTTGAAACACTTTGTTTATAGCATTTGGTGTCCAAGGTGACACACACCTTCAATGCTTAGAAAAGTCCATAATCAATCAAATCAATTTTTAATTTGTCATATTTGAGTTATTATAAGAGATTTACTATCACTTCTCCTGATTCCTTTTTCTGTGACTTAATTATTAAAAATAAAATTACGGATATTTTTTATAGTGTTCAGCTATAATAATAAAAACCATTGCTCCGTTAGAGAAATACTTTTTCAAGCTTTTTGCAAAAGGATTTTGCTTTGTGTATATTTTATTTAAAGAATGATACCTACAAGGTGAAGTCGTACTAACTTGTGATTTGAAATATCATAAATTTATTTCAAGAGAAACACAACTTCTTTTTACCTAAAAGTTATATAATACGCTATTATGAGACTCATTTGTTGGAAATATATGCTCAATTGGAGAAGAATTACTTAAAGTAGTTGTTGTTTCTCTCTAGTGTGCTTAGGAAACCTTTTTCCCGCACAAAGACTAAGAGAACAAATATTTTGACCCACTTCTTCTTGTGTACCCAAAAAATTGTATCAAGTGTTGTCTTTAAGTTCCGGTGTAAAGTATAGCATGATTAAGACATTTTCTCATAAGATTGGAAATTCCAAAAACAATTTTTGATATGTCTTACACTTTGGTATTTTTTTCATGAAAAAGTAAATTTGAGAGAGAGAGAGAGAAACAGTTCTTTTTATTATTTTTTTACAAATGTTTGGCCTTGATTAATATGGTAAGAAAGTTTGGCCAGTCAAACGTCCAAGAACAGAACCAATACCTAAGTGGTATGACTAGGTGGATTGGATTATATTCCTAATTGTTGTTTGAATGTCCGTGGATCATTCAACTTTGACTACCACTTAGAGCCCTGTAACTTACAGTGATAATCATATTGGACCGTAGTTATGGTAATTTCATAGGAATTCTCTCTACTAAAATGGTCTTTCGTTCGAATCCAACTCTCTTCTTTCTTCTTTAATCAAAGAAGGAAATATATATATATATATATATGAAACAAAAAAGAACTATATAATCCATCAAGAAAAAAATTCCAAATGGCATATATTCCTCCTAAATATTCCAAGCTTAAACTTTGTAGAATTCGACCATTCAAATTTAGTTCGAATTTGGTTTGTTTCATTGATTGGGTTTATCATGCATTGTTGATAATGATGATGAACTCAATACCTATTATTCTATTAACATTAACATTACCGGTTTATTATTATTATTATTTTATCGAAGGAGGTAAACCTATTCATTAGATTCAATAAGCAGTACAAAAATAAAACACCCCTATGGGGTCAACAGAAAGAATCGTTTCTTAGCGCTTCCTAACATCCTATCCTAGAAAGCATAGGAACGCAGCATACCCCAGTACACCCACCTTTTAGAAATCCACACAATTCTAACAAAAACCTAAAAACCTTAAAGTAGACATAAAATGGTTTCAACTAAGGTCATGTTTTTTGCGACCTAAACAAAAATTAAGCAGTACTATGGGCCATAGAGACCCAATCCATCCAACCCTATAGCAAAGGGTTAATCAAGCCCACTTGAAACCCTAGAACAGTGAGCCCAAAGCTAAGACCTACCGACCAGCTCAATGCCCAAGAGGCCCAACCACTCCAAATGCAGGCCCAAAGAGTAGGGTAAACCAAAGCCCTAGCCCATTGAGCCCACAAGTGTCTCTCCAGCCAAAAGCCACTCGTCGCACCGTCGCCAATACTCATCGTCGGGGTCACCGCTACATCATCTTCATCCTCCAACCCACAAAGTCAAACGGACACTACAGTGTACGCAATAACTCCCCGACCGGAGGCCGATCCCAAACCAGCACAACCACTGGGACATCGCACCATGCCATCAGTGTGTACAACTTGGTCCCAGCAATCTATCACATCCATGTGAAGCAATTAAACTGAACCGCTTTCCAAATCTTCATCACTAATAGACCTCGAGCAGACGTAAACCGCCCTTACCTCCAGTGACGTCAATGCGATCCGTCCACCAACACCGGCCTAGCAAGCAAAACCACCACTTCCCTCAATGTCGCCGTCAAAGAGAATACTAGTTTATGGATCCGAGTGGACAACATCAATATTCCCATCGCCGATGCCAACTAGACGACCTCGATCTAGGATCCAGAGTCGCCGATCCACCACAAACCAATACAGTTCCACTCCTTTTCGAGCTCGACCTTAGATTAGCCACGTCCCAAACAGCAAACCCAGGCATCCATGTCCAAAGTGGTACGCCAAACGCCAGATCGAAAGCAACAAAAAGAAATAGAGAGTTAGCCACAACGCTAGCAATGGCCATAACCCTTGAGGTTTGGAACTTTTGAGTATTTTGTCGAAAGAGGAAGGCCAACGATAAACCCTAGCAGAGCGCTAGGTCAAGGTATTAGTTTATTATTACTAGAACAACAGCAACAAAAAACTTCGATGTTGGAGTTTTTTTCATTTCCTCCTAATTGTTTAAGGACACCTAGATTGTGTGTCTGGCCAAAACTCTATTTACTTGTCTGAGTTGTAATAGGGTTAATATTAGAGATATTCTCGAAGATATCTTCGTAAGATATCCAATCATTGTACAATTATGTTTCCTTATAAAACTCTGATTATATGCTTGTAATCCTCTATATAAAGAGGCCCCTATTATCAATGAAAGCACAACTCATTCTCTCCCAATTCTCTTTACTATTCTCTCTGCGTCTCTTTTCTTAAAACAATTATCAACACGGAGCCCTAACCCTGAAACAAATAGCCAAACCTTGATTCAAGAAGCTAAAACCCGAAATCTGAATACAAAACCTTGAAATCCTTTCTGCCTCAGTCGCACACCTTGAAGCTCTCGACTCCAGGATTCCAAAACCGGTGGCAAATCCACCAGAACCAGCCAGAAAGTTATCGAATCGGTCTCTGAAAGCTCAAAACCGTCCCAACAAATCCTTCTCTAGTTCGCCTCCTTCCAGATCTCCAATTGTCGTAAAATTTTGTCATCAGAAGCGTCTCGACCTCACGATTCCATAACCAGTTAGATCATTCCAAGAACCGGTCTAAAACTTGCCGAACCAGCCTCCTGACTGAAACCTTTTTATGGTAATTCTGTCACCACCGAACTAAGAGCCATCTTTCAAAGCTCCTCAACCAATGGAGTCTGAACATAGAGATGTATATTCTCGATGTGGAGCATCTAGTCATTGGACACACATTTGTAGAGCTTGTGAAGATATTGTCACCGCCTACAAAGCATATTATGAAGCAAGAGAAGCTCACTATGTGGAACAAGAAGATCAAGAAAGTGATTTAGAGTGAAAGTTGAAGACTTCAAATCTGGCTGAGATCAATAGATCGCCAATTCTGTTTAAGTCTTTATTTTTCTAAGAGATGTAATGGGCAATTGCCAGATACATTATAGTAAATGCCATTGGTTCAGTTTTTCTTCAACTAGGCTCATCCAAAGTGAGTATGATGTCTAGGAAGGTTTTGAGATAAGTGGTATTTAAGCGCGTTTTGCTCTACTGACATCTCTCTACTCAACTGGTCATATTTATTTTGGAGTTACCGAACAAAGTCAAACAACTACCACTGTTTTGCATTAGCTAGTATTTGGATTCGATTCTCTTAATGATTAAGAAACAATGATGTACTTCATTGGCTTATGAATAAAATTTTAAGTTCTTTCCATTATGACTTCATTTTGATTCTGAGCATATCACTTTGTGACTACGATGGCTGGGCCATCAAAATTAGTTCAAGGATATGGAATGGCCCAAATTCTACTTGTCAAATGGCACCTTGATCACTGACACAGAAACACTCTACGCTCCTAGGGTGAATCAAACCCTATTTAACCATTCGAGCTAACGGATTCCATGTCGAAACGCATGTAGAGAATAGAAAAGAGTTCTTTTGCACTATTTCTAATTATGGCTAACAAATATGCATCTTAGAGAAATTTATGTGAGCAATAGGTCTTAGAGGTAACCAATGAGGATTTTGGTTGGACTAGAGCGTTTGAAACGCTATTAGAAGCAAAATTGGTGATCACATTACCTACCATGGAGTGATGACCATGGAGAATATCATCCATGGCGTCATGTCCATGAGAGACGCCAACCATGGTATCATTGAAGTGGACAGTGGTGGCCCTAGGCTGGTGGCAAATGGCGGCAGCTCCAGAGGAAGTGGTTGCAGCGGTCACAATATGCCACCACTATTCTAGTTATTAAATCCAATAAATTTATGAGAGAAGATCTCCTGGATTTAGACACATATTGGCTTTGTCACGACAAGATAGGTTATCTTAGTCATGATATGATGAGCTGTCTACTAAAGACTTTACATGACCATCCATTCTTTCGAGCAAAATGAAACATGAATCAAAAGTCGATTCCTGGACTAAGTGTGACCGCTGCAGCCACTGCCTCTGGAGCTGCCGCTATTTACCACCAACCTAGGGCCACCACTGTCCACTCCAATGATGCCATGGTTGGCGTCTCTCATGGGCATGACGCCATGGATGATATTCTTCATGGTCATCAGTCCATGGTAGGTAATGTGATCACCAATGTTGCTTCTAATAGCGTTTCAAACGCTCTGGTCCAACCAAAATCCTCATTGGTTGCCTCTAAGACCTCTTGCTTGTTCTACAAAGCATATTCCTTAGGGACATTATGACTGAGACGATCCTACGCAAAGGATACGAAAATACTCCATATGTTCTTACATAGTATCAGAGGGGATTCTTTGAACCGATTCAACCAACTTGCGGACGTTTAAATATTACATGATGTTGGTTGACATGCAAACACATTAGTCACGTGTTATGCCATTGTCCTCTTGTCATGTTGCTTATACTACACTTATAGCACATATCATATGACGACGAGCTCACTCCTTGGATCATCATACTTAGTCAATTGGACTTGACAATGTTAGAGAGTTTACATCGAAAACTTTCGATGATTATTGCATATCACGAGGACTGATGTTGGATATCATATCCCCAAATGGTCTCGCGGAAACGAATACGATGGTAGCCCGAACATTGGTAATGCGTACCAAGCTCCCTATATCCGCTTGGGGTGATGCAATATCTTATGCAGCTATGCTAATTCGTCTATGACCCACCAGCACTCGAAGAATCTTTGCGTTACAGCCAGTGACCTGGGTACGAGTATCTCGTACTTATGCATATTTGAGTGCATCATTTATGTGCCTATTAGGCCACCACATCGCACTAAGTTGGGTCCTCATAGACGAATAGGCATATACGTAAATTGGATATGAGACTCCAACAATCATCCACCACTTAATGTCCTTACTAGGTGATCTTTTTACTGCATGCCTTGCGGATTGTCACTTTGATGAGATAGTCTTCCCATCGTTAGGGGGAAATAAGAACGATAGGAATTGTCGTGGTATGTCCCCACTATGTCTCATCTTGATCCCTACTAAAGTGACGAGATCACACATATCTGCTGTAAACATGCCTGCAAGGATGGACGTCCATAAGAGAGGACAAAGCGCCACTTTATACAGAGGTAGGCATGGCGCCAATGCCATAAAGAATGGCACTCTGGCGTTATAGGCCATGGCCCAACTAGGATATGTGGGAGCCCCGTGAATTCGAATGATACTTTGGCACAACTCAATCCTTTGATCATCAACGCTCAAAATCAGTCTCATGAGAATGTTCCGGATTAACGTTATTATTGCGGGACGCCTCAATGTCAGAACATATTCATGAGAATATAGAGCTCTTTGAAAATTACACTAGTGTACATGAGACGTGGGATAAAAACTCCATCATGATTGATGATGTATTCAAGCATTTCATTGCGCATGAGTTTGCTAAGCCCGATGATATCAAACCACTCTTCATTGATGATGAACGCCGAAGTAGAGAAATTTGGCCTAAATGAAAAGATGTGACTCAGATTAAGTTGGATTCTGTAACAAAGAGGAAGGTTTGTAGAGCCAGTGATGCCAACACCTCCTAACAGAAAACTTATTGACTAATGGGTTTTCGTTAGAAAGAGTGATGAGAAAAGGAGATGGTAATCTCACCTTATGGCCAAGGATTCTCACAAAACACCCTAGAATCAACTACGATGAGACATATTCTCTCGTAATGGATGTCATTGCACTCCACTACCTTGTCAGTTTAGTAGTTTTCGAATAACTGAACATGCAGCTTATGGATGTGGTCACTACGTATCTTTATGGGGATCTAGATATTAAATAGGAAAAATTTCAGTTTACTACCCTGTGGTTTGCACTCAACATCATGTCAGTCTCTCCCCTTTTAATTTGATCAGCAACACCCCTGTGCTTTCAATTTCAATCAACCGTGTCCAAATTTTACTCTACCATCCAATTTGAACATTTACTTTGACGGAGGGGCCCACTTAAAGGGCTAAATTTTTCATTTCACACAATTTTCCTTGAAAAAGAATAAAATAAAACTAACGAAGGACCCCATTTCTCCATCTCCACCCACCTCCTTTCCCTCGACCCTCAGATCAACACAAATACCCAATCCCAACCCATCTCCGATTCCACTCTCTCTGACCTCCAAACCCTCTTCGACGCCAATGATCCTGACCCCGTGGAACGCTTCTCCAACGAGCTCGCTGCCAAGTCCCTCTCCAATATGGTCCTCCCTATCGCTGCCGCCATGGATTCGGCTGGCCCATTTAGTGCCGATCTCTCCTTGAACAAGTAGCACACGCTCCACAGAATCATCACCGCGTGCTCCGTCGCTGAGCTCGACACCTTCAGCAGTCTCTACATAATCCCTGAGACACAGTAGTCACCTCCTTCCTCCTCCTCTGCCTCGCAAATCTTCGCTCGCCCTTCCTTCACTGACGACACCATTTCGAGCAGCTTCAGAAATTTCTCGATCGTCGACGTCGTGGAGTTTGAGTCCGACAACAATTTAGACAGAGACTTAACGGTGCTGAGTTGGACTCCATAACCCTAGCAGAGGCGATTCGAGGCTCGGGGCATCCTTGTTGGAGAACAAGCAGCAGAGAAGCCAAGTAATCTCTGCCGCTAGCACCAGCGCCGCTCTTCTTCAACATCAATCTCATCAATTCATCATTCTCTTGGATTTCTCCTATCAAAAAATGAATGATGCTGACGATTTGCTAGAGAATGAGATTGTTGTTGCTCCCGTGACCTCCGTCGCTGGCCTTGCCGCCGCTGAGAGCCTCGACGAGCAGCACCAACTCCGTCGTACTTGGCGAGAAACTTCATGTTCTCTTCCGACTCTTTGGCAAACCGCTCAATCTTCGCCAGCGAATCCACAGAAGAGGAGCTGTGCCGGTCCATCTGCTGAATCAGCTCCACCACTTGGTCTTTCGAGCTGCTGTTGTTGTCGCTTTCGAATTTGGCCTTTCGGAGACGGACCGAATCGGAGATGGGTTGGGAAGTGTTGGTCTGAGGTTTGAGGGAGAGAAGATGGGTGGAGATGGTGGAATGAGGCCTTTGATTAGTTTTTATTTTTTATTTTCTTTTTAAGGAAAATTGTGTGAAATGATAAATTTAGCCCTTTAAGTGGGCCCCTTCGTCAAAGTAAACGATCAAATTGGACGGCATAGTAAAATTTGGACATAGCTGATCGAAATTGAAAGTATAGGGGTGTTGCTGATGAAATTGAAAAGGGAGAGACTGACATGATGTTGAGTGTAAACTACAGGGTAGTAAACTGAAATTTTTCCTATTGAATATACATGAAGGTTCATGGTGAATTTCATTTACCCAAGTCAGGTGGCTCTAGACCACAGAGCGCATTTGCAAAGAGATTGAAACCCTCACTAAGTGGCTACTTGAGTAAGAAAGGAATATGTAAATGCCTGTGCGTTTTCATAACAAGTTTTGAATTCTATCGTGGCTTGAAATCTGAGTTTGAGATGAAGGATCTTGGGGGAATACGATTATGTCTCAATTTGAAACTTGAGCATCGTGTTGATAAGTGCTTAGGCATTTTGACAAGGTCAAGCCTTCAAGCACACCAATGATCGTCCGTAGTCTTGATCCTAAAAAGGATCCCTTTCGTCCGAAGGATGATGATGAAGATGTGTCAGGGCAGAAGTGCCCTACTTAAGTACAATAGGTGCATTATTTGTACTTAGCTTAATGCACAAAACCAGACATCTCATTTGTAATGAACTTGTTAGCTGGATATAGCTTTGCACCAATGCGACGCCATTAGATTGGTGAAAAAATATCTTTCGATACTTGAGATGTACGATTGATATGAGTTTGTTCTATACCTATAGAGAGATGATGGATTTGGACCCATCACACACCAGAATGCCACCAATACTGACCTGCATCCTCTATCTCATCCCAAAACGACATTAGTGTTTTGGAAGGTTTTGCTGATGTTGGGTGTCTCTCTGACCCACATAAAGGTCATTCCCAAACTGATTATGTGTTCATTATGAGTAAGACCACGATATCTTAGAGGTTTAGGAAACAGACCCTAGTCACTATATCTTCAATCCATGCAGAGTTTATTACTCTTCATGAAGTAGTTGATGAATGTATGTGGATTGGATCCATAATTTCGCATGTTCGAATAAATTGTGGATTGAAGTCTACCACAGATGAGCCTACAAGCATTTATGAGGATAATGCCGCTTGTATTGAACGAATAAAGCAAGGCTACATCAAAGGCGACAACACCAAGCATAATCAGCAACAACAGACTCTTCTTAAGATCAAAGTAAACTAGGTTCAATATGAGGGCACTGTGGCAGACTTGTTCGCTAAGTCATTGCCCAATTCCACTTTCGAGAAACATGTTGGTAGCATTGTTTGCGGAAGTTATCCGAACTCCCATGACTGTAGTCCATCAGGGTGAAATGCAGACATCAGGGGGAGATGTCTACATGTTTGGTCTCGAAACGTGAAGGGTGTGTTATACTGTTTTTCTCCTTCGACCAAGATTATTTTTATCCCACTGGGTTTTTGTTACTCGGCAAGGTTTTTGACGAGGCAACGAGAGGAGCATCCCGTTTGGGCAACACAAGGGGGAGTGTTTAAGAACACCTAAACTGTATATCTAGCCCAAACTCTGTTTACTTGTCTGAGTTGTAATAGGGTTAATATTAGAAATATTCTCGGAGATATCTTCGTAGATATCTAATCATTGTATGATTATGTTTCCTTGTAAGACTCTGATTTTATGCTTGTAATTCTCTATATAAAAAGTCTCTTATTATCAATGAAAGTATAACCCATTTTCTCTCAATTCTCTCTACTATGCTCTTTGCATCTCTTTTCCTAAAACACTAATTTATTTCCCTTCCTTTTAATCATTAATTACACCAGTTAGCATTTTATTTCTCCAGTTTCAGGACTAGAACTAAATGCTAACTAGTTGTCCAAAAATGCTAACTATCAAGAATCCACCTTTTATTAATTACAATTTTTATTATGAGAATTATAGTCATAAAATCGAAGTTGATATCTTTCCTTTTTTAATCTTGACTAACTAGTTAACAAAAGGTGGATTCTTGATTTTTTATACCAATATGGTGGAATCCACCCTCTTCAACCCTGTGACCAGTCTACTATTTACACCGCCTCATATGTCAATGTCACAATTCTCTCTCTGTTTCTGTCACTGACATGATTTATTACTTTCAAAGTCCTATTGGTGGGATTCAAACTTCAACAACATTAACAATTCCCTCTGGTATTTGATGGGTCAGTTTGACTGTGTTCAATACAATTGCATAATGATGGAGACACGGAGGGACCATATTTTGGCAATCATTCTATATTCTTGGTTACAGTGCAACTCTTTCACTAGGATAAGGTCTATTTTCTGACCAACTGATCCTTCCTCTTCTGTTTGGTTCTTGGTGTTCTCATCTGATTCCTCCAACTAATACTGCATTAGTCTCATTTCCCTTGTCTCTCATTTCCTCTGTGCTCTTTAGCAGACTGAGCTCTTCACTCTTTCCACATCACAGCTTTCTGCGTCCAATTACATTTCAAACCTAAGCTCCGGAAAAGATGACATTTTGAGCAATACCCAATTGTTATTTTTGGGTAAATTATTTTCCTGTATCAGTAGGTTAATTTGATTTGAAATGATGAGCATACCTGAGCTGTTTATATGCCCAATTAGTCTGGAGCTGTTCAAAGATCCAGTGACTCTATGCACAGGCCTGACCTATGACAGGTCGAGCATTCAACAATGGCTGGCTGCTGGTAATCTGACATGTCCAGTCACAATGCAGAAGCTTGATGATCCAATCACTATGGTTCCGAATCACACTCTTCGCCATTTGATCACTCAGTGGCTGCAAATGGGTAGTCAAACTCAAAACTCGAATCATTCTGATGATCATTGTCACTTGGAAAGCACAACTATTGATTCTTTAGCTTCACTCAAACACATACTAGAGTCTCCTGAGTTTGCCTTCGAGAAAAAGGTTCGAGCACTCGAAAAGATTTCATCTTCACCGTCCACAAATTACTTGCTACTGCAGCTGGGGTACTTGCCTTTGCTACTGGAACTAGTCTTTGGACTAGTTCCAGAAGCCAGAGTACTACTCATCAGTGAAGAGTACTACTACATCAAGTTTGTTGAGCTTGCGCTTTCTTATGTTCTGATACTGCTGCCTCTAGGGGGCGAGTTCGAACCTCTAAATATTTTGAAAGAAGAGAATAAATTGTCATCTTTCGAAGTCTTGTTGGCGGGCGGCTCTGCATTCATCAGAATCAACTTGTGCCGCCTTATAGAGGCAGTTTCAGCATCAGAGAGCAGCAGCAGCACAAAAGGGCTGTGTGTTGTTCTTGGAAAGAACCAGGGGATCTTGACTCAGCTGGTTCAGCTAATTCTTCGCCCAGATGATTCAGAGGAGGAGGCTGCAGATGCTGCAATCAGAGCCGTGTCAGCATTGTCTTCCTTTGAAGATAACAGAGAGTCTTTGGTCAGAAATGGCATGGTTAATGGACTAGTTACATACATTAATAGAACCGAAAAGCGAGAAAAAAGCTTGGCGCCATTGGCAACGGCGATAATTGAGGGGCTTTTAGGACTAGAGAGTGCAAAAGAGGAATTGCTTAATGGTAATAACAATAATGGCAGCGGTGGCAATGGCATTCATGCTCTTGTTAAGATGGTTTTCAGGGTATCGTGGTCCAATGGTGATGATGATCATGAACACCACCGAGGGAGTGAGAGTGCCGTTACCTCACTTTTGATTGTGTGCAATGATTCTTTATTGGCACGAGAGGAAGCCATTAGCGCCGGAGTGTTGACTCAGTTACTATTGCTTATGCAGGGCCAGTGCAGCAATAGCACCAAAGCAAAGGCGAGAATGTTACTCAAACTCCTTAGAGCCAAGTGGTCTCAAGACTCCAAGAAATTGATCTTAATGGTCTAGCTTACAAGTCGTCTTTGAGTATTTAATTATTGCCTATGGTTGGCCTCTTGGCTTCTGTAGAGATACCACAAGCTATCAATGTGTATCTCATTTCACATTTGCTTACTTCTATCATCTACTCAAACCACATTAGCTGATTTAATGATGCAATTTGTGTACGTTTACTTCTACTAGGATTTGATGCAACTTGGAACATCATTCCAATATACCCGATATTACAAATCTGATGTTGGACCAAATTCACCCTTGTTTAAGAACAAGAGGAATTGACACACAGAAAGATAGAGTAATATTTCAGAGAGAATAGAGATTTCAAGTGATTTTATTCATCTCATACAAAGGGGTATTTATAGGAATACATTTGAAGTGTGAAAGCTCAAAGAGAAAATCAAAATGATAACCATCTTGATGATGATTTTTTGCCATGCTTGTTGCCCTTTGGTAAAGCATGTTACAGAAGTCTTCATACACTCAAGTACCTATGATTATACACTTAAGTACCTATCTAAATACTTTACGTATTTGTTACATGATATAGACATACACAGTCTTTATACATTTATACTACAACACTCCCCCTTGGATATTTCATGTTCAATAGTATTGTGTTGGTGGTGCGCTTCGAAGTTGCCTCGTTAAAAACCTTGTCAAGTAATAAAACCCTGTGGGAAAAACAACCTTGGTCGAAAGGGAAAAAGAGCACAACGCGCGTTGAGTGTGAAGTATGTTTCTGGATACTCCCCCTGATTTAGACTCCCCTTGAAGATCGTGGGAGTTCGGATATCCTCCATAAATCCGATGCTCCTTACATGTTTTTCGAAAAGGGATTTTGATAGTGACTTAGTAAATAAGTCAGCTACATTATTTTCTGATCGGATTTGATTTACTTCAATATTTAGAAGTATTTGTTGTTGCTGATTGTAGAAGAATTTCGGCGATATATGCTTGGTATTGTCGCCTTTGATGAAACTAATTTCATTTGCTCAATACAAGCTGCATTATCCTTGTAAATGCATGTAGGTTCATTTGTGGTAAATTTCAAACCACAAGTTCCTCGAATGTGTCTATTTATAGACCTTAGCCATATGCACTCACGCAAGGCTTCATGTAGTGCAATAATCTCTGCATGATTTGAGGAAGTAGCAACAAGAGTCTGTTTTGTAGATCTCCAAGATATCACGGTGCTTTCCATGATAAAGACCTAACCTGTTTGGGAGCGACCTTTGTGAGGGTCAGAGAGATACCCTGCATCAGCAAAGCCCGTCAGAACATCATTATCATTTTGATGGAGGGGAGGATGAGAACGTCGGTCACTATGGATAGTATTGTCGGCGTTCACATTTCTTTTCTCTCTGTAGGGATAGAACAAGCCCATATCGATCGTACCTTTTAGGTATCGAAGGATTGTCTTTATACCAATCTGATGGCGGCGTGTTGGCGCAGAACTATATCGAGCTAACAAGTTTACTGCAAATGAGATATCGGTCTTGTGCATTGAGCTAAATACAATAATGCGCCTATCGCACTTAGATATGGTATTTCATCTTCTAATAAATCTTCGTCCTCATCCCTTAGATGAAACGGATCTTTCATGGGCTCAAGACTACGATTGATCATGGGAGTACTCACAGGCTTTGCTTTATCTTCATTAAAGCGCCTTAGTAACTTTTGAGTATATGCTGACTGATGGATCATAATCCCATCATTATGGTGCTCGAGTTCTATTCCGAGACAAAACCGTGTTTTCCCGAGATCTTTCATCTCAAATTCAAATTTCAAATATGTACTAGTTTCTTTTAACTCATATAGAGTTCCAATTAAGTTCATGTCATCGACATAAACTGCTATAATTGCAAATCCGGATCTTGTCCTCTTAATGAACACGCAAGGGCATATTTCATTATTAACATATCCCTTCCCAATCAAGTAGTCAGTTAGACGGTTATACCACATCCGTCCGGATTGTTTCAATCCGTATAGTGAGCGTCTTAATTTTATGAAAACACGCCCCGTGGTTTAGAGCCACTTGATTTGAGTAATTGAAGTCCATCTGGAACCTTCATATATATCTCTGAATCTAGATCCCCATACAGATATGCTGTAACCACATCCATGAGCTACATGTCAAGTTTTTTGGAAACTACCAAACTGATAAGGTAGCGGAATGTTATAACGTCCATTACGGGAGAATATGTCTCCTCGTAGTCGATTCCAGGGCGTTGTGAGAAACCTTGCGCCACAAGGCGGGCTTTGTATCTAACAACCTCATTTTTCTCATTATGCTTTCTAACAAAGACCCATTTATGGCCAACAGGTTTTATATTTGGTGGTGTCAGTCTTATAGACCCAAATACCTGTCTCTTTGTTAGGGAATCCAATTCAGTCTGGATCACATCTTTCCATTTGGACCAATCTGCTCTTCGTTGACATTCTTCAATGGAGCGAGGTTCGATATCATCGTATTCTATAATTCCTTTTGCAATATGATATGCAAACGCATCATCAATAGCCATAGAATTTCTATCCATAATTACATGTATACTAGTGTAATTCATGGAGATCTCTCTATTCTCTGAAATTGGTTCTACCATTGGAGCGTCCTCCAATGATGTCTCTTGGACATAACCATAATCCGGAATTTTTTCATGAGATGATTATTTGTATCGATGATTAATGGATTATTTTGTGTCAAGCTCGCTTTCTTTCTTGGGCGAGAATCCATCTAACTTATAAGCCTCCCGCGCTTTCTGGCAGGAGCCATGGGTCTAGCCACTGCATCACCCATAGAGGGGATGTCATGTCCTTTAGTTTTAGGGACATCAATCCTTGCAGGTACGTTTGCAGCAGGTATGTGTGATCTTGTCACTTTAGCGATATCAGAAAATGCATCAGGTATTGATTCTGCTACGTTCTGAAGATCGAGAATCCTCCGCAATTCTATTTCAGACTGTGTGGTTCGGGGATCAAGATGAGACAAAGTAGGGACAGACCACGACAATTCCTGTCTTTTCTGTTGAACATTAGTGTTCTTGTCTCCTCCTAAAGACGGGAAGACTGTCTCATCAAAGTGACAATCCGAAAATCTAGCGGTAAATAGATCACCTGTCAAGAGTTCTATGTAGCGGATAATGCTTGGAGAATCATATCCAACATAAAGGCCTAAGCGTCTTTGAGGACCCATTTTGGTGCGTTGCAGCGGCGCAATTGGCACATAGACTGCACACCTAAATATGCGTAAGTGTGAGACATCAGGCTCATACCCAGTTACCATCTGGGACGCAGAAAAGGGTTGGGTGGCAGTGGGTCTCAGACGAATAAGCACAACAGCATGTAATATTGCATAGCCCCAAGCAGAAATAGGGAGATTGGTGCGCATAACCAATGCCCTGGCAACCATTTGAAGTCTTTTAATGGCAGCTTCTGCGAGTCCATTTTGGGTGTGTACATGAGAGACAGGGTGTTCGACCTCAATCCCAATGGACATGCAATAATCATCAAAGGTTCTTGATGTAAACTCTCCAGCATTGTCAAGACGAATTGACTTAATAGGATGATCAGGGTGGTGAGCCCTTAACTTAATGATTTGTGCTAGGAGTTTAGCAAATGCAGCATTTCTTGTGGATAAGAGCATGACATATGACCAACGTGTCGATGCATCAACCAACACCATAAAATATCTAAATGGTCCGCAAGTTGGTTGGATAGGTCCACAAATATTACCTTGTATTCTTTGTAAGAATGGTATATTTTCTTTAGTGTCCTTTGCATAGGATGGTCTTGATCCTACCTTTGATAAAGAGCAAACTTTGCAAAACAAATTATATGCATTAGAAGTAACTCTTTGGACCAATGTTTGGTTCGTACTTCTTTTCGTTTTCAAGAATGGATGTACGTGTGAAGTTTTTAATATACGGAGCATCATGTCACGACCTGGATGTCCCAAACGGTCGTGCCAAAGCTTGTATGTGTCTGGATCCCATAAATTATCATTCATGACATGGTTGGATTCAATGACTCTAATAGTGGTTGCATACAATCCACTAGAGCGACACATAAGTTTCTATAAAACTCGTGTATTTCCGTAGTTTTTAGAAGTAATGCAAAGGAACTCTTGTCCATTCTCACAATGTGTTTCCACATGAAAATCATTGGCTCTTATGTCTTTAAAGCTTAATAGGGTCCTTCCGGCCCTTGGACCATATAGAGCTTCGGCGACATTAACATTTGTGCCATTTGGTAACAAAAATTGAGCTGATCCTCGACCATGAATCAATTGTGATGGTCCTGCCATCGTAGTTACTGAGGATCGACTAGGTGTCATCCATAAAAATAATTGTCTATGTCGCAATATAGTATGTGTGGTGCCACTATCAAGAAGGCATTCCAATTCTCCAGAAAACATACTGAAAGGGATAAAGTTCAGAATATTAACACATGTCCATGACATTGAATGCGATACTTTATTAATAGGGAAAATAGCCAATGATTACATCAAAGTTATTCATAAGTCTATTCTAAATATCAAACTTTAGACAAATTGTTATCACTCAATCCGTTTTGTAATTCCAATGAAATATGACCAGGAAAGTAGAGAGATGTTGGTGGAGCGAGGCTCGCTTAAATACCCCGATCTCAATTGCTTTCCTAGACATCATACTTCATTGGGTACGCCACATAAGAAGGAGTTTAATACAATTGTTATTTATTGACTAAGGCACATTTGCCATTCTTGGAAAATAGAAAGAGGATTATTCTAATCAAAGTCTGTGGCATCCTCGTGCTCTTCATTTACAGCTTTGAAGTCCTCAACGGTGAGATTGACATCTTCACTATTTTCATCTTCGGCAAGGTTAGCCTCTTGCTCTCTTGCTTCCCTATACTCCTTGTAGCGTGCAGCTAATTGGGTACTTGCATGGCATTGTTTAAACCAATGCTCGATTGATCCACATCTATGACACATGTCATTGTGGTTCCCTCCCTTCATTTGAGGTGCACGTTGTGGATATTCCCTAGGAGGGTTGCTGCTACTACCACGGCGCATGGTGCGACCTCCACGGCTCATGGTGCTATTTCCACAGCCGGTGTTGCCATATCTCCCTCTCCACGTGTGGAGTTGCCATTACGTGTGCCCGCTCTAAAGTTGCGGTTTCCTTCTTTATTGGGGCGGTTATATGGACCTGTTCGTCCTTCATGTCCCCTATTATTATGGTACACATGTCCCCTATTACTAGGGTACCGCGCTTTGTGCCCTCTTTTGGGTGCATTATAATTTGCCTCACGAACGCTCTTGGTTCCAATGGGTCTTGAATTATAATTCTTTACGAGAAAGTTGTCGTGCTTTTCGGCTACCGACAAAACATTTATGAGCTCATTGAACCTCGTAATTCGTCCAGCATTTACTTCAGTGCGATACTGCTTTGATAGTAAGATTGCTGCAACGGGGAAGGTGGAGAGAGTTTTCTCAATTAGCTCTTCTTCTGTGAGGGGTTTTTGACAGAACCTCAACATGGATTTGAAACGAAGAGCTTTTGAATTGTACTCAGCAATAGACTTGAAGTCTGAGAAGCGTACATCGTTCCACTGAACCTTCAAGTTAGGGAGGAGAGAATCTTGGATATTATTAAAGCGCTATTGTAGCGCCTCCCATAAATCCTTTGCATCTTTGATGGACATGTACTCTAGTCTGAGTGCTTTGTCCATATGACGTCGCATCAAGATGATTGCTTGTGCATGCCTCTTAGGTGTTCGAGGGAACACAAGGGCCGGGTCTGGTGCATGGATGATGGGTAATATCCCCTTCGATGTGAGATGGTTCTCAACGGCGATTTTCCAGCTATGGTAATCCGAACCTGTTGAGTCAAGGATTTGAAAATCGAGTCTAGGTTCATTCGACATCCTTGAAGATAAGAAGAAAATATTAGTTTCGGAGTTAAAACTTCCACGAAAAATAATAAGATTTCCGAGCTATGCTACCAAGAAATCAATTTCCAAGAATCATTGTGAACACTCTTAGTTCATTGATTACGAACGCTCTTAGTTCGTTTGGCGTGAATTTCTATAATTCCTCTTTTGATTGTAAGTTCCCGAGAAAAAGGAAAAATGAGAGAAAATAAATAAAAACTCAAAAACGGGAACTTTTAGTAAAGAATACCTTGAAATAGTGTTGCCGGAAATTTTGACCGGAAAAATTATCGGAGGTGATCGGAAGGATCGTTGGAAAAAGTCGAGAAAAGTCGCCGGAAAAGTGTCGAAAAGTCGCCAGAAAAGTTGTCAGAAAGTCACCCCGCAAATCTGTCGACAGATGTGTCAGCAGCTGCTCGGCAGATGGCTCGGCAGCTGCTGCGCAGCGTCTCGGCAGTTGCTGCGCAGGGGTCTCGGCAGCTGCTCAGCAGCACCGGCAGCTGTCCGGTTGGGGTTTTCTGCTTCCGGCGGCCGGTTTAGGCAGTTTCCAGCCGGTTCCGGCGATTCTGAGACCGGTTCTGGGCTTCTGGAATCAAGGGCTTTGATATGAGCTAGGGTTTGGGGATTTTTTGTAGGTTTGGAAAAATGACTTCGATCGATGATGAACTCTTCTTTCGTCAATTTTTGATTCTAATTCTAGAGCAACTTCGTGCTGATAACGTGTTTAAGAACAAGAGGAATTGACACACAGAAAGAGAGAGTAATATTTCAGAGAGAATGGAGATTTCAAGTGAGTTTATTCATCTCATACAAAGGGGTATTTATAGAAATACATTTGAAGTGTGAAAGCTCAAAGAGAAAATCAAAATGATAACCATCTTGATGATGATTTTCTGCCATGCTTGTTGCCCTTTGGTAAAACATGTTACATAAGTCTTCATACTCTCAAATACCTATGATTATACACTCAAGTACCTATCTAAATACTTTACATATTTATTGCATGATATAGACATACACAGTATTTATACATTTATACTACAACAACTCTAGAATTATTGACAAAATTCTTCTCTAATCCGGCCTCATCTCGTAGACAACTTCATTCAGTTGTTGGCAAATCTCATGCACGATTCCTCCCTCAGGACTAAAATTTTGTATATCCAGCATTTGAATAAAGCAGTAATCAGTTGTAACTTGTCGGCAAATCTGACGCACGATTCCTCCCTCAGCACTAGGATTTTGTCTATCCAGCATTTGAGAAAAGCAGTGATCAGTTGCAACATATTTCTTGTTTTTAGTTGTTTTCCAAACAACATTTTCCTCTACTTTCAAGCTCCCACCCTGGTGAATAAACCGGCTACATAACCGGCTGATCGATGGGGTGGCCGGCATAGAAACAGTTCACGGGCTCGATCTGCCTTCTTTTCTTTGTTAGACATGTAGTTAGGCTTGCTAGAACACAAATAGTTCTTTGTTTTGTGGATAAGAATCTTGCTAAGACAGCGATCTTTAATGTTCAAAATTGACGAATGATAAAGCATTGAGCGATAGTGCTCTCTACAAATGAGAGGGATGTGTGAAGAGGTGATGTGAAACATATCATTGACGATATCATTTTCTGAAAAAGGGTCGAACAAAGATCATGTGCACAACATCAGTATCACTAGAATTGGCTTTGACATTTGAGAGGCAGGAGTATAGTCAAAAGGTCCACAATTTCGGCCACCAAAGGTTGTTTCCTTGTTTTGGCACGAGAACAAAGCAAGGTGAAGAAGGGAAAATTCTTGCAGCTTCAGTGGCAATGCTACATTACCAAACTAGCACATTCTTTTGGCACAGAGTCAAAAGTGGAGCACCTCCTCCATTAAAAGAACACTAATCTAACAATGGTAGATATACTCGATGATGAAGTTGAATTTAACCAAGCTGATCCAGCAACCCCCATACAAAATAACACCTATACCAACAACGTGATTAACAAAAACTTGCCTAACTACACACACAAGACTTGAATTATGGACCGTCTGGAGATTATTCTCAAAGAAACTGAGATGCCTAAGTTAGAGGAAAGAGCATGCAATACACCAGATTGCAGGCTAAGATGAGATACCTAAGGACTCTTGGGTGCCACCTTTCTATTTTCCAGCAAGTCATCTGTGTGGCTCGATTACCGCGTCACGTGAACGATCCTTTATGAGGCATATCAACACTCAATAGCGTATAATGTCTCCAAAATTGTAAATCTACAGAGAGGTCACTTAAAAGTAATGCTGGAAATGAACTCCAACATAGTTTCAATAACAGTGAGTCATATAATTTGTACTGCCAAACAAAACAGAGTGTGAATAGATTTAGCACGCTTCACTATTTTTGACTTTTGCGACGGCAATTTAAAAGCTCATGTATATAATCATATCAAACATTACCAAGACAGTACCGCAACTCAGCACAACCATGGGCAGTGGAGAGACTAGTAGGGAAAAAAATTGATGATGCGAGACATATTCAATGGTAATGAAATAAGACCCACTAACGTTTCACCTCCTTCCAACTCCTTCAAGTTTTTATTATTAGCATAAGTGCCTAACCAAGGAGAACTCTTTATACATTAGGACTCATAATTCTTAGCACTCTCCAGTACCAAAGATGTATCAACAAGCATTAGTACAGAAAGAGGCATTAAGCTTATGAGTTTCTGAGACGATACAAAAGGAAATAAAACAGAACATTGTCTCCAATCATTATGATAGCAAAGATACCAGAATCCTGCATCCACCAATACCATTTCCAAAGAATTAATGACTGGCACGATAAGATAGTAGCACAGTATTTGTATAAGCAACATGAATGTATTCCCGTACATCATATATATATTCTTTTTTGGTATTACAACGAAAGGATTATCTTACTATTAATATTTGCGAGTGACCAATAGATACCAAACACGCCTTTGGTGTTTGATTTTGTGAGAATACATCAACTTCAATTCGACTATACAAGCATCTAGGAAAGTGTGATGAAGTGTTGCAATGAACTAACCAAACTCGGAGGCCAATGTTTTGTGTCTTTTACGTACGAGAGGTCTGTATAGTGAGGATCAGGAAGAGTTGCAATTGTGAACTGGTTTTCTGCGAGCAGTGGAGCATGTTTGTCTACATACAACGCTGCGGCCAGAGCTGCATGCACTTCTGCAGAAAAACCCCAATCATGATTTCATTAATAAGTTAAGGATTTTCTCTGCTTAGACTCTGCTTAGGCCAGGAATGCAATATCTATGCAGTACCTGGATATCCCTTCAAAGATATGGAAACATCCTCCATCTCTGCAATTGCATCATCTCTGTTGCCAACTTCATACAAAGTCAGCGCTCTGCCTACTCTTGCATAGTCTGAAAATGCAAATTCTTTGTACTTCTCAATCACCTGAAATGAGATGCGGCCATTTCAATGCAAATCTTGTTTTATTCTATCTAGTGTATAATGGCCAATCTTTTTGGGGCCAGTAGTGCAAAGTATAAAATAGACATTAGACTTGACATGTGTAATTAGAAGAAATGGTCTGAAACTCTAAGGTATTCTGGTCGATGCAAAAATCACCATAACTGACCCTGTAATCCTAAACCTGCAATGATCAAAATTTTAAGGCTAGTAATTTTATTGAATTTTGTGTTGACTATGTATACTGATTAAACTTAACTTACATATGCTACCTTACCTTTTTCATTTAGCCTGTTATAACTCATGCACACTAAAATGATGCACAAAAGATACCAAGAATGAATTGGACTCAATTCTCTTTCCTATTATCACCGTCAAACCACAACAGGAGTCGGTTTTCATATAGTACCAATTGCAACAACAAATAATCACAAAAGCAATGAGAAACACAGAGAGAAGGACTGAAGGAGGAATAGAGATAGAGAGAATAAATACAGATGTCAAGATCATTTTAAGATGCACCATCCAAAGCTATTATTATTATTATTATTATTTTGCCCTTTTTGGAAAAGAAAGAAACAATAGTGAAACAAACTGAAAAAACTTGACTGTGAACCAGAAGTCCACACAAGAGAAAAAATTTACAAGAAGAGAAGCAAACAAACAGACAAACTTAGAAGATGACTAACTAATGGCTTCCTTCCAATTCCACATTATGGAAGACATGCTTACACCCCTAAAAGGCACAGAAACAGATGCCCAAAGAGGTGAGCAATAAATTACGTTCTCCCATAATTTTTATGCCCCCAAGCCTTTATAATCCTCAAATATACACTTATTCCTCTCCAGCCAATTTATCTGAATACTGCAATTTCACAAAGCTTTTTCTCTTTTCATTTGTCAAAAAAAACACCTTGTTGCTGTGCTTAACAGAGAATACTACCCTGCCGCAGGATTCCATGCCATTTCAGCTTCACTAAATAGACTAGACCAAAGCTTCTGAGCTACTTCATAGTGAATCAAAACATGATCAGAACTTTTACCCATCTTTTGGCACATGACCAATTTGGAAAAAAACAAGCACCTCTTTATTTGGAGCAAGTCACAAGTATTTTAGCAGGGGCTGCAATCCAACACCAAATCTTTGACTTGGGGTGGAACTTCGGGTTTCCAATTCAAAGCTGCTTGGCTCAAATGTTGGGATACAAGTATCTTCACATGGAAACCTGAAATAGGATTTGCAACAAAAACCTGTTGTAGATTCCAACTTCCACAGCCCCTAACAATGAAATCAATTGCTCCATCTCATGGTCAAACAAATTCCTTCTAAACCCAAAATTCCAACTCATTGCAAGTAGCTTAACAAGAAATACAAAATTCATCATCTTTTGCCCTCCCAGAACCTCACCCTCCTTCCATTCCTAACTTTCACCGTGCAGCACTCTAAGAATCCCCCATAACATTGGGAATATCCTTTCATGGGATTTTATTTAGCTCTCTACAGCCATATCCGCATCCACCCATTTTCTTGTACCACAAATTTACTTCTTGTCACTTTATGCCATTGTGAACTTTATTTAATTGGGAGTCACCATAACCATTTGGCTAACAAGGCAATATTCCTAGCAGCCACATTAGCAACTCCTGGACCTCCTCATTCTTTGGGCTGAGAGACTACCTCCCATCTTATTAAATGCCCTCTCCTGCCTCCTCTGCTCCATCATGAGGTCATCTATCCTTCTTGCAATCACTTCTGCGATTTAATACAAGGACATGCAATGCACTGGTAAAACTCTCCAAAACTGCCTTGAATTAATGTCAAAAGATCCCCTGTCGAAAGAAAAGCTTTCTTCCAACTATCCTAGTGCTTTTCAACCTTTTCCACCACTGGATTCCAATGGTCTGCAGCTCTACGATTAGCTCTTACACCTAAGCGTTTCAAAGGCCAACCTCACAACCTGGGGCGTTGGCAAAACTTTCCAGTTTTCTAACCTTTGTATTAATTCATTTTTATTTTTTATTTTTCAGCCGAGACACTGCACTGAAGCAATCCGGAATTTCTAGCAAATTCGGCCATTTTGTTTCGTCTCCAGAAACGAAGAAAACGTATCATCTGGAAATTGAAGGTGAGAAACTTCTACCCCCTCCCTCCCCACCTTCAACCCCTCAACAGTTGAGGCCCAACTAACCACCTATCACACAAACATAAGCAATGATTGCAGGATGCAACGAGTTCAAAATACATAAACCTCATCCCCCATTGGCCCTGTCAATTTCACGGTGTAGTTTTAGGCTGCCACCAAATAACTTCATAAAGGGTAGTCTAGTATTCTACTTGGTTTAGGATTAGTTTACATAGTGTCTATAAGTACATAAATGGTAGATTCTGAAAGAGGTTAAATATCAGAACAACCATCAATTACAAAGTTAGTTAAACAAGATTGAAGTTAACATAAACATGATAATTCCTCAACAAACAAGAACAAATATAACTTGAAACTGAAATTGATGCAACAGAGAGAAAGTGGGAACCTGGGTAAAGCTGAGAAGAGCTTGGTCAAAGTCACCGCGGGCCTGAAAGTCCCTCCCTCTCTCCAACAAGTCCAAGGCTTCAGAAATTCTCCGGGAAATGGCAGCACTTGCGTCTCTCTCCGCATCACTGATTGGGTTGAAGGTTGTGACAGCAGAAGTGGACTCGCTTGCATCAACAGCGCTGCTGTTACTTGGAAGCAGAAAAGTAGCTAGAGGGAGAGACAGGAGGACCAACCGCCTGGTAAGTAATGGGGTTCTCGAAATGGGAATTAGGGCTTTTTGGGTTGAGAAGGAGGAGGAGGAAGAGGAAGAAGAGGTGAGGAGAAGATTGGAAATGAGTGCTATACATTCCCCCATGTTGATTTTGGTGCCAAAATTTGGAATTCCCTGTTTTATATGTATTTTCTCTTTTAAGATATATTATAGAGTTTAATGAGTGTTTCTCTCTATGGCTCATATCTCGACAATTGTTATATCAAGCTCTCCGTAAATTTTTTATTTTCATTTTAATTCTGTAGAAAATTTAATAAAAATAAATTATAAATTAGAACCTAGTGGCAATGCAACCAGAGATGCATCCCCAAATTGAAATTGCCATTTCTCTTTCTTTCTCCTTCTTCCTCTTCCCCGTTATGTAGAAAAGAGATTTTGTTGTTTTTTTCTTTTCTCTTCCTCTTTCTCTTTTCTATATTTTTTGTTTGTTTCTCTTGGTTATTCTTTTGTATGTCTATATTGGAATTGGCAAGTCCTATATGAGAGTCCTCGTCTAAGAGATAAAGGCCCAGTTTGACCCTGAGGTTAAGCTGCTTATTCAGTAATTTAAGTTGGATGGGGTGTTTGGTAAAGCAAGAGATTATTGATTATAATTCTATCTCCCACTTCCCAATGTTATAATTCACAAGTTGCAAAAGTGATGCTTCTAGATTAAGAGATTTCAGAAGTTGAGATCATTTATTGGCTTTACCTATATTGCCCTCATCTATATTCCAACATTGCCGAAACTGGTTTGTAGATGGACTGAGGATTTGATGCCTACAACCCAACAAATTCGTGACTTCCAACTCCAATCGTGGTCAGCTTTCTTCTACAGATGCAACGAAGCCGGGACCAAGCCTAGAAGAGTCGAAAAAGTCACCGACGTCGAGGAACCGTGAAGGAGCCGAGAATTCCCAAAAATGAAAATCATCATAACCTAATCGAATTCAGAAACTAATCACACAAGCATGTAGACCATGACGAGAAGATGAGGTTTCATACCACATGAAAGCCAATCGGTGGCCGGAGTCACTGGAATTCACTGAAACTTGCCGGAGCAGTCGGACCTTCTCACCGTCGATTCTTCATCGTCGTCCGGTGCATGGATGATCATAGGCCATAGGCGTGACGGATATGAAGAGACGAAGAGGATGGTGCCCGTGCACCGTCGTGGGGTGGCCGGTGGTGAAAGTTTCAGTCAGGCTTCTCTTCCGGGTCGGCGGCCTCCTTTCAAGTCAGAAACTCCAAACTCCCTTTCTCTCGAGCTTTCTAGGCCAATCTAGTTTGTTTCCTTTCCTTTTAAAGCCAAATCAACGGACCATATTGGATGTTGGAGGAAATTGACGGCTAGATCGCGCCACTTGATTTCTATTTCCTTAAATAAATTTTCAAAATCCCAGAACTTCGAAAAGTCATGATAAATAATCTGGGTATCCGAAAAATTCTCCGAAAATTTCCCAGAAGTTCGGAAAGTCACGATAAATGAATGAGTAGAGTATAACTTATAAAGATAATAAATGTTATTATAAAGATCATAAATGTTATTATTTCTAAAAATATATATAACACCATTTTAAGATCATGTCATTTTTGGGCATTTTCTAAACTCACAGCACTTTTATACTAAAGTTTCCCAAACACTTAAACACTGCTTTTGTACTTACAACACTTTTAAAAGCACAATTTACCAAACACCTAGCTACTTAATTTTACTGCTGATTATTCCCACAGCACAGCTAAAGCCGATTTTAAATTAATCACCTCGGGGTCAAAACTCGCCCAAAGTTTCACCGAGTCCACCTAATTGAATGGCTCATACTCTGATACTTTTTTCTAATATTATGAGTTGAATTTCTAAAAGATTATTGAGAGTCCGTCTAAAAGATGAGTTGTATTTCTTATTGAACAGAGGGTGTATTCAATTTAGATTTTGAATGATTCTGACTAACTTTTTATAATCCGTGGATTCTCGTAGATTATGCAGAATCCACTGATTGTTTTAATTCCACATAGATTTGAACAGATTCTATTGTATTGTCTTATCAAGATTTGTTTGGATTTTAACAAGTACATGGATTGTCCTAATAATAATAATAGAATATAAATCAAAATAAAATAACACAATAAATTATTTTTTGGGAACATAAACATAATTGTGATGAGTAGTTTTGAGCAACAGACCAAAGCATTTAAGATTCAACCATCTGATGGAAAGACAACCAAGCAAATAAAACTAGCTCAAACTCGGCCAATAATTAATGTTTTTTGCAAAAGGAAAAGAAAGAATTTCATATAAATCACTGGGTATTGAATTACAACAGTTTCCACCAGTAAGCACAAGATCTTGAGACATTATTCAGTGCTACCGATCTTTACAAAAATAAAAAATTAAAAGAACCCAGCTCGTGCAGGCAACATATGAACATGGTATTCTGGTCTACTGAATGAGCATACTTCAATTGAATATACATGTTCATATTATAATGCCAGATGACTAGAAACAATTCACAATAAATAGTACAGGTACGGGTAGAGTTTATACAAGGCAAACCACATTCTTGCTATAGCTGTTCAGTTTGAAATGGAGGATATTGCTTGGAGATTAGAACCATGAACAGATTTACGTGGTGAGGAGAAGGGTCCGATTTTCTGGTTCATTACCAAGTTAATACACTAAATGCCACAGATAAAGTAACTTAACATGGCCACAGCAAAGCAGGATCCTGAAGGAAACATGAGGGAAGCTGTTGTGCCACACCACACGGTTCTATACTTTTTCTGGGCTGTAGCAAACATTGTCTCATCATGCAAGAATATCTTCTGTAGCTTAGTAGAAGGGGTCAATATGTATTGCTGGAAATTAGTGGAATGAGATTGCTTGTGTTTTGTTTCAAACAATAACCTTCAAGTGATTTGTGAGAAATCTTGGTGTGATTCCAGATTTCCCTATTTTCTCTTCCTTACTCTTCAATCCCAGTTCTTTAACCACAACGCCTATTCTCCCCACAATTCTATGATTTTAAACTAGATCCAATAAACTGGAAAAAGATAGTCCCAAGAAAAATAAACAGTATTAAGATCAATCAAAGAATGAAGCCATAAAGTGATAAAAGTGTACATTATTATTACAAAGTCCAATGTATTGTTAAGAATATGAGTAATTCTTAGACTTCTCTAGTTCTCTTGTTAATGGCTATAAGTTCATTACAGATTGACATATCATTGAAGGAAACTCACCTTCTTAGCATCGGCAGCAGCTTGGCAATTTTCAGATGTAATTCTTCTCTAACAGCTAGTTAACCCTTCAACTTTTTATCTTTCAATACCTACAAACATGAAATCAAGATGCAGTGAAAATTCAAGACAAACCAAAATAAACAAGTATAAAAGTTTCATGAACGCCTGAATCCCACATGCTATACCTCCAGATTAGCTTCTCCACCTCTAATACTTCTTCTTTGTTATCTCCATATATCTCATCAAATAAAAAAAGAATAGAGAATTTTGACTATACAAAGATGAGAGCCTTTGTTAGTAGATAATAAAGAAAGGTTGAGGTCAGTTTCATCTTCTATTTGAGGCCTTTTCATCTTCTGAGCAAGAGAAGAAAAAAAAAACGTCAAAATCTCACCTCTAGAGACTGGATTTCTGATAGGGTTTGGTATTTATACCAAGCACCCTAGAATCCTACAAAATCAATCATCTAATAAAATCCTTGAAAATCATTTGGTTTTTGAATACGATTAGATTTGGAATGACTTTTTAAAATCTTAATTGAATACCACAAGATTTTAAAGGATTTTTTTAAAATCTTAATTGAATACCACAAGAATTTAAAGGACTTTTAAAATACAAAACAACCTAATAGACTCCCGATTGAATACACCCCCTAAGTTAGTTTGCTTTGCTTATGAACACATTTATTTCTTCATAATCGACCAGATCTAGATGTGTGCATTCCATTGATTTTGCCACTTGATATCTTGGGATGACATTGAATTGCAATCATATAACACTCAAAGGCCCAACCCTCATACGCTTTCCCCTATGAATCTTTTCCAAACTTGAATCCCAACTTATCTTCTTTATCAATTCTTTCAATATCCTTAATTTCATGTTGAAATTATAACTTACGAACATATCACAGTTCACCGACTTAATAAAATATGTAATTTCAAGAAAAATATTAATCTTACCATAATTTTATTCTAATTTATTATATTTCATTAAAATTTTGGTACATATTTTAAATTATAAAAAAATCTTTTCAAAAGCTTCTAAGTGCCCCACTTGATATGAAATTCTGGCTCCGCCACTTATAATTTGTATATATGTGTCTCTGTGTGTGTTTGTTTAAGTGACAAACTACATAATATGTATAAAGTACTTTTCATAATTGAATTTTTGTTAACTCAAATCCACATACCAAAAAGAAAATGATCAAGACTTTTGTTGGGTACATATTCATAGACAAGTATGGTCTCTTCTCCTTCCAACCAAAATCCCAAAAGCCTAACAAGATTTCGATGTTGAAGCTTTGCAACCAATAGAACCTCATTCTTAAATTCTCATACACCTTATCCGGAAATTTTTGACAATCTCTTCACTACTATTTCTTGTCCATTATCAAGGATTCCCTGAAAAGTGTATATATAGTGCTTCTCAGTTTATCCAATCAATTCCTTTTCCATGTCCATCTTAAGCTTGGAAATATTAATTCTACATACATCTTGAACTAAAACCTAAGAACTAAATATTTTCATGCCTTTTTTCCGACCTTTAAAATCCTATAATTTTCTTGTCTACAATTGTAATGTAATTTGAAATTTTACTAATAAGCCGCAAACAAGAAACAAGTATATATATACAAATTCCTTATAGTGAGGGATCTCTTTTTTTTGCCATTTTAAGATATAGTTGATTAGACCCACTTTTCGATCACATATCCACATCTCCACCGTTCAGTTTTTAGGTTGATATGAGTAGATCACCTCTACAAATTTTCAGCCAAATTGATAATCATTGAGGCATTCAAAATTGTGATTTAAAATTATAAATATTAACGGTTCAGGTTAGACTAATTCGGTTCGTCCGTTGTTTTAAACTACTTTGATACCTCAACAATCATCAATGTGGCGAAAAATTTACAGATTTGATCTATACATTAGAACAAAAAAAAATGAATGGTCGAGATGCTGAAATGCGATCAAAAGGTGGGTCCCACAAGGTATCTCTTAAAAGGTCAAAAAAATGGATCCTTTAGTGCAAAGGCCCTGTGTGTGTGTGTGTGTCCGTGTGTGTGCGCGCTTTTAGTGCAAGGGCCCTACACACACACACACAAACGCAACACACATACACACAAACATACATATACGTACATATACATATATATATATATATATATATATATATATACAGTCCTTCTTGGCTAAGGATGTCCTTACCTAAGCTTAGCTACGGATTTGATGTTTTTAGCCACTTTTTTATCACATATTCATATCTTAACTGTTCAGTTTTTAGGTTATAATGTATAGATCATCTCTGCAAAATTTCAGCCAAATTGATGATCGTTAAGACATCCAAAACTATAATTTACACGAATGAACCGAATCTGTCGAACCAGAACCGTTCGTGTATATTGTTGTAAATTGCAGTTTTGGATGCCTTAACGATCATCAATTTGACTGAAATTTTACAGAAGCGATCTATACATTAGGACCTAAAAACTGAACGGTTAAGATGTGAATATGTGATTGAAAAGTTGTCAAAAACACCAAATCCGTTCCCTAAGCTTAGGTAAGGATATCATCACCTGAGAAAAGTTCTATATATATATATATAGTCTATTCAAGGAAATTTTAAAATCCAAGGAGGTTCTTAGCATAGAAAGACTATATATATACAGTCCGTCTTAGGAATGGACGTCCATTTCTTAGGTAATTAAGGAACAGATTTCCATGTTTTGGCTCTATGATACAAACAATTCATATCCTAAAATTATGAATTTTACTGGTCTTTCGTACTTAAATGTCATACGCTAATCTATTTCTTTATCCAGCTAGGAATGTTGTAAGAGAAGAACAACAATCAATGAAGGCTTAAACTATAATCTAAAGCTAAAGACGTTAGAGTTTACAGAATGTATAATCTAATTAATTAAGGTAAAACGTATAGTAGAGGCTTACATAATTGAGGAGCATCGTTGGACAACTTGTATAATGAAATGCTAGAAAGTTATTTCTTTTTGTTAGAATCTCTAGCAAGAGTATTCCAAAGCTGAAGACGTCAAACTTTACAGAATGTAATCCCTCCATCACATATTCTGGAGACATGTAGCCACTAATTAATTACATGCACAAGATAGTTCTAACCCATATGAATTTCAAGGAGTCAAGACTAATAATTGATTTATAATTGACTAACAATTAATTGGTATATATTGAAAGAGTGAAGACTTACTAAGTACATATCGACAATTGTTTTGGTGAATCTTTGAGTTTGATCATCAACTTCAAACATTCTTGTCATTCCAAAATCTGAAATTTTTGCATCCATATTGGTATCTAGCAAGATGTTGCTAGCTTTCAAATCACGATGTATGACTTTAAGCTGCCTTGAATCTTCATGAAGATATACAAGTCCTCCGGCGAATTCTCCTATAATCGCTCATGTCTCAACCACTCTAGTTGTTCTCGTTTTTCAGATTCTACTCTTACATTCACCAAACATACATAATGCCGTCGGTGTGTGTGTGTGTGTGAGGATCAAGAGAAGACTATGGTGGAATTATAACTTACCAACATGTCATAGCTCATTGACGAACTAACCATGAAACTCTCCAAGTTACATTAAATGGAGAAGGAGTCATGTAAAAATATGTTAAATAATGCTCTGGATTTAGAGCCAGTCTATCTCGTTAACACGAACATGGGTTCGGAGTCTCAGTTGATTTGATGAGGTAAGCGATGTTGCAACTTGTCAAGTAGAATACATTAGCGTCATGTCACGCCCCGAATTTCGAATAAAGATATTCGAATCCGAAACGCGAAAACTTAACTAAATGCCCGAAATACTTAGAAACTTTTTCAAAAAACTGAGCAACAACAAAACGTCAATGAAGACTCGATCACTTAATTCAAATATCAGATCAACAAGTGTTTACTAAACTCGAGAGAACTGATATACAAATGTACACGCTTACTATAAGCATACCAAAAACAGCAGTACACTAACAAAAACAGGTTATGAACCCAACACTGCTGCACTCCTGGCCTCGATCTTAACCCTGGTGGTCCTGACCTGCAGAAAGAACCGTACACCATGGAATAGTACACCGGGATTGTAAACAACAAACCCTGTAAGCTTTTGAAGCACGTATGAGTAATCTCAATTAAAATGACTCACATTACGCATGCTTATAATTTCTCAGCTTGTGAGATAAATTAAAGAAACAATATTCAACTCCACACACAACCAAACATACAATCACACTAGGTAAAAATTAGTAATCCTGCATAGAAAATTAGTTCATGAGATCACCAAAATTCACACAATTCAAATCATAACAACTCCTGCATATAGTTTAGTTCAGGAGATTGCATTAAAACAAACAATTTAAATAAAACCGAAATCGATAATAAAAGAAAACAATACAAATAAGCCGAAATCACCCTTTCAACTCCATTAAAACGATCCCACAATGACTCGTTTTCAAAACGCAACAACCTTACCTCATAAGGGTAACATACGTCACCAAAGTGACAAAATCATATTATTTTCAACTCACAATTTAATATGAAATTCAAGTCCCTCCTTGGACAATTAAAAGAAGAATACTCCCCAAATTCACTTTTAAAAACACGTACTCATGAGTTACAAGTAACCTACTTGTTACCCATCATGACATACAATGGCGGACAGACTAGAGCTCTAACTGAATCGTAACCATACCCCGGCCAAGGTCACAACTGTGGCCCACGGTCACTACTGTGGCCCACGGTCACTACTGTGGCCCTCGGTATAAAGACAAAAATATTTAAAAGTCACACAAAACTGAAAATGTTACACCACAACACCAAATCACTTTAAAACAACATAAATCAACCTTCTCAATCAATGACATGATATATTGTACTTTTGTATAAAATATGTGCTCGAAATAATAATCAAATACAAGCACCATTATTATTTCATCCAATGCCACACCAGAAATATATATATAATCACATAAATATATATATATATATATATATATATACACACACGTAGTCATTCACTCATAAATGACTACTAATACCAACTATAGTTCGCACGCACCAAAAACCGAGAAAAATCATTTTTATACTTAAAACTCATTTTACTATACTTGTGAACCGCAGTCCTATGAATCGTAGTCGATCAAGTCCATATCATTTGAAAACAAATCTTCATTTATGAAAACAATTTTACATTTATCAATCAATTCCGAATATTAAATAACTCGGTTTGTAAATGAACCACGTGAGATTTACGCACCTCAAGATCCCACTGCGTCTTCTCTTGCAGCAGATAAGGTAACAAATACGCTCTGTTAGTCACCTAAGTACAATACGATCTTAACTTAGTCCATGTACTTACATGAGCATTTGCCTAACATAATTAGCTATAATGAGCCACACTCATACTACCGCCAGCAATACCAGCTCCTGTCATAAGAGTCACCTATGGGAACACAGCCAAGTAGGCTACCGCCTAGGCCCTGGCTTACCCCCAGATCTCCACTAACGCACCGCCACGTGCCGCGCCAACACAGTATCAGAAGCTTCAGAAGCTGGGAACTGAAGCATATCACTCCCACATCGAAAACATAGAGAAGATCAGCTCTCTCCTCACCTATAAAAGGTTCTCTCCTCTCTCCTCATTAATTACGCATCTACTACTTGTCTACTGTTACCATGTCAATGCAAATACATTGACTAAATTAGGCATCGGAGAAGGGTACCGCCCAACGCGGTCTCCCTCTGACGCCCCCTTTGTACTTCACTTAACAGGTAGCGGAAGCACTGAGAATATCAAATAACGGTCCGCCCACCGGACCTGTGTTGATCATAGTTTAGCTACCACTAAACTTTGAACATTAACATTGGTGCTGTACCACCACCATGGCTAACGGTAACGGGGGAAACGCCGAGGAGCAAGCGGACTAGTCTGCCAACCCCTACCCCGCCAACCCCACGGCTAGCGTTGACCCTGCGGTCAACGTTAACCGAGCACTATTCAACACTCAAACCAACCCTAGCATGGGTCCCCAGGGCTCATCCCAGGTCCAGCAGACCCAAACTGCAACGAAGGCCCAGCCGGGCAGCAGTCGCCTACCGGTCCAGGTCATTGCCTCTATGTACGAGCTGGCATTGACGGACCTCTACAAAGCAAACAGGGAGCGCAAGTAAGAACGCCGGGAGAAGGCGGAAGCCCAAAAACAAGTGGCGATGCTAGGGTCGAGGTTCGACGAATTGAAAAAGGCACTGGAGGAAAACGCTAATATAGCACAGAGCGAACAGTCACGGAGCACTAGGCGCAGTCGACCCAACACCTGCGGAATTGTACCTGTACCAATCATGCAGATGCAAGTACCGCTGAACCCACCAGAATTAATAAGCCCACCTCCTTCGCCCGACCTAATCATGGAGCAGGAAGCGGAATCACAGCCAAATACCAACCGCTCGGCAGCCAGAGCTAGGACTTAAGGTAACCCACCTACCGCCAGGCAAGGGCCAATCTGGCGGAACCTCCAAGTGGGGCTAGCTGGAGATGCCCACCGCCCTAATACTGGAAAGGATGCAGCAGTTGGAGCAGAGGTTAGCCCTGGCGGAGGCAGGCGCCCCAACGCTAGTACCAAACCCGTTTTTCACATCCAGACCAGGGCCATTCACTACCAGGATCCTGCAGGCCGTCAGACCAGCACACGCAAAGACACCAAAGATGTCACATTACAACGGCACGTCTGACCCATTCTTCTATATAGACACCTTCAAAAAGGTCACCAACAACAAGGGATTTGATGATGCCACCATCTGCCACTTGTTCAGCGAATCATTGGACAGTGAGGCAATGAGCTGGTTCTTTGAATGCCTGCCAGGATCCATCGACTCATTTTAAGGACTGTCAAATGCTTTCCTTGCTCGGTTCATCTTGTTGGCCGCCGAAAATCACAACACAACTCAGCTGTTCAACCTCAAGTAGGGGACAAAGGAAATATTAAAGGCGTTTGTCACCAGATAGTGGGCGGCAACGTCTCAGTACCGCGATCTTGATAAGACAATGGCACTAGCAGCCTTCAAGCAGGGACTTCTCAAGGGGTCATTCCTCTATCACCTCAATTACAATCATCCAAATGCCGCTTATGACCATATCATAAGCGATGCTGTCATCCATGCACATGCAGAATTCATCAAGTACGGAGAGAGCCCACCACCACCTCCAACACCTGTAAAGTCAGCCCAGCCCTCCGCCAGCCATCGGGAAACCGCTAGCAAGACCACTGGTACACCACTAATTGACAAGAAGAGAGAGTGGCAACAAGGCAACTACCAAAGCAAGCGGTAGAGGGACCAAAATTACAATAGGGGCAACCGCTCATCTCATAGGGATAACCATAATAAACAGACGGAGTCCTCCCAGCGGCATGCAGTGTTTACAGTCCTCACAGCATCATACGAGGATATATTCAACCAGTGCAAAGATCAGATTCCGCCACCACCCCCAAGAAAGTAACCATGGGTGGGAAAGCCCAGAAACACTGGCAAATGGTGTAAATACCACGAGGACAACAGACACAATACAAACAACTGCCACGCTCTCAAAACAGCAATCGAAACTTTATACCGAGATGGTAAGATGGAGCAATTCAAAGTGGGCCAACCGCCACCCGTGGTCACCAACATTGAACCAATGGGCCGCATCAACACCATCGACGGTGGTGCCCCAATCACGAACATATCTCATAGGGCAAAGAAGCGCTATGTACGTGCTAACCACCACAACAAAATTTACAACAAGTGCTATAAGAGGTCCGCTAAACTTCCGCTAGTTGCGAACCTATTACCTTCTTGGAGGAAAAGGAGCGTGGAGTACAATTACCCCACGACGATCCATTCTTAATCGATGCCATACTAGGCAAATGGTCAATAGGAAGAGTCCTTGTTGACAGCGGTTCCGTTGTAAATGTCATCTTCAATGGTTGTTACAACAAACTCCTACGGAATAGGAAATTACTACAGGATCATGAGCCATTACTTAGTTTCTCTAGTGACGTCACACAACCATTCGGTTCTGACTACATGCGACTATTTATTGGCACTAGCCCACGTACTTCAGAAATCCACACGGACTTCATCATTATAGACTGCTTCAGCTCATATAATGCCATTATTAGTCGACCGGCGCTCAACAAGCTCACGTGCATCATAGCCAGATACATGCTTCTCATGAAGTTCCCTACGCCCAACGGGACAGGCTGTGTCAAGGGAAGTCAACAACTGGCACGAGAATGTTATTCCACAACCGCGGCACGCGCTATGAGATCTTAACGGTGGGAAACCAAGCACCAGCACCAAATATCTTTGAGGACCGAGGGAGGACGAGAAGAAATATGCCAAAAAAGAGCCTGTCAACCCAAAAACTTCCTTAAGGGTCATCAGCATCTCAGGCGAACACCCTGAGCGGACAGTCCGCATCGGTGCTCAGCTTGACCAAGCAGTAGCGGATGAGCTCACCCAATTTCTACGTGACAACGTATCCTTCTTTGCATGGTCCTACGCTGACATGCCAGACATCTCCCCTGAGATCATAACGCACAAATTGAGCATCAAACCATCCTCCTACCCTGTCAAGCAGCAGCGAAGGGCCTTTGATGAGGAAAGGTATCGTGCAATAGGAGAAGAGGTTGCCAAGCTCCAGAACATTGGACTTATCCGCCAACTCAATTACCCTCAGTGGATATCCAACTTGGTCATGGTCAAAAAGCCTAGCGGAAAGTACAGGATGTGTGTCGACTTCAAGAACCTCAATAAGGCCTGCCCCAAGGATAGCTTCCCGCTACCTCGCATAACCCAACTGGTCAATGCAACCGCTGGACACGAGTTGCTCAGCATGATGCATTCTCCGGCTACAACTAGATTAAGATGCACCCTGGCGACCAGGAGTGCACCTCCTTCACTACCGACAAGGGCCTATACTGCTACAATGTCATGCCTTTCGGTTTGAAGAACGCCGGGGCAAGTTACCAGCGGTTGATGAATGCCATGTTCCCTGAACATCTGGGAAGAATCATCGAGGTCTACGTGGATGACATTTTGGTAAAAAGCATCAAAGCTAGCGAACACGTGGCAAACCTCAGAATCATATTCACCATTCTCTTGGCTTATGGCATCCGCCTCAACCCAGAAAAATGTTTTTTCGGCATTACCGCCAGCAATTTTCTTGGTTACATAGTTAGTGAAAGAGGCATAGAAGCCAATCCTGACAAGGTGCAGGCCATCCTCAACATGAAGGCTCTAGAGTGGAAGAAGCACGTTCAAAGCCTCCAAGGCAAACTAACCGCCCTTTCTCTGTTTATCTCCAGACTTACTGATAGATGTCTCCCATTCTTCAAAATTATGAAGACAACCCACAAGAAGGTCATCGACTGGAACCCAGATTGTGAGGCAGCATTCCAAAGCTTGAAAAAATACTTGGCAGCGGTCCCACTCCTTTCTATTCCTGTACAAGGGGAGACATTGTACATATACCTAGCGGTATCACAGTCAGCGGTAAGCTATGCCATTGTCTGGCGGGACGGTCACGAGGAGCTCCCCGTATTCTACGCTGACAGAAGCATGAATGGGGCAGAAACAAGATATCCCCCACTCATCGTCGCCGCCAAACGCCTCCGCCAATACTTTCAGGCCCACACAATTGATGTCCTAACAAATCAGCCGCTAAGACAGGTAATGCAAACCCTGAACACTCAAGGCACCTCAGCAAGTGGGCCATCAAGCTTAGCAAGTTTGACATTGACTACAAGCCTAGGACCGCCATGAAAGGCCAAGCGGTGACGGACTTCATTGCTGAGCTCAAGGAGCGTCAGGTTGAAACTGGCATAGAGGCTGAGCCCGACGCAGAAATAATAACTGCTGACGACCCAGCCCCCCAACACTCAAACTGGAACCTACACGTTGAAGGCTCTGCTTGCGCAAAGGCCAGCGGCGCAGGCGTCATCTTGACGGGGCTGGGGGGACTGAACGTGGAATACGCATTGAAGTTCAATTTCAAAGCCTCTAATAACATGGCGGAGTATGAAGCACTCATTGCCGGCTTACTCCTCGCCATCGATTCGGGGGCTGACAACGTCAACATATTCAGCGACTCCCAGCTAGTCGTTAACCAAGTCAACGATAGTTTCCAAGCCAAAGATCAATAGCTAGCGGCATATTTGGGATACGTCAAGACATTTATCAAAAAATTCAAATTCCACACCATTACATAGATCCCCAGGGAAAAGAACGCCAAGGCTGATTCACTGGCAAGACTGGCAACTGTTCAACCACACCAAAATCCAGCGGACACAAGGGTGGAGAGTCTTGACAGACCAAGCATCACAAAAACCCTAGCGGAGATTTTTAACATTGAAGTCAACCCCAGTTGGATGGACAAAATCATCGAGTATAAACGCAATGGGACACTGCCAGCGGATAAAGTCGAAGCACGATAACTCCAGCGGAGAGCAACTCGCTACAACATCCAAAATAGCAAACTTTACTGCAAGGGTTTCACTCACCCCAACCACCGGTGTCTAACCCCAGAGGAAGGAAAGGTCGTACTTGCAATGATACACGGCGGGGAATGTGGAAACCACTTGAGCGCCAAATCCCTGGCCAATCTCATAATGCGGACAGGGCTACTTTTGACCTACGCTCGGCGACAATGCCAGAAAGATATCGAAGTCCTGCCACAAATGTCAACAATATGCTGAGCTCCCACATGCCCCAGCGGAACCCCTTTCAATCATCATTGGCTGATGGATTCACTCAACTTGGGGCCTGGATTTAATAGGAAAGTTCCCAACAGCAAAAGGACAGTTCAAGTACATCATCGTCGCCATCGACTACATTAGCAAGTGGATAGAGGTGGAACCGCTGACAGCAATAACTACCGCCAAGGTAATTCACTTCCTCTGAAAGAACATCTACTGCAGCTATGGCGTCCCTCATACAATCATCAGAGACAATGGCACGTAGTTCAACAACAATGAACTCATATCCTTCACCGCTAACTTGGGCACCGGGATGAGTTTTTCATCTGTTGCTCACTACCAAACCAATGGCCAGGTCAAGGTAGCAAACAAGATAATCAAAAAGCTGATAAAAAAGAAACTCGACGACGCCAAAGGTTTATGGACTGAGAAGCTGCCTGAAGTCTTGTGGGCCATCAGGACTACCCCAACTTCCACCATTGGTGAAACACCATTCTGCATGATGTTCGGAACAGAAGTTGTCCTACCTATCGAGGTCACTCAACCCACCGCTAGAGTCGAAGGCTACTGCCCTTAGACCAACGGCGAAGGCGTCAACATGGACAAGGACCTCCTAGAGGAGAAACGACACAAGGCCCATTTGCATAATTTGCAAAACAAACAACGGGTATTGCGTTTCTACAACGCCAGGGTTAAGGCCCAGAACCTCCAACTGGGGGACTAGGTAATGAAGCAGGTCATCCCACCGTCAATGACATTCCGCCCAACTTGGGAAGGTCCATACAAAATTATGGAAGTCTTTAGCCCCGGCACCTTCTACTTAATGGATAAGGTGGCGTCACAACGACCCACCCTTGGAATATCGAACACCTTCGACATTACTACAAATAGTCATGCCACTACCCAAGAGCATCTTGACTTAGCTAAATTTTTGTTCAATATTTAGCTAAGGGAAGCTACCCAACGGGTACAACCCCACTTTTGTAAATGTTGATCCGTCAGCTACCAATGAAGCGAGTAATTATTCAAACCATTGTTGCCAAGCCCATGCACTAAAATTAACTGGTAACGCCAACAACATTCAGCGGACCACTTCCGTTACCTCGTGCACTTGGAACAATTTTAATTCCTTCAATGTTTCCATTGACTAACAAAAACACAGGTCAAGACTCTAACAGTATGGCGGCATGCAACAAACACAATCAACGATGAGTACCACAGAAAAAAATATCAAAATCAAGTAACCAGTTAAATGTATTGGGGATCGGGATTCCCCGCCCAAAGATGTTTCCAAAATTACAAAATAGACTTAGCGGCATCAAAAAAAAAAAAGTCTCAACGGCACTACAAAGCAATGGCCAGTCATCATGGGTTCTGGGGAGCTGCAGCACCATCCTCACCTGCTGGCAGCGGTTGTTGCTCGGACATATGGCTTGTCTGGTCAGACCCACGAGCGGTCGGACTGGGAGTCACGATGGTACCATCCGGTCGAGTATCTGCAGCCAGAAAGCCAGCACGCGAAACCTCAGACTGCGTAGGAGGTGGAGTCCGCTGAGAGTCATCCACCGGATGTTCACCTCTCTCCCCACTTCCTAACGAACACCCTCAGCCTGAGTGGGACTCACACCACTCGCAGGAAGCGCTGTCTGCCCTGACGGCCTGGCGGGCTGGGACACCTTCACCTAATCTATAGCACCCTTCTGGTTTAGCAGCTCCAGGTTAGTGGTAGCGCCAGACTTTGCCGCCTCCGCCATTGAATGTTTATACTTGGCAGACTGCTTGAACGCCTCCATAGCGCGACCTCCGTGCGGCTCCTATCCACTTCCCACCGGGCAACCTCACCCTCCAACCTCTTCACCTCGGCGGACTTGGCGATAGAGTCCCACTGCAGGATCTCAATTTTCTTGACCTTAGCCGCCAGTTGATCCTTCAGCAGAGCTATATCCTGCTCCAGCTTGGAGATGTTGTCATTCCACTCGAGGTCCCACTCAATGGCGACAGACAGCTTGCCACGGGCATCCGAAAGATCACACACGACCTTAGTCAGGTACCGCTCAACCTCCGCCAGTTTCTCTTTGGCCTCCGCCAACTCCCCCTGGAGACCGCCAATCTCCTCCCTCAACTATCGCTCAGTACGGGGCTGACTCGACGCCGCCAGAAACAACTGATGCAACCCAACAGACAAGTGCCCAAAGGCAGAGCTAAAGGGCGATTGATCAAGGGCGGTGGAGCAAACAATCTCCTCCAGGCTGTCGAACCCCAGCCTCTCACACTGGTGATATAAAAACTCCCGCTCAAGGTCCGTCAAAAACTAAGCATAAGCGGCGAACGAATCCAGGTCACTCGTCCGAGCCTCCCTGCCAGCGGTGACGATCGTCTTTGGCGGAGCCTGCTTTGACTTTTTCTGTTGACGGGCCCCTATGGTCTCAGCCTCATCTGCCTCTTTCTCCTCGTCATGCTGACGCCTCTTCCTCTGCAACACTTGCGTAGCACCAGCGGCGACAGGCCTTGAGGCCACTTGTGGCTCCAACCCCGCAATCGTAACAGGTGCCTTCATGGCCACAGTTTTCTCCTTTTGGGACCCACGTCGGGTGGCGGCCACTCTCACTCGTCTGCACAGTGGATGCAGGAGCGGCCCTCCCACCAGTAACGCCGCGACCGACCGCAGCCCTCTCCTAAACGGTTGGCAAACCGTCGGCACCAAGATAGGAGTGATGAGGCATCGGCAACACCACAAGCACCTCGGACTGGCTCAGCGCTAGTGTCTCCGGGTCGACCGCAGTCTTCTAGGCCGCCAGCCCTTGAGCGTACATGCTCTCCAAGAAATTGTTCATCTCTGCACGGTCCATTGCCTTGGCAAAGGCGTCTTGGCTCCTTCTATTTCCTGACGGAGATTCTACACAAAAAATAACAAGTTAGCCCGCCGCAAACTGGACTAGAGCACAAATCACGGAAAGTTATCTACCAAGGGCACGAGTCAACTCTTGGGCGACCAGCAATTCCCAACCAGTGAGAAGCCTAAGGTCAAGCAGGCTGCGGTTCTGCCAACACCCTCTAATCCTCACCACGTGGCACTCCTCCTCGCGAGTCAGGTTGTAACGCAAGCCCGCTACAAAAAAAAGTGAAGCGATTAGAATTATAAGAGTTGACAAGCAAGGCCAAAATCTGGAGTGGCGGAGGTCGACGACAACCTCTGATAGGTTAAAACTCCAACTTAATCCGAAAGGTCGGCAGCCCCACATTCGGCCTCGCTTGGTATTCCTACCCGTCGGTGGCAACGCAGAAGGTCCCCCGCCAGTGCGACATGGAATCCTTCATGTTCTCGATTAACTTGGGCGCCCCTTGCCGCCGACTCAAATTCACTTGACCGTTACAACCTCGGCGCCTTACGTACACCAACTCAAAGAAATGTAGCACCTCTGCCATGGTTAGGAAAAATCTGCCCAAAGGCGAGGCCAAACTCGCATACCAAAATCTCGAGATTGGGGAGTAGCGGAAGAGTCACACCTCGGCGGAAGATGGCCTCGTGAACAACAACATACCTCGTTGGCAAAATGGATGCCTTCTCATTAGCTGCTGGCGGGCGCAACGTCAACACTCCAGGTAAGCGGAACACCCGCTTCAGGCAGCTGACGGCTACCTCGGTCATCGCCCCTCCCACCTCATAAACCGCGGTTCCGTCAAACAGGAACCAGGCGGACTCCATTTCCTCTCTGCCGACGTCTTCCCCATCGACGGAACCACTAGCTGTGCTATTGCTCGCTAGCCTCTCCTCACACCGCTCGCGTCCGCCATCATCCTCCCTGGTCCTAGAACTTTCCGGTCACCCACCTAGAGCCATGGCCACGTCCCTGAGTATGGTTTGTAAGGGTTCGATGTCTAGCGGTTCCGAAAGTGAAGTTCCTGCAAGGGCAGACGGACGAAACGAATCAATAAATATCTAATCCGTCTCGCTGAACGACACGTCAGACCCGAAATCCTCACAACTCGAGATCTCTACGACGCTAGCCATCAGAAACCCCTAAAACCCAAACCAGTTAGTTCACATAAGGTCTAAGCTACCCCTACGAAAATTTTCATCCAGGAACATCAAGAATAGTTACCCAGATTTGACCAAAACATGAACACCAACCCACACTAACCCAGATTCGGCCATCTAGCAAATCCCTAAACCTCATCTCTATCAAAAAACACCAGAAGAGACCCCCAAAATGCATGTTGCACCCTCAAAACACACCAGCGAGACACAAAAACCACTCAAATCGAAAACCCAGAAAGTAGCAGAGCAAAAGAAAAAAAAAAACTAAAAAGGCTCAAAAGCACTAACCTGCTGGTGTGGGCAATCAGGAGCGTTCGAACTTTAAACCTTCACTTCCGGGGATCCCTTTCACCAAAACACCGATCTCTCGCTCGACTGGCAGAGGTCACTTCTCAAATGCCAGAGGACAGATCTTGAGAACGACGAGAAAGTTTGAAGTAGAGATAAAGGCGACAACCTCTGGTTTTCCCCCCTTTTAATGTCAACATCAATCAAATCTAGGCTGTCCGCCAAAAAGCGACGTTACTCTCCAACCGCACACATGTCCCACGATCGCATTTAGTTTCCAGAATAACCGAGGCATCGCCTCGGAGACTGAGTCGATAATTACTCACATTAATGACGAAGAGACGGGCTTGCTGAGGATTTACAATCCCAAACGCTAGACCGACGCATGACGGCCATGTGGCAGAAACCATCAAAAGGGGCGAGTATGCCAATCTTCCAGGTTCAATGCCCCTACGCCAGAGGGAACTTCTCTCCTTATCGTGCAAACGAGTCTCCACTACGCGCAATACCGCTAGCGGAACTTCTCCCTCATATCTTGCAAGTGAGTCTCCGCTACATGCAACACCGCTACCGGAACTTTTCTCCTTATCGTGCAAGCGAGTTTCCTCTACGCGCAACACCGCTAGCGGAACTTTTCTCCGTATAGTGCAAGCGAGTCTCCGCTACGCGCAACACCGCTAGCGGAACTTCGACCTCATATCTTGCAAGTGAGCCTCCGCTACGCCCAACACCGCTAGCGGAACTTCTCCTTATCTTGCAAGCGAGTCTCCGCTACGCGCAACACCGCTAGCGGAACTTCTCTCTCTTATCTTGCAAGCGAGTCTCCGCTAAGCAAAGCAACGCTAGCGGAATTTCTCCCTCCCCTTGCAAGCGAGATAATCGCCACTAAGCACAATACCTCTAGCAAATGTCTCGCAAACATCAGTCCCCACAACGCTACCGCCCCCTTACCCTAGGCGGAGGGATTCCCGCCAGCCTCCGATTCCTCAGGCTACGCCTCATACGGACAACGACCGCCACGCGATGTTGCATTAAAACCATGGTCCTCTGGGACAAGTATAGGGACACTTCAACAGTCTTCGACGGCCTTGATCAGGCACGTTAACCCCCGCCACTTAGGTATCAAAGTTTGGGCTCGCTACCCAACACCCTCTGTTCAACATAGATTCCCTCAACAAACAATACACAGACCAAACGGAGGTCTATCTTAGCCAAAGAGTGGGGGACAGGGGGCCTAGCAGGGGCCCACCTGAAATGGTATAAAGCGTTTGCTCAAAAAGTCCATGGTTGACAACGCACTGACGCTAATTGTGCTTTGCAAGTCTAGCGGGAGTAACGCTTCAAACCGCTAGGCAACTCCCCAACCAAGATTGCCCTCCTTGACTGGAGACTTGGGGGACTTGTACTTACATAAGTATTTGCCTAGCATAATTAGCTATAATGAGCCACGATCATACTATCGCCAGTAATACCAGCTCCCGCCACAAGAGTCACCTATGGGAACACAGCCAAGCAGGCTACCGCCTAGGCCCCGGCTTACCCCCAAATCTCCACTAACGCGCCGCCACGTGCCGCACCAACACAGCATCAGAAGCTACAGAAGCTGGGAACTGAAGCATATCAGTCCCACATCAAAAACATGGAGAAGATCAGCTCTCTCCTCACCTATAAAAGGTTCTCTCTTCTCTCCTCATTCATTACGCATATACTACTTGTCTACTGTTTCCATGTCAACGCAAATACATTGACTAACTTAGGCATTGGAGAAGGGAAGACCGCCCGACGCGGTCTCCCTCTGACGCCCCCTTTGTATTTCACTTGACAGGTAGCGGAAGCACTGAGAATATCAAATAACGGTCTGCCCACTGGACCTGTGTTGATCATAGTTTAGCTACCACTGAACTTTGAACATTAATAGTCCACAAATCGAAAACGATTATATTTCAAACTCCCATTTGCCCTAAAATTCTGAAAGTAATGCCGATTGAGGCGAAACTTCATCTGAGACCACTCAAGGTCCCCGAACTACTTATACGATTAATTTGTCAAAATTTGAAGTAAATACGACAATCGGATCCTTGCAGATCCAAGCCAAAGCTAACGCGTAAAACCGAAACCCTAGCATGTATCAACTTTCTCAAAATGACCGTATCGATGCGTAGATGAATAATATGAAAATAGAACACAAAAATAAGCTCAGACGCATTGTCACGCGCCACCACAAGTGGCGGGCCAGCGGTGGCGGTCAAAGCCGGGTCAACCACCTCCGATGCAAAAGTCATCAACTACAAACTTGTTCAAAATGAAGGGATGATCAACTTTCATACCTGGAGCTAAGCGAGATTCTGTCTAGATCATCCTAGATTAAGCTTAGAAGTCGAATTAATCTCGGCCCTCTGATCAGATTCCAGATTCAACATGAGACGTCAATTTTCAATGCTTGATCTTTTGCTCTACACTTCAAATCGTGATGCAAGGCTTATATGGGGATGATCAGGAGAAAGAGGGGATTCCAAAAATGCAAACTAATCATTGAGGGGTTGCCGGAAAAAGGGTTTTCCGGCCGGGTCCGTTTCGCTCGTTTGGGTAGCTTTGATCTCGGTTTGGAGGTGGCGGTTGGGCGAGACAAGACCATAGGGAGGACGGGGAGGTCGAGCCAAGTCGGTCTGGCCCAGGTCCGTGGCCGAAGGACGCTCGATGGCGACGGAAATTCCTGGTCGGGTCAACAAAGACCCGTCGAGTCTGAGTTGGTGCGGAGGAGAGAGAACGAAGAGTTTGGGGGAGGAAAATGAGAAAAAGAGAAATTTTGGGATTTAATGAAAAATCCCGAAATTTCTCCTATTTATAGAATTTTCCCAAATTTTCAATCGTTCATAACTTCTTCATACGAACTCCGATTTCTGTGTTGGCATGTCCACGAACTCGTATCGACGCGCTCTACAACTTTCGTGAAGGAAGTTTCCACAAGGTCCTTACATATAAAAAGTCAACTTCATAACCCCCCTAAAATGTGTATTTCGAATAATTATTCGCCTGAAAATAATTTCACTCCACCCTCGAACCATGAAATTACACTAACGAACACTTTATTAATTCCCGAAAACCAATAGAAATTAACAATGAATTTTTGGAGTATTACACGTCAAGAATGAGACCGCAGTTGGCGATCTCTGCTCCTCTGATGCCTAAGTCAGTCAATGTATTTATGTTGACAAAGTTGCGGTACGTAAGTAGTAAACGTGTAATAAATGGAGAAAGAGAGAGAGAGACCTTTCATAGGTGACGTGAAGAGTGACCATTTTGTTTCTGTTGTGGGACTGATGTACTTCAATTCTCTGCTTTAGAGATTGTGTTTGCACGGCGCGTCATTCAGTCTGAGGCTTTTGCCCAGGCTTGGGCTGCGGTGTCCCCGGAGGTCACACTAACTGGGCCATTCCGACAAATAAGAAGCAGTGCTAATTACGCTTGGTAATGCCTTGTATATACAAAATCTGTCTACATGCCTTGGTACAATTTACGTGTCCCGACTTCCTAACCGTCAAACAAATCTAATGTGCATTTATATTCAGTTGGATTATTGCATGTATGTTTCAAAAAATGGATCCATCAAATCGGATCCGTTTCCTTCATTTGGACATACTGTTGGCGAGTCAGTGCAGAAGTAGCACAACTTGTGAGATGAAGACAACAAATTTTATAAAATACAATCCTTCCATAGCATATATCGGAGCCATATAATAACTAATAGCCATCACATATTAATTATGAAATTAAAATAAACAAACATTAATTTGAAGGAAAATTCTAGTGTATGCTAACGTATGACACATATACACTTTTTTGAATATTTTAAACTGTTGGGTATGATTAAAATTTGATATATATATATATATATATATATATATAAATTTGATATATATATATATATATATGTATATATGTATCTATGTATCTAATGAGTCTAGAATATTCAACTGTGGTAACCTGCTTACCCGTTAACATGTATAATCGCCTCGAAAGCTTTGGTTGTCAAAATCTTCAAATCCGAAATTCCCATTCCTCGGCTTGAACTAAGATATGAGAGTTTGTGGATTTGCAGGGATCTCAGAGCCGAAAAAAGCCTAATAGCTCTCTCTCTCTCTCTATATATATATATATATATAAAGCCTGCTCTAGAGAGGACCTCCTAACTAGTATATGATCTAAATTAACGATTTTAGCTGTTTGTCCACTAGATTTCTATGCAAAAATTGTGTCTATAGAAAATTAACCAAATCTATAACCATTTGGTCATTAAAAATGTGTAAACAAATGTGACATGTTAGATAAAATTAAAACAAACATTGTATCACTCAAATGGTTAAACGTTTCTCAGCCTTATTGCAATTCAAGTTATCTCTACCACATTACTGATATCTAATTTCCCACCTTTATTTGTCTGGTAGGGTTGAAGCAACTTTGCCTCTATATGACATACTGAATTAAATTCAGAAAGGTCATAGTCACATGGCTATTGTTATAAGACGGTGCAATACCGCGGAGCAGCCCAATGGCAATAGGCTAACAGTAAGCCCTTGCTTTCTATTGTAAAATGCCTTGAAAAACTTTCCCACAGAAAATATCTCCAAAGGGATTGACAAAGAGTCTGGCTATCGTTCCACAATCTCCCTTTTGTACCTTGAAACACCGCTTTCCATATCGGTCACCGAGAAGGATTGACAAAGAGAAAGATTTTTACAAAAATAGTAAAAGTGGAGAGTGTCTCAAATATCCTAATTGACTGCATCAACAACAGTATCACAACACCATGGCGTATCAGAGTCCTTGTGCATGATATCAGGCAGCTAGCAATTCAATTTGAAGCTATAGATTCAGGCATATATGGCGGGAAGAGAGTTTCGTAGCTGATTTCCCTATCAAATTTGGGACATAGAATAGAAATTGGAAGCTGAAATGGCGATCTACCACTTACTACAGCAAATACCTTTAATTTAGAATTTTTTTTTTTGGGTATTATGGAGGCAACAAGCCCAAAAAGAAGACTACTTAGCCATTGTTGTCAGAACTCATCACGAAAATTCCCTCTAATTCCCAAGATGGGCTCTGTGGGGCCCACTTTTAGAAAAAATTCGACAGAACTTCCCCTAAAAGTGGACAACCCAACCTGTTAAAACAACGAAAGTAAACGCTTCTAAATCCAAGATCCAACAAAACGAAGTCATCCTACATTTCACAACCACCACAAATTACCAAGCTAAAATCCAAGTGTAAAGACGGTAAAATTTATACAATACAACCTGGGGATTCTAATCTTCAACTCCATAAATAAAACACAACTCCGACAATGAAATTAATACACAATAATACTAAGCCTCTCAAGGTTATCAGAGCAATCTACGATAAAATCAAATATATTACATGAGGTAGGTTAATATTAACCTATGAAAGACAGGTGGCAGGACTGGTGCTAAGCCTCGATCCTACGCTGAACAGCAGCACTGCGAACTGGGCAAAGGAAACCGAAAAGCCCAGGGGAAAGTAAGCAATAAAACGTTACTGTGAGTGGATAAAAAATTATAATTAATTAAGAAAGAAATGTTTCTTACTTTCCTGCATTTATTGTTTAAAACGTTCTTATGCATGCAATAGGGAATTAATAATTGTAAATCACTCTCATGACTAAGCCAGCCCCGCTGGTTTGAAGGAAGTTCGACTGGCCCCGTTAGTCGAACGAATAAATAAATAAATAATTAAAAAGGTATGGGAAAAAAAAACGCCATCACCATACAATAGAATAAAGGGAGCCGCTAAGGCTCTGGTCGGAGTGTCCCACACTCAAGAGCATCCCATGCTCGGCTCTACTCACCCACAAACACAAAGTAAGTAGGGAGGTGTACTAATAGGCTAGCTAGCAATAAATATGTCGACCCAGGTATGGTGAGTAAAACCATACGAAATCTGAAAATCAGTAAGACATCCCCGATGTCTCACAAGGAAATAAAAGAATAAGAATTCTCATGACGTGACCCCGCACTTCAAAATATTTTCAAACTCAACTTAGAATACGGAAGTAAGGTAAGTCCCAAACATTCCAAAGAATTATCCCATTTCCGAGGATCCCTCGGAAAACTCGAATCGGCTAATAGTAAAGCTCTCATTTACGGACATAATCTCGGAAAACAAATCATTGAAGCTTATTTCAATTAATGAATTTAAATGAAACATAACAGCCTTTAATCCGAAATTCGAACCATAAAGCACTTCCATAAATGAAATCGAATAATAAGCTCTTTAAAAAAAAAGATAATTAAATATGTTCGTAATTTAGAAAAATTTATTTCCATGCATTAATTAAAATCAAACGTCCACTCACAGTATACGGCTAAACTTGCCGTAGATCCGAACACTCCTCGTGATAATCCTTCTCACGTCCTGTACAATGTAACGTTCGTAAACCGATAATTACAGGACGGAAAAAATTAAATTCACTAAAAACACAACCATATGCCAATTTGTTCTTAAATATTTAAAAATCTCCAAATTCACAGTGGCGGCGAGTGGCGGTTACTCGCCAGAATCAACCTCCTCCTATGGCCACCAAATTTCATGTACAACATCAATTCTACCCACTGGTCATTTCATTCAACTACAACACATCCAACTAACAATTAAAAACAGCCGAAATCAATTGATGAACACAAACCCAGAAATTTCAAGAACCCTAGAAATTTAATTCCATAATTCGACTTCTACACAACAAATCGTGCTACAAGGCCATAGGGGAAATGATCAGTGATGAAAACCGAACCTTCGACGCCGGTTTGGTGGCCGGAGACGGAGGAATTCGGAGGAGGAAGAATTGGGCCGAAAGGGGGAGGAAGAATCGGGGGAGAAGAAAGAGAAATTTTCCACAGTAACTTAACTATTTAAAGAAACTTACTATAAACAGTAACCATGAATAGTAAATTTAGTTTTTCGCTTATAACTTTCGCATACGAGCTCCGATTTTTACGAACCACATATGCACGTCCTCGGTTTAACGTCCTCTACGACTTTCATGAAGAACATTTCCTCAAATTCTGACTCGAACAAAAAGTCAACTTTTAGAGCCATTAAAATCGTATAACGGAGTAAAAATTAAAAGTAACTGACATTTACCGTCAAATTAATTAGTAAATTGATAATTCTAGGTTCGGGACGTAACAATCTCCCCCCCTTAAAGAATTTCGTCCTCGAAATTGACATACCTGCTAGAAAAGGTGGGGATACTGTCGTTTCATTTGATCCTCTGGTTCCCAAGTAGCTTCTTTCTACCATATGATTACTCCAAAGTACCTTAACTAAGGGTATCGTTTTGTTCCTAAGTATCTGCTCTCTTCTATCCAGAATTTGAATTGGTCTTTCTTCATACGTTAGATCTTCCCGTAATCTTATGGGCTACTCTTGAAGGACATGAGAAGGATCAGCAACATACTTGCGGAGCATGGAAACATGGAAGACATCATGTACTTTGGATAGTCTTGAAGGTAATATTAGTCGATAAGCGACCAAACCGATCCGTTCAGCGATTTGATACGGTCCGATGTATCTGGGCCTGAGTTTTCCACGTTTTCCAAACCTTACAATACCCTTCCAAGGTGATAGCTTCAGAAACACCTAGTCACCTACCTGAAATTCCAGATCTTTCCTTCGATTATCCGCATAACTCTTTTGTCTACTCTGGGCCGCTTTAAGCTTTTCTTTAATCACTTCAACCTTTTCAGTTGTAATCTGCACCATCTCTGGACCAATAAGCTTCCTTTCTCCTACTTCATTCCAACACAAAGGAGTGCGACACTGTTTTCCATAAAGGGCTTTATAGGGAGCCATGCCAATGCTGGAATGATAACTGTTATTATACGCAAATTCTATCAAGGCTAGGTGGTTGTCCCAATTTCCCTTAAACTGCAAAACACAAGCTCTCAACATGTCTTCTAGAGTTTGAATATTTCTCTCCGTTTGCCCATCTGTTTGCGGGTGGAATGCAGTGCTGAACTGAGATTGAGTACCCAAAGTCTCCATTAGCTTACGCCAAAACTTTGAAGTGAAACGAGGGTCACGATCAGAAGTAATAGAGACAGGAGTGCCGTGAAGTTTTACTATCTCATTCATGTACAACTCCGCATATTTATCTATCTTATAAGTCTTCTTGACGGGCAAGAAATGCGCGGCTTTAGTAAGTCGGTCTACAATTACCCAAATGTTGTCATGACCATTTCCGGTATGTGGTAATCCGGACACAAAGTCCATAGTGAGATGTTCCCATTTCCATTCAGGTATTGGTAACGGTTGTAGCAAACCCGAGGGCTTCTGTCTTTCGGCTTTCACTTGTTGACATATCAGACACCTACTTACGTAAGCTGCAATTTCCCTCTTCATGTTAGGCCACCAATAGTATTCCTTCAAAGTCCAGTACATTTTAGTCCCGCCAGGATGTACGGCATAAGCAGAACTATGGGCCTCCTCTAATATTTCTTGTTTAAGATCATCTTGGTCTGGTACACAAATTCGATTCCCGGACATCAAAGCTCCATCCCTTCTGATAGTGAAGTCTACTCTAGTACCATTTTCCACCGCCTTTCTCAATCGTTCTAGATATTCATCATGATGTTGTGCTTCTCGTACTCTATCAATAAGAATTGGTCTCACCTGGAAACTGGCTATTAAGGCTGCGGATCCCCTAGTCACTTCCAAGTTAACTCCAGTAGCTCATAATTCGTAAAGAAGTGGAACTCGCACTCCTCTCAAATACGACAAGGAATGAGAGGGTGACATGGTTGGATATGATTTCCTACTAAGAGCATCGGCTACTACATTGGCCCTTCCTGGATGATACTCGATCGTACAATCATAATCCTTGATTAATTCCAACCATCTTCTTTGTCTCAAGTTTATGTCTCTTTGCGTAAGCAAATATTGTAGACTCTTGTGATCCGTGAAAATTTGACATCGAGCTCCGTACAAATAATGTCTCCATAATTTAAGTGCAAGTACCACAGCGGCAAGCTCAAGGTCATGCGTCGGATAATTCAATTCATATGACTTTAGCTGTCTGGAAGCATATGCAATCACGTTCCCATATTGCATTAAGACACAACCCAAGCCTTGCCTTGAAGCATCACTATACACCATATATTCTCCGCTATCATCAGGCAACGCTAACACCGGAGCACTAGTTAGACGTCCCTTAAGTTCTTGAAAACTTTCCTCACATTCCTCCGACCAAACAAACTTCACACCCTTCCTAGTCAACCGAGTGAAAGGAGCTGCAATCTTTGAAAAATCCTGCACAAATCGCCGGTAATAACCTGCTAGACCCAAGAAGCTACGAATCTCCGTCACTGTAGTAGGTCTCTCCCAATTTAACACTACTTCTACTTTCCGAGGGTCCACACTAATGCCTTCTGCATAAACAACATGGCCCAGAAACCCTACACTGTTGAGCCAAAATTCACATTTATTAAACTTAGCATAAAACTGTGTCTCCCTCAAGGTCTGCAGCACAACTCTCAAATGTTTGGCATGCAGAGAATCGTTCTTAGAGTAGACCAAAATATCATCAATAAATACAATCACAAAACGATCCAGATAAGGGCGGAACACTCGATTCATGAGATCCATAAAAGCTGCAGGAGCATTGGTCAGTCCAAACGGCATTACCCTGAATTCATAGTGGCTATAACGTGATCGGAAAGCAGTCTTGGGTATATCAGACTCCCTTATCCGCAATTGATGATAACCGGATCTTAAATCAATCTTAGAAAAGACCTTAGCCCCCCTCAACTGATCAAACAAATCATCAATCCGAGGCAAAGGATATTTATTCTTCACGGTAACTTTATTCAACTTCCTGTAATCAACGCACAATCTCAAAGTGCCATCCTTCTTCTTAACAAATAAAACCGGGGCACCCCACGGAGACACACTAGATTGAATGAACCCTTTATCCACTAGTTCTTGTAGCTGAGTCTTCAACTCTTTTAATTCAGCAGGGGCCATCCGGTAAGGCGCTTGAGATATAGGTGTTGTTCCCAGAATCAAATCGATAGTAAAGTTTATCTCTCTTACAAGGGGTAAGCCAGGTAATTCGTCTGGAAATACATTGGGAAATTTCCTAACCACTGGTATATCCTCAATACTCAACTCCTCCCTGCTGGTATCTACCATGTGAGCCAAGTAAGCCTGACAACCCTTGTTCAAAAGCTTTTCAGCCATTAAAGCTGAAATCAGGCAAGAATGAAGAACATTCCGATCACCCTGAAAGAAAATTATCGGCTTTCCTGGACTTCTAAACACTACGATCTTGCGAAAACAATCAACATTAGCCCGGTGAGTCGCTAAAAACTTCATTCCCAAAATCACATCGAATTCAACAAGATCTAAAGGGATTAGGTCAACTTCCAAATCAACACCATCAACCAAAACGCTACAACCTTTAAAAACCCGCAGGCAAAGATACATACCACTCGCCCATAAGGGGCGACAATGGTACATTTGCAAAACATGCAAATCTACTTGACATAAAAGAATGCGAAGCACCAGGATCAATTAAAGTATAAGCAGGCTGACCAAACACAGATAACGTACCGATGATAACATTTGGTGAATCGCGGCCCTCCTGCTAAATCATGGCATGCAGTCTCGCATAAGTCGTGGGACATCCTCTCTGACCCCTACCCTGCTGGGAACTACCACGAGCTACTGAATCGGTACAAGTACCGCTGGAAGAAGCAACATTACCACTAGTGGAAGCACCAGCGGATGACTGACCTGTCGCCTGAAAAGAGGTAGATGCAACTCTCTGGGTTAACAGAGGGCAGTCCCTTCTAAAATGATCCTACTGTCCACACTCAAAGCACCCCACTGACTGATGTTGCCCATACTGGGCTGGCTGACTAGCTGGAGCTCTGTGCTGACTACTAGAACTAGCCCTGCTCTGTCCAAACTGACTTCCACCAAATTGTCCCCGATTAAATCTCCTGGTGTGCACCCCGCGCCTAAAACGAGATCTAGTACTAGATCCGCTACTCTGTCTACTGCCTACTGAGGATCCTGAACCGGAGGTGGAAGCTGCTTTCTTAGATGGACCCTGGCTAGGACCACCTGAGTCTTGGGGTCGAACACCAGATAGATACATAGTCTCCAGTCTCAGAGCCGCATTAACCGCCTCATGATAGGTATAAAAGGGTACGGCTGTCAACTGGACACGATAATCACCCCCCAAACCTTCAATAAACCTATAGATCTGCTCTTCCTCAGTGCCTACCAGATCTGGCACGAACTGGGCTAGCTGGGTGAACCGTTGCTCAAACTCTGTCACAGTCTTTTCCCCTTTCTCTAGATGTAAGAACTCATACTTCATCCTGTCACGGATAGCTGTGCCATAATACCACCCATTAAAATGTTCCTTAAATTGTTCCCAAGTCATCGGGCCAACATCCCCTAATTCTCTGCTAGTCATATCCCACCAATCAAAAGCCACACCATCGAGAAAGTCTACTGCCAATCCCACTTTTCGTTCCTCGGGGCAATGAATCTGAGCAAAAACCCTCTCCATTTTGTTCAGCCAATTCTGGGCATCCATAGCATTCTGAGCAAGGGAGAAACTATATGCTCCATGTCTCTTTGCTCGCACCATGGTAAAATCAGTCCTGGAGCCAGGAAGCGCTGCTGTTAACTGTTGGACAATACGTCCGAAGGCATCCGCTAATCCTCTAGGAGCATTCTCGTCTCCTGGAGCGGGAGGAGTCTCCCCGCGGTTTTGGCGTCTAGGAGGCATAGCACCTGAGATTAAAAAGAAGATTAAACAATTTACAGTAAAGATACCAAGACAACTACCCTATACACTTGAAAACATACTAGCATCGAAGAGTATACGATGGGAATCCGCCGCGGTCGGGCCATCACTCGGAAGATACTAGATGTTATCAAGTACATAAGATAGTATAAGTGACAGGAAACGGAAAACCTAAAGCTCTGATACCAACTATCAGAACCCATCCCGAAAATTCCCTCTAATTCCCAAGATGGGCTCTGTGGGACCCACTTTTAGGAAAAATTCGACAGAACTTCCCCTAAAAGTGGACAACCCAACCTGTTAAAACAACGAAAGTAAACGCTTCTAAATCCAAGATCCAACAAAACGAAGTCATCCTACACTTCACAACCACCACAAATTACCAAGCTAAAATCCAAGTGTAAAGGCGGTAAAATTTATACAATACAACCTGGGGATTCTAATCTTCAACTCTATAAATAAAACACAACTCCGACAACGAAATTAATACACAATAATACTAAGCCTCTCAAGGTTATCAGAGCAATCTACGATAAAATCAAATATATTACATGAGGTAGGTTAATATTAACCTACGAAAGACAGGTGGCAAGACTGGTGCTAAGCCTCGATCCTAAGCTGAACAGCAGCACTGCGAATTGGGCAAAGGAAACCGAAGAGCCCAGGGGAAAGTAAGCAATAAAACGTTAGTGTGAGTGGACAAAAAAATATAATTAATTAAGAAAGAAATGTTTCTTACTTTCCCGCGTTTATTGTTTAAAACTTTCTTATGCATGCAATAGGGAATTAATAATTGCAAATCACTCTCATGACTAAGCCAGCCCCGCTGGTTTGAAGGAAGTTCGACTGGCCCCGTTAGTCGAATGAATAAATAAATAAATAATTAAAAAAGTATGGGAAAAAAAAACGCCATCACCATACAATAGAATAAAAGGAGCCGCTAAGGCTCGGGTCGGAGTGTCCCACACTCAAGAGCATCCCCTGCTCGGCTCTACTCACCCACAAACACAAAGTAAGTACGGAGGAGTACTAATAGGCTAGCTAGCAATAAATATGTCGACCCAGGTATGGTGAGTAAAACCATACGAAATCTGAAAATCAGTAAGACATCCCCGATGTCTCACAAGGAAATAAAAGAATAAGAATTCTCATGACGTGACCCCGCACGTCAAAATATTTTCAAACTCAACTCAGAATACGGAAGTAAGGTAAGTCCCAAACATTCCAAAGAATTATCCCATTTCCGAGTATCCCTCGGAAAACTCGAATCGGCTAATAGTAAAGCTCTCATTTACGGACATAATCTCGGAAAACAAATCATTGAAGCTTATTTCAATTAATGAATTTAAATGAAACATAACAGCCTTTAATCCGAAATTCGAACCATAAAGCACTTCCATAAATGAAATCGAATAATAAGCTCTTTAAAAAACGATAATTAAATATGTTCGTAATTTAGAAAAATTTAATTGCATGCATTAATTAAAATCAAATGTCCACTCACAGTATACAGCTAAGCTTGCCGTCGATCCGAACCCTCCTCTAAGAATCCTCCTCACGTCCTGTACAATGTAACGTTCGTAAACCGATAATTACAGGACGGAAAAAATTAAATTCACCAAAAACACAACCATATCCCAATTTGTTCTTAAATATTTAAAAATCTCCAAATTCACTTTTCTAACTTCGTTTCTTTACTTTGAGCTTCCGATTAAGGAATTCCGATAAACGGATTATCCGTAAATTAATTAACGAATTTCACACCATAACGAAAACCATATCTACACTTCTCGAAATTAACTCGAGGTTACCAATATGGAAACTACATTGTGCCAATGATTAAATAGCTAAATTACGGTAGTTGGAAACCTGCCCTACACTACCTCACGCGCCGCCCACAGTGGCGGCGAGTGGCGGTTACTCACCGGAATCAACCTCCTCCTATGGCCACCAAATTTCATGTACAACATCAATTCTACCCACTGGTCATTTCATTCAACTACAACACATCCAAATAACAATTAAAAACAGCCGAAATCAATTGATGAACACAAACCCAGAAATTTCAAGAACCCTAGAAATTCAATTCCATAATTCGACTTCTATACAACAAATCGTGCTACAAGGCCAGAGGGGAAATGATCAGTGATGAAAACCGAACCTTCGACGCCAGTTTGGTGGCCGGAGACGGAGGAATTCGGAGGAGGAAGAATTGGGCCGAAAGGGGGAGGAAGAATCGGGGGAGAAGAGAGAGAAAGAGCCGGGTAAGTTTCCAAATTTGGAAACTTACCACAGTAACTTAACTATTTAAAGAAACTTACTATAAATAGTAACCATGAATAGTAATTTGGTTTTTCGCTTATAACTTTCGCATACGAGCTCCGATTTTTACGAACCACATATGCACGTTCTCGGTTTAACGTCCTCTACGGTTTTCATGAAGAACATTTCCTCAAATTATGACCCGAACAAAAAGTCAACTTTTAGGGCCATTAAAATCGTATAACGGAGTAAAAATTAAAAGTAACTGACATTTACCGTCAAATTAATTAGTAAATTGATAATTCTAGGTTCGGGACGTAACAATTGTTAACAACGATTTGGATCCTGTAAAGTTAGTAATTGGGAATTTATGTGAATTTCATAAAATCTACACTATCTAAACAATTTAGCGGTGTAGATTAATCCACGTTTATTAAAGAAGATAATCATATTTAAAAGAGAAATTAAAAATTAAAACTTCATGGCATTACTCACACTAGTGTTGCGTATTTTTCCATTTCCACTTCATATGAACAGCTTTGTCTTGTGATCGTATGCATTCGATCATATGAACCAGCTAAGTCTTTCTTCTTCAGTTCCTCACATATGATAGAACCTATCTTTGATTTGTGGTAACCAAATCCTTAGTCTTTGTGAAAAATTCTTATCCACCAAATTTGAAATAATGAGTAACCTAGATCTGATGATATGCAGTAATCAAGTGAAGTTTTAACCCATGAATCTCAAATCCTAAATTTTTAAATGAGTTAAATATTGTTTACTCCCTATACTTATAGGGTTTCATCGTTTCAGTATCTGACCCTCAAATTTCACCTAAAAAGTCTCTGAACTCTCAATTTCTTCCCAATCGGCCCTTGTAGTCAAGCTCTGTCCAAATTATTCGTTAAATTGCTGACGTGACATTTTTTACACTCTGAAATGTCTATTATCCCCTTACCTTATTTTTTTGTAAATTAATTTATTTTCTTTTTTCTCTTTCACTTGTTTTTTAACCTCTTCCCACCTCTTCTTCTTCTAGCTCTCTCTCCAAGATCCAAGATCAAAAATAGTTTGCGCCAACCAACCAAAACGACCAACCTCCCACATCTTCTTCCTCAAGATCGATTCATTATCATCACATGAACCAATCTCTCTCACCACCTTAACCCGAAGAGAGAGAGAGAGAGAGATGCAGACCCGGTTCTCTGCCTTGACTTGAACCCTAAAGTCCACGACCCGATCCTTCTCCTCCTCCACGCCATCAACCTCCTCCTTCCAATTGCCACCAACCCTGGCAGGCCTCCGGGCTCGCCTAGCAGCCGAGTCTCCCACTCCCACAAAATTCGTCAAAGGTGAAGGTCCGTACTCCGTGGAGGTCAGCACGAAGAAGAAGCAGCTGCCGAAGCCGAAATGGATGAAGGAGTCGATCCCTGGAGGAGAGAAGTACACGGAGGTTAAGAAGAAGCTTAGGGAATTGAAGCTCCACACGGTCTGCAAGGAGAGGTCAGGTGTCCCAATCTCGACTTCGGCAGCGAAACTGGCCCCGCCACGATCATGATTCTCGAGGACTCGTGTAAATGCGGTTGCAGGTGAGGTGTTCGACGAAATGTGTGTAAGAGAAGAGGCTTTCATGTTTTGTGGTTGAAATGTTGATTAGTTTGCTTGCATGAATTGAGACTTAATCGATAATAGGATTTATTCTTAGGTAGTTAATTCTAGACTTATCCGGTTAGAATTGATAACCTTAAAGGAGTTTAAGCCTTTGTAGTCTTATCCGGATGCAAAGAGGATAATTAGGAAATTAGAATAGCATTACTTGTATTTAAACTTCAAATCTTGTAAGAGAGGTTAGTGATAGACAATCCAACACCCAACTTTATCCATTATATTATTAGTTTAGTTTACAGTAGTTTAGTTTTCATTTGAACATTTATTTTAATTTGGTTCACCAGTCTATCCAACAAACAATTTCACTACCACTACAATACACATACTCACCATGAGCCTAGATTTCCTTTTGAATTTAGGTTTGTGATTATACATTTGCATATTCTAGCTCTCCTTAGGTTAACACTCTAGTTAGTGAAAGGAATCCAATCCTTATGAGTTCGACAACATTTCTTAAATCCCTATACTATTACTTGTACCCCTTATACTTGAGGGTGGCTGTTTGGCTAACAAGACCCCAAGTCTCGGCTTGAATAACTGAATCAGCACCAATGTTCACCATAAATCCACTTATCCATTCACCAATAGCATCTCTGATCACTCCTCTTAAACCAATCATACCATTAGAAGACCTGGATCTATCCACATTTAGCTTAAAGAAGCCTAAGCCAGGTTTACACCATGAGATCATCTCTGTCTCTTTAGTTTTTTGAGTTGCAGTTTTACAATTTGCATTCTTCCATTCTATTGCATAACTTAGAACAACATCGATCAGGAATATTGAAAGGGACATGAAAAGATGGTTCAAAGATTCTTTAATATGAAGAACACATTCCATTGAATATTACTAAAAAAACACCTTTTTTGCATCAAATTGGTCATAATCCAATCTCCCCATCCCAAAGTAAAAGTAATATGCATTGTATTAGGAGTGGGAAGAGTTGACCAAACCTGTTGAGCATCAGGACAATCACGTAAGAGATGAACAATATTCTCAGTATTTCCAGAACATAAGCTAAAAGAAGGGGACTGAGCAATATATTTTTGGGGAAAATCCTCAAATGGTACCTGAACTATGGTTCAATGCACATTTTGATACCTAAACTTTCAAAACTACCCTAATGGTACCTGAACTATTGCTCCGTTTCTCCATATGGTACTTCCGTCAAATGTGCCGTTAACTTTGCCTACGTGGCTCATTCTTATTGGATGACGTTTATCTCCAAAAAAAAAAAATTATAGGCAAAGTTAACTGCACATTTGACGGAAGTACCATATGGAGAAACGGAGCAATAATTCAGGTACCATTAGGGTAGTTTTGAAAGTTTAGGTACCAAAATGTGCATTGGACCATAATTCAGATACTATTTGAGGATTTTTCTCTATATTTTTTTAATCTTTGTTCATTCGTGTGCAGATTCCCCTGCACTAAAATCCATAAAAAGATCATGAATTTTGGAGGGATAGCAAGAGACCACATTTCATTCCACCTAAAGTTATGATCATTTTGATCTCTGCGTAATTGATAATAGGCTGACTTTACTGAAAAAAATACCATGAGTAATACCACCCCATATGAGCTTATCATTTGAGGACTCCATAGTCACAGGAATACAAGTGATGATATCAATAATTTGAGACGGTGAACAAGTTTTTGGGCAAATCAATATTCCAATGACCATCCTGCAAAAAATCATTAACTGTAGCAATATCATTACTAAGGTCAGTGTCTGTAACAAAATGTCTAAAAACCCCAGCTATCGACCAATTGTCCCAGAAGTTGATTTGAGTTCCACTCCCCACTCTCCAGCGGAGACCAAGCTTCAATAAATTAGCACCAAAGACTACACTAGACCAAGTACTAGAGCAATTTTGAGACTTTTTATATGTAGGAGACAACAGCCGAAGCATTACGCAAGTACTTGTCCTTGTAAATTCTGCACCATGGTCCTTGTAATTTAGATTATAGGTTGTATTAGAAGATTTAAGTTATAATTTTTAATTCATCGAAGAAAACAAATATTAAAAATTAGCAGGATAAAATATGCAAGAGAGCACCTGGCGGGGAATCGAACCCTATTCGGAACAAAAAATATCGTACACCTTTGCCATCTGCGCTGTACCGTCCGGACGTAAGGTGCTGATTTGTCTTATATTTGTTAATTCTCTCAAGACCGCTTCCTCTTGGTTTCAACTCGTTGGAATGGACTTGCTGCTCAATACACTTTTGGGGCTTCCAATGGGGAGCTCTGAAGTTTGATCCTCAATTTCGGTTTAAATTGTCTCTACTTGCTTCAGTTGTAGACATATCCACTTCTAAAATTCACATACAGACACAACCCTTCACTTACTTCTGAGCAAACTGCTTTGAATCTCATGTGCCTTGTCGGCGTTATTCCTAATTGAAACCTCTGGCGTTTTGTGTCAGCAATTTGCGGTGGTCGGCAGAGCCCAGTATAGATCACTTTGAGGTAGAGTTTTCTCTTTGACTTTCTGCTTTATTGTCTATTTCATAAGTTGTCCTTTCAAAAAAAAAAAGCTAGAGAATTTGTTGTTTTGGGTTTTGTGGGTGAGTGAGTTTGGGGATTCTTATTGAGTTTTGAATATGGGGAATCGTGGGAAGTGTAATTTTTTTGTAGTGGGCAGTGCAGGAATTGAATTGGGTTTGGTCCTGAAATGGGTTGCTGCTTTGGTTCTGGAGTTGTTGATTTTTGTGTTTAGTAAGTGAGAGGCAATTTGACGATGAAGGCTGTTTTGAGCAGCTGTTGTGTGGTGGAGCAACTCTATTAGTACTTGTTTTGGAAACCCGAATATATGGAATACCAGTTTTCGTCTAGAGAGGGGAAGGATCAGGGGTCGTCGTCTTCTGGAGCTGAGGTGGAGGGTTTGGTGCCACTGGATGGTCAAGTGAGGAACTCGATTTCGGAGGATATGTTTAAGAACATTGCTGAGTTTATGAATTTCGATTCTTATGCTGGATGGTGCAGCAGCCCGGGAACAATGGAGCAGATTGCGGCGGCTTATCCATCGGTGAGTTATGCTTCTTTGGGTGCCTTGAACTTCACACAACAGAACGGTGGAACATTGCCTGTGACTGAAAATCGTGGGACTTTTGATGAGGCGGGGAGTTCTTTTGATTGTGGTGAAAAGATTGTGTTTCAGCAAATGGACACCACCCAATACGGGGCGTCAACTGTTTCCCACGACGCTCATGATGCAGCTGCTAAACCGAAGAATGGTTCTTTTCAACAGAATAGTGTCATGGATGTGGCAGACTGTGTGATCCCCAGGCCATATGGATGGACACTTAATGAGAAGATGCTAAAGGCGTTGTCATTTTTCAAGGAGTCTTCTGGTGGGGGAATTTTGGCACAAGTATGGGTTCCCATGAGGCATGGTGATCACTCCTTCTTAAGCACTTGCGAACAGCCCTATTTGCTTGACCATGTTCTTGCAGGGTATCGGGAAGTGTCAAGGATGTTTACATTCGCTGCAGAAGAAAAGCAGGGTACTAGCCTGGGGCTTCCTGGCCGTGTATTTGTCTCCAAAGTTCCAGAGTGGACATCAAATGTTAGCTATTACAACAAGGACGAGTACCTGAGGGTGGAACATGCAGCTAATCATCAGGTCCGTGGATCACTTGCTTTGCCGGTTTTTGATCTTAACTCTGAAATGTCATGTTGTGGTGTGTTCGAACTTGTCAGTACAAAAGATAAACTCAACTTTGATGCAGAGATGGAGATAGTTTGTGAGGCCCTCCAGGCTGTGAAGTTGAGGACCACTACGCCTCCCCGACTTCATCCCCAGTGCCTTTCAAAGAACCAAAGGGGTGCTTTAACTGAAATTACTGATGTCTTACGAGCTGTGTGTCATGCGCATACATTGCCGTTGGCTCTCACCTGGATTCCTTGTTGCTACTCTGAGGGTGATGCAGAGGAAATTAGAAGAGTACGTGTTCGAGGGGGTATTACAAAATCAAATGAAAAATGCATACTATGCATTGAGGAAACAGCTTGTTATGTAAATGATAGAGCAATGCAAGGCTTTGTGCATGCATGTGCAGAACATCATCTTGAGGAAGGAAATGGTATTGCTGGGAAAGCACTTCAATCAAATCATCCCTTCTTCATTCATGATGTGAAGGTGTATGACATATATGACTATCCACTAGTTCATCATGCGCGCAGGTATGGTTTGAACGCTGCTGTTGCAATCAGACTAAGGAGCACCTACACTGGTGATGATGACTATATCTTAGAGTTTTTTCTGCCTGTCAATCTGAAGGGCAGTTCTGAACAGCAACTTTTGTTAAACAACCTCTCGGGTACCATGCAGAGAATATGTAAGAGTTTAAGGACAGTGTCAGATGCAGAATTAGCTGGGGTAGAAGGCTCCAACACTGGGTTTCAAAGGGAGGCAGTCTCAAATGCCCCACCAATCCCCAGGAGAGATTCTCAGACAGCGTCATCAGATAGTGAAATGAAGTTAACTGAGAAGATGACCTCAAATGTTTTTAATAGAAGAGATGGTGGAGTCGAAATAGATTTTCCTTCTGAACAGGCACCACTTGGATCAAGAAGGCAGGTGGAGAAAAAGCGGAGTACAGCAGAGAAAAATGTGAGCTTGAGTGTTCTACAGCAATACTTCTCTGGGAGTCTCAAGGATGCTGCAAAAAGCATTGGAGTCTGCCCCACTACACTAAAAAGGATCTGCAGACAACACGGGATCTCAAGATGGCCATCTCGTAAAATAAATAAGGTGAATCGTTCCTTGAAGAAAATACAAACTGTACTTGATTCTGTTCAGGGGGTGGAAGGAGGATTGAAGTATGACCCAACCACTGGAGGGTTTGTGGCAACAGGGTCTACCATCCAAGAGTTTGATGCACAGAAAAATCTTTTCTTCTCTGAGAAGAACTTTCCTGCTCAGAATATTGTTCCAGTTCCCCAATATCCAGTTTCAGTACCTTCAATGTTTTGTAATGATGGTGAGAGTTCGGAAATTATGTTGGACGAGGATGGCTGTTGTATGAATGGACGTATGTTGGTTCCAACTGCTCATCAGGCTAAGGAAGAGGTAAGTAAACAACACATCCCTGTGGTTGATTGTAGTATGGATTCCAAGCCGATTGCAATTGATTTTGGATCATGCCAGCCGACTGACCATGACATCCTGCCTCATACTTGTCCGGAAAGTGCTTTTGGGGTCTCATATTTGGTAAAAGAAGTCAATAAATGGGATCAAAGTAAGGGGAATCCAAAATTAGAGAGCTCTGACTGCCATGTTGTGTCTCAGAGCTCTTCTTCAAGCATGACGCACTCATCAAATAGTTCTGGTTCAATGATGCATTCGTCGAGCTCTCAGAGCTTTGAGGAGCGAAAGTACCCTAAAGTCAAAGCAAGAAATGATGAGAATGGATCGAAAATCATTGTGAAAGCTACTTATAAAGAAGATACAATTAGGTTCAAGTTTGAGCCTTCGGGTGGATGTCTTAAACTGTATGAAGAAGTTGCAAAGAGGTTGAAGTTGCAAGATGGAACTTTCCAGCTCAAGTATCTAGATGATGAACAAGAATGGGTGATGTTAGTAAGTGATGCAGATTTGCAGGAGTGCCTTGAGATATTGGATGACATTGGGACACGTTGTGTTAAGTTTATGGTTCGTGATATACCTTTTGATCTAAGCAGTTCCGGCAGTAGTAATTGTTTTCTGGCCGGGGAATCTTAGTATTTTGGAAGATGCTCAACTTTGGAGTACATTTGATATTTTCCTTTTGTAGTATATAGCTGTAGGCTTCTTTCAAAAAAAAAAAAAAAGGCCTTATGATTAGTGCTTATAGATAAAGGCATGAATGTCGATTAGGCATACAAGGCTTATTAGTGATCGATGTCCAGGAAAAAGGGCATTATAATTAGGGAGGTTCTGTGCTGTCGGAGGTTGCACCCCTCCTAAACTGGCTCCGAATCTCGTCTATATAAGATTTGTGTAACAATCAGTCAGTGTATGAAGTGGCTAAAGTTTAAATGAAAAGGTGTGTGATAGATGAAGTTGGGAAATTATGATTGGGGTAGACGAGGCCTTGCCTTTGTGTGTGTTTTTTTATTTGTTTCAAACAAATTATTTGTATTATCATTGCTCTTTTTTCTTCTGCATGGGATGTCAATTTTAGCTTCACATAAAATGTGGAAGAGCTCAAGAAGTGGCATTTATATTCTGACTCTGCATTTTAACTCCATTTTGGATATGCAGTATATTCTAAAGATACTAAATGTGCCCGTCAGTATCCATTTCTTTTGCAGGTTTGACTCCAGCATGTTTAGAGATCTCGGAAACTGGAAATAGACCCAGCGGGAGTTCTAATATACTCTATACTTATGTAAATATATCAAATTGTCACTATTGCTACTAATTTCAAGTCATTTTCACCGTAAACACCCTTTTGCATGGATAAACAAAATTATTAAGGTCTTTGAAGCTGTAAAACAGCAGTTATAACTTGTTTTCTTAAATATGTTATTTACTTGTAATAAAAGATTCAAATTCAGGTTTCTGATACTATAAACTGCACTATTCCATTATGAAAACCTCCATGGCGGAGTTATGAAATTTCGAAGTTTTTGTGAATCCACATTAAGCTGCTAGCTTTACTATCTCCCATTAGATACCTCCCTTGACCTTTAGTTGATTCTTGTTACCTAGTGAAACCATCCTCACTATTAATTTTTACATCAAGAGTTTTCTTGGGTAGCCTTTTCTTCGAACTTTACTGAGGGTTTAAAAATCAAAATGGAAGATGAACAGGAGTGGCTTTTGTAGAATGAGGTCCAAAAGGTTGAATGGTTATCCAACATTTTAGGGATATAAAAAGTCATTTACTATATTAGTATGGAAGTTTGTGGCAATGATATTTAAATTCGTGTTCCAGTTTCAGAAAAATGATGGAATGATAGGATTCAATTAAATTATATGAGTATCCACTTAAAACTTGTTTGCCCACTCAGTCGATGTTTTAGTTCTCATAATTTTCGTATTTATTTGTTTCTTCTGCAGTTAATGACCTCATGCTTTGGAGTTTGGATGCATATGATATACCATATCATTAAAGTAAGTCCAGGTTTCTCAGATACCTTGCCTGGAACTTTGACCCAAAAGTGTCTAGAATATTCGAGCTTGTTTCGTTGATGTAGGAACTTTGACGAGAAAGAGTCCATGCTTCAAGTGCTATTGGGAGCAACCAGTAAAGGTATTATTGTCATCTTTATATTCCCCCATCTGCTTCCATGAGATAGCAGAAAATCTCATACATCTAAGATTTGTATAACATCTGACATTCTATGAAGCTCCTGTTCAGATGTTTTCCTTTATTTGTATTAATGAATGAAATTGTGCAAATTACGATTAGCTATGGCGTATGGGAATCCTTGCCTTTTACTTCTCTATTTCAAGTAAATTCTTTTATCATCATTATCCTATTTCTTGTGCATTGAATGTCGATTTTAGCTCAAAAAGTGGCAGGTATATGAATATATAAGATACCAGTCAATTTCATGGGATGCCTGATGCGTCCTAATGAGTTATGAATTCAATTTCAATTCGAAATAAGAGCTCAAGAAATGAATAGTCTGAAATGAAAACAGCAGGTTTTGGCAATGATGTTTGAATATTTTATCACTGCAGCACATTAACTAGTGAATGCTTGTTCACTGGTTGATTTTAAGTGACGAACTACTTCGCCTAGCACTATTCTAATTCTTATTCTGGTTTTCTTGATTTGAATATCATGTATGTTTTTCTCTTCTTGGAAGGTATTGATTCACTATTCCTGGAGATGAGTGAAGATCTTCTTTTGTTTTCCAGCTTTGAGACACCAGTTGGATATGAAAAGTTGTTACCTCATATTTGTGATGACAACAACGGAAATTCTTTATGTTCTTATCAGAAAAACCCAGGTGCAAAGTTTGGATTCATGCTTCAAATTCAGCACAAAATGAATTATTTATTTCCATCATATTAGTATCCTCCTCTTTAAACTTGTTTACCCCAACTTGTTTACCCACTATATAGAGCTTTAATTCACATCCTTTTCTTACGTAACTGTTTCTTCTGCAGTTTAATGGCTTCATAGATTTGGATGCATATGATATACCATATCATTAAAAGTTAAAGGAGATTGATGATCCTACATATCTGTGGTGATTATTCTTGTCTTCATCAAGCACTGAGACTTTGAGAGGGTTGAAAGTTAAACTTATATTTCTATACTCCTTTTTTCAGTCTTTCACTGATATTGGACTTGCATGTGCAGATGTAACAGAAAACTGGGAACCGACCTGGACAAGAAGAAGCTGATTTCAGGCAGGCTAAAGTATTTGTACGGTCCCCTAGACAACTGGTTCCTCAAAACGGCAAGTTCTACCTATCTCATTGTTTCTTGCTTAAAGAGTTGATATCATGGACCTGGCCGTCAATAGAATGCTAAGAGTTTCATGTTTATTGAGTCATCAATTTCTTTCTGCCTATGTCGGTGCCATTGATCATCTGATATGTATATGGAAATAGCTCAACACCAGGACACTTGGAAAATATGACTGCTTATGTAGTTGTTGGAGCACTTCAACTTTGTTAAGGCCATGTGAATAAACTATTGGCCTTCTGGAGCTCTACTAAGTTTTGCATGATCTTCAGAAATCTACCAACATGGAGAGGGATTGTTATCGATTCCGAGATGGAAATCAATCCTCCCATTTGTTGGCATGTCTCTTTCAGTCAATGCATAAGGTGGGTGTTCCAGGTGCAAAAGCTGGTGTCCCAACTCCCAAGTGTTTGGTCAGGTGATTTCAAGTTGGATGCTTTAAGAGCTCCTGTGACATTGTACAATATTTTCGAGAGAAATTCAGTAGCATAAAAATTTTGTTTTATGGTAATTAGTTTGTCAGAAGATTTGATAATACCCAACAATTTTCATTGCCTGCTGCTGTAATGAGCTCGGATATTCCTATGCAGTTTTTGGTCGTAGTGCTTAACAAAATTTCCAAGGTTGTATTCAATTCTATTCGATTGATCTGTGTTTGTTTCCTTGCACGACTTGGTAATTGATAGAAAAATTATCCGGGCAACGTGAAATTTGTATTGTTTTCGAAAGAAATATTAGGAAAAATGGGAAGAGAAACTAACTCCTGAAACTTGTAGCACTAAACGAAACCGGAAAGCTGATCACAATCTTTAGTTTCCAAGCTCTTCAAAGGAAGAGAAAACAAAGTCCTAAATAGGACAAATTGTTACAGCCTGAAAAAAATTAGTTACTGGCACATGGCAGATATAACAGAAGGCTGAGCTGGAAATGAGAACTGATTCTGCTATTTGACATACAGCATTTGAAGGCTTGGAGAGTAATGTTATCCATAGATCTTTAGTAAAGATATCTGCTACCCTTGGTCAAACAGATCTTCACTCGTTCTCTCTGACAAGATGAAAATCCAAATGCAAATGTTCTGGAATAGAAAACTCTCAAGGCCAAACCTGAGAGATTGTCACAAGATAGCAAGGGCAGAAAAAATGCAAATCACACAATACACGCCTTCTGTAGTATTAACTAGCTAGAGCTCTATATTCAGCCTCGTTAGAGCTACAAGAAACACTACCCTTTTTCTTGTGGTTCAAATCTTGAGCTTACAGATCCAAGATATGTCTGCTGTAGTATTATATAATGGTTCTTGAGCTTACAGACATGATGAGGATACTCGAGACTTTCAAAACTCTATGGCTAGCTGATGTCTTGCTGTAAAAATGCAAAACATATAACTGCCTTAATTTCCATCCATGACTTGCGGCTAAAGCAAGCAGAATCCTGACTGTGCTATGCCTCAGTATAGGACTAGAAGTACAACCATCACCATTTTTCTTCAAGTTATAAACCCACTTGCAATCCAACTGTGTTTCGATCTTTGTTTGGAAACCAGAATCCAAGTATCTTGACTTTGAACTGCTTCACAGGGTTCCTGGATGGACAGATATTGCACAAGACAACCCAGAAAAGAAGGCAATTCATCAACCAAACCAAGCTGAAGCACAGGAGAATGATAGCAATATTCATTGAAACTCTTCTTCTGAATAATCCTGTAATAGTAGGATGTGAGTAAATATGATGACATGACTCCCACACCCATTGGCACTGTCCAGAGGACTCGTGCTGCTGTTTAGGATTTTTTGTCCGCTCAAGATATTACGGGAATCAGGATCAAATGTGATGGTGCTAGGGATCACACAGCTGGAAATGGGGTTGTGGATCGTGATTCTAGTAGTGGTGGCTGGTAATTCGAACATGGTCTCTGCAGTTTCTGCTCTACTAGTGATTACTCTTGAAACACTTGAGGTGCAAGCTTTGGCAAAGCAGCAGTATTCGCAGCAGCTTGCTATCGAGACTGTTTGAAGCAGTTATTCATATCCTGTTTGGAAATGTAGCCTCTTCTTAAGGAGTTTAGGAGGTTTTGGGCTGAGCTAAAGCAATGTAGGTGGAGATTGTTCGTAAAACTGCTGAAAGCTAATGCCGTGGTGGATTCGCTTGCAAGGCAAGCTAATAGTTTAGCGCCCACGCATTTTACTGTTGGTTCTTGTTTTTCAAGTGCCTCTTAGTCCTCTTCCTGCTTTATAGACTGATAATTTTCTGTGAACCCAAGAGTCTGAGGTATTGAAGCTCAACTGTGCAGAAATGCATTGATCGAGTAAATCACTTTGAGCTACAATTATCTGGTACTTACAGATTCATAGACCTCATGTAGGACCACTATTGTTCTAATATGAAAGAGCGGCCTAAAAATTGAACACTTCAGATAACAAGGAACTCGCAACGAAACATAGGTAGCATTCCGAGAAGAGAACGAGTACTAACAATTGACGAGTTAAAACAGGAAAATAGGAGTGAAATAAATGAGGTAACAGCAGTAGCTGGAACAGGCAGCCTATGAAATCACGAGTTTTTCTTCTTTATCGATCTAGGGTTTAGCATAGAAACAACCCAGACGGGTATTTTCTTAGTAATAGTATCGAAAAACAGCTTTACCTATGAAAGCTAAAATTGCAATTGAACATTCCCTCTTTTTCCCAGGATTCCTTAAACCTGCTACAATCTTTAGGAGTCAAAAACCGGGAGTTCAGATCCCCAACTACATGGAAGATATTTACTCTGGAATGGCAACTCGTCAGATTATGATTTTGAACTGTCAATAATTTCACATTGTCCATTTGTCCTACCACAGTAAGACTAAAGTTTCACTAAAACTGAAGGTGGAAATGAAAAAAGGAAAACAAGTTTCTCCCATGTCATGATCAACAGCAAATAGACGTGTATATATTCAAGCTTTGGAAAAGCATCAAGTACTTAAAAACCGTATTCTGTACAATGCACAAATAAATCAGCTTGAATGTGTTCTATTACATCAATAATTCTTCCAGGGCTAGGCAGCATATTAAATGTAATTATGTTTGTAAAGAACAGATCAGTCTAAAAGAAAACTCAACACAAAAGGCAGAAATCACATAATTTATATTTTACAAGTAATTTGCAGTTCTTGTAAAACATAAATACAATGGAAATAATTCGTTGAGATTTCAAACGAACCGTTTACTGCTAGTTAGTCTGAAATGCCAAAAGTTTGACAAACTTTTCAGCTTCAGCAACAGCTGCTTGCGGCTGCACTGGACTGTGGTTTCTCCTTAAATATGTTCTTTTTCAGCCCTTTAGAACCCTCGGCTAACAGACTAGGAGTATCCAGAATCTGCATAAAAGATCGCAATTATCATACTGTAAAATTTTGTTAGCAATATAGAATATAAGGCATACAATCTACGGCTACTTAATCTACTATAATGCTTTCAGCAAGTTATAACAATGTTGGCTTTGCATTGATATTTCTTCTGTGCAAACAGGTATACCTTATTATTTTATTTTTCATGTCACAATACTTGCCTTCAGTACCCCGAGTTACATACAGATTAGTGCAGACACGCAGCAAATGAGATTTGTAATAGTTACGAGGTTTCCATACCTTTAAAACAAGCTCTTCAAAGCACTGCTGGACATTAACTCGAGTTTTAGCACTGCATTCAATAAAGAGACATCCAGATTCCCTAGCAAAATTTATTCCCTCTTTTTTGGTTACGACCCTGTCACTCTCCTGAAAATAAGGATGACCTAAATGAGTATGAAAAGCAAAAGGATAGATAGTGCCATCTAGAAGTTGGTGCTTAACAAAAATAATAACCTCGTAAAATTCGAACTCCCATCTTAAATGTTCAGCAGACATGCATGCCAACTAGCTACTGAGTGGAGGGATAAAAGTACAGAATATAAAGATTGGAAGCAAAAAAAAAAAACAAAATTCACATTGTCATATCAAAATAGATCCTTGCCAAATTAAGAGGGTAGAACCTCTAAAACTCTCTAGAACCTCTAAAACTCTCCTCTAGTTTATCATTTGTTGTCCAGATTTGCAGAAATATAGAGCAAGTGCTACAAGTGTTCCAACTCCCTGGTCACTAGGCAACCAACGAATTCCGACCATTGGATTAGATCCAATGACTGCAACCTCCAAGCCTAAGGTTAAAAATAATATTGCCCTAATAACTTCTGTCCAAAGTGCTCTGTTAGCAGCTATAAGCCTGACCGCACCCACATTCTCTCTCTTTACTCTCTTCTTTTCACTTCTCGTCGAAGAAGTAACAGTTTCTAACTCTTTTCAATTTATTTTAATTTTTTGAAAAACAATTCTATTGATCACAGTGAATGATACAATGAAAGTGGAAAAGTGGTCCACAACAAAAAAAAACAAACAGTAAAAACCAGAACGCTACACCAAATACTATTAGTTAGCTGCAGACAAAACACTAAAGACCAACTACCTCTGCCTCCAGTGAAGGAAAATATCATAAATGCTAGTCTCTGAAATCCAATGGATTTTCGTTGTGTTAGATTTTGGGTTTTAAACGTGTCACTGTTTCTGAATCATCAAAGCAGCTTCAACAAGACAACCGAGCTTCAAAACTGAACATTGCTCCAGAAAGCACAATTTTCCAATCTTCCCATATAATTTCTAACTATATATATTTATCTTAGATAGACTGCGTTGGGATCACTGACAATTACAAGGTCGCCAAGAAAGCAAAAACGATGCAGATAATATCAAAGGGACTACAATATTATTCTTGTTTAGGTTTCAGGCTATTACAGCTGTTGGAGCTGATCCACTGTGGGTGACCAAATTTTCATTGGTCACCTGGTTACCATGAGAAACGAAACACAGGACACTATCAAGACATTTTTTACAACTAGAAAGCTACTACAAATCTGAGATAAATCCCTGTGGTAATCAAGATGGAGAGGAAGCAGGAGGAAGCACATACTAGTGCCTGTTTTGTAACTGGGTCCAAAAGAACCTACATATAAATCATAGCCCCTCCCCAGGCCCAATACAAGATGAAAGTACATTATTAAGAATTTAAAGTGGAATTTTAAAATACCTTATCGACTTTGTTTCCCACAAGCATCTTGATGCAGTCTTGATTTGTTGAATAGAGTTCTATTTCCTTGGCCCATATATCGCAAAGGTTCGTAAATGTTTCTCGCCTTGTAACATCATAAACTGTTGCAGTTTAAAAAACCATAAAAGTAAGATGAAAAACAGAGGAATACTTTACAGAAAGAATCCCTCAATCAGAGGCCTGAGAAGTTCGAACTTTAACATGACGATGTGACACAGTCATTTCTCCATCAGTAAAAAGGATACAGCATGCAAGTTGCACCACAATAAGGTTAGGCATTCCAAAGTGAACAAAATCAAGATAAGTGGCATTAGCTTATCTGCTATTAAGGTACAGTTTATGTTCTATTAACAACCTTTTCATAAGCCATTATCTGCAATTTTGAGTTCAAGGAATAATAAAACAGGTGTAGGTAGCACTTACCCATAATTATCCCTTGCGCCCCTCTGTAATATGAACTCGTCAAGGTTCTAAATCTCTCTTGACCAGCTGAATTAATAAAAAATTAAAGCATGTTAGAAATGGAAGAGTCCAAGCCCTCCTTTTGACAATGAACATGGTCAAGGAGAGCTAACTAATGACAGAACATTATACAAGATGAATAGCATATCTACATGTGGAGCAAGAATCAATGTCAACAAGCATAAAAACTAAAATCCAACAAAGATTTATATGCAAGGAAAACTAAAGGCAAATCTTTAGCATGAATGCAGAAGATTTTATCACTTAAATTCAGCACACACTCAATGCTCGATATCTGTACCATTGATATTAAACTTGAAATTATTGACCAGAAGTAGTCCAAGTCGTATAATCCAACCCCAGCTGGGACGGATTTTAGAAGTTATTGGTACCACAATGGTTGCACCATTGTAAATTAAAATCAATAAATCAAACAGAAACAAACAAAACATTGCCTTCAACCACAGGAAACTTGAATGCACGTAATGAAAACTAGGTTCGTAATAGTAAATCCGAGCAACAGAAGAAATTGATTAAGCTGTTGTTGTGCCTGATCAACTTTTCAAGTGAATGCACACAAGAAAACTACCTTAATTATTACAGCAATATAGTTGTTATGACAGCCTGATCAACTATTTAAGTGAAGTTCTTATTGGCACTTTAATCTCTTGATTTAAAAAAAAAAAAAAAAGCAAAAATCGAGCCCGTAATTCGCAATAAAGGAGAAAAATTAGTGATGATTCACATCTTATGATAACATGTCATGCCTATTTCAATTGTTTTCTTCAGTAAATCTTCCAGCATTGCTGAAAATCTGAAATTCATCCTACAGAAAAACATTCCAAAAGATCTAATGATACAAGAACAAGCACCGCATCTATAAAATCCCACACATTTTTAACACGATCAGTAAATGCCGATTTTACCTGTATCCCAAATTGCAAGCTTGAGCTTCTTGCCGCCGACATTAACATACTTGACCTTAAAATCAACACCTACGCGCAGAGAATCAAAGCGGAAAGCGAAAACATTACACAATTTCAAGAAAGACGAAGGAAATTTGAGAGGCAAAAGGTGAATCGGAGGGAGAGAGAGAGAAAGAAAGGAAATGCGAACCGATGGTAGGAGAGAGGTCTTCGAAGGAGTCGGAAGTGAAGCTGAGGAGAAGACTGCTTTTGCCGACGCCGGAGTCGCCGATCATCAACAGCTTGAACAAGTAATCGAACTCGCCTTGATTCGAAGCCGATGATGATTCCATTTCACTTTTCAATTTCATATGATTCTCAAGGCAATGCCATTTTCCCAAGATCTATCAAAACCAAAACTTGTAACCAAGGACAAAACAGTAATTTGAACTTTCCTCTTCCCCAAGATTTATTCTTTTTTTTTTCCTTTTTTTTTTTTCTTGAAAACATCAATCGGATAAGAGACAAAACCATAATTTGAATTTTTCTTTGTACATATAATGATCTACTTTTGAGGAACACGACAATCATCACTCTTTTTTTTTTATTGAGATCATACTGTTTCTCAAAAACTTTTTATGATTATTTAAATTAAGAAAAGTTAGTTGGATAATTATTTAATCGTCGAGACTTTAAATATTTGTTCGGTGGATTATTAACATTAATAATGTCGGAAACTATGGACTCCAGTTATCAGAGAAACGGAAGGTTCGTGATCATCAGACAATGTGAGAAGATAAGTTTCAAAATTCAAGTAGGGGATTCGGGGCATTTCTCAGTTAGTTGTTTTCATATTTCATATAAAATTATGCATGTTAAGTTACATGGTTTGGTTATGTTAAAATGCAAAGCATACAAACCATTTGATGTGAGATATTATTTATGGCTCTAGCTGCGCTTGCCTGGTTATGAATTGATTTGAGATAAGATCGTGCACTGAGTCTATGGGACTGGTTATCAGGTATTTCTTAGGGCCCGTATTCATATGAATTTCATGCATCGGTTTTCAGGTTGGAAAAATATTTTAAAAGTTTGTCGTTCTTTAAACAATTGGTTTAAATAAGTTTTCTTATTGGGAAGCCCAAAATATTATTTTATTTGTAGGTTCTGAAATCTAGTCAGGATGAAATACCTATTAAGCAGCAAGGACGAAGGCTCACATCCTACAACAGTGTGGATGCATGTACTATGCACTGGTGATAACATAGTAGCGAACAGTAGGGCTGGCATTTTCATCCGAGACAAACCAACTAGTCGAGTTCGAGCAGAGCCAAAGAAGTCGGTAACCGACACTTTCAGTAACTGAACTATTGATACGGTAGTACCAAATAGAGAGAGAGATGACGGTACGGTATTAGTTTTGATTTTGATTTTTAGAAAACCACAATATACCTTACCGAACCGTATATAAAATATATTTTTTTATATCTATTGATCTAAACCGTTGATTATTAATAGGTTTATTGCATATTAAATTATAACCGTTTGATTAAACTTAAACTTTCCAAACCCTAAGGGTACAATTCAGAAACATCATTCAGTCCCTCGAACCGAGTCGTCTGGAATTCTCTCAGACTCAAACCCTCTCCACCTCTCGGCAACTCGATCTCTCCTTCGAAGCCCGAACTATCCAAGAATCAAACCCATAAAGTATTAATATGTTCACTCGAATCGTGTCTACGCCCGATGAGTCTTCCCTTTTTGGTTAATTTTAGTTAGAAGCTCTTGGATACATTCAATTCATGTTCTAAGTTGAGTGATTTCTAATGTTTTGGCTATTTTGCATCTTGATGCTCTTGAGTCTCAACTGGAATCGATCTCTGTTGCAGTGTTGCCATTAATCTCAAGTGAAATTGAATCGGTCTCTTTCAAGTGGAAATTTTATCTGAGTTATGAACCCATTACTTTGTTTTTTTTTTTTTGGAATCGATATTTTTTGTTCTTTTGCAGAAAACGCTTCTAATCATGGAATTGATGCATCAATGAACAATACCACTTCTGTTCAAACTGATGCCTAGCAACCTATAGGTGCTTGTAAGGTATGTAGCTGTCTAATTCCATCTCTAACTAGCTTGTTTTAATTATTCTATGTTTGTCAAGTTAAAATAGATGTTTGACCTTATTCAAACCTAATGGTCGATATTATAACTTATAAGTGATGCAGTCTTCTCTTAAGTGTTATTAGATTTTTGGTTCATTACTGAGCTTCATTGACACCAAATTTGATGTGTTTGACAGCATTGCAGATTGACAGCATTGCAAATTTTTGGTTCAACTGCTACTGTCTATTTGTTGTTTTTTTTTAACTCCCCAGTTTCTTCATATGAACTTTCAGTTTAGTTATTTAGATTATTGTACATTTGTATGAACTTTCAGTTCAGTGATTTTATGAACTATGAATTGGAATTTCTAAATTTGTATGAAGTATGAACAATTAAGTGATGAGATGAAGCAATGAAGTTGATGAATCATGAATGAGAGTTATATACTTATTTTTCTGATTTTTTTCATTTACTTATTGGTCTGGACTTTTTAAAATTACAGATGGGTCACATTGGAATTTTAACTCGATCATAAACTCGGTTGGAGGCCCAACCAACCGATACCAACCAAGTTCTGGACGAACACATTGAATTTAACAATTTAAAGACTTTCACCTCAAAAATATTTATAAATTTCCGCTGTGCATTTACAAAAAAAAAAAACTAAATAAATTGTCTTGCGATTATCTAGAATGTAAATCGAACTTTTCTGCTTATGTTTTAGGGTATTGTGGCACTGTGACGTACACAAACTGGTGAAGTGCAGTTTAGGGCGTTACATGTAAGCTCTAACTTTAGCCAATAGCAAACCATCTCCATCTCACTGATCCAGTACATACCTCAAATTAAATGGAACCAGAGTATACAAGATGTTATAAAACCTCCTTTTGGTATCTTCCTTGTAAGAAATGAGATGGATGATGTTATCATATTGGGACATGGCTTCTAGGGCATAGATTGCCCAAGAATGTCTTAACTCTTTGGGATCTCCTAAATGAATCTTCCTCACAAAGAACCTCTCTTGGCTGCCTCTACATTGTGCATTGTAACTACAGAGTCCAAAAGGATTAACAAGAAGATAGCTTTTGTTAAAGTTGACGGGCACCATTGCTAATTAATAGTAGAGTAGGAACGAAAACAGATCAAAAATGTAGATGGAGTGCAGCGATCAAGAAACGAAGACTGCTCCTGATAGCTTTCCCAACATGACTGAGCAACCAATGTAGGAGAAGAAGGGCTCCGATCTTCGGTTGTAGTTGAATTTCAATTCCTATGGTGTTTCTCTCTCAGAGAATTTAGTGGTTTTTGTTTTAGAGAGTCGGGGTTTGTGAAGTTGGGGCGTTACAGAAAGTTGGACTTCTAATTTTGAAGATCGAGTTTAGAAAAATGTTTCGAAAAAGTTTTTCGAAAAATGTTTTGAAAATGGTTTCGGAAAGCATTTCGAGAAAGTGTTCGAAAAGCCTTTTAGAGAAAGGATTAGCTTTACGATAATGTTCGGATGTTTCAAATTTCGATGTTCGACAATTTACGTGTTTATATATGAGTCGACATGGAAGCGCATTTTGTAGGAAAGACAAGTTTAGCGGAAATTGTTTTTAACTCCAATGTGGTTTTAAAAGTTTGACATTTGAAAACGAAGTCTTATGATGTTTTAAAAAAATTTTAAAAGTTCGTCTAAAGTCTTGATTCTCGTGTTTCATAACACCAAAAACAATTCAGTAATCAGTTTGTTTGACTCTAGAATTGTTTTTCAAACTTTGATTTATTATTGATCGGAACTATTGTTTAGTCTTCCATTGGATTCCTAGATCCAAAAGTCGTTATCTTTTTTTCAAAAGATTGAATTATATTCCGATATAATTTTGTGTTGGACTTATGCTTATGATCTATTGTTTGTTCGAACGATGAGTAATTATTGGATTCACTTTTAGATTTTGTTTGTTTGTCTATTGATTTATTCAATGAAACCGATTTGTTTAAATTGTGCAATGTTGGTATTGTTGTTGGATTTGATACTTGATCCTTCTCTTGAAATCTTATTGAGTTTGGTTCATTTAATTGCTCTCGTAGACTCTGTTGTGTGATATATCTTAGAATATAATCTTTTCAAATCCAACTATTACATGTTCATATGTTAATCTATTGGAATTGAACAAGTATTGTCACCCAAAGATCCTCCACAGTGCATAGACGAAGGCAAAAATGTGGACCCAATATGAAGTAAAGATAAAAGTAACAAGGTATATGAACGACAAGTTTTATGTCTCCATAAGTGTAATTGGTGCTTGAATTGGTTGAAAGTTATATTGTGAATTTTGGTTGGTTGTTTGAGTTGTGATATTCGATTCCTTTGTGGTAATGTTGATTTTGGAATTAAAATGGTTATAGTATGAGACTGTTTATTAAGTCCGATTTTGGTTGGATAAATTGTTGAGATTGAATTCAGTTTGCTAATCATTTGAAGAAGAGGAACCCATAGAGTGAGAGGAGGATTGGGATGACAATAATCCTGTAAAGTTGAGCTCATTAACACCCTGGAAATGTGGGAGAGTGAATCTACCACTAGTGGCCCTTCGGTTAGTTCTTATGGATGGACAAACGCACGACCTTGGGTAAGTGTGTAAGCTTCACCTGAGTCCTCTACCGCTAGTGGCCATTTGGTTAGTTCCTATGCTTAATGTATTTTCATTAAACATCTATTGAAAACTAATTAAGTACTGATATTGGACTGAAAGAGAAAAGTGAAGAGAAGGGAAGATTGGTTTTATATGGGCAAAAACAGCGAGGGATTGTTGCATCATCACAAGAGTCTTGGATTCTAAACAACAGACTCATTCTCTCTCTCTCTCTCTCTGAGTCTGGCAGCCAAAGCCAAAGCTTTCAGTGGTAACTGTCCTTACAAGAGGCTCTACAGAGAGTTGCAGGCAAGCCCTTGGAGGGATTTGATTACGAGTCAATTTTGGGTCAATGCTATGAAATGCTAGTTGGGTATGCCACTATTCCTGCTGGGATTGTCGGGCCTCTCATGCTTGATGGAAGAGAGTTCTCAGGGCCTATGGCCACCACTAAATGTTGCCATATGGAAGAGCTCACTAAGAGAGCAGCTGAGTTCAAGTTTTTCATGGAAGACCCCGACAATTATGAAACCATTTTCCATCTCGAAAAGGCCAAAAAAGGGCCAAAAACACATGAAATTGAGTACCAAGAATCCATTATGTCAGTTAGTGGCATTGAGAATGGCAGGGAAGAGGACCCTACACCTATTCTTGAATGCCAGTTGAGGTTGTCCAGATTTGGCACAAAGGATATCCAACTCGGCCATTGACACAGACAAAGAAGCATGTGACCATCACCCCTTGGAGAAAAATTATGATGACAGTGGAGGATTGAAAACTTTGAATATTCAATTTGAGGTAATTGCTTTTCCATTTGATAATTGTCACTTTTTGAGAGCTGTGTCTACTTTGCTATTGAAGAATACGAAGCATTGCAATTGTCTTTCCAAATCTATAAGTTACCATCTTTCACGGGATGTCTTGGAGCATAATAGTGTATTCAATATAGTTGGCTCTAACCCTGTCACGCCCCGAATTTTAGAATAAAATTCAAAATCCGAAACATGAAAATTATCACAACTCAAAATATTCATCCTGAAAATTTCTTTTCGTAACAACCTCACCACACGAAACCAATCAAACCGAATCTAGTTTCGGTTAATTATTACAACACAAATACGCAATAATTTGTAAAGCTCTAAATGAGCATACACACCTCACAACTCAAAGAAATAAAATGTAACTGCTGTAACACCTAAGCAGCTCAGTCACCTTCCTGGTTATCCTGACCTGCAGGAATATCCGCTACACCATTTGAATAGTGTACCGGGATTGCAACAATACAAAACCCGGTAAGCTTATGAAAGCTCGTATGAGTAAAAGAAAGAACGACTACTTAATTTAATCACATTTATTTCTACCTAAGTCAACATGCAACAATTCTACAACTACAAAAAGACAACAATCACAATAAATCAACTACTCAACACCAACCCTTACTCACGTTTTTAACCACAATACCCCATCATCGTATTTATAAAAATACGGTATTCGATAGACTAGAGCTCTAACTGAATCGTAGCCCGTCACCTGACCTAGGTTATGGCATCCGACATATTTATCTTTATCGTATTTCATCAATATGTATACTTATATACATATTTAGAACGTTCGATAATTGTACATACTCAACCAATCGTATCCCATAATCCACCTTGGATTAGAGCGTCCGATTACCCCATACTGGTCACTACGTTGACCCTAAATCCACAATACGTACAATCGTATGTTTTCACATAATTAAATCAACTCAATCAACATATATGATATTATCATGAATTTAAAGCATTTGAATATAATCCAAATCATCATTCTATCACAATCATATCGTCACTAAAATCACATAAATCAATATATATATTCCACGTAAATATATATATACGTAATCATCCACTCAGGAATGACCACTAATACCATCTATAGTTCACACAAGAAAATCGTGAAATTCATTTGTATAATTAAAATTCATTTTACTTACCTATGGACCGTAGTGATCAAGTCCATGTGATTAAAAACAAATATTTAATCCATAAATATTTTCCACACAATTATCAAAAATAAATAAATTTAAAACGCTCGGTTCGTAATATGAACCACGTGAGTTTTACTCACCTCGAAATTCCCGCTGCGTCTTCAATAAATATAACTCACAATAATCCAAATGCTCGTCAACTCAAGCCGTCAAGTACCTAATCAAGTACAGTCTTTACTTAGCAATGAAGCATGAAATAAACCTAAATGATGATCCAACGGTCGGATTTTAAAATAACGATAATCCAACGGTCGGATTCTAAAATAAAGACAATCCGACGGTCGGATTGAATTTAATTGATGATCCAACGGTTAGATCCTCACGGATTGCCCATGGAAACATCCTATCAAAAATATACAAAAATCCGATGAACGGATCTTCGCTAATTGCCTCTCGAATCACTATTTTATAATTATACGAAGATCCAACGGTCGGATCTTCGCTCGTGACCACACAAGGTCATCGGGACAGTCATATGAACATCATATTAAAATTTGAAGTAAAACCGATGGTCTGATCTTCGTAAATCTCAAACCGAAGGTAAATTGTAAAACCGTAAATAGTAACGTCAAAACAGAAATTGACTATTTATCAACTTTTTCTAACATGACCAAGTTATATCTCAAAACGCTCGTATGGATGCATAGATCATCGTCCAGATAATAAAAACTCAAAATTCGGTCCGACGCACCGCCACACGCGACGGTCAACGCCGGTCAACCACCTCCGATGCAAAAGTCGTCAACTACAAACTTCTTCAAAATGAAATTGTGAACAATTTTAATACCTGACTTTTTCGGAGATGAGGTCTAGATCGTTCTAGATCGGGTTTTGAAGTTGGATTAATCTCGGCCCTCTGATCAGTCTCCAGATCGAATCAGGGACGTCGAAATCTTCAACTCTTGATCTACCACTCTACACTCAAAATCGTGATGCAAGCCATATATGGGGATGATCAGAAGGAAGAGCACGTCACGAAAATGAGGAGGATCGGCCCGTGCACCGCCGGAAAAATGGTTTTCCGGCCGGGTCGGGTTTTAGCTTCGGAAAGTGATTCTGATCCAATCCTAAGGGCGGCGGCTGGGTAAGGCGACGGTGGAGGTCGACCGAGCAGCTCGAGGCGCACGCGTGGAGGGCCGGGTCGGCGACGGCGGAGGCCTGTGGCGGCCTGCAGCGTCGAGTCGGGTCGAAGCCGGGTCGGCCGAGGGTTGCTACAGTCGCACGCGAGAGAGAGAGAGAGAGAGAGAGAGAGAGAGAGAGAGAGAGAGAGAGAGAGAGAGAGAGAGAGAGAGAGAGAGAGAGAAAGGGCTTTTGTGCAAAAACTGAGTTTTTTCGTCCTTAATGACAAACTCGGATTTTTTTTTCACTATTTATAGAAAAAATCCGATTTTCAAATATTCATAACTTATTCATACGAACTCCAAATAATACGTTCCACATATGCACGGACTCGTATCGACGAGCTCTACAACTTCCATGCAGGAAGTTTTCCAAAATTTTGAACGTATAAAAAGTCAATTTTTACGACCCCCTAAATAACGTTCGTTTTTGAAAATAAAATCATTCGGAACCAATTTCCTCAACCCACGACAATCCAAATAATCCCAAATATCACAACTCAATTAATATAACAATTAATGAATTACATAAATTTATTATATGAAAATCTGGGTCTTCACAAACCCTTTCTTTAATTTGGAGTGCGGACGGACAAATTCAGTTTACTGGCAGATGAGTTTGCCTCTTGCAACTTGGCTTGAGAAAATTCAAAGGAAGACATGTTTTTTAATGGAAATGGGAGGGGCTCAAAGCCAATATGGTTGTTGAAACTTCAGTAGTTGAGTTTTAGGACAAGAAGTTAAACATGCATTTCTTTATAAAGTGTAAAGAGCTAAATAAGTACTGTATTAGAGATGTAGTTTTCAATCCAGAAATTTTAATTTCATTTGTGACTTTGAAATTGCTAGCGTTTAACAATTGTACAAGTGGGAACATGTCTATAGATAATGAAGGGGTCCAGGCATTTGATGATGGTACCATTGGTCATGGTCATCAAGTGGAGAATTGGCTTTCCTTGTCTCTGAGACCAACAAGTTCTCTGATTAGTCCTCTTAAACCCTCTATTGTAATGGTAGTTGGTGGAACTAGCACTAATTATGATCAAGAAGAGGTGCCATTGGGTTTCTTGCCTTTGGAACGAATAAGTCTTCAAGAGAATGATCCAACTGGATTCTCAATTGTCATGGAAGTTAGTGATACTAGTAGTAGTTATATTCAAATGGGTGTCCTTCAACCTATTATTAAAGGTGCCCAATATGTAGAAATTAGTGCTAGTGATCTCATCAAATGGGACAAGGCCAAAATGGGGTACTACGTTGGCATTGATATGGCTAAAGGATTATCCCTTGGAAATAGTGTGTACTGGATACAATTCGATGAAGAATGGATCGTCCTCTTTCATGTCTTCAAATCATTGGAAGAAGAATACAGTATGAAGTTAATTTTTGTGAAGAACTCTTATGAATTTATGCACAAATATATTTTGGAGAAGTTCAAATTATATTGACTACTGCAATATCTATTACTTCCAGCGGCAAAACATTCTTTGAGATACTCTTCTGCTCCAATTATTTTAATGTCTATTAGTGATAATCATTCAGTTATGCACATAATTTTTGAAGATTGGTTGTTGTTGATTCATGAACATGAGCGAGGTTTTGCAAAGAGTACTGTACTTCCCAGCTCACCATCCTTAACACGGGTGGCACGATGGTTTTCTTTGAAGTATATCTTAAATCTATTGCTAGCTATGATATTTGGAGTTACCTCGGCTGTCTTTGATAGTGTTATCCTTTCCACTAAGTTGGTGACTTTGAACTACAAGAAAGATGCACAGAATGCCATTTTCCATGTGGCAATTCTCTATGTTGTTTTTGTGTTGTTTTTGTGTTGTTTTTGCATATGCTACTCATAGAGATGTGTATGCCACCTCTAACAGTGGAGTTTCCTTGACATTACCTAACAAAGCAAGAGATAGCCAAATTTTGGATTTGGCTTCCTACAACACTGTTAGGTTTGCAGACAAAGGTGATTTTACTGGAAACCACTTATACATGGGCATATTTCCAAGTTGCTTTTGATTATGATCTTACGTCTGTCTTGTGAAACATCAATGAAGATTTTCACATGGTCTACTCTACATTATGGTGTCTTCTGCTGTTCCACTTTGATATTCCTAGTGTTATAGTTTGGTCAAGATATTGGCAACTGGATTATATTTCGGAATGGGATCTTATGATTATGAAAAATAAGACCACACAATCTGTTCTTGCCATGATCTGGAAGGGTGCAACAAAGCATTCTAAAGCCAACAAGCTCCTGTTCTTCTACTTTGACTTGGTCAAATCAATTCCAATAGAGCCACTGGATTCCAGTAGTTTGAAACCATTGAATAACCGTTATGATGCATAGATTTCAGTTTTTAGGTCCAAGTCACAGCAGAAATTGGGAGATACCAAAGTATTCATGATTGGATCTGGTACACTCGGATGTGAGTTGTTGAAAAATGTCACCCTGATAAGAGTTTCATGTGGCAACCAGGGGAATCTCACAATCATTGATAATGATGTATTTGAGAAGAGCAATGTTAGTAGGCAGATCCTCTTCCATTGGAACATTGGGTAGGCAAGGTCTACAGTTGTTGCTTCTACTACTGCATCAATAAATCTCTATCTCAACATTGTAGCATTGCAGAATAGAGTTGGCCCTGAAATTGAGAATGTGTTTGATGACACCAATTGGGAGAGTTTAAGTGTTGTTACTAATGCAGTACACACAGCCAGGCTCTATGTTGATCAGTAGTGCTTATATTTCCAGAAGGCACTTCTTGAGTCGAGTACTCGTGGTGCAAAATGCAACACTCAGATGCCTATTCCTCATATAACAGAAAACTATGGTGCCTCTAGAGATGTTCCATAGAAACAAGCAACCATGTGTACTGTGCACTCAATTCCACATATCATGGACCACTGTTTGACATGGACTCCATCTGCGATTGAGTCAAATCTGAAGTGAATGCATTTTTCTCTAAGCCAATTGAATATACCGCTACTCTGGGTAATGATGGGATTACAGAGACCAAGGACACCTTTGGAGCGTGTTCTTGAGAGCCCTGCTAGAGAAAGATGTGAAACATTCCAAATTTGTTTAGCCTGGGCAAGTGAAAAACCTGTAAATGTCTCATGGGCCCATTTCTTGATTCTTACTTGCTTAAGGCCTCAGGATATGCCTTCTTTTAAGGGGGGAAGAATGTTAGGACACTCTTACATATTGTCTTGGCCTAATGTATTGAGCTATCTAAATGGGCTGCATTTCCATCTTAGGCTCTACACAGGGTCATGTCATACTGTAAATGGGTGTCTAGGGTTGTTAGTAGATTGAGCTATATAAGCAACCTGCCTCGATTGTAAACGACATTGATGAATATGAATATTGTTTAGTTTATTTCCTTTCATTTTCGGCATTTTACTTCTTCTACTTCCTTTTTATGGATTATGATCCCAATAGTAGACCAATTTTTTGTTCTTCCATTGAACAATGCAGGACAATCCTTGGAGCTTCCAACTCCCAATTAGATAGGTAAAGTTGGGATTCATAGTAAACCACATTATCAATAATTATATTGAAAGCTTTTGTTTTTATATCTATTTTTTCTTAATTTCAATGTGAGTTTATGTCCCGAATATAAAAAACATTTATGAATGCCCAATATATTTGGAGGTAGGGATGTCACTAAGGAAATGTGGATTTTCTTAAATCTAATATGTTGATCACAAGTTGTTCTTGGACAAGGTAGATAGAATTTGGTTGTGATTCTACTTAAAGAAGTGATTTGTACATATGGTTCAATGGTTCTAATTTTACTAGGAACTAATTCATTTGGGGCTTGTTGCTATTATTAGTATTATGTTGTGGGGAAATGGGGAATGGGTAAGTTATTAGGAAGAGAAATGGGCCGGGGGGGGGGGGATAGCTATTTGTAATTCATATCGTTATTTATATAGATTGTATATGTATCATACTAATGGTTCTATCTCTTCTTTGAGCTCGGATTTTAGGTTTAGAAGGATTTGACTGATCGGTAGTTGTAGTGCTTTTGTCCTTATCTTTTCAAATTGAAGATATTGAGCTTGTCCAATGTAGACTCATGCTCGTATGCTTGCCGTTTCTTTCTTCTTTGCTTGTGTTTTGGCTGGTGTATCTAGGAGTTCTTAGTAGATTGCTTGTATTTCTTTTAATTCAACAATTTTTTTTTAATTTTTTTTAAAGCAATAAATGTTAAACGAATTTATACAGACCCTATCAGTTTCACAAAGTCTTCTCATGTAGACATATTGTAGAGTTTTGGGATCAGAAGAGCTAGAACATTGACCTTGGATATCTCTGTCTTACAGAGTGTAATCACTGAAAGCTGCTTATAAGGTACAAATGGCTTCTATGTTTAGTCAATTCTAATGTTTTTTTGCTAATTCTCCTTAAGAGGCTTGGTTACCGCTATATACCAATCTTAATGGTTCTCTTGTGTTTGTTGTTTCTTAAACTCTTTTAGGTTTAGAGATCTCTGGTATAGAAATCGGAAGTGCTCCAATTGGATTTTCAGCTGAAGATACACCCATGAAGGAGTTTTTCTTTTTGAAGATCTTATGCTTCTAGCAATGGAAACAACAATGCTCCTCCATCACTAACTGATAAACAAGTACATTGGGAGAAGCCTACAACAAATTGGAGTCAAGTTGGTGACATTGTTCGGAATAGCTTTTGGACCCTTAAGAAGTTCTTTTCAAGATCTCAAAAGTAGTTAACTGATATTCAGAACTCCAAGAAAATTCTAGGCTTTGAAAGGAGCTGGTCACTACTAGCAACAGCCTTTCTTGAAAGTCGGCCGATGCAAACACTTTTTTCTTCTTTGAGATACCATAGTGATCTCCTAGTAATGACTCATCTATAACTTTGGATTGCAACATCGATGGAGAGCAGGAGGGAAGGGGCGGAAAAGAAAACACTTCTTCCCATAGAAACTTCACTGCGAATGGAAATGGGGGTGGATGGCGTCCTCCCCAAGTTCAGGTTACAGCACCCAATTCGCCTAGGGCTCATTCATTTAGAGAGGCTACAAGTTCTCATAAACGAAAAAAAGATTGGGAAGACAATAGATGTGTGCATCAATCTCCCAGGAAATGTGCAAAATGTTGTGGAGAGTCTCTCACAGTCTCATATCATACAGCCAACACATGCACATGAGTTTAACAGTGATATCCCAGTCCTTATTTATATTTATGGTAGATTGGATCACCAGAAAGCCTATCCTTTGGATGAACCTTATGACACTTTAAGTAAATACCATGGAGATGATTACTCAAGCTTCTAGGATTGGAGTCACGAACCAAAAAGAGTAGAGAAGGAGACAACTAAGTTGCAGTCAGCATTGGATCCAGAACTGGACTGAAGGTTGATTGAGTGGTCACTCAAGCTTGAGAAGTATCAGTTAGAAGAGCAGAGGCTTTGTGAACGAGTTAAGAACTTGTAGAGTTCAATGTCTGGGCATAGAGAGTAGACTACTTTTGTTGTGAGGGAAGCTGAGAGTCGAAGTGTAATAACAAATTCACAGAAACAGCTTAAGGGTCTCACTACTAGGATGGGGGAAATAAAAGAGGAGATTCAAAGTCTAACAAAAGATTTCTCAGAATGGCAAGAGAAGTGTAAAGCATTGGAAGAACATCTTATTGACATCCGAATTTGTCTTGAAGAGAAGGATAAGGAGTGCAAGGATTTGCATGAATGCATTACTAGTTTATCCACAAGTTGAAGGACATTCAACTACAGGTAACCCTTTGCATCACTAGTATTGTATTGTTTAATGTTATAGATTGAGTTCTGGTCCGGGTTTCACAATGGTGTGCTTCCATTATGGTTGATGAAGTTTATGTTTCTTGAAGTTATTTTCATTTATAATATCTCATTCTTTTTCTTATGCCTTAATAACAGATGCTCAAAAAGGAGGATAACATAAGCCAACTTCAGAGTGACCTTCAGGAATCTACAATGGAATTAACTGTTGCGAGAGGTGTTGGTACAAATATCTCCATGACAAAAGTAACGGAAGCACAAGGCTCATCTAGTCGCCAAAGGATAACAAAGGAACTCCCAAACAGGGGCCCAGATACCACCCCCTCGAATCGTCCCACACCGAATGAAATGAAACCATGCTCCATCGAATCCATTATACAAGGATCATCTCCAACACCCACAAGAGCTAATTGTTTACTATCGCTTTCCATTATCTTTATCTTATAATGATACTGACTTAGGCATCGGAGCGTCGAAGGCCGGCACATCTGGTCTTCCCTTTGACCTTTGTTTGTTTTACAGATAAACGAGACCTTTAGCGATAGTGTCAGATAAGACATCTCGTGATTCGGCTAGACTAGACACCCCTCTACACAGTTGAAACAAGAGGGATATTGCCTAAAATCTAAGAGGAGAGAGATCAGATGCAGGAAGAGGTGAAAAAAATATAAAGAGGAGAATATGCTATTGGAGAAGAAGGTAGAGGTCCTTGAAGAGGATGTGCTCTTAAAAGAAGGCCAAATTACAATCCTGAAAGACATGTTAGCAGACAAACTTGTTTAATCTTCTAAGGAGTCCTGCTACTACACGTTGATAGTTAGTCAAACATCAGAATTTTTGCATAACATTTGTAATCATTTGTTCATAGTCCTATACTCTTTGCATTTTGTAATACACGAAAACTTTTGCTTTGATAGTTGGTCAAAGATCAGACTTTTCTAACAGGTGTGAGTAATCAACTGTTCATAGTCCTATATTCTTTGAATTTGTACAGATTTTATGCCTCTCTTTTTGAGATGAGGAACAAACTATTCGTTTGTAATCACCAGCTCTAGTTGGATTTCCTGTATGTAAATGAATATGATAATTTTGACTCTGTGAATTTGCAAAAATATGTTTTTTCTGTTAGGGAGAGGACATTATTTGCAGACTAGTCATCAAAACTAACAGCATGAGGCACAAAAGCACCTTTTGGAACAAATTGTTGTCACACGCGCCCCCCATCTTGTTCAGATGCTCACTAGATTAAATCACCCTCGGTCGTTGAATCTGACACTTACATTGTCTTTATTTTCAGCAGATTGTGCACATGTTGTGTCAATCTTAATGGAATAGGTAGAACATAGCCGAGGTAGAAGTCTGTTATTAATTTCATTAAACTCATTTATATATGAAAATTAGAGTTTATGTTATAAAGACATAAATAATGAGTATTTATTTAGACAATTATGCATAATATTTATAACAAAAACTAATGTTTAGGTACCAGTGTTTCTCAAAAAATAAAAAATAAAAAAGCTGGGGATCGTTAAGTCATTACTTCTAAACAAGGACCCGCTTTGAGAACTCAGTCTCGTTCTCTCTACTCCCTCTCTCTCTCCCTCCCCGGCAGCCAAGGGCTTTGAATGGCGAACAATCCGTCGCAGCTACTTCCCTCAGGTTTTCCTCTACTCTTTTCGTTTTCCACTCTTTCTCTCTCTCTCTCTCTCTCTCTCTCTCTCTCTCACTCTTTCAAAATCACACGGAATAATATCTTATCTTTGTTTGGTACGGCAGAGTTGATCGACCGGTGCATAGGGTCGAAGATATGGGTGATCATGAAGGGCGACAAGGAGCTCGTCGGCACTCTCAGGGGTTTCGATGTCTACGTCAACATGGTTCTCGAAGACGTCACTGAATAGTATGTTCCCCTCCTTCACTTCACTCCTTGTACCCTAATTCCATAAAACCCTAACATTTGGGGGTTTCTTTTCTCGGTTTAGGTTTGTAAACGCGTTGAAGTTCATATAAATTAATGGTGAAATTAAGAAAAGAAAAAAGGAGGAAAACAAGGCTTAGGGCTTTGGCCTTTTATGCAATTGAAACTCTCATTTTGTAGCTCATAGTTCTGTGAGGCTAAATCTAGCTGAATCTGATGGAGTATTAGAGGGTAGCGGAGTGTGAGGGAAAACAATGAGGAAGCTCTGAGGTTGCGGGACGGTCCTTGGAGCTTCCAATTCCCACTTAGATTGGGGTTGGGAGGTAAAGTTGGGATTCGTAATAAATCACATTTTGTCAATTTTTCTATGTCAAGCCTTTTGTTTTTATATCTATTTTTTATTTTCTATGTCTGGAATATAATATGATGGTGATTTTGGTTTGATGGATGCCCAAAGTGTTTGAAGTTGAGGTTATCATTGAGGAAACATGGATATTCTTTGATATGATATGTTGATCACAAGTTGTCTTTGCATGTGGAAGATAGAATTGGGATGCAATGCTATTTACAGAAGTGATTTTTATAGAGGCTCTCTGTGTTGAGTAAACTTATATATATATATATATATATATATATATATATATATATTTCTTTATCCTCCATTTCGTTATGAGACAATTGGACCTTTGGCCTATCCTAGTCCTAACCCACTTCCCCACTGCCCATTACCTCTCGGGCTAACCCTAAGGGCGTGCGAACTGATAAGTAGAGATTTAGTATAAAAGTCCAAAGGAAACCACCTTGAAACAAGCTGGATGGTAGAAAGGTTCAATCTGTAATGAGTAGCTGGCCTCCCTAGCCAATTCAAGATCAATATTGTCTACTTGACCTGGTGTTTGTTTAGATACCAACGCTGGTAGTCTACAGTGTTCCTTGGGAAATTCACCTGAAATTAGGTTGCTTTCCAAGCCAATATAAAAGAGCATTGAAACCCAACCAACTTCCCCACCCTCCCTTACCACTTGGGCTAACCCTAAGGGCGTGTAATCTGATAAGTAGAGATTTAGTATAAAAGTCCAGGGCAAACCATCTTGAACAATCCAGATGGTAGAAAGGTTCGATCCGTACTGAGGAGCTGGAAAGGTTCGATCCGTACTGAGTAGCTGACCTGCCTACTATTTCTCTCTTTCTTGGATCCCAAGTGGAGTAGCTAACAGGTTAGAAAGATTAATGAGAACTTGAGAGCTATTGTGGGAAGGTGTAAAGGAAGGAAGAAAGAATTGGGGAGTGGTTTCTGATTTTACTAGGAACTAATTCATTTTTGGCTTGTTGCTGTTATTTGTTGGGAAGTCGATTAACTAACTGCTGTTTTCCACTCATATCGTCATTTATATAGATGATATTTGTATCATACCATTGCCAGCATGTTTACTAGTGGTTCTATCTCTTTTTGTGCTGGGATTTTGGGTTTAGAAGGATTTGAATGATCTGGAAGTTGTAGAGCTTTTGTCCTTTCCTTCTCAGATTGAGGATATTGAGCTTATGTGATGTAGACAATACAAAACAAGGTGGATATTGGAGAGTAGGGTGAATTTTCTAGACAATTTTACTTTCGGCAGTTTATGGATTCCCTACTTTGTATTCCCAGATTGAGGATATTGAGCTCATCTGATGTAGACAAAGACAAGACAAGGTGGATATTGGAGGGTATGGGGAATTTTCTAGACAATCTTACTCTAAGCAGTTTATGAATTCCCTATTTTGTATTTTGGAAGGCTAAATCCCAGTTCAGGTGTTAGTTTGAATTACTGCGCATGGCAGGTAAATACTTGCTTTGGAGATAGGCATACAACTTTGCTTTGGAGAGAGAGAAAGAAGGGGTTGGTTTTGGGGAGAAGTGCTGAATGGTGGTGTTTTGGGTCATTTGGATGTAATTGGGGGAGGGGCAATGAGTGATTAATTGTGGGATAGAGTTCTTCTATATATCGATTTCTTTGATTTTTAGTAGTTCCTCTTTTCTGTTCACTTAGATCGGAATGCAGCAGTGAGTTAATTCTCGTGCTTTTATGCTTGCCATTTCTTTTTTCTTTGCTGTGTTTTTGCTGGTGTATTAGGAGTTCTTAGAGGATTGCTTGTCCAGTCTTTTGTAATTTTTCTTTCAATTCAAAAAATCCTTTTTTTCTTTTAAGCAACAAATGTTTGACAAATTTATATGGACCCTATCAGTTTCACAAAGTCTTCTCAGACATGCTGTAGAGTTATGTGATCAGAAGAGCTGGAAGATTGACCTTGGATATCTCTGTCTAACAGTGTAATCAAAGGGAGTTACTTATAGGGAATCAAATAGATAAAGGTGGTGTAGACAGATCCTGGAATCTCAGAACTCTCTTGATTGGTTAATGTAGTTTTCGACAAAACCTTTATATGGTCCTTAGTTAAGCAATTTCGGCTGTGGGAGCTAGGGGCTTCTGATCTTTGGTGAAAGAACTTACCATAGTTGTTATACTTAGCTTTAGGTTCTTTAGAATGTCAAGGAAGTCTTTTCTGTTTGCTTCGGTACATGAGTAAGTTTGATTTTTTCAATTCATATTTAGTGTTCCAGTTGTCTATCTATATTTCTGACGAGTCCCTTGTCCATACTCAATAGCCTCATATGTTTGGTCTTATTGTTTGGCCATTTGGCTTCTTTGCTAATATGAGGGTTCTGGGAAACTCTTCTCAATAGAATGTAGACATATCTGATTAGTCACAGTCTCTTATTGTCTTTTCAGGCCCCTTTCCTTTCCTTCTTCCCTTTTTTCCCTTATTTTGTCTCTTACTTGAATGATTACCTAACATTTTGAGTTATTTTTGTACCTACTAATATTGAAAAGCATTTATATTGTTAATGTGTGCTTATATCTTTGTATCGCAGTGAGATTACTGCCGAAGGAAGAAGGATAACCAAGCTTGATCAGATTTTACTCAACGGAAACAACATTGCCATTGTAAGTATTGGGATGGAAATTAGTTGAATTCAGTTCGGTTCTTCTGCATTTGGTTGATACAATTTCTGTGACCTCGTTTCAAGACCCTTGCGAAAGATTTGCATGAGAAATTCCAATATCCCGGATAATTCTCCACCCATTAAACTTTGCATCTGATCATCTACGCTTTAAACTATTATCTGCAAGCTTTAACTCATCAATCTTCTAATATTTTGTGCACAATGCAGCTGGTCCCAGGTGGCTCCCCAGAATCAGAGTAATAGAGCAGTTGAAGTTTTGCCGTGGAGACCCAGCTTTTTGTTGTTGCTAGGTGACATGGTTGTAGGACGTGGTAGGGAACTTGTATGATGGATGGGTTATGTTTCTTCTGAATTCTAGTTGCTCTGAGTGGTTTAAATGCACTGATAATGTAATTTGGATATAAACTTTAATTTTTCTGATGTGTAATGGAAGTTTAACGGTTCAGTTGCTGACCAATATATTAATATGCTCATTGTAGACTGAATTGAAACCAGCAAAATAGGAAATGCTGATAATGATCTGTTAGCATTTTCCAGGTTAATTGGGAGTAATCCGAAAGTAATGAGTAAAGATCATAGTGTTAACTCTGGGGAAGAAATTTCCTGTTAACATGCACAAGAGCCTCTCTCGGGCTTTTACTTTAGCCGCCCCGGTGGCTTCCTTCCCTACCTCCTCTTTCTTATGTACCTTCTTAAAGATGAGTTCTAGATCGGACCCATTTCCAAGTACTGGAGCTAGCTAGAAGGATAATTCTTAGCTTGTAAGATGGAATCTCCTTTAGCTGATCTCTCAAATAGATCCCGAGAGTCCGGTTTGATCCTTGAGTGAATGTGGGGAAAACCGCCCCAAGTCAAAGCCTCAAAGGTAATCAGAGAGCCATCCACTTCAAAATATTTAAAGCTGAAGAGTAGACGATTCTAGAATGAATAGAGCTGAATTTTGTGCTGTAATAGTGACCGTTTAGGTCATCACAGTTTCGTTTTGCTAGCTTGTTTCATTCTTGTCTGTTGTGCTTCATTAGGGAGGTTTTGGTTTGTCTCTCTGTATCTCTTCTTTTTTCTCTGATAGTACATTGCGTATAAGGATGTTTGTTGCCTCTAGCTCTATCCCTCGTTTTGAGCCAAAAGAAAAGAAAAGAAAAAAAAAGAGCAAAATAAGCATTGCTCCAGTTCCAGAAGCTCAAGAAGCTAGTAACCTCGCTACTCGATCCATCCTTTGTACAGTGCCTTGTCACACTCTACACAGTTAGCCTCTGCAATCAGAGTGGGAGGCAATTCTTGAAACTTAAACGCGTTTTAGTGGGAGTTTGCCAGAATAATCTATTACTCATCATTACCAGCCGCTATCCGGGGCAGCCAGTCCAGTCGGCATCAGAGAATGCAAAGAAGGTGGTTAACGGACATGGCATTTACATAATCATGCACTGCCAACATGGAAGAGATGTCAAGCTGATTGATTGGTATATAATTCAATTTAAATGATCAGATCGAACAGTTGCACTATGCAGATCTCCAAATATTCGATGGCAACAGGCTACCTTGTTTTGGTTTCATCGATATCTTAAATACAACTACAAGTTTAACTCTGCTTCTACTTCATCTACAACACTTTTTGAGTCCCTTCATGTTTGCATTCTAGACTATTTTAAGTTAGCTAGAGATTCCACCTTGTTGTCATGTGTCATTACTAATTTAAGCCATCTTGTTTTGGGTTTAGTCAACTAACTCCAACAGTTATAATTTACTAAACTAGATGGAGATTGGAGATTAATGATTGTGTATTATCACATATTAAGGGGTTATGTTTGAATAACGAAAAATTGACGTTTTGTAACTAATGAGTAATGAACTTAAAGTCAAATTCTCATAATGGCTGGATAAGATTAAAAGCAAACACATGTTTTTAGATAATTAGGTCATGATCAAGGTTAGTTATTAAATTCTTAATTTATGAGATTTCTTGCAATTGTAAGGAAACCGAAAGTCTTTATCTATAGTAATCCGTTAGACAATTTAAACGAAAAAAATTTTATGATGCATGAATTCTTTGTTGATTAATTTAAGCAATGATTGAGATTCTGAATGTCTGATAGTTCAAGTCTAATCACCAAATTAAAAATAAAGAAATATAATAAATTACTTTTTATTGTGCAGTTTGTGTTTGTTTAACTTAAAAAAATCACCTTTCACTGTGCTTGCTTAACTTAAAGGAACACTTCATCACTTTCGGTGATTTATGTTGAAAAGAAAATGTATATGCTTAGCTGTTTTCCCGATGATATTGGATTAGATATGCATCAATCCACTACATAATTGCTCGGTGACTGCAAGGAGTATTGAGCTGGCTAAATTACTAATTTTTCAAACCTTAGCTGGCTCGGTGGGGGGAAATTGACTACTACTTTTTAAATGTGTAAATCAATTTCCATAAGCCTTTCTCCATCCATCCCTACTAATTATATTTAACCAGATTAAAACATGGATATCGAAAGTGTTGAAAAGTTAAAAAAAAAAATGTGTGGTTTTTTTTATTTTATTAACGGTGGAAGGATATTTTTGTTAGATAAACGTAACCATACAAAACACAAAAACAGTTACAAAACCCACAGGATGGGGAAAACACAAAGAAAGGAAGGAAGATAGACATAACAAGGGATAAGCCATCATTATCCATCCAATTGTAGCGAACCCTCCAAGGGAGGAAAGGACACACGTCGACACTGCAAGTGCATAGACAGTCACACGTGGACCCCTGAAGTGACCTAATACAAAATTAACTTGGCCTACTTCTGGGAAAGAATAATTGGGTGTTATAGGAAGCTTCGTCTTAATTATTAGAAGAAGATCGAGCCATACATGTATGTTGTAAAATAATTCAACTAAATATTCAACTGTTGGTTTTAATTTGTTTATTATAAATATCTCATCAGACTCTACTTATGTAGATCTCACTCATGAACTCTACAAAGTCTTCGAGTTAATCATAACGAAAGATCGACCGATAGCTGTCTGTCCCAAAAAATGTTAAAGTGCAAGTACGTCAGATATAGAACACAAAAGAAGATGCGTTTTAATTCCAAGCATCAATCATCACCAGTTCTATAGTTTACTTACTCTCTCTCTCTCTATATATATATATATATATATATATATACACACACACAGTCTGACTACATTAAGGACGTCCTTACATAATTTTAAGTACGGATTCTCGGTTTTCACCCACTTTTCGATCACATTTTCACATCTTAACCGTTTTCAGTTTTTAGGTCCTAATGTATAGATCACCTCTGCAAAATTTCAGTCAAATTGGTGATCGTTAAGGCGTAAAAACCTGTAATTTACAATAATGTACACGAACGGTTTCGGTTAGTTCGTATATTTTGCAGTTTTGGACGCCTTAACGATCACCAATTTGGCTGAAAATTTGCAAAGGTGATCTATACATTAGGACCTAAAAACTGAACGGTTAAGATGTGAAAATGTGATTGGAAAGTGAGTGAAAACAGCAAATTCTCACATAAACATTAGGTAAGAACGTCATTACTTGAGAAAAATCATATATATATATATATATATATCAGCTATCATTTTAAACCATGTCATGCATGACCACTACTACAGTCGGTTAATAGTCAAGTAGCTAGAAAGGAAATTATTATTATACATATATCTAAAATTAAGTTAAGAATATATATATATATATATATATATATCAGCTCAATCATTTTAAACCATGTCATGCATGACCACTACTACAGTCGGTTAATAGTGAAGTAGCTAGAAAGGAAATTATTATTATACAACTAAGTTTACTACTCTTAACTGTTCACTGAAAAGTTAATATGACGGTTTTACCCCTAGATTCTTATTCAAATTACAATTTCTATTGAATACACAGACTATAAAAAATATATATATATATATATTTTTTTTTAGATTTGGATAATTTAGAATGATCGATAGGGGTAACTAGGGTCTCAATAGTCCTGCACCAAAACCAAGAGCAAACATGCAATCATCTTTTCTAACCAAACCTTAGTCTAAACTAAGGAAGAACAATTATAAAATAAAATTAATATAAGTATCATCTCTCTTTTATATGTTCTACTAAATCAAGCAATAAAGGGTTCCTGAGTAAATTTTATTGAACCTACCTGCTGTATGGTTGGATTGGTTAATGCCAATCTAAAAGGTTTCAAAAACTCTGACCGCTTCCTTATTTCACCACAGGTAACAACTCTGAAAACATCACAACTAACAAAACCTAATGTGTCAGGTAACACAGGGAAGAAAAACAACACATGAAGAACTTTGTGCAGATTGAAGTCACTCACCATAGTCGGATACTAATTGATTACAACTCCTAAGTATGAGCTCATCATGACTAAAAAATAATAAAATCATGTTCACTGTAGTTAGGCATACAACTGAAAAGTAGGATACAAGTTCAATTTTGAACTGCTAATAGAAAGAAAAGGTAGAGGAACCATCGGTACCTAATGGATTCTTCATTTTGTCGAAGAACACTATCCAGCTGTTCAAGGAATAACTGAAATAGTTTCCATTATGGGGAAAGAAATTCAGATGAAGCAAACTTTAACAATGCTCTACTCATCACAAAGGAAGATGGATACAAAGAAGCCCTTAATTACTCTCCTCTTTTTGTTGTACTTTTTTTTTTCTTTTCATAAGTTTTTAAGTTAACATATTAGTTTTTGCATCATATTATTTTGATAATATAATGCTTTGTACATCCTTCAACTAGAATCATACAATGTAAACTAAATTTTGAAGAATTCATTTAGCGTATATTTTTCGTTTCATCTAAACATATCTTAGTTGTTTTTCTAAACCGAAAACTTAAAACCGAACATAAAAAGATTAAAATAGAAAGAAAACTACCCCGCGGCATCGCGCGGGTTCTCTTGCTAGTATATACTAAAGTGGTACAATTGAATGAGTAGTGAGAGAACCATTTTGTTCTCAAGTTTATGCTAATTATAACATTAGTCTACTCTTTCAATTCTCATAGATTCAACAACCAACATATGTCATCTCTAATCCTCTAAGATACACTTTTCCTACTATTTTGGTTGAAGTGGTTTCAGCTACAAAATTATCCCAACGAAGGAACTCCTGAAGAAGTGATGAGTTTTAGGTTTTATGAAAGGTTTCAATCTCTATGGTTGGCTCTTGGCTAGAATGAGAAATGATTGTAAAAAACATCGGTTGTATATAGTACTACCCTCTATTGTGTTATGTCTTAAATTTGAGTTGAGATGGCTAACAAACCCTTGCTTAATCTGTAGTTTTTTTTCCTCTCTTTTTGTTAAGAAATACTGTTAATATGTAATAGTTACTCAACAATCATTTGTTCAATAATCTCTGTCTGACTCTATGTATATAGTTGTGATTTATGAATATGTTCAAATACCATATGAGAAATTGCGTTTAAAATTTAAAAAAAAAATTACATTGGGAGCTTACAAAATAAACAAACTAGGAAGATTGTGACATATATATATATATATATTAATTTTTTTTTTCAATAGAGTTTTTTTTTGTTTTTGGCAATTCAATAGAGCTTTGATACCTTGAACTAAGTTACCAAGATGTTGACACCCCAGGAAATGATGCATGCACCTAGCCACCTATTGTCGTGGCTATAGTGTCTTGCTCGAGCTATAGGGCTCGAATGTTAGTGGCATCAAATAGGAAATGTGGCAGACTTTTGTTGACTATAACTTGAAAAAGAACAAAAGGTGGGTAAGAATGGTTAATCGACTCTGGGGTGTGTTAGGGGGCCTCGACTAATAATGAAAATCAGAAAAAGTAAAGCATGTATGTGTAGTACTTGACTGGCTATGAGTTTGTGCTTACGGATATTATCAACCATTAACCATGGAAAAAATGCTTATACAATGAAACTTTGAAAGTTCTTGTCATCACTTAACAACATGCAAGTATAAGGCATGTCAATCTTTGTCCACGAGAGATAAAGTACTTTTAGGCAATGCAGACATCTCCAACAAACTAGCAAAATTCAATTTTTAGCTATATATAATTATTTTTAAAATAAAATTCAACTCCAACAGACTAGCTATAACTAAGTTAAATTTAGCTCTAGCTAAAATGACTAGCTATATTTAGCTAGAGAATCATACATAGTTAAAGTAAAATTTATATTTCTCTCTCATCGTTTTATCCACATATCAGTTTAAGATTCGATAAAATATAGTATATTATTTATGAATAACTACTATTGCTGGAGCAATAATGTTAAATCAATAACTATATTTCATAATTTTAGCTAAATTTAACTAAAAAGTAAGTCCTACTGTTGGAGATGCTACAGTTTAGAGCAATGCTTTAATAAGCAACTAGGGCGTATTCAAGGAACTAGCTATTTTAACAAAAAGTTAAAAATTTAACTAATTTTAAGATAGTTTACTACTCCAACATACTATTTATATGAAAGTCAAATTTAATTTTTTGTTATTCTCTATCTGCTCTCTAGCTAAATTTAGCTAGAGAAAGTAAAAAACAGTTAAACAATTTCACGTTCAATTTTTTTTAGTTTACCTTACAAATAACTTACACTGCTGGAGCAAAAAACAAATTTGCAATATATGTTTAATTTTTAGATTACTTTCATTGTTGGAGATCGGCATCTCTAAGAGACTAGCTATTTTTACAAAAAAATAAAAATTAGTCAAATTTGAGATAGTTTAGTAGTACAGCTGAATAGCTATATAAAAGTCAAATTTGACTTTTGTCAAAATCTCTATCTAAATTTAGCTAGTGAGGAGTGACAAAATAACAAACACTCCACCGTTTCATTTTTTTTTAGTTTAACTAAAGTTGGTGGAGCAAAAGCAAGAAATTTACTAGCTAAATTTAACTTTAGAAAATTTACTTGCTAAATTTAACTTTTATTGTTGAAGATGCGCTCTTTCGACCTAATCTCTCTTAGAGTTGCCAATGGGTCGTGTCGGGTTGGGTTCGTGTCGGATCAAGGTATATATCATGTCACAAGAGACAAACCCAAACTCAAACAATTTATTAATCGTGTCGAAAATTTAAACCCAAACCTATTTATTAAATGGATTATTCCAACCCGCTTAACCAATTTAATAAATAGGTCGTGTCGTGTTAGACAAAATAACGCATTTAAGGGTTAACAGTGCAATCCATTTAACTAAAAAAATGCATAAATTAATTAAATTCACTAATAACTCCATAAGATGAAGAATATAAATAATTATATATAATTCATAAATAATTAAATCTAATAATGATGAAGCAAAATATTTCAAATTGTCCAATCCTAGGATCAAATACTCCCAATGTCTAAAATTTCAAGAAGAAGTATAGCATAATCATGTTATACGGGTTCACTTCATGTTGGCGGGTTGACTCGTGGCCGACCCATTTATGAAATGGGTCATGACAGGTTGACCGGTGGTCGACCCACTTTTTAATCATGTGGGTTCAATCCGCTTTATTTCGTGCCAGTTTCGAGTCGTGTTATCGGGTCATGTCAGAATTGACAGCCCTAGTCTCTTCTCGGATCCCCTAGTCTGTGTGTGTATGGTTAACTCTCTCGATACATTCTTGCTCGATCAATGCTTATATAAACCATGTCTACAAGAGCGGGACCAAAGACTTGTAACTTCAGTGGGATCGAGAATAATATAGCCGTCTTACCAAAAAGATAAAGTTGTGTAAATTTTTTCCTTAGATTTCGACCATAGTAAGCAACTTTATTTTTTTATTTTTTTCGATCAAGCTCAAAAACTAGAAGGTCACGATAAGTGATATAAAAAATAAAGAATTAGTGTGAAGAATAATGATATACAGTATGTGTGTGTGTCTATATATATATATATATATATATATATATATATATATATATATATATGGTTAACTCCCTTGATACATTCCTCCTCGATCAATGCTTATTCAAACCATGTCTCCAGGGGCAAGATTAAAGACTTGTAACTTAGGTGGGGTCGAGAATAATATAGACGTCTTACCAAAAAGATAAAGTCGTGTAATTTTTTCTTTAGATTTCGACCATAGCAAGCAACTAAAATTTTTATCTGTTTTTGAAGTTACTCTACAACCCTTATGATGAGTTGATCAAGTTTAAAAACTAGAAGGTCACACTGAGTGATATATATATAAAGTGTCAACACTAATGATATATAGTATGTATGTATGTACATGGTTAACTCTCTCGATACATTTTGCTCGATCAATGCACATTTAAACCATGTCTACAGAGGCGGGGCCAAGGACTTGTAACCTGGGTTCTTACCAAAAAGACAAAGTTGTGTAATTTTTTCTTTAGATTTCAACCATAGCAAGCATCTTTATATATAAGATTTTTCTCAGGTAAGGATGTCCTTAGTTTTTTTAGGTGCGGATTTGGTGTTTTCACCCACTTTCCGATCATAATTTCACATCTTAACCGTTCAGTTTTTAGAGCCTAATGTATAGATCCCCCATGCAAAATTTCAGCTAATTTGGTGATCGTTAAGACATCCAAAACTGCAATTTACACGAACGGACCGAATCTGTCGAACCGGAACCGTTCGTATTTATAATGGTAAATTACAGTTTTGGATACCTTAATGATCACCAAATTGGCTGAAAATTTTCAGAGGTAATCTATACATTAGGACCTAAAAACTGAACGGTTAAGATGTGAAAATGTGATCGGAAAGTGGGTTAAAACCGGAAATCCGTACCTAAGAAAAACTAAGGAAGTCCTTAACCAAGAAGGACTATATATATATATATAAAGATAAACCATGTCTACAGAGGCGGGACAAAGGACTTGTAACTTGGGTGGGAGAATAATATAGACGTCTTACCAAAAAGATAAAGTTGTGTACGCAAGCAACTCTATAATTTTTTTTTTTTTTTATAAGTTACTCTACAATACTGATGATGAGTTGATCAAGCTCATAAACTAGAAGGTCACTACGAATGATATAAAAAAAAAAAATAGTGTCCACACTAATGATATATAAAATTATCTCTTTATTAAAAATAAAAAACCCTAATTGATATCTCTTAATTTTTCTTTTCATTTATGATTACATCTCGTCAAACGAATCCTTTTGAAGTTTTATTAAATACTTAACTACAGGTTTTTCTTTTTTTAAGAACCAAAATCAAATCGGATGTCAATATATTGCAACATAAGGCAGAATATGCCGTTACATATTCTTCCGCAGTAGACAAGAAAATAGTGGTAGTACCCACAGTGATACATAGTTATAGACCCAGCCATTAAATCATTAAATACGTAGACACAACGTACTGCTTTGGAGGTGCTAGAGATACATATAGTGCATAGAAATGCATAGCTCCTAATATAAGGAAATTATTGTAATTAGATAAACTGAAAAACATAGGGATGAGCTTAGGGCAAAACACCCCAGCCTAAATTAAATGCTTAAGAGGGCAGCCCCAAGAGAAGGGGCCCAGCTCAAGGCCCAGTAGAGAAGGGTTGACCGCAGCCCAAAACACCATCACCAACCCCACAAGCCACATGTAGTCTTTGGTGCAGTGCCACACCGATCCATCCAGATCCCAGCTGCCGCAACCACCTCCACGAAACCGCCTAAAACCACTAAGCCACGCCGTACCTACGATTCGCCCAGACCCTCCATAGCCATGACCCCACAGCGATTCGCCCAAATTACCAATGCCACGCCTCCACAGACGATCTGCCCAGAAACCGCCGTAGCCATTAATCATGGAAATCCCATGACTAAGAAGCCGCCGCCTACCCTGCACAATCCGACCCCTAGATTTGGGTTCTGACGGACTCCACCATCACCCATTCCGCCCAACCCTCGAGTTAAACCCCACACTCATGAAACCCCCTAGGTAGTAGCAATCAAGTACCGCCCAACAACAACTCAAATTGGCATGGCAAACCAACGCTGACGAGTGCCGTCGGACGAGGAGAAGATCTCAAAACCTAAAGACGCAGTCCGGGTTTTTTTAGAGCAAAACCTATGAGAAGTTTTTCTTGTGAGTACATAATTACGAGAATTAATTACCACTTCTATGGGATAATTTTGTATATTACTATTGAATTTTTAAAAAATACTTTTTAATTTTTTCTTCATCATGCCTTTTAGTTTATATATGGGCAATGATATAGGGCTCCAATGAGGCGTAAGATTTGTGGTCTTAATCTTAGGTGTCATATCATGCCATCTACACATATCACATATTTGTCAAATTATGTCATGTAATTTTTCAGTAAAAAAACCATCTTATCATTCCAAAATCTATTAGCTCTAAATTATTTTGGTTTTCTTACCTCTTCAATCATCAGATTTAGTGGGTTAAAATTACGATTTCAATATATATATATATATATATATATATTTTTTTTTTTCAAGTTTTTGTAGATCCAATTTAATTTTTAACATTTCTTTTTTTGATTGGGTTAGTTGTTAGTAACTCACACACCCGTACAATGGTATACCAGCGCTAGGACACCTGCACCGATATTGCGACGAAAGTCAGGCAAAGCCAGACTAATCCATTGCACCGCAGACGCACGAACCCAAATGGTCTCTCAAATCTGTTGGCCACGGGATGGAGCTGAGATTCAAACGCTAGACCTGGGGGTTCTAGACTCGGCAATTCGACCAACACACCACACCACATGGTTAATTTTTGACATTTCTAGTTAACTTGTTACCGTAAGGTAACTATCCTTCTATTAATTTCATTTATTAAAGAGTTTAATATTACTTCTATTTACTAGATTTCGTGGGTTAGAATTGCGATATTAATGTATTTCCTTTCCATTTTTGTGAATTCAATTTTAATGTTTGTCTATTTTTATCAATTTTTTTTATAACTTTTGTGGTTATATTTACAATATTAATGTATATACTTATGCCATATTATTAATTATGCATCGATTATGTATGTATGTATTTTATACAGAGCAAATCTTCGCTTTGAAATTAAAGTGCGCATTTAGAGTTTAGGGTCACTTTTCGGTTGCATATCCACATCTCGACCGTTCAGTTTTTAGGTACTAACGTATGAATTATCTCTATAAATTTTCAGCTAAATTTATGATCGTTAAGGTATTTAATTTGTTTAAACCAATAGACTAACTAAATCTGTCTAACCTGAACCGTACTAGCTTTAATTCTTATTGTTGAATGAAACACAAAGTTCTGCGGTTCTCTCTCACACACCATGACCACGACCGCCACACAACCCCATCCCTAACTTGACTGGTTGACCCAAGCGTGAACCCAACCTTATTTCCCTCAAACTCTCTTCTCTCACTAACAGTCCTTTCCATGGCCTCCTCTGCCGTCGCCGTTGATGGCCACCACAACCTGTCGCGCTGTCTCCTACGGCCGAAAGCAGAAGCCCTTGAACCTCCTCTGCTCCAATTTCCTCAACCTCTATAGCCGTACCAACTTAAATTCAATTGTTACTTCTGCTTAATGTCAAGCCCAATTTTCAATCCCAACCTCTCTTATTGAAGAGAAGGTACTACTGAAGAACGTGATTTCCTTCTTCTTAATCCATCATCTCCAAAAACCAGGTCTTTCGATGAAAATCCCAAATCCCAAAGCAACAAAACAGCCAGAGATAACAGATGGGCGAGGGGGAGGGGGAAAGAGAGAGAGAGAGGAAAAGGAGGAGAGATAATATATTTTTTAATATTTTATTTTTATAAGAATAGTGTTCAGTTAATAAAAAATTAGAAGGATTAACTATGGTTGTAGTTTATTTCAAAAAAAAAAAACAAAACTATGGTTGTCATTAGTTTTTTGGAAAAAGGTTGTAGTAGTAAAGCAACAAGCAGTTAACCATTAGCTAGAATGCGTCACGCGCCAAAGAAAAACAAAGATTGAGAGATTGTCTCTCTCGGTCTGGCATAGCCAGCAAATACACCGTTATGTTTCAGTTCGGGAGGGGTTTTTAGTTGTTTTGGAGTACACGCGTTGCTTCCATCCCGGTTTTTTTTTTTACTTTCATGGGTCGGTGATGGTGTAGGAGGAGGGCAGAAGTGAGGTAGGGTTGCAGATCCATCTTCGTCGGCGAGGGAGGGACCAGATCGGTGTTCGGTGTTGGAAAAGTGCTTGGCTGGGGGTTCTGCTCCCCGATCCAGTGTCTGTTTGTTCTGATTGGGCAGGTCTGGTTACTCTACCGTTTGGGTCGGAGTTTCTTAGTGATCTGAAGTCAGATCGATCTTCAGCCAGGTTCTGATGGGGTGTCCCAGGGTTTGTGCTAATTGTTGGAGTGGTGAGGCCGTGATTCTGGTGGATGTGACCACAACAACGATGATTGTGAAGACAAGTGAGGTGTCTCGATCTGTAACCAATGGTTGGATGACGACGGTGCGAGGGAACAGTGGTCACGACGGTAAATGGGAAACAGAAGCTGGTTTGGGTCCTAGGCTGCTGGGCAGGCTTAGGTTGATGTGTGGTATAGAGCATGGTAGTCTGGGTATCTTCAAATTTGGGCCTGTCTTTTAGCCCTGGAGTGCTATTGCATCTCCTTGTTTTTTTTTTTTTCTAGGTTGTTTTCTTTTCCAGTTTCTGTGTCTTGGTTTTGAATAATGTCCGATCCTTTGTGGTCGACTATTTTTGTTGTTGGCTGATTACAAGGAGATCGAGTGATGACGGTTTTCACCATCTTTTTATCACGTGTATTCACTACTCAGGAGGTGGAGTTGACTCGAGTGCATGTAAATCCTTCATAGGTTCAGAGCCGCTACTCGGTTGGTATGCCGATGTGTCCTTACCAACGTTTATTGGCACTATGTCGGATTTTCAGTCTCCTTTGGTCTGTGTGACCATAGTTCTGGCCTCACGGTGTACCGGAGATTTAGTAGCTCTTTAAGAAGTCTTGTTCAGACCCGGTGGTCTGACATTATAGGTAGATCATGGGTCATTAGTGGTTCATTGATTGTATCATTTATACTACTCGTAAGACTTCCGTATGAACGAATTATAAAAAAAATTCACATCCAAATCTTATTGAGTCTACAAATCATTTTCCTATATATATTATCTATCTAATTATGACTACTCATTTTCCTTTATATACATATTTTTATGAACGAATTATAAAAAAAATTCAAATTTAAATCTTATTGAGTCTACAAATCATTTTTCTTTATATATTATCTATCTAATTATGACTACTCATTTTCCTTTATATATATATATATATATTTATATAAGGGCTAAATACAGATTATTACCATGCAGTTTGGGTCTAAAATCAATTCAGTCTATGAACTTCTAATTTCATCAAAAACACCCCCTGACACTTTCAATTTTGATCTAATAGGTCCAATTTGTTAGTTTTCTGACAATTGAGTTATTTAAATTGTTAATGTGGCTCATATATGACCTATGTTTTATGATGTGGTGTCTGCATGCCATCTCTATTCAATTTAAGAGTGAGTGCTACTATTAAAAATAAATAGTTTTTCAACAAATAATCCAATTATGACTTGAACTCATAACAAAATATTAACGAATTGGACCTATTAGATTAAAATTGAAAATACATGGGTGCTTTTGATGAAATTAGAAGTTCAGGGACTAGATTGATTTTGGACCTAAACCACAGGATAATAACTAGTATTTAGCCCTTTATATAATTATGACTACATAAGAAGAAGATGCAGCCTGAGGAATCGGCTGGAGTATGTCAATTACACGCAAAGTATTCATTAATTAGCTACCGTGTTGAATTCCTTTGTGTGTTCTGAACCCCCTCAGGCTTTATGTAGTTCCACCCCTGCATGTCTATATATAACTGCTCGATATGTGTATATATACATCGATCATTTGTACTAACTAATTAGTGCATGCTGTTTTGAAGATGAAGGTTTCCAGAATTAGCCTGCATCTGCAACTTTTGGGGTTGTTATTGGCTGTTAATGGCCTCCTCCATTGCCAAGCTTGGCCAGCTCGTTACACTTTCGTGGTAGGTTGTGTTGTATTGCCTATATATGCATATACGGCGTTGTGTACGTTTCATATAATGATCGTTTTAACGAGTTAAATGTGTGTGTAGGTGGAAAACACTCCATACAAAAGACTCTGCAGCACAAAGAACATCTTGACTGTAAATGGCCAGTTTCCGGGACCGACTTTGTATGTTCACAAAGGACACACCATCATCGTCGATGTCTTTAACAAAGGCAATCGTAACATTACTATCCACTGGTGCGTTCTCACCTGATTGTTTCAGGTTTTAAACTTTTCAATCCATATATAAAAAGCTACTTGATCATGAGCAGGCATGGTGTTGCGCAACCAAGATATCCATGGTCGGACGGACCAGAGTATATCACACAGTGCCCAATTCAACCGGGAGCCAAGTTCACCCAAAAGATCATTTTCTCAAAGGAAGAAGGCACCCTTTGGTGGCATGCTCACAGTGAGTGGGATCGAGCCACTGTCCACGGTCCCATCATCATATACCCCAACAAGAAGAAGAATTACCCTTTTGGCAAGCCTCACGCAGAAATTCCAATCATATTGGGTACTTAATTAGCTATGGATCATTTTAATTATCCATTCTAATCACTTGACTAATGTAAAGAACTGAGTTGTACGTTGAAAATTGCAGGAGAGTGGTGGAAGGTAGATATAGGGAACCTTTATACTCAAACTCTTCAAGCCGGAGGGGAACCTAATACTTCCAACGCTTATCTCATCAATGGTCAACCTGGCGATCTGTATCCATGCTCTAAATCAGGTCAGCACTCCAACTATATAATTAATCATTTCTCTTAGGTAAAGTCTTTGGTCAATTGAGACTTGACGCTCAATGCACTGCTAAACCAGTTGAATATTGTGGCACAGAGACGGTTTAAGCTCTAAACCGAACCCAAGGATATCAACATCAGTATGTTATTTTGCCAATGTATGATGTTGGAGCACTGAGATTCTTTCACCTGCTTAGTACTAAAATTCTCATTATGTTCCCGATTTGCAGAGACGTTCAAGGTGATGGTTGATTATGGCAAAACCTACCTACTGAGACTAATCAACTCCGGTCTGCAAGAGATTCTGTTTTTCGCCATTGCCAATCACAAAGTTACAGTTGTCGGGACAGATGCTAGCTACACCAAGCCTTTCACAACGGATTATGTTACCATCTCACCTGGTCAAACCATTGACCTTTTACTCCATGCTAATCAGAGGCCTAACCACTACTACATGGCCGCTACAGCATACGTAGGTGGCGCTGTTCCTTATGATAACACCACCACCACAGCCCTACTACAATACAAGAATCGGGGTTACACCCCTTCTTCAACCCCTTTGTTTCCTAATCTTCCTGCACACAATGACACTAATGCATCAGTTCATTTTAGTAGTAGTCTCAGGAGCTTGGCTGATAAAAACCATCCCATTGACGTTCCACTAAAAATTACAACTCCCTTGTTTTATACCGTCTCCGTCAACACGTTCCAGTGCCCCAATAATTCATGTGCCGGGCCTAATGGAACGCGTCTGGCCGCTAGTGTAAACAACATTAGCTTTGTGAACCCTAGCATTGACATACTACAAGCCTACTATAACCATGTCAACGGGGTATTTGGAACTCGGTTTCCAGATTTCCCGCCTTTGCTGTTTAACTTTACAGCGCAGTACTTGCCGCTGTACCTTCAGACCCCGAAACGAGGGACGGAGGTGCAGGTACTGGAGTACAACGCGACAGTGGAGCTTGTGTTTCAGGGGACTAATTTGGTGGCAGGGGATGACCATCCAATGCATCTTCATGGTTACAGTTTCTATGTGGTTGGATTGGGGCTTGGGAACTTTGACAAGGATAAGGACCCTTTGAAATACAATCTTGTTGATCCTCCTCTTCAAAACACCATTGCTGTCCCTGTAAATGGGTGGACTACCATCAGATTCAAGGCTGACAATCCTGGAGTTTGGTTTATGCATTGCCATCTGGATAGGCATATGTCATGGGGCATGGATACGACATTCATAGTGAAAAATGGAAAGGGACCTAAAGCTCAAATCTTACCTCCACCACCAGATATGCCACCTTGCTGAAGGCTGGCTCTCCACAAATATGTGATTCATTTGAATAAATTTGGGCATGCAATATACATATTTGTTTGTATATATGGATTTAGTTATTTGGTTTAGCCTAAAATGTTTCGATAGGCAGATAGTTATTGATAGCTACACTTGGAATGTTGTTTGGAAAATGATTTATATGAAGAAGAGTGCTAGCCTTTCTATTTTTTATATTTTTTATTTATATATATAATTAAAGAGGATCAAAGGATTTCACTCATAGCCTCACGGTGATTTGAACCCATGACTTGGATCTTAAGTAGTGAGATACTCTAACTACTAAGCTAACACCACTTCATCCAAGGATTGCTAGCCTTAGTATTGATTGTTTTGTCCCAACGGGTTTCCCAGCACACTCTGTCCAGGAAATGAAAGGATGTTTGCAACTTTGCATAACCTATACATTATTAGAAGCAAAAATATAGGAAGGAGAAAAACAAGAAAGGAAAATGACAATTAAAGTAGCTAGCTACCTATCTTTACCCAATCAATTGGACAACTGCCCTATTTTTAATTAACTACTACTCTCAATGTCAAAATAGTTGTCAAGTAGCATGAACTGTAAGATTCCAACAGCCTCTTCCATCTTTTACCCTCCGGCCGCTTTTTCCATTGTGAGCCTTTCTTGACCATCCAACTTGAGGCATCTGTGCAAGCTCTGTTTTCTTCCATAACTTGCAGTGCAAGAATCTGCAACAGGCCAATTTGTAATTCGACGGAAGAAGGAAATTGGAAGTTATGATTACTTTTGTGTTGACTGATTTAAATACATTGGAACACTTTGACATTCCCCTGCTATCATCTCTATAAGGATATCCAAATATGCCAGTGCAATCTTCCCATTTTTTCTGAAAAGGCTCTGATTAGAGAACCGAAAGTCAAATAAGACGAGATATAGAGAATGAATTTTCTGATGATATTATTCATCTCACAGCGGAGGTATATAAAGAAGTTTACAGGGATATAACAAGTAAGTACTAACTACGAAATAATTGCAATATATTACAATATATTCTACTCCTAACGTTAAACTATGACTCACGCTAACATCCCCCTCAAGTTGGCGCATACACATCAATCATGCCCAACTTGCTTAGTGAGTCATAAAATACCTTCCTGGAAACTCCTTTGGTAAGTATAATTGCAAGTTGCTTTTCAGATGGGACAAAAGGAAAGCTAATAATTTTGGCATCTAGCTTCTCCTTTATAAAGTGACGATCAACCTCCACATGCTTAGTACGATCATGTTGTACTGGATTCTGTGATATATCAATGGCTGCCTTGTTGTCACAATACAATTGCATAGTACTTTTGAGTTTGAAACCCAGATCACGTAACAGATTTCTTAGCCACAATAATTCACACACTCCGTGAGCTATACCTCTATACTCAGCCTCAGCACTAGATCATGCCACAACTTTCTGTTTCTTACTCTTCCATGTAACCAAATTACCTCCCACAAATGTAAAGTAACCTGATGTTGACTTCCTGTCTGTAATATTTCCAGCCCAATTTGCATCTGTAAAGCCACAAACCTCAAGGATGTTGTTGTGTTTAGAAAACAACACTCCCCTTCCTGGAGCTGACTTCAGGTACCTTAAAATTCTCATAACAGCATCCATGTGACTCTCACTCGGGTTATGCATGAACTGACTCACCACACTCACTGCATATGCAACATTTGGTCTAGTATGAGCTAGATAAATTAAGCGCCCAACTAACCTCTGATAGCGAGCTCGATCAGTAGGTACCTGATCTGGATACTCAGCTAAACAATGATTCTGCTCAATAGGAGTATCAATAGGTCTGCAATCCAACAAACCTGTCTCTGTCAGCAAGTCAAGAACGTACTTCCTCTGGCATAGGTAGATCCCTTCTCTCCCCCTGGCTACCTCAATTCCTAAGAAGTACTTAAGTTCACCCAAGTCCTTCATCTCAAACTCAGAGGCTAGCTGTCTCTGCAGTCTATCCATCTCAACAGTATCATTGCCAGTGATTACCATATCATCCACATAAATAATTAGAGCTGTTACCTTCCCTTGTTGGTGCTTGAGGAATAAGGTATGATCTGAGTTGCTCTGTTTGTAACCAACATTCCGCATGAATTGTGAAAATCTTCCAAACCAAGCACGAGGCGACTGTTTGAGACCATACAGTGACTTTCTCAATTTGCATACAAAATCACCAGGAGAAGTAACGACATACCCAGGTGGAAGGCTCATGTACACTTCCTCGGCTAACTCTCCAAGAAGAAATGCATTTTTGACATCAAACTGTCGGAGTGGCCAGTTTAAACTAGCGGCAAATGAGAGCAGAACCCGAATAGTGTTCATCTTGGCCACAGGAGCAAATGTTTCATCGTAGTCTATACCATATGTCTGAGTAAACCCCTTTGCTACAAGGCGTGCTTTGTACCGATTCACTGATCCATCTGCATTATGTTTCACAGTAAACACCCAACGACAACCTATAACCTTCTTGCCTTGTGGTGGAGACACAAGTTGCCAAGTACTGTTCTTCTGCAACGCCTCCATCTCTTCCTCCATTGCCTTCCTCCACTTTGGATCCCCCAACGCATCCTGCACTTGTTAGGTACTGATACAGCAGATATTTGATTCACAAATGATTCATATGACTTAGACAACCTCCTAGTGGACATATAATTGGCTATGGGGTATTTTGATTTGGCTGTAAGAGTAGGTTCATATCTTTTGGCTGATTGACCGCGAGTGGTCCTATTTGGTAACACATATTGCTCAACATTAGACTCACTATTACTAGTACCAGTGGATGGACATACCTCAAATGAGTGATCTTCAGGACCAGGAAGTTGTGGGTCAGGGGTAGAAGTGATGGTAGGAGGGGCAGTTGTGTCTTCAACTGCATTCTCAATGATTGAAACTGGTGTCTGGATGTCTGGAGCTTCTGCTTTTGGAGATGATGAGCTGATGCTTTCAACTGGATTCGTCAAAATACCTCCTGCTTGTGTGACTTCCACTCCTCCTTCTAATTCCTCCCCCTCTCCATAATACAGCTCTTCAAAATATAAATTCTCCCCCTGAAGAGCTGTATCCGAAGAGGAAAAATAACTCATGTCCTCAAAGAAAGTAACATCCATAGTGACATAGTACCTTCTGGTAGGTGGATGATAACATTTGTACCCTTTCTGATAGCCTCCGTAACCAACAAACACACACTTAAGTGCCCGGGCATCCAACTTAGACCTCTGGTTTTTAGGGACATGGACAAAAGCAACACAACCAAAGACACGAGCTGGAAGATTATGAAATGAAGGTAAGGAGACATGAGATGCAAGAACCTCAAATGGAGTTTTTCCCTGAAGGACACTGGATGGAAGACGATTGATAAGATGAGAGGCAGCATGGACGGCATCGCCCCAAAGATACTTAGACAAATGAGCACTAAAGAGAAGGGCATGAGCCATATCAAGTAAATGACGGTTTTTCCTTTCAGACACACCATTTTGTTCTGGTGTTTGTGGGTATGTAGTTTGGTGAACAATCCCATGGGTTTTGAAAAACTCTTGGAAAACATGATTAACATACTCTCCCCCATTGTCAGAACGAAGGACTTTAATGGTGCTATGATATTGTGTTTGAACAAGAGTGCGAAAGGTTTGAAAAGCTGGAAATACTTCATCTTTGGTTTTAAGAAGAGCAACCCATGACAACCTCGTACAATCATCAATAAACAACACAAAGTATCTCATACCCAATACCGTGGGTTCTCTAGAAGGTCCCTAAACATCAGAATGAATCAACTCAAAAGGAGTAACACTTTTATTAGAAATACTAGGAGAATAAGTAGCACGATGACTCTTTACCAAAACACATGTTTCACAATGTAAAACAATAAACAAAGTAGGCATGGTTTTTCTCATAAGACTAAAAAAGGGATGCCCTAAACGGCGATGCCACAACCAAATTTCACTTAGCTTATCAGAACTCGAAGTCAAAGCGGTGCGAGACTGTGCTCATGGTTTCTCTCCTACATATGTCTGATCCAGATGGAACAACCTGTCCCTCAGATACCCCCGACCGATTATCTCCCTGGTGAGAAGATCCTGAAAAATCACATACATAGGATAAAAGGTTACGGAGCATTTAGACTCAGTATTCAACTGGGGAATAGATATCAAATGGTGAGACAAGTCAGGCACATATAACACATTATGAAGTTCTAAGGTGGGAGTGATACGAACTGACCCTGACCCTAACACAGGAAAGGCCTCACCATTGGCATTGGTTACATAGGACACGGGTGGGGAAGACAATTCAGTAAAATACGATTTGTCATAAGTCATATGATCGGAGGCACTAGAATCAATAATCCATGTATCAGAACCAACAAAGTTAGAAACCTTTAAAGCCATACCAATTTTACCTCGACCAGCTATAGAGGCTGTAGGAGTAGCTCCACCAGCCGTATTATGATCTTGGCCAGTCACTCCATAGAAATCTGGTTCTTGGACCAATTGAACCGCAGCTGCTTTCCCTTTGGGACGAAAACCTTGATTTTTAAGTTTAAGGTGTGGATGCAACTTCCAACAAGTCTCCCGAACATGCCCAAGATCAGTGCAATAAGAACATTAAGGACGAGGGCGGTTAGTAGAGGCTTGTGGGAAACCTTGCTGATGAAGTGGGGCTGAACGTTGCTGCTGGAGGAAAGGTGCCCGTGACTTGGCCTGAACGGCTAGGCTAGATACTTCAACCTGTGCATGTTTGACACTTTCCTGCTGAGACTCATCTTTGCGGATGTATGTAAAAGCTGTGTTCAAACTAGGAGGGTCTGTCATTCTAAGCAATTCTCCCTTCGCACTGCTATGCTTCTCATCAAGCCCTCTCAGGAATACATGAACCCTTTCTAGTTCATTCTCCTTCTGGTACCATACAAGATCTTCCTGATTCTTGATCTTGCAAGGACGCTTCTGATCGATTTCAGCCCATACATTCTTCAGCTTGGTGAAATACACAGCTACTGGTTGCCCGTTCTGTTGCATACTAGCAGCCTTACACATCAATTCATGAACCTGTATAAAATCAGACTCATTGGTATACAGATCCCCCAATGTCTTCCATATTGTTTCAGCAGTATCACACTCTTCCACCAACTGTAAAACATCTTCAATCATGGCTTTGAAGAGGAGAGCCATCACAGATCCATCATCATCCTCCCACTTAGCAAAGGCATCCACATCTGCCTCACTAGGAGCTTTGGTTGTTCCATTCACATGCCCCATCTTGTGTATGCCACGAAGATGGACAGACATAATCTTCTTCCATGTTCGAAAATTGGTACCATTGAGCTTCGGACCACCAAAAGAACCACCATCTGAACTTCGAACAGAAACCTCAATCTTTTGGACCTCATTGATCTTAGAGCTCTGTCCTTCACTATCATCACCACCCATTGCAACAATACAGCAGTAAAATTACACAATCACAGAATATGCAGCGGAATGAAAGAGACAGAACCAAAAAACAGTATAACGTGCAGATTATAACGTGCAGATTTTCCTTTTTTTTTTTTTTTCTTCGAACCTGTTGCACGGGATGACCCGGACAGAAAAAAAAACCGGTCTGATAATCAAGGAGGAAGAACAATTCTGGGCTGGTAACCAAGAACGACGTTGGGCTGGATCGAGAAAGGATGACGCGAGGGCAGGCGAAGCAGAGCGAGGGCCGACGGGTCTGGGCGACAGAGGGAAGGATGACGCGGATCTGGGTTGAAGAGAGATAGCGGCGGCGATCGCAGGCTGAAGACGAAGCAGGCGAAGCAGAGCGAGGGCCGACGGGTCTGGGCGACAGAGGGAAGGATGACGCCGATCTGGGTTGAAGAGAGACAGTGGCGGCGGTCGCAGGCTGAAGACGAAGCAGAATGAGCGTCGACAGTCGTGGGCTGGACTGGAGTGGGCTGCTGCAGAAGGGTCGAGATCAGGTCGGTGCTGCAGGCAATCTGGGTTGAAGTTGAGATCGGTGATTGAGGCCGATCTGGAAGGTGATGAAGGCGGCTGATCTGATGATGTCGAAGTCCAGGAAGAAGACGATCTAGTCGTTCTTGGACGGATGTCAACACAAGAGGAATAACGCCGTGAAGGCAACAATAACCCTAACAATGGAGTTTTTGAATTAATTCCTCGAACTCGGAAAAATAAAAGTAGAAAAAAAAGAGACAGAGTCCTCTCAGATCGTTGCTCTGATACCAAGTCAAATAAGACGAGATATAGAGAATGAATTTTCTGATGATATTATTCATCTCACAGCGGAGGTATATAAAGAAGTTTACAGGGATATAACAGGTAAGTACTAACTACGAAATAATTGCAATATATTACAATATATTCTACTCCTAACGTTAAACTATGACTCACGCTAACACCGAAATGGGAACTTTAGTCTCTAAACAGTAGCCCAACAACTTGATCACATTTTTTTATTGTTGATTTGGGCAAGAGTGTTAACCTCATTTATAAAAAGATTGATTTACTTCATTTGTCTTTAAATTTGCTTACTTGACAACCTCACGTTCTGTAAACTTTCCTTCAAAGGCAAACCAAGCTTAAAAACACAACATAAAACATAGTCGTTTGAGTGATATACAAGTAATATACAAGTAACCTAACACAATATTGTTACATAAAAAGCATCTCCTAATTATATTTAAAAGAAAATGGGAAATGGGAAAATTGGTAACTGAGATACAGGGTGAGTCAAATTTAAATACATTTTCATTGTAATGTAGGGGTTGTTTATTTGAACTATGTAGGCTGCTCTCTGTATCATACAACATTCCATTCCAGGCCTTTCTGCGCTACTCTACTTCTCACTTAGTTCTCTGTTTCCCTCAATTACAACTACTTGTGGCACAAGAATCTGAAGTAGGCAAACTTCACTCCACGGACAAATTAAACAAATTGTGAAGTTATGATTATTTGACTTTCAGGTATTTTTAAGTACACGGGCATCTCCCCTGTCCAACATAACCACTTGATCCAAAACTTTACAGACATCACTTTTATGTACATGTCCTCTGAACCAATGTGCTTATCTAGGATTCAGTAGTAGTTAGGGACTAGCCTAGAAGCTCAAAACCAGTGACTTCGGCCACGAAGCGATCTATGGATAATATATCAGAAGACTCGACATTTCCATGAATGATCGGCTGCAAGTGATTTTCTGCAGAAGAAAAATGCAGATAAGAAAGAGTAGCTGCAGATTCTGATAATAAATTTGTGCCGCTTTTAACACTGTCAATAATTCCAGTGAACCGAACATAATAACAGATGCAAGCACCTGCAAGGTTGCAATTTTGATTTTTTTCATTTCATATTTAGTCTTACAGTTGTCTATCTTTATTTCTGACGAGTCCCTTTTCCATACTCAATAGACTCATGTGTTTGGTCTTATTGTTTTGCTATTTGGCTTCTTCGCTAATATGAGGTGCTGGGAAACTCTTCTCAATAGAATGTAGACATATCCGTCAGTCAGTCTCTTATTGGCTTTTCAGGCCCCTTTCCTCTCCGTTTCTCTATCTTATTTTGTTTTTGTGCATGTGCGTGCGCATTTTAGACTACTTGAATAATTACCTGACATTTTGTGTTATTTTTGTACCTACTACTATTGGAAAGCTTTTATATTGTTTAATGTGTGCTTATCTCTTTGTATTGCAGTGAGATTACTGCCGAAGGAAGAAGGATAACCAAGCTTGATCAGATTTTACTCAACGGAAACAACATTGCCATTGTAAGTATTGGTATTTCCGTTGACTTCAGTTCGGTTCTTCTTCATGTGGTTGATCCAATTTCTGTGACCTCGTTTCAAAACCCTTGCAAAAGATTTGCATGAGAAATTCCAATATCCCAGATAATTCCCAACCCATTAAACTTTGCATCCGATCATCTACGCTTTAAACTATTATCTGCAAGCTTTAACTCATCAATCTTCTAACATTTTGTGCACAATGCAGCTGGTCCCAGGTGGCTTCCCTGAATCAGAGTAATACAGCAAGGGAAGTCTCCAATCTTATCAGTTGCAGTTTTTCCATGGAGACCCAGCTTTTTGTTGTTGCTAGGTGACATATGGTTGTCGGACGTGGTAGGGAATTTGTATAATGTATGGGTTATGTTTCTTCTGAATTCTAGTTGCTCTGAGTGGTTTTGAATGCATTGATAATGTAATTTGGATATAAACTTTAATTTCTCTGATGTGTAATGGAAGTTTAACGGTTCAGTTGCTGACAAATATATTAATATGCTCATTGTAGACTGAATTGAAACCAGCAAAATAGAAAATGTTGATACTGTTCTGTTGACATTTTCTAGGTTAATTAGGAGTGAACCGAAAGTAACGAGTAAAAACCATGATGTTAACTGCGGGTGGCTTCCTTCCCTACCTTCTCTTTCTTCTCCATCTTCTTCACGATGAGCTCTAGATAGAACTCATTTCCAAGTTCTGGAGCTAGCTAGAAGGATAATTCTTAGCCTGTTAGATGCAATGTCCTTTTGCTTATCTCTCAAATAGATCCCGAAAGTCCGGTTTGATCCTTGAGTAAATGTGAGGAAAAGCGCCCTAAGTCGGAGGTAATCATAGAGCCATTCATTTCCAAGATAATAAAAGCTAAAGAGCAGAAGATTCTAGTATGAATAGAGCTGAATTCTGTGCTATAACAGTGATCATTTAGGTCTTCCACAGTTTCGTTTTGTTAGCTTGTTTCATCCTTGTATGTTGTGTTTCGTTAGGAGGGTTTTGGTTTGTCTCTTTGTATCTCTTCGTTTTTCTCCAATATTACATTGCGTATAAAGATGTTTGTTGCCGCTCTATACCTCGTTTTGGAGAAGTTTTAATACACACCCTTAAGTAGTTAGGGGTGTGTATTTAAAATTTCTCCTCATTTTGAGCCAAAAGAAAAAAAGAATAAGAGCAGAGAAAATTCTTCTATGCACTGTCGGTATAAGTGACTCAACAAATTCAATAGATCTCAGTCGTTGATATTTATAATTTTTTTTAATAATACAAAAATGTACTTGATGTTATCTCTAACTGTCCATTTATGTTGGTATAAGTTTACGTTGGTGCACTGATACTCTCTCTAAGAGCATTAACATTGTTCTAGTTCCCAAAGCTCAAGAAGTTAACCCCTATATTCCATCCTTTGTACACACTTTAAACAGTTCGCCTATGTAATCAGAGTGGGATGCAGTGGCTGAGCAGAAACTTAAGTCTACTGAGGCACAGAAAATAATAATAATAATAATAATAATAATAGTAATACTAAAACATAAAAAATCTTTAAATATAATAACTATTTATACAATGGTAATTATTCTCGACGAGATTTCATATTTTGAAATTATATCATGATAGTCACATCATCTATACTAGTAGAAATGTCTTTATCAATATATGAAATCAAGAAATCCTTCATAAACTCGTCACCAATTTGACTGTGTCACACCCCGAATTTTAGAATAAAATTCAAAATCCGAAACATGAAAAATACTACAAACTCAAATAATCATCCTGAAATTTTTTTTTTCTTAACATCCTCACCACACGAAATAAAATCAAACCGAATTCAGTCTCGGTTAATTATTACAACTCTACTACAACATGAACTGTAAAGCTCTAAATGAGCATATAGACCTCACAACTAAATGAAATAACTATAACTGCTGTAACACTTAAGCAGCACGGTCACCTCCATGGTTATCCTGACCTGCAGGAATATCCGCTACACCATTTGAATAGTATACCGGGATTGCAACAACACAAAACCCGGTAAGCTTAAGAAAGCTCGTATGAGTAAAAGGAAAGAACTATTGTTTAATTTAATCATAATTATTCCCACACAAATCAACACCCAACAATTTCCACATCCACAAAGTACTAACAATCTCAATTAAACACCAAATCAATATATCAGGACAAACCCCAACTCACATCTTTCTTCACAACACCTCAACATCGTATTTATAAAAATACGGTACTTGACAGACTAGAACTCGAATTGAATCGTAACCCGTCACCTGGCCTAGGTTATGGCATCTGAAATATTTATCATTATCGTATTTCATCAATATGTATACTTATATACATATTTAGAATGTCCGATAATTCCACATACTCAACGAATCGTATCCCATCATCCTCCCAGGATTAGAGCGTCTGATTACCCCACACCGGCCACTACGTTGACCTAAACCCATAAATGAGCACAACATGTAATATCACATACTGAAATCAACCCAACCAAGATACCCAATATTATTATGAAATTACACAATTGAAACATAATCAATTCAACAATTCAACTCAATCATATCATCACTCAACAATCCACTCATCAATATATATTTTCCACGTAAATATATATATATATACGTAATCATCCACTCAGGAATGACCACTAATACCATCTATAGTTCACATAAGAAAATCGTGAAATTCATTTGTATAATTAAAATTCATTTTACTTACCTATGGACCGTGGTGATTCAAGTCCATGTAATTTTAAAACAAATATTTAATCCGCAATATTTTTCACACAATTACCAATAATAAAAAAATTTAAAACGCTCGGTTCGTAATATGAACCACGTGAGTTTTACTCACCTCGATACTCCCGCTGCGTCTTCAATACAAATATAAATAACGCCGAAATAGCCCTCACAAATACAACCCGTCAATCACCTAATCAAATGTGATTCGAATTTAGCTAATAATTCCAAAACATAATTGAACTACCATTTAACGGCCGGATTCTAATTTATAACAAAATCCGACCAGAGGATTCTCACGAATCCCTCCCCTAATTACCGTTTTGCACATATACGAAGATCCAACGGTCGGATCTTCGCCCATGACCACACAAAGCCTCTGGGACAGTCATATGATCATCATATCAAAATTACAAGTTCATCGGACGATCCTAATTTCACAGATCATAAATCTAACGATCGAAATCGATCGCAATCACAAAATTCATAACTAATTCATACGATATCCGAAAAATACTTATAATACGCCGAAATGATCGTATTGAAACATAGAATCATAAAATGGACAGAAACCAAATTTTAGACCTCCGGAGGTGGCCGGAAAGGGTCGCCGGATTTAGGGACAGAGCCGCCATTGACCACCACCAATGGTGTTGGGGCCAAGCTTCTCCCCTTCGTTTCATCGTTCTGAGCAACTTTCATAACTAGCACAAGACCAAAAAACGACGGGAAAGGATCAAAAATTACCAAATACAATCGGAGGCCGGAATTTTTCCATAATCCGGCGAGCTTGAAAACCGACGTGAAAACTGCAACAACTCGCTTCAATCTCTTCTGGAAACTTGTTCAGAACTTCATTGCGAACTCACCAAGTCAAGAATCACAAGAAACGATCGTGTATAACTCGAGATATTTGGATCAATATGTGGTTTTTCGATCTAAACGGGGTCAAGCTCCGACGAACGTGAAAACGTTCGACCCAGTTCCGGTCCTTCTTGGTGCTTGTAGAGGAAGTTGAGGCGAGTTCAATGAGCCAATAATCAAGTGAAATGGTGATCTATAGCTCGAGATATTGAGATCGAACCGGAAATGAGCCTTTCGGTTTGGGCCGCTGCTGGCCGCAAGGTCGAGGCGAAGCTCCTAGAGGTGGTTGCAGCTCGAGAAGTGGCCGGAGGAGAAAATGGGAGCACGGTTTCTCCGTGCTCTGTTTTTGTTGCTTTTGGCCGAGAGAGAAAACGAGAGAGAGAGAGATGAACAATGTTTTCCAAAAAAGGAAAGGGAGGCCGGTTGAAAAAAAATAGGGTTTTGCATAAATTTCTAGGGTTTTTTTCTATATATACAAGTTTCGGAAAATCTTCTAAATTCAATAACTAATTCAGAAAAAATATGATCTTTGTGTTCCGCACTTGTACGAACTCGTATCGACGAACTCTACAACTTTCATGAAGGAAGTTTCTCGAAATTTTGAGCATTTCGAGCTTTTCGTTAAAAATAAACGTTTTGAACCTTCGATAATTAAAAAAGTGAAATATTATCGAACAACATTTGTGAAATCGAACAATAATCGTTCAATACAATTACTCGAATTTAAAATGAAATTTGCGGGTATTACAATCTACCCCCTTAAAGGAATTTCGTCCCGAAATTCAAGTACACAATTCCCCAAAGAGCTGTGGATACCTCGTTCTCATGTTAGATTCTAACTCTCATGACGCATCACCCTCGTCATGATGACTCCACAACACCTTCATGAGGTCAACCTCTTTCCTACGAAGCTTCTTTGTAGACCTATCCAAGATACGAACAGGTTCAACTACAAATGTCGCATCTGTGTTCACTTCGATCGCACCGTGATCGATCACGTGCGACTCGTTTCGAACATACTTCCTGAGCATAGACACATGGAAGACATTGTGCATACCTGACATGGTAACAGGTAAAGCAAGACGATATGCCAAGTTACCAACCCTTTCCAGAATCTCAAAGTGTCCAACATACCTCGGTGCGAGTTTCCCCTTCTTGCCAAATCTCACCACACCTTTCATAGGTGAGATCTTCAAGAACACATGATCACCTGTCTCAAACTCCAAAGGTCTCCTCTTCAAGTCAGCATAACTCTTGTGTCTACTCTGAGCGGTTCGGATTCTGTCCCGAATAGTAGTGACCTTCTCTGTAGTCTCCTATACAATCTCAGGACCGATTAACCCTTTATCCCCTGCTTCTGCCCAACAGGTAGGAGTCCTACATGGCCTATCATAAAGAGCCTCATATGGAGCCATACCGATACTAGAGTGATAGCTGTTGTTGTAGGCAAACTCTACCAATGGCAGATGATCCGCCCAACTACCCTTAAAATCCAGAACACAAGCTCTAAGCATGTCCTCCATCACCTGATTCACTCTCTCAGTCTGCCCATCTGTCTATGGGTGAAATGCAGTGCTCATAGAAAGAGATGTACCAAATGCCTTATAGAACCTACGCCAAAATTCTGAAGTGAAACGAGCATCACGATCAGAGACAATCGTCACATGCACTCCATGAAGCCTCACTATCTCTTTCAAGTACAACTTACACAACGTATCCCCTGAGTACATTTTTGCCACCGGAAGGAAGTGTGCTGATTTAGTCAGCCGGTCAACAATCACCCAAATCGAGTCATAACTTTGCCTGGACCTAGGCAATCCAGTCACAAAGTCCATAGAGATATCTTCCCATTTCCAAACAGGAATCGATAATGGGTTCAGCATTCCTGCGGGTCTCTGATGCTCTGCCTTCACCTGTTGATAGGTAAGACACTTCGACACATGTTCTGCCATATCCCTCTTCATACCATACCACTAAAATTGCCTTTTTAGATCCATATACATTTTAGTACCTCCTGGATGTATAGTGTATCTAGACCTATGTGCTTCCCGCATGATCTCCTCTCTGAGGTTATCAACACTCGGTACATACAACCTCCCTCGAAATCTCAACCCTCCATCTGCCCCAATCATCCACTCGGAAGGACCCTCCACATCCGGGTCAACAGTCATCTCAGCAATCCTTGCCTGAGCAAACTCATCAAGTGTCTGATCCTGAATGATCATGGAGATCAAGGTGGGCTGTAAGGTGATACTACCGAGAAAGATTCCCTGTCCTGCTCCTGCGAGCATAAGGTCACATCCTGATGCAGCTTCTAACATGCGCCACTCTCGCACCATAATCGATGCCATGATTACTCGAGGTTTCCTACTCAAAGCATCCGCCACTACATTCGCCTTTCCGGGATGATACTCTAAGGTGAAATCATAGTCCTTAATGAGCTCCATCCATCTTCTTTGCCTCATGTTCAATTCCTTCTGGGAGAATAGATACTTCAAACTCTTATGATCAGAAAAGAGTTTAAATTTCTCACCATAAATATAGTGCCTCCAAATCTTCAAGGCAAACACCATTGGTGCTAGCTCTAGATCATGAGTGGGGTAATTCCGCTCATGTACCTTCAACTGTCTAGAACCATAAGCAACGACACTACCATTCTGCATCAACACACACCCCAAACCCTGATGAGATGCATCGCTGTAAATGACTAATCCACCACCACTAGTAGGAATAGTCAACACCGGAGCTGTAGTCAATCTAGTCTTCAGCTCATTGAAAGCCTTCTCACACCCATCCGACCGTACGAACTGAGTGTCCTTCCTGGTCAATTTGGTCAAAGCCGAAGCAATACCAGAAAACCTTTCAATCAAGCTCTTGTAATACCCTGCCAGTCCAAGAAAGCTACGGATTTCTGTAACCGTAGTAGGGCGACTCCAACTCATCACTGCTTCAACCTTCAAAGGATCCACATAAACTCCATCCTTCGAGACCACATGACCAAGGAACTTGACTTCACTCTGCCAGAAATCGCACTTCTCGAACTTGGCAAATAGTTTCTGCTCTCTTAACTTCGGTAGTACGATTCGCAAATGCTCATCATGCTCACCTGACGACCTTGAATAAATCAAGATGTCATCAACGAAGACTACCACAAACTGATCCAAGTAAGGACTGAACGTACGGTTCATCAAGTCCATAAATGCTGCAGGTGCATTCGTGAGACCAAAAGGCATGACAAGAAACTCAAAATGTCCATACCTGGTCCTGAACGCCGTCTTTGGGATATCTTCCTCCTTCACCCTCAACTGGTGATATCCAGACCTCAAATCAATCTTCGAGAACACAGTAGCTTCTCTAAGCTGATCGAACAAGTCATCAATCCTAGGTAAAGGGTACCGATTCTTGATGGTCACCTTGTTCAACTGTCGATAATCCACACATAATTGAAGTGAATTATCCTTCTTCTTCACGAACAACACTGGTGCGCCCCAAGGAGACACACTTGCCTGAATGAACCCTTGTGCTAGTAAGCCTTCAATCTGAACCTTCAACTCCTGAAGTTCAGCTGGAGACATTCGATAGGGTGCTTTCGATACAGGTGAAGTACCTGGTATCACATCAATGGAAAAATCCATTACCCTTTTCGGAGGTAACCCCGGGATCTCCTGAAACACGTCAGCATACTCTGAAACTACAGGAATCCCTGTAATCTTCGAGGTACTACTCCCTGATTCAATATGGGCCAAAACCCCTGTCCTCATGGCGATATCAGACTTCAGCCAACTGTAATGAAATACCGGTTGTCCCAGAACATGGAAGGACACAATCATCCTAAAGCAATCAATAACAGCATGATTCGGGCTCAACCAATCCATACCCAAAATCACATCATACGTATGATCCGAAATCACAATCAAAGATGCAGAGAACTCTCTGCCACCAATCCCAATAGGGCAATCATCACAAAACATGCTAAGCTCAAGAGACACACCGAGAGGTGATGTAACACATAATGATCTAGTCAGAGGCATAGCAATCAAATCCAAAACATCCACAACCGAACTAGATATGAAAGAGTGTGAGGCTCCCGTATCAAACAGTACTCTAGCAAGATAGTGATAAACATATAAGGTACCTTCCACTCCCGTGCCTGCCTGACCGATGGCAAAGACTCTAGCAGGTGTAGGTGGTAGCTGCCTCTGCTGGTTACCCTGCACTCTACCCTAATTTAGGGGACACTCCCTAGCCTGATGCCCTGCCTGTCCACAGCTGTAGCATATCCTACCCCGTGGTTTCGTGCACGCACGAGAGATGTGGCCCGGCTCGCCACAGTTAAAGTACTTTACCGGAGCCGCTGGTGCTATCTGCCTAATAGGCATAGCCTGAACAGGAGGAGCTACTGCTGCCCTAGCTGGAGCCTGATGCTGAAACTGAGTTCTCTGTCTCTTCCAGAACCCACCCCTGAAGTCTCTAGCTCTACTGCTTCCTGCTATGGCCTTTCCCTTACCCTGGAAGTCTCTCTTAGCAGACTCCTTCTCTCTACGAATCAGGTTCTGTTACTCAATGATCTGTGCCTTAGCCAAGATCTCTCTCTTGGTCTTCAGCTCTAAGATGGCCACATCACGCTCAATCGAAGGACTCAACCCTCTCTGAAACTTCTTGCCCAAGTCCTCATCCTCCATCTGCCTCACATACTTATACAGTCTGGAGAACTCCGCATCATAGTCAATTACGGTCATCTTTCCCTGTACAAGTGCAAGGAATTCTCGTTCCAACATCTCCTTCACTGCTGGTGGAAAGTACTTCTCCCTGAACAGCCTCTCGAAGCCGTCCTATGTCAAAGTAGACACCTCAATGCTCCTCTGTGTGACGTTCCACCACACCTTAGCCTCATCCTTCAACATGAATGCGGCTAGCTTCCTCTTGTCGGTCTCGGAGCAATCAAGCAGATCCAAATAAGTCTGCAAATCCTCTATCCATCGATCCTCCACCATATAATCAGTGGGTCCTCCAAAGTTGGTTGCTCCCAAGCGAGTAATTTCCCTTGCTAGCATCAGCAAGCGGGCATGATTATCAACCACGGCCACAGGAGGAATAGGCTGATCCTCATAAGGTGCCTCTACCTCCGTCTCGGATGCATCTTCGACCGGAGGGACCCTACCCCTTCCTCGGTGTAATACCCGTAATTTTCATTTTAAATTCGAGTAATTATATTGAACATTTATTGTGCGATTTTCCGAATGTTGTTCGATAATATTTCACTTTTGAATTATCGAAGGTTCGAAACGATTATTTTTAACGAAAAGCTCGAAATGGTCGGTTTGAGAAATCAACTTTTTCTACGTGCAAAATATGGAGAAACTTCCTTCATGAAAGTTGTAGAGCTCGTAGATACGAGTCCGTACACATGCGGAACATAAAGATCATATTTTTTTCTGAATTAGTTTTTGAATTTAGAAGATTTTCCGAAACTTGTATATATAGAAAAAAAAACCCTAGATTTTTTTTGGAAACCCTATTATTTTTCACCTGCCTCCCTTTCCTTTTTTGGAAACACTGTTCATTCTCTCTCTCTCTCTCTCTCTCTCTCTCTCTCTCTCTCTCTCTCGCGTTTTCTCTCTCGGCCGAAAGCCAAAAACAGAGCACGGCTTCACTATGCTCTCATCCTCTCCTCCGGCCACCTCTCGAGCTGCAACCACCTCCAGAGGCAGCCTTGCGCCGCGACGCTGCCGACAACGGCGGTGGCACGGCCCGAACCAAAAAGGCTCATTTTCGATTCGATCTCAATATCTCGAGCTATAGATCACCATTTCACTTTATTCTTGGCTCATTGAACTCGCCTCAACTTCCTCTACAAGCATCAAGATGGACCGGAACTGGGTCGAACGTTTTCACGTTCGTCGGAGCTCGACCCCGTGCGGATCGAAAAACCAACTTTCGATCCAAATATCTCTAGCTATACACAATCGTTTCTTGTGATTCTTGACTTGTTGAGTTCGCAAGGAAGTTCTGAACAAGTTTCCATAAGGGATCGAGGCGTGAGGTTGCAGTTTTACGTCGGTTTCAAGATCGCCGGTTTCTGAAAAATTTCCGGCCGCCGACTGTAATTGGTACTTTTCGATCCATTCCCGTCGTTTTTTGGTCTTGTGCTAGTTATAAAAGTTGCTCAGAATGATGAAACGAAGGGGACAAGCTCGGCCCCGACACCATTGGTGGTGGTCGGTGGCTCTGTCCCTAACTTCGGCGGCTCTTTCAGACGTTCTAAATATGTATATAAATATACATATTGATGAAATACGATAATGATAAATATGTCGGATGCCATAACCTAGGCCAGGTGACGGGCTACGATTCAGTTAGAGCTCTAGTCTGTCATGTACCGTATTTTTAGAAATGCGATGTTGAGGTTTGTGGAGAAAGATGTGAGTTTGGGTTGTCTTGATTTATTGATTTGGTATTTGATTGAGATTGTTAGTACTTCGTGGTTGTGGGAATGGTTGAGTATTGACTTGAGTAGAATTGATTATGATTAAATTAAACAACAGTCTTTTCTTTTACTCATACGAGCTTTCATAAACTTACCGGGTTTTGTGTTGTTGCAATCCCGGTACACTATTCAAATGGTGTAGCGGATATTCGTGTAGGTCAGGATAACCAGGGAGGTGACCGAGCTGCTTAGGTGTTACAGCATTTATTGTTATTTCATTAGTTGTGAGGTGTGTATGCTCATTTAGAGCTTTACATTTCGTTTTGGATTTGGCTTGTAATAATTAACCGTGACTAAATTCGGTTTTGATTTTGTTTCGTGTGGTGAGGTTGTTAAGAAAAGAAATTTTCAGGATGATTATTTTATTTGTGGTAATTTTCATGTTTCGGATTTTGAATGTTTATTCTAAAATTCGGGGCGTGACACTCGGCCTCTAGCCCTGCCACGAGGTCTACCTCTACCTCGACCTCTGGCTTCGTTTCCCTCAATCTTCATTACCTAATAAGCATCATATACTTGATTAATACACGCATAACACTTAAACAAAGCATAAGTCAATTGCAAGTCCATATTTACCAAGTACTAAGCATACATAACGATGCCTAAATTTCTTAAACGTGCTAACGTTCCTAGCCAATCTAACGCTCTCACATACCCAATGACATTGTCAATACCGAAGAGTACACGATGGGGATCCGCTGCAGACGGGCCATCACTCGGTAAGTATTAACATACACCAAATATGTACCTTACGCTCTAATACCAAACTGTCACGCCCCGAATTTTAGAATAAAATTCAAAATCCGAAACATGAAAAATACTACAAACTCAAATAATCATCCTGAAAATTTCTTTTCTTAACATCCTCACCACACGAAATAAAATCAAACCGAATTCAGTCTCGGTTAATTATTACAACTCTAATACAACATGAACTGTAAAGCTCTAATTGAGCATATAGACCTCACAACTAAATGAAATAACAATAACTGCTGTAACACCTTAGCAGCACGGTCACCTCCATGGTTATCCTGACATGCAGGAATATCCGCTACACCATTTGAATAGTGTACCGGGATTGCAACAACACAAAACCCGGTAAGCTTATGAAAGTTCGTATGAGTAAAAGGAAAGAACTATTGTTTAGTTTAATCATAATTATTCCCACACAAATCAACACCCAACAATTTCCACATCCACAAAGTACTAACAATCTCAATCAAACACCAAATCAATATATCAAGACAAACCCCAACTTACATCTTTCTTCACAACACCTCAACATCGTATTTATAAAAATACGGTACTTGACAGACTAGAACTCTAACTGAATCGTAGCCTGTCACTATTTCACTTGATTCTTGGCTCGTTGAACTCTCCTCAACTTCCTCTACAAGCACCAAGAAGGACCAGAACTGGGTCGAACGTTTTCACGTTCGTCGGAGCTCGACCCTGTTTAGATCAAAAAACTATCTATCGATCCAAATATCTCGAGTTATACACGATCGTTTCTTGTGATTCTTGGCTTGGTGAGTTCACAATGAAGTTCTGAACAAGTTTCCAGAAGAGGTCGAAGCGAGTTGTTGCAGTTTTCACGTCGGTTTTCAAGCTCGCCGGATTCTGGAAAAATTCCGGCCACCGACTGTATTTGGTAATTTTCGATCCCTTCCTGTCATTTTTTGGTCCTGTGCTAGTTATGAAAGTTGCTCAGAATGATGAAACGAAGGGGAGAAGCTTGGCCCTGACACCATTGGTGGTGGTCGGTGGCGGCTCTATCCCTAACTCTGGCGACCCTTTCCAGCCACCTCCGGAGGTATAAAATTTGGTTTCTGTCCATTTTATGATTCTATGTTTCAATACGATCATTTCGGCGTATTATATGCATTTTTCGGATATCGTATGAATTAGTTATGAATTTTGTGATTTCGATCGATTTCGATCGTTAGATTTATGATTTGTGAAATTAGGACCATCTGATGAATTTCGATCGATTTCGATCGATTTATGATCGTTAGATTTCGATCGATTTCGATCGTGAGAATCCGCTCGTCTGATTTTGTTATAAATTAGAATCCGGCCGTTAAATGGTAGTTCAATTATGTTTTGGAATTATTGGCTAAATTCGAATCACATTTGATTAGGTGATTGACGGATTGTATTTGAGTGGGCTATTTCAGCTTTATTTATATTTCTATTGAAGACGCAGCGGGAGTATCGAGGTGAGTAAAACTCACGTGGTTCATATTACGAACCGAGCGTTTTAAATTTATTTCTTTTTGGTATTTGTGTGAAAAATATTGCGGATTAAATATTTGTTTTAAAATTACATGGACTTGAATCACCACGGTCCATAGGTAAGTAAAAATGAATTTTAATTATACCAATGAATTTCACGATTTCCTTGTGTGAACTATAGATGTTATTAGTGGTCATTCCTGAGTGGATGATTACGTATATATATATTTACGTGGGAAATATATATTGATGAGTGGATTGTTGAGTGATGATATGATTCAGTTGAATTGTTGAATTGATTATATTTCAATTGTGTAATTGCATAATAATATTGGGTATCTTGGTTGGGTTGATTTCTGTATATGATATTACATGTTGTACTCATTTATGGGTTTAGGTCAACGTAGTGACCGGTGTGGGGTAACGGACGCTCTAATCCTGGGTGGATGATGGGATACGATTGGTTGAGTATGTGAAATTATCGGACGTTCTAAATATGTATATTAGTATACATATTGATGAAATACGATAATGATAAATATGTCGGATGCCATAACCTAGGCCAGGTGACGGGCTACGATTCAGTTAGAGCTCTAGTTTGTCATGTACTGTATTTTTATAAATACGATGTTGAGGTTTTGTGAAGAAAGATGTGAATTTGGGTTGTCTTGATTTATTGATTTAGTATTTGATTGAGATTGTTAGTACTTCGTGGTTGTGGAAATGGTTGAGTGTTGACTTGAGTAGAATTGATTATGATTAAATTAAACAACAGTCTTTTCTTTTACTCATACGAGCTTTCATAAGCTTACCGGGTTTTGTGTTGTTGCAATCCTGGTACACTATTCAAATGGTGTAGCGGATATTCGTGCAGGTCAGGATAACCAGGGAGGTGACCGAGCTGCTTAGGTGTTACAACAGTTTTTGTTATTTCATTTAGTTGTGAGGTGTGTACGCTCATTTAGAGCTTTACAGTTCATTTTGGATTTGAGTTGTAATAATTAACCGAGACTAAATTCGGTTTTGATTTTATTTCGGGTGGTGAAGTTGTTAAGAAAAGAAGTTTCAGGATGACTATTTTGAGTTGTGGTAAATTTCATGTTTCGGATTTTGAATGTTTATTCTAAAATTCGGGGCGTGACAGAATTAAGTGAAATGGTGATCTATAGCTCGAGATATTGAGATCGAACCGAAAACGAGCCTTTTCGGTTCGGGCCGTGCCGCCGCCGTTGTCGGCAGTGTCGTTGAGTAAGGCTGCCTCTGGCAGCTGCGCAAGGTCGAGGCAAAGCTCCTGAAGGTGGTTGCAGCTCGAGAGGTGGCCGGAGGAGAAAATGGGAGCACGGTTTCTCCGTGCTCTGTTTTTGTTGCTCTCGGCCGAGAGAGAAAACGAGAGAGAGAGAGAGAGAGAGAGAGAGAGAGAGAGAGAGAGAGAGAGAGAGAGAGAGAGAGAGAGAGAGAGAGAGAGATGAACAGTGTTTTCCAAAAAAGGAAATGGAGGCCGGTGGAAAAAAAATAGGGTTTCCAAAAATTTCTAGGGTTTTTTTTCTATATATACAAGTTTCTGAAAATCTTCTAAATTCAATAACTACTTGAGAAAAAATCCGATCTTTGTGTTCCGCACGTGTACGGACTCGTATCGACGAGCTCTATAACTTTCATGAAGGAAGTTTCTCCAAATTTTGCACGTAGAAAAAGTCGATTTCTCAAACCGAGCATTTCGAGCTTTTCGTTAAAAATAAAAGTTTCGAACCTTCGATAATTCAAAAAGTGAAATATTATCGAACAACATTCGTGAAATCGAACAATAATCGTTCAATACAGTTACTTGAATTTAAAATGAAATTTGCTGGTATTACAGACTGTGGCAATACACTTCGCAAAAGAATTGGCCGAGAATCATCACTTGACCCGTACACACACACACACCTAGCATGCTGAAATAAAACCTAAAGTAGTAAATTGGCACCAAGATGAAATTTAGGATAGGAAATTGACTATTAAGCCTTAAAAAAGGGTAACTCGTTTCCTCTCTAATATAATATGGATATATTAAATGTTTATATTTTTTTTTCTCAAAAATCTGAACTAGGGCGGAACACAGTTAGCCTCTGCCTCTCTACGCCCCGGGTGGGAGGCAATTCTTGAAACTTGCTTGCGTTTTAGCGGGAGTTAGCCAGAATATTCTAATTTTTATTTTTATTTTTTAAGCACAAACTTTAGATAAAGAAGAAGAAAATAAGGGGACATGGCATATTCTAAACCTTGTCGGCATGAGAGAATGCAAAGAAGGTGGTTAACGGACATGGCATATGTACATAATATTGCACTGCCAGCATGGAAGAGATGTCAAGCTGATTGATTGGTATAGTAATCAATATAAATGATTAGAGCAGTTAAACTAAACAGATCGCCAAGTATTCGATAGCAACTGCGCAGGCTACCTTGTTTTGGATTGTGCTATCAACCTTAATTAACGGAGATGTCCGTAGTAGCTATAGTTTCATCGCTACTTTGTTTTGGATTGTGCTATCAACCTTAACTAACGGATGATGTACGTAGTAGCTATAGGTTCATCGATCTTACATATCACGACAAGTTTGGGTCTGCTTCTACATCATTTACAATACTTTTTAACTCCCTTCATGTTTGAATTCTAGACTTGAGTTAGCTAGAGATTCCACCTTGTTGTTAGTGTGTCATTGTACTAATTTAAACCACCTTGTTTCTGTTTTGTTTGGTCAGCTAACTCCAACAGTCATAATTTACTAAACCATATGGAGATTAATAATGATTGGTATATTATCACATGATGAGGGTTCTGTTTGAAGAACCAAAAATTGTCGTTTTGTAACTAATGAGTAATGAACTTAAAGTCAAATTCTCAGAATGGCTAGATAAAGATCAAAAGCAAACACATGTTTTTGGATAATTAGGAGGTGATCAAGCTTCGTTATCAAATTCTTAATCTATGAGATTCCTCGCAATCACTAATTTGTAGGGAAGCCGAAAGTCCTTGTTTATATATAGTAATCTGTGAGAAAATTTAAGCGAGAAAAATTTGTGATGTATGAATTCCTCGCTGATTAATTTAAGCGAGAATTTATAATATGAATTTTTGATGGTTCAAGTCTAATCATCAAATCGAAATTAGAAAAGTGCAAGAAATCACCTTTCACTGTGCTTGCTTAAGTACTTAAAGGAGCACACTTTATTTAATCACTTGCAGTGATTAATGTTCAAAAAAAAAATGTACATGCTTTGCTATTTTCTCGATGATATTGATTAGGTATACCTCATTCCACTACCTAATTACTACTCGCCGACTGCAAAGAATATTAGTTGGCTAAATTTATTAACTATTGGATTAGTTACTAGCTTGTTCCATCATAAATTTTTCAACCTTAGTTGGCTAGTTAGGGGAAATTGGGGAGGGAATCTTCTGTCCCTAATTTTCTGTCTCATTCCCCGTCTCTCCATTACTTTGTTCACATCTGTCATTTCAATCCAACTCATCTAACTCTGTTAACCTAAAATTTCAAAAATAAATATTTAATTAAAATAATGAAAATAACCAAGTCATTTAACTCTGTTGCAACACTCTCAAACTTGAGACCCGTCTTCTCCAAGTCAAATGCCCAACAAAGAAACAGATTTTGGTTTGGATTCAATGTGATCAGCGTCGGATTGCTAATCTTCTTTAGGATTTAATTTTCTGCAATTGGGGTCTATCTTCAAGATTTGGTTGTGGTTTCAATTCAATTTTGCCACCCACAAGTTTTTTGAGTTGAGTTTAAAAAAAAAAAAAATTTCTTAGTTTTGTCCATGTAGGTCATTTTGATGTAATTGTGATTGGGTTCATGAGTAAGATCATTTTGATCATATTGTGATTGGGTTCATGAGTAGGATCATTTTAATATGAGTCTATGAGTAAGATCGATATGGGTTTATGAGTAAGATCTGGGTCATGAGTAATATTATTTTGATATGGGGTCAAAAGTAAGTTGTGCATGGGTAAGATCCGAGTTCATGAGTATCGAGTTCTGGGTTCAGGCTCAGCATCAAGATCTGGATATGCTTTCAAGCTTAGTATGATATGCAAATCATCAAGCTTAGAATGATATGACCCAAATTATTATATTTAATAGAGAGATTCACTTATGAGCCTCCATGATTTAATGTTCCACTCTTAGTGAGAAATTGATCTCTCGCACGTTGCACTATTGAGAGTATGACTTCCGGATGAGAGATCTGAGAACTATAGAATTCAGCATGTATTTCATTGTACTTATTTAAAATATAAGAAAACCTATTTACAAGATAACAGAATGGGATGTCCGTTAGGTGAGGTGGAGTGGAAGTACATATGTCAACTTATTAATGAAGGGATAGGAAAGGAGACAAAAAATTGGGGACAAGATTTCCTCCCGGAAAATTGACAACTACTGTTTAATAAGTGTAAAACAATTTTCATAAGCCTTTCTCATCCATCCCTTCTACAAATGGCAGAAAACATTATATTTGACCAGATTAAAACACGGATATGGAAAAAGTGTTGGAAAAAAAAGTGTGGTTTGAACGGAAAAAAATTGTATGACATTTATTAATCGCCCTTGCCATCTTCGTTTTGAAAACGTAATGGGAAGAATAAAATTAACTTGGCCTAATTCTGGGAAACAATAATTGGGTGTTATAGACTTATAGGTAGCTTCGTCTTAATTACTACAGTCTACAGGATCGAGCCACATATATATATATATATATATATATATATGTTGTATAATTCAACTAAATTTTAAATCTTTTATTCAACTGTTGATATTATAGTTCTTATTTTAAATATCTCATCACTCATCACTCTACTTATGTAAATCTCACTTGTCAAAGATGAACTCTACAGTCTTCGAGCTAATTATAACGAAAGATCAACCGATAGCTCTCTGCGCAAAAAATGTTAAAGTGCATGTACTAGCTAGTCAGACTATATAACACAGAGAAGATGCGTTTTAATTCCAAGCATCAATCATCACCGTTCTATGGTTAACTCTGTCTATATATATATATATATATATATATATATTGGACCCTTCTAGTGAGGATCCATTTTTTGGTCTTTTCTAGGGATATGGCATTAGACCAACTTTTCGATCATATTTTTACATCTCAACCGTTCAGTTTTTAGGTCCTAATGTATTGATCACCTCTGCAATTTTTCAGCCAATTTGATGATAGTTAAGGCATCCAAAACTGTAATTTTCCATTATAAATATGAACGGTTCCGGTTTGACAGATTTGGTCCATTCGTGTAAATTGTAGTTTAGGATGCCTTAACGATCACCGATTTGGCTGAAAATTTGCATAAGTGATCTACACATTAGGACCTAAAAAATGAACGGTTAAGATGTGAATATGTGATCGACAAGTGGCCAAAAACACCAAATCCGCTCCATAAGCTTAGGTAAGGACATCCTTACCTGAGAAAGGTTATATATAAATATATATATATATATATATATATATATATATATATATATATATACAGCGCTTCTCCGGTGTGGACGTCTGCACTTTTTGCTTAGGTGCGGATTTCCGGTTTTGACACACTTTCCAATCGTGTTTTTACATCTTAGCCGTTCAGTTTTTAGGTCATAATGTACAGATCATCTATGCAAAATTTCAGCCAATTTGATGATCATTAAGGCATTCAAAACTGCAATTTACAACAATTAACACGAATAGTTCTGGTTCGACAGATTCGGTTCGTTTGTATAAATTGTAGTTTTGAATGCCTTAACGATCATCAAATTGGCTGAAATTTTGTAGAGATGATCTATACATTAGGATCTAAAAACTGAATTGCTAAGATATGAAAATGTGATCGAAAAGTAGGTCAAAACCGGAAATCCGCACCTTTTTCTTAGGTACGGATATCCGCACCTGAGCAAAGTTATATATATATATATATATATAGGCCTTCCACTAAGGGATCCATTTTTTTGGTCTTTTCTAAGGGATAGGGTATTAGACTAACTTTTCGATTATATTTTCACATCTCAACCGTTCAGTTTTTAGGTCCTAATGTGTAGACCACTTCTGCAAATTTTCAGCCAATTTGATGATCGTTAAGGCATCCAAAACTGCAATTTATACGAACGGACCGAATCTGTCGAACCGGAACCGTTCGTGTTTATAATGGTAAATTGCAGTTTTAGAGGCCTTAACGATCATCAAATTGGCTGAAAATTTGTAGAAGTGATCTACACATTATGACCTAAAAACTGAACGGTTGAGATATGAAAATATGATCGAAAAGTTGGTCTAATGCACTATCCCTAGAAAATACCAAAAAAAAGGATCCCTCACTAGAACGGCCCTGTGTGTGTGTGTGTGTGTGTGTGTAGGAGGGACGACCTCAAAATCAGTAGTTGTGGGAGATGTTTGTTCCTCCTCATCTAAGATTGGTTGAGTTTCTGCATAACTGGGGTAACTGACTTGTGAGGTGGTTTGAATATTTTTAATTTTTAGTTTTTGTAATTCTTCCTCTAATTTATTGATTCTAATATTTTTTATTTCTTTATCCAAGTCATAGTCTTGTCGTGACATAGTTTCAGCACAGGTGGAATCAGTAAAAGAATGCCATGAGTTGCTCTACTAAAACTAGAGAGGAAATGAAAAACGAAACTTTGGAACTTCTGAAAAATGAACTTGTTGTTAACTGAAGGAGGGATGCTCCTTATATAGGCCTTGGCGTCCAGATGATGCGGGCAGAGAATCTGCTTTTACTAGGGAAAGCCCAAAAACAGGAAGCAGCACGATTAGCTGTGTTTTTGCCTCGTTTTTCCCATGATCAACTTAGTAACCTTAGATGTCCTACCATAAGCGATTTTAAATGGTATAAAGATGTATTTATTTCCAGAGTTATGCTTAGAGATGATAGTAATCAACCATTCTGGAAAGAAAAATTCATAAACGGGTTGCCCAAACTATTTGCCCACAAATTAGACAAGTCTTAAGTAATGAAACAGGACACATTAACTATGATACCCTTACATATGGAAATATTATTACAGTTATTCAAAAAGAAAGTTTAAAAACGTGCATAGATATGAAATTAGACTCTCAAATTAAATCGGATAAGAAAACAGCCAAATGTGAGTTAGGCAACTTTTGTGAACAATATGGTCTACCATCTTTACACCCTTCACGACGTCATAAAAAGAAAAACAATGAATTTGACTATAATCATACAATAAGAAAATTTACCCCCAATAAATTTTACTCAAAAAACAAAAATGATGGTTGGTGACATAACTATTGGCCGTCGTGGACATGTGATGTAGTTTATTTAATATTTCTAGTTCAGATAAATTATCAATGTTCCATTCGTAATTCTTATCGGAAGAGAATGAAAATTAATTACTGGGATAAGTAGTGGGTTGAATATCTAATGGCAATTGGCGTTCGGTCTAATTTTTGAGATGCGGTTTCTTTGGATGAACAATTCTATGTAGTTGGAGGTCTTGAAATGTTTGATTTATCTTGGAAATTGTACTAGAATCACTATCAGAGGAGGAGTCTGAGGGAGATTCATGGTTATGGATGACTACAATTTTGCTGGGTTCAGTTTTCAGTTCTTTGAGCATTTGTTCAATTTTTTATGCAGTGGAGATGAGTTTGAGATTAGTTTTTTTTATTTCACTAAAGTGGATAAAATGTGTTTCTGATTGTTGTTGAGGTAGGATGCTTACTTTTGAGAAAATGTTATCTACTGTTGTTTCTATTTTGTCTAGTTGGCTTTCTATAATGACTAGGCTTTGATTTGTGTAATTATTTTGTTCAATGGTTTTCTTAAGTTCGGGGTTATCGCCAGCAACCTTAAAGGGTGATGTCGTTATAGGTGTGTGTAGATGATCAATGACAATGGTTTCTACAGGGGGATGATTGGAAGAAAGATGGTCACAATTTCTTACACATAGGTTTAGTCCAAATCAGCGTTAAACCTTTAACCCGAAGAGGTCTAAATGCCTCTATACTTTTATGCCTTAGAGATGCAAGATTCACCGACTTCAGTGACAGTGCCCTAGGAGTCATTGAGTCAAACTTATTCAACGACCCAATCCATTTTGATTGTTATCCAGATTTTACAATTAGTCTAAGTGATCCTCACATCTTAAAATCTTTAACCTTAAATATTAAAACTTCAGGTTATAATGTCCTCGAAGGAACCCAACCATTAGCCTTAATTTATAGAATCCACTATAAAGTCACCGGTACAAATATGAATTTTCAAGCCATTAGTAAAAGCCCAAAAGATCAAACTCTTTTAATTCAAAGTAGTAAAGACAATGCTAATATTAGAGTTCCACACACAATCAGCTGGTCAGATGTTCATCTACCATCTTAATGGTCTCTCAGTAGTGAAAATCAACCTATTAACATACAACATAATCTCTCACTATGGTGGTGTCTTAAAACAACAAATCTCTCGTACTCATTTTGAGCAAATTGTTAGATACTACTCTGGTGTCTGAACACAATCACAAAGCAATTACGGTACTATTAAAAAAGAAAATTTATCTATTGTTCACTTTTGAATGAAGAAAGGGACCATTTTTTTTTTATAAATTTCGTTACTAGGGACTCTGGGTATATTTCAATTTTCATGTCGATATTATCGTTTGACTGATATTTGATTTGTTCTTCATTAACTATGTGAGGGATCCTATTTAGGGAAGATCTAGACGAACTGGAGGTAATTGAGTTGGATCTAAATAGTCTACTCATGATGAAAAGTGACCGGATTGGCTGGGACAAAATATTAAGTTTGGAAGACTGCAAAAACCTTAATCTTTTACCTTAGGCTAGACATCTCTCTTCTCCGCTCATGCCGCATCCGCTCATGCCTCACTCAGGACTCATTGTTTGGATCTGGACTTAATGTTTGGTTGGAGAAAGTAAAAGACTAAAGGTGGAAAAGAAGAGGTGAAATGAGTGTTTTTAAACTTAAGAAAGAGGACCAGATAAGCAATCACTTAGCATAGAAAGTAGAATATAAGATATCAGCTCAAATACCTCACCTGGCGGTAGTCCGCCACCTGGGGTTTGAGAAGTTTTAAAAACAGATTAACTCAGATACCTCACCTAGATGGTAATCCGCCATCTGGGGTCCGAGTAGTTTTAATTAATTACACACACACACACACACACACACACTCACACACACACACACACATGGCCCTTCTAGTGAGGGATCCCTTTTTTTGGTATTTTCTAGGGATAGTGCATTAGACCAATTTTTCGATCATATTTTCACATCTCAATCGTTCAGTTTTTAGGTCCCTCACTAGAAGGGCCCTGTGTGTATATATATATATATATGTGTGTGTATATATATATATATCTACACACTCAATCATTTGAAACTATGTCATGCACGACCACTACTACAGTTGGTTAATAGTCATAGATAAGGCTGTCAATGGGTCGTGTTGGGTTGGGTTCGTGTCGGGTTATCTTGTCGGAAGATACAAACCCAAACCCAACTCATTTAATAATCGTGTCAAAAATTTAAACCTAAACCCAATCTATTTATTAAACGGGTTACCCGTTTCCAACCCGCTTAACCCATTTAATAAATAGGCCATATTGTGTTAGACACAATGACCCATTTAAAGGTTCACAATGCGACCCATTTAACTAAAAAAATGCATAAATTGATTAAATTCACTAAAAACTCTACAAGACGAAGAATATAAATAATTGTATATATTCTTAAATAATTAAATCCAATAATTATAAAGCAAAATATTTCAAATTGTCTAATCCTATGATCAAATACTCCTAACGTCCAAAATTTCAAGAAGTATAGTATAATCGGGTTATACGGGTTCACTTCATGTTGGCCGGTAGACCCACGGCCGACCAGCTTTTTAATCATGCGGGTTCAACCTGCTTTATTTCGTGCGGGTTTCGAGTCGTGTTATTGGGTCGTGCCATAATTGACCGCCTTAGTGATAGAGCTAGAAAAGAAATTATACATATATATACATACATACATATATATATATATATAGACACACACACACAGAAGTAAAATGAAGGGTGGTACAATTGAATAAGTAGTGAGAGAATCATTTTGTCCTTAAATTTATGTTAATTATTACATTCAATCTGCGTTTTCAATTCTCATAGATCCAGCAACCAACATATGTCATCTCTAACCCTACGGTTTAAGAAAATTTTTATGCCACCAGCCCTACCAAGGAACTCCTAAAGAAGTGATGAGTTTTAGGTTTTATGGAAGGGTTGTTCTCTATATTTAGCTCTTGGCTGGAATGAAAGATAATTGTTTAAAACATCGGTTGTATATAGCACTGTCCTCTATTGTGTTGTGTCTTAATTTTGACCTATGATATTCATAGATGCCAGATTTGTTGGAGTTGGAGTTGAGATGGCCAATGAACTCTTGCTTGATCTATAGTTTTTTTTCTTTTTTGTTAAGAGAAACTGTTGATGTATAATAGTTACCCCAACAACCATCTATTTAATGGTCGCAGTTTGACTCTATGCATATAGTTATGATTTATGAATATGTTCAAATACATGTTGAGAACACAAAAAAGTTACAAAATAAACTAACCAAGAACATTGAGATTTTTTTTATTTTTTATTTTTATAGAGCTTTGATACCTTGAACCAAGTAACCAAGATGTTGACGCCCCAGGAAATGGAGCATGCACCTATTGTCGTGGCTATAAATAGTGTCTTGCCAGAGCTATACTGCTCGGATGTTAGTGGCATCAAATAGGAAATGTGGCAAACTTTTGTTGACTACAACTTGAAAATGAAACAAGGTTCGATAAGAATGGTTAATCGACTCTTGTGTGTATTAGATGGCTCCGACTAACAAGGAAAATCAGAAAAAAATAAAGCATGTATCTGCAGTTGACTGGCTATGAGTTTGTGCTCACGGAGATTAATCAACCATTAACCATGCAAAAAATGCTTATACAGTGAAAGCTTGAGAGTTCTTGTTATGACTTAACAACGTGCAAATATAGGCTAGCAGTCGATCTATATAATATATGTGTGTAACTTGCAAATACAGGCTAGCATGTCGATCTATATATGTGTGTGTGTAACGTGCAAATATAGGTTAGCATGTCGATCCACACACATACACACATATATGGAGAGATGATCAAGAGATCGAGGACCTCCTTAAATTTAAAAAGTGAGAATGTTTTACTTTTTGGCATGTATTTTAATATCCTAAACCATTCATTCTCTAGTTATATGTACATATATGAATCATACAAAAAATTAGCCAAATCGAAACACGTTTAACCATTTGATTAGCACAATATTCGTTTTAATTTTATTTAATGATTTATATTTGCTTATACAATTTTGAGTGACCAAATGATTATAGATTTCGTTGATTTTTTGTATACACAATTCTTGCATAAGAATCTAAAGGATCAATGGTTGAAATCATTAAATGAAGTAATATACTAGTGTAAAACGATAAAAATTTTCAAATTCTTAAAGTAAGGATGTCCTCTCTGTAAACACACACACACATGTGTTATATATATATATATATATATATATATATATATATATATATATATATATAAGAATTTTCTCAGGTGCGGACTTCCTTACCCAAATTTCGGTACGGATTTTCAGTTTTCACCCACTTTCTGATCCCATATTTTGATCTTAACCGTTCAGTTTTTAGGTCCAAATATATAGATCATCCCTACAAAATCTCAGCCAATTTGGTGATCGTTAAGGCATCCAAAACTACAATTTACACGAACGAACCGAATCTGTTGAACCGGAACCGTTCATGTTCATTGTTATAAATTGCAGTTTTGGATACCTTAACTATCACCAAATTGACTGAAATTTTGCAGAGGTGATCTACACATTAGGACATAAAAACAGAACGGTTAAGATATGAAAATGTGATCGGAAGGTGGGGGAAAATGGGAAATCCGTACCAAACCTTCGGTACGGACGTCCGCAGCCAAGAAGGGCTGTATATATATATATATATATATATATGTGTGTGTGTGTATATTTATGTATATATATATGTTTATGTTTATGTATATGTATGGTTAACTCTATGTATATATACCTGCTCAATCAATGCTCTTTCAAACCATGTCTACAGAGCAGGATGAAGGACTTGTAACTTGGGTGGGTGAGATAAATAAATCCAATGGTGAACCATCAAATCTATTCAATAAAGAAGTCGAGCATGAGAATAAAATAGACGGCTTACCAAAAAGATAAAGTTGTGTAATTTTTTTTTTCTTTAGACTTCGACCATCAAGCAACCTTTTTTTTTTTTAAAAAAATATTTTTTATAAGTTACTCTACAACCCTTATCAAAAGCTAGAGGGTCATGATGAGTGATTTAAAAATATAAATAAATAAAAAAAGATTCGCCAAACAGGTTTGGATTTCCTCTAAGCTTCCAAGTCCTACTCTATGGAATAATTCTTTCATTTCTTGGCTCCACCAGATTGCTACTTCTAATTAGAACCAAGTATTACTAGCTAATATTATGTTACTTACATGGTCAATGTGGCATACCAGGAATATGGTTGTCTTTCAGCAGTTAGATCCTTCCCCAATTAAAACTGCATGGAGGATATTAAGCTATTGGCTCAACAATTCCGGTCCATCTTCTTTAAGCACATTTATCACGAAGCCAATTTCGTTGCTGATCGTCTAGCTGTGTTAGCTCATCAAGCTCATCAATCCTCCAATCCTCCTGTTTGGTTTTATTACTTGCCCCTCTCGGTGTCCTAGCATTCCATTTGGATCAGCTTGGAAGGGACACAGATCATGGGTTTGTGTTGTAGTTGTTTGCTTTTTTCCTGTCATAAAAAAAAAGATATTAAAAAAAATATATTAGTGTCAACACTAAACGATATACAAAATTATATTTTTATTAAAAAAAAGACCATAATTAATATCTCTTTATTTTTTCCCCTCATGTATGATTGCATCTCATTAAATGAATTCTATTTAGTTTTATTTAATACTTAATAAGAGGTTTTTCTGGTGAGTACATAATTACAAGATTTAATTACTATTTCTATCTGATAATTTTGTATATTACTATTGATTTTTTTTTTTAGAATACTTTTGAATTGTCTTCTTTATCATACCTTTTAGTTTATATATTAACTATATAATTATGATCGACTACATAAGTGTGTGCAGGCTGGGGCCGGGGTTCAATTGGCTGAGAGTATGTCAATTACACATAAATTATTCATTAATTAGCTGCCATGTTGAATTCCTTGAGGTGGTCTGGACCCCCTCAGACCTTTGAATAGTTTCACCACTGCATGTCTATATATATCTCTCTATGTATAAACATCGATTATTAAGTTCTAATTAATTAGTGCATGTGTTTTGAAGATGAAGGTTTCCAGAATTACACTGCATCTGCAGCTTCTGGGGTTGCTATTGGCTGTTAATGGCTTACTCCATTGCCAAGCTTGGCCAGCTCGTTACACTTTTGTGGTATGTTATATGTTGTATTGCCTATATATGCATATGTATACGCTCCTGCATGCGTTGTGTACGTTTCATATAATGATCGTTTTGACGAGTTAAATGCGTATGTAGGTGGCAAACACTCCATACAAAAGACTCTGCACCACAAAGAACATCTTGACTGTAAATGGCCAGTTTCCGGGACCGACTTTGTATGTTCACAAAGGAGACACTATCACCGTCGATGTCTTTAACAAAGGCAATCGTAACATTACTATCCACTGGTGCGTTCTCACTTGATTGTTTCAGGTTTTCAGCTTTTTAATCCATATATAACAAGCTACTTGATCATGAGCAGGCATGGTGTTGCGCAACCAAGATTTCCATGGTCGGACGGACCAGAGTATATCACACAGTGCCCAATTCAACCGGGAGCCAAGTTCACCCAAAAGATCATTTTCTCAAAGGAGGAAGGCACCCTTTGGTGGCATGCTCACAGTGAGTGGGATCGAGCCACTGTCCACGGTCCCATCATCATATACCCCAACAAGAAGAACTACCCTTTTGCCAAGCCTCATGCAGAAATTCCAATCATATTGGGTACTTAATTAGCTATGGATCATTTTAATTATCCATTCTAATCGCTTGACTAATGTAAAGAACTGAGTTGTACGTTGAACATTGCAGGAGAGTGGTGGAAGGTAGATATAGGGAACCTTTATACTCAAACTCTTCAAGCCGGAGGGGAACCTAATACTTCCGACGCTTATCTCATCAATGGTCAACCTGGCGATCTGTATCCATGCTCTAAATCAGGTCAGCACTCCAACTACAAAATTAATCGTTTATCTTAGGTAAAGTCTTTGGTCAATTGAGACTTGACGCTCAATGCACTGCTAAACCGATTGAATATTGTGGGACAGAGACGGTTTAAGCTCTAAACCGAACCCAAGGATATCAACATCAGTATGTTATTTTGCCAATGTATGATGTTGGAGCACTGAGATTCTTTCACCTACTAAGTACTAAAATTCTCATTATGTGCCTGATTTGCAGAGACGTTCAAGGTGATGGTTGATTATGGCAAAACCTACCTACTGAGACTAATCAACTCCGGTCTGCAAGAGATTCTGTTTTTTGCCATCGCCAATCACAAAGTCACAGTTGTAGGGACAGATGCTAGCTACACCAAACCTTTCACAACCGATTATGTCACCATCTCACCTGGCCAAACCATTGACCTTTTGCTCCATGCTAATCAGCGGCCTAACCACTACTACATGGCCGCTACAGCCTACGTAGGTGGCGCTGTTCCTTATGATAACACCACCACCACAGCTCTACTACAATACACGAATAGGGGTTACACCCCTTCTTCAACCCCTTTGTTTCCTAATCTTCCTGCTCACAATGACACTAATGCATCAGTTCATTTTAGTGGTAGTCTCAGGAGCTTGGCTGATAAAAACCATCCCATTGACGTTCCACTAAAAATTACAACTCCCTTGTTTTATACCGTCTCCGTCAACACGTTCCAGTGCCCCAATAATTCATGTGCTGGGCCTAATGGGACGCGTCTGGCCGCTAGTGTAAACAACATTAGCTTTGTGAACCCCAGCATTGACATATTACAAGCTTACTATTACCATGTCAACAGGGTATTTGGAACTCGGTTTCCAGATTTCCCGCCTTCGCTGTTTAACTTTACAGCGCAGTACTTGCCGCTGTACCTTCAGACCCCGAAACGAGGGACGGAGGTGCAGGTACTGGAGTACAACGCGACAGTGGAGCTTGTGTTTCAGGGGACTAATTTGGTGGCAGGGGATGACCATCCAATGCATCTTCATGGTTACAGTTTCTATGTGGTTGGATTGGGGCTTGGGAACTTTGACAAGGATAAGGACCCTTTGAAATATAATCTTGTTGATCCTCCTCTTCAAAACACCATTGCTGTCCCTGTAAATGGATGGACTACTATCAGATTCAAGGCTAACAATCCTGGAGTTTGGTTTATGCATTGCCATCTGGATAGGCATATGTCGTGGGGCATGGATACGACATTCATAGTAAAAAATGGAAAGGGACCTAAAGCTCAAATCTTACCTCCGCCACCAGATATGCCACCTTGCTGAGTGCTGGCTCTCTACAAATATCTGATTCAATTGAATAAATTTGGGTATGCAACATACATGTTGTCTTATTTGGTTTGGCCTAATATGTTCCAAATAGTAAGCAGATAGTTATTGCTAGATATATTTTGTAATGTTGTTTGAAAAATGATGGTTCTATTCATACATCTATTTAAACCTCCTCTTTCATTTTTTTAATCAAACTTCCTATTCTGCCCTTCTTTTATTTTATGCTCACCTCCCATTCTATCTATCTATCACGTACCATAATCACCTGCAAGAGACATCACAGATATGGTGCGATCTGAACAATCAAGTACTCGACCCTAGAGCAAGTAGCTATCTCATTTGTTTCTCGAGTGAAAGAAAAGAGCAATATGCACACAACTGAGCACCTCCAATATACCCTATTCTTATCAAACTTCAATTATTCTGCATGACAGTTAAATTCCCGCCTACTAGGCCAAGAGAAATGTAAAGAATGTAGAAAACCTTGCCCCCATTCACCTGGAAGTAAGTCAAGAAATATATCGCAACAGCAAGCCAACCAATTAGTAAAATCGAAGCCTTAGTTATTTCCCCCACGATGACCATTACCATTCACCTTCACTCCCAGGTTATTGTCAATTACGAAATCGAATCGCTACACCATTGAAAATATCATATTATCACAACTTGAGTTCCCAACTATTAATGTAAAATTTTAAACTAGCAGTTCTGTGAAAAGATGCTCTTTAGTTTTAATTTGTTTTTTTTTTTAACCTGTCAAAGAGTGTAAAATTGGAATTGAATTTTTACAAAATTCAATGGAGGTAAATAGTAAATCGGGAGGTTTGAATCGAAGGGTTCTAAAAATGAGTTGTAATGAAGAAGATTGCTAGCCTTAGTATTGATTGTTTTGTCTCAATGGATTTCCCAGCATACTGTGTCCAGGAAATGAAGGGAAATTTGTAACTTTGCATTATTAGATGGGTCTTCACAGATGGGCAAATGCGCACTACAGGAAAACTGATTATTCACGATGTGAGATTTACAGCGTGCGTTAAATACGTGCTATAAATGAGTATCATTTTACGACGTGCATTAAATGCATGGCGTAAGTCTTGCACTATTTTTACAAAAACAAAGGTGTATTTCCAATGTACGCCGTAAAACTCTTGCCGAAAATTAGACTTCCCTAGTGAGAAATGAAGAGCTAATCGATCTCAAAAGACCTCTCTCTCTCTCTCTCTCTCTCTCTCTCTCTCAATCCTCCGCTGCAAAATTCCAAAACCAATGTCATCAAATTCTCACTTCTTGCTCTCCCTGGTCTAGTCTCAGTCCACGGATTTCAGTCCCGGAGAAAATCAAGGCGAAGAAAAGAAGGAAATTTTCGTCGTCGCCAACTGAAAATCCTATATCTCCGCCGATCCGAAATGAAATCTTCCACCGCCGCCGCAGCCAAGGCCACGCTCAACCTGCTCTGTGTCGCCTATGAGAACAAGAGGTACACTTTTTCTGTACTACTACCTCTCTCTCCTTCCTCCTCGCGTCCGTTAGCTTTTGTAATTTGTTGCTATCTGCTTCGATCACAGTGAATTTGCTGAAGCTCAGTTAGGGTTTGAGATCGGAGCTGTTTGGTGTGGTTTATGGTGCTCGTTCGGTTGTGAATGTGCCGAATGCGGTGTTGTTTAGAGTAGATTGGGATTGCGAAGAGTTGATTGTGCTTCATGGTTTAAGAACCTGATTGGCTGGATTTAGTTTACCGTGTAGTTTGGTAGAATTTTTGTGTTTATGTGCTTGTGAATGTGCATTGAGGGATTTTGTTTTAGATTGGTTTACTCACAATGTTCAAGTTGGATTCCTCACTGTGATTGTTATCTGGCAGAAATTGATGGGAATTAAAGGTTTATCTGAGACCAAACTTGATAAGATTTGTGACGGTGCCGAGAAGTTAGTGGTTATTGTTCAAACTTGCCATAATCTGAAATGTGCCACTAGATTTTCTGAAGTTTTTTGAATGATAAGTTACTTCTCAGTCTTCATTATCGTTTTTTATTTTTCAGAACTTTGGATATACTACTGGAAATGATGCTTTAACCAGAGTAAGTTTAAAATTGTTTGTGATTTAAAGTTGCATTTACCTTGTAAATAAGGGCATGCAAAGAACCGGTTACATAGATCATCAGGCTGAGTTTGTCGTTACTGTCTTTTGCTATGCTTGTTTCTATGCTGATACTGTTTTACCAGTGACAATGGATATTCTCATATAATGGTATAATTATGGAAAATAATAAGATAGGAAATAATAATTGGGGGTTGGTGGAATAGGATATCTCAGTTTGTTCTCCGCAATAATCCCTGGCAAGATTTGGATATAAGAGCTTTTTCCCTCTTCAGTGCCTTCCATTTCCAATATGTTTCTCTTGGATCAACAACTTAGACTGGTATAAATACTGTATTCCTAACCTTGTATTGCAACTCTATTGTCCATTGATAAAAAATTAGTATGTCTGATATGTGAAATTACCTGATCATGTGATAGGTTGCTAAGCTACTTAACATTGATAAAAAAAATAGTTTCATGTCAGTGCAGCTAATCTTCCAACAAATTCTTTTTGCCAATAGATATTAATTGTTTTTGAATTTTTGCTCTCAGGATGAGTCCTTTCTAATATGGTTCTCAGGGAAGGAGAAAAACACCTTAAACTAAGCCATGTTTCTAGAATTATTTCCGGCCAGTGCACTGTAAGTCTCTTTGAAAATACAACATCCATAATATTTGTACTTGCATTGTTATTACTATATTATAAAGTTGTTATGTTGCGAGTGCATGACGAATCAAATGTTGTTGTTTTTTCATTGCTCTTGCTCCTGAAGTTTGTTTAAGGTTCTTACAACAGTTCATAACTTTTTCAAGCATTCTGATTTTAGTGGTAGTTGTCTCACAGACACTTTCGTTACTACCATATACGTCAGTTGCTGTGCTTTGCATTTGTTTTTTTGTTTTTTTTTATTCTTTTCAAAAGCTTCATGTCTATTTGAATTTGCAATAACTTGCTCATAAGTCCGATGTTGTTCTAATATGTCCTGATCAACCATATATAATTCTTCCAGCCAATCTTTCAGAGGTATCCACGGCCTGAGAATGAGTATCAGTCATTTTCTCTTATATAGTTTGCCTATTAATGGGTTTCCTGCACTTTCGTGCAGGACAATAAGCGTATTGAGTAGTCTAGTTTTGCTTGGAAGAGAATGAATGCTTGCATTTTGAATTTATGAGGTATTTGATATGACTGCTATTGATCTCTTTTTGTTTTGGCACTGATCCAGCATCTTCATCACATTCGTTCCTAGATATTTGTAGTTTCATAATTGCAGGGGTTACTTTACCTTTCTCATGTGGGATGGAAACAGGTTCAAGATGTCATAGGTATTGTTATCTTACCTTATAAATTAGTTTTACGGTCAAACTATTGATTGTCAGTACTGTTTAGAGGTTGCTAAATTGTCTGACTAAAAGAACATTGCTAAATGGAGTTTTCTTATTCTTTTTATTGTTGATTTGGTCGATATGTAGTGGTAAGTGTTTGCAGGAGATTCAGAAGTCATGTTTTGCAGCTTGAAGCCCCATTGAGAGGAGTGGCACCAATGTTGACAGCCATAGATTGAGTTCATATATTTGTTTTAGTGAATAGGTTGAAAGCTAGAATGCAGTTTTCGGTAGATTAAGATTAATAGGTATTGTTATTATGTATGTATCCTTACACTTCAAATGATTTTGTAATTGAAGGGGATTATTAACATTCAATGAATTGTTCATTTCTTTGTTCTACTCATAGTTTTGTTATACATGTTTTCTTGGCTAGAAATTAATTGATATATATTTTTTTTAAATCAGAATGACATTTACAGCGTGCAATACGTGTCGTAAATTCAGCTTATTTACGACGTGCATAATGAACGCCGTATATTTATGCACGTCGTAAATTAAAAGTACCATTTATGATGCAATCTTTAAAGACTTGTTTTCGCACGCCATAAAAAGTAATTTACGACATCTTTTACACGTTGTAAATGACCTTTTTTCCTGTAGTGGCGCCACCACCGCCTCTTCTTAGAGTACTGAAGATTGATGGTCTACCATGTCCTGCTACTGGGAATGTTTAGAGACTGGCTTTTGTAATAGCTTGTTTTGTTTTATCACTCTTGTACCTGATATTATCTGTATCTAGGTGGAGTTAGGTAAAACTATCTTATTATCTGGTTGTACTGTGCCTTTCATGGGCTTCTGAGCATTGCCCTTCTTTAATAGAATATGCACTCCCTCTTATCATTATTTTTATATGTTCTCCTCATATGTGTTTCCCATATTAACCTTACATTCACAACTCTTTTCTTCAACTAATTTATGCCACAATCACTCTGCAGTTCTAACTACCTCCTCTCTCTTAACAAAAGTTCCTTCCCCTCTTTTATCAGATTTCAGTTTCATGATTTTCATCTGCCTCTCATATAGAAAAATGAAAGTCCGAAGATGATTATCTTTTCCAATTTGAGATACATCGTTTAGGTTGTTTATGATAAGGCAGTTGAATTTTTTTCTCTTCTCTCTTTGTCAATCTCTCACTGATGCTTTGCTTTTCTCCTCTCCCTCTGATACTTGATCTCTCTTGTTGTCATGCCCCGAATTTTAGAATAACAATTCAAAATCCGAAACATGAAATTACTACAAACTCAAAATAATCATCCTGAAAATTTCTTTTCTTAACATCCTCACCACACGAAATAAAATCAAACCGAATTTAGTTTCGGTTAATTATTACAACTCAAATCCAAAATGAACTGTAAAGCTCTAAATGAGCATACACACCTCACAACTAAATGAAATAACAAACTGCTGTAACACCTAAGCAGCTCGGTCACCTCCCTGGTTATCCTGACCTGCAGGAATATCCGCTACACCATTTGAATAGTGTACAGGGATTGCAACAACACAAAACCCGGTAAGCTTATGAAAGCTCGTATGAGTAAAAGGAAAGAACTATTGTTTAATTCAATTCATAATTATTCCCACACACAACAAACACTAAACAATTTCCACATCCACAAGTACTAACAATCTCAATCAACACCAATTCAATACATCAAGATAAACCCCCAACTCACATCTTTCTACACAACTCTCAACATCGTATTTATAAAAATACGGTACTTGACAGAATAGAGCTCTAACTGAATCGTAGCCCGTCACCTGGCCTAGGTTATGACATCCGACATATTTATCATTATCGTATTTCATCAATATGTATACCTATATACATATTTAGAACGTCCGATAATTCCACATACTCAACCAATCGTATCCCATCATCCACCCAGGATTAGAGCGTCCGATTACCCCACACCGGTCACTACGTCGACCCTAAACCCATAAATGAGCACAACATATAATATCACATACTGAAATCAACCCAACCAAGATACACTATATTATTATGGAATTACACAATTGAAATATAATCAATTCATCAATTCAGTCAATCATATCATCACTCAACAATATATATTTTCCACGTAAATATATATATATATATATACGTAATCATCCACTCAGGAATGACCACTACTACCATCTATAGTTTACACAAAAAAATCATGAAATTCATTTGTATAATTAAAATTCATTTTACTTACCTATGGACCGTGGTGATTTAAGTCCATGAAATTTTAAAACAAATATTTAATCCGCAAATATTTTTCACACAATTACTAAAAATAAATAAATTTAAAACGCTCGGTTCGTAATATGAACCATGTGAGTTTTACTTACCTCAAAATTCCCGTTGCGTCTTCAATATAATTATAATTATAATTAACGCCGAAATAGCCCACTCAAATAAAATCCGTCAATCATCTAATCAAATATGATTCGAATTTAGCCAACAATTTCAACACATAAATTAACTACCATTTAACGGCCGGATTCTAATTTACATTAAAATCCGACGAGCGGTTTCTCACGAATCGCTCCCCTAATTACCGTTTTGCACATATATGAAGATCCAACGGTCGGATCTTCGCCCATGACCACACAAAGCCTCTGGGACAGTCATATGATCATCATAACAAATTTACTAGTTCATCCGACGGTCCTAATTTCACAGATCAAAAATCTAACGATCGAAATCGATCGAAATCACAAAATTCATACCTAATTCATACGATATCCGAAAAATGCGTATAATATGCCAAAATGATCGTATTGAAACATAGAATCATAAAATGGACAGAAACCAAATTTTAGACCTCCAGAGGTGGCCGGAAAGGGCCGCCGGATTTAGGGACAGAGCCGCCACCGACCACCGCCAATGGTGTCGGGGCCGAGCTTGTCCCCTTCGTTTCATCATTCTGAGCAACTTTCATAACTAGCACAAGACCAAAAAATGATGGAAAGGGATCGAAAAGTACCAATTACAGTTGGCGGCTGGAAAAATTCCAGAAACCGGCGAGCTTGAAAACCGACGTGAAAACTGCAACCTCAAGCCCCGATCCCTTTTGGAAACTTGTTCAGAACTTCCTTGCGAACTCAACAAGCAAAGAATCACAAGAAACGATCTTGTATAGCTCGAGATATCTTGATCGAAAGCTTAGTTGTTTCGATCCGTTCGGGTCGAGCTCCGACGAACGTGAAAACGTTCGACTCAGTTCCGGTCCTTCTTGGTGCTTGTAGAGGAAGTTGAGGCGAGCTCAATGAGCCAAGAATCAAGTGAAATGGTGGTGTGTAGCTCGAGATATCGAGATCGAACCGAAATCGACCCTTTTCGGTTCGGGCCATGCCGCCGCCGCTACAGGCCGTATCGCGGCGCAAGGCAGCCTCTGGCAGCTGCGCAAGGTCTTGACGAAGCTCCTGGAAGTGGTTGCAGCTCAAGTGGTGGCCGGAGGAGGAGATGGGAGCTCGGTGAACGTTTGCCCTGTTTTTGCGTCTGTTTTCGGCCGAGAGAGAGAGCGACGCGAGAGTTGAGAGAGAGTGAACAGTATGTTTCCAAAAAAAGAAAGAAAGAGAGGCCGGTGGAAAAATTAGGGTTTTTTCTATATATACGAGTTTCGGAAAACTTCTTAATTCGATAACTAATTCAGAAAAAATCCGATCTTCGTGTTCCGCACGTGTACGGACTCGTATCGACGAGCTCTACAACTTTCATGAAGGAAGTTTCTCCAAATTTTGTATGTAGAAAAAGTCGATTTCTCAAACCGAACATTTCGAGCTTTTCGTTAAAAATAATCGTTTCGAAACTTCGATTAATGTAAAAGTGAATTATTATCGAACAATAATCGTTAAATCGTATAAAAAATCACTCAACACAATTACTCGAATTTAAAATGAAAATTGCGGGTATTACACTTGTTTAACAATCCAATAACCTCTTTGATCAATTTTCTTTTCTATAAGATGAAATTTCAAATGTGATTGAATCCCATAAAGTAATAATAGCAAAACCCATAAAACCAAATCAAGTTTAGAAGATTTGTGCTTCAACTAAGTGTACAACCTGGAGATCAATTTTGGTGTCAATTTTGGTAAGGAATCTGGGCAATTAATAATCTATTGCTTTCTGTTTAAGAGGAATGAGTTGTGGCACCTTTATATATCTAAACCAATAACTAATATAAAACATACTGTTGTTTTTGTTTTGCTGAAATGAAAAAATTTTCCATTCAGCTATAGAAGAAAGAGAAGTTGAAGAGAAATGAGAGAATTGAGAGAGAAAGAAATTAGATTCAGCAAGTGAAAAACGCCACCAAGAGATTTCTTAGTAGTTGAGGATTTTAACGAAGACCGTTGTATAGAGCCGTAGTTTTGCAAACTTGGAGCAATTTTGATAATAGTGGAGATTCGATTGTTAGGTTGGCTGTACTTGATTTCTTTTTGGTAGTGCCCCGAAAATATGTTATTAATTTCTCAGAATTTCCTATAATTAATAAAGTGTTCGTTAGTAGGATTTCGTGGTTCGAGGATAGAGCGAAATTGTTTCGGACGATTAATTATTCGAAATACACATTTTAGGGGGTTATGAAGTTTGACTTTTTATACGTTTGGATTCTATGAAAACTTCATTCATGGAAATCGTAGAGCTCGTCGATATGAGTTTGTGCATATGTGGAACGCAAAAATCGAAGTTCTTATAAATAAGTTATAAGCGATTGAAAATTAGGAAAATTCTATAAATATAAGAAAATTCCGGATTTTTTCATAAATCCCAGAATTTCCAAAAATCTCATTTTTCTCCCCCGAAACGCTATGCTCTCTCTCCTCACCCAAGCGACCCGACCCGGACCTATCTCAGTTTTCCGGCCACCAACAGTGGCGGACCCGGCCTGGACCGACGTGACTCAGCCTCCGCGGTCGACGCTTGGTGTTGGTTTCACTGGTGGAACACCCCAGAAGTAGATCGAAGGATGTCTCAATGGTAGGATTGGGATCCGACTGGTTTTCCAATCTCCGGCGACTTCCTGGCCGGTTTCTTCACGGTTTTGGGATCGCCTCTTCCTCTAGATTATCCTCATACCCGCCTTGCATCACGATTTTCCTATGGATCGAAAGATCAAGCATTGAAAATCTACGACTCTGGTTGAATTTGAAAACGTGATCAGACGGCCGAGATTAATCAAACTTCTAAGCTTGATCTAGGACGATCTAGACCTCTTCTTGCTTAGCTCCTGGTATGAAAGTTGCTCCTCTATTCATATGAACATTTTGGAATGGCCTGATCCTCCATAGGAGGTGGTTGACCGGTGTTGATCCCACTGTTGATAGGGCGTTGACCGCCCACTGCTAACGACGCGTGGTAGTGCGTCTAGCCTTATTTTTGTGTTCTGTTCTCAATTTATTCATCTACGTGTCCATATGATCGTGTTGATATATTATAAGGTCATTTTGGAAAAAGTTGATGCATGCTAGAATTAAGGTTTTACGTGTTATCTTTGGTTTACGATCCGTGATGATTCGACCATTGGATCATCGTTTAATTTACCTTTAGATCATCGTATAAATTAGAATCCGACCGTTGGATCATTATTTAAGTGTGTTTTATGAATCAATTGCTAAGTTGAGATCGTATTTGATTAGGTGATTGACGGATTTGTAATAGGCGGACGGTTGTGATTGTGGATTTGAGTTGTTAATAAACCAGGTTACTTAATATTTGAAATTAATTGATAATTGTGAAATCGTTTTCGTAAATGAAGATTTGTTTTCAAATGATATGAACTTGATCGACTACGGTTCATAGGACTGTGGTTCACATGTATACTAAAATGAGTTTTCAAGTATAAAAATGAATTTCTCGGTTTTTGGTGTGTGTGAACTATATTTGGTATTAATAGGCATTCCTGAGTGGATGACTACGTATATATATATATATATATATATATATATTTACGTGAAATATATATATCTGGATGATGTGGCATTGGGTAAAGTAATATAATGGTGATTTTATTATTTCGAGCATTTATTGTCTGCGGAAATACAACATGTATTGGTGGAATTGTGTGAGGCAAAAAATATGTTGTGGGAAATGGTATTTTGTACTATTTTGAAAAGAGTTTGAAGATTTGGGAGTCACAGGTTGTGATTTCTCCTTTTTGGTGATTTGAAACATTTTGGGTCCAGTGTGACTCGTTTAAATGTTTTGATCTAAGGGACAGGTTGGCCTGAGGATCCGGGGTTTGCAGGTTGCAACCTCAGCCAATATATGGGAATCACACCTTTGGCTAGGTGAGTAATTACGATTAGTTAGAGCTCTAGTCGGTCTGCCAACGTGTCCAGTTTGGATCAGATTTTCATATTGATTTGTTAGGTTAACATTTCCTATAATTTTGTCACGGGGTGACTTGTAATTGTCCTTTTGGTAAAAGGGGTTGAGTTTTGGAAGGATTTATTAGCGTGAGTTGTTGATTTCCTTATTTAATTTTCTTTTTCATTTCTATTGTTTGGTTTCTTTATTTCTTTTTCTTTTTCACTTTTATTGTTGATTTGTAAGTAATCTCCTGAATTAAACTCTACGCATGGGTTACTATAATTTGAATTATGTCACTTTTGGTGATCTCCTAAACTAAATTTCTACGCAAAGATTACTAACTTTTACCTAGTGTGATTGTGTGTTTGGTTATGTTTTGCGGAGTTAAATATTGTTGCTTTAATTTATTTCATGAGTTGAGAAATTATATGTCACGCCTCAAAATTTGAATAAATAAATTCAAATCCGAAACGCGAAAACATAACAATCCTAAGAAAACACAGAGAAAATTTTTATTTAAATTAAGAAACTAAACAAACTGAGCTCACAATGTAAATACTGATTCGTTCTTTAGCGTCACATATTACATTCCGAGAGTTTACAAATTAAACTGAATAAAAATGCAATAAGTAAACGCACCCACCACACTCACTACACAGCGGAAGACTAAAACTAAAAGTACCCTTCAACATCCACGCTACCGAACGTACACCTCAGCTTTGACGGTGACACTCAATACCCTAACATGCACAATAACCCTATACTATGGAATAGTGCACCGGGATTGCAAACAACAAACCCGGTAAGCTTGTGAAGCTCGTATGAGTAAACTCAATTAAGGTAACTCATGTCACGCATGCTTATAATTTCTCAGCTCGTGAGATAATTAAAGCAACAACATTTAACTCCACAAAACACAACCAAACATACAATCACACTAGGTAAAAATTAGTAATCCCTGCATAGAAAATTTAGTTCAGGAGATCACCAAAAGTCACACAATTCAATTTATAGCAACTCCTGCATAAAGTTTAATTCAGGAGATTATTGAGAAGCACACAATCCAAATAGAAATCATAGTAATCCAAATCTCATGTATAAATTAAAGAAAGAACACCAGAAATATTCTCTAAAAACTACGTACTCAAGATGCAGTAACACAGTTACCACCATGACTGTACGCATACGACAGACTACGTACTCCTGATGCAGTAACCCAGTTACCACCAGGACCGCACGTATACAACAGACTACGTACTTATGATGCAGTAACCCCAGTTACCACCATGACCGTATGCATACGACAGACTACGTACTCATGATGCCATAATCCAGTTACCACCATGACCACACGCGTACAACCCTGTTACCCCACAACACAAGGTACTCATACAATACTCGGTTTTACAATCTAAAACCCAATCAAAACTTCAAATACTCTTTCCACACAACAAAATCAACAATTCACATTTCGACAAGAGTAAATGCTCCAACATAATAATCCGAATAAAATCACAATTATTATATTTCACACAATGCCACACCATCCATATATGTATTTCCCGTAAATATATACGTAGTCATTCATGCAGGAATGACCACTAATACCAACTATAATTCGCATGCATTAAAACCAAGAAGTTCATTTTCTTACCAGTGAACCGCAGTCCTATGAACCGTAGTTGATCGAGTTCATATCATTTGAAAACAAATCTCAATTATGAAAACGATTTCACAATTTATCAATTAAACTGAATAAGATGTAACTCGGTTCGTAAATGAACCACGTGAGATTTACTTAACTCAAAATCCTGCTGCGTCTTCTCTTACATCAGATAAGGTAACGAAGATGCTCCCTCAGTCACCTAAGTACAATACGATCTTAACTTAGTCCACGAATCGAAAACGATTATATTTGGAACTCCCATTTGCCCTAAAATCCTGAAAGTAATGCCGATTGAGGCGAAACTTCATCCAAGACTACCCAAGGTCTCTGGAATACTTATATGAACAATATATCTAAACTACAAGTCGATCAGACGGTCGAATCCTCACAGATCGAAACCGAAACAATCGAAAACTGAAAAATTCACAACTTAATCATATGATATCCAAAATTTCTGAATTATATTTTCAAACGATCATATTGACATGTAGAACACAAAAATATACAGAAAATATTCTTGGGTGGCCAGAGCTAGGTTCAAAACACCACCATAGTGGCGGCACCGCCGCCCACCCAAAGTCAAAATTAGACAATACTCTCAACATGAAAGTTCTTCATCTCAACGTCAATTACAAATTCCATAACTAGCACAAAGTCTGAATCATAACCATTTGGCCTGAATTTACCTCAGAAACTTCAGAATCCGATGAAACCCTAGCTTTGAAATCTCCAAAATTCGATTACCACAAGTTGAATCGTTACGAGCCATCTTAGGAGAAAGCATCTACATCCTCTGGGCTCCAAAAACCCTCAAGAAACACGGTCAATGGTGCCCGGAGTAGGGAGAACGAAGAAAGGAGATTTTGATGTCGGTAGCCCAACTTCTCAACCTTGCAGTGTCGTCTACGGCTCGACCCATGATGGACCACCTCCACAGACTTGTAGAAGAGGTCGAGGCGAGCAGAATCCCCTTTTGAATCGAAGCAAAATGTGGCTGGAGCTGGAAGTGGAACGCCTGCAAAAAGGGAGGGACGACGCAGGCTCGGGAGAGAGAGAGAGAGAGAACTGAGGGGAAAACTGGAAAATGGAAAAGTTTGGGTTTTTATTTTTTAAAAAACCCGGATTTTCTTTATATTTATAGAAATTTCCCATTTTTCAATCGCTCATAACTTACTCATACAAACTCCGATTTTCACGTTTTGCATGTCCACGAACTCGTATCGACGCTCTGTACAACTTTCATGGAGGAAGTCTCCACAAAATCATTACGTATAAAAAATCAACTTCGTAACCCCCCTAATATGTGCATTTCGAATAATTATTCGCTCGAAAATAATTTCACTCCACCTTCGAACTACGAAATCACACTAACGAACACTTTATTAATTCCCGAAGCATTTAGAAATTAATAACAAATTTTCGAGATATTACATTTTAAGCATGCTTGACGTGAGTCATTTTAATTGAGATTTCTCATATGAGGTTCAAAAGCTTACAGGGTTGTTGTTTCAACCCGGTGCACTATTCCATGATGTAGGGTTTATTGTGCAGGTAAGAGTAACAGTCATCGAAGCTGAGGTGTTGTTGTTGTCGTAGCTTGGACGTGGTAGCATGCTTTGATTTTAGGCTTCCACTATGTAGTGAGTGTGGTGTGTGAGTTTACTTATTGAATTGTTATTTAGTTTAATTTGTAAACTCTCGGAATGTAATATGTGACTCTAAAAAACGAGTCAGTATTGACATTGGTGAGCTTAGTTTGTTTTGTTGCTTAGTTTAAATGAAAAAAATTCTAAATGTCTTTTTGTGATTGTTATGTTTTCACGTTTCGGTTTTGAATTTATTTATTCAAAATTCGGGACGTGACAAACAGATAGTTCAATTCTAAAACAAATAGACATTTGGGAGGATCAAAGATTGAAGAAAGAGTACCGGGTGCTCTCGGTCGAATGGAAAACCTATCAGCAATCCCTAAATAATTGAGATCGATTTCAAAACAAACCCAGAAGGATGTAGGTCTTCCTCCCTCCCTCCCTTCCTTCCTCACACAATTGAGCTCTCTAGAAGCCACGCAACAAATCCATAACATGTGAGAGAAGACAAAACATGAATTATAAAAGCAATAAGCTGGAATATGTTTATTTAAAAAAAAAAGCAAGCAACTGGAATATGAATTATTCTGTGTATAAGATACCGTGTATAAACTGAGGAAGCACCTATTTTCAATAAGCTAATCTATTTGCATTTAATCTTCTTGAGATATTATCTTTCTGGATGCCATATTATTTATATGTGAGAAATACTTCATTTTCTTGTATTATATTTGATAAGTATGATGTTGAATTAAATAACAAAAGAGTTAGACACTTAGAATACCCATTGTGAAACTATATTTTAAGTCAGCCTTGTCAATATATACATACACAAACTAAATTCCCGAAGTGCTGATGTGAAGACCCAAATTTTCATATAATAAATTTATGTAATTCAATAATTGTTATATTAATTGAATTATGATATTTGGGATTAATTGGAATGTCGTGGTTTTTAGTTTCGAATCATTTTAATTTCGAAAACGAATGTTATTTATGGGGTCGTGAAAATCGACTTTTTATACGTTCAAAATTTGGGAAAACTTCCTTCATGAAAGTTGTAGAGCTCGTCGATATGAGTTCGTGCATATGTGGAACGTATTATTCGGATTGAAGCTATCTCAATCACCAAAAGGTGACCTGACCGGATCCCCACTTTTCCGGCATCATCTCGGCCTATCAACCCCATTTTCGTGACGTGCTATTCCTCTTGATCATCCCCATATGTCGCTTGCATCACGATTTTGAGTGTAGAGTACTAGATCAAGAGTTGAAGGTTTCGACGTCCCTGATTCAATCTAGAAACTGATCAGAGGGCCGAGATTAATCCAACTTCAAAGCCCGATCTAGGACGATATAGACCTCATCTCGGAAAAAGTCAGGTATTAAAGTTGTTCACAATTTCATTTTGAAGAAGTTTGTAGTTGACGACTTTTGCATCTGAGGTGGTTAGCCGGCGTTGACCGCCGTCTGACCGTCGCGTGCGGCGGCGCGTCGGACCAAATTTTGAGTTTATATTATTTGGACGATGATCTATGCATCCATACGAGTGTTTTGTTATATAACATGGTCATGTTAGAAAAAGTTTATAAATAGTCAATTTAAGTTTTGACGTTACTATTTACGGTTTTACAGTTTACCTTCGGTTTACGATTTACGGAGATTAGACCATCGATTTTAATATAATGTTCATATGACTGTCCCGATGACTTTGTAAGGTCACGGGCGAAGATCCGACCGTTGGATCTTCATATAATTGTAAAACAGTGATTTAGGAGGTGATTAGTGAAGATCCGTCCGTTGGATTCTCCTATAATTTTGATAGGATATTTCCAAGGGTGATCCGTGAGGATCTAACAGTTGCATGATCGTTTAAATTCGATCCGACCGTTGGATCGTCTTTATTTTAGAATATTACCGTTGGATTGTCTTTATTTTGAAATCCGACCGTTGGATCATGATTTCGGTTTATTTCGTGCTTCGTTGCTAGGTAAAGACCGTACTTGATTAGGTACTTGACGGCCTGAGTTGACGAGCATTTTGATTATTGTAAGTTATATTTTATTTGAAAACGCAGCGGGAATTTCCAGGTGAGTAAAACTCACGTGGTTCATATTGCGAACCCAATACTTTAAATTATTTATTTTGTAATTGTGTGAAAAGTATTTGTGGATTAAATATTTGTTTTTAAAATCACATGGACTTGAGCACTACGGTCCATATGTAAGTAAAATGAATTTTAATTATACAAATGAATTTTACAATTTTCTTGTGTGAACTATAGATGGTATTAATGGTCATTCTTGAGTGGATGATTACTTATATATATATTTACGTGGAATATATATATTGATTTGTGTGATTTGGAGTGACGATATGATTGAGTTGGAATGATGATTTGGATTTTATTTTAAATGCTTAAATTTCATAATAATATTATGTATGTTGGATGAGTTGATTTAATTATGTGAAAACATACTGTTGTACTTATTGTGGATTTAGGGTCAACGTAGTGACCGGTAAGGGTGAATCGGACGCTCTAATCCTAAGTGGATGATAGGATACGATTGGTTGAGTATGTTCCAGTATCATGTCACGCCCCGAATTTTAGAATAATCATCATGAAAAATTCTTTTCTTAACAATCTCACCACACGAAATAAAATCAAAACCGAATTAGTTTCGGTTAATTATTACAACACAAGGACACAATAATTTGTAAAGCTCTAAATGAGCATACACACCTCACAACTCAAAAAAATAACAATAACTGCTGTAACACCTAAGCAGCTCGGTCACCTCCCTGGTTATCCTGACCTGCAGGAATATCCGCTACACCATTTGAATAGTATTCCTGATTGCAACAATACAAAACCCGGTAAGCGTATGAAAGCTCGTATGAGTAAAAGAAAAAACGGTTGCTTAAATAAATCACATTTATTTCTACCTAAGTTAACATGCAACAATTCTACAACCACAAAAACCAACAATCACAATCAATCAACAACTCAACACCAGACCCTAACTCACATCTTTCTTCACAAAACCCCATCATCGTATTTATAAAAATACAGTATTTGACAGACTAGAGCTCTAACTGAATCGTAGCCCGTCATGTGGCCTACGTTATGGCATTTGACATATTTATCTTTATCGTATTTCATCAATATGTATACTTATATACATATTTAGAACGTCCGATAATTGTACATACTCAACCAATCGTATCCCATCATCCACCTAGGATTAAAGCGTCCGATTACCCCATACGTTGACCCTAAATCCACAATGTGTACAAATGTATGTTTTCACATAATTAAATCAACTCAACCAACATATATGATATTATCATGAAATTAAAACATTTAAATATAATCCAAATTATCATTCCAACTCAATCATATCGTCATTCAAAATCACGCCAATCAATATATATATTCCACGTAAATATATATATTCGTAATCATCCACTCAGGATTGACCACTAATACTATCTATAGTTCACACAAGAAAATCGTGAAATTCATTTGTATAATTAAAATTCATTTTACTTACCTATGGACCGTAGTGATCAAGTCCATGTGATTTTAAAAATAAATATTAAATCCACAAATATTTTCCACACAATTACCAAAAATAATTAATTTACGTACTCGGTTCATAATATGAATCACGTGAGATTTACTCATCTCGAAATTCCCGTTGCGCCTTCAATAAAATATAACTCACAATAATCCAAATGCTCGTCAACTCAAGCCGTCAAGTACTTAATCAAGTACCTAATTAAGTACGGTCTTTACTTAGCAACGAAGCACGAAATAAACCTAAAGATGATCCAACGGTCGGATTTCAAAATAACGACAATCCAACGGTCGGATTGAATTTAAAATATGATCCAACGTTTAGATCCTCACGGATCGCCCTTGGAAATATCCTATCAAAATTAGACGAAAATCCGATGGACGGATCTTCACTAATCGCCTCTCGAATCACTGTTTTACAATTATACGAAGATCCAACGGTCGGATCTTCACCCGTGACCACACAAAGTCATCGAGACAGTCATATGAACATCATATTAAAATTTGAAGTAAAACCGATGGTCTGATTTCCTTAAATCTCAAACCGAAGGTAAACTGTAAAACTGTAATTAGTAACGTCAAAACTGAAATTGACTATTTATCAACTTTTTCTAACATGACCAAGTTATATATCAAAACGCTCGTATGGATACATAGATCATCGTCCAGATAATATAAACTCAAAATTTGGTCCGACTTGCCGCCACACGCGGCAGTCAACGACGGTAAACCATCACCGATGCAAAAGTCGTCAACTACAAACTTCTTCAAAATGAAATTGTGAACAACTTTAATACTTGACTTTTTCGGAGATGAGGTCTAGATCGTCCTAGATCGGGCTTTGAAGTTGGATTAATCTCGGCCCTCGATCAGTCTCCAGATTGAATCAGGGACGTCGAAACCTTCAACTCTTAATCTGCCACTCTACACTCAAAATCGTGATGCAAGCCACATATGGGGATGATCAGGAGGAAGAGCAAGTCACGAAAATGGGATTTATCGGCCCGTGCACCACCGGAAAATTGGTTTTCCGGCCGGGTCGGGTTTGAGCTTCGGATAGTAGCTTCGATCCAAGCTTAGGAGCGGCGGCTGGGTGCGGTGATGCCAGGGATCGACTAGGCGTGGAGCGGCGATGCCGAATGGCGTCGGGTCAGGCCGGGTCGGGTCGGCGGGTCTGCAAGCATAGTGACCAGGCCGAGAGAGAGAGACGGGGGCCTGATGTGCAAAATGGAATTTTTTTCGTCCTTAATGACAAACTCAGATTTTTCATTCTATTTACAGAAAAATTCCAATTTTCAAATATTCATAACTTAATCATACGAACTCCGAATAATACGTTCCACATATGCACGAACTCGTATCGACGAGCTCTACAGCTTTCATGAAGGACGTTTTCCCAAATTTTGAACGTATAAAAAGTCGATTTTCATGACCCCCTAAATAATGTTCGTTTTCGAAAATAAAATCATTCGAAACCAATTTTCTCAACCCACGACAGTCCAAATAATTCCAAATATCATAATTCAATTAATATAACAATTATTGAATTACACAAATTTATTGTATGAAAATATGGGTCTTCACATATCGGACGTTCTAAATATGTATATAAGTATACATATTGATGAAATACGATAAAGATAAATATGTCAGATGCCATAACCTAGGCCAGGTGACAGGCTACGATTTAGTTAGAGCTCTAGTCTGTCAAATACCGTATTTTTATAAATACGATGTTGGGGTTTTATGAAGAAAGATGTGAGTTAGAGTTTGCTGTTGAGTTGTTGATTGATTGAGATTGTTGGTTCTTGTGGATGTAGAAATTGTTGCGTGTTTACTTGGGTGGAAATAAATATTATTTAATTAAGCAACCGTTCTTTCTTTTACTCATACAAGCTTTCAAAAGCTTACCGGGTTTTGTGTTGTTGCAATCCCTGTACACTATTCAAATGGTGTAGCGGACATTCCTGCAGGTCAGGATAACCAGGGAGGTGACCGAGCTGCTTAGGTGTTACAGCATTTGTTTTTATTTGTTTTGAGTTGTGAGGTTTGTATGCTCATTTAGGGCTTTACAATTTATTTTGTGAGTAAGTTGTAATAATTAACAGAGACTAAATTCGTTTTTTGAAATTAAATTGTGTGGTGAGGTTGTTAAGGAAAAGAAATTTTCAGGATGATTATTTTAAGTGGTAGTAATTCATGTTTCGGATTTTGAATTTTTATTCTAAAATTCTGGGGGTGACAGTTTGGTATCAGAGTGTAAGGTACATATTTGGTGATATGTCAATACTTTCCGAGTGATGGCCAGTCTGCAGCGGATCCCTATCGTGTGCTCTTCTGTATTGACAATGTTATTGGGTATGTAAGAGCGTTAGGTTGGCTAGGAACGTTAGCATGTCATAAGAACTTTAGGCGTTGTCTTGTTTGTTTAGTTACTTGGGTAATATGGACTTGCATTTGACTTATGCCTTGTTTAAGTGTTATGCGTGTATTAATCAAGTATACCCTGCATATTAGGTAATGGAGATTGAGGGGAACGAATCTAGGGGTCGAGGTAGAGGCAGACCTCGTGGCAGGGGTAGAGGCCGAGGTAGGGGTAGGGCCCCTCCTGTCGAAGATGCATATAAGGCGGAGGTAGAGGGACCTTATGAGGATCAGCTTATTCCACCCGTGGCCATGGTTGATGATCCTGCTCGCTTGCTGGTACTTACAAGGGAAATTACCCACTTGGGAGCAACCACGTTTGGAGGGGGCACTGATCATATGGTGGCGGATCGTTGGATTGAGGATTTGGAGACATATTTTGAGCTGTTAAATTGCAGTGAGGTTGATAAGAGGAAGCTAGCCGCTTTCATGCTGAAGAATGAGGCCAGAGTGTGGTAGTACGTCACACAGAGGAGTGTTGAGGTAGCTACCTTGACATGGGATGGCTTCGATAGACTGTTCAGGGAGAAGTACTTTCCAGCAGTTGTGAAGGAAAGGTTGGAATGAGAATTCATCGCACTTGTACATGGGAAGATGACTGTGATCGAGTATGATGCGGAGTTCTCCAGGCTGTACAAGTATGTGAGGCAGATGGATGACGAAGACTTGGCCAAGAAGTTTCAGAGAGGGTTAAGTCCTTTGATTGATTGTGATGTGGCCATCTTAGAGCTGAAGACCAAGAGAGAGATCTTGGCTAAGGCACAGATCATTGAGCAGCAGAACCTCATTCGCAGAGAGAAGGAGTCTACTGAGAGAGACTTCCAGGGCAAGGGAAAGGCCATAGTAGGAAGCAGTAGATCCAGAGACTTCAGGGGTGTCTCTTGAGCTTAGTATGTTTTGTGATGATTGCCCTATTGGGATTGGTGGCAGAGAGTTCTCTGCATCTTTGATTGTAATTTCGGATCACACGTATGATGTGATTTTGGGTATGGATTGGTTGAGCCCAAACCATGTTGTGATTGATTGTTTTAGGATGATTGTGTCCTTCCATGTTCCGGGACAACCGGTATTTCATTACCGTTGTCTGAAGTCTGACATCGCCATGAGGATAGGGATTTTGCCCCATATTGACTCAGGGAGTAGTACTTCAAAGATTACAAGGATTCCTGTAGTTTCAGAGTATGCTGACGTGTTTCAGGAGATCCCTGGGTTACCTCCGAAAAGGGTAATGGACTTCTCCTTTGATGTGATACCAGGTACTTCACCGGTATCGAAAGCACCCTACCGAATGGCTCCACCTGAACTTCAGGAGTTGAAGGTGCAAATTGAGGGCTTACTTGCACAAGGGTTCATCCAGGCTAGTGTATCTCCTTGGGGCACACCAGTGTTGTTCGTGAAGAAGAAGGATAATTCACTTCGGTTATGTGTGAATTATCGACAGCTGAACAAGGTGACCATCAAGAACAGGTACCCTTTACCTAGGATTGATGACTTGTTCGATCAGCTTAGGGAAGCTACTGTGTTCTCAAAGATCTGGATATCACCAATTAAAAGTGAAGGATGAAGATATTCCAAAGACGGATTTCAGGACCAGGTATGGACATTTTGAGTTCCTTGTCATGCCTTTTGGTCTCACGAATGCACCTGCAGCAGTTATGGACTTGATGAACTGCACGTTCAGTCCCTACTTGGATTAGTTTGTGGTAGTGTTCGTTGACGACATCTTGATTTATTCAAGGTCGTCAGGTGAGCATGAGAAGCATCTGTAGATTGTGCTACAGAAGTTGAGAGAGCAGAAATTATTTGCCAAGTTCGAGAAATACGATTTCTGGCAGAATGAAGTCAAGTTCCTGAGTCATGTGATCTCGAAGGATGGAGTTTCTGTGGATGCTTCGAAGGTTGAAGCAGTTATGAGTTGGAGTCGCCCTACTACAATTACAGAAATCCGTAGCTTCCTTGGATTGGCAGGGTATTACAGGCGTTTCATCGAAGGGTTTTCTGGTATTGCTTCGGCTTTGGCCAAATTGACAAGGAAAGACACTCAGTTTATGTGGTCGGATGAGTGTGAGAAGGCTTTCAATGAGCTGAAGACTAGATTGACTACAGCTCTGGTGTTGACTATTCCTACTAGTGGTGGTGGATTAGTTATTTACAGCGATGCATCTCATCAGGGTTTGGGGTGTGTGTTAATGCATAACGGTAGCGTTGTTGCTTACGGTTCTAGACAGTTGAAGGTACATGAGTGGAATTATCCTACTCATGATCTAGAGCTAGCAGCAGAGTTTGAAGTATTTGAAGGCACTATCTTGAAGATTTGGAGGCACTATCTTTATGGTGAGAAATTTGAACTCTTTTCTGATCATAAGAGTTTGAAGTATTTATTCTCCCAGAATAAGTTGAACATGAGGTAGAGAAGATGGATGGAGCTCATTAAGGACTATGATTTCACCTTGGAGTATCATCCCGGAAAGGCGAATGTAGTGGCAGGTGCTTTGAGTAGGAAACCACGAGTGATCATGGCAGCTATTATGGTACGAGAGTGGCGCATGTTAGAAGCTGCATCAGAGTTTGACCTTATAACCGCAGGAGCAGGACATGGAATCTTTCTTGATAGTATCACCTTACAGCCCACCTTGATCTCCAAGATCACTCAGGTTCAGACACTGGATGAGTTTGCTCAGGCGAGGATTGCTGAGATGACCGCTGATCCGGGATGTGGAGGGTCCTTCAGAGTGGATGATTGGGGCATAAGGAGGGTTGAGATTTCGAAGGAGATTGTATGTACCGAGTGTTGATAACCTTAGGGAAGAGGTCATGCGGGAAGCACATAGGTCTCGATACACTATACATCCAGGAGATACTAAAATGTATATAGATCTACGAAGGCAGTTTTGGTGGTATGGTATGAAGAAGGATGTAGTAGAACATGTGTTGAAGTGTCTTACTTGTCAACAGGTGAAGGTAGAGCATCAGAGACCCACAGGAATGTTGAACACCTTGCCGATTCCTATTTGGAAATGGGAAGATATCTCCATGAACTTTGTGACTGGATTGCCTAAGTCCAGACAAAATTATGACTCGATTTGGGTGATTGTTGACCGGTTGACTAAGTCAGCACACTTTCTTCCGGTGGCAAAAACTTACTCAGGGGATGCGTTGTGTAAGTTGTACGTGAACGAGATAGTGAGGCTTCATGGAGTGCCTGTGTCAATTGTCTCTGATCGTGATGCTTGTTTCACTTCAGAATTCTGGCGCAGGTCTCATAAGGTATTTGGTATATCTCTTGCTATAAGCACTGCATTTCACCCATAGATAGATGGGCAGACCGAGAGAGTGAATCAGGTGATGGAGGATATGCTGAGGACTTGTGTTCTGGATTTTAAGGGATGTTGGGCGAATCATCTGCCATTGGTAGAGTCTGCCTACAACAACAGCTATCACTCCAGTATCGGTATGGCTCCATATGAGGCTCTTTATGGTAGGCCATGTAGGACTCCTATCTGTTGGGTGGAAGCAGATAAAGGGTTCATCGATCCTGAGATTGTACAGGAGACTACAGAGAAGGTCACTACTATTCGGGACAGAATCTGAACCGCTCAGAGTAGACAGAAGAGTTATGCTGACTTGAGGAGGAGACCTTTAGAGTTTGAGATAGGCGATCATGTGTTCTTGAAGGTCTCACCTATTAAAGGTGTGGTGAGATTTGGCAAGAAAGGAAAACTCGCACCAAGGTATGTTGGACATTTTGAGATTCTGGAAAAGGTTGGAAACTTGGCATATCGACTTGGTTTACTTGTTAGCATGTCGGCTGTGCACAATGTCTTCCATGTGTCTATGCTCACGTTATTGATCATGATACGATTGAAGTAAACACTGATGTGACATTTGTAGTTGAATCTGTTCGTATCTTGGATAGGTCTACGAAGAAACTTCGTAGGAAGGAGGTTGATCTGGTGAAGGTGTTGTGGAGTCATCATGATGAGGGTGATGCGTCATGGGATTTGGAGTCTGACATGAGGAAGAGATATCCTCAACTTTTTGTGGACGAGCATGCTTGAATTTCGGGACGAAATTCTTTTAAGGAGGGTAGACTGTGAAGACCCAAATTTTCATATAATAAATTTATGTAATTTAATAATTGTTATATTAATTGAATTATGATATTTGAGATTAATTGGAATGTCATGGTTTGAGAAAGTTAGTTTCGAATGATATTAACTTCGAAAACGAACGTTATTTAGGGGGTCGTGAAAATCGACTTTTTATACATTCAAAATTTGGGAAAACTTCCTTCCTGAAAGTTGTAGAGCTCGTCGATACAAGTTCGTGCATATATGGAACGTATTATTCGGAGTTCGTATGAATAAGTTATGAATATTTGAAAATTGAAAATTTTCTATAAATAATATGAAAAATCAGATTTTTCTTTAAGGACAAAAAATGTCAGTTTTTGCACATAAGTCCCCCCTCCCCTCTCTCTCTCTCTCTCTCGCGCGACTGCAGCCTTACCCTAGCTTGCAGAACCGCCAACCCGACCCAGTGCTAGCGGCGTCGTCACGCCACCGTCGGCCACGACCCGGCCCTTCCCGGTTTCTCCCCGCCCTCGCCCCGTCCAGCCGCTGCCTCTAGCCTCGGATCGAAGCTACCGCAGTCGCAAAAGGTGACCCGGCCGGATCCCCACTTTGCAGGCATCATCTCGGCCGATCAACCCCAGTTTTGACGTCCCTGATTCAATCTGGAAACTGATCAGAGGGCCGAGATTAATCCAACTTCAAAGCCCGATCTAGGACAATCTAGATCTCTTCTCGGAAAAAGTCAGGTATTAAAGTTGTTCACAATTTCATTTTGAAAAAGTTTGTAGTTGTGACTTTTGCATCTGAGGTGGTTGGCTGGCGTTGACCGCCGTCTGACCGAGGCGTGTGGCGGCGCCTCGGACCAAATTTTGAGTTTATATTATCTGGATGATGATCTATGCATCCATACGAGCGTTTTGTTATATAACATGGTCATGTTAGAAAATGTTGATAAATAGTCAATTTAAGTTTTGACGTTACTATTTACGATTTTACAGTTTACCTTCGGTTTAAGATTTACGGAGATTAGACAGTCGATTTTAATATGATGTTCATATGACTGTCCCGATGACTTTGTGTGGTCACGGGCGAAGATCTGACCGTTGGATCTTTATATAATTGTAAAACAGTGATTTGGGAGGTGATTAGTGAAGATCCGTCCGTCGGATTTTCATATAATTTTGATAGGATGTTTCGAAGGGCGATCCGTGAGGATTTAACCGTTGGATCATCGTTTAAATTCGATCCGACCGTTGGATCATCGTTTAAATTCGATCCGACCGTTGGATCGTCTTTATTTTAGAATCCGACTGTTGGATTGTCTTTATTTTGAAATCCGACCATTGGAACATCATTTAGGTTTATTTCGTGCTTCGTTGCTAAATAAAGACCTTACTTGATTAGGTACTTGACGGCATGAGTTGACGAGTATTTGGATTATTGTGAGTTATATTTTATTTGACGACGCAACGGGATTATTATGAATTTCACAATTTTATTGTGTGAACTATAGATGGTATTAGTGGTCATTCCTGAGTGGATGATTACGTATATATATATATATATATATATATATATATTTACGTGGAATAAATATATTGATTTGTGTGATTTGGAGTGATGATATGATTGAGTTGGAATGATGATTTTGATTGTATTTCAAATGCTTAAATTTCATAATAATATTATGTATGTTGGATGAGTTGCTTTAATTATGTGAAAACATACTGTTGTACTTATTGTGGATTTAGGGTCAACGTAGTGACCGATAAGAGTGAATCGGACGCTCTAATCCTAAGTAGATGATGGGATACGATTGGTTGAGTATGTTCAATTATCAGACATTCTAAATATGTATATATGTATACATATTGATGAAATACGATAAAGATAAATATGTCGGATGCCATAACCTTGGTCAGGTGACGAGCTACGTGTCACGCCTCGAATTTTAGAATAAAATTCAAAATCCGAAACATGAAAATTACCACAACCCAAAATAATCATCCTGAAAATTTATTTTCTTAACAACCTCACCACATGAAATAAAATCAAAACCGAATTTTGCCTCAGTTAATTATTACAACTCAAATACACAATAAATTGTAAAGCTCTAAATGAGCATACACACCTCACAACTCAAAGAAATAAAAATAACCGCTGTAACACTTAAGCAGCTCGGTTAACTCCTTGGTTATCCTGAACTGCAGGAATATGGCTACACCATTGAATAGTTGTAATACCTGCAATTTTCATTTTAAATTCGAGTAATTGTGTTGAGCGTTTATTATGCGATTTCACGAATATTATTCGATAATAATTCACTTTTAGAATTATCGAAGTTTCGAAATGATCATTTTTAACGAAAAGCTCGAAATGCTCGGTTTGAGAAATCGACTTTTTCTACGTACAAAATTTGGAGAAACTTCCTGCATGAAAGTTGTAGAGCTCGTCGATACGAGTCCGTACACGTGCGGAACACAAAGATCGGATTTTTTCTGAATTAGTTATCGAATTTAGAAGTTTTTTCGAAACTTGTATACATAGAAAAAACCCTAGTATTTTTTTTGGGAAATCCTATTTTTTTCACCGGCCTCTCTTTCTTTTTTTGGAAAGAAACTGCAGTTTCTTTCTCTCCCTCCGCGCGCCCGAGACACAGAAACAGAGCACGGTTTCACCGTGCTCCCATCTCCTCCTCCGGCCACCACTCGAGCTGCAACTACTTCCAGGAGCTTCGTCTCGACCTTGCGCAGCTGCCAGAGGAAGCCTTGGGCCGCGACACGGCCGGCAGCGGCGGAGGCACGGCCCGAACCGAAAAGGGTGGTTTTAGGTTTGATCTTGATATCACGAGCCACACACCACCATTTCACTTGATTCTTGGCTCATTGAGCTCGCCTCAACTTCCTCTACAAGCACCAAGAAGGACCGGAACTGGGTCGAACGTTTTCACGTTCGTCGGAGCTCGACCCCGTACGGATCGAAACAACCAACTTTCGATCCAAATATCTCGAGCTATACACGATCGTTTCTTGTGATTCTTGGCTTGTTGAGTTCGCAATGAAGTTCTGAACAAGTTTCCAGAAGGGATCGAGGCTTGAGGTTGCAGTTTTCACGTCGGTTTTCATGCTCGCCGGTTTCTGGAATTTTTCCGGCCGCCGACTGTAATTGGTACTTTTCGATCCCTTCCCGTCATTTTTTGGTCTTGTGCTAGTTATGAAAGTTGCTCAGAATGATGAAACGATGGGGACAAACTCAGTCCCGACACCATTGGCGGTGGTCCTTGGCGGCCATGTCCCTAATTCCGACGGCTCTTTCCGGCCACCTCCGGAGGTCTAAAATTTGGTTTATGTCCATTTTATGATTCTATGTTTCAATACGATCATTTCGGCGTATTATACGCATTTTTTGGATTTCGTATGAATTAGTTATGAATTTTGTGATTTCAATCGATTTCGATCGTTAGATTTATGATCTGTGAAATTAGGACCGTCCGATGAACTTGTAAATTTGATATGATGATCATATGACTGTCTCAGAGGCTTTGTGTGGTCATGGGCGAAGATCCGACCGTTGGATCTTCGTATATGTGCAAAAAGGTAATTAGGGGAGCGATTCGTGAGAATCCGCTCGTCGGATTTTATTGTAAATTAGAATCCGGCCGTTAAATGGTAGTTAAATTATGTGTTCAAGTTATTGGCTAAATTCGAATCACATTTGATTAGGTGATTGACGGATTTTATTTGAGTGGGCTATTTCAGAGTTAATTATATTTGTATTGAAGACGCAGCGGGAATTTCGAGGTGAGTAAAACTCACGTGGTACATATTACGAACCGAGCGTTTTATATTTAATTATTTTTGGTAATTGTGTGAAAAATATTTGCGGATTAAATATTTGTTTTAAAATTTCATGGACTTGAATCACCACGGTCCATAGGTAAGTAAAATGAATTTTTAATTATACAAATGAATTTCATGATTTTCTTGTGTAAACTATAGATGATATTAGTGGTCATTCCTGAGTGGATGATTACGTATATATATATTTACGTGAAAAATATATATTGATGAGTGGATTGTTGAGTGATGATATGATTGAGTTGAATTGATGAATTGATTATATTTCAATTTTGTAATTCCATAATAATATGGTGTATCTTGGTTGGGTTGTTTTCAGTATGTGATAGTACATGTTGTGCTCATTTATCGGTTTAGGGTCGACGTAGTGACCGGTGTGGGGTAATCGGACGCTCTAATCCTGGGTGGATGATGGGATACGATTGGTTGAGTATGTGGAATTATTGAACGTTCTAAATATGTATATAGGTATACATATTGATGAAATACGATAATGATAAATATGTCGGATGCCATAACCTAGGCCAGGTGACGGGCTACGATTCAGTTGGAGCTCTAGTCTGTCAAGTACCGTATTTTTATAAATACGATGTTCAGGGTCTTGATATATTGAATTGGTGTTGATTGAGATTGTTAGTATTTGCGGATGTGGAAATTGTTGAGTGTTGTTGTGTGTGGGAATAATTATGAATTAAATTAAACAATAGTTCTTTCCTTTTACTCATACGAGTTTTCATAAGCTTACTGGGTTTTGTGTTGTTGCAATCCCGGTACACTATTCAAATGGTGTAGCGGATATTCCTGCAGGTCAGGATAACCAGGGAGGTGACCGAACTGCTTAGGTGTTACAGCAGTTTTGTTATTTCATTTAGTTGTGAGGTGTGTATGCTCATTTACAGCTTTACAATTCATTTTGGATTTGAGTTGTAATAATTAACCGAAACTAAATTCGGTTTTGATTTTGTTTCGTGTGGTGAGGATGTTAAGAAAAGAAATTTTCAGGATGATTATTTTGAGTTTGTAGTAATTTCATGTTTCGGATTTTAAAATTTTATTCTAAAATTCGGGGCGTGACAGTTTGGTATCAGAGCGTAAGTTACATATTTGGTGATATGTCAATACTTACCGAGTGATGGCCCGTCTGCAGCGGATCCTCATCGTGTGCTCTTCGGTATTGACAATGTCATTGGGTATGTGAGAGTGTTAGGTTAGCTAGGAACGTTAACACGTCTTAAGAAATTTAGGCATCGTCATGTATGCTTAGTACTTGGTTAATATGGACTTGCATTTGACTTATGCTTTGTTTAAGTGTTATGCGTGTATTAATCAAGTATATCATGCTTATTAGGTAATGGAGATTGAGGGAAACGAAGCCAGAGGTCGGGGTAGAGGTAGACCTCGTGGCAGGGGTAGAGGTCGAGGAAGGGGTGGGGCCCCTCCGGTCAAAGAAGCATCCGAGACGGAGGTAGATGCACCTTATGAGGATCAGCCTATTCCTCCTGTGGCTGTGGTTGATAATCCTGCTCGCTTGCTGATGCTAGCAAGGGAAATTACTCGCTTGGGAGCAACCAAGTTTGGAGGAGGCACTGATTATATGGTGGGGGATCGATGGATAGAGGATTTGCAGACCTATTTCGATCTGCTTGATTGCACTGAGACCGACAAGAGGAAGCTAGCTGCTTTCGTGCTGAAGGATGAGGCTAGGGTGTGGTGGAACTTCACACAGAGGAGCATTGAGGTGTCTACCTTGACATGGGACGGCTTTGAGAGGCTGTTCAGGGGGGAGAAGTACTTTCCACCAGCAGTGAAGGAGAGGTTGGAACGAGAGTTCCTTGCACTTGTACAGGGGAAGATGACCGTAATGGAGTATGATGCGGAGTTCTCCAAACTGTACAAGTATGTGAGGCAGATGGAGGATGAGGACTTGGCCAAGAAGTTTCAGAGAGGGTTGAGTCCTTCGACTGAGCGTGATGTAGCCATTTTGGAGCTGAAGACCAAGAGAGAGATCTTGGCTAAGGCGCAGATCATTGAGCAGCAGAACCTGATTCGTAGAGGAAGCTAGCTGCTTTCATGCTGAAGGATGAGGCTAGGGTGTGCTGGAACGTCACTCAGAGGAGCATTGAGGTGTCTACCTTGACATGGGACGGCTTTGAGAGGCTGTTCAGAGAGAAGTACTTTCCACCAGCAGTGAAGGAGAGGTTGGAGCGAGAGTTCCTTGCACTTGTACAGGGGAAGATGACCGTCATTGAGTATGATGCGGAGTTCTCCAGACTGTACAAGTATGTGAGGCAGATGGAGGATGAGGACTTGGCCAAGAAGTTTCAAAGAGGGTTGAGTCCTTCGATTGAGCGTGACGTGGCCATCTTAGAGCTGAAGACAAAGAGAGAGATCTTGGCTAAGGCGCAGATCATTGAGCAGCAGAACCTGATTCGTAGAGAGAAGGAGTCTGCTGAGAGAGATTTCCAGGGCAAGGGAAAGGCCATAGCAGGAAGCAGTAGAGCTAGAGACTTCAGGGGTGGGTTCTGGAAGAGACAAAGAACTCAGTTGTAGCATCAGGCTCCAGCCAGGGCAGTAGTAGCTCCTCCTGTTCAGGCTATGCCTATTAGGCAGATAGCACCAGCAGCTCCGGTGAAGTGCTTTAACTGTGGCGAGCCGGGCCACATCTCTCGTGTGTGCACGAAACCACGGGGTAGGATATGCTACAGCTGTGGACAAGCAAGGCATCAGGCTAGGGAGTGTCCCCGAAATCAAGGTAGAGTGCAGGGTAACCAGCATAGGTAGCTACCACCTGCTCATGCTAGAGTCTTTATCATTGGTCAGGCAAGCACGGGAGTGGAAGGTACCTTATCTGTTTATCACTATCTTGCTAGAGTACTGTTTGATACGGGAGCCTCACACTCTTTCATATCTAGTTCGGTTGTGGATGTTTTGGATTTGATTGCTATGCCTCTGACTAGATCATTGTGTGTTACATCACCTCTTAGTGTGTCTCTTGAGCTTAGCATGTTTTGTGATGATTGCCCTATTGGCATTGGTGGCAGAGAGTTCTCTGCGTCTTTGATTGTGATTCTGGATCACACGTATGATTTGATTTTGGGTATGGATTGATTGCTTTAGGATGATTGTGTCCTTCCATGTTCCGGGACAACCGGTGTTTCATTACCGTTGTCTGAAGTCTGACATCACCATGAGGATAGGGATTTTGGCCCATATTGAATCAGGAAGTAGTATTTCAAAGATTTCAGGGATTCCTGTAGTTTCAGAGTATGAAGACGTGTTTCAGGAGATCCTTGGGTTACCTCCGAAAAGGGTAATGGACTTCTCCATTGATGTGATACCAGGTACTTCACCTGTGTCGAAAGTACCCTATCGAATGGCTCCAGCTGAACTTCAGGAGTTGAAGGTTCAGATTGAGGGCTTACTTGCACAAGGGTTCATTCAGGCAAGTGTGTCTCCTTGGGGTGCACCAGTGTTGTTTGTGAAGAAGAATGATAGTTCACTTCGTCAATGTGTGGATTATCGACAGTTGAACAAGGTGACCATCAAGAATAGGTACCATTTACCTAGGATTGATGACTTGTTCGATCAGCTTAGAGAAGCTACTGTGTTCTCGAAGATTGACTTGAGGTCTAGATATCACCAGTTGAGGGTGAAGGAGGAAGATATCCCAAAGACTGCGTTCATGACCAGGTATGGACATTTTGAGTTTCTTGTCATGCCTTTTGGTGTCACGAATGCCCCCGCAGTATTTATGGACTTGATGAACCGTACGTTCAGTCCTTACTTGGATCAGTTTGTGGTAGTGTTCGTTGACAACATCTTGATTTATTCAAGGTCGTCAGCTGAGCATGAGAAGCATCTGCGGATAGTGCTGCAGACGTTGAGAGAGAAGAAACTATTTGCCAAGTTCGAGAAGTGCGATTTCTGGTAGAGTGTAGTCAAGTTCCTTGGTCATGTGGTCTCGAAGGATGGAGTTTTTATGGATCCTTCGAAGGTTGAAGCAGTGATGAGTTGGAGTCGCCCTACTACGGTTACAGAAATCCGTAGCTTCCTTGGACTGGCCGGGTATTACAGGCGCTTCATTGAAGGGTTTTCTGGTATTGCTTCGGCTTTGACCAAATTGACCAGGAAAGACACTCAGTTCGTATGGTCGGATGAGTGTGAGAAGGCTATCAATGAGCTGAAGAGTAGACTGACTATAGCTCCGGTGTTGACTATTCCTACTAGTGGTAGTGGATTGGTCATTTACAGCGATGCATCTCATCAGGGTTTGGGGTGTGTGTTGATGCATAATGGTAGGGTCATTGCTTATGGTCCTAGACAGTTGAAGGTACATGAGCGGAATTACCCCACTCATGATCTACAGCTAGCAGCAGTGGTGTTTCCCTTGAAGATTTGGAGGCACTATCTTTATGGTGAGAAATTTGAACTCTTTTCCGATCACAAGAGTTTGAAGTATCTATTCTCCCAGAAGGAATTGAACATGAGGCAGAGAAGATGGATGAAGCTCATTAAGGACTATGATTACACCTTGGAGTATCATCCCGGAAAGGCGAATGTGCTGGCGGATGCTTTGAGTAGGAAACCGCGGGTAATCATGGCATCAATTATTTTGCCAGAGTGGCGCATGTTAGAAGCTGCATGTGAGTTTGACCTTATGCCCGCAGGAGCATGACAGGGAATATTTCTCGGTAGTATCACCTTACAGCCCACCTTGATCTTCAGGATCATTCAGGGTCAGACCTTGCTCAGGCGAGGATTGCAGAGATGACTATTGACCCGGATGTGGATGGTCCTTTCGAGTGGATGATTGGGGCTGATGGAGGGTTGAGATTTCGAGGGAGATTGTATGTACCGAGTGTTGATAACCTCAGGGAGGAGATCATGCGGGAAGCACATAGGTCTCGATATACTATACATCCAGGAGGTACTAAAATGTATATGGATCTACGAAGGCAGTTTTGGTGGTATGGTATGAAGAGGGATGTGGCAAAACATGTGTCGAAGTGTCTTACCTATCAACAGGTGAAGGCAGAGCATTAGAGACCAGTAGGAATGCTGAACCCCTTATCGATTCCTGTTTGGAAATGGGAAGATATCTCTATGGACTTTGTGACTGGATTGCCTAGGTCCAGGCAAAGTTATGACTCCATTTGGATGACTGTTGACCGGTTGACTAAGTCAGCACACTTCCTTCCGGTGGCAAAAACGTACTCAGGGGATGCGTTGTGTAAGTTGTACGTGAACGAGATAGTAAGGCTTCATGGAGTGCCTGTGACGATTGTCTCTGATCGTGATGCTCGTTTCACTTCAGAATTCTAGCGTACGTTCCATAACGCATTTGGTACGTCTCTTGCTATAAGCACTGCATTTCACCCATAAACAGATGGACAGACCGAGAGAGTGAATCAGGTGATGGAGGACATGCTCAGAGCTTATGTTCTGGATTTTAAGGGTAGTTGGGTGGATCATATGCCATTGGTAGAGTTTGCCTACAACAACAGCTATCACTCTAGTATCGGTATGGCTCCATATGAGGCTCTTTATGGTAGGCCATGTAGGACTCCTATCTGTTGGGCGGAAGCAGCGGATAAAGGGCTTATCGGTCCTGAGATTGTACAGGAGACTACAGAGAAGGTCACTACTATTCGGGACAGAATCCGAACCGCTCAGAGTAGACAGAAGAGTTATGCTGACTTGAAGAGGAGACCTTTGGAGTTTGAGACAGGCGATCATGTGTTCTTGAAAGTCTCACCTATGAAAGGTGTGATGAGATTCTGGAAAGGGTTGGTAACTTGGCATATCGTCTTGCTTTACCTGTTAGCATGTCGGGTGTGCAAAATGTCTTCTATGTGTCTATGCTCAGGAAGTATGTTCGAGACTAGTCGCACGTGGTTGATCACGGTGCGATCGAAGTGAACACAGATGTGACATTTATAGTTGAACCTGTTCGTATCTTGGATAGGTCTACAAAGAAACTTCGCAGGAAAGAGGTTGATCTCGTGAAGGTGTTGTGGAGTCATCATGACGAGGGTGATGCATCATGGGAGTTAGAATCTGACATGAGGACGAGGTATCCACAGCTTTTTGGGGAATTAGGTACCTGAATTTCGGGACGAAATTCCTTTAAGGGGGGTAGATTGTAATACCCGTAATTTTCATTTTAAATTCGAGTAATTGTGTTGAGCGTTTATTATGCGATTTGACGAATATTATTCGATAATAATTCACTTTTAGAATTATCGAAGTTTCGAAATGATCAGTTTTAACGAAAAGCTCGAAATGCTCGGTTTGAGAAGTTGTAGAGCTCGTTGATACGAGTCCGTACACGTGCGGAACACAAAGATCGGATTTTTCTGAATTAGTTATCCAATTTAGAAGTTTTTTCGAAACTTGTATATATAGAAAACACCCTAGTTTTTTTGTTGGGAAACCCTATTTTTTTCACCGGCCTCTCTTTCTTTTTTTGGAAAGAAACTGCAGTTTCTCTCTCTCCCTCCGCGCGCCCGAGATGCAGAAACAGAGCACGGTTTCACCGTGCTCCCATCTCCTCCTCCGGCCACCACTCGAGCTGCAACCACTTCTAGGAGCTTCGTCTCGACCTTGCGCAGCTGCCAGATGCAGCCTTGAGCCGCGACACGGCCGGCAGCGGCGGCGGCACGACCCGAACCGAAAAGGGTCGTTTTCGGTTCGATCTTGATATCTCGAGCTACACACCACCATTTCACTTGATTCTTGGATCATTGAGCTCGCCTCAACTTCCTCTACAAGCACTAAGAAGGACTGGAACTGGGTCGAACGTTTTCACGTTCGTCGGAGCGCAACCCCGTACGGATCGAAACAACCAACTTTCGATCCAAATATCTCGAGCTATACGCGATCGTTTCTTGTGATTCTTGGCTTGTTGAGTTCGCAAGGAAGTTCTGAACAAGTTTCCAGAAGGGATCGAGGATTGAGGTTGCAGTTTTCACGTCGGTTTTCAAGCTCGCCGGTTTCTGGAATTTTTCCGGCCGCCGACTGTAATTGGTACTTTTCGATCCCTTGCCGTCATTTTTTGGTCTTGTGCTAGTTATGAAAGTTGCTCAGAATGATGAAATGAAGGGGACAAGCTCGGCCCCGACACCATTGGCGGTGGTCGTTGGCGGCCCTGTCCCTAATTCCGACTGCTCTTTCCGGCCACCTCTGGAGGTCTAAAATTTGGTTTCTGTCCATTTTATGATTCTATGTTTCAATACGATCATTTCGGCATATTATACGCATTTTTTGGATTTCGTATGAATTAGTTATGAATTTTGTGCTTTCAATCGATTTCGATCTTTAGATTTATGATCTGTGAAATTAGGAGCGTCCGATGAACTTGTAAATTTGATATAATGATCATATGACTGTCTCAGAGGCTTTGTGTGGTCATGGGCGAAGATCCGACCGTTGGATCTTCGTATATGTGCAAAAAGGTAATTAGGGGAGCGATTCGTGAGAATCCGCTCGTCGGATTTTATTGTAAATTAGAATCCGGCCGTTAAATGGTAGTTAAATTATGTGTTGAAATTGTTGGCTAAATTCGAATCACATTTGATCAGGTGATTGACGGATTTTATTTGAGTGGGCTATTTCGGAGTTAATTATATTTGTATTGAAGACGCAGCGGGAATTTCGAGGTGAGTAAAACTCACGTGGTTCATATTACGAACCGAGCGTTTTATATTTAATTATTTTTGGTAATTGTGTGAAAAAAATTTGCAGATTAAATATTTGTTTTAAAATTTCATGGACTTGAATTACCACGGTCCATAGGTAAGTAAAATAAATTTTTAATTATACAAATGAAATTCATGATTTTCTTGTGTGAACTATAGATGGTATTAGTGGTCATTCCTGAGTGGATGATTACGTATATATATATATTCACGTGGAAAATATATATTGATGAGTGGATTGTTGAGTGATGATATGATTGAGTTGAATTGATGAATTGATTATATTTCAATTTTGTAATTTCATAATAATATGGTGTATCTTGGTTGGGTTGTTTTCAGTATGTGATATTACATGTTGTGCTCATTTATGGGTTTAGGGTCGACGTAGTGACCGGTGTGGGGTAATAGGACGCTTTAATCCTGGGTGGATGATGGGATACGATTGGTTGAGTATTTGAAATTATCGGACATTCTAAATATATATATATAAGTATACATATTGATGAAATACGATAATGATAAATACGTCGGATGCCATAACCTAGGCCAGGTGACGGGCTACGATTCAGTTAGAGCTCTAGTCTGTCAAGTACCGTATTTTTATAAATACGATGTTCAGGGTTGTGAAGAAAGATGTGAGTTGGGGTTTGTCTTGATATATTGAATTGGTGTTGATTGAGATTGTTAGTATTTGCGGATGTGGAAATTGTTGAGTGTTGTTGTGTGTGGGAATAATTATGAATTAAATTAAACAATAGTTCTTTCCTTTTACTCATACGAGCTTTCATAAGCTTACCGGGTTTTGTGTTGTTGCAATCCCGGTACACTATTCAAATGGTGCAGCGGATATTCCTGTAAGTCAGGACAACCAGGGAGGTGACCGAGCTGCTTAGGCGTTATAGCAGTTTTGTTATTTCATTTAGTTGTGAGGTGTGTATGTTCATTTAGAGTTTTTCAGTTCATTTTGGATTTGAATTGTAATAATTAACCGAGATTGAATTCGGTTTTGATTTTGTTTCGTGTGGTGAGGACGTTAAGAAAAGACATTTTCAGGATGATTATTTTGAGTTTGTAGTAATTTCATGTTTCAGATTTTAAAATTTTATTCTAAAATTCGGGGCGTAACAATAGTGCTCCGGGATTTCAAAAATACAAAACCCGGTAAGCTTATGAAAGCTCGTATGAGTAAAAGAAAGAATAGTTGCTTAATTAAATCATAATTATTTCTACCTAAGTCAACATGCAACAATTCTACAACCAGAAAAACCAACAATCACAATCAATCAACAACTCAACACGAAACCCTAACTCATGTCTTTCTTCACAAAACCCCATCATCGTATTTACAAAAATACGGTATTTGACAGACTAGTGTTCTGAATCGTAGCCCGTCACCTGGCCTAGGTTATGGAATCCGACATAATTATCTTTATCGTATTTTATCAATATGTATACTTATATACATATTTAGAACGTTCGATAATTGTACGTACTCAACAAATCGTATCCCGTCATCCACCTCGGATTAGAGCGTCCGATTACCCAATACTGGTCACTACGTTGACCCTAAATCAACAATATATACAACTGTATGTTTTCACATAATTAAATCAACTCAACCAACATATATGATATTATCATGAAATTAAAGCATTTGAATATAATCCAAATCATCATTCCAACTCAATCATATCGTCATTCAAAATCACGCCAATCAATATATATATTCCACGTAAATATATATATACGTAATCATCCACTCAGGAATGACCACTAATACTATCTATAGTTCACACAAGAAAATCGTGAAATTCATTTGTATAATTAAAATTCATTTTACTTACCTATGGACAGTAGTGATCAAGTCCATGTGATTTTAAAAACAAATATTAAATCTACAAATATTTTTCACACAATTACAAAATAAATAATTTAAAGTACTCGGTTCGTAAGATGAACCATGTGAGTTTTACTCATCTCGAAATTCCCGCTGCGTCTTCAGTAAAATATAATTCACAATAATCCAAATGCTCGTCAACTCAAGCCGTCAAGTACCTAATCAAGTACGGTCTTTACTTAGCAATGAAGCACGAAATAAACCTAATGATGATCCAACGGTCCGATTTCAAAATAACGATAATCCAACGGTCGGATTCTAAAATAAAGACAATCCAACGGTCGGATCGAATTTAAACGATGATCCAACGGTTAGATCCTCACAGATCGCCCTTGGAAACATCCTATCAAAATTATATTAAATCCGATGGACGGATCTTCACTAATCGCCTGTTTTATAATTATACGAAGATCTAACCGTCGGTTATTCACCCGTGACCACACAAAGTCATCGGGACAGTCATATGAACATCATATTAAAATTTGAAGTAAAACCGATGGTCTGATCTCCGTAAATCTCAAACCGAAGGTAAATTGTAAAACCGTAATTAGTAACGTCAAAACTGAAATTGACTATTTATCAACTTTTTCTAACATGACCAAGTTATATATCAAAACGCTCGTATGAATGCATAGATCATCGTCCAGATAATATAAACTCAAAATTTGGTCAGACGGTGGTCAACGCCTGTCAACCACCTCCGATGCAAAAGTCGTCAACTACAAACTTCTTCAAAATGAAATTGTGAACAACTTTAATACCTGACTTTTTCGGAGATGAGGTCTAGATCGTCCTAGGTCGGGCTTTGAAGTTGGATTAATCTCGGCCCTCTGATCAGTCTCCAGATTGAATCAGGGACGTCGAAACATTCAACTCTTGATCTACCCCTCTACACTCAAAATCGTGATGCAAGCCACATATGGGGATGATCATGAGGAAGAGCACGTCACGAAAATGGGATTTATCGGCCCGTGCACCACCGGAAAATTGGTTTTCCGGCAGGGTCGGGTTTGAGCTTCGGATAGTGGCTTCGATCCAAGCCTAGGAGCTACGGTTGGGTGTGGTGATCGCAGGGATCGACTGGGCGTGAGGCTGCGATGCCGGGAAGGGCCGGGTCGTGGCCGGCGGTGGCGTGACAGCGCCGCTAGTGCTGGGTCGGGTCGAAGCCGGGTCGGCCGAGTGTTAGGCACAGTCGCGCGAGAGAGAGAGAGGGGGGGGGGGGGGGTGGGGGGAAGGGATTTTGTGCAAAAATGAATTTTTTTCGTCCTTAATGACAAACTCAGATTTTTCATTCTATTTATAGAAAAATTCCAATTTTCAAATTTTCATAACTTATTCATACGAACTCCGAATAACACGTTCCACATATGCACGAACTCGTATCGACGAGCTCTACAACTTTCATGAAGGAAGTTTTCCCAAATTTTGAACGTATAAAAAGTCGATTTTCACGAGCCTCTAAATAACATTCGTTTTCGAAAATAAAATCATTCGAAACCAATTTTCTCAACCCACGACAATCCAAATAATCCCAAATATCATAATTCAATTAATATAACAATTATTGAATTACATAAATTTATTATATGAAAATCTGGGTCTTCACAGTCTACCCTCCTTAAAAGAATTTCGTCCCGAAATTCAAGTATGCTCGTCCACAAAAAGCTGAGGATACCTCTTCCTCATGTCAGACTCCAATTCCCATGACGCATCACCCTCATCATGATGACTCCACAACACCTTCACAAGGTCAACCTCCTTCCTACGAAGCTTCTTCGTAGACCTATCCATGATACGAACAGGTTCAACTACAAATGTCACATCAGTGTTTTTCTTCGATCACACCATAATCAATCACGTGGGACTCATCTCGAATGTACTTCCTGAGCATAGACACAGGGAAGACATCGTGCACACCCGACATGCTAACAGGTAAAGCAAGTCGATATGGCAAGTTTCTAACCCTTTCCAGAATCTCAAAGGGTCCAAAATATCTCGGTGCGAGTTTTCCCTTCTTGCCGAATCTCACCACACGTTTCATAGGTGAGACCTTCAAGAACACATGATCGCCTGTCTCAAACTCTAAAGGTCTCCTCCTCAAGTCAGCATAACTCTTCTGTCTACTCTGAGCGGTTCGGATTCTGTCCCGAATAGTAGTGACCTTCTCTGTAGTCTCCTGTACAATCTCAAGACCGATGAACCACTTATCCCCTGCTTCCGCCCAACAGATAGGAGTCCTACATGGCCTTCCATAAAGAGTCTCATATGGTGCCATACCGATACTGGAGTGATAGCTGTTGTTGTAGGCAAACTCTACCAATGGTAGATGATCCGCCCAACTTCCCTTAAAATCCAGAACACAAGCTTTAAGCATATCCTCCATCACCTGATTCACTCTCTCGGTTTGCCCATCTGTCTGTGGGTGAAATGCAGTGCTCATAGCCAGAGATGTACCAAATGCCTTATGGAACCTGCGCCAAAATTCTAAAGTGAAACGAGCGTCACGATCAGAGACAATCGTCACAGACACTCCATGAAGCCTCTCTATTTTCTTCTCATACAACTTACACAACGCATCCCCTGAGTAAGTGTTTGCCACCAGAAGAAAGTGTGCTGACTTAGTCAACCTGTCAACAATCACCCAAATCGAGTCATAACTTTATCTGGACCTACGCAATCTAGTCACAAAGTCCATGGAGATATCTTCCCACTTCCAAACAGGGATCAGTACGGGATTCAACATCCCCGCGGGTCTCTGATGCTCTGCCTTCACCTGTTGACAGGTAAGACACTTCAACAAATGTTTTGCCACATCCCTCTTCATTCCATACCACCAAAACTGCCTTCATAGATCCATATACATTTTTGTACCTCCTGGATGTATAGTGTATCGAGACCTATGTGCTTCCCGCATGATCTCCTCTCTGAGGTTATCAACACTCGGTACATACAATCTCCCTCGAAATCTCATCCCTCCATCTTTCCCAATCATCCACTCTGAAGGACCCTCCATATCCTGGTCAGCAGTCATCTCAGCCATCCTCGCCTGAGCAAACTCATCAAGTGTCTGACCCTGAATGATCCTGGAGATCAAGGTGGGCTGTAAGGTGATACTACCGAGAAAGATTCTCTGTCCTGGTCCTGCGGGCATAAGGTCAAACTCTGATGCAGCATTTAACATGCGCCACTCTCGTACCACAATAGCTGCCATGATCACTTGAGGTTTCCTACGCAAAGCATCAGCCACTGCATTCGCCTTTTAGGGATGATACTCCAAGGTGAAATCATAGTCCTTAATGAGCTCCATCCATCTTCTATGCCTCATGTTCAATTCCTTCTGGGAGAATAGATACTTCAAACTCTTATGATCAGAAAAGAGTTCAAATTTCTCACCATAAAGATAGTGCCTCCAAATCTTCAAGGCAAACACCACAACTGCTAGCTCTAGATCATGAGTAGGGTAATTCCGCTCATGTACCTTCAACTGTCTAGAACCATAAGCAACGACACTACCATTCTGCATCAACACACACCCCAAACCCTAATGAGATGCATCGCTGTAAATGACTAATCCACCACCACTAGTAGGAGTAGTCAACATCGGAGCTGTAGTCAATCTAGTCTTCAGCTCATTGAAAGACTTCTCACATTCATCCGACCATACAAACTCAGTGTTTTTCCTGGTCAATTTGGTCAAAGCCGAAGCAATACCAGAAAACCCTTCAATGAAACGCCTGTAATACCCTGCCAATCCAAGGAAGCTACGGATTTCTGTAACCACAGTAGGGCGACTCCAACTCATCACTACTTCAACCTTAGAAGGATCCACAGAAACTCCATCTTTCGAGACCACATGACCAAGGAACTTGACTTCACTCTGCCATAAATCGCATTTCTCAAACTTGACAAATAGTTTTTGCTCTCTTAACGTCTGTGGCACGATCCACAGATGCTTCTCATGCTCAACTGACGACCTTAAATAGATCAAGATGTCGTCAACGAACACCACCACAAACTGATCCAAGTAGGGACTAAACATGCAGTTCATCAAGTCCATAAATGCTGCAGGTGCATTCGTGAGACCAAAAGGCATGACAAGGAGCTCAAAATGTCCATACCTGGTCCTGAACGCCGTCTTTGGAATATCTTCATCATTCACTCTTAACTGGTGATATACAGATCTCAAATCAATCTTTGAGAACACAATAGCCTCCCTGAGCTGATCGAACAAATCATCAATCCTAGGTAAAGGGTACATGTTCTTGATGGTCACCTTGTTCAGCTGTCGACAATCCACACATAATCGAAGTGAATTATCCTTCTTCTTCACGAACAACACTGGTGCGCCTCAAGGAGACACACTAGCCTGAATGAACCCTTGTGCAAGTAAGCCCTCAATCTGAACCTTCAGCTCCTGAGGCTCAGCTGGAGCCATTCGATAGGGTGCCTTCGATACAGGTGAAGTACCTGGTATCACATCAATGGAGAAGTCCATTACCCTTTTCGGAGGTAACCCAGGGATCTCCTGAAACACGTCCGCATACTCTGAAACTACAGGAATCCCTGTAATCTTTGAAGTACTACTCCCTGATTCAATATGGGCCAAAATCCCTATCCTCATGGAGATTTCAGACTTCAGACAACGGTAATGAAATACCGGTTGTCCCGGAATAGAAGGATACAATCATCCTAAAGCAATCAATAGCAGCCTGATTCAGGCTCAACCAATCCATACCTAAAATCACATCATACGTGTGATCCGGAATCACAATCAAAGATGCAGAGAACTCTCTGCCACCAATCCCAATAGGGCAATCATCACAAAATATGCTAAGCTCAAGAGACAAACCGAGAGGTGATGTAACACATAATGATCTAGTCAGAGGCATAGCAATCAAACCCAAAACATCCACAACCGAACTAGACATGAAGGAGTGTGAGGCTCCCGTATCAAACAGTACTCTAGTAAGATAGTGATAAACAGATAAGATACCTTCCACTCCCGTGCCTGCCTGACCGATGGTAAAGACTCTAGCAGGTGTAGGTGGTAGCTGCCTCTGCTGGTTACCCTGCACTCTACCCTGATTTCGGGGATACTCCCTAGCCTGATGCCCTGTCTGTCCACAGCTGTAGCATATCCTACCCCGAGGTTTCGTGCACGCATAAGAGATGTGGCCCGGCTCGCCACAGTTAAAGCACTTCACCGGAGCTACTGGTGCTATCTGCCTAATAGGCATAGCCTGAACAGGAGGAGCTACTGCTGCCCTAGCTGGAGCCTGATGCTGGAACTGAGTTCTCTGCCTCTTCCAGAATCCACCCTTGAAGTCTCTAGCTCTACTGCTTCCTGCTATGGCCTTTCCCTTGCCCTGGAAGTCTCTCTCAGCAGACTCATTCTCTCTACGAATCAGGTTCTGCTGCTCAATGATCTGTGCCTTATCCAAGATCTCTCTCTTGGTCTTTAGCTCCAAGATGGTCACATCACGCTCAATCGAAGGACTCAACCCTCTCTGAAACTTCTTAGCCAAGTCTTCATCCTTCATCTGCCTTACATAATTGTACAGTCTGGAGAACTCCGCATCATACTCGATTACGGTCATCTTCCCCTGTACCAGTGCAAGGAACTCTCGTTCCAACCTCTCCTTCACTGCTGGTGGAAAGTACTTCTCCCTGAACAGCCTCTCGAAGCTGTCCCATGTCAAAGTAGACACCTCTATGCTCCTCTATGTGACATTCCACCATACCCTAGTCTCATCCTTCAGCATGAAAGCGGCTAGCTTCCTCTTGTCGGTCTCAGTGCAATCAAGCAGATCAAAATAAGTCTGCAAATCTTTTATCCATCGATCCGCCACTATATAATCAGTGCCTCCTCCAAACTTGGTTGCTCCCAAGCGAGTAATTTCCCTTGCTAGCATCAGCAAGCAGGCAGGATTATCAACCACGGCCACGGGAGGAATAGGCTGATCCTCATAAGGTGCCTCTACCTCCGTCTCGGATACTTCTTCAACCGGAGGGGCCCTACCCCTTCCTCGGCCTCTACCCCTGCCACGAGGTCTACCTCTACCTCGACCTCTGGCTTCGTTTCCCTCAATCTCCATTACCTAATAAGCATGATATACTTGATTAATACACGCATAACACTTAAACAATGCATAAGTCAAATGCAAGTCCATATTAACCAAGTACTAAGCATACAACACAACGCCTAACATTCTAAAGACATGCTAACGTTCCTAGCCAACCTAACGCTCTCACATACCCAATGACATTGTCAATACCGAAGAGCACACGATGGGGATCCGCCGCAGACGGGCCATCACTCGGTAAGTATTGACATATCACCAAATATGTACCTTACGCTCTGATACCAAACTGTCACGCCCCGAATTTTAGAATAAAATTTAAAATCCGAAACATGAAAATTACCAAAACTCAAAATAATCATCCTAAAAATTTCTTTTCTTAACAACCTTACCACACGAAATAAAATCAAAACCGAATTTTGTCTCGGTTAATTATTACAACTCAAATACACAATAAATTGTAAAGCTCTAAATGAGCATACACACCTCACAACTCAAAGAAATAAAAATAACCGCTGTAACACTTAAGCAGCTCGGTCAACTCCTTGGTTATCCTGACCTGCAGGAATATCCATTACAGCATTGAATAGTGCACCGGGATTGCAATAATACAAAACCCGGTAAGCTTATGAAAACTCGTATGAGTAAAAGAAAGAATGGTTGCTTAATTAAATCATAATTATTTGTACCTAAGTCAACATGCAACAATTCTACAACAACAAAAACCAACAATGACAATCAATCAACAACTCAACACCAAACCCTAACTCACGTCTTTCTTCACAAAACCCCATCATCGTATTTATAAAAATACGGTATTTGACAGACTAGAGTTCTGAATCGTAGCCCGTCACCTGGCCTAGGTTATGGCATCTGACATAATTATCTTTATCGTATTTCATCAATATGTATACTTATATACATATTTAGAACGTTCGATAACTGTACATACTCAATCAATCGTATCCGGTCATCCACCTCGGATTAGAGCGTCCGATTACCCCATACTAGTCACTACGTTGACCCTAAATCAACAATATGTACAACTGTATGTTTTCATATAATTAAATCAACTCAACCAACATATATGATATTATCATGAAATTAAAGCATTTGAATATAATCCAAATCATCATTCCAACTCAATCATATCGTCATTCAAAATCACGCCAATCAATATATATATTCCACGTAAATATATATATATACGTAATCATCCACTCAGGAATGACCACTAATACCATCTATAGTTCACACAAGAAAATCGTGAAATTCATTTGTATAATTAAAATTCATTTTACTTACCTATGGACAGTAGTGATCAAGTCCATGTGATTTTAAAAACAAATATTAAATCTACAAATATTTTTCACACAATTACAAAATAAATAATTTAAAGTACTCGGTTCGTCAGATGAACATTGTGAGTTTTACTCATCTCGAAATTCCCGCTGCGTCTTCAGTAAAATATAATTCACAATAATCCAAATGCTCGTCAACTCAAGCCGTCAAGTACCTAATCAAGTACGGTCTTTACTTAGCAATGAAGCACGAAATAAACCTAATGATGATCCAACGGTCCGATTTCAAAATAACGATAATCCAACGGTCGGATTCTAAAATAAAGATAATCCAACAGTTGGATCGAATTTAAACGATGATCCAACGGTTAGATCCTCACGGATCGCCCTTGAAAACATCCTATCAAAATTATACGAAAATCCGATGGACGGATCTTCACTAATCACCTCCCGAATCACTGTTTTACAATTATACGAAGATCCAACGATCGGATCTTCGCCCGTGACCACACAAAGTCATCGGGACAGTCATATGAACATCATATTAAAATTTGAAGTAAAACCGATGGTCTGATCTCCGTAAATCTCAAACCGAAGGTAAACTGTAAAACCGTAACTAGTAACGTCAAAACTGAAATTGACTATTTATCAACTTTTTCTAACATGACCAAGTTATATATCAAAACGCTCATATGGATGCATAGATCATCTTCCAGATAATATAAACTCAAAATTTGGTCTGGCGCGCCGCCACACGCGGCGGTCAGACGGCGGTCAACGCCTGTCAACCACCTCCGATGCAAAAGTCGTCAACTACAAACTTCTTCAAAATGAAATTGTAAACAACTTTAATACCTGACTTTTTCGGAGATGAGGTCTAGATCATCTTAGATCGTGCTTTGAAGTTGGATTAATCTCGGCCATCTGATCAGTCTCCAGATTGAATCAAGGACGTCGAAACCTTCAACTCTTGATCTACCACTCTACACTCAAAATCGTGATGCAAGCCACATATGGGGATGATCAGGAAGAAGAGCACGTCATGAAAATGGGATTGATCGGCCAGTGCACCACCGGAAAATTGGTTTTCCGGCAGGGTCAGGTTTGAGCTTCGGATAGTGGCTTCGATCCAAGCCTAGGAGCTGCGGTTGGGTGTGGTGATCGCAGGGATCGACTGGGCGTGAGGCTGCGATGCCGGGAAGGCCCTGGTCGGCCGAGTGTTAGGCACAGTCGCGCGAGAGAGAGAGGGGGGGAGGGCTTTTGTGCAAAAGTGAATTTTTTTCGTCCTTAATGACAAACTCAAATTTTTCATTCTATTTATAGAAAAATTCTAATTTTTAAATATTCATAACTTATTCATATGAACTCCGAATAATACATTCCATATATGCACGAACTCGTATCGACGAGCTCTACAACTTTCATGAAGGAAGTTTTCCTAAATTTTGAACGTATAAAAAGTCGATTTTCACGACCCCCTAAATAACGTTCGTTTTCGAAAATAAAATAATTCGAAACCAATTTTCTCAACCCACGACAATCCAAATAATCTCAAATATCAAAATTCAATTAATATAACAATTATTGAATTACATAAATTTATTGTATGAAAATCTGGGTCTTCAAACTACGATTCAGTTAGAGCTCTAGTTTGTTAAATACCGTATTTTTATAAATACGATGTAATACCAGCAAATTTCATTTTAATTCGAGCAATTGTATTGAGTGATTATTGTACGATTTAACGATTATTATTCGATAATAATTCACTTTTACATTAATCGAAGTTTCGAAACATTTATTTTTAAACGAAAAGCTAGAATTACTCGGTTTGAGAAATCGACTTTTTCCACGTACTAAATTTGGAGAAACTTCCTTTATGAAAGTTGTAGAACTCGTCGATACGAGTCCGTACACGTGCGGAACGCAAAGATCGGATTTTTTCTGATTTAGTTATCGAATTACTAAGTTTTCTGAAAACTTGTATATATAGAAAATTTTTGGGAAACCCTAATTTTCCACCGGCCTCCTTCTCTTTCTTTTTCTGGAATTTCACTGTTCATCATCTCTCTCAGCTCTCTCACTCGTCTCTCTCGACCGAAAAGGAGAGAAAACTTCTCCTTAATTGTTCTCCCTCCACAGACCACCTCTCGATCTCAAACCAAGTCTCAGGCGTTCATCTCGAGCTGCTCTAGCTCCCGGAGGCAGTTTCACAAGGCGGCGCAGCCTATGGTGGCGGCGGCACGGCCCGAACCGAAAACCACCATTTTCGGTTCGATCTTGATATCTCGAGCTACACTCCACCATTTCACTTGATTCTTGTCTCATTGAGCTCGCCTCAACTTCCTCTACAAGCACCAAGAAGGACCGGAACTGGGTCGAACGTTTTCACGTTCGTCGGAGCTCGACCCGAACGGATCGAAATACCGAAACTTTCAATCAAGATATCTCGAGCTATACACGATCGTTTCTTGTGATTCTTGGCTTGTTGAGTTCGCAAGGAAGTTCTGAACAAGTTTCCAGAAGGGATCGGGGCCTGAGGTTGCAGTTTTCACGTCGGTTTTCAAGCTCGCCGGTTTCTGGAATTTTTCCGGCCGCCGACTGTAAATCGGTAATTTCGATCCCTTTCTGTCATTTTTAGGTCTTGTGCTAGTTATGAAAGTTGCTCAGAATGATGAAACGAAGGGGACAAGCTCGGCCCCGACACCATTGGCGGTGGTCGGTGGCGGCTCTGTCCCTAACTCCGGCGGCCTTTTCCGACCACCTCCGGAGGTCTAAAATTTGGTTTCTGTCCATTTTATGATTTTATGTTTCGATACGATCATTTCGGCGTATTATACGTATTTTTCGGATATCGAATGAATTAGTTATGAATTTTGTGATTTCGATCGATTTCGATGTTTGATTTTTGATCTGTGAAATTATGACCGTCGGATGAACTTGTAAATTTGTTATGATGATCATATGACTGTCCCAGAGGCTTTGTGTGGTCATGGGCGAAGATCCCACCGTTGGATCTTCGTATATGTGAAAAACGGTTATTAGGGGAGCGATTCGTGAGAAACCGCTCGTCGGATTTTAATGTAAATTAGAATCTGACCGTTAATTAGTAGTTAAATTATGTGTTGAAATTGTTGGCTAAATTCGAATCACATTTGATTAGGTGATTGACGGATTTTAATTGAGTGGGCTATTTGGCGTTAATTATAAATTATAATTATATTGAAGACGCAGCGGGAGTTTCGAGGTGAGTAAAACTCACGTGGTTCATATTATGAACCGAGCATTTTAAATTATTTATTTTTGGTAATTGTGTGAAAAATATTTGGGGATTAAATGTTTGTTTTAAAATTTCATGGACTTGAATCACCACGGTCCATAGGTAAGTAAAATGAATTTTAACTATACAAATGAATTTCATAATTTTCTTGTGTGAACTATAGATGGTATTAGGGGTCATTCCTGAGTGGATGATCACGTATATATATATTTACGTGGAAAATATATATTGATGAGTGGATTGTTATGTGATGATATGATTGAGTAGAATTGATGAATTGATTTTATTTCAATTTGTGTAATTCTATAATAATATGGTGTATCTTGGTTGGATTGATTTCAGTATGTGATATTATATGTTGTGTTCATTTATGGGTTTAGGGTCGACGTAATGACCGGTGTGGGTAATCGGACGCTCTAATCCTAGTGTGGATGATGGGATACGATTGGTTGAGTATGTGGAATTATTGGACGTTCTAAATATGTATATAGGTATACATATTGATGAAATACAATGATTGATAAATATGTCGGATGCCATAACCTAGGCCAGGTGACGGGCTACGATTCAGTTAGAGCTCTAGTCTGTCAAGTACCGTATTTTTATAAATACGATGATGAGAATTGTGGAGAAAGTTGTGAGTTGGGTGGTCTTGATATATTGAATTGGTGTTGATTGAGATTGTTATTATTTGCATATGTGGAAATTATTGAGTGTTGCTGTGTGTGGGAATAAATGAGATTAAATTAAGTAACAGTTCCTTCTTTTACTCATACAAGCTTTCATAAGCTTACCGGGTTTTGTATTGTTGCAATCCCTGTACACTATTCAATGGTGTAGCGGATATTCCTGCAGGTCAGGATAACCAGGGAGGTGACCGAGCTACTTAGGTGTTACAGCAGTTTTGTTATTTATTTAGTTGTGAGGTGTGTGTATGCTCATTTAGAGCTTTACATTACATTTTGGATTTGAGTTGTAATAATTAACCGAGACTAAATTCGGTTTGATTTTATTCCGTGTGGTGAGGGTGTTATGAAAAGAAAAATTTTCAGGATGATTATTTTGAGTTTGCAGTATTTTCATGTTTCGGATTTTGAATTGTTATTGTAAAATTCGGGGCGTGATAGTTTGGTATCAGAGCGTAAGGTACATATTTGGTGATATGTCAATACTTACCGAGTGATGGCCCGTCTGCAGCGGATCCCCATCGTGTGCTCTTCGGTATTGATAATGTCATTGGGTATGTGAGTGCGTTAGGTTAGCTAGGAACGTTAGTACTTTTAAGAAAATTTAGGCATCGTTATGTATGATCAGTACTTGGTTAATATGGCCTTGCATTTGACTTATGCTTTGTTTAAGTGTTATGCGTATATTAATCAAGTATATCATGCTTATTAGGTAATGGAGATTGAGGGAAACGAAGCCAGAGGTCGGGGTAGAGGTAGACCTCGTGGCAGGGGTAGAGGCCGAGGAAGGGGTAGGGCCCCTCCAGTCGAAGAAGTATTCGAGTCGGAGGAAGATACACCTTATGAGGATCAGCCTATTCCTCCTGTAGCTGTGGTTGATAATCCTGCTCGCTTGCTGATGCTAGCAAGGGAAATTACTCGCTTGGGAGCAACCAAGTTTGGAGGAGGCACTGATTATATGGTGGCGGATCATTGGATAGAGGATTTGCAGACCTATTTCGATCTGCTTGATTGCACTGAGACCGACAAGAGGAAGCTAGCCGCTTTCATGCTGAAGGATGAGGCTAGGGTGTGCTGGAACGTCACTCAGAGGAGCATTGAGGTGTCTACCTTGACATGGGACGGCTTTGAGAGGTTGTTCAGAGAGAAGTACTTTCCACCAGCAGTGAAGGAGAGGTTGGAGCGAGAGTTCCTTGCACTTGTACAGGGGAAGATGACCGTCATTGAGTATGATGCGGAGTTCTCCAGACTGTACAAGTATGTGAGGCAGATGGAGGATGAGGACTTGGCCAAGAAGTTTCAGAGAGGGTTGAGTCCTTCGACTGAGCGTGATGTAGCCATTTTGGAGCTGAAGACCAAGAGAGAGATCTTGGCTAAGGCACAGATCATTGAGCAGCAGAACCTGATTCGTAGAGAGAAGGAGTCTGCTGAGGGAGATTTCCAGGGCAGGGGAAAGTCCATAGCAGGAAGCAGTAGAGCTAGAGACTTCAGGGGGGGTTCTGGAAGAGACAGAGAACTCAGTTTCAGCATCAGGTTCCAGCTAGGGCAGCAGTAGCTCCTCCTGTTCAGGCTATGCCTATCAGGCAGATAGCACCAGCAGCTCCAGTGAAGTGCTTTAACTGTGGCGAGCCGGGCCACATCTCTCGTGCATGCACGAAGCCACGGGGTAGGTTATGCTACAGTTGTGGACAGGCAGGGCATCAGGCTAGGGAGTGTCCTCGGAATCAGGGTAGAGTGCAGGGGAACCAGCAGAGGCAGTTACCACCTGCTCATGCTAGAGTCTTTGCCATCGGTCAGGCAGGCACGAGAGTGGAAGGTACCTTATCTGTTTATCACTTTCTTGCTAGAGTACTGTTTGATACGGGAGCCTCACACTCTTTCATATCTAGTTCGGTTATGGATGTTTTGGGTTTGATTGCTATGCCTCTGACTAGATCATTGTGTGTTACATCACCTCTCGGTGTGTCTCTTGAGCTTAGCATGCTTTGTGATGATTGCCCTATTGGGATTGGTGGCAGAGAGTTCTCTGCATCTTTGATTGTGATTCTGGATCACACGTATGATGTGATTTTGGGTATGGATTGGTTGAGCCCGAACCATGCTGTTATTGATTGCTTTAGGATGATTGTGTCCTTCCATGTTCCGGGACAACCGATGTTTCATTACCGTTGTCTGAAGTCTGACATCACCATGAGGATAGGGATTTTGGCCCATATTGAATCAGGGAGTAGTATTTCAAAGATTTCAGGGATTCCTGTAGTTTCAGAGTATGAAGACGTGTTTCAGGAGATCCCTAGGTTACCTCCGAAAAGGGTAATGGACTTCTCCATTGATGTGATACCAGGTACTTCACCTGTGTCGAAAGCACCCTATCGAATGGCTCTAGCTGAACTTCAGGAGTTGAAGGTTCAGATTAAGGGCTTACTTGCACAAGGGTTCATTCAGGCAAGTGTGTCTCCTTGGGGTGCACCAGTGTTGTTTGTGAAGAAGAAGGATAGTTCACTTCGTCGATGTGTGGATTATCGACAGTTGAACAAGGTGACCATCAAGAATAGGTACCCTTTACCTAGGATTGATGACTTGTTCGATCAGCTTAGAGAAGCTACTGTGTTCTCGAAGATTGACTTGAGGTCTAGATATCACCAGTTGAGGGTGAAGGAGGAAGATATCCCAAAGACTGCGTTCAGGACCAGGTATGGACATTTTGAGTTTCTTGTCATACCTTTTGGTGTCACGAATGCCCCCGCAGTATTTATGGACTTGATGAACCGTACGTTCAGTCCTTACTTGGATCAGTTTGTGGTAGTGTTCGTTGACGACATCTTGATTTATTCAAGGTCGTCAGCTGAGCATGAAAAGCATCTGCGGATAGTGCTGCAGACGTTGAGAGAGCAGAAACTATTTGCTAAGTTCGAGAAGTGCGACTTCTGGCAGAGTGAAGTCAAGTTCCTTGGTCATGTGGTCTCGAAGGATGGAGTTTCTGTGGATCCTTCGAAGGTTGAAGCAGTGATGAGTTGGAGTCGCCCTACTACGGTTACAGAAATCCGTAGCTTTTTTGGATTGGCCGGTTATTACAGGCGCTTCATTGAAGGGTTTTCTGGTATTGCTTCGGCTTTGACCAAATTGACCAGGAAAGACACTCAGTTCGTATGGTCGGATGAGTGTGAGAAGGCTTTCATTGAGCTGAAGACTAGATTGACTACAGCTCCGGTGTTGACTATTCCTACTAGTGGTGGTGGATTAGTCATTTATAGCGATGCATCTCATCAGGGTTTGGGGTGTGTGTTGATGCAGAATGGTAGTGTCGTTGCTTATGGTTCTAGACAGTTGAAGGTACATGAGCGGAATTACCCTACTCATGATCTAGAGCTAGCAGTTGTGGTGTTTGCCTTGAAGATTTGGAGGCACTATCTTTATGGTGAGAAATTTGAACTCTTTTCTGATCACAAGAGTTTGAAGTATCTATTCTCCCAGAAGGAATTGAACATGAGGCAGAGGAGATGTATGGAGCTCATTAAGGACTATGATTTCACCTTGGAGTATCATCCCGGAAAGGCGAATGTAGTGGCGGATGCTTTGAGTAGGAAACCGCGGGTAATCATGGCATCGATTATGGTGCGGGAGTGGCGCATGTTAGAAGCTGCATCTGAGTTCGACCTTATGCCCGTAGGAGCAGGACAGGGAATCTTTCTCGGTAGTATCACCTTACAGCCCACCTTGATCTCCAGGATCATTCAAGGTCAGACACTTGATGAGTTTGCTCAGGCGAGGTTTGCTGAGATGACTGCTGACCCGGATGTGGAGGGTCCTTCTGAGTGGATGATTGGGGCTGATGGAGGGTTGAGATTTCGAGGGAGATTGTATGTACCGAGTGTTGATAACCTCAGGGAGGAGATCATGCGGGAAGCACATAGGTCTCGATATACCATACATCCAGGAGGTACTAAAATGTATATGGATCTACGAAGGCAGTTTTGGTGATATGGTATGAAGAGGGATGTGGCGGAACACGTGTCGAAGTGTCTTACCTGTCAACAGGTGAAGGCAGAGCATCAGAGACCAGCAGGAATGCTAAACCCCTTATCGATTCCTGTTTGGAAATGGGAAGATATCTCTATGGACTTTGTGACTGGATTGCCCAGATCCAGGCAAAGTTATGACTCGATTTGTGTGATTGTTGACCGGTTGACTAAATCAGCACACTTCCTTCCGGTGGCAAAAACGTACTCAGGGGATGCGTTGTGTAAGTTGTACGTGAACGAGATAGTAAGGCTTCATGGAGTGCCTGTGACGATTGTCTCTGATCGTGATGCTCGTTTCACTTCAGAATTCTAGCGTAGGTTCCATAACGCATTTGGTACGTCTCTTGCTATGAGCACTGCATTTCACCCACAAACAGATGGACAGACCGAGAGAGTGAATCAAGTGATGGAGGACATGCTTAGAGCTTGTGTTCTTGATTTTAAGGGTAGTTGGGCGGATCATCTACCATTGGTAGAGTTTGCCTACAACAACAGCTATCACTCCAGTATCGGTATGGCTCCATATGAGGCTCTTTATGGTAGACCATGTAGGACTCCTATCTGTTGGGCGGAAGCAGGGGATAAAGGGCTCATCGGTCCAGAGATTGTACAGGAGACTACAGAGAAGGTCACTACTATTCGGGACAGAATCCGAACCGCTCAGAGTAGACAGAAGAGTTATGCTGACTTGAAGAGGAGACCTTTGGAGTTTGAGACAGGCGATCGGGTATTCTTGAAAGTCTCACCTATGAAAGGTGTGGTGAGATTTGGCAAGAAGGGGAAACTCGCACCGAGGTATGTTGGACCCTTTGCGATTCTGGAAAGGGTTGGTAACTTGGCATATCGTCTTGCTTTACCTGTTAGCATGTCGGGTGTGCACAATGTCTTCCATGTGTCTCTGCTCAGGAAGTATGTTCGAGACGAGTCTCACGTGATTGACCACGGTACGATCGAAGTGAACCCGGATGTGACGTTTGTGGTTGAACCTGTTCGTATCTTGGATAGGTCTACAAAGAAACTTCGTAGGAAAGAGGTTGATCTCGTGAAGGTGTTGTGGAGTCATCATGATGAGGGTGATGCATCATGGGAGTTAGAATCTGACATAAAGACGAGGTATCCACAGCTTTTTGGGGAATTGGGTACTTGAATTTCGGGACGAAATTCCTTGAAGGGGGGTAGATTGTAATACCCGCATATTTCATTTTAATTCGAGTAATTGTATTGAGTGATTATTGTACGATTTAACGATTATTATTCGATAATAATTCACTTTTACATTAATCGAAGTTTCGAAACATTTATTTTTAACGAAAAACTCGAATTACTCGGTTTGAGAAATCGACTTTTTCCACGTACGAAATTTGGAGAAACTTCCTTCATGAAAGTTGTAGAACTCGTCGATACGAGTCCGTACACGTGCAGAACGTAAAGATCGGATTTTTTCTGATTTAGTTATCGAATTACTAAGTTTTCTGAAAACTTGTATATATAGAAAATTTTTGGGAAACCCTAATTTTCCACCGGCCTCCTTCCCTTTCTTTTTCTGGAAATTTCACTGTTCATCATCTCTCTCAGCTCTCTCACCCGTCTCTCTCGACCGAAAAGGAGAGAAAACTTCTCCTTAATTGTTCTCCCTCCACAGACCACCTCTCGACCTCAAACCAAGTCCCAGGCGTTCGTCTCGAGCTGCTCTAGCTCCCGGAGGCAGTTTCACAATGCGGCGCAGCCTGTGGCGGCGCCGGCACGGCCCGAACGGAAAACCACCATTTTCGGTTCGATCTTGATATCTCGAGCTACACTCCACCATTTCACTTGATTCTTGTCTCATTGAGCTCACCTCAACTTCCTCTACAAGCACCAAGAAGGACCGGAACTGGGTCGAACGTTTTCACGTTCGTCGGAGCTCGACCCGAACGGATCGAAATACCGAAACTTTCAATCAAGATATCTCGAGCTATACACGATCGTTTCTTGTGATTCTTGGCTTGTTGAGTTCGCAAGGAAGTTCTGAACAAGTTTCCAGAAGGGATCGGGGCCTGAGGTTGCAGTTTTCACGTCGGTTTTCAAGCTCGCCGGTTTCTGCATTTTTTCCGGCCGCCGACTGTAAATCGGTAATTTCGATCCCTTCCTGTCATTTTTAGGTCTTGTGCTAGTTATGAAAGTTGCTCAGAATGATGAAACGAAGGGCACAAGCTCGGCCCCGACACCATTGGCGGTGGTCGGTGGCGGCTCTGTCCCTAACTCCGGCGGCCTTTTCCGACCACCTCCGGAGGTCTAAAATTTGGTTTCTGTCCATTTTATGATTCTATGTTTCGATACGATCATTTCGGCGTATTATACGCATTTTTCGGATATCGTATGAATTAGTCATGAATTTTGTGATTTCGATCGATTTCGATCTTTAGAATTTTGATATGTGAAATTATGACCGTCGGATGAACTTGTAAATTTGTTATGATGATCATATGACTGTCCCAGAGGCTTTGTGTAGTCATGGGCGAAGATCCCACCGTTGGATCTTCGTATATGTGAAAAACGGTTATTAGGGGAGAGATTCGTGAGAAACCGCTCGTCGGATTTTAATGTAAATTAGAATCTGACCGTTAATTAGTAGTTAAATTATGTGTTGAAATTGTTGGCTAAATTCGAATCACATTTGATTAGGTGATTGACGGATTTTATTTGAGTGGGCTATTCGGCGTTAATTATAAATTATAATTATATTGAAGACGCAGCGGGAGTTTCGAGGTGAGTAAAACTCACGTGGTTCATATTATGAACCGATCATTTTAAATTATTTATTTTTGGTAATTGTGTGAAAAATATTTGGGGATTAAATGTTTGTTTTAAAATTTCATGGACTTGAATCACCACGGTCCATAGGTAAGTAAAATGAATTTTAACTATACAAATGAATTACATAATTTTCTTGTGTGAACTATAGATGGTATTAGCGGTCATTCCTGAGTGGATGATCACGTATATATATATTTACGTGGAAAATATATATTGATGAGTGGATTGTTGTGTGATGATATGATTGAGTAGAATTGATGAATTGATTTTATTTCAATTTGTGTAATTCCATAATAATATGGTGTATATTGGTTGGGTTGATTTCAGTATGTGATATTATATGTTGTGTTCATTTATGGGTTTAGGGTCGACGTAATGACCGGTGTGGGTAATCGGACGCTCTAATCCTAGTGTGGATGATGGGATACGATTGGTTGAGTATGTGGAATTATTGGACGTTCTAAATATGTATATAGGTATACATATTGATGAAATACAATAATTGATAAATATGTCGGATGCCATAACCTAGGCCAGGTGACGGGCTACGATTCAGTTAGAGCTCTAGTCTGTCAAGTACCGTATTTTTATAAATACGATGATGAGAGTTGTGGAGAAAGTTGTGAGTTGGGTGGTCTTGATATATTGAATTGGTGTTGATTGAGATTGTTATTATTTGCATATGTGGAAATTATTGAGTGTTGCTGTGTGTGGGAATAAATGAGATTAAATTAAGTAATAGTTCCTTCTTTTACTCATACAAGCTTTCCTAAGCTTACCGGGTTTTGTGTTGTTGCAATTCCGGTATACTATTCAATGGTGTAGCGGATATTCCTGCAGGTCAGGATAATCAGGGAGGTGACCGAGCTGCTTAGGTGTTACAGCAGTTTTGTTATTTATTTAGTTGTGAGGTGTGTGTATGCTCATTTAGAGCTTTACATTACATTTTGGATTTGAGTTGTAATAATTAACCGAGACTAAATTCGGTTTGATTTTATTCCGTGTGGTGAGGGTGTTATGAAAAGAAAAATTTTCAGGATGATTATTTTGAGTTTGTAGTATTTTCATGTTTCGGATTTGGAATTGTTATTGTAAAATTCGGGGCGTGACATACGATGTTGGGGTTTTGTGAAGAAAGATGTGAGTTAGATTGTTGGTGTGGATGTAGAAATTGTTGCGTGTTGACTTGGGTAGAAGTAAATATGATTTAATTAAGCAACCGTTCTTTCTTTTACTCATACAAGCTTTCAAAAGCTTACCGGGTTTTGTGTTGTTGCAATCCCTATACACTATTCAAATGGTGTAGAACATTCCTGCAGGTCAGGATAACCAGGGAGGTGACCGAGCTGCTTAGGTGTTACAACATTTTTTTTTATTTCTTTTGAGTTGTGAGGTTTGTATGCTCATTTAGAGCTTTACAATTTATTTTGTGAGTAAGTTGTAATAATTAACCGAGACTAAGTTCGCTTTTTTGAAATTAAATTGTGTGGTGAGGTTGTTAAGGAAAAGAAATTTTCAGGATGGTTATTTTAAGTGGTAGTAATTCATGTTTCGGATTTTGAATTTTTATTCTAAAATTCGGGGCGTGACAGCTGACCTCTAACCATAACCCAAAGCAGAGAAAAACAAAAGGAATTATCTTGTTGCTGAGAATATCTAACTTGACCTCATCGAACTAAGACAGAAACACTAATCTTATTCTGCCAATTTTTTCTCGCAACTCATTCAATCAACTCAGCTAATAACAACAAAAGAGCTTTGATCAATTTCATACAATAATCCAACAAACAATTATAACATTAACTACAAACATATTGGTATAAAAAAAATTGACTCAAACCTACCTTCAAATCTTTGAACCTAGAAATGAACAAAGACACAGCTGCTTATGATTCTTAAGCAAATCCCTGCTCCTTCAATATGTACAACTTCTAGATTCAGCACACACTACAAAAAAAAAAAAACCAAATTCAATCTATGAACAATTCAATCAAAATATTTCAAGTTTAAGAAGCAAAATCACAACCCAAATTTTCACCCTTGTTAATGGTTGTGATTTGAACTTGGATTTCCTCACCTATACCCGAACTGAGAAATGCTCCCACTCTTTTTCAAACTATAAGCCAACCAACAAAAAATTGCTTACAGAAAAAGCTACAATCAGAGAAGAAGAAACTAAATTCAAATTCATAAAACAAACCCAACCTTCATCCGGAAGTCGACCACAATCTTCGATCTCTCCCCTTCTTTTTGCTACCCCAACAACCTACAATCAAAATCGAAAACATTACATCGAAAATTCAAAGCTCTAACAATCAAAGGCCTCCTATTTGTTTCCAGCCCACAGGAAGAAACCAAATCCAAATTCAGAAAACAAATACGAACCTTCTTCCGGAACTGGACGAAAATCTTGGATCTCTCCCATTCTCTTTCCTACCCCAGCAACCTACGATCAAAATCGAAAATTAAATCAAATCAAAAATTCAAAAGCTTTCAAAACAAACCCCTCCTATTTTTGCAACCCAACCTTTATATGATTACAAGCATTTTTATGCATGTAATTGTATCTAAAATACTAATCCTCAAATAAATTATTATGTAATTAATTTACTTTTATTTAATATGTAGGAAATAAGCGAAATTTGAGAAATCAAGAGAAAATTGTGGAAAATTGAGCGAAATGGAGTTTTTGACAAAAGGACGAACTAGTCAATATGAGTCAACCATGATCAATGCTATCAAAAGAGTATCTCCGATAGTATGTGCGGAATTGCAAGAAGAAGAGAAAGAACTGAAGAGAGAAAAGGAAAGAAAGAAAAATAAATAATGGATGTTAATTAATTAAGTTAAACAATCAATTGATTAATTACTTAAGTAATCAAGTTATGTGGTACTCAATTAGTCATGCACGTGCAGCACCTTAATTAAGGTTGCTTAGCAAGACTTTTTGCAGACGCGTGCACCAGCCATGAGCCCTTTCATTCTTCTTTACACGGACCAGCTGCATCTCACCGTTCACCATTTCATTTATTCTTCCTTCTTTGTCAATCCACACCATACACGTGCTCATCCTTTTATCTCTTCCCTAACGCACACCACACAGCAGCCCCATAATGTGTGTGTGTATATATATACATACATCGCTTTTCACTGCGGACGTCCGCAGTTTTTCTTAGATACGGATTTTAGCTTTTGACCGACTTTTCGATCATATTTTCACATCTTAACCGTTCAGTTTTTAGGTCTTAATGTATAGATCACCTCTGAAAAATTTCAGCCAAATTAGTATCGTTAAGGCATCCAAAACTGTAATTTACAACAATGTACACAAACTGTTCCAGTTCAGCAGATTCAGTTCGTTCGTGTAAATTACAGTTTTGGATGCCTTAACAATCACCAATTTAGCTGAAATTTTGCATAGGTGATATATACCATAGGAACTAAAAACTGAACGGTTAAGATGTGAAAACATGATCGAAAAGTGGGTCAAAACTGGAAATCCTTACCTTTTTTCTTAGGTGCGGATATCCGCACCTAAGCAAAGTTATATATATATATATATATATATATATATATAGGGTTTCTTGGGTGCGGACGTCCGCACCTAAGCATTAGGTGCGGATTTCCATTTTTTACCCATTTTTTTATCATATTTTCACATCTTAACCGTTCAGTTTTTAGATCCTAATATATAGATCATCTGTACAAAATTTCAGCCAAATTGGTGATCGTTAAGGCATTCAAAACTGCAATTTACAATAATGAATACGAACGGTTCCGGTTTGACAGATTCGCAACCGTTCGTATTCATTATTGTAATTCTCAGTTTTGAATACCTTAACGATCACCAATTTTGATGAAATTTTGCAGAGATGATCTATACATTAGGATCTAAAAAATGAACGGTTAAGATGTGAAAATATGATCGGAAAGTGGGTAAAAAATGGAAATCATTAGGTGCTGATATCCGCACCGGAGCAAGATTTTATATATATATATATATATATTATGGTCACTTTTCGGTCGCATATCCACATCTCGACTGTTCAATTTTTAGGTACTAATGTATAGATTATCTCTGTAAAATTTCAGCCAAATTGATGGTCGTTAAGCTATTGATAACTGCCTTAAAGCTAGTACAGTTTAGGTTGGATAGATTCAGTTCGTCTATTGGTTTAAGTGAGTTAGATATCTTAAAGATCATCAATTTGACTGAAATTTTGCAGAGATGATCTATATATTAGTACCTAAAAAATGAACACTCTAGATGTGGATATGAGACCGAAAAGTGACCTTAAACTCTAACCTCGCACTTTAATTTCAGAGCGAGGTCTCTTTCTGTACACACACACACACACACACACACACATATAATTGTATTGAAGCATCAGGGGAGGGACGAACATTAGCCGCACCACTAAAACAGGCAGCTCTTTCCCATCCTCTCCTTTCGTTTTCCATTCTCTAAATTTTCTTTTGGGTATTTGAGGATTACTCATCCAAAACTTCTCAGCATCAAAGAACTTCATCATCATCAAGATTTGAAGATTGGGTAAAAGTGGGGAGTTATAAATCAAGACTTATCATAATTGCTCTATAGCAATTGTGACTTGTTCTTGTTACTTCTCACTTCTTTTCACATTTTTCTCTTTAATTGATGTTTGTTGATGTTAATATAATTATGGGTAGTGAGTAATTTCTTTTTTGGGGGGTTACGGTTGTGTGCCCTAACCCAAATTTGATGTAATGGATGCTTAATTTAATTTGTATATGGAATTTTTTGATTATTGGATGCTTGTGTTTTGTGATAATTGATTAGGATGCATGCTTAGGAATTCTCAACTCTTAAATATATGTTTCAATAAATCTAGATTAAAATCTAGAGGATGACATCCTTAGATTTTAGAGCTAGAACGCCGATTTAATAGTTGTGGGAAGTACAAGCATAGTTCACTACATGGTTTGCTTGATCGCAATTATGGTGAGCTTGGTTGCCTAATTCCTCGATCTCTAGGCTTCTTCATGTGAATTAATGACCATTGAACCGGCTCTAATTCATGCCAAGTGAGTTCCTACGGCCCTTCAACCTGAGTAGGAATACCATGAAAGGGAATTTCGGCCCTTGAGCCATGAAAACCCTTGGATACAGCTTATACCTTCTTTAATAAATTGCGTGTAAATCAAATTAGCATCTAGAGCATTGAATTAGGGTTAGGATTCATCCTTAACTACCAATCCCATATCTATATTCATTTTTTTTTACTGTTCTTTCCTTTATTTAATTTAGTTGTTAGTTAAAGTTTTCATTTCAATTCTTGCACTTTAGTTATTATAAATGCAAAATTAATTACATTTTCTGTGACACTTTCTACTTCATTGCAAATAGTCATTACTAGGCTCTTAGTTTTGATTAGGCTTCGGTGCAAACCAAAGCCGAGCATAACTAAGGCTTGATGCTTTAGAGTTGCATTTTTATTATTTTTTTTCTTTGTTTGCTAAGTGTTCGTATTCTTGTTTACCCAAGGATTGTGGGTTAGCCAATAATCCCCCATGGTACGATAGCTTTGGGCTTAATATTTCCCTATCTTGACAATGATATGTACGCTTGCGTAAATGTGTATCAAGTCATTATATCTGAGAGCTTGATCAATACGGTTGAAAACAGTGCTTATGAACAATATCTGAACTTTTGTATATAGTAAATTTAAACCATGTCTACAAGAGCGGAACCAAGGACTTGTAACTTGAGGAGTCGAGAATGATACAGGGTCTTACCAAAAACATAAAATTGTTCAATTTTTTCTTTAGACTTCAACCATAACAAGCAACTTCTTCTTCTTAGTATTTTTTTAATATAAGTTACTTTTTTTTACCTATTTATTAAAGGATTTAACTCTTACCCCCATGATGATTCGATCCTAGGTAGTGGGCGCTCTAACCACTGAGCTAACACTACTTCTTCAATAATATAAGTTATTTTACAACCATCACGAGTTAATCAACCTCAAAACTAATAGGTCACGATGAGTGATATATATAAAAAAAAAATTAGAGTGTCAACCGATATTTATTAAAAAAAAACTATAATCGAGAATAACATAGACGTCTTACCAAAGAAATAAAATTGTGTAATTTTTTTTTTTTTTTAGTCTTCTACCATAGCACCATGTTTTGTATGTCTATGACTTTCACAAACACGAGTCTGGATGGTGCAGGAAAAGTGGGAAACAGGGGTACGAGCTAGTGAGAAGGTAATAGCCGAAATAGGATTTGTTTTTTGGTTATGCCTTTTGAACTCACCAATGCCCCCGCCAGGTTTTGCACCCCTCATTGAGGTCCGGAATTTTTTAGGATCCGGGAAAAAGCCTGAACAGGTTTCAATAACCTTTGATTGACATAATTACCGAGAAATATTCTATGACAACTCAATTGAAGAAGGTGAGTCGGTGAGATATGGAACCCTTGCAACTATGATAGAAAATTAGAAAGCCGTTTGCGTACTTTAATTGGATTTGATTCTTGGCAAAGTCTCGAGGTTGCTTAGGGATATTGATTAGAGTCTTCCAAGCAACTTTTTTATTTTATTTTGTAAGTTACTCTACAACAGTTATCATGAGTGATATATAAAAAAAACATTAGTGTCAACACTAAACGATATACAAAATTATCTCTTTATTAAAAAAAACCATAATTGACATCTTTTGGATTCCTTTTCCTCATGTATGATGGCGTTTCATTAAATGAATTCTTTTTTAATTTTATCAAGTACTTGGTTTTCCTGGTGAGTACATAATTACGAGATTTAATTATCATTTCTATGTGATAATTTTGTATATTACTGTTGAATTTTCTTCTCTATCATACTTTTTACTTTATATATTAACTATATAATTATGACTACATAAAAATGTGCAGGCTGGGGCCGGGGTTCAATTGGCTGAGAGTATGTCAATTGCACAGAAATTATTCATTGATTAGCTACCATGTTGAATTCCTTGGGGTGGACTGAACCCCCTCAGACCTCTGAGTAGTTCCGCCCCTCGATGTCTATATATACCTGCTCGATATATATAAACATCGATCATTAGTACTAATTAATTAGTGCATGTTGTTTTGAAGATGAAGGCTTCTAGAATTAGCCAGCATCTGCAACTTTTGGGGTTGTTATTGGCTGTTAATGGCTTCCTCCTCCATTGCCAAGCTTGGCCAACTCGTTACAGTTTTGTGGTATGTTATATGTTGCATTGCCTATATATGCATGTGTATACCCTGCTGCATGCGTTGTGTATGTTTCATGCACGTAATGATCGTTTTAACGAGTTAAATATGTATGTAGGTGGAAAACACTCCATACAAAAGACTCTGCAGCACAAAGAACATCCTGACTGTAAATGGCCAGTTTCCGGGACCGACTTTGTATGCTTACAAAGGAGACACTATCATCGTCGATGTCTTTAACAAAGGCAATCGTAATATTACTCTCCACTGGTGCGTTCTTATTTGATTGTCTCGTGTTTTTGATACTTTTCAATCCATATATATATATATATATATATATATAACAAGCTACTTGATCATGAGCAGGCATGGTGTTGCGCAACCAAGATATCCATGGTCGGACGGACCAGAGTATATTACACAGTGCCCAATTCAACCAGGAGCCAAGTTCACCCAAAAGATCATTTTCTCAAAGGAGGAAGGCACCCTTTGGTGGCATGCTCACAGTGAGTGGGATCGTGCCACTGTCCACGGTCCCATTATCATATACCCCAACAAGAACAACAATTACCCTTTTGCTAAGCCTCATGCAGAAATTCCAATTATATTAGGTACTGAATTAGCTATGGATTATTTTATTCTAATCGCTTGACTAATGTAAAGAACTGAGTTGTACGTTGAAAATTGCAGGAGAGTGGTGGAAGGTAGATGTAGGGAAGCTTTATACTCAAGCTCTTCAAACCGGAGGGGAACCTAATGCTTCCGACGCTTACCTTATCAATGGTCAACCTGGCGATCTGTATCCATGCTCTAAATCAGGTCAGCACTCCAACTATAATTAATCATTTATCTTAGGTAAAATTAGTCTTTGGTCAATTGTGACATAGACTCTTAATGCTTGCTAAACCGATCGAATATTATGGTACAGACTACAGAGACGTTTTAAGCTCTAAACCGAACCCAAGGATATCAACATCAGTGTTATTTTGCTGATGTATGTTGTTGGAGCTAGCACTGACATTCTTTCACCTACTAAGTGCTTAAATTGTTACTATGTGCCTGATTTGCAGAGACATTCAAGGTGATGGTTGATTACGGCAAAACCTACCTACTGAGACTAATCAACTCCGGTGTGCAAGAGATTCTGTTTTTCGCCATCGCCAATCACAAAGTCACAGTTGTAGGAACAGATGCTAGCTACACCAAACCTTTCACAACCGATTATGTCACCATCTCACCTGGCCAAACCATTGACCTTTTGTTCCATGCTAATCAGAGGACTAACCACTACTACATGGCCGCTACAGCCTACGTAGGTGGCGCTGTTCCTTATGATAACACCACCACCACAGCCCTACTACAATACACGAATAGGGGTTACACCCCTTCTTCAACCCCTTTGTTTCCTAATCTTCCTGCTCACAATGACACTAATGCATCAGTTCATTTTAGTGGTAGTCTCAAGAGCTTGGCTGATAAAAACCACCCCATTGACGTTCCACTAAAAATTACAACTCCCTTGTTTTATACCGTCTCCGTCAACACGTTCCAGTGCCCCAATAATTCATGTGCCGGGCCTAATGGGACGCGTCTGGCCGCTAGTGTAAACAACATTAGCTTTGTGAACCCTAGCATTGACATACTAGAAGCTTACTATTACCATGTCAACGGGGTATTTGGAACTCGGTTTCCAGATTCCCCGCCTTTGCTATTTAACTTTACAGCACAGTACTTGCCGCTGTACCTTCAGACCCCGAAACGAGGGACAGAGGTGCAGGTACTGGAGTACAACGCGACAGTGGAGCTTGTGTTTCAGGGGACTAATTTGGTGGCAGGGGATGACCATCCAATGCATCTTCATGGTTATAGTTTCTATGTGGTTGGATTGGGGCTTGGGAACTTTGACAAGGATAAGGACCCTTTGAAATACAATCTTGTTGATCCTCCTCTTCAAAACACCATTGCTGTCCCTGTAAATGGGTGGACTACCATCAGATTCAAGGCTGACAATCCTGGAGTTTGGTTTATGCATTGCCATCTGGATAGGCATATGTCATGGGGCATGGATACGACATTCATAGTGAAAAATGGAAAGGGACCTGAAGCTCAAATCTTACCTCCACCACCAGATATGCCACCTTGCTGAACGCTGGCACGGCTCTCCACAAATATGTGATTCTATTGAATAATTTTGGGCATGCAACATACATGTTTGTTTCTATATATGGATTTAGTTATTTTGTTTAGCCTTATATATATGTTCCGAGAAGTAAGCAGATAGTTATCGATAGCTATACTTGTAATGTTGTTTGGAAAATGAGATATATGAAGAAGATTGCTGGCCTTACTATTGATTGTTTTGTCCCAATGGGTTTCCCAGCACACACCGTGTCCAGGAAATGAAAGGAAGTTTGCAACTTTGCAGAACCTTTGCATTATTAAAAGCAAAAGTATAGGAAGGAGAAAAACAAGAAAGGACAATGACAATTAAGTAGCTAGCTACCTATCGTTCACCCAATCAATTGGACAATTGCCTTATTTTCTAATTTACCATCATCTACTACTCTCAATGTCAAGATAGTTGTTAACAGTGGCGGACGGAGGTTTTGGCGAGTTGGGGGCCACTGCCCCCGGGCTTTTTTTACTGTTATCGAACTGGGCTTCAATCTGGTCAAAGAGGTTGCCCCCCCTGCCCCGCCGCAAGAGGGAGGGATACAATACTATCATTTGCTTTTGTGACAAAACGTGGCTGTTTCAGGCAGAGGTGGGCAGACCTTTTCTTTTGGAAACGGAAGACTTGATGATGGAAAGATTTTGGCTGAACTTGGCTTTGTGATCGGAGATTACTTGGACGTGGCAATTATTTAGACAAGCTCTCTACGTTGTTTTGAGATATAAGTTTAGTTTAATCTTGAATTTGAGTTGATGTCTGTCTAGTCCTAATGATATGCTTTCATGGTTCATCAGATTCGAAATTCTTGGGAGTTTAAGGAACATGTGTATGCTAAACCATAGAGAAGGGTTGTTTAGATTTCTACTTTGTTTCACATAGATGGGTGTATTGTACTTCGTTATTTATTGAGATTCTGACTCTATCTACACATTGAACAATAAACAATTTAAAATATCTATTATTGATAAACTTCATATTTTTTATTGAAGGTCATGAATTGGACTTTACTACCCCTCGTTCAAATAACGAAACTTTATTTGCTGTTGCATGGAATTCATAGATAAATAATGGTAGTTTTGATATGATGTTGCTTGACGTATGCTTATTTTCAGGAGAATTGAATGAAAATATTTTGTGTTTTAAAGAAATGTACTAAATGAAAATTGATATTTATATTTACTAGAATATGTACCGATTAAAGTTTTATTTGTTCTTTCATTTTGTAGTTCTTAATTTTTTTCTCCGCCCCCATGTCTAGAATTTTCTGCGTCTGCCACCTGTTGTCAAGTAGCATGAACTGTAAGATTCCGACAGCCTCTTCCATCTTTTACCCTCCGGCCGCTTCTTCCATTGTGAGCCTTTCTTGACTATTCAGGAGGTATCTTCGTGCAAGCTCTGTTTTCTTCCATAACTTGTAGTGCAAGAATCTGCAACAGGCCAATTTGTAATTCGACGGAAGAAGGAAATGGGAAGTCATGATTTTCTTGACTATTCAACTTCAGGTATCTTCGTGCAAGCTCTGTTTTCTTCTATAACTTGTAGTGCAAGAATCTGCAACAGGCCAATTTGTAATTCGACGGAAGAAGGAAATGGGAAGTTATGATTACTCTTTTATTTGACTGATTTATATACGTTGGAACACTTGACATTCCCATGACTGCTTGATTGAGAAAGTATACAAGCAAGACCTGCTGCTATATCTAAAAGGATATCCCAATATGCCAGTGCAATCTTCCCATTTTTTATGAAAAGGCTCTGGTTAGATACCCGAAATGGGAACTTTAGTCCTTAAACAGTAGCCCAACAACTTGATCACATTTTTTGATTGTTGATTTGGGCAAGAGTGATAACCTCATTTATAAAATTATTGATCTGCCCTCCTCCACTTGTCTTTAAATTTGCATACTTGACAACCTCACGTTCTGTAAACTTTCCTTCAACTCAACATAAAACATAGACGTCTGAGTGATATACAAGTAATATACAAGTAACCTAACACAATACTGGTACATAAAAAGCATCTCCTAAATCCTAATTAAAAAAAAAAAGGGAAATGGGAAAATTGGTAACTGAGATACAGGGTGAGTCAAATTTAAATACATTTTCATTGTAATGTAGGGGTTGTTTATTTGAACTATGTAGGCTGCTCTCTGTGTCGTACAACATGCCATTCCAGGCCATTCTGCGCTACTCAACTTCTCTCCCTTAGTTCTCTGTTTTCCTCAATTACAACTACTTGTGGCACAAGAATCTGAAATAGGCAAACTTCACTCCACGGACAAAACAAAATGTGAAGTTATGATTCTTTGACTTTCAGGTCTTTTTAAGCACACGGGCATCTCCCCTGTCCAACAAAACCACTTGATCCAAAGCTTTGCGGACATCACTTTTATGTGCATGTCCTCTGAACCAATGTGCTAATCTAGGATTCAGTAGTAGTTAGGGACTTGCCTAGAAGCTCAAAACCAGTGACTTTGGCCACGAAGTGATCTGTGGATAATATGTCAGAAGACTCGACATTTCCATGAATGATCGGCTGCAAGTGATTTCTGCAGAAGAAAAATGCAGATGAGAAAAAGTAGCTGCAGATTCTGATAATAAATTTGTGCCGCTTTTAACACTGTCAATAATTCCAATGAACCGAACATAAGAAATGAGCAACAGATGAAAGCACCCTGCAAGGTTGCATACAAGCATATCTTTTAAGGACAGAAGTTACATTTTATGGTAAAAAATAAAACAAGACTAGAGCAGGGGAACACACTATATACCAAGAGTTAAAAACAAGCCGAACGAGCTAAAAGCAACTTGAACTCTTAACTGTATCGAGGCAATTTACTAGTCGTGTTCCTTTAATTTCAAAAATAGACCCATCACCCATTCAATATCGCAAGTGTTTAAGAACAAGCTAAATTAACAGAGAGAGAGAGAGAGTAATGTTTCAGAGAGAATGGAGATTTCAAGTGTGTTTATTCATCTCATACAAGGGGATATTTATAGGAATACATTGTAGTGTGAAAGCTCAAAGAGAAAACCAAAATGATAACAATCTCAATGATGAATTCTGCCATGCTTGTTGCCCTTTGGTAAAGCATGCTACATAAGTCTTCATACACTCAAGTACCTATGTTTATACACTCAAGTACCTATCTATACATTTTAAGTATTTACATGATATAGACATATATAGTATAATACATTTATACTACAACACTTCCCCTTAGATATTTCATGTCAATAGTATTGTGTTGGTGGTGCACTTCGAAGTTGCCTAGTTAAAAATCTTGCCAAGTAATAAAACCCTGTGGGAAAAAACAACCTTGGTCGAAGGAGATAAAGAGCACAACGCGCGTTGAGTGTGGAGTATGTTTCTGGATACTCCCCCTGATTTAGATTCCCCTTGAAGATCGTGGGAGTTCGGATATCCTTCTCAATCCGATGCTCTTTACATGTTTCTTGAAAGGGGATTTTGGTAGTGATTTAGTAAATAAGTGAGCTACATTTTCATTTTGAGGGAGGGGAGGAGGAGAACGTTGGTCACTATGGATAGTGTTGCCGGCGTTCATATCTCTTTTCTCTCTGTAGGGATAAAACAAGTCCATATCAATCGTACATTTCAAGTATCGAAAGATTGTCTTTATACCAATCCAATGGCGGCATGTTGGCGCCGAACATGTCGAGCTAACAAGTTTAATGCAAATGAGATATCTGGTCTTGTGCATTGAGCTAAATACAATAATGCGCCTATCGCACTTAGCTTTGCTTTATCTTCATTAAAGCGTCTTAGTAACTTTTGAGTATATGCTGACTGATGAATCATAATCCCATTATTACGGTGCTCGAGTTCTATTCTGAGACAAAACCGTGTTTTCCCGAGATCTTTCATCTCAAATTCAGATTTCAAATATGTAGTAGCTTCTTTTAACTCATCTAGAGTTCCAATTAGGTTCATGTCATCGACATAAACTGCTACAATTTCAAATCCGAATCTTGTCCTTTTAATGAACACGCAAGGGTATATTTCATTGTTAAAATATCCCTTCCCAATCAAGTAGTCACTTAGACGGTTATACCACATCCGTTCGGATTATTTCAATCCATATAGTGAGCGTTTTAATCTTATTGAAAACGCGCTCCGTGGTTTAGGGCCACTTGATTTGGGTAATTGAAGTCCATTTGGAACCTTCATATATATCTCTGAATCTAGATCCCCATAGAGATATGCTGTAACCACATCCATGAGCTGCATGTCAAGTTTTCCGGAAACTACCAAACTGACAAGGTAGCGGAACGTTATAATGTCCATTACGAGAGAATATGTCTCCTCGTAGTCGATTCCAAGGCGTTGTGAGAAACCTTGCACTACAAGGCGGGCTTTATATCTAACAACCTCATTTTTCTCATTACGCTTTCTAACAAAGACCCATTTATGGCCAACAGGTTTTATATTTGGTGGTGTTAGTGTTATAGACCCAAATACCTGTCCCTTTGTTAGTGAATCCAATTCAGTCTGAATCACATCTTTCCATTTGGACCAATCTGCTCTTCGTTGACATTCTTCAACGGAGTGAGGTTCAATATCATCGTATTCTATAATTCCTTTTGCAATATGATATGCAAATGCATCATCAATAGCCATAGAATTTCTGTCCATAATTACATGTATACTAGTGTAATTCATGGAGTTCTCTCTATTCCCTGAAATTGGTTCTGCCATTGGAGCATCCTCCAATGATGTCTCTTGGACATAACCATAATCTGGAATTTTTTCATGAGATGAATTATTTGTATCGATGATTAATGGATTATTTTGTGTCAAGCTCACTTTCTTTCTTGGGCGAGAATCCATCGAACCTATAGGCCTCCCGCGCTTCCTAGCAGGAGCCGTGGGTCTAGCCACTGCATCACCCATAGAGGGGATGTCATGTCCTTTAGTTTAGGGACATCAATCATTGCAGGTACGTTTGCAGCAGGTATGTGTGATCTTGTCACTTTAGCGATATCAGAAAACGCATCAGGCATTGATTCTGCTACGTTCTGAAGATCGAGAATCCTCCTCACTTCTATTTCAGACTGTGTGGTTCGGGGATCAAGATAAGACAAAGTGGGGACAGAACACGACAATTCCTGTCTTTTCTGTTGAATTACTATTCTTGTCTCCCCCTAATGACGGGAAGACTGTCTCATCAAAGTGACAATCTGCAAATCTAGCGATAAATAGATCACCTGTCAAGGGTTCTATGTAGTGGATAATGGTTGGAGAATCATATCCAACACAAAGCCCTAAGCGTCTTTGAGGGCCCATTTTGGTACGTTGTGGTGCTGCAATTGGCATATAGACTGCACAGCCAAATATGCGTAAGTGTGAGACATCAGGTTCATACCTAGTCACCATTTGGGACGTAGAAAATGGTTGGGTGGCAGTGGGTCTCAGACGAATAAGCACAGCTGCATGCAATATTGCATAGCCCCAAGCAAAAATAGGGAGATTGGTGCGCATAACCAATGCCCTAGCAACCATTTGAAGTCTTTTAATGGCAGCTTTTGCGAGTCCATTTTGGGTGTGTATATGAGGGACAGGGTGTTCCACCTCAATCCCAATGGACATGCAATAATCATCAAAAGTTTTTGATGTAAACTCTCCAGCATTGTCAAGACGAATTGTCTTAATAGGATGATCAGGGTGGTGAGCCCTTAACTTAATGATTTGTGCTAGAAGTTTAGCAAATGCAGCATTTCTTGTGGATAAGAGCATGACATGTGACCAACATGTCGATGCATCAACCAACACCATAAAATATCTAAATGGTCCGCAAGTTGGTTAGATAGGTCCACAAATATCCCCTTGTATTCTTTGTAAGAATGGTATATTTTCTTTAGTGTCCTTTACATAGGATGGTCTTGATCTTATCTTTGCTAAAAAGCAAGCTTTGCAAAATGAATGATATGCTTTAGAAGTAACGCTTTGGACCAATGTTTGGTTCGTACTTCTTTTCGTTTTGAAGAATGGATGTCCGTGTGAAGTTTTTAATATACGGAGCATTATATCACAACCTGGATATCCCAAACCGTCGTGCCAAAGGCTATATGTGTCAGGATCCCATAAATTTTCATTCATGACATGGTTTGATTCAATGACTCTAATAGAGGTTGCATACAATCCACTAGAGCGACACATAAGTTTCTCTAATACTCGTGTATTTCCGTAGTTATTAGAGGTGATGCAAAGGAACTCTTGTCCATTCTCACAATGTGTTTCCACATGAAAATCATTGGCTCTTACATCTTTAAAGCTTAATAGGGTTCTTCCAGCCCTTGGAGCATATAGAGCTTTGGCGACATTAATATTTGTTCCATTTGGTAACAAAAATTGAGCTGGTTCTCGACCATGAATCAATTGTGATGGTCCTGCCATCGTAGTTACTGAAGATAGACTAGGTGTCATCCATAAAAATAATTGCCTATCAATATAGTATGTGTGGTGCCATTATCAAGAAGGCATTTCAATTCTCCGGAAAACATACTGAAAGAGAATAAAGTTTGGAATATTAACACATGTCCATGACATTGAATGATAATGCGATACTTTATTAATAGGGAAAATAGTCAATGATTACATCAAAGTTTTTTCATAAGTCTATTCCAAAATCAAACTTTAGACAAATTGTTGTCACTCAATCCGTTTGGTAATTCCAATAAAATATGACCAGGAAAGTAGAGAGATGTTGGTGGACCGAGGCTCGCTTAAATACCCCGACCTCAATTACTTTCCTAGACATCATACTTCATTGGGTACGCCACATGAGAAGGAGTTAATACAATTGTTATTTATTGACTAAGGCACATTTGCCATTCTTGGAAAATAGAAAGAGGATTATTCTAATCAAAGTCTGTGGCATCCTCGTGCTCTTCATTTACAGCTTTGAAGTCCTCGTTGGTGAGACTGACATCTTCACCATCTTCATTTTCAGCAAGGTTGGCTTCTTGCTCTCTTGCTTCCCTGTACTCCTTGTAGCGTGCAGCTAATTGGGTACTTGCATGACATTGCTTAAACCAATGCTCGATTGATCCATATCGATGACACATGTCATTGTCGTTACCTCCCTTCATTTGAGGTGTAGGTTGTATAGGTTGCGCAGGTTGTGCATGTTGTGGATATTCTCTAGAAGGGTTAATGCCACTACCACGGCGCATGGTGCGACCTCCACGGCTCATGGTGCTATTTCCACGGCTGGTGTTGCCATATCTCCCTCTTCCACGTGTGGAGTTACCATCACGTGTGCGCGCTCTAAAGTTGCGGTTTCTTTCTTTATTTGGGCGGTTATATGCACCTGTTCGTCCTTCATGTTCCCTATTATTAGGGTACACACGTCCCCTATTGCTAGGGTACCGCTCTTTGCGCCCTCTCTTGGGTGCATTATAATTTGCCTCACGAACGCTCTTGGTTCCAACGGGTCTTGAATTATAATTCTTTACGAGAATGTTGTCGTGCTTTTCGGCTACCGAAAAAACATTAATGAGCTCATTGAACCTCGTAATTCGTCCAGTATTTACTTCAGTGTGATATTGCTTTGATAGCAAAATTGCTGCAACGGGGAAGGTGGAGAGAGTTTTCTCAATTAGCTCTTCTTCTGTGAGGGATTTTTGACAGAACCTCAATATGGATTTGAGGCGAAGAGCTTCTGAATTGTACTCAGCAATAGACTTGAAGTCGGAGAAGCGTACATCATTCCATTGAAACTTCAAGTCAGGAGGAGGGAATCTTGGATATTGTTAAAGCGCTCTTGTAGCACCTCCCATAAATCCTTTGCATCTTTGATGGACATGTATTCTAATCTGAGTGCTTTGTCCATATGGCGTCGCATCAAGATGATTGCTTGTGCATGCCTCTTGGATATTCGAGGGAACGCATGGGCCGGGTCTGATGCATGGATGATTGGCAATATCCCTTTCGATGTGAGATGGTTCTCAACGTCGGTTTTCCAGCTATGGTAATCCGAACCTGTTGAGTCAAGGATTTGAAAATCGAGTCTAGGTTCATTCGACATCCTTAAAATAGTGTTGCTGAAAAATTTGGCCGGAAAAAGTTATCGGAGGTGATTCGAAGGATCGCTGGGGAAAATTGAAAAAATCGTCCAAAAAGTCGCCGGAAAAATGTTAGAAAAGTCGCCGGAAAAGTCGTCGGAAACTTGCCCCGCAGATCTGTCGACAGATCTGTCGGCAGCTGCTCGACAGTTGTCTCAGCAGGTGCTCTCGGCAGGTGCTCGGTTGATGTCGGCAGGTGCTCTCGACAGGTGCTCGGCAGGGCCTCTCGGCAGTTGTTGAGCTGCTCTCGGTAAGACTCAGCAACGGTCTGGTTCGTACTCAAAACTTCCTGCGGTCGGTTCAGGCCTTTTCCGGCCGATTCTGGTGATTCTGAGCCCGGTTCCGGGCTTCTAGAATCAAGGGCTTTGATATGAGCTAGGGTTTGAGGGTTTTTTGTAGGTTTGGAAAAATGACTTCGATTGATGATGAACTCTACTCTTGTCAATTTTCGATTCTAATTCTAGAGCAACTTCGTGCTGATAACGTGTTTAAGAATAAGCTAAATTAACAGAGAGAGAGAGAATGGAGATTTCAAGTGTGTTTATTCATCTCATACAAGGGGGTATTTATAGGAATACAATGTAGTGTGAAAGCTCAAAGAGAAAACCAAAATGATAACAATCTCAATGATGAATTCTGCCATGCTTGTTGCCCCTTGGTAAAGCATGTTACATAAATCTTCATACACTCAAGTACCTATGTTTATACACTCAAGTACCTATCTATACATTTTAAGTATTTACATGATATAGACATATATAGTATAATACATTTATACTACAACACTCCCCCTTAGATATTTCATGTCAATAGTATTGTGTTGGTGGTGCGCTTCGAAGTTGCCTCGTTAAAAACTTTGCCAAGTAATAAAACCCTGTGGGAAAAAACAACCTTGGTCGAAGGAGAAAAAGAGCACAACGCGCGTTGAGTGTTGAGTATGTTTCTGGATACTCCCCCGGATTTAGATTCCCTCTTGAAGATGGTGGGTGTTCGGATATCCTTCTCAATCCGATGCTCTTTACATGTTTCTTGAAAGGGGATTTTGGTAGTGATTTAGTAAATAAGTCGGCTAATTTACTGTTTTGAACTACCCATATAATAAAATAGTATTCCTAACAAAGAAAAACAGAAATCATTATGCTCTTTAAATTAGATTTAATTTAGATCAGATTCAAATTTTTCTATCGCGTCGTGCAAGCAGACGGAAACGGGAAGCAACAAAGATCTAGAAAAGGTGTCGGGCACGAATGATTCAGATTTTGGTTGGAGCGGGTTTGGGCGTTTTTTTAGGCTGGGTTTGGAGCTGACCATTGATCTGGCCTCGTGCTAGGTCTATTGGTGTTGGCTTGGATCTAGGCCAATTTAGGTTTAGGCTTGATAACATCACTTTGTTTTTTTCTGCATTGTTTTTTTTTTTGGTCAACAGGATAATTCATTAAAGAGAAAAGGAAAGTACAACTAGAGACATGAAACAAAGAAACTAAAGACTAAGAACAAAGGGAGACTGAAAGCAAAAGAAATAAAATGAAAAAAAATCACAGTCAGCAGCTGCAGGACTATAGCTCAATCTGGGGGTCGTGGTTGAGCATCACGACGAAGGGTCGACAACAAAGAGGCTGGGGGGTAGTTCATCCACTGTTGGGATGAAAGCCTCTGGTTTGCTAGCTTGGCCGCATAATCCGCTAGATGGTTAGCTTCACGGGGAGTCCAAGAACAGGTGAAATTACTGAAGTGAGACTTGAATCTAAAAAGGTCTTCTATAAAAGGATTTAATCTCCAACTTTCACCGTGGGCTTGGTTGTTTACAAACTCCACCAAATCTTTGCAGTCACACTCACAAATGACCTTTAATTTGTTCAATCTTGCGGCCAAGAAACATCCTTGAATTAAAGCCATAGCCTCAGACTCAATAGCTGAATTGTAGTCCCAAAATAGCTTCCTCCAGCAAGGAAGCAACCATGATGATTCCTCAAAATAGTACCAGTACCACCATTTTTTGACGGAATCCCAAGCTCCATCAGAGTTGATTTTTATAAAATCCTCAGGAGGAGGTTTCCGAAGAGTGTTACTAGTATTCGAGTTTGAATTTAAAGTAGAGATTGAGGAGGCAATTACCAACTTGGCATTTATCCATTCCTGGGAACTGAAGGTGGCGTTTGAGATGACCTTATCCGGGTTAATCATACCATTTTTGTAGGTAGCTGTGCACCTCATTTTCCAGATTTCAAACAAGAGGAACCTTACCAACTCCAGGTTTCACACTTACACATATTTGGTTGCACAATATATGTGCTTATTGCGCCTCCACAACGCATCAAAATGGGTTCTCAGAAACGGTTAGGTATTTATGTTGGATACGAATATCTAACAATTACCTGCTACTTGGAACCCTTGACAAGCGATCTCTTTACCGCTAGATTTACGGATTGTCACTTTGATAAGACAGTCTTCCCGTCGTTAGGGGGAGATAGGAAAAAGGTTTTTCTAAGGGAACGACATGAATTGTAGTGGTTTATCCCCACTCTGTCTCATTTTGATCCTCGCACTTCATAATGTGAAAGTGAAGTGAAAAGAATAATCGATTTTCAGAACATAGCAGATTCGATGCTAGATGCGTTTACTGATATCACAAAAGTGACAAGATCACATATACCAACTGCAAATGTGCCTACAAGGATAGAATTTCCCAACAAGGGGCACATCGCAGCAGATAGAGGTGCTGTAACCACACTTAATGGAGGTGTGGTTGAGGTCGTGGCTCTCCAAAAGAAGAGAGGGAGGCTACTTGGTTCGACTGACACTCACCCAAGGAAGAAGAGGGCGAGTAAGGCACAAACTGATCCATAATCATCAATGTAGAGAATCCATCTCATGAGATTGTCTCTGATTATAGTTATGTCTATAAATCAATACTGGAGGACACTTCGATGTTTCAAAATAATTCCACAAAACAAAGAAATCTTAATGGAGTATGAGAGTGCGTATGAGTTGATGGAAAGATCTTCCATTCACATTGATGGTGTATTTGCATACACTGTTCCTCAAGAAATCATAGAGCACGATGATATTGAACCACGCTCTATTGTAGAATGTCAACAAAGAGCAGAGTGGCCTAAATGGAAAGAAGTAATCCAAGCATAACTAGATTCTCTGGCAAAGAGACAGGTATTTAGTCCGGTAGTGCTAACCCCACCAAGGGTAAAGCCTGTAGGACATAAGTGGGTTTTTGTCAGAAAGCGTAATGAGAAGAATGATGTCCAAAGGTAAGGACTCACCTTGTGGTGCAAAGTTTCTCACAACGCCCTGGAATTAACTACGAGGAGATATACTTTCCCGTAATAGACATTATAACGTTCAGCTACTTAGTTAGCTTAGTAGTTTCCGAATGATTGGAAATGCAGTTCATGGATGTGGTTATAGCGTATCTCAGAGATATATATATATATATATATATATATATGTATGTATATATATATATATATATATATATATATGTATATATATGAAAGTGCCTGAAGGCCTTACATTACCCAAGTCAAGTGACTCTTAACCACATAGTGCATTTGGAATTAAGTTGAAACGCTCACTTTACGGATTAAAACAAGTTCATAAAGAAAACAAGTTCCGGATTGGGAATGGATATAAGAACGATGAATTATTCCCCTACATATTCATAAAGAAAATAAGTTCCGGATTTGCAATTGTAGCTGTATATATCGATGATATGAACATAATAGGCACTCTTGATGAAATAAGAGAAACCGCGAGCTACTTGAAATCCGAATTTAAAATAAAGAATCTTTGGAAAACTCAATTCTGTCTAGGCCTTGAACTGAAACAATGAGTTTGTGGAATACTAATCCACCAGTCTGCGTATGTCCAAAAGATACTCAGGCAATTTAACATGGACAAAGCTGATCCTGCTAGCATTCCCTTGATCGGTTGAAGTTTGGATGCACAGAAAAATCCATTTCGTCCAAAGGAAGATGACGAAGAGGTGTTGGGACTGAAATACCTTATCTAAGTATAATAGGCGCAGTATTGTACTTAGCTCAATGCACTCGAACAAAAATTGTATTCTCAATGAACTTGTTAGCTATATTTAGCTCAGCGCCAACGCAGCGTCACTGGAATGGTATCAAGAACATTTTTCGATACCTAAAATTTAACCATTGACTTGGGACTGTTCTTTCCCTACAGAGGGACGAGAGAGACCGTAGATAAAACTACAATCCCTAAAGAAAATGTTGATGGCGAAAGCGCCACTCACTACATCGAAACCCCAAATGATGTTTTGGTTGGTTTTGCTGATGTTGGGTACTTTCTAACCAACATAAAAGTCGTTCCCAAACTGGTTATGTATTTACCATTGGGAACACAGTGATATCTTAGAGATTAACCAAGCAAACACTTGTGGCTACCTCCTTGAACCACTCAGAGATCATTGCTCTACATGAGGCGGCTCGTGAGTGTATATGGTTAAAAGCTATCATTACACATACTCGAGGAACTAGTGGTTTGAGTTCTACCACTGAGAAGCCTACTTGCATTTATGAAGATAATGCAGCTTGCATTGAACAGATGAAGCTAGGTTATATTAAGGGTGATAATACAAAACACATATTGCCAAAGTTTTTCTACAATCAACAACAATAGGCTCTCCTCAAGATTCAAGTGAATCAAGTAAGGTCTGTTTTTCTACAAATGTGGCCGATTTGTTCACCATATGATTGCCTAAGGTCATATTTGACAAACATGTGAAAAACATAGGAATGCAAAGACTTTCCAAGCTCCCTTGATTAATGTAAGGATCAAGGGGATGTGTAGACTTCAAGGGCGAGTCTAACACACACATGTCATACTCAAATGTAATAGGTGCATTGTGCTTTTTTCCTTTGACCAAGGTGTATTTTTTGTTCCACATGGTTTTTATTTTTACTTGGCAAGATTTTTAGCGAGGCAACAATTCATGCACCATTTCGTCTTTCACTTGGCACAATGGCAGTGTTAAAGGAAAATCACATTATGTGTCTTCGTCAAAGTGACTGATGAAGAGGGAATCAAGGAATTGCAATTACAGCTCAATCAGCATTTATATCATTATTGTTATTGATATTTTCATTGTAATTCTATCCCTATATAAAAAGACTATGAAATGAAATGAGTAGACCAATTCCCATTTACTTTTACAAAATCAATAATCTTGACATTACCATCTATTTATAATGTATTATTAGGTATTGTGTAAAAAAATTAACCCAATCCTTCGTCATTTCGACATCAAACAAAGAGGTCAACTATCTATATGCTTATACTTCCCTAAGGGAAGCCGAACTATGATGAGATGAACATTCCGAAAACTTTACATTATTTGATATAGCTCATACCCACGAGAGTGTGAGAGATGACAAATCAAAAAAAGAAATTGCGAATGAGCGGTTATGAGCATATTAGTTTTAGGGCTAAATACAGATTACTACCCTGTAGTTTGGGTCCAAAATCAGTTCAGTCCCTGAACATCTAATTTCATCAAAAACACTTATGCACTTTCAATTTTGATCTAATAGGTCCAATTTGTTAGTTTTCTGAGAATTGAGTTATTTAACTTGTTAACGTGGCTCATGTATGGCCTATATTTTATGATGTGGTGTCTGCAAGCCACCTCTAGTCAATTTAAAAGTCCTACTATTAAAAATTTCAACAAATAATCCAACTATTAACTTGAACTCGTAGTAGAATATTAACGAATTGGACCTATTAGATCAAAATTGAAAGTGCAGGGGTGTTTTTGATGAAATTAGAAGTCCATGGATTGAATTGATTTTGGACCTAAACCACATGGTAGTAACCATTATTTAGCCCTTTGTTTTATGTAGTATTTAGAGTCCCTTCTTTGTTCATCAATTGGGCACCATATTCCTATGTAAGAAGCTGCATGAGAGATTCTCGACTCCTCCCCACCCCTCCAAAGTCAAATTTGTTAACCCTCACTGAGCAATCAGCCTCTACCACGCCATCCACATAACTCATTTGTAGTACAACAGCTAAAATGATCCTCACCACACATGATTTCACACCTTTGACCCGAGCAAAACATATCCAACTTTTCTTCACCTACCTCAGTCTAACCCCACAAGATCCTCACGCACACACTGCGTACGTTAGCACAAGGCCTTCCACTGCTGCGCGCACTACACCACATTGTTATATTCACCAAAAAAAAAAAACCCCCGCCCTCCTCTTCTTCTTCTTCCTCCTCCATTTTCAAATTTCAATTCCACCATTCGAATCTCGTTGGGAATTCAGTTTTGATTTTCATGCACACATAAAGAAAATGGATTTCGACGGAAGATGATAAGTTACATACATATGTGTGTGTGTGTGTGTGTCAGTCTTTCTATGCTAAGGATTTTCTTGAATATACTTACTTTTCGATCGCATATCCACATCTCGATCGTTCAGTTTTTAGGTCCTAATGTATAGATCACTTATGCAAATTTTCAGCTAAATTGATGATCATTAAGGTATAGAACTAGATTAAATTAATGAACAAACCGAATCTGTTTAACCTGAACAGTTTGTATTCATAATTGTAAATCATAGTTTTGAATGCCTTAACGATCATCAATTTGGCTAAAAATTTGCAGAAGTGATCTATATATTAAGATCTAAAAACTGAACGGTCGAGATGTGGATATACGATTGAAAAGTGAGTCTATTCAAGGAAATCCTTAAATTTTAAAATCTAAGAAGATCCTCAGCACGTGCGCACACACACACACACATAGATGCTCTGCTAAAGAGGTCAGTTCCTTAGCTAAGGAATGGATTTCTATATTTTGACCACTTTTCGATCACATATTCACATCTTAACTCAGTTTTTAGGTCATAATGTATAAATTATCTCTGACAAATTTTTCAGTCAAATTGATGATTGTTATGGCATACAAAACTGCAATTTACAATTATGAACACGAACAGTTCAAGTTAGATAGATTTGGTTCGTTCATTGATTTAATCAAATTTGATACCTTAACGATTATCAATTTGGCTGAAAATTGAAGTGATCTATACATTATGACCTAAAAACTAAACCGTTAAGATGTGAATATGTGATCGAAAAGAGGTCAAAATATGGAAATATGTTCCTTAGGTAAGGAACGGACCTCCTTAGCAGAGCACATCTTAACCGTTCAGTTTTTAGGTCCTAATGTATAGATCATCTCTGCAAAATTTAAACCAAATTAATTATCGTTAAGGCATCCAAAACTGCAATTTACACGAACGAACCGAATCTGTTGAACTAGCACCGTTCGTGTACATTGTTGTGAATTGCAGTTTTGAATGCCTTAACAATTATCAATTTGGCTGAAATTTTGCATAGATGATCTATACATTAGGACCTAAAAACTGAACGGTTAAGATGTGAATATGTGATTGAAAAGTGGCCAAAAACTTGAAATTCGTACCTAAGCTTAGGTAAGGACGTAGCCAAGAAGGACTATATATATATATATAGGATTTTTCTCAGGTAAGGATGTCCTTAGTTTTTCTTAGGTGTGGATTTGGTGTTTTCACCTACTTTCCGATCATATTTTCACATCTTAACCGTTCAGTTTTTAGAGCCTAATGTATAGATCTCCCCTGCAAAATTTCAGCCAATTTGGTGATCGTTAAGACATCCAAAACTGTAATTTACACGAACGGACCGAATCTGTCGAACCGGAACCGTTCGTATTTATAATGGTAAATTACAGTTTTGGATACCTTAACGATCACCAAATTGGCTGAAAATTTTCAGAGGTGATCTATACATTAGGACCTAAAAACTAAACGGTTAAGATGTGAAAATGTGATCGGAAAGTGGGTTAAAACCGGAAATCCGTACCTAAGAAAAACTAAGGAGGTCCTTAGCCAAGAAGGACTGTATATATATAAATATATATATCAGCTCCACCAGTGCTCATTTAAACCATGTCATGCATGACTACTACTACAGTTGGTTAATAGTCATAGAGCTATCTATCTATATTTCTGACGAGTCCATTGTCCATACTCTTAGAGAAGTCAATAGCTAGCCTCATATGTTTGGTTTTATTGTTTGGCTATTTGGCTTCTTTGCTGATATGAGGTGCTGGGATACTCTTCTCAATAATCTGCTTAGTGCTTAGTCACGTTCTCTTATTGGTTCTGTCCTCCCCTTCTCTATCTTATTTTGGTTGTGTTCGCGCGTGTGCAGTTTTGACTACTTACGTGCATGATTAGCTGACATTTTGTGTTATTTTTGTACCTACTACTATTGAAAAGCTTTTGTATTGTTTAATATGTGCTTATCTCTTTGCATCAGAATGAGATTACTGCTGAAGGAAGAAGGATAACAAAGCTTGATCAGATTTTACTCAATGGAAACAACATTGCCATTGTAAGTATTGGGATGGAAATTATATTTCAGTTCAGTTCTTCTGCATGTTGTTGATAAAATTTCTGTGATCTCGTTTCAAAACTCTTGCAAAAGATTTGCATAAGAAATTCCAATATCCCAGATAATTCTCCACCCATTAAAATTTGCATCTGATCATCTATGTTTAAACTATTATCTGCAAGCTTAACTCATCAATCTTCTAATATTATGTGCACAATGCCGGCTGGTCTCATGTGGCTCCCCTGAATCAGAGTAATAGAGCAACGGAAGTCTACAATCTATCAGTTGAAGTTTTGCTATATGGTTCAAGATTCAAGAATGGAGAGCAGCTTTTGTTGTTACTACTTGCTAGTTGACATGGTTGTAGGACGTGCTAGGGAACTCGTATGATGGATGGGTTATGTTTCTTCTGAATTCTAGTTGGTCAGAGTGGTTTTAAATGCACTGATAATGTGTTTTGGATATAAAATTTAATATTCTGATATGTAATGGAAGTTTAACAGTTCAGTTGCTGAGAAATATATTAATATGCTAATTGAAGACGCTTGATTTAAACCAGTAAAATGGAAAATGGTGATCTTGTTCTGTTAGCAATTTCTACGATAATTAGAAGTAATCTGAAAGTAACGAGTAAAGACCATAATGTCAACTCCGAGGAAGAAATTTCCTGTTAATATGCACAAGAGCCTCTCGGGCTTTTACCCTGGCCGCCCCAGTGGCTTCCTTCCCTAGCTACCTTCTCTTTCTTCTTCAAGAAGAGCTCCAGATAGAACCCATTTCCAAGTATTGTAGCTAGCTAGAAGGATCATTCTTAGCCTTTAAGATGGAATCCCCTTTAGCCGATCTCTCAAATAGATCCCGAGAGTCTGGTTTGATCCTTGAGTGACTTGTTGGGAAAGAAGGGCTGCCTTAATACAAGGCCAATGGATAATTGGTTATCTCAGGATCTAACTTTTTCCACCTCTCGTGTGATTTGCGGAATAACAACAAATGAACAAAAGAAGACACAATATTTAACGAGGTTCGGCAACTGTGCCTACGTCCTCGGGGCAGTACTAATACTCTCTTCCACTATATAAATAATGGGATTACAAGGCAATCTCACTTTGATGACTAAACTTCACCAAAGTGGAAACACACACTCTATCTCTCAAGAGAAATTTTCTTCTCACTAATCTCTCAATTGAGGATCTCACTACTATCTCAAACTCTATTAGTTTGGAATGACTCTTGCCTTGGTTATTTTTGCTACAACCTTTCATGCCTATTTATAGGCAATTGGGTTCATGGATATGGCATGCAATTGGAAGCAAAGTCAAGTCTTCTTCCAAGTTTGGCATGCCTAACTTCAAAGATGGCTTGCTACCTACCTTCCAAGATGGCTTGCTATCTACCTTCTTTGAATTTTCCAACCCATGCTTTCCTCATGTGGTAAATCATCACATGGATTTCCTCCTCCATTAAGGAGGGACTGCCCATAAATCTCCCCCTCCCGACTTAGATGGAGGGACTGCCCATATCTGAACTATTCTCATTTGTGTGAATCTTCTCAAGCTGTAGTTGCTTGGCTTCCAGCACATCACGTATCCAGTGATACCTCACATCAATGTGCTTTGATTTCGAGTGAAAACTCGAATTCTTACTTAGATGAATTGCGCTTTGACTATCACAATGCAGAACACATTTTTGTTGCTTATGGCCCAATTCCTTTAGGAATTTCTTCATCCACAAAATTTCTTTGCAGGCTTCCGTAGCTGCTATAAACTCCGCTTCTGTAGTTGACAAAGCAACACATTTTTGTAGCATTCCAATGCTCTTTGCTTGGATTAGACAAAAATCTGCTAACAACACTAACCGCGTGTGTTATGTCTGGTCTTGTACACACCATTGCACACATCAGGCTTCCTACTGCTGAGACATATGGCACCTTTGCCATTTCTTCCTCCTCTTTCTCACTTGTAGGACTCTGCTTCGAGCTGAGCTTAAAATGACTAGCAACTGGCTTTGCTTTCTCCATGTGGAACCGCTCCAATACTTTCTCGATATATTTTTCTTGTGATAACCACAGCTTCTCATTCTGTCTATCGCGGGTAATATTCATACCAAGAATCTGCTTTGCTGGTCCCAAGTCTTTCATAGCAAAAGACTTACTGAGCTCTTTCTTCAGTTTGCTAATCTTGTCACCATCTTGTCCTACAATCAACATGTCATCAACATACAAGAGTAGTATGATAAAGTCACCTCTTGAGAAATTCTTCACAAATACGCAATGGTCTGAAGTTGTCCTCTGATATCCTTGCTCAATCATAAAGGAATCGAACTTCTTGTACCATTGTCGAGGCGCCTGCTTTAGTCCATACAAAGTCTTTTTCAGTTTTCAGACTTTGAATCCTTCTGGCTGCACCATGTAGATTTCCTCTTCAAGGTCACCATGAAGGAAAGCCATCTTCACGTCAAGCTGTTCAATCTCCAGATTTAAACTTGCAGCCAAACCAAGTACCACCCGGATAGATGTCATCTTTACCACGGCGAGAAAATTTCTTCAAAGTCAATTCTCTTTCTCTGATTGAAACCTTTAACGACTAGTCTTGCCTTGAATCTGGGTCGTGAGCTATTCTCCTCAGTCTTCAATCTATACACTCATTTGTTTCTGAGTGCTCTCTTACCTTTTGGTAACTCCAGTAGCTCATAAGTTTGGTTCTCATGCAAGGACTTAATTTCTTCTTGCATGGCTTCCAACCACTCCTCCTTGTGGTTATCTGTTAGAGCTTCTTCATAAGACTCTGGCTCACCTCCATCTATGAGAGTAACGAACTCATGTAGAAGGTATCTTTTTGAGGGTCTGCGTTCCCTGACTGATCATCGAGGGGTCGGTGCCTCTTCCTCATCATTAGTTGCATCATCAACCGGATCATTAATCATCGGGTCATTTGCTGCATCACTGACATCTTCAGTATCTCTCCAGCCATCCTGGTTTGTTGGCGGAGGAACTTTATCCGGGTTCATCGGATATTCTCTGGGTTGTTTAGGCTTCTCAGTCTTCTGAGTATCTTCGATGTTTAGGTCTTCGAAGAAGACAACATCTCTTTTTCTGACAATCTTCTTATTGACAGGATCCCACAGCCTATACTCATATTCTTCATTTCCATATCCCAGAAATATGCATTCTTTCGACTTGCTATCGATTTTTGATCTTTCATCTTTGGGAATATGAACAAATGCTTTGCAGCCAAATACCTTCAAATGATTGTATGAGACATCCTCTCCGGTCCAAAACCTGTTTGACGCATCACCATTTAATAGAGTTGAGGGAGAAAGGTTGATCACATCAACCGCAGTTATTAAAGCTTCACCCCAAAAGCTCTTAGGCAGCTTAGCATGAGATAACATTGTTCTGATTTTTTCAACAATAGTTCTGTTCATCCTCTCAGCCACTCCGTTGCGTTGAGGAGTCTTTGGAACAGATCATTCATGCCTGATTCCGTTACTTTTACAATAGTGTCTGAACGTCCCCATGTACTCTCCCCGTTGTCGGTGCGAATGCATTTCAATCTCTTGCCTGTTTCTCGTTCAACTTTGGCATGAAATTGCTTAAATACTTCGAGCACTTGATCTTTAGTTTTCAGTGTATAAACCCATACCTTCCTAGAATGATCATCAATGAAGATGACGAAGTATCTTGCACCTCCTAGAGTACTGGTGGTCATGGGACCACACACATCAGAATGTACAGCATCCAAAACATTGGATTTCCTTGGTGTAGGAGAATGATGGAATGAAGCTCTATGTTGCTTTCTAACCAAGCAATGTGTACATGGTTTTAGAGGCATATCTTTAACATTGACACCAGTTAATACCTCTCTTTTGGGTAGAACAGTAAGTCCCTTCTCGCTGATGTGACCGAGCCGCTTGTGCCATAGCTCCACCGTAACTGCATACCCACTATAGATTTTTGAATAAGTCATGTAGAGACTGTTCTCTTTCTTCCCTCGGGCTAGAATTTCTGGACCATTACTGAGCCTCCATTTCCACCACCAAAGACACTTGTGCAGCCTTCATCATCAAGTAATCCTATAGAGATCAGGTTGAGAAGCATGTCTGGAACATGTCTCACATCCTTGAGAACCAAGCACTGGCTTGTGTTGGTTTCAAATAAAATATCTCCCCTTCCCACGATCTTGGACATCTTATCATTTTCCATCCTGACATTACCGAAATTTCCAGTATTGTAGGATGTAAAGAACTCCCTTCGTGAGGTTACATGAAATGATGCACCATAATCGATGATCCAACATGTATCTTGAGATGTCAAATTAACATGACCCTCTCCATAAATGATGAGTACCTCTTCTTCATATGAGGTAGTAAAAGCTATGTCTCTGGCACCACCTTTCTCAGTCTTCTCTCTCTTGAGCCTCATGCAATCATTCTTTATGTGGCCTTTTCCACCACAGTGAAAACATTCGATGTCCTTCTTTGGGCTGAACTTGCCTTTTGATCGATCCTTCCCTTTGCCTCGGTTGTGGAATTTTCTACTGCTTCCACGGTTGTTGGTGACGAGGGCTTCTGACTCGATCGATATTCCTTGCTCCTTCCTCCTTGCTTCTTCATTGAACATGCTGTCTTTTACAGTGGTAAGTGTGAGAACACCTTAAGGAGCTGAGTTGCTTAATGACACCACCAACGTATCCCAGCTATCAGGCAACGAGCTTAGTAACAATAGTGCTTGCAACTCATCATCAAGCACTATCTTCATATTCGTCAATTGATTCACCATGCCTTGGAAGTCGCTCAAGCGTTCCGAAACACTTTGACCATCCCTGTACTTTGTGTTCACCAACCGCCGAATGAACGAGGCTTTGTTTTGTGCGGTCTTTCTCTCGTACATGGACTCCAACTTTGTCCACATTGAGTAGGCATTAGTTTCCTATGCCACATGATGAAAAACACTTTCATCAACCCATTGACAAATTCCTGCAACAATTTTTCTGTTCAGGATGCTCCAGTCTTTGTCAGTCTTGCCTGCTAGCTTATCTCCACCATTTTGAAGAAGCTCGTACATATCCTTGCAGTAAAGGATGTCTTCCATTCTGGGCTTCCAAATGGAGTAATTCGATGATGTCAACTTTACCATTGTTACTACCGATGACGACGACTCTGCCATCTTGATCACCACGAGATGCCACGAACAATGAGCGCCAGGCTCTGATACCACTTGTTTGGAAAGAAGGGCTGTCTTAATACAAGGCCAATGGATAATTGGTTATCCCAGGATCTAACTTTTTCCACCTCTCGTGTGATTTGTAGAATAGCAACAAATGAACAAAAGAAGACATAATATTTAACGAGGTTCGGCCTAACTGTGCCTATGTCCTCAGGGCAGTAGTAATACTCTCTTCCACTATATAAATAATGGGATTACAAGGCAATCTCACTTTGGTGACTAAACTTCACCAAAGTGGAAACACACACTCTATCTCTCAAGAGGAATTTTCTTCTCACTAATCTCTCAAGTGAGGATCTCACTACTATCTCAAACTCTATTAGTTTGGAATGACTCTTGCCTTGGTTATTTTTGCTACAACCTTTCATGCCTATTTATAGGCAATTGGGTTCATGGATATGGCATGCAATTGGAAGCAAAGTCAAGTCTTCTTCTAAGTTTGGCATGCCTAACTTCAAAGATGGCTTGCTACCTACCTTCCAAGATGGCTTGTTATCTCTTCTTTATTCTCTAATATTACATTGCGTGTAAGCCGGTAAGGTTTGTACCAAAAAAGAAAAAAGAATAAGAGTAGAAGCAATGTTCCAGCTCCAAAAGCTCAAGTCCATCCTTTGTACAGTGCTTTGTCACACTTCACACAGTTCGTCTCTGCAATCAGAGTGGGAAGCAGTGACGGAACTGAATATTTAAGTCTGCTGGGCACAAAAAATAAAAATAATAATATTAAAACACAAAAAATATTTAAATGTAATTTCTATATATTACAATGGTAATTGTCCTCGACGATATTTCATATTTTGAAATCATTTCATGATAGTCTCATCATCTATACTAGTAAACATGTCTTTCTCAATATATGAAAGCAAACAATCATTCATAAACTCGTCACCCATTCGACTACGGCAATACTCTTCTCAAAAAAATTGGCCAAGAATCGTTACTGTTTGAACCCAAAATGAATATTTTTCCCCACAAGGTGGACCCAAAGATATCCGGGCCAATATCCTTGGCCCAAGCGATTTATTTTCGACAAGTTCAGAAAATATTGTTTATAGGCTAAGTAAAGCCTACTTGGAGATCAAGCAATCGTGAGGCAAATCTGAATATTCATTGATTTACTATTTAATTATCAATATATTTGATAATTAATGTTGGTTTGCTTGGTTGTCAAGACTGTGCAAGACGGGAAGATAAAACAGAGAGCCGAGATTACACGAACCATGGAAGATAATTAGCAGGGCCCCACATATATCTCAATCAAAGTCGCGAGCCCGAGCAAATTGGGTTGATAGCCCATGCAATTAAGGTGGACGTGGAACAAGGGGAAGCATGTGATCATCCTTGATTGCAAGTAACAAGGAATATGTATAATTGTTCATGCATGGCAGAAGATCAACTAAGGGAGGTGAACTCCTTTGTGGCATGGAAAAAGGCCAATACGTGGTTAACATATTCACATATATATACATGCATGGCAGATGGGTCAATTTAAGGAAGCTATCAACCTTAATTGTGTGAGTGTATAATGGCTCATGCAGGGTGGACCAATGGTGGACGTACATGAGCCATACAAGAATCAAGACAACTCACATATTACAATTAAGGGAGGATGGGCCATCAACTGTTCGCTGCCAATAAGATGCAAGGAGTCATGGTGCTATACAATCAAGTTTGCTTGCGAACGTCAATAAGAAGATATATAAACAATTGCATGTCGCGAGCTACAGAGTCCTTGCGAAGATATATTAGCAATTAATGCATATCTTACCGCATCCAAGAAGATTACGTACAGGACTCTAAGAGGTAATTAACTTTGCCTACATTCTAGCGGCGACAGAGGAGGATAATTATTAATTATTATACAATAGTTATCAAAACTATTAAGAGTTTTGATTCGATTTAAGGCCAACAATGTGGCCTAAAATATAGTACTTCATTCCTATTAGGAAAGAAAATCTGCAGCAGCCTATATATAGAGGCTAAAGACGATATACAAAAAACAACTCTCAAATCAATCTCTACGATTATTAAAGCCTCTCCGGAGCAAACCTACATGCAACCTGCTTGCAAACCAGTGAAGCAAGGGTGACGCCCTCACAACCCAGCGAAACTAAAGTCACGCTTTAGCAAACCCGTGCTTTCTCCTCACAACCCTACAACGTTAAGTATCGATTCGGTGAACGCAAGAGACTACACCAAAGCCCTTACCCGTAAGGCAATAAGTCCTTTTCCGGAAGGCATAGAAAAGAACCTTGTGACGAGGTTGGTGCTCTCCTCGTCCACATCGTTTGAGAAGAAGTCAGGTCAAGGGACTCCCCGACGACTGCACCCCACGGTGCTGGCACGCCCACGCAATCACAGCAGCAAAAGAGACAGTTTGCACCCAGGCCGATTTTGGAGCCAAACAGTTACTTGACTAGTATGTACTACACACACACACACACACACACACACACACACACACACTTACACACATACAGGGTCCATTTTTTTAGCCATTTTAAGGGTCACTTATTACTTATTGGACTAACTTTTTGATCATATGATGCATCTCGACCGTTTAGTTTTTAGTCTATATAAGTAAACCACTTATGTAAATTTTCAACCAAATTGATAATCGTTAAGATATTCATAACTGTGATTTACACTTATAAACATGAACAATTCAGCTTGGACAAATTTGGTTCGTCTGTTGATTTAATTTAGTTCGATATCCAAGCTATCATTAATGTCACGCCCCGAATTTTTTTATGAATAACTATTCATAAATCCGAAACATGGAAATTTTTCTTTTCTTAACACACTCACCACACGAAATAAAATCAAACCGACTTAGTCTCGGTTAATTATTACAACATAAATCCAAAATGTAATGTAAAGCTCTAAATGAGCATACACACACACCTCACAACTAAATAAATAACAAACAGCTGTAACACCTAAGCGGCTCGGTCACCTCCCTGGTTATCCTGACCTGCAGGAATATCCGCTACACCATTGAATAGTGTACCGGGATTGCAACAACACAAAACCCGGTAAGCTTATGAAAGCTTGTATGAGTAAAAGAAGGAACTGTTACTTAATTTAAACTCTTTTATTCCCACACACAGCAACACTCAAATATTTCCACATATACACATAATAACAATCTCAATCAACACCAATTCAATATAACAAGACAACTCCAATCACTACTTTCCCCACGACTCTCTTCATCGTATTTATAAAAATACGGTACTTGACAGACTAGAGCTCTAACTGAATCGTAGCCCGTCACCTGGCCTAGGTTATGGCATCCGACATATTTATCAATTATTGTATTTCATCAATATGCATACCTATATACATATTTAGAACGTCCAATAATTTCACATACTCAACCAATCGTATCCCATCATCCACACTAGGATTAGAGCGTCCGATTACTCATACCCGTCATTACCTTGACCCTAAACTCATAAATGAACCCAATATATAATATCACATTCTGAAATAAAACACACCAAGATATATCATATTATTATGGGATTACACGATTGTAATATAATCAACTCCATCATAGCATCAATCAAACAATCCACTCATCAATATATATTTTCCACGTAAATATATATATACGTAATCATCCACTCAGGAATGACCACTAATACCATCTATAGTTCACACAAGAAAATTATGAAATTCATTTGTATAGTTAAAATTCATTTTACTTACCTATGGACTGTGGTAATTCAAGTCCATGAAATTTTAAAACAAATATTTAATCCGCAAATATTTTTCACACAATTACCAAAAATAAATAAATTAAAATGCTCGGTTCGTAATATGAACCACGTGAGTTTTACTCACCTCGAACTCCTGCTGCGTCTTCTATATATATATAACTCACAAAAATCCAATGCTCGTCAACTCAAGCCGTCAAGTACCTAATCAAGTACGGTCTTCACTTAGCAACGAAGCATGAAATAAACCTAAATGATGATCCAACGGTCGGATTTCTAAAATAAAGATAATCCAACGGTCGGATTCTAAAATAAAGATAATCCAACGGTTAGATCCTCACGGATTACCCATGGAAACATCCTATCAAAATTATACGAAAATCCGATGAACGGATCTTCCTTAATAGCTTCCCGAATCACTATTTTATAATTATACGATGATCCAAAAGTCGGATCTTCGCCCGTGACCACACAAAGTCATCGGGACAGTCATATGAACAACATATTAAAATTTGAAGTAAAACCGATGGTCTGATCTTCGTAAATCTCAAACCGAAGGTAAATTGTAAAACCGTAAATAGTAACGTTAAAACAGAAATTGACTATTTATCAACTTTTTCTAACATGACCAAGTTATATCTCAAAACGCTCGTATGGATGCATAGATCATCGTCCAGATAATAAAAACTCAAAATTCGGTCCGACGCGCCGCCACACGCGGCGGTCAGACGGTGGTCAACGCGGCAGTCAACGCCGGTCAACCACCTCCGATGCAAAAGTCGTCAACTACAAACTTCTTCAAAATGAAATTTTGAACAACTTTAATACCTGACTTTTTCGGAGATGAGGTCTGGATCGTCCTAGATCGGGCTTTGAAGTTGGATTAATCTCGGCCCTCTGATCAGTCTCCAGATCGAATCAGGGACGTCGAAATCTTCAACTCTTGATCTACCACTCTACACTCAAAATCGTGATGCAAGCTATATATGGGGATGATCAGAAGGAAGAGCACGTCACGAAAATGGGGACGATCGGCCCGTGCACCACCGGAAAAGAGGTTTTCCGGTCGGGTCGGGTTTTCACTTCGGGAGGAGGCTTCGATCCACGTCTGGAGGCGGCGGCGGGGCGCGTCGATGGCGGGGATCGCCCAGGCGCGAGGTGGCGACGCGGGAGAAGGCCGGGTCCGGCGGCGGCGAGGTCGGAAGGCCCGACTTCCAGTCGGGTCGGGTCACCGGGTCGGAAGGCACAGTGACCAGACCGAGAGAGAGAGACGGGGGACTGATGTGCAATAATGGAATTTTTTCGTCCTTCACAACAAACTCAGATTTTTCCACTATTTATAGAAAAATTTCGATTTTCAAATATTCATAACTTATTCATACGAACTCCGAATAATACGTTCCACATATGCACGGACTCGTATCGACGAGCTCTACAACTTTCATGAAGGAAGTTTTCCCAAATTTTGAACGTATAAAAAGTCGATTTTCACGACCCCCTAAATAACGTTCGTTTTTGAAAATAAAATCATTCGGAACCAATTTTCTCAACCCACGACAATCCAAATAATCTCAAATATCACAATTCAATTTATATAACAATTATTGAATTACATAAATTTATTGTATGAAAATCTGGGTCTTCACAATTAATTTAGCTGAAAATTTACATAAGTGATTTACTTATGAAGTCCTTAGGACTGAACGGTCAAGATGTATTAAAAATGGGTTCCACAAGAGATTAAATGCCCAAAAAAAGGGATCCCTTACTAGAATAGGTCTTATGGTTAAATTTACATAATTCCTGCAAATGCCCTTCTTTGATTAAATTGTTTTAATAGAAAACCAAACATGTGGAATGGACTATATGGTAAAAAGAAAAAAAAACTATGGAAAATATAGTAAAAAGAAAAAGAATTAAATAAAAATAGGCAGGAGTGAGATAAATGTTATAGATAAAACTGAATAACTTCCATAATTATTCTATTATTTTATGTCTCCTAATAAAAGTCTTTTAAAATATTATTTTGTTATTGTTGGAAGTCTTTTAATCTATTTCAACAACGTTGATTAAAGTCCTTGGATATCCTTAAAACCATATTCTGATGATTTCAAAAAGGGGAGCAATCTTACTACATATATACCAACTATACCTTATAACATAAAATGACCTGGCCGCTCACTTTGCTAGGGTTTTCGCAGAAAATTTCTTCGACCAAAATTTAAAACCATTGTCTGGGTCTCAATGGTGCAGAATCCTACCATCGCTTTGACTACTCACAACTCAGCCGACTCTGCCAGGGTGAAGGTGGGCGCGGTGGGGACGGCAGCGCTACAAGACAACCATTGGTATAGGGTTGGGCGTTTGCTTGGACCAAAGTCTCGCTTTCCCGGTTTCAAGGGAACCATATCCTCGATCTGGCACATCAAATCTGGACTCTCTGTCCATGATGCCGGAGATCGTTTCCTGTTTCAATTAAACCATGAAGCTTATCGTAATAGGGCGCTGCATGGAGGGTCGTGGTTCTACAGGAACACGATGTTGTTGGTAAGTGAGTACTATGGAATTGGCTTGGGAGACTGTTCCCTGTGGGAGATGGAGATCTAGGTAGCGGTTAAGGGTTTGCCGATGGCACTTCGCAACAAGAATTCCCTAAACCTAATCAGATCTGCTATTGGCCAAGTTTGATCAATCGGTACTTCGCCAAAGGGAGGAGGAACAGAGAATTCGTTTGGTATTAGATACCCGTCGGAGGTTACATACATGGATGCTTTTTGAATTCTCTCCCATGGTGCAGCTTGAGATTACTCTTATTTATGAGAAAGTTAAAGGATTCTGCAGGGATTGTGGCTTATTTGAGCATGATGCAATATGTTGTGATGGCTTTCTGGTGAACGAGAAAGCGGAACTCCAGAATGGGCCATTGGAAGAGGCGATGGCCGGTCTCTCCCTAGAAATGGATGGCCTACATCCGGAACCAGCTTTACCTCCCATAGTGGAGCAGTTGTCACTTCCTGATGGTGCTAAAATGGGCATGGAGATCGTGGTGCAACAAGAGGAAGCAGTGATAGGAAGGTTGTTGCATGTTTTAGTTTGCATGGAGATGTGGAAGGCCTATGTCACAAGGAGGTGACATGGTGCATGATTCCGAGGTTGCTGGAGTTACAATGTGTCCATCACTGGGCTTTATTGAGAACGGTAGGGTAGGATGATTCAAGAATTGGAAAACTTTAGTGCCAAATGCTTCCAAGCCCTGGTACTCCCCATGCAGACTTTGACTAAAGTAAAAAAAGGTTTGCTGAAGCTTGATTGTCTAGTTCGGCGGTAGTGGGATCAAAGAGAAGAGCGAGTTATGACGTGATCAATGTTGGTAAGAGGATCCTGTCACTTCCTTCTCCAGCTCTCAAAGTGGATGAAAATATAGCATTGGTATTACAGCATAAGAATGGCTAGATTATCATCTCGCCAAGGAAGAATAAATTGGGTCGTCCCGAGGAAGTAAGAACAAGCCAAAAACTGCTTGAGCTTTGGAACCAGAGATGCAGGAGAAGAAATCTCGTAAATGGAAGAGTCATGTTGACTGAATGAGACCGAAAGCTTGGTTAAAGAAGCTAGAGCTAGGACTGAAACACTGGACAAAGAAGAAGGAATGGAAGGTTTATTTTTGTTAGGTCGCAAAGATCAGGGTCTCTGAGGGTTTTTTTTATCCTTGCTTCAGAGAATTTTTTATTTTTGTTTGAAATAAAGGTGCTTGAACTGTCTAAAAGGTGGGTGTACTATGGGTATATTAGGTTCTTGTTCTTGCTTTGGAATAGGAGTCTCATGACACTCTGAGAAACGATTCTTTCTATCGACCCTTTAGGGATGTTTCGTATTTGTATTGCTTGCTGAATCTATATAATGGGCTGACCTCTTTTGTTCAAAAAAAAATCTTACTACACACATCCCCAATAACTTAATGCACACCACCTATATTTTTTTGTCATCAAACTTCCATTTATACCCCTCTTCATTAATAAATAAATAAAAACAAAAACAAAGACGAATCCACAAAAATAAAATAAGAATAAATGCTTTATATACCAAAATATTAATTAAATATTTTAAATATTTTCATATTGGTTAAATTTTCTCCTTGTCTTCATAATACAATCTATGTCTCTTTAAATTTTCTATAATAAATGGAACCGGGTGTGAGGCTGAGCCTCCCAACTAGACTGGGTTCCAAACCCCTTTCAAAAAAAAAAAAAAAAAAGATCATACGTGAATGTCAACGATATATAAGATTATTGTAGTCGATATGAAGAATTATCAAGCAACCAAAATGGTTGAAACATATTGAAAGAAGTTATAAAACCATCAAATATATCTTGGATGCATGAATACTTCATGATCAATCACTTTTTTTGCGAAACAACCACCATGACTTATTCTTTACCGATTTTAATATTAACCATGACTATATCGATCACGAAGATATTGACATACATTGAATAATTTAAAATCATTGAGGCATCATGATTTTCAACTTGAAAAACATTAAAGGTAAGAAAATTTAAGTTATTCAATCTTCTAGCGATATACCAACCTCATTTATGTGAGCAATAAGAAAGGTAATTAATAATTACCATATTGATATGTTCTGAAATCAATTAGCAATTAATTCCATATAACAAAAAATAATGTATCAAACAAAAATTTATGAATACATAGCTGACCTTTTGCCCCCCCCCCCCCCCCCCCCCCCCCCCCCCCCGGCTAATTTTGAAAAAATCTATATACACTCCCTAAACTACTCAATACACATCCCCAAATCTCTCAATTTTTTTGGACAATTTGAAACCCCATAATATCCTTGCAGCAAGCAAAGACCAAAAAAAAAAAAAAATGATTGATCTAAGTTGAATAAATTGAACAATTTGGAGGCAGAGTCGAGTTGATGGCAATAATCCGGGAGATGCTGCCCTTTTTGGGTAATGCATCAATTGCAAATTCAATAAGGTTATGCTTTTGGGGATTGCTACAGTACCTTATAATCATGAAATTCAATTGATTTGAAAATTCGATAACTGAAAACTATGCATACAAATTAAATCAATTGGAATAATAAGAATTAAGAATAGAGTGATCTGAATTAGCAGCACTTGCATTGAAAAAGCTCATAGGACACTGCACACATGCAACGTCATTACCATTGATGTTGTACTTCCTCGTTTGTATTGGGGTATTTTGTTTTGTTTGAATCTCCAATTTTCATGCAGAAAGAGCTGATGATCAAAAGTTTTGGTCGTGGAGGAATGACGATAGGAGTAGGTAGTGCATAATGGGCAAAGTAGGAAGTTTATAGAAATAAAATTACAAAAAACAATTTTGTGTGTATTAAGTAGTTTGGGATGTAATGTCCTAATTTAGTATCGTTCTTAATTCAGCTCTCTTGACCTAGCCATCTGCTAGGGTTTCTCTACACTTCTCGTCGAGAAAATTTTCTTCTCTCCTGTTTGCTATGGCTCAGTTGGAGGAAAACCATCAGGACAGTTCTCATCTGGAGGACTCAGCTCGTGTTTCTTTGGGGTTGGCAGGCCTTGTAGAGTTGCAAGCCGACCGCTGGTATATGGTGGGTCGACTTCTTGGCCCTAAGTCCAAATTTCCAGGTTTCAAAGGCACAAACTCTACGATTTGGCGTATGAAATCAGGGCTATCAATTCAGGACAGTTTGTGTTTCAGTTTGTGTTTCAATTTGACTGTGACGCGGAGCGCAACAAGATCTTGCATGGTGGCCCTTGGTTCTATAGGAATACGATGCTTGTGCTGGGTGGGTATGATGGTATCAGTTCAATGGCTACAATTCCCCTGAATCTAGTGGAGACTTGGGTCAGAGTCAAGGGGCTTCAGGTAGGGCTGCGTAGCAAGGCGACTCTGACGTTGGTGGGATCAACTCTAGGGAGGGTGATCCGTTTTGACCAAACGGCGCTGCAACAGAGGGAGGAAGAACAGCGTATTCGTTTGGTATTCGATGTCCTGCGTAGGGTTAGGGTTTGGAAACTATTCGAATTCTCACCAGCGGTGGCTCAAGAACTATCCTTCACGTATGAAAGAGTTCGGGGCTTTTTCCGCAACTGTGGTTTGTTTGAGCATGAAGTGACAAGGTGTGATGGTTTGTTGATAAAAGAGAAGGATGAGATCATGGCTCACATGCAAGTGTCTGCTTTGGCTGGGCTTTCCTTGTAGAAGGACTCGTCAAACCCTAGATCTACGAAAACAGGGAACAAGGATGCAGGGAATATGCTAAAACTGGTGAATATAGATGTCAGCAATGAATCTGGAGAGTCAGTGGCAATGGAGGCTTCTCAGGTTCAGCTTTTGGGGGACGAGCATACTTTGCATGCTGCTTCTTTGTTTGCAGGGCTGAACCTATCTGCGTTCCTGGAGAATTGGACAGCTTAAGCGCCTGGTACTTTTGGGTTGGTGAAGTTGGAACGTGAGCTCCCTCTAGCTGTTGTTCCGGCTTTGGAACCGAATGGAACTGGGGGTATTGTGGAATTGGTGTCAACTCTGAGGCAAGCCTTAGTGCTGAGGTCCAAGCGTAAGGTTGTGAGGGTTTTGAAGCGTGTAGGAAAGAGGATTGGCAATCCCTCAAACCATTTTCTTCAGGTTGATGATGGGATGCAGCTTGTCTTGCAACACAAGAATGGGCAGCTAATTGTTTCACCCAAAAAGAAGAAGGTAGGAAGACCAAAGGGGAGGAAGAATTGGCCTAAGTGTGCTAGAGTACTTGAGAAGGATTTACAGGGGAGAAAATCCAAGAAGTGGAAACTTCATGATGATGACCGAATGCTTCTAGCTTCTGTGGAGAAGGAAGCATGTAAGTATATTGAGCCACTGGTGGAGGAACCTGCCATGGATAACTCTGGTAGGGATGCCAATTTTGCATCCTCGTCTAGCAATGTTTAATTTTTGTTGGGTCACAGGGTCTAGCCTCTCGGTTGTCCCTAAAAGGTGGGTGTACCCGAGAGTGTGAGGTTCTGTCTTAGTATAGCTTATTTGTATATCCTAAAGGACGGCTCTTTCTGTCGGTCCTTGTGGGGTGCGTCGTTTCTGATACTGCCTGCTGTATATTAAATATGACTGACCTCTTTTGATTAAAAAAAAATAAGTAGTTTGGGGTGTGTATATAACAGTGCTCTTAATTTTTCTCATTTATTTATTTAATGAGGAGGGGCATAGATGGAAGATTGATGAAAAAATGAAAAAAAAAAAATATATATATATATATATAAGGGATGTGCATTAAGTAATTGAGGGGGTGTGTTTAAAATTTATCATATTTTATTTAGACAAACAAAGATAAAAAAAATTAATATTATATAGAGCCAATTGACACATGCTAACGAGTGTATTAATTAAGAGGTTGACATACGTGCTAGTGTGTGTTCAGATTCTAGCATGTGTGTATATATATTCTAGTGTGTGTGTTTTAGTGTATACTAGTCAAACAACGATTCTTGGCCAATTGTTTTGAGAAGATATTGCCACAATTGAATAGGTGACGAGAATGATTGCTTAATTTCATATATTGAGAAAGACATTTTAACTAGTATAGATAATAAAGTTATCATGAAATGATTTCAAAATGTGAAATATCGTCGATATTAATAAAATATGTTATAGGGACCCCTCCTAGAAAGGTCCTATATATATGTTATTGATGTTAATAAAATATTTATTTAATCGTTTTCGTATTGGACTTGAAAATTCGTAAGCACGAAAGAAATATAAATCATTAATTATAATAAATTATATGATAAAACAGCTTGGAATGTGTAATACTATATAATATATTATATTATATATAAATGATTATAGGGGAGCACATTTCCTAAAAAAAAAAAATTAGGGGACGTTAACAGAACTTGGGTCCACCAAGATAGGGAATTAATTTAGAAATATACTAGACTCTGAACAACATCTTAATTAACACACTCGTTAGCTTGTGTCAATTGACTCTATTTAATATTAAGTTTTTTTTTTTGTTTTTGTAATCTTTGTTTGTGTAAATAAAATATGTATGTAAGGTTGCTCCCCTTTTTTGAAATTTTCAGAATACGGTCTTAAGGATATTATATAATTAAGGACTTTAATTTAAGGTTGAAACATATTAAAAGACTTCCAACAGGACCAACAACAACCAAAAAAAAAAATTTTAAAGACTTTTATTAGGAGAAATTATATCATAAAATAATTATGGAAGTTATTCAGTTTTATCTGGAAGAGTTATCTCACTCCTTCCTATTTCTTTTAAAAAAAAAATCATCTTTTTACCATATTGTCCATGCAACATGTTAGGTTTTCTATTGAAACAATTTAATCAAAGAAGGGCATCTGAAGAAATTATGTAAATTTAACCATAAGGCCTATTCTCTTAATTAATACTGATATGAAAACAGTTATTCCCATTTGGAATTAATCTAATAATCCAATAAAAAAAGGGGAGCATGTTTCCTCCCTAATATAATATGAATATATTATGTGTGTGTGTGTGTGTTTTTGTAAATTTAGACTGGGGCATGGGACGCAGTTGGCCTCTGCCTCTCTCCGCCCTTGGTGGGAGGCAATTCCTGAATCGTGTTTGCGTTTTATTGGGAGTTTGCCAGAATAATCTATCTACTTACCGTGATATCAGTCATTATTACCGGCCGCCATCCGGACAGCCAGTTCAGTCGGCATTAGAGAATTCAAAGAAGGTGGTTACCGGACATGCATGGCATGTACAGAATATTGCACTGCCAACATGGAAGATTTGTCAAGCTGATTGATTGGTGTAATATTCAATTTAAATCATCAGGAAAAGTGACCCTATACAGATCTCTAATTATTCGATGGCAACTGCGTAGGCCACCATGCTTTGGATTGTGCTACCAATCAATTAACGGAAGAAGTAGAAGCTATAGTTTCATCGATCTTGCATATAACGACAAGTTTGACTCTGCTTGTACTTCTTCTACAATACTTTTTAACTCCCTTCAGGTTTGAATTCTAAACTTAAGTTAGCTAGAGATTCCACCTTGTTGTTAGTGTGTCATTGTACTAATTTAAACCATCTTGTTTCTGTTTTGTTTGGTCAGCTAACTCCAACAGTCATAATTTACTAAACCAGATGCAGATTAATGATTGGTATATTATCACATATTAAGGGGTTGTGTTTGAATAACGAAAAATTGACGTTTTGTAACTAATTAAGGAACTTAAAGTCAAATTCTCAAAATGGCTGGAGAACGAACCAAAGCGAACACATGTTTTTGGATAATTAGGTCGTAATCAAGCTTCGTTATCAAATTCTTAATCTGTGGGATTTCTCGCAATCACTAATTTGTGAAGAAACCAAAAGTCCTCATTTATAGTAGTCTGTGATTTAAGCGAGAAAAATTTGTGACGCATGAATTCCTCGCTGATTAATTTAAGCGAGGAGTTTAAGTTGTTACATATCACATTTTCTCTTGTAGTTGATTGAGATTCTGAATCTCTGATGGTTCAAGTCCTCACCAAATCGAAAATAGTTCAAGTCTAATCACCGAATAAAAAATAGGTCAAGTTTAATCATTGAATCAAAAACAGAAAAATGCAAGAAATCACAGAACCCTTAGCAAGGATTATTGCTAATAAGTGTACTTAAAATAAAAGTAATGAAAGATATATATTTAACAATAAAGATACTGCTAAAAGATACGTCCATGATGGTTGCTTGATAATGTCTCGTTGTAGAAAAGTACACTGTTTATTCATTGTTCAGAATATTTGTAATTGTGTTCATTTATTGCTAAAATGAAATAAGAAGTCTGAAATTTTACGCGTAACCTAACCTAACATTCATGACCTTTCACTGTGCTTGCTTAACTTAAAGGAACACTTTACTTAATCACTTTCGGTGATCTATGTTGAAAAGATAAAGTACATGCTTTGCTATTTTCTCGATGATATTGGATTAGGTATACCTCATTCCACTACTTAATTACAACTCGCTGACTGCAAAGAATATTAGCTGCCTAAATTAACTAAATATTGGATTAGTTACTTGTTCCATCATAGATTTTTCAAACCTTAGCTGGCTAGCTAGGGGAAATTGACTTAATCAAAAAACAAAGCTAGGGGAAATTGACAACTACATTTTATATGTGTGAATCAATTTTCATAAGCCTTTCTTGTCCATCCCTTCTAGAAATGGCAGAAGATTAATGAAAAGTAATTATATTTGACCAGAGTATAACATGGATATGGAAAAAGTGTAGAAAAGTAAAAAAAAAAAGAAAAAAGTGTGATTTGAATGGAAAAGGTTGTATGAAATTTATTAATAGCCACTGTCATATTCGTTTTGAAAACTTAATGGGAAGAACAAAATTAACTTGGCCTACTTCTGGGAAACAATAATTGGGTGTTATAGGAAGCTTCGTCTTAATTATTAGAAGATCGAGCCATATATGTATGTCGTATAATAATTCAACTAAATTAAAAAAAAAATTATTCAACTGTTGATTTAAAAATTTTTATTTTAAATATCTCATCAGACTCTGCTAATGTAGATCTCACTCATCAAAGCTGATCTCTACAAAATTTTCAAGTTACTCATAACCAAAAGATCAACCGACAGCTATCTGCCCCACAAAAATTTGAAGTGTACTGGGTAGTCAAACTATAGAACGCAAGGAGAAGACGTGTTTTAAGCATCAATCATCGTTGTCATAAAAAAAAAAAAAAAAAACATCAATCACCACCATGGAACTCTGTCTAAATATATCACCTTTAAACCATGTCATGCATGAGTTGTCAAAAAAAAAAAAACCATGTCATGCATGACCACCGCCACAGTTGGTTAATAGTCATAGAGCTAGGAAGGATATATATAAAGGATTTTTTTCAGATGCGGATGTCCGTATCGAAATTTCAGTATAGATTTTCGGTTTTCACCCACTTTCCGATCACATATTTTGATCTTAACTGTTCAGTTTTTAGGACTTAATGTATAGATCATCTCTATAAAATTTCAGCCAATTTGGTGATCGTTAAGGCATCCAAAATTGTAATTTACACGAACGGACCGAATCTGTCGAACATGAACTGTTCGTATTTATAATAGTAAATTGCAGTTTTGGATGCCTTAACTATCACCAAATCGGATGAAATTTGTAGAGGTGATCTATACATTAGGACCTAAAAACTGTACGGTTAAGATGTGAAAATGTGATCGGAAAGTGGGAGAAAACGGAAAATCCGTACCGTCCGCACCGTAACTGGACTGTATGTGTGTGTATATATATATATATATATATATAGCTTCTCCACTGCGTATCTCCACAGTTTTTCCCTTAGGTACGGATTTCCATATTTGACCCACTTTTCGATCACATTTTCACATCTTAACCGTTCAGTTTTTAGGTCCTAATGTATAGACCATCTCTGTAAAATTTCAGCCAATTTGGTGATCGTTAAGGCATCCAAAACTGTAATTTATAACAATGTACACAAACGGTTCAGGAACCGGTCGAGCAGTACTCCGATATATATATAGTCCGGCTACACTAAGGACATCCTTACCTAGCCTTAGGTACGGATTTCCAGTTTTCACCCACTTTCCGATCACATTTTCAGATTTTAACCATTCTGTTTTTAGATCCTAATGTATAGATCACCTCTGCAAAATTTCAGCCAAATTGGTGATCGTTAAGGCTTTCAAAGCTGTAATTTACAACAATGTACACAAACGGTTCCAGTTCGACAGATTCGGTTCGTTCGTGTAAATTGCAGTTTTAGACACCTTAACGATCACCAATTTGGCTGAAATTTTGCATAGGTGATTTATACATTAGGACCTAAAAACTGAACCGTTAAGATGTGAAAATGTGATCGAAAAGTTGGTGAAAACACCAAATCCGTACCTAAACCTTAGGTAAGGACGACCTTACTTGAGAAAAATCTTATATATATATATATAGACACACCTGCTCGACCAGTACTCATTTAAACCATGTCTACAGGTGCGGAACCAAGGATTCGTAACTTGGGGGGTCGAGAATAATATAGGATTATAGGCATCCTACCAAAGAAATAAAATTGTGTAATTTTTTCTTTAGACTTCGACCATAGCAAGCACCTTTTTTTTTTTTTTTTAATATGTTACTCTACAACTCTTATCATGAGTTGATCAACCTCAAAATCTAGAAGGTCACTATGAGTGATATAAAAAAAAATATTAGAGTGTTACCACTAAACGATATACAAAACTATCTCTTTAATAAATAACAAAAACTGTAATTGATATCTCTTGGATTATTTTTCCTCATGTATGATTGAATCTCATTAAATTAATTCTTTTTAATTTTATACTTAATGAGAGGTTTTTCTGGTGAGTATAATTACTAGATTTAATTACCATTTCTATCTGATAGTTTTGTATATTACTATTGAATTTTTTTTTTAGAATACTTTAAAATTTTATTCTTTATCATACTTTTTAGTTTATATATTAACTATATAATTATGACTACATAAGAATGTGCAGGCTGGGGGGTTCAATTTGGCTGAGAATGTGTCAACTATTCTTTAAGTAGCTACCATGTTGAATTCCTTGGAGGGGTGGTCTGACCCCCTCAGACCTTTGATTAGTTCCGCCTCTGGTCCTATATATACCTGCTCGATACACACACACATAGATCATTAGAACTAATTAATTAGTGCATGTTATTTCGAAGATGAAGGTTTCCAGAATTAGCCTGCATCTGCAACTTTTGGGGTTGTTATTGGCTGTGAATGGCTTCCTCCTCCATTGCCAAGCTTGGCCAGCTCGTTACACTTTTGTGGTAGGTTATGTGTTGTATTGCCTATATATGCATATGTATATATACGCTCCTGCATGCGTTGTGTATGTTTCCTATAATGATCGTTTTAACGAGTTAAATGTGTATGTAGGTGGAAAACACTCCATACAAGAGACTCTGCAGCACAAAGAACATCTTGACTGTAAATGGCCAGTTTCCGGGACCAACTTTGTATGCTCACAAAGGAGACACTATCATCGTCGATGTCTTTAACAAAGGCAATCGTAATATTACTCTCCACTGGTGCGTTCTTACTTGATTGTCTCATGTTTTTGATACTTTTCAATCCATATATATATATAACAAGCTACTTGATCATAAGCAGGCATGGTGTTGCGCAACCAAGATATCCATGGTCGGACGGACCAGAGTATATCACACAGTGCCCAATTCAACCAGGGGCCAAGTTCACCCAAAAGATCATTTTCTCGAATGAGGAAGGCACCCTTTGGTGGCATGCTCACAGTGAGTGGGATCGTGCCACAGTCCATGGTCCCATCATCATATACCCCAGCAAGAACAACAAATACCCTTTTGCCAAGCCTCATGCAGAAATTCCAATCATATTAGGTACGTAATTAGTAATGGATCATTTTAATTACCCATTCTAATCACTTGACTAATGTAAAGAACTGAGTTGTACGTTGAAAATTGCAGGCGAGTGGTGGAAGGTAGATATAGGGAAGCTTTATACTCAAACTATTCAATCCGGAGGGGACCCTAATACTTCCGACGCTTACCTCATCAATGGTCAACCTGGCGATCTGTATCCATGCTCTAAATCTGGTTAGCACTCCAACTATAATTAATCATTTATCTTAGGTAAAATTAATTAAGTCTTTAGTCAACTGTGATTTGGAAGCTTAATGCATGCTAAACCAGTCGAATATTATGGTACAGAGACGGTTTAAGCTCTAAACTGAACATGGATATTAGCATCAGTATGTTATTTTGCTGCTGTGTGTTGTTGGAGCACTGAAATTCTTTCACCTACCAACTTACTAAGTACTAAAATTGTCATTATGTGCCTGATTTTCAGAGACGTTCAAGTTGATGGTTGATTATGGCAAAACCTACCTACTGAGACTAATCAACTCCGGCGTGCAAGAGATTCTGTTTTTCGCCATCGCCAATCACAAAGTCACAGTTGTAGGGACAGATGCCAGCTACACTAAGCCTTTCACAACCGATTATGTCACCATCTCACCTGGTCAAACCATTGACCTTTTGCTCCATGCTAATCAGAGGCCGAACGACTACTACATGGCCGCTACAGCCTACGTAGGTGGCGCTGTTCCTTATGATAACACCACCACCACAGCCCTACTACAATACACGAATCGGGGTTACACCCCTTCGTCAACCCCTTTGTTTCCTAATCTTCCTGCCCACAACGACACTAATGCATCAGTTCATTTTAGTGGTAGTCTCAGGAGCTTGGCTAATAAAAACCACCCCATTGATGTTCCGCTAAAAATTACAACTCCCTTGTTTTATACTGTCTCCGTCAACACGTTCCGGTGCCCCAATAATTCATGCGCCGGGCCTAATGGGACACGTCTGGCCGCTAGTGTAAACAACATTAGCTTTGTGAACCCTAGCATTGACATACTACAAGCTTACTATTACCATCTCAACGGGCAATTTGGAACTCGGTTTCCAAGTTCCCCGCCTCTGCTGTTTAACTTCACAGCGCAGAACTTGCCACTGTACCTTCAGACCCCGAAACGAGGGACTGAGGTGAAGGTACTGGAGTACAACGCGACAGTGGAGCTTGTGTTTCAGGGGACTAATTTGGTGGCAGGGGATGACCATCCAATGCATCTTCATGGTTACAGTTTCTATGTGGTTGGATTGGGGCTTGGGAACTTTGACAAGGATAAGGACCCTTTGAAATACAACCTTGTTGATCCTCCTCTTCAAAACACCATTGCTGTCCCTGTAAATGGGTGGGCTACCATCAGATTCAAGGCTGATAATCCTGGAGTTTGGTTTATGCATTGCCATCTGGATAGGCATATGTCATGGGGCATGGATACGACATTCATAGTGAAAAATGGAAAGGGACCTAAAGCTCAAATCTTACCTCCACCACCAGATATGCCACCTTGCTGAATGCTGGCTCTCCACAAATATCTGATTCAATTGAATTAATTTGGGCATGCAACATACATGTTGTCTTTCTATATATACATTTAGTTATTTGGTTTAGCCTAATATGTTCCAATACGTAAGCAGATAGTTATCGCTAGACATACTTGTAACGTTGTTTGGAAATTGAGTTACATACGAAGAAGATTGCTAGCCTTAGTATTGATTGTTTTGTCCCAATGGCTTACCCAGCATTCTGTGTACAAGAAATGAAAGGAAGTTTGCAACTTTGCATTATTAGAAGCAAAAGTATAGAAAAGGAGAAGAACAAGAAAGGAAAATGACCATTAAAGTAGCAATTCTACCTATCGTTCACCCTATCAATTGGACCACTACCCTATTTTCTAATTTACCATCAACTACTACTCTCTATGTCAAGATAGTTGTGAAGTAGTTGGAACTGTATGATTCCGACAGCCTCTTCGATCTTTTACTCTCCAGCCGCTTCTTCCATTGTGAGCGTTTCTTGGCTATTCAACTTGAGGCATCTTTGTGCAAGCTCTGTTTTCTTGCATAACTTGTCGTGCAAGAATCTGAAACAGGCCAATTTGAAATTCGATGGACAAAAGGAAATAAGAAGTTATGATTATTCTTTTATCGATTGACTTATGTATGTTGACATTCCCATGACTGCTTGGTTGAGAATGCAGAATAGCAAGACCTGCTGCTATCTCTATAAGGATATCCCAATAAGGCAGTGCAATCTTCCCATTTCTTCGAAAAGGCTCAATTAGAGGCGAATTCAAAACCCGAAATGGGAGCGTTAGTCTCTAAACAGTAGCCCAACTACTTGATCACATTTTGATTGTTGATTTGGGCAAGAGTGAAAAGATAAGAAAAGATAACCTCGTACATATAATATGATCGATTTGGCCCTCCACTTGGCTTTAAATTTGCATACCTGACAACCTCATGTTCTGTAAATGTTTCCTTCAAAGGCAAACCAAACTCAAAAACACAACGTCGCAACATAAAACATAGACGTTTGAGTGATATACAAGTAACCTAACATAATAATGGATTATAAAAAGCATCTCCTAATTAAATTTAGAAGAAAATGGGAACGGGGAAATCACAAAATAGGTAACTGAGATACAGGGTGATTCAAATTTAAATACCTTTTCATTGTCATGAAGGGAATGTTAATTTGAACTATGTCGGCTATTCTCTGCGTCATACAACATTCCATTGCAGGACTTTCTGCACTGCTTTACTGCTCTTACTTAGTTCTCTGTTTCCCTCATTTACAACTACTTCTGATATAAGAATCTGAAATAGGCAAATTTCGCTCCACTGACAAAACAAAGTGTGAAGTTATGATTATTTGAGTTTCAGGTCTTGTTAAGCACGCTGGCTGCTGGCACTCCCCTGTCCAACAAAACCACTTGATCCAAAGCTATATAGACATCACTTTTATGTGCATGTCCTCTGAACAACTGTGCTTCTAGGATTCAGTAGTAGCTAGGGACTAGCCTAGAAGCTCAAAACCAGTGACTTTCGCCACGAAGCCACCTGTTTATAATATGTCAGAAGACTCGCATTTCCATGAATGATGGGCTGAAAGTGATTTACTGCAGAAGAAGAATGCAGGTAAGTTTAGCGAGAGCAACAGATGAAAACACCTGCAAGGTTGCGTACAAGCCTTTCTTTTAAGAACAGAAGTTAAAACTAAAGAAGATGATGATTTGAATTATTTCTACATCTTACTTTGGTATAGCTAATCTGTACAACATATATAGGCAGTTTACATACAATCCGATCCATCATTCTAGGAGCTATTCTAGGATTAATTTTGGTAAACTACTGATTACAGAATATCTTCTAATTACTGAGATTCTTTCCTTCAATACTCCCCCTCAAGTTGGAGTGTATGTTGATCACTCCTAACTTGCCCAGCAATGTGGAAAACTGGTTCGAACTCAGTGGCTTTGTGAATATGTCTGCTGGTTGCTCCTTGGTCCTTATGTGTTCTGTTTTAACCAATCCTCTCTGCACTTTCTCACACACGACATGGCAGTCTATTTCTATATGCTTGGTTCGTTCATGGAACACAGGATTTGAAGCTATGTGTATTGCTGCCTTGTTATCACAGAACAGTTTAACTGGCTGCACATGTTTAACGTTCAAGTCTCTCAAAATGTGTTGCAACCACGTTATTTCACAACATGTAGTAGCCGTAGAACGGTACTCCGCTTCTGCACTCGAACGTGAGACTGTACTCTGCTTCTTTGTCTTCCATGATATAGGAGCATGTCCGAGGAAAATGCAATAGCCAGTTGTTGATCTTCTAGTGTCCTTGCAGCGTGCTCAGTCTGCATCACAATATGCCCTTAATTCCAACGGCCCTTTAGAAGGTAAAAGAATTCCCTGACCAGGTGTGTGCTTGATGTACCTTAATACCTTGTGCGCTGCTTCCAAGTAAGGCTGCCTGGGTTTATCCATGAACTGGCTAAGTATATGAACTGCATAAACAAGGTCCGGCCTTGTGATGGTTAGATAAATGAGACGTCCAACCAACCTTCGATATTGGGATGCATCTTCTAGTAAGTTTCCATCTCCTTGTGTGAGCGTCACATTTTGCTCAACTGGAAACCGTGAAGGTTTAGCCCCAAGAAACCTTGTATCTTCAAGGATCTCCAATGCATATTTTCTCTGACACAACGGAATTCCATGCTTGGACCTTGCTACTTCTATTCCAAGGAAGTATCTCAATTGCCCCATATCCTTCAGCTTGAAGTGGCTTGAGAGAAAACATTTGGTCCTTGTGATTTCTTCTAAACTGTTCCCTGCTAGAATAACATCGTCGACATAGATAAACAAAACTGTGAAGATTCCCTGATGGTTTCGAACGAATAAAGAATAATCAGACCATGATTGTGTGAAGCCGGCTGACTTGAGGGCTGAGGAAAGCTTCAAAAACCATTGCCTTGAGGCTTGCTTCAAGCCATATAATGATTTGTGTAACTTACAGACCCTATTCTCCCCCTTTCGGTCGAAGCCAGGAGGGAGCTGCATGTACACATCTTCATAGAGATCGTCATTGAGAAAAGCATTATTGACGTCCAATTGATGAAGGTGCCAATTCTGCTGGGCTGCAAGACTAAGTAAGACTCGGACTGTTGTAAGCTTAGCAACCTGTGCAAATGTTTCCCGATAATCGAGCCCTTCAACTTGGCTATAACCCTTGGCCACTAACCTGGCCTTGTAGCGCTCCACTGTACCATCAGGATTATACTTGATTTTGTATATCCACTTACACCCAATTGGTAGTTTGTGAGCCGGAGGAGGGACTAAACTCCAAGTCTTGTTAGCTTGAAGGGCTTGAACCTCTTGCTTCATAGCTTCTCCATTTCGGATCCTTAACTGCTTGAGAAAATGAGGTAGGCTATCTTTGTATGGTCATGTTAGCAGTAAAGGTTCTGTGAGGGGAAGAAAGATTAGCATTAGATAGGACATGGGAGAGGCTGTGAGCCGTACCTGGAGAGATGACCCCGTTCGAGGAAGCTGACGGATCAGGGCGTGAGGGGAGAGCCGCATCAATATGAAAGTCCTGCAATGCGGTGGGAATCTTTATGGCTCGAGAAGACCTTCTGAGTTGTGGTGGTGACGGTTGTGGAGGCGGTAAAGGTGATGGAATGGGATCGGACATGGTGTCAAGTGCGGGATTTGAATCCGTGTTTAAAGGCATGAGTGGAGAAGAAACATGATCTGAAGATGTGGTTGATTTGGAAGGAGTATCAGGAGAGTGATAGTCAGCGGAAGACTGAGGATTTGGAGGAGTGATTGTAGGGGTTGAGTTGTGCATGGGATCTTGAGGAGAGATTGTAGGAGTTAAAATGGAAGGGATATCGAAGTGTGGTGGATGATTCAAAGAAGGAAACAAATTAGTGCTCGGTGATGAATGAGAATCAGAATTTGTTTTAAAAGGAAACACACTTTCAAAGAAAATCACATCCCTTGAAACTAGGATTTTCATGGTTGTCAAGTTATAAACCCTATACCCTTTTTGGCCATGTGAGTAGCCAAGAAAAACGCACTCTGTTGACCGAGGATCGAATTTGCTAGGGCGGGTTGGATGTGTGGACATAAAGCATTGACACCCAAAAACCTTCAAATGAGAATAACTTGGTTCCTTATGGAAAAGTTTTTCAAATGGTGTTTTTCCCTGAAGAAGTGGAGTTGGTGTTCTATTGATTAAGTAAGTCGTAGTGAGTATGGCATCCCCCCAAAAATATTTTGGTAGATTTGCTTGGAAAAGAAGAGCTCTGGCTACATTTAGCAAATGTCGATGTTTGCGCTCAGCCACACCATTTTGTTGTAGTGTGTTGACGCAACTAGTTTGGTGGACAATCCCCTTAGATGAATAAAATTGGGGAATCTTAAATTCTGGGCCATTATCACTCCTTACGATCTTAACACTTGTACCAAACTGATTTTCAGCCAAATGAATAAAATTAATGAGTAGAGTGCGTGCTTCAGATTTGTGTTTCATCAAATATACCCATGTGCTTCGTGAATGATCATCAACAATGGTTAAAAAATACTGTGCACCAGAAAAAGATGGAACATGATAACCACCCCAAATGTCAATGTGAATTAAATCAAAACAAGATGCACTACGAGTAGTGCTTAATGGAAATGGTTGTCTTGTGAGTTTGGCTAAAGGACAGATAGAACAAGTGCTTGAATCACAAGCTTTATTTGCAAGGAATGGAAATAATGAAGATACTTTATTGGAAGGGTGACCAAGCCGTTGATACCATAAGTTGTCGGTGTTGGTGTGTACCGCATTGCATGTTCCTTTCCTTGGTTGATTGAGGCAGTAGAGTCCCTCCTTCTCAGTTCCCATCCCAATCATCTTCCCCGATTGTAGGTCCTGTATGACACAAATTTGTCTAAGAAAAATAGTAATATAGAATGAATCAAAGGCTAGTTTGCTCACAGAAATTAGGTTGAGATAGAATAATGGGACGCAAAGAACATTATGAAGAACAAAATGGGAAGAGAAAGCTACTATGCCAATATGAGTAACATGTGCTGAGGTTCCATCAGGAAGCTTAACCGAACGGTTATGGACTGATTTGAGTGAGGTAAGCAAAGTAGGATTACAAACAATATGATCACTTGCACCACTATCCACAATCCATATTGTCTCTTTACTAATTTGTGCAAGGTGAAATGCTTTACCTGAGTGCTCCTCATAATTTGGAACGTTACCGACTAGGTTGTCTGAGGCAGACTTTGTTTTGGTTAAAAGCTGACTGAGGAGTTGGTGACACTCTTCTTGTGAGAAAGGAAAATCAGTCAAAGCTTCCTTACTATCATTTTGAGGGGCAACATGATTTGCCTTTGGTCGTGCTTTTCCACCTTCAGTAGCATTTTTCCTCCTTCGGCAGTAATCATAGGTATGTCCTTTCCCATTACAATATGTGCATTTCAGATGAGCTCTGCAGTTCTTGGTGTTGTGATTATTCATGTTGCATTTTTCACAAAATTTGGCTTCTCCTTCTCTAGGGTTAAAATCACGGGTCACCTTCTTCACTAAAAAGGCAGATGCTTCTGGTGGTGTCGTCGACTTTCCAGTAGTGGCCTCTGCCTGCTTCTCATGGCGTAGCGCCATTGCATAGGCCTTGTTCAGGCTCGGAAAAGGGTCCAGACCTATTATGTTGCTTCGGGTCTGTGCATAGCTTTCATTAAGTCCTATAAGGAATTTCATGGTCTTTTGTGTTTCCATAAAGGCCTTAACCTCCGTAGCTGCATCACAATTGCAAGGTGGAAACGCACAGAGGGCGTCCTTCTCATCCCACAGGCTTTTCAGCTTCGTGAAAAAGGATGTGACTGAGTTTGTACCTTGTTCACAGTCATGAATGGCATTTTCTATATGAAATAATGAAACTGTGCTAGTGTGAGAAAACCTCTCTTGCAGCTCTAGCCACATATCTCTTGCATCCTTGCAATGGATGACACTGCCTGAGATATCTTTCGAAATGGCTCAAAGCAACCAAGTTTTGACAAGGATGTTACAACGGTCCCATTGTTGTTGCTCATCAGGGTTGTGAGTTGGCCTTTTGAGAGTTCCATCTACAAAGCCCTTCTTGTTCTTAATAGTAAGTGCCATGCTCATTGACTGCACCCATGTTGTATAATTGTCTTCCATCAGTGGTTGTGAAACAAGGATTGCGCCTGGTTGATCTGAGTGATGGAGGAAAAGTGGGTGATTGGAATTCTCCTATAGGTTCTGAGGTCTTGGAAGAGTTCGAGCCCTTGTTTCCTTCAAGGAGCCTTTGTTCTTCGTCACCAGCCATAGGTATTTTGTTTGTATGGATTTCTAGGTTCTCAAGAGCGAATGCTCTGATACCATAAAGAAGATGATGATTTGAATTATTTCTACATCTTACTTTGGTATAGCTAATCTGTACAACATATATAGGCAGTTTACATACAATCTGATCCATCATTCTAGGAGCTATTCTAGGATTAATTTTGGTAAACTACTGATTACAGAATATCTCCTACTTACTGAGATTCTTTCCTTCAATAAAAACAATAAACAAGATGAGAGAAGCGGACTACACTATAGACCATGAGTTAAAAACAAGCCGAACGAGCTAAAACAAGTTGAAATCTAATTGCATAGAGCCAATTTACTAGTAGAGTTCTTTTAATTCCAAACGATAGGGGGCCTCAATGAGGCCTAAGATTTATGGCCGCAAATCTTAGGTGTTATGTCATATAAGCAAATATAAATTTTATTTTTAATTTCACAAAATATATCCTGCTATATCATACTATTGCAACACCAACTTTATCCTTGTACATAATTTTTTTATCTTGTGCAAAGAACTTGAAGAATAGGAGAATAATTGGAGATGATTGTTGCTGGCAATGTAAGGCACCGATCATTTGCGAGTGTCCAAAAGCCAAATGTGTTTGGAAGAAATAATTTCTAAATGGAGCCTATAAGGTGCGGCAGGAACGTTCTTTATTTGACTTGGTGCACCATGTCTGTTTGACTACTACTGGAGTAGAGTTAGAGACTTTCTGCTTTGTATCCTAGTGGTTGTGGCGAAACAGAAATCTTCATAGGCATGGAGAAAGGGTTCTGGGACCAAATGGCGTCCTACTCGGAGTTAGTGAATGGCAACTTGAATACAATGTTAGATCAAAATTGGACTCATCACAAGTTATCCTAGAGCAACTACGAAACCATTAGAACATTAAATCGAGTACAACATGGGTTTGGAAAAGAATCAACTTAGATATCTAATGTGATAGTGTATTTATCATTGGATTATGAATCCATTATTTGGACTACAAGAAAGTCCTAAACTGTGATGCATTAGGATTACCATTGTGCAATATTGGTTTCTTAGGGAAAACCTTTATGGGAGGATTCCTAGGACTAGTACTTGTATAAATAAGAGGTTAGGGTCCCTGCTATCACCACCGGTTTTACAAGCATTGTGTTCTACCCATTTAGAGGCTACAGTTGGTGAATAGCAGAAGACTTCAACCTCGCTTTGCTCATTGTTCTTGCAGCTGCAGCTATGGCCTCAACTTTTGATGTCAATGTTTGATCTTCTCAAGATATTGTTGAACAAGTGTAATGGTGTGAGCTTGTTTGTAATCTAGCTTCACAATTGGTATCAGAGCTAAGGCTCACAAAATTGTTCGTCAAAAACGTTTCTTTTTTTGCACAAATCGGTTTAAGTGTTTCAAAAAAAAAAAGAAAAAAAAATTTCTTTGCAATAAAACGGCCATGTTTTGGCCATCTTTAGAAAATCCTTCAAGGCTCAATTCGCAGCATGTGCTGATCCAAGCCCATACCCGGCCCAAAAACTATTCCTTCAGAAACTAAAGAAGGTGACCGTTATTTTACAAAGGTCATCTGAGTCAGGTGAGTTTTCTGGGTTTTGGAATCGGAAGCACGAAGGATGATTCATCCTTTTGGGAATTCAAAACCCTTATTTTTGCTGCGTTCTGGTGTTTTGAACTCATGCTTCCGCCAAATTTTTTGCAGCAAAATTGGGAAATTTGCAAAGGTTTGTTTTTACAGAAAAATTCAGTTTCGATTCAATTTTGTTTTTTTTATTGATGAGCACAAAACCCTAGTAGCATTCCTGGCGTGCGCATAGGATAGAGTAAGATGGCGACTGGAGGAAATTTAATTTTCTTGAATGTTTTTGTGTTTTATGGAATCGAAAACTTTGTGTTTGCATATCTGAATTGTTTCTGCTGATGATTTGATATGCATGTTTGAAATAAATTCTTGAATTTTGTATCTGTGGTTTGTGACATAATAATGCATTCAGAATATCTCCCAAAACCTTTAGGCATTGTTAAAAATTTTCAAGTACAAAGAGCTTAGTTCTTATAAAGATCATTGATCCGGATAGAAAATCAAGTTTTCAAGCTCAATTTTGGTTTGTGTTTTCTGTAGGTTTGAGTGAACATATTGCACAAAGCATTCTTCGCTAATTCTTGCAGACGATCTTAAGTTAACAAACCTGGAAATTGTATCTTGTATTTTAAAATTATGCATATAATTTTGCTTCCAAAGAAGTAGTACAATATGATTTTAGAATGCAAAATAGCAATATGCATATCTGTTGTTTTCAAATATGGATACTTAGAATACAAATTTCTGTCTAAAGATGTGATTTGTTTTCTTTGGATAACTTGCTTTCAACAGATGTGGCTTATTGATTTGGAACCTTCAGAATATCATGTCGTCTGCTCAAAAGTGTTGCATGCTATTAATTTTGGTTAAAGGGCTATTGAATGATATGTGACATTGCTTGTGTTTTGGTTCTTGTTTTCTGTTTGCTTTATGTGATTGTTTAAGTCACAGAAAACTTAAACTTAAATAATAAGTACATTTGGATTGAAAACTTACAAAAACTTTCTTGTGTTTTGCTCTTTAGGAGTCCCCACTATGACCTTGAACACCATTCAGCTCCTAACTGGCTATAATTACAAGAAGTGGAGAAATCAAGTGGACTTTTACCTAGCCATGAACCAGAACATGGACCTTTGCTTAACTGAGGATGAACCCCGAAATGCTAACTAGTGACAGTACAGATGAAGATAAGAAGTACTATAAAGAGTGGCTTAAGGCTAATAAGATGGCAAAGAATGTGATTAGGACTACTATGTCTGACACAGTTAGAGGTAGCATAGAAGAACCTGATCTAGCCATGGATTACCTGTATGCCATCCATGATATGTACAGAGAGAGTGATAAGGCTGAGGCAGCTAGATTGGCACAGGAATTTAACGAGCTTAAGTACACTGGCACAGGGAAAGTGAGAGAGCATATCATGAAGCTCGTTGAGATTAATGCTTAGCTTAGGGACCTAAAAATGGGGGTCACTGATGATCATGTAGTGCATGCTGCACTGCATTCTTTGCCTAATAGTTTTAGCCAACTCAGGACTAGCTACAATGCTCAGAAGGAAAAATGGAGTCTTAAGGAGCTGATTGCTATCTGTGTAGATGAGGAAGACAGGATGAGAAAAGAAAAAGAGCCAAGTACCTCAGTAAACCTTGTTGAGAAACCTAAGAAGAAGAACCAATACCAATCAAAGCTTAAGCCTACCACGCCATCGTCAAATGGGTCAACCTCGGGGGTAGCCAAAGCAAACAAACCATTTAAGTTCAAATGCTATTTCTGCAAAAATGTGGGGCATATGAAGAAAGACTGCACAGACTTTAAGAATTGGTTGATCAAAAAGGGTAATTTTTCTAACTCACTGTTTTCCTTAGAAATTAATTTAGTTAATGTTGAACCAAAAATAGGTGGATTGATTCAAGAAGTCCCTTACACATTGCTAATTCCTTGCAGGGATTCATAAGGAAGAGAGTCCCAAGAAGTGAACATGTGTGTAGGCAATGGCATGAGAGTGGAAGTCAAAGCTATTGGAACCTTAAAACTAGATCTTGGTTTAGGAAAGTTGTTGGTTTTGGATAATGTTTATTATGTAGCTTCCATGAGATGGAATTTAGTTTCAGTTTCTCTTTTGGTTAAATTTGGATGTAGACTTCTTATTGACAATAATGGAATTATTATTTCTAATGATTCAGTTCAAATTGGTTCTGGTGTTATATTGAATGATTACCTACAGTTAAATTGTTCACACAGTCAACAAGAAATTTCTCTTGTTGAAAATAATAACACATCGAGTAACACCTTAATTGGTGTTAAAAGAACTAAATGCAATGAAAAGTCTGCATATTTGTGGCATAGAGACTTGGCCATATATCAAAAGAGAGATTGAAAATTTTGGTTAAAAACAATATCTTGAATGAACTTGACTTTTCTGATTTACAAGATTGTGTTGAATGTTTTAAGGGAAAGATAACCAACTTAAGGAAAAAGACTGCATACAGAAGCCAAGCACTTTTAGAGCTCATACATACTGAAATTTGTGGTCCATTTAGAACTCAAACAGTCAGTGGTAATGTGTATTTCATAACCTTCATCGATGACTTTTCTAAATATTGTTATGTTTATCTACTTTCAGAAAAATCTCAAGCACTTAAAGCCTTTCAAATATTTAAGGCTGAAATAGAAAAACAAATAGAGAAGAAAATCAAAACTATTAGGTCAGATAGAGGTGGTGAATTTTATGGAAAATACACAGAGAGTGGACAACAAAATGGTCATTTTGCCTTGTTTCTACAAGAACAAGGTATTAAAGCTCAATATACCACACCATATAATCCTCAGCACAATGGTGTGGCTGAGAAAAAGAATAGGACACTTTTGAATATGGTCAGAAGTATGATGTGTACAATAGGTCTTCCTAGGTTTTTGTGGGGTGAGGCATTAAGAACTGCAAACTACGTTTGCAATAGAACACCTAGTAAAGCTATAGAGAAAACTGCTTTTGAGTTATGGTGTGGCAGAAAGCCTAGCCTCCATCATTGTCATGTATGGGGATGCCCTGCAGAAGCTAGAATTTACAATCCAAACATTAACAACCTTGATCCAAAAACTGTAAGGTACTATTTTATAGGCTACCCTGAAAAATCTAAGGGTTACAGACTTTATGCAGCTCAACACTCACCAAGAATTTTTGAAACACATCAAGTAAAATTCTTGGATGAGAAAATTCACAACATAAGTTTTGAAGATTTATCTTCAGAATTTGAAGAAATTGGGGATAATGAGCATTTTGCAAACATATTGCCTATAGTTTATGATACACAAGCAGCCATTAGTATTCCAGAAACTCAAAATGCACAAGATCAACTTGTTGATCAAGAAATGCATTTTGCAGATGATCAAGCTAACCCAGAACCCTTACTTGATCAACCACAGCCTGTAAAACCTCAAGATCAGCTTGCAGGACAACACCAAAATCAAAATCCCTAATTAAGGAGGTCCCATAGAGCAAGGAAACCAACTTATGGGAGGGGGGGGGGGGAGATTCTTACTACATTGTTTATTTGTAAGAACATGAAGTTGAAATTGATCTTTCAGATGACAATGATCATGTCACTTTCAATCAAGCCATTGAAAGCAGTTAGTCAAATGAGTGGAATCAAGCTATGGAAGCTGAGATTGACTCCATGAACAAAAATGAAGTTTGGGATTTAGTGAAACCTGACCCCAAGCAAAAGGCTATAGGCTGCAAATGGGTGTTTAAAACCAAGAGAGATGCAAATGGAAATATTGAGAGACACAAAGCTAGGTTAGTTGCCAAGGGTTTCACACAAAAGGAGGGTATTGACTTTACTGAGACTTTTTCCCCAGTTTCAACCAAAGACTCTTTTAGGATCATTATGGGACTAGTAGCTCAGTTTGACATAGAGCTGTACCAGATGGACGTCAAGACAGCCTTCTTAATAGAGAACTTGATGAGGTTATTTACATGAAGCAGCCTGACAGATTTATAGAACCAGGAACTGAAGACTTAGTCTGCAAGTTAAGAAAATCCATTTATGGTTTAAAACAAGCCTCTAGGCAGTGGTATAAAAAGTTTGACTCTGTAATTTCTTCTTTTGGATTTACTGAGAATTTAGTGGATGAGTGTGTTTATCTCAAAACATCTGGAAACCAATTTATATTTCTAGTACTCTATGTTGATGACATTTTGTTGGCCAATAGCAATTTGAAGCTACTTAAATAAACCAGAGCCTTTCTGTCAAAGAATTTTGACATGAATGATTTAGGTGAGGCATCATATGTACTAGGAATAGAAATTATAAAAGATAGAGCACAAGATTTGCTAGGGTTCTCCCAGCAAAACTATATTGCTAAAATTCTGAAACATTTTGGCATGAAAACTTGTGCATCAGGGGAGGTTCCAATGTCTAAGGAAGATAAGCTCACTAAGGAACAAAGTCCAAAGAATGAGATTGAGAAAGTGGATATGAAATCCAAGCCTTATGCGAGGCTTGTGGCAAGCTTCATGTATGCTCAAATCTACACTAGGCTTGATCTATCTTTTGCAGTTGGCATTCTTTCTAGATTTCAGTCTAATCCAAGCCATGAACATTGGGTAGCTGGAAAGAAAGTACTCAAGTACCTGCAGAGGATTAAAAGGCACATGCTTGTGTATAGACAAGTAGAAAAATTGGAGCTTGTAGGATATACATACTCAGACTTTGCAGGAAATTATCCTGATTCCAAGAAATCGACTTGTGGATATGTTTTCATGCTTGCAGGAGGGGCTGTGGCTTGGAAAACCATGAAACAAACCTTAGTGACAACATCCATAATGCAGGCAGAATTCATTGTAGTGTATGAAGGAATGAAGGACTTTGGATTAGAAATTTTTTGATGCAGACTAGAATCCTAAGTCATATTGTTTCAGAAGCTCTTGTGATTCATTGTGATAATGAGGCAACAGTATTTTTCAGTAAAAAAAATAAAAGGTCAAATAACTCAAAGCATATTGACCTGAAGTATTACAGTGTGAGAGAGAGAGTCAAGCATGCTGAAATTTCAGTATTGAGTATAAGCACAGATTCTCAGCTTGTAGATTCCTTCACCAAAGCATTATCAGTTGCTGCCTTCAAGAAACATATTGAGAACATTGGTGTTTTGCCTAGTTTAGGTTCTTGAGTTCAGTGGGAGCCTAATTTAGTGTAGAGCAAAATTTTATGAGTTTTGTAATTTTCTGAGTTCTTGTAATTTTTGATAGTTGTGATTTTCAGTTCAGTCATTACCACAACTCTATGTATTATTGAATTTTGACTATTAATAAAATTCTCGAGGTATTTCATTTAGCTTGTGTTATTGCAGCTTTATTAAAATTCTGTAACTTTTATTTTGTATTCTTGATTTACCTTGATATGAGATGGTCTTGTAATTTCAGTGAACATGTTCCTTCAGTTTAATGTACAAGCATTAAGACCATCAGTGTTTACAGTTTTGCTTGAGTTTCATTTTGAAACATTCAGTTGGACCATTTAGGTATATGATCTTCTGGTAATACACTATGTTCATATACTGCATCGTTTTGTTTTAATAGCATGTGTGAAATGCAGGAGTTTATGTTAGTGGTCTGGAAGTGCTGCATTTTTGTTAAAGTGTATGCTTTTCCTTGCTCTGCATAAGCTACTGCATTTTGACCATGCTGAATGGATTTTGAGACTTTTCCTTATTCTGGTGCACACTTCAGTTGGTTGTAAACGAGTTGATGTTATTCAGTTATGGTTGTCCTTGATAACCAGTGATAGTCCAAGTAGGAGATTGTTAGATCAAAAGTGGACTCATCCCAAGTTATTCTAAAGCAACTAGGAAACCATTAAAACATTAAATCGAGTACAACATGGGTTTGGAAAAGAATCAACCTAGATATCTAATAGGAGGATTCCTAGGACTAGTACTTGTATAAATAAGAGGTTAGGGTCCCTGTTATCACCACCGGTTTTACAAGCATTGTGTTCTGCCCATTCAGAAGCTACAGTTGGTGAATAGCAGAAGACTTCAAGCTCGCTTTGCTCATTGTTCTTGCAGCTGCAGCTATGGCCTCAACTTTTGATGTCAATGTTTGATCTTCTCAAGATATTGTTGAACAAGTGTAATGGTGTGAGCTTGTTTGTAATCTAGTTTTACATACGAGAGTATGTGTGGTCCAAGAAAGGCCACTATCCATGTACCTCCACAGAACCAAGTTATCTGAAAGCCTTCTCCTTTAGGTTGCTTAAAAGATGAACTTTGATGAGGCTTATGATTCAAAGAGTGGACTCTATGGCTTGGGCGTAATTTTCAGAGACCATCAAGGAGTGATAAAGGGTGCTATGTCACTCCCACAAATTGGGAACCTCCCTCCAAGATCGATTGAAGCTTTTGCTCTCCTACATGGACTCAGATTTGCTATGCATGTGGGATTCATGAACCCAGAAGTTGAAGGCAATGCTCTCTCAGTTATTAACATTGTGAAAGCTAGTGGTGATGATTTGAGTTTCGAATGACATATTATTGATGAAGTTAAATCTTTAGTTCAAATCCTAAGTGTTATGCCATGTAAGCAAATACAAATTTTATTTTCAATTTCACAAAATATATCCTGCTATATCATCCTATTGGCAACTTTACCCTTGTACGTAATTTTTTACCTTGTGCAAAGAACTTGAAGAATAGGAGAATAATTGGAGATGATTGTTGCTGGCAATGTGGGGTACCGATCACTTGGGAGTGTCCAAAAGCCAAATGTGTTTGGAAGAAATCATTTCTAAATGAAGTCTTTAAGGTGTGGCAAGAACGTTCTTTATTTGACTTGTTGCACCATGTCTGTTTGACTGCTACTGGAGTAGAGTTAGAGACCTGATGCTTCGTATCCTGGTGGTTGTGGAGAAATTGAAATCTTCACAAGCATGGAGAAAGGGTTCTGGGACCAAATGACGTCCTACTTGGAGTTAGTGAATGGCAACTTGAATACGAGAGTATGTGTGGTCCAAGAAAGGTCACTATCCATGTACCTCCACGGAGCCAAGTTATCTGGAAGCCTCCTCCTTTAGATTGCTTAAAAGATGAACTTTGATGGGGCTTGTGATTCAAAGAGTGGATTATGTGGCTTGGGCGTAATTTTCAGAGAAAATCAAGGAGTGATGAAGGGTGCTATATCAGTCCCACAAATTGGGAATCTCCCTCCAAGATAGATTGAAGATCTTGCTCTCCTGCTTGGACTCAGATTTGCTATGCATGTGGGTGTCACGCCCCAAATTTCGAATAAAAAAATTCGAATCCGAAACGTGATAACTTAACAAGCACAAGAAAACACTTAGAAAATTCTTCATTTAAATTAAGCGATAAAACAACCCGAGCTCACCAATATCAATACGGACTCGATCTTTAGAGTCACATACTAATTTACAAAGAGTTTACAAATTAAACTGAATGACAATTGAATAAGTAAATACACTCACTACACAGCGGAAGAATAAAACTAACGTACACCTCAACGTCCAAGCTACAATAGCAACCAACTCATAGCTTCAATGACTGTTACTCCGACCTGCACAATAACCCCTGCACCGTGGATAGTGCACCGGGAAAAAACAAATCCAGTAAGCTTTTGCAAGCTCGTATGAGTACACCTAAATAACCCAAAAAAATGCCTTCCGACTCGAGGACAACAATCAACAAAAAGATTAATGCCAACAATAAATTCATTTTCTTATTAAAGAAAACACAAGTCACCACTGTGACAAATCAAATCATTTGAAAGAAAACTGGTAATCCATGCATAGAAATTTAGTTCAGGAAACAACCAACAGTATACAAACCAAAGCAATAGTAATCCCTACATATAGTTTAGTTTAGAAGATTATATTTAAAATCAAACAATTAGAATGACACAAAAAATAGACAAATAATTCAAGCAGTTCACGCTAGAGTCGATGATTACCCATCAACCCAAATAGATGATCACACAACATGACTCGTTTTCAAAACTCGACATCCTTACCCCTTAAGGTAACATACATCACTAAAGTGATAAAAAAATCATATTAATTCAACTCACACCATAATATGAAAGTCATGTCCCACTTGGACAACAAAAGAAAGCATCCACCCGAAACTTTCTTTTAAAAACAATTGTAATCATGGCCCTCAAGTAACCCTATACGTCACCCTCATGCAGTGCAATGGCAGACATACTAGAGCTTTAACTGAATCATAACCTGTCACCTCGGCAGAGGTTCAGCCTTACGATAATAATTGCCTCTGTCACTATTGTGACCCGGATCCACATATCTGAAAACATTTGAAGTCCCATGTGACTCAAGACATCACTGAACTCGACTACTCATTCAACACAATAAGTAACAATTCAAAATGATATTCTGAATAAATCACAATTCATTCATATCACAATGTCACATCATCAACACATACGTGGTCATCCACACAGGAATGCCACTAATACCAACTATAGTTCACAATCACAAAAACATCGAGAAACACATTTTTATACTTAAAACTCATTTTTCGTAACTGTGAGCCGCAGCCCTATGAACCGTAGTTAATCGAGTTCATATGATTTAAAACAATTATTCATTTCCGAAAACGATTTGCAACTACCAATTAATTCTGAATATTAAGTAACTCGGTTCGTAAATGAACCACGTGAGATTTACTCACCTCAAAATCCCGCTGCGTCTTCTCTTACAGCAGAGATATGGTATCGATTATGCTCTGTCAATTACCTACGGAGTCACAACTTAGTATACGAATAAAAAACGATTATGTTTCAAACACTCATTTGCACAAAAATCCCGAAAGTAATGTCAATTAAGGCGAAACTTCATCGAGACCGCCCGAGGTCTCCGGAATACTTAGATGATCAATATAACCAAAGTACAAGTCGATCGGATGGCCGGATCCACACGGATTGAAAACAAAAACGATCGACACCATAAAATTCCTAACAAATTCATACGATCTCCAAAAATTATATATTGTACTCAACAAGTTCGTATCGATGTGTAGATTGAAAATAGGAATAAAAACTGGCCCTGGGGTGGGAGAAAGTTGCCAGAAAGTCAAACTTAAAATTTGGCCACAATTTTTAAACCAAAAATTTTCTTCACAACATGTATAACAACTTTCCCAACTATCACAAAGTCTGAATCGAAATCATATGGCCGGAATTTACCTCGAAAGCTCAGAAATCCGATAAAACCCTAGAATTTCGATTCCAAAATTCAACCTCCACGCTTTGAATCGATGCAAGCCACCTTGAGGTAAGGGTGTAAATGAGCCGAGTTAGAGCGAATACCAAAGTGATCATGTTCGGCTCATTTGCTTTTTATAGAACTCAAGCTGGGCTAAAGCTTGAATTATTTTTTTCCATGCTCAAGCTCGACTCAGCTTGAATATATTTGTTATTGGGCTCATTTGACGAGCTCGAGCTTGAATAGGTTCAGCTTGGCTCATTTGACTTTAATGGAAAAAAATAAAAAAGGAAGAAAGAAAATTTAAAATAATAATCCAAATTTTATGTCGAACCATCAAATTCGGATTTATTATTTTTTATTATAATATATTTTAATTAAATTCTCAGATTCTCTTCCAATTGAAAATGAAGGTAACAAAAAGAATTAAAGATTTGAGATTAGAAAAGTTATACTTTTATTTATACTATAAGTTTTCATGAGTCCAATTTTAACAAATGAGCCGAGCTTTAACAAGTTTGAGCTACTCATGAAAAATATGAGCTATTCATGAGCTAGACAAGCCAAATATATCATTGTTCAAGCTCGGCTCGTTTTTTTGTCGAGCTTAATATTGAGCATTAGCTCAGCTCATTTATCTTACGAACACAAGCCAAAAGAGCTAAAATCGCGCTGAATACTAGTCAAACACGAGCTGTATCAAGCATATTTACAGCCTTACCTTGGGGAAAAGCATCTAAGTTTTCTGGGCTCCAAAAGCCCTCAAGAATCACCGGCTATGGTGGTCGGAATCTCCAGTTCCGATGAAGGCGATTGATAGCACCGCGCGATCTGTTCCAGTCGATGTAACTCCTTCCACAGCTCGAATCTTATTTTAATTCTTCCACAGACTTCTAAAGGAGGATGAGACGAAGAGAACCCAAGTTGTTTGACGTCCGATGGTGGCCGGAGAAGGGAAACAGGGGCCGATTTCCAAAATTGGAAATCGTGTCCTTGTTTGCAATTTTCGGATTTTTTTTGGACTTTATACTAAAATGAAAAGTTTTTTCGAAAGGCATAACTTCTTCATACGAACTCCGATTTTCACGTTCCGCATGTCAACGAACTCGTTTAGACGCACTCTACAACTTTTGCGATGGAAGTTTTCACAAAATCAAAACATATAAAAAATCAACCTTAAGACGAAGCATTTCAAGCGAATAATTGTTCAAAATAATTTTCACTCCACCCTTGAACCACGAAATAGCTCTAACGAATATTTTATTAATTACTGAAAACCATTAGAAATTAATAACAAATTTTTTGGGGTATTACAGTGGGATTCATGAACCTAGAAGTTGAAGGCGATGCTCTCTCAGTTATTAACACTCTGAAAGCTAGTGGTGAAGATATGAGTTCCGAATGACATATTATTGATGAAGTTAAGTTCTTAGTTCAGTCTTTCCATAGTTGTAGTGGGCACTTTGTAAAACGGGATGGCAATAAAGTTGCTCACCATTTAGCAAAAGATGCCTTGAAACTTAGTCGGTCTTTCCTTTGCTAAGAGTCAGGACTTTTTTGGCTCCATTAGTGCGTCAACATGGACTTTCAGTGTGAAGTATGTCTAGTGCGGATAACTATCTAGCTTTCTCTAACATATTGGTGGATAAGTGTAGATTGATGCTCTATAACTCATTGTAATCGATTCATTATTAATGAAGTTTTTCTTCCAATAAAAAAAAATCTTCACCTTTTTACATTTCTTTTTAGATGTTAGGGGGTGAATCAATGACATTAATAAATTTAATTAGGTGACGAAAAAAATATTAACTATTAATTATATATTAATTTAAGGGATATGTCTACAGATTCTTAAACCAATATTTTTCATCATTTAATTAAATTTTTTCTCATAATTTTCTTTCCAAATAGCATTAATATATTGAATTAGGTGTCAAGAACTAGCATTAACTTTTCTTTCCAAATATTGATTAATTTCATCCAAAAAAAATAGCATTAATAAATTAAATTTGAAAAATACGTATGTCTAAATTAAGAGGTAAGAAAATATTCCATGTGAGTAGCAACCATTAATTATCATCTACAATCTAAATATAAGAAAAAAAACAAAAAATAATAAACTCAAATTTAACTACAGAAAAAGAAAAAAATGAACAAAAAAATACACACACACATATCTTATCCAGAGCGAAACTTCGCTTTGAAATTAAAAAGTGCGATTTAAAGTTTATAGTCACTTTTCGATCGCATATCCACATCTCGACCGTTCAGTTATTAGGTACTAATGTATAGATCATCTCTGCAAAGTTTTAGCGAAATTGATGATTCTAAGGCATTGATAACTGCCTTAAAATTAGTACGGTTCAGGTTGGACAGATTTAATCCGTCCATTGGTTTCAGCAAGTTAGATACCTTAACGATCATCAATTTGGCTGAAAATTTGCATAGATGATCTATACATTAGTACTTAAACATTGAACGGTCGAGATGTAGATATGCGACCGAAAAGTGACCCTAAACTCTAAATGCACACTTTAATTTCATAACAAAACTTCGCTGTGGATAAAAATCTTATATATATATATATATATATGGTGCTATTCACACACCATTTTTCTCTATTCACACACCTCATCTATTTTTATATTACTTTAATTCAATTTTTTAAAAAAATTACCCTAACTACCCTTCCTTATAATTAGGTTTCTTTTTCTTTTTTCTTTTTTCTATTTGGCAATTCAATCATGAATCAAACATCATTATACAACAAATCAATTTTATTTACCTATAAATGAAGAAAAAATAATACGTTTATTAAGTGGAATGACCTGTATTATTAGACAAAGAATATGCTTCTCAGGTAATCACCTTTACTCAACTGAATCTAAATTGCAAAGTTTGTCTTCATACTTTGCAAAGTATTTAAACTCAATGCTTGTTTGTTTATGACTCTTAATCCAGGTGCATCATGCTCAAATAAAATATATATATATATATATATATATATATAATCAGCATCACTTTAGCTACAAGCTTCACACAGATTTGGAGATGCTCTATATAATATTGAATGCAATGAGTTGCAATCTTCTTGTGGGGACAACATTATGTTCTACTAGCATAATATAGTAGAACAAATAATGTTTATAATCATAAGACTATCATTATTAGGCTATTGTAAAGTTCTATAGTTGCTCAATGAATTCAAATACAGCAAATAATTTCAGTTAGAATTTTACAAGGAATAATGGATTCAAAGGGGCTTGAATGATCACTGCACTCATTTTTTTTTCCATGTCTCCATTGCAAATAAAATGTAAAATTTTCTCAAAAGATGGGTCTAAAGTTTCTTGTTCTACCATGATCAAACTTCAAAACATCATATTAGAGAGATAGAATGACTGTTAGAGAAGTTTTCGATGAAAAAGAAAAGAAGGAATCGAAAAGATTTTTGAAGTCTTACGTGTATGCGAGAAAATAAGGATTTAGGATTTGAGGATGATTGACTTGTCAAATAGAAAAAAGAAAAAGAAACTCAATTATAAGGAAGGGTAATTAGGGTAATTTTTAAAAGAAAATTGAATTAAAGTAATAGAAAAATAGAGGATGTGTGTGAATAGCACCACCATATATATATGAATATGTATTTTTCACATTATATTATCAAAATTTATAGAAACCCAACAAAGTTCGAATTCATATACATATGTTATTCAAATCTATTGATCGAATATATGTGCAAATCTATTGATTCAATTACATGAAAATTTTCTATTCTTGATTGAAGAAAAAAAAAACTATTGTTTAAATCTAAACATGAGTATAATGAAAGAAAAAATTGAGAAGGGAAAAAGAGTCAAAAAATTTCAGCCATTAAATTTTCAAAGGGTAAGATTGTCTTTTTCTCAAGAATTACATAGCATGATTTGACAAATAGGTGATGTGTGTAAATGAGACCACAAATCAAATCTTAGGTCTTATTGAAGGCTGGACACAGTCCCAGACCGGCACTATATTTACAGGGATTGAGATAGGACCAGCAGTGTTAAGCTCGGGCCGAGCTTGCGCATGATGGAGACAAGGACTGGCCGCAACCTGGACTGAGACAAAACAGGCCGGTTTCCCCGGGCTTTCGGTTCCTGGTAGATTTTGCAACAGTGCTGTATTTTTGCTAAAATGCAGCAAACAACAACTAAACCGCACCAAGTTCCATGTTTTCATAGTTATCAGCTGAACAATATCACTAACAAATATGATTTTTACAAAATAAAAAATAAAAAATTAACTGATCAAGATCAGAATGTTGCCGATGGTTGTCGCCGGTTTGGTTTGATCCAGAAACTTTGAGATGTAAGGGTTCTGAATTTGCAGGTTTTATCCAAAGCCTTTAAGAGATCTTGATAAAGAGAACAAATTAAAAAGCTTGGCCACGAAGACCATAGCTAGAAGAAGAAGAAAAAGAGATGAATAAGACGAAGAATTGAACTGACTAACAGAGAGGAGGAAGAAAACATGAAGAGATGTTGAGAGAAGATGAGAGGAGTTTCAGAAAAAGAAGAGGGGGAAAGGGAAGTTGTGCAGCAGAGTGAAAGGAGAAAAGGTAGATTAGGAATTTTATATTAGGGGGAGTGATATGGTATGTGGAAGTCTAGACAAACCCACTCAGAAGATGACACCTAAGGTCATTTTGTTTTAACTAATCTTATGTAACGGGCAGAACTAAACGTATATCAAGGACTAGGACCGGCCTGAAACTTATAAACACGGGCTCGTAAAAACTTGTAATTTTTTTTTAGAAAAAAAAAAAACCAGACGGTCCGGGGTGGTTTTTAAGGTTTACGGGTTTTTTTGCCCACCTCAATTGAAGCCAAAATCATTTTCCTTCTAAAAATAGACTCATCACCCATATCGCAATTCGCAAGCACATAACATGCATATGTAGAATTAGTAACAATTATTAGCTTGTAATATGACTATTTTAGGACCTTTAAAGTCATAAAAAAAAGTAGCGGTTGGTGACAAACGTATCAATAGCTAATGAGAACTCAACAATAAAACCAATACCGTCGATAAGCAATGTGGTTCTGGTTCAACAATTGATAGCCATTGAAACAATGAGATCAGCTAGCGGCTATGAGCTTTTTGTTAAACAAATGAAGAAACGAAAATGGTCAATTGAAGAGTTACCCTTGGGTTAATTGTTTCTATAACATAAGCTTTTTCGTCCCCCCAAAAAAAAAAACATAAGTTTTTGTAACATTATTGCCGAACTTATCATTTTGTAGGTTTTTTTTTTTATTTTTGGATAAATTTGTAGGTTCTTCTACTAATGCTAATGTGTAGAGCCAAGCAATAATGAGGTTGATGAATGATGCCGGATTTTACCCGAAATTATTACGTGTATTCACTCAACAAGAGGCAGAGTTGACTCGAGCACATGTACAATCTTCATAAATTTAAAGTCATTGCTCGGTTGGTATACCCATGTCTCTCTACCAATAATGTTTGAGATTTTGTTAGATCTGTTGTATTTTGTCGGATTTGGAGTCTTCATCGTCGACTTGATTGTTTTTCCAGCCTCATTCATAGCTCATATATCATCCCTTTAGGACTTAAGAAGATCGGTTTAACCTCGTTGGTCTGACATTATGTAACAAGTAGACTGTAGGCTCATCAACTACTCATATATCTAGTGTTCATTCTGCTTGTAACATTTTCTTACACGTGAATGAAATCACTTTGTTCGATTCACAAGACGAAAGCACTTATTAGACGCGTGGCGTGTGGTAAGAGAGAGTACATGTCGGACTATGAGGCCGCCACACTCCACACTAATAAAAAGTGAAAATATATTAGAAAAGTCCCGTGAAGAGCGCCTTCTTTGTTCCTTCCACCACATTCCCATGTAAGGAAGCTGCCGGCCCCACCCCGCCAAAGTCAAAATTTGTTAACTCCCAGAGCCAATCACCCTCCGCCACGCCATCAGCGCAACAACACTCGTTGGCCATAAGGAAAGCTACATTGATCCTCCCCATATCTGATTCACACCTTCGACACCGAACAAAACGGATCCAGCTCTCTTCACCTTTCTCACTCCCGGCCCCACAAGATCCTCACGCGCACACTGCGCACGTTAGCAGGAGACCTCCCCCTGCGCGCACTCCGCACACTGTTATATTCACCCCCAAAACGAACTTCTTCTTCCTCCATTTTCAAATTTCAATTCCACCATTCCAATCCCTATTTTTTTTTTTTTTTTTTGGGAATTTGGTTTTGATTTTCATGCACGTACAGAAAAAATGGATTCCGACAAATCCATATTCAACGGCGCCATCAGGCCGACGTGGCCGTCTCTGCTCCTCCTCTTCACCATCATGCTCGTCCTCTCCTACCAAATCTCCACCATGACGGGCCTCCCGAGCTGGGCCGGGTCGGTCTGGGGAGGATCCGAAACCGCTCCGGCCTACCAGACGAGGAGGAGGAGCTGCTCCGGGTTCTTCTTCGGCGGAGCCGGCGCCGCACCGCGGAGGAGGACGGTGATGTCGATAAGAGACTTCGGCGGAGTCGGCGACGGAACGACGTCGAATACGGAAGCGTTTCGGAAGGCGATACGGTACATGCAGAAGAAGCAGGAGAGTGGTGGGGCCCAATTGAATGTTCCCGAAGGGCGATGGTTGACCGGAAGTTTTAACCTCACCAGTAACTTCACGCTTTTTCTCGATGAGGGCGCTGTAATTCTCGGCTCCCAGGTAAATAACCTTTCCCTAAATAATCTTGAATATTTTGGTTAATTACGTTCATAAATAGTACTAAGAAATGTGTAACAGTGTATGAATGTACATTTTGTCCGGTTGTGGCATTTGGGGTAACCTTCAAAATATTAGTGGCATTGAACTTCATTATTCAAAGACTTGCATAACTTTTTTATTTAAATGAGATCACACATTATCCTCAAACGCTTTGAGTAGTACCTACATAAACTTTCGTTAGTACTGAAAAGCTGAATCTATGCGCACCGATTAAGAAAATTATATCGATTCTTGATTATTATGCAGTAAAATAATGATATTGGTGTAGGGTGGACCGAAATTTGCATTCTTTCCTCTGTAATACTCATCAACTTTTGGGTTGCACGAGAGAGTGGAGTTTGAAAGCTGGGTTTATCTACCCTAGTACCCTACGGAAAAATAAAAAATAATCAGTGACATTGGTCAGTTTATAATTACATACAGGAATGCATGTTCGCTTGTTGTGATTACTTATTGCTCATTGTGGTAAGGAATGCTTTTATATTATTACTCATGAGGGTCACCGTTATGATGCTCATAGATGCCCTTTGAAGCATTTTTGTTTAAGAGGTGGAATAAAAAGGTTCACGGGTTCAGCTGAAGGGACCCCACCGCCAACAAGTTTGCACTTAACTGCATGATTCTCTTGTTCCCTACTTTGTACTTTCTTCTGTTCTGCTGCATAAATTTTGGTACTTGATGCCAAAAAATGTTTGTATCTCCTCATCTGCTCCTGGCCTCCTGCAAAATATTCAGACCAACCAAAATAAAAATCTATGAAAGTTTATTATTTGTTTTTCTTGTGGGTGCTGTATTGTCACAGCCACATAAAGGTTTCTTGAATTGTAGCTGGGTATGATTCTGTTTCTCTGTTATTCTAACATCTTTGCTTTCAAGTGAAGAGCAATTTTTGTGGTTGATAAGTTGATAGTAATAATAAATTCTTACTGACTATAGTTCCATCTCCATCCTTGGATCATATTCATATTTACCTCTCAAAACCCTAATGTATTGTGCAGTTTTTGCTTAATGAGGTTAATTTTTGCTTTATTCATAGGATCCAAAGGACTGGCCTATTATTGAGCCATTGCCTTCTTATGGAAGAGGGAGAGAGAGGTTAGGAGGAAGGCATATAAGCCTTATTCATGGGGATGGTCTCACAGATGTTGTCATTACAGGTACCAGAGACTTGCATTTTTTCTCTTTTTCCTTTTTTTTTTTTTGCCCCTCCTTCGTAGTCAAGGACTTAAAATACAAAATGACCATGTGAGCTGTGGATATGAAAATAGTGCATCTGAATCTAATGAATGATTAACTAGAATACGTTGAAATCATTGAATGTCACATGTCTTTTAATGTTTATCAAACTGATCTTTGTATTGCCAATTTATATTCCCATGCAACTGTCTGTTCATCGGCCTGCCAGTGGTCACATTCACTAGAAATAGGCAAGCAGTTCCATCTTTCTTTAATAAAACACTTAATGAACTACTACTCTTGATGAACAAAAGATCTTAGGTGTTAGGTCAACAAAATGAAAGCTTTCATGGTAGAAACAGAGTGACAGTGTCTATTAAATTTGTTTGGTGCCAGTTTTAATACGTTTGCTGAAAAATTTCTCCAAAATTCTATGACATTTCTTTGATACATGAAGAAGTTGTGAAGCATGTCCAAATCTATTCTTGTCCATTTTTATTTTCATCTTCTAAGGAACCTTTCGAGCTCATTCAATCCATTATATATGGGATTTTAGGTCATAATGGAACAATTGACGGTCAAGGGAAAATGTGGTGGGAACTATGGTGGAACAGAACGCTCGAGTATACGAGAGGTCACCTTCTTGAACTAATGAACTCTAACAACATTCTCATCTCTAACCTCACCTTCCTCAATTCTCCTTTTTGGACAGTTCATCCTGTTTACTGCAGGTGTGTCCTTTGATTTTCCTTAATATCTTGTCTTCTTTCCTTTTTTATTTACTTTTTTTTTTTCAAGTATACGTCATAATAGTTCAAGTTGCTGCAAATCCCTAGTTTAGTGGAAGTTTAGAAGAAGAAATTTCGTTTTATTCAGCACATAATGAGCCAGTTACTTTCTCAAATCTTTTCTCTATGATATGGCTACCAACCATAGTAAAACAGTTTGATGACCCCTCTCCACCTGTAATGTCATTGAGGAATACACTTGGTCCAAGTTAATCCTTCTTCATCCTATGCTTAAGATAATGATAATCAGCTCATAGTTATTTTTTGTTTTGATCAGCAATGTTGTTATAAAGGACATGACAATCTTGGCTCCCCTTAATGCTCCTAACACTGACGGCATAGATGCAGGTATAATCTTGTTCTTTCAATTTGATATAATGTGTTTCATGTAAGTTAATTATAGAAGTTAACTTGATGGTATGGTTCAGATTCATGTACAAATGCGTGCATTGAAGACTGTTACATTGAGAGTGGCGACGATCTTATAGCGATTAAAAGTGGGTGGGATCATTATGGAATCAAGATGGCTCGTCCAAGCTCAAACATCATAGTGAGGAGAGTTTCTGGCACCACTCCCACCTGTTCTGGAGTTGGAATAGGTAGTGAGATGTCTGGTGGGATTTCAAATGTTACCATTGAGGATTTGCATGTTTGGAATTCTGCAGCAGGGGTGCGTTTAAAATCTGATAAGGGTCGAGGGGGTTACATAGAAAATGTTACTATAAGTAACATAAAGATGGAAAGGGTCAAGACACCCATAAAGTTTAGTAGAGGGTCCAATGACCACCCGGACAAAGGATGGGATCCCAAAGCTGTTCCCAAAGTAAAGGGTATTTTCATTAGCAACGTTGTCAGCTTAAACTCAACGAAAGCTCCAGTACTGCAGGGTGTCGAGGGTGCTTCCTATGAAGGGATATGCCTTAGGAATGTAACGATACTTGGTCTAGCAGCATCTGCAGCGTGGCAATGTGAATTTGTTTCCGGTTTTGCTAATGACGTATTTCCAACACCATGTCCTCAGATGCAGGATATGGGCTCTTTTGACTGGTGTCAGCAACGTTGAGATTCGGTGGAAGGTTTTAGAATGTGTCTGGAGAAGTTTGAGCTTCGATAAGTTTGGAGGGCTCGGTGGAATTACTACAGCAGTCGGGTTTGCTTTCAGAATTAAATCTAACCACACTACGGAAATGTATGTGATCAGATCAAGCTTGTCCAACCGAGTTATCAAGTTGGTGTTCGAGGAGCTCTTCGAAGCGTGCATATTTCTTGTACATTACTCTGATTTAGCGTGGGACTGTCTGGTGTTCATGAGAAGATACTGGATATTTGGGACATTCTTTCCTCGAGATTTGTTTATTTGACAAAGATGATTACATGGTGCTATACATACACACTCTCGGAAGGTACAGATGGAAGTGAACCTCAAACACTGATCTTGTATAGAATTCGTACAAGGGAAATGTAACAGTTTTTGTGACCTTATAATTCTTTTCATTGATGTATGTTGACTTTCCTTTGGGACCTTATAATGCATTATAAAGTCGTGTTCTATTCCATTCTTTAGGCAAAGCATTCAAACAGAAAGAAGAAATAAAGGGAATACAGAGAACATCATAAGGCAGATCAAGTGTTGCTTTTTCACTTAGCAAGAAACTTAAAATAGATACATGTTGAAGGTTGCGAAAAAGAGATTGCATATACGCATGCCTTTTATCACCATTTCCAGAATACATTGGAACCACACTTGTACTTGTCCTTGCCTTCGCATTCCAACTTCAGATCGTCAGAGAGAAATGGCACTTTCTGCAAATCAAACCCGCAAACAAATTAACAAAAGCCAAACTTTTAGGTAATAATTGATTACCAGGGAATGAGTTGGTAGTTGTAAATACATTTTGCTTGGCAAGATCTTGGCAGCCAGTGAAGTTCTCAGGGAATTTGCAGGTCCCAAATTGAACAGTGAATGCTCTTGCAAAGTTTGCTCCACTAGTTGCAAGCCTTTTCTTGTCATTGAGTTCCTATTTTGTACACACATACATGCATATATGTATTGCCAAATTTAGTCACCCTTCTAGTTCATAGTTCTCAAGAAACAATGAGTAGCTAGCTAGCTAGGTACCTTGTTGGCCTTGCTCTTCTCCAGGTAGTCGTCGAAGACGCTGGCATTGGCAATGGAGTTGGAGGCAACAGCAGCGGCAGTGGCGGTGAGGAAGAGCAGTGCAGCTCTTCGTCCTCCAACGCTTTGCGACTCTTGATGTTGGGCCCTAATTACAGGCATGGCTACTCTCTGAGGCATGGAGGTCATCTTTCCGTTGGCTTCAGCCAGTACTGCACTGCTGCCAGAGATGGCATAGTTACTTGCCAAAACGCTAGAGTTCATGGCTGCCATTAACAATAATCTGAGATCAAACACTTAGTTCAGTGCTATGTTTTCTCACAAAGCTAAGCTTGGTTGAGGCTACTATTACTGAGGGTAGGATTTTTGGGGTGCCTTGTGGATATTTGATAAGGAGTGATTGTGATTATCGATCAGTGTAATAAAAGGTTGTGGTGGGAGTGTGGATAAGGTGAGATTGCCTCGCTCCTATTGGCAAAGTTTGCACTTCATGCTAGTTTAAGACAATGGAAGATTTGTGGTAGCCTTGTGTTCAGGACCCGCCACTTTAGAAAATAGAACTTGTTCTTGCAATGTCTCTCTTTGAATTAACAATGGTCAAATTCAATTAATTTTACTGAACATGTTTTTCTCCGGTCATTATCTTTCTCACTTTTTGTGAATGCATATTACCTCCGCCCGGCGGCCTATTAGTTAATAGTTATCTGCAATAACCGATAATGTGATGGCCGGCCTACTGGTAAGTGAAAAGTCACAAGTTTAAATCTTAGTTACATCACGAATATTTCAATGCAGTAGTTGTGAAGACCCAAATTTTAATATAATAAATTTATGTAATTTAATAATTGTTATATTAATTGAATTATGATATTTGAGATTAATTGGTATGTCGCGGTTTAAGAAAGTTGGTTTCGAATGATTTTATTTTCAAAAACGAACGTTATTTAGGGGTTCGTGAAAATCAACTTTTTATACGTTTCAAATTTTGGAAAACTTCCTTCATGAAAGTTGTAGAGCTCGTCGATACGAGTTCGTGAATATATGGAACGTAATATTCGGAGTTCGTATGAATAAATTATAAATTTTTGAAAATTAGAATTTTTCTATAAATATAGGAATTTTTTTTGGAAATTTCAGAAAACCAAAAGAATCAAATTTTTCACTCTCTCTCTTCTCTCTCGGCTGAAGCCCGAAGAATAGAAGAAAGGCAACCGACCCGACCCGGACCCGCGTGACCAGACCCGACGGCAGCAGCACCGTCCGAAGTCCGACGGCGACGAAACCACAGCGAGGCAGCTCAAATCGAGGTCGCCTGCCTCCCTGTCGACTTGGTTGCCACCCCCGCTCACCGTAAGCAAGAGATCAGAGCAGCCCAGCCCCGAAAGCTCAACCTGGTCGGATCTCATCGGTGCCTGCTTTGCATGGGCCGATCCTCCCCATTTTCGTGACGTGCTCTTCCTCCTGATCATCCCCATATGTGGCTTGCATCACGATTTTGAGTGTAGAGTGGTATATCAAGAGTTGAAGGTTTCGACGTCCCTAATTCAATCTGGAAACTGATCAAAGGGCCGAGATTAATCCAACTTCAAAGCCCGATCGAGGACGATCTAGACCTAATCTCGGAAAAAGTCAGGTATTAAAGTTGTTCATAATTTCATTTTGAAGAAGTTTGTAGTTGACGACTTGTGCATATGAGGTGGTTGACCGGCGTTGACCACAGCGTGTGGCGGCGCGTCGGACCAAATTTTGAGTTTATATTATCTGGACGATGATCTATGCATCCATACGAGCGTTTTGATATATAACATGGTCATGTTAGAAAAAGTTGATAAATAATCAATTTAAGTTTTGACGTTACTATTTACGGTTTTACAGTTTATCTTCGGTTTACAATTTAAGTAGATCAGACCATCGGTTTATCCCGATGACTTTGTGTGGTCACGGGCGAAGATCCGATAGTTGGATCTTCGTATAATTATAAAATAGTGATTCTGGAGGTGATTTGTGAAAATCCGTCCGTCAGATTTTCGTATAATTTTGATAGGATGTTTCCAAGGGCGATCCGTGAGGATCTAACCGTTGGATCATCGTTTAAATTCGATCCGACAGTTGGATCGTCTTTATTTTAGAATCCGACTGTTGAATCGTCGTTATTTTAGAATCCGACCGTTGGATCATCATTTAAGTTTTATTTTGTGCTTCGTTTGCTAAGTAAAGACCATACTTGATTAGGTACTTGACGGTTTGAGTTGACGAGCATTTGGATTGTTGTGATTTGTATCTAAGTGAAGACGCAGCGGGAGTTTCGAGATGAGTAAAACTCACGTGGTTCATGTTACGAACCGAGTACTTTAAATTATTTATTTTTATAATTGTGTAAAATTTTTTATGGATTAAATATTTGTTTTTAAAATTATATGGACTTGATCAACTATGGTCCATAGGTAAGTAAAATGAATTTTAATTATACAAATGAATTTCACGATTTTCTTGTGTGAACTATAGATGGTATTAGTGGTCATTCCTAAGTGGATGATTACGTGTGTATATATATATATATATATATATATATTTACGTGGAATATATATATTGATTGGTGTGTTATTGAGTGATGATATGATTGAGTTGGAATGATGATTTTGATTATATTTCAAATGCTTAAATTTCATAATAATATTATGTATGTTGGATGAGTTGATTTCATTGTGTGGAAACATATTGTTATACTTATTATGGATTTAGGGTCAACGTAGTGACCAGTATGGGAGAATCGGACGCTCTAATCCTAGGTGGATGATGGGATACGATTGGTTGAGTATGTACAATTATCGGACGTTCTAACTATGTATATAAGTATACATATTGATGAAATACGATAAAGATAAATATGTCGGATGTCATAACCTAGGCTAGGTGACGGGCTACGATTTAGTTAGAGCTCTAGTCTGTCAATACCGTATTTGTATAAATACGATTTCGGGGTTTTGAGGAGAAAGATGTGAATTTAAGGTTTTGTGCTGGTTTGTGTTTTGGTGATTGATTGGAGATTGTTGGTTTTTGTGGATGTGGAAATTGTGGAGTGTTGACTTCGGTGAAATTAATTATGATTTAATTAGATAACCGTTCTTTCTTTTTACTCATACGAGCTTTCAAAAGCTTACTGGGTTTTGTGTTATTGCAATCCCGGTACACTATTCAAATGGTGTAGCGGATATTCCTGCAGGTCAGGATAACCAGGGAGGTGACCGTGCTGTTTAGGAGTTGCAATATTTATTTGCTTTTCATTTGAGTGGTGAGATTTGTTATGCTCATTTAGAGCTTTACATTTTATTTTGTGAGTGAGTTGTAATAATTAACCGAGACTAAATTCGGTTTTTGAAATTAAATTGTGTGGTGAGGTTGTTAAGAAAAAGAAATTTTCAGGATGATTATTTTAAGTTGTAGTGATTCATGTTTCGGGTTTAGAATTTTTATTCTAAAATTCGGGGCGTGACAGTAGTGCTCTAAAACTAAATTGTTAGCTTCATAAATATGAAGCTAACTACGCTCTAATCCCTTATTTTCATTTAATGATTCGTCATAGATCTAATTAATATATAATTTCAAATGTTAATTACATTAAGGAAAATTCTACGGTACATTAATGTATAATACATCAAGTAGACTAATTATAGAGATAGATTGACTCTATGCATAAGCTTGACTTGATCTCAAAATAGTCTATCTCTGTATCGATACATTAATGCCCCGCAGACGAAGCCATTAAGTTTTGGGGTATATTAATGCCCTTACATTAAACTCAAAACTCATCAAATTGTTAAGAAAGAATACAAACATATTACCAAAGCTCTAAACCCCAAAACCATAATCTTTAAACCCTAAACCCGAAACCTTAACCTCTGTCAAGAATGCAATATGGTTGCAGATTGCCAGATTCCTTGGCCACAGAAAACATTGATCATGATGTGGATGTGGTAGCTTTTGATGACCCTCCCACCTATGCTTATGCAGCTTATTTGGAGGATATTGATGATGATCACATCAGATATAGAAGAGTTTATGTAGATCCTGAAAGCTAGATTGTTTTCTTATGTCTGTTTTCAGGCATCTTTAGGCATCTATGTAACCAAAAAAGAAAAAGTAGGAAATATCCAAAGATAAAGGAAAACAATTTTTCACCATTACTATTTACCACAAGGCGCTTTTTTTCCATAGTAATTTCACAGATGAATTAGAGTTATTGTTTCAGTAAGACTAGAAAAGATGATACATAGGAATGAGTTGCAGCACAATACAAATTGGTGAAAAAATTAGTGGAAAGGTACTAAGGTATTCAAATGATAAAATACAACATTTCTCCGAAGGCCTGCTGACGTTAAAGGGAAACTTTCATCCCCTCCACCAGATACCCAGAGACTATACCACAGCACATTCGAATAGGCAAAATCTTCCTTGCGCGTTATCAGTCACTTCACCAGACTTCATGAGAATATCTAAATGATTTCCAAGCGTTGAAGCATGAGATGTTAAATCAGAATGCAGTTTTTCCCATTGCAAAACATGGTCATCATTAAGTAATTCAAACAAGTTGAAGCTGTTCAGGATTGAGATCTCTCCCGCATTTTGGCTCTAGCGAAAAATACTCCCGCCAAAAGACCTACAAATTGCAAAATTTCATTGGTAATGCTACAAATTCAAGGTTGTCTCTGCAAGGTCATCCAGAAGTATACCAATCTCTTGAGAAAGAACTTACCAAAGAATATGCTCGCGGAGTTCTCTAAACTGGTTGGGACCTTGAAAAGTACAATTCCGGCAACGGATAGAGGGATCTTATTCAGTGAACCTACAAGGCTGCATATATTTACCAGCGGTTAGAGTTGTCCAGTCTACATAGATCACTAACATGGTAACACCTCATCCAAATTCCTACAGTATTAACATGCTAAACCTTCGTTTCAACACAAAATTCATATCATATGATTCTCACATACTATAAAATTACGGCTTTCTCTTAAATTTACTAGCAAGGGTTCACTGGCTAGTGAACAAGCCAGAGACTGATCCGGGATAATATGAACATAAGCATTCTTAAGTCCATAAACTCCAACTTTATATTTCCATCTAGAGTAGGATCGGGCAATATCTAAACTATATGAACTACAACTGCAGTTATCAAGCTGGTCAGATTGTGCTACAAAGTAATCAAGCCTGGAGAAAAAAGGAGCAAAGTTATTTTTTGCACTATGCTCTCGGTTCTCTCAAGTTTGACAAAGTGTGACAAAGTCAATTTCAAATATACTATATCCAGCTTTGAATAGAGTAATCAAAATCCTACTATTTTATCATACTGTGCATCAGCCACAATCATCTTACCTGTATGTTGTAGCACCTGTTTGATGAAGAAACCACATTGAAGTGAAGCTGATTGCCAGACCCAAAAATCCACTTAGTGTTATTACCAACCAGAAGCTTGGCAATCTCAGAAGTGGTCTGCCATTTTAATTGAACATTCATTAGTCCAATAGGATAAATGAAAACAAGAGCTTATTAGAAACACATGGTAAAACATAACCCTAACTTCTTACTTGTTAAACAGAATTCTCAACCTGAGTCTGGCCCATAGCCAAATGGTAAAATTGGGTTCCAAATTATTAGCTAGTGATCACAGTTTCATGCTGAAAGCAATAACCAAATAGAAGCAACAATGACAAAAGAAACTTTGGAGTACCTCACATGCATATTTCTTTAAAACCATATGATGATAAATGGCAAGTAAGGAGGAAGAAGAAAGAATTGGAAAATCATTGGAACCACATCATAAAATAGCAGGGCAAACTTCCTCTTCCCACGTATCATCTAGATTTCTGATTTAGTGTTTATCAATTACAATTGCCAAAGAGGACGTGCGTGTGTGTGTGCGCGCGCCTAATTTCATTCCTTTGCATTTGCACATGCCTTTGTGCTATAGCTTTGTTATCCATAAACCTTTATATATTGAAGTTAAATCACATTGACCAAAGTACCATGAATGAACAAACAGTACTTAGTTAATGCTCTGACCCCTGTTGTAAACCGGAATAAAGTCATGGCTCACAAGTATAGCATGTAAACTCCAACCATCCATATTCACCATTCCATTTTCATCAGATGTCTCCAAAGGGACATTCATCACTAAAACCATTGATTGCCTCAATAACCCGACCCTAAAATTTAGAGCATTTACCATAAAGATGTTATCTGCTGCTACTAGAAGGTTAAATAATATCAAAAAAAAAAGAAAACAGAATACTCACGTGGTAAAGAGATAATCAACCTCATTGAAAAGAAAAATAAGCAGAATCCCCAGGGGAAAAGAAAGGGAGTTATTTAGCAGGACCATAGAAAACTCGTTCAATGTTCCAGATTTTGTAACAAGCTTTGCTGTATCCATGACCCTCCGCAGAGTCAGCTGCACAAACAATATAATTATCAGTGATTCAGTTGAAGCATGTGTCAACAGAAATCCAATAAACAGACCAAGGAACTATAACATTACTTCAGATTTTAGATGCAGTGTCCACTATGACATCTGTTGATTTTCCGTTCTAACATGTAACTAAATAATTTTCAATTGTACAAGAAAACTAATATGTCAAAGCAACCGATTCAATTTGTATGTGTATAAACAAGAATTCTAACGGTGTTCTTCATATATTTTTCACCACTAAAAGCATAATTTTATCACCGTGAGAATGAACTAAAAATTATTAGCTATCAACATTATAACAGATGAAGGAATCTAATTTATCAAGTTCAGCATAGGAGCTTATATGCATAAGGGAAAAGAATCAGGATTTTAAAGAAAAGTAGATGCTAAATGTGTACAGATCAGATTGAAGCCTCCATATTATGTACTTACAGAATAAGATGCAGTTAAGAAACAGTTAGTAAGTTGCCACACATAGCCGACGGCATGAAAAGATAAATCAGTCACCCCTCCCGAAATTGCTGAAATTATCTGCAAAAGTTAGAGCCCAACCATGCCATTATCAAAATCATGAGAACTCACAAAATGTATCTGTATCACACAAAAGAACATCTTCAAATAAGTTCATAGTGAGTTGCAGCAGCTTCAGGCATGACCGACATTAAGTTGGTAACAGTTTTTACTTTTTACAAGTCCAAAGAGTTGGTCTATCTTGGCAATACAATTTATCTATATCACAGTATATGCATGAGTATGCACGTGGACCCACACAACATCATCGTCCCTGAGGGATACTCAACCCCTCGCAATTAGGGAATTACAGTAATAAATCAATAATAGAAGTGGGGTCGGCAGACTCCCAGAATTTTAATATTTTCATCAACTGAACAAATTTTTTTCCCAGTGGAATCGACTTTATAGGCATCACCAAAACAAAAATTTCAAATATACAAGCGCACTGATGTGGCCTAAAAATCAGTCAAGAATAATACTTGAACTGGAGGAGCTTGCTAGCATGGCTTGGTAAGCAAGCAACCAGTTATGTAGGCGCCAACTCCCAGTTATTTCTCTTCTTTCTTAGAAAAAAATTAAACCAGTTATCGTATGAGGAAATGCAACCACTTATCGTATTTCATAGAATACGGCTAATTGAAGAGAAGATAGGGATTCAAATTTCGCGTCCTCAATGAAATGGGCAGACTAGAATTAGCCGTATTCTATGAAATAATAGTATGGTAGAAAGAAATTTCTGAACCTTTCTACCATAGTATCTAGTTTTACTGTAGGGTACATAAGGTGTATTGTAATCCAGGTTAATTTAACAAAAGGGAAAAAGAATTACTATATACTAATATGTAGTATGATAAATATTTTGAGAAACTGATTTTTTTACCTGTACACAATTTTGTTTTTGACATCCATATGACAAATTAAGGTTGAATGTAAATTTTACATTTTAATAACGGAAAGGATATGATGAGGCAAATAATGACCAAGAAAGGCAAGATATGACAAAGCGCTCTCAAGTGGCAGCAACAAGCCAAAAAACTACAAGATGAAAAACTAACGGTTGACTTTGAATTTTGAATCACAATTTAAACATTTGTCAAGTGGATCGGAACAACATACCATTAGAAACAGAGCAGTCCATACTCTGCTGTCATGGTGCTTCTGAAAGAGATACATTTCACCAACAGCAGTGATCACATTAGTAACATTCTTCAGGACTGTGACCATCGCTACATTGATGTACTTCAAGCTGCAAATATGAAAAGTATGCAAGTAAAAATTGAGAAAGGAAAGGGCATGAAGTTTTAAGCAGTGACCAAATACAGAGACTCAAAAAGCGGGTACATATACATAAAATCAGAACAGCACCACGATTATAATCCAGTAATGAGCAAACCCTATCTAAGAGACTAATCAGCCAGAGATTAAAAGAAGATATATGCATAGCCGAACTGTAGAATAGATATAATAAAATGCAGCAAACCTATCATATATGCATCAAAAACATGATATTTTCAGTTTGTGATCTTTAGGTATGTGGTTTGGAACTGAAAAGTATCAGAGAGCTGCAGAGCTAGCTTTTGAACTGTTCTTGTATAAAGGACGAATGAAAACTTTTACATAGAACAAGATGGATGCTGGCACTAATTGTAATAAGTGAATAACTGTCATAGACCATTTCTAAACATCATTAAGCATCAAGATGGCCTTTAATAGATAAAAATATGTACCCACTTCATACCTAAACATGCTTGTAATGAGCATCCCAACAAATATAACATTCACAGGCAACCAGACCTTAACCAATCTCCATGTTAGTGGTTCCGTTGATATTATTCCCAGCAAACTCAATGTAGACACAATAATAACTGAGATGAGGTTCTGCATCCACAGAAGAACAATATTGTTAAATTTATAAACATTTGAATATTGTTTTTGATTAAATAGAATTAAGAAAAGAGAAAAATAATATAACCTGTACTTCTGGTAACAAAATTAATAATGATAGTTACCTGGTACAGCATCAAGGAAATTCCAGCATTAAAATCATAGCTGGAAAGCACAAATTTGTTAACTAGTATCATGCTGCAGGAAGATATGCAATATGCAAGACCAGACAACAGGGCCTGGTTTTGTATTTTGACCACCTTATTACTTCGTGGTGTTTTATCTCTGTCTTTGTCTAACTTTCCATCTTCCAAATCAGCTTCATTCTTTTCAAAAGGCTTCATTGAAAATCGAAACCTATATGCAACACAAGAAAAGTTAAAACCTACTTATGGTTTATGCTAAATTCAATGATAAGAGGAAAGACAAGGAAAGGGAGACACAGAGATGGAAATGTTTATGATGAAAAGAGATATTCTTCAGCCAGACTCCAGTGAGGAATCAATGCCAAAAGCATCCAGGACAAAACCATGAACATTTGAATGCTTCCTGACTTCCTGCATTGATCCCAGACTGAAATCCCCCCATTGGAGAAAAAAACCTCATGCAGATTTCACAGGATACAAGGGCTATGTGAAAAATAATAATATATAAATAATGGCATACAGGAGTTATGCCATGTGTACATTTATCCAACAAGAAAGGAAGTTCTACACTAGCTAGTTGTGAGTCTTTTCTTTTGTTTGAAAAGAAATAATTTTCTTGATTAGAAAGAACGAAACCATAAAAGTGGACAAGTGGTTCACAAGCAAAAGGAAAGGAAAACAGCAGAGACCAGAAATATATACCAAAGCAAAATATGAGCAAATGATGCATATGAACCACCCAATAATCCCTATGCATAGACTACAGCTGCCCTCTAGTCAAGCAAAATATAAGCAATGCTATAGTCTCTAATTCTACCAAAGCAGAGAAGCCCATAAAGCTGCCAGGAACTACACTCTAAGCCGAAGCTCCTCCAACCCTGCACCTTTATAATCTTTAAAAAAAAAAAAAAATACACCCAGTTGATGACCAACACACTGCTGCACCAGAGAGGTTTAGCGTTCTTTACTTTTAAAAAGTCTAGCACATAGTGAAGTAAGACTCCCAGCTAGGATCACCCAACTCAAACTAACCTAACAATGAAATTATAAAACCAGAATGGATGACCATTTGATCTTATTGGTCAAGGACCCTATATAAGTGTTGCCATTCGCCACCTTCACCAATACTGAACTAATAGATTCAATGAAAAGATATTTAGCATTTCTAATCACACTAACATTTAACCTGTGTGTCTCCAATCAAACCAATATAGCTGGCTAAAGGCTGATAACAATTTCGTAGCTTAAGATACATAATTCCATAGAAAATGGAAAAGAAAACATGTAGTGATTTCTAGCTTCCACAGTTTCACTCGATTCCATTAAGCAAAATCTCTACTCATGCTCAAAAACATGTGATCGAGATATGAAGTGCAAACAAAAGTACTGATGCAGAAACAATTAATAACAACGACCCATTTGAATTTAGCCACTGAATAATCAAAATCTAATACAAAAAGCATGATTCTTGCACCAACAAAAGAAGACGGAGTTTGATCACCTTTGTGCCCCCTCAAGTCAAAAAGCTCAGAAGCTCCAGAAAGACCCCAGAAGAGTTGGAATTAGAGAGAACCCATCAAAGTTTCAGAGCAACAGTGGCGCGAAAGGTGAAGAAGAATCAAAAGGGTTTAGAATTGGAAATGAGAGAAATAGAAAGGTGAAGTCTTTAAGAAGAAAGATGAGTTATGAAACCCAGAAGAAGATTTAAATCTTCTTTCTTTCTTCTGCCGTTGAAGACTTGGAAGTTAATTCGACCATTTTATATATTATCGCTGTGCTGCCTTGAAGTTGAATAAGTTGGACTATTCTTTGGCATTTCTTAAGCCAAGCGAGTTCAAGGTTGTTTTTTCCTAAATAATTCTTCTCTTTTTCTTTTTTATCATATGCTTTTATTATAATTTTTCACATGCCATTTTAATAATTGATTATGCATAACTGCTGGAAATTCTATATGCAACTAGCTTAGTTTTAGTTTTTTGCTATTATTTGCTCAAAGGAATTATTCTCTATGTGTAACTATTCCATAACTACAAAAGTTTGTGTTTCGTTGCACACATACTCAATTACGTATTGAAGCTGAGTCACACTTTTTAGTGTTATGGCTTCGAAAAACATCACAAGATGCTCCGGCAATCTTGACTTCCAAACTTCCACTGTCTCCAAGTTCCTGATTGACATTCTTATTTTGCATAAACTAACATCAAAATGAATGTGTGAGCTGAGGTAGATTTTTTATCGTGCCTCTTGAATATTTCATTATGTGTTTTTCTTAGTTTCATATATAAAGCAAACGGTTAAAGGCATTTCATCTAGCGTAAGCATCTGAATAATCTGAAATGTGATATGGTGGCGAATTCGGGTCATTGAGATTTGGAATGAACTGCGGTGGAGTTGCGTTCAAATCGTGAATGACCGTCGGCAAGAACAACTCCACCATTGCCACCCCACCATACACCTGACACTTGCGCAAGCAAAGCCCTTACCCCAAAGTTGAAATGAAAGCCGGTAGTATGATATTATGTGTTAGTTTGCTTTTAATATATAATCGTGTTTTGCCAAAAAGAACATTACTCCATATCTAGTCCTGCATGTCATTAAGTTGATGTTGAAGTTGAACTCTCTTGAGGTAGTTGGTCAACTTTTGAGACCCAAAAGAGTTCAACTATGGCTCCCCTATTGTTTCCATTGTGATGGAAGCATAGGTATAACCTATTCATGAATCATTAGCAAGGGATAAGTGGCAGCTACTAGCAATAATATAAGCACATGTTATTCTTTTGGTAGCATAAAAAACATGTTATTGTTTTCTACTGAAATTGATGTGTCATTGCTAATGGAAAACAGTATGTAAGACACCACCAAAAAGTTTGGACAAAATGGAGGAATAAGTTTAGCAAAGATCCACTACTGAAGTAGTGGATCACCAAACCAAATTTGGCAGCCTTCAACTTAACCATTGCAATCTCTATCCAAACTCCATTTTAGCACTACACTGATGTCAAAATCAAAGTTAGCCAATTGAGAGTTAGAAGGGGGGGGGGGGGGGGGGGGGGGGGGGGGGGGAAACAATGTAAATTTTACGACGTGGGATCAAAGGCCCTCAGTCCCTAGTTTGATATTGGGATCAAATATCACAATATCTAGTCAACTCGGAAGAGATTGAATACCATGAATCATCCCCTCAATTTAATTCTGCCTCTGTAAACAGCCTTGAACTTAAGCCTTCTGCATCTGATTCCACCACAACCTAATCTCACCTCTATCTTAACATAATTGCCCTTATCTCGGCCTCCGCCATTGCACTCGAGCGGCATAACAAGCAGCCACTACAATTTACGTTGTCATTTTGGCTAATATTATCTCTGAATTGTCCAAACTGCCCGCCCCACTCATTATTGACATCCTTGTCTAAGCACCGTCTGGGAGCAGAAGTAAATTCACAGCCGAGTAAATGAATTATCTTATAGTTTAGGTGACAGGATCCCTTCTACATATCTTTTCTATTTTCTTAACGGGATTCAATCCTACTTATTTCTTCATCCTGAAATTCGAGTTGGGCTGTAGGATCCACTTTATGAATAATTTTTTCGAAAATTGAGTATGATTACCCACAAATATGAGCTACCCAAAACCTATAGAAACAATTTAACACTTAAAAATAATATAATACATCCTTAACAACCGGAGCCTACATGCTCCTCACTGATCACAACCATACTCCAGAACCATCATATAACACAATAAAAATCTGAATAATCTCAAATTTACAATTTACACAAGCGGTTGGTAATCAGAGCAATCAAATTCACAAGATATATAATTATATAGAAATAAGATCACCAATTTCAAACAGGACGGAAAGTGGTATTGCAATCTATGCCTCAACTCTAAATACGCTGATCTCAACTAGTCTAGTTTGCAAACTGGGCATTTGAAACCGAATGGTTCAAGGTAAAGTATTTTAAAAACATTAGCATAAGTGGACAAAAATAACAATCTTAAATAATAAAAAATTAACAAGATTTTAATAGTTTCCCAAAGTATATTTTTCTTAAATTAAACCAATGCATGCGGTATTTGTTGAAGAGAAATTCTTAGGTAGGGGCTTCCCCACCACGTGGATATAGGGCAAGCCAATCAGACATCTGAATTTTTTTCCTTGTTCCAAAATTGCCCCTGTTTTGTAAAAATATAATACCCAAAATACCCCATGTTGGGGGTTGATTGGCAGCCCTATATCCACGTGGTGCGGGTACCCTACGTAAGTCTCTCTCTTTGTTCAAATACACCTTTTTGAAAACCGAGAACTCATAAGTTTGGAAAAGCTCGCTCCATTGGTCAAATAGAAGAAGTAAAACAAGGGAAGAAGAGTCACCATACGATAATGAGCCTCCCAGGTTAATATTTCCTTTACTTTCATGGTATTGTCACGCCACTAAGATGGAGTGAATACGAGGCTGGGCTGAGCTTGCCACTTAGGTAATTAAGCTGTTCACCTCACCACAAAGGCAGATGAGCTATAGTGTTGTTGCCACGAAGGCAATGGTTCATCTGGCCACGAAGGTGGATAATAAACAAGCTAGCCAGCAATGCAAATAATATAATCAAGGTATGGTGAGAAAATAATCCAAAAAAATTACAAAGTACTTCCCCAAAAACTCACATGTATTCGCTAATAGCTGGTAAAACGAGTCTGGTTCCCAATTGTACTAAAAAAGCTCATGATCAAACATATATTCATGAAACGTAAACCGAGTCAATGCGATTATCAGCATCTTTAAGAATTCTATAAATGATAACATAAATTGAGAGATTTAACAAAATTTCTGAATTAACAAATGAAATCACATTTCAAATATCCATTGGAAATCATCTTTCATATCGTAAATATAAACAAACTTAAATCTAGAATACTCCTCGGAAACAAATATTCAAAATTGTAAATCATGACTGAAAAATCGAATCCAAATTATTTGCCGAAAATCATATGTCATGACTAAATTCACAAGTTCAATTCGGAAGCATGTAAATTCACTAAAGTAATTTAAAACCGAAATCTTCTTGAAAAATCGTCCAAGGCACCAATCATAAATCATATCCAAAACCCAAAACCAACATGCTCATAAAGAAGATAAAACATTGATTTAGAAAAAGAATTACATGCATTTATTTTGAAATAAAAGTTCACTCACAATACAGCTAAAGCAGCCAAGCGTAGGGATTCCTCGTCAATCAATGGTTCGATATGTCGTCCTGCACAATTATTACTTGTAAACGACAGATCGAAGGATATGAAGTTAAATATGAATTTCTAAAACGAAACCCGAAAATTCCACTTAAATAAATTTCTCAAAGTTCCGAAATTGCATCAGAATCGACCCATACTTTAAGGGTTTTGCCAACTTAATTATTTTAATATTTTAATGAAAAATCAAAGCAATCTAACGGTCAGATTAACGTGAATTCATACCCGAATTCCTGAAACTTCAAAAATTCCTATCGAACCAGACTTCCATGTATGCATACCAAATTGTACCCACAAGCTCATAATAAATGGCTTTACTTGATGAGCTAAAGTAGAAAGCCAGAAGAGGCAGCACACACTCTCACGCGCCACCTAGCTGCACTGGGCCTCACACACCACCAGTTTGACCACCCATTTGGGCTGCAAGGCCTAAGCCAAAATCTTCCATACAACATTCCAACAACTTTTCTAACTACAAAAAGCCTAGCAACAAGAGGAAATTTCAGAAAATAACTCGAAAGAAATTAATAACTTTAGAATTTCAAATGCTTGATTCTGGCTCCACGCTTCAAATCAGATCACATCGTCTGGAAGGTTTGCTCTACCATGGATGGGCTTTAAAATGCAACTAGTTTTGTCGTTGAAGGTGGCCAGGTCGAGCTCATGGACTCGAAATGGTATTCAATGCTTCAAACCTCCTTCCCAGCTGTGATTCGGAGTGAGCCAGAGGTAGAGGATAGTGCAACATGGAATGGCAGTTCCAACGCCACCGGTCCGACGGTGAAGAACCAGTCAGGTCTGGCCGTGAGTTGCCCTTGAGAGAATATAGAAATTAGGATTAGGGTAATTCGACTGGAAATGGAAAGTTACTATGAGTAACTACCTCTTTATACTAGGGTTTCCAAAAAAAGTAAGTTTGGTTTTTAGAACATAACTTCTTCCTACGAATTCTGATTTGAACGCGCCACATGTACATGGACCCAGTGTAATGTCTTTTACAACTTTCATGAAAGAAGTTTTCTCAACAGACGAACAGAAGAAAAAGTTAACTTTGGAACCCCTATAAAAGTATTGAAACGAAAATTAAAGAAAAATTGTTGTTTATTGTCAAATGACTATTAAACCGGTATATTTAGGTATGGAGCATAACATTAGGCAATACTGAACTAACCCTATTTACTATGTCGGAGTCCTCAATCATGATTTGTGAAACCTGAGATAAGAACATGAAAGTCAATAGACAAAATCTTATAGTATAAAACAAATAGTTGCTCATAAAAGTGGAGGACATGTAAAAACATTAGTCCAATTTCTCAAAAAAAAAGAAAAAAAAAATTAGTCCAAAAAAAGAGTGACAAGTAAAAACATACAAATTATCTAATGCTAAACATATATGACCAGGCCTGACATGAAGAATGATGCACTTTCTTTCGATAGCATGAATAACTATAAGATAAAAAATCCTCAAATAGTACATGAACTATGGTTCAATGCACATTTTGGTACCTAAACTTTCAAAACTATCCTAATGGTACCTGAACTATTGCTCTGTTTCTCCATATGGTACATCCATCAAATGTGCCGTTAACTTTGCTTATAAATATTTTTTTTTATTTTGGAGATGAATGTCATCCAATAAGAATGAGCCACATAGGCAAAGTTAACGGCATATTTGACGGAAGTACCATATGGAGAAACAGAGCAATAGTTCAGGAACCATTAGGGTAGTTTTAAAAGTTGAGGTACCAAAATGTGCATTGGACCATAGTTCAGGTACCATTTGAGGATTTTCCCCTAACTATAAACTAGTGGTTAACCCGAGCTGCCGCTGCTGCTGTCGGTGGCTTCTGGAATCTTGTTTATCTTATTCTGTTTTTTGCAAAGCCCAATCCAATTTGAAACTCTCCTTGACAAATGAACAATCAAAAAAGTGCTAAAGAACGAAGTTTGAAGCTTGGGAAATAGATAAAGCGCAAATCCGAACACCTGAAAAGAATTTATGAATTAAACCACAAATCCACAAAAACTAACTATCTAAAGCTTTAATCGATTCGAAAAAGTTGGAAATTTTTTTTCTAAAGCAATTACTCTTGCTGGTTTCCCATTCATCGTCTTCCTGAGACCAGTCCAGTGATGAAGATTAAAAAGGAAGAGCAGATGATTCATGATTACCTATCATAGGTAGATCGATGATTGCAAAGAGTTGTGATGCTGAAGATCAAACAGAAGTCTCCAATGCAAGAGTTGAAATATGCAAGCATTTAACAGTCTAGATGAATCATGAATGGCAAGAATGTAATAATCAACAACGACAGAGGCAAAACCATAATTCTTGGAGTTTACAGCAACCTTTGGTGCATACCTTCCGAATACCCAGATCCAAAGCATTACATCCCAATCTACGACCTTAGGTCCTTAGCCATAGTATATGTAAAATCTCACACCTGCAAACACACTCCACTCTTTGCCAAACCCATTTTCACTCCTTTCCATAAACCCCTTTACAGTTCTTCATTTCAGTTGTCCTTCTTCTAGCTAATGGTTGTTTGTTGCTTACCATAGAGAATGTTAGCGAGGGCCGAATGTGGGAGGCGAAGGTTCTCGGCAACGTAAGCGAGGCGTCGGCGACATTGTTTAGTCCCTACTCCATGACTCTAAAAGGCAGCGCTCAAACGAGGGGGAGGACCTCAATGGAATAGAAGAAGAAGGTGTTTGCGAGTCTAGTGAGAAACTCATAGTATATAGTCAATAGCTTGGTGTCACGAGCCGCACTTAAGAGTTGTACTATCGTGACACGTTGTAAGGAGATGCCCAGAGGGGTGAGCCTTGAGGCAATGAGATGTCGAGAGGGGCGAGCCTTGAGGCAAGGAGATGCCGAGTGGGGTGAGCCTTGGGACAAGGTGAAGCGAGAGGAGCGAGCCTTGGGAGCCCAAAGGCGAACTTGAAGCTAAAGTGAACACGAGTGGCATTGTCATAATTAAGTGGAAGTTCCGGTTCGAGGTACTTCGGCTTGGAATTTGGGAAAACTCTGAACACAAGAAATGTCCGGAACGTCGAAAAGAGTTCAATGCACTTGACGGCATGTCATTTGGATTTTATGGGAATTAGTTATGGAAGATTATTCTCCTCGGCTATTTTGATGTTTCCTCCCACCTTGTGCATGTAAGCAAAATATGTTCTATAGGGGGAGACATGGTGTTGAGCTTCTACCACCCCCGGTGCTGGCCTTCATGGGGCACTAAGTGGGCTTCTCCGGGGCACCCTTGGGGGCCTAGGAGTCGGGCATGTGTTGTTAGAAAGGGGCGGCATATATTTCCACAAGTCAGGATGTCTTGTGGATGGTATCAGGCGAAAGGGCAATATTGCGGGTCGACGTCGGCGGCGAGGTTCGTATGAGGGCGATCCTTATGCCATCAGTGTTAGACAAACATGTGGGCTTACGGAAGATATGTTGGGACCCCGTGGTGCTCATTGGCCACGGAGCAAGCAACATGGGCATGTGTTAGGGTTCGACCTTGCCCAAAGCAAAGTGATGCTAGCAAGCACGGGAGGGGCGACTCCGTGCTAGACTGAAGGAAGCTTAAGAGGGTCATCGAGGATGAGTTGCTCACTTGGGCGGCATGCCAACAAGCAAGAGGGCATGCCCGCTTGAGGATTGGCCTACGGGTTATATTATGCCTTGGAGCCATGACGGTGATCAAGAAGAGAACAAGACAGCGTCGTCAGAGAGGGAAGGCCATAAGGCCTATGTGACTTGTCAGGTTGGCACTCAAGGTACGAGTAGATGGGCAGGTGTTATCCAAGAGCCGAATGGGCTATCTAGGTGATGCCCATGAGGTAAAGTATGATGGCATGTGTTGCCCAAGAGCCAAGTGAGTTGCAAAAGAGATGTTCACGAGGCGAGACACGACTGCAGGTGTTGGCCGCGAGTCGAGCGAGTCATACTAGTGGTGTCCATGAGTCACAGAACAAGAACAAGTGTTCCATATAAGCCCATTGGGTTGTGCAAGTGATGCCACAAGATGAAGTAAGCTAGAACGTGTTGTCTATGAGTCAAGTAAGGTGTACAAGTGACGTGTCTAAGGTTAAAGTACGCGGGCATGGGTTGCCTTCAAGGTGGAAGCCGAGTGGGTCGGACAAGCAATACCCACGAAGTGAAGTACGCGGACATATGTTGTCCATGAGCCTAGTGGGTTAGATAAGTGATGCCCGAGGGCGAGTATGTAGACATGTGTGGTCTGGGAGCTGAGTGGGCGGCAGAAGAGATGCCCACGAAGCGACAAAGTGTGTAAGCTGCTAAGAAGTGACTCAAGGTAGAAAAGTGAATGCCAACTTAGTCTTTGGTACACGATCATGCTACTTGCTGTCGACGTGCGGGACGCACGTGAGTCAGTAATGGGTTGGCGTAAGCAGAGATGACATGAAAGCCTATCAGTTGGGCGAGTGTCTTGGAAGACAACCATGACACAAGGAAGCGATTGGTTAGTCACAAGAAGTGAGACTCAGGTGTGAGTAGCTTTCGTTGGTAAACCCCGACAAGTAAGGGGATGTTGTTGAAAGGGTCAAGTTGACAAGAGAAACACACAGAAAGGAAAAGAAAAATGGAGTAATGGAGTATAAAGGAAGTAAGGAAGATAGGCTGGCCTCGGTTCAGAGGAACCTTGGCACCGCACTGGCTAAATTCCGCTACGTATAAATTCGGCCCGTGACAGTTGGTATCAGAGCAGGGTTGGTTCATTCATGGGAATGCCCTTCCTTGACCAAAGTAAAGATCGAGTTCTCTCCCAGAGTTCAAACTCATTGTTTCTTTCTTGCAGCTCTAAACTTGATAGGAGCATAAAATGCAAAAAATATAATGTGCAATCCTTTATACTTTTTTTAGCTATTTCCTTTAAACAATCAGTTTTAACTTTGTTTTCTTTTTAGGTAGTTCGTGGAGTGATTCAAGAGAAATAGGAGCTTAAAGGGAGCAATGAAGCCATGGATCATGAAGTAATGATGCAAAGGACTAAGTTTGATCAACCATTTGGCTGAAAATTACGAGGGAAGTCCATGAAAAACGTTGTGCAAAACAGTTGCTGCAAAAGCAGGAAACCGCAGTCTCAGAATCAGCTTTCTAGGAACGGTTTTGAGGAGCGATTCTTGCATCCTTGTAGCTGCACCTTTGAAGAAAGGGCTAGAAATCCCTAAATTCATGATGTTTTACTTCAACAAGAGCAAAGAACTGGTCAGCAACATCAAGAAGGCAACAGGAAATCAAGCTCGAAGTAGGCTTCCCGATAAGGCAGAAACTGTCAGCTTTTCACGAAGCTTTTTAGGAGAACTTTTCCGGCCGCTTACTTGGAGTTTTTTTCTAGAAGGTTATTGATCATTCTAGAAGATATGATGTCATAGAACACGTAGGAGTCAAGAACCATCCATAATAGTGGTGAAAGGAAGCCGTTCCTTGTCTAAGAAGTAAGCTTCAGAGATAGAAATTGAGTCCCAGTCAAAACACAACAGTTTGGCGGAAATCTTCTATGGACTGATGTTGGGTGCATTTTTGGACGTTTATTGCTGATGAAAATATCAAGGAGAGTCCTAGATGATTCCTCAAGATTTTGGAAAAATTACTAAGTCTTGAAAATCATTTAATTGTACGTGCACCGTTAGAGGAACCCTCAAGCAACTAGGGAAGATCTTTAAAGTAGAATTGGAGAAGGAAACTTAGGTTGTGTCCTCATATAAATAGAGCCTTTGAACACATTAAAAAACACCCATCTACTGCGCCATCTTCTACCCTAAAATCCCTAGTTCACAAAGTCTAAAATTCCTCAACTTCAAGAAGCAAAAGCGGTGCACACCATCATCATCCATCATCAAGCCTTGCCGTGTTCTTCATCTTGAAGGAGTTCTTGCATCCAAGGCTGCCAAAAAGTATTTGTGGCTCTCATCTTCTTCCCTTTATGGTTTTTACTTTCTTGTATTTCAAACTTATATGTATTTGTTTGTTGAATTTAAGACAATGTGTGGCTAATTCACTTTTGTTAGGGGCAAGGTTTGAAGCCCCTAAGATATGTTTTTGACAATATTTTGATTCCTAGTTTCGTGATTGTTTTTTTGTGAAATTGTTTATTTGGTTCTGGTTTATGGATAACTCTCGCATTTTTATGTTTTATGAATGCACACAAAAAATATTATGATCATGTGAGTGGGGTTAAAAATAGGTATTTTAATCTTCTAAACGGTTAATAATGCTTATTTCAATGGTGGTAAAACCTATAGGACAATAGATGAAACCAAATAAAAGGATTGCATGCTAGGTAGGCTTTCCACACTAGTTTTGCATACTTGTTTCGATCAAACTTCCAGATGTATTATTGCTTAGAATAAATTGTTGATAGGATAGCGTTGCATACCGTGATTGTTTATTCTAAAGGCTTAGTAATGGTGCATTCATCTTGCTTAAGTAATCTAGGGGAGTAATAAGAACTTATGCATGCGTTCATGGTTTATTCTTGATTGAAACCTTTTTTCACGACTTAGTAATTGAAACTAAGATGATAAATTGGTCTCAAGCATGTTTTGGTGGTGGATTTCTGAGTTCCTAACATCTTCATCCATATATTTTTGAAAACCCAAAAATCTCGAATTGCTTTCTTTATTTTCTGTTCATTTTTTGTTCAAAACCAAAAACTCCCAGTTCAGTTTTGTTTTAGGATTGCAACGCACTCTTCTATCCCTCTGTCCCTCCATCTAACTTTCTCTTTTTCTTTTGTTAACTTTTTTTTCTTCTTTAGTGTTAGTTGAGTTTTTTTCTTTTTTTTTTTTCTTTTGTGTGATTAAGATAGTTATCCTCGATCTCTGGCTTCGAACGATCCTTGCTTATCATTTACTATTGATGACTTCATTATTGCAGGGTTAAATTGAGCATCAATTTTGGGCGTATCAAAACCCATAGTTTTCTGTAATTCTATATTCTTCAATTGCTTCACAAAGGCTCTCAATTTCTATTTTCTGATTTGTGTTATCATAGTAGAAAACTTTACTGAGATGAACGCTTCTTTTGTGGACAAAAACATTGAGTGCCTTTTAGAGTATGTGATATTTTTAGCTTTGAAAATATTGACCTGCTGTATTGATTGCCAAGGCCACTCGGAAGTTCTCAGCAAGCTATATCGGGCAATGAAGAAATTCACGGGCACTCCACCATGTTTTGCCTTAGGAGTAATTTCTGTAAAAATAACTAGATTGGGCAGTTCCACAATCTCCTTCTCACAATTTTCTATGCTTAGTTTTGATTCTTCAAAAATAAGCAAACAATTTCACACAAAAAAATGGTAAATTAATTGTCATCAAGATCTAAAAACTAACTTAAAGGCTACACACTATAGAGCACGAGTAAAACGTGATTGGTGTGATGTTCTTGTTGAAATTATTTGTTTACTGGAACAAATTTAAAATAGAAAAATCATGCTAAAGCAGAAACCAAACAAGTTTTGAAAGGTGATTTTTTAAACGAATATTACGCATTGTCAAGAAAAAAAAGAAGTTGAACATGAGCAGCAAAATCAACAATATTGAGAACAATTCTTCATTCGTTTGTGATTCACTACTCCGTCAATCTTGTCACCAATACCACGGATGTTAATGACATATAGGGACAATGGGGTGGAACAATTTAGTCGTGCATCCATTAGAAAGGATTCTACCTGTCCAGCATTGGAATTAAATTGTTTGCTCACTAGAATGAAAAAGTGAAAATGTCTATCTGTTGTTTTGCTATTTTATGAGTAAAATAAAAAATCATTTTCACTTTTCATTTCTTACATTTTCAAAAACTGGCCAACAAACACAATTTGAAGTCATTTTTATTTTTATTTAAGCAAAAAAGATGACTTAAAAACGTACCAAACAACACCTAATGATATAATGTAGTTAGATATACTGAAGAGAACACTTGGGCCCCGTTTGGTTAGCATAAATGTGAAAATTAGAAAATGATTTATTTTCCTTTCCAGACCAATGTGGAATGGAATATGTTTTGATATTTCCATGTGAGTGTTTGGAACATTATTGAAAATTAAATTCTGAAATTAATTTTTCATTCTTATTTTAGTGTTTGGTAAGTCATAAAAATGAAATATAAAATTATAATTTTCAATAACGCCCTTTCACTAATTAGAGTACATATATGAGATCAACTTATAAGTAATATTGATAGGGGAATATAAATTTTAAGAGGAATAATTAATGTAATTTTTCCTTTAACAGTGGGAAATGAAAATAGAATGTCACCCTTAACTAGGTAATTCTATTCAGGCTTTAAGAGGAAGTCAATTTCAAGTCAAATCTCATTTTTTATCTCCTTTCCGATCTCTAATTACAACCAAACGGCACATCTAAATGGAAAATAAAATTAATTCTCATTCCCTATCATGATATACTGTCATTCAAACGGGGCCTTGCAATAGACGCTATTATTGGAAGCATGGTAAGACTTCCCTACTCACTGCAAGATATTGTCACCATGTCATGTAACAAAAGTTCCAATTTTAACACCACTGAGTAAAAATTAATAGGCATGATGGATGAAAGGCTAGAATTTTATTGGAACTCATTCTATTATCTTCCTTGCTATATCTTGTCTCAGGAAACTACTAGTGGTTCATACCTATTTCCAAGTGTCACGGGCCGACTTTATACGCAGCGGAATTTAGCCCGTGTGGCACCAAGGTTCCTCTGAACCGAGGCCAGCCTATCTTCCTTACTTCCTTTATACTCCATTACTCCATTTTTCTTTTCTTTTCTGTGTGCTTCTCTTGTCCACTTGACCCTTTCGACAACATCCCCTTACTTGTTGGGGTTTACCAAAGAAAGCTACTCACACTTGAGTCTCACTTCTTGTGACTAGCTGATCGCATCCTTGTGTCATGGTTGTCTTCCAAGACACTCGCCAAACCGATAGGCTTTCATGTTATCTCAGTTACGCTAGCCCATTACTGACTCGCGTGCGTCCCGCACGTCGACAGCAAGTAGCATGATTGTGTACCGAAGACTAAGTTGGCATTCACGTTTCTACCTTGAGTCACTTCTTAGCAACTTACACACTTTGTCGCTTTGTGGGCATCTCTTATGCCGCCCACTCAGCTCCCAGACCACACATGTCTACATACTCGCCCTTGGGCATCACTTATCTAACCCACTAGGATCATGGAAAACATATGTCCGTGTACGTCACTTCGTGGGTATTGCTTGTTCGACCCACCCGGCTTCGACCTCGAAGGCAACCCATGCCCGCGTACTTTAACCTTAGACACGTCACTTGGACACCTTACTTGACTCATGGACAACACGTTCCCGCTTACTTCATCTTGTGGCATCACTTGCACAACCCAATGGGCTTATATGGAACACTTGTTCTGCGACTCATGGACACCACTAGTATGACTCGCTCGACTCACGGGCAACACCTCTCGTCATGTCTCGCCTCGTGAGCATCTCTTTTGCAACTTACTTGGCTCTTGGGCAACACATGCCCTCATACTTCACCTCATGGGCATCACCTAGATAGCCCATTCGGCTCTTGGGTAACACATGCCCATCTACTCTTACCTTGAGTGCCAACTTGACAAGTCACATTGGCCTTATGGCCTTCCCTCTCTGACTACGCTGTCTTGTTCTCTTCTTGATGACCGTCATGGCTCCCAAGGCATAATATAACCCGTAGGCCAATCCTCAAGCGGGCATGCCCTCTTGCTTGTTGGCATGCCGCCCAAGTGAGCAACTCATCCTCAATGCCCCTCTTAAGCTTCCTTCAGTCTAGCACGGAGTCACCCTTCCCGTGCTTGCTAGCATCACTTTGCTTTGGGCAAGGTCGAACCCTAACACATGCCCACGTCACTTGCTCCGTGGCCAATGAGCACCACGGGGTCCCAACATATCTTCTGTAAGCCCACATGTTTGTCTAACGCTGATGGCATAAGGATCGCCCTCATACGAACCTCGCCCGACGCCGACCCGCAATATTGGCCTTTCGGCCAATACCGTCCACAAGACATCCTGACTTGTGGAAACATATGCCGCCCCTTTCTGATGACACATGCCCAGCTCCTAGGCCCCCAAGGGTGCCCGGGAGAAGCCCACTTAGTGCCTTATGAAGGCCAGCACCGGGGGTGGTAGAAGCTCAACACCATGTCTCCCCCTATAGAGCATATTTTGCTTACATGCACAAGGTAGGAGGAAACATCAAAATAGCCGAGGAGAATAATCTTCCATAACTAATTCCTAGAAAATCCAAATGAGATGCCGTCAAGTGCATTGAACTCTTTTCGACGTTCCGGACATTTCTCGTGTTCAGAGTTTTTCCAAATTCCAAGCTGAAGTACCTCAAACCAGAACTTCCACTTAATTATGACAATGCCACTCATCTTCACTTTAGCTTCAAGTTTGCCTTTGGGCTCCCAAGGCTCGCTCCTCTCGCTTCACCTTGTCCCAAGGCTCACCCCACTTGGCATCTCCTTGCCTCAAGGCTTGCCCCTCTCGGCATCTCATTGCCTCAAGGCTCACCCCTCTCGGCATCTCCTTACAACGTGTCACGATAGTGAAACTCTTAAGTGCGGCTCGTGACATCCTCCCCCACTTATAATGTCAATGCCCTCATTGTCGTGCGCTCTTTCTTTTCTTCAAGATGCTCTATAGGCTTGCAACCACAGATGTTTCATCCCTTATCTTTTGTCCCTCCATTCTTGGAATCACTTCTCGTGATGACCTTCTCGCGCCCACACATGAACTTGGCAAATGACATTCTCATCATAACCTTCTCGCGCTCATTTGTGAACTTGGTCAAGAACAACAAACTCACCACTCGCGTGCTCAACACCAATTCTGCAACAGCCATCTAGAGCAAACATTCCACCACCGCACGTGTTCTTACTTTCTTCCCTAATCATGTTGGTTCCTCTCTCAGACTCCCAGCTTCATTTTCTCACTTCTTTCAAACTCATCTTTGGCCAAACACCCTGCATTCTCTTGGTTGCATCTTGTGGGTCATCTACCGTCTTGAACCATCTTTGGCTTCAGACCTCCTTGCACATATGCAGTTGCTCGGAATCTGCTTCTCTTCCTGTCTTGTGGCCCTTATGGCCTTTGAGGTCTCCCCCACTTTTCTTCGACGTTCTTGTTATTAAACTTGTTTGAACAACACCATCCAGGTCACAGTATCATTCTTCCTTTCAATGTCCATGCAAAATTCTCACAATCTTTGATGGGAGTGCGTTCCTCTAGTCGAGGCTTTCCGACTCCCAGCATTTCTGTGGCACCCTGCTTACAAATTCCGACCTGGTAGGGTGTGTCCCTTTCGGACAAAAGACTTTTAATCAATTAAGCACAATACACTCTATTTACACTTGCGATCGTCCTGCATGTCCATTCAAGACTTATGACCACCATGGTCTTCGATCTTCAATCTCACTGTGGACTTAACACTATCCACATCTCAACGAGGCTTTCTTTAGCCTTTACCACATACACTTTTCGCATACTTGGCCATCGTGGCCTCTGATCTTCACTTGCTCGACCCACTTTGGTATTTGTTTAAGCTCACTTGAAACCAGAAGGAAGGTTACTTAACTCACTTTCTCTTGATATGATAGCTGACAACTCATGTTAACTGTTGTGGCTTACATGAACTCGACCATCTTCGGAACAACAATAAACTGCTTTAGCTTCCTTGGCGAAATGCGCTCCTCTCATGGCTTATAATCTTAAGGATACTTCAAGAAATGCGCTGTCTTGGCGGATAGTCTTGAAGAGAACGACGGCTTATAACTTCCATTGAGAAATGTGCTCCTCTTGTGGCTTATAATCTCAAGGAGAATGCGTCTCTGTCAACTGGTTTGCTCTTTGGACTCTTTATTGGACACTGCACTAGTCCACCACAAGTGTCAACGACTTAATATGACTCTTCTTTCCTTCTTCCGGCACCTAGCTTGCTTCTTTTCTCAACATTTGGGCACTTCTTGGCCCTTTCTTCAACTTCAAATTGATGGAACAAGGCTGCAACTCATGCCTGACTGCCCACTGCTTCCGCTTCAACTAGCTTGTTTGGCTTACTTCACAGTTGTTCAATTGGCATCCCTTTTATGAGTGGTTCTAGTTTGATCTCTAAATTTTTTTTTTTGGTTACAAGCGGGCCCAAAGAAAAGCAAAAAAGAAACTAAGAATTGGAACAAAAACCAGTCCTCCTAGCTCTAGTTACATCAGACAAATCATCCAAGAAAGTTTGGGCAGCATGAGCAGGGGCATTGTCAAAAGTGAACCAATCCAAGTTCATGAAAAATGCTATTCTTGGCAAGGGCATCAGCAGTCATGTTACATTCTCTAAAGATGTGAGTCAGCTTGACATTCTGAAACTTGGCCATCATTAGATCACAGCCAGCAAGCATAGAACCAAGGGGATGCAGAGAATTGTCAGAATTTTGCATAAGTTGAACTAGGACAGCAGAATCCAATTCAATCTCCAGATTAGTAATATTATCCTTTGATATTTGGACTTCTATTTTTTTCAATTATTAATAAACTTTGTCAAGTCATATGAAAAGACAAATAAGGATAAACAAAGAAAAATGAAGGAAAAAAAAAATATATATATATATATATATATTCTTCTTACGTTCCCCAAATATAACATTAAATTAAATTGTTTTACTTTTTCCTTGGAATTTCTTTATATTGCCTATATAGTTTTATAATTGAGTTCTTCAACAAAAACATCAAATGTCACGCCCCTTATTTTTAACACAATTAGAAACCGATATACAATCCCATAATTATATATACGCGATTGTTCAGCCATCAATACCAAATACCTGAAAAACTTTTTCCCTTTATACAACATACATATTGAATTGTTAACAACAAAATAAAACGTAAATGCTCCTCAGAACTCACTACAACGGAAGTCCAAATAACGGTAAAGTCACAAAACTGGCTTCCTACCATTAAGTTGCAAATATGCTATCCCAACTTCAGCCACGATTATCCTGACCTACATGATTAACCCCTACACCGTGGAATAGTGCATCGAGTTGTCACACAACAAACCCGGTAAGCTTGTGAAAGCTCGTATGAGTAACTCAAAACAGTCAACATAACTCACACCAGAAATAAGGAAAACAACTCACGCTTTGATTCCTTAAAACACGAAATAAAGGAGAATAACTGACGCTTTAATTTCCTATCAAATCGAAATAAAAGAAAGCAACTTACACCTTGGTTTCTTTTAAAATGAAACATAGAAAGCAACTCACTCCTTGGTTTATATCAAATATAACATAGAAAGCAAGTCACACATGATTTCTATCAATTGTACCATAGAAAGCAACTCACACTTGATTTCTATCAATCGTACCATAGAAAGCAACTCACACTTGATCTCTATCAAATCATTAATAAGGAAAACAATTTGCACCTTGTTACCTTAAAAACCGTTAATAACAAAAACAACTCACACATTGTTCCCTAAGAACACGTAATCTCATGAGTTAGCAATAGCCAATTTCCGTTACCCCATGAATCACAATTGTGGCAGACAGACTAAAGCTCTAGCTGAATTTGTAACCACTCATCCAGTCAAAGACGTGATTACCAGATATTTTGCCCAAAGTCAATTTAATGTTTAGAATCAGTGACTCTAATTAACGTAAAAGAAATAGAGAGAGTGTGACACAAGATGTATAGTGGTTCGTCTCCCACCTTAGCGGGAGACTACGTCCACTTGAATATTGTACTATGTGTGTTTGGGCCTTGCTACCCAAGGGAATTACAAAAGATGTAATGGGATGGATGTTTAAGTGGGAGGAGTGGTCCCTTTTATATGAAAGGGAGCCACTCTCCTTCACATTTTCTTCAAATGTGGGACAAGAAGTCTTTCTTTTAGTCTTCAAAGCATGTTATCAAGGCATATTGTCATGGTTGGGAAGTTGGCTTCCCGGAAAGCTCTTGAGCACTTCCGACCACCACGGCGTAGGTTGGACATTGGGGTACAGGATGCATATCACGGTTAGGTCCCACCATGGCTTGTGGGCCCCCCAAAGATGGTGTTACATATGCTTTGTGACATAAATGTTTCTCACACTAGTGGAGGTATTTATAGTCATAGACCTTCATTCCTCGAACTTTTCAGTCTCATGGAATAAAACATTAAAGAAGTCGCACATGACTCAAAATGTTACACAAATCTCAACGCTTTCAAAACAATCAAAATCAACATTTCCATAATAATTGTTTTCCGAAAATCCATAACACAAAACAATAAAAAGCATCAATTCATGTAATTGTTTCCATCAATCCACAATCCACCAAAACATATATATTTCACGTAAATATACACACACACACACATACGTAGTCATCCGCTCAGGAGTGCCTATTAATACCAACTATAGTTCACAATCGAAAACTCGGAAATCATAGTTATAATTAAAGTCATTTTCCTACCTGTGAACCGCAGTCCTATGAACCATAGTCGATCAAGTTCATATCATTTTAAACAAATATCATTTTCAAAACATTTCACATATGATTTATAAATCAACTCCAAATAATAAATAAATCTGTTCATAAATGAACCTTGTGAGATTACTCACCTCGAAACTCCTGCTGCGTCTTCAATATAGAACAAAGCAACCAAACCACAAAATAGCCGTATAAAGAATACTTCGTCAAGTATCTAAGGAAGTACAGCTCTGATTCAGTCAACGAATCACAATTTAATAAACTTCGAAACCCCAGATCAAACCAACATCTCAAAGTAACGCCATTTGAGGCGAAACTACTTCTGAGACCTCGCAAAATCTCCAGAATACTTCCACGATCGATGTGTCCAAACCACAAGTCTATCAGATGCTCAAATCCTAACGGATTGAATAAATCACCCGGTATGAAACCGTAAAAATCATAACAAATCCTTATGAACTCCAAAAATTGCGTATTATATATCGAAACGCTCGTATCGATGATAAAAAGATATGTAATACCAGAAACAATCCCCTACATGGCCAAAACGCTGCCAGAACGCCGTCACAGGCAGTGGCGCACCGCCACTGGCCAAAACTCAATATTTCACAAAACTCCTAACATCAAAGTTGTTCATCTAAGCATGCTGGTCAGTTTTCATAACTAGCTCGAAGTCAAAATCGAAGCAAAAAAAGGTCGAAAACTACCTCGCAAGCCGTTGATTACTGTTCAATCCAAGTTAAACCAAGTCTCATGTGAATCGATCCAAACAGCCACCATAGATCGATCCAAGAGGCTGCTGCGAGATTCCCAAGCTTGGTTCAAAGCCTAGCCGATGTCAGAGATCAGAGAACCGATTAGGTCTGATTTCTCCAGAAAATCGCCGCCTTGCTGCACTTCCTCCGCCGAGAATCGCCGCTAGAGGCTGCAACAGAGACTACCGCACGAAGGAGGCAAGTCGATCTGTGCTGGTTTCAGGGCCGAAGGTCACCGAAAAAGCCGGGTCAGGTCAGCCAGGTTTAGGTCGGGTCAGTCAAATATCTTCAATACTGAAGGTGTCGACCGAGAGAGAAGAGAAAGAGGATGAGAGTTTCCGGGAAAGTAAACTTGGAATTATGAAATTATTTTCTGATTTTCTCATTTATACTAAAACATAAACTTCTTCCGAAAGCCATAACGTCCTCATATGAACTCCAATTGATACGTTTCGATTGTCCACGAACTCGTATCAACGCGCTCTAGAACTTTTGTGAATGACGTTTTCCGAGAATCCCAATGTATAAAAATTCAAACTTCACACGACCTCCTAAACTATGAAATTCAAATAATTATACGTACGAAAACTATTCCACTTCACATACAACCTATAAATAAAGCACAATAACAATTATTCGTATAACCGGTCCATTATTAATTACCAAAATTAAATAACGAAAATCCAGGTCATCATACCAGAATTGGTCAATATTAGCCCACTTACCCCAGCAACAAATTTTTATTCTCATTTACCAGTTTCAAGGAAACTAACAATTTTACCCTTGACATAATTAACAAACTTCATTTTATGTCACTCAACTCTCCAGCACGACTCTCTCTCTCTCTCTCTCTCTCTCCCCCTCCCTCCCTCCCCCCGATGGAGTCGAACTCCGGCATCACCTCTGGCGCAGCATCGAACTCCGGCATCACGACCTTGGACGACATGCGGCGATGGTGTCTAAGCTTGAAGCTCCAGTCGGAGCTACCTGAGTCGAACTCAGTCTCTCTTTCTTTCTCTCTCCCCCCGTCGCTCCCACTTCGTCAGAGTCGGAGAGACAACACCTCCCCCATCGAGCCAAACTCCCTAGCCGATCCCGGCTGCTCCTCCTCCAGCCACCACTTCTCCGCTAACCACCACAACGACCATAGCTCTGAATTCGAAGTCAACGACTTGTCCACTGACGATGACTGTGATTCGTCGAACACCTTGGATCAGAGCAACCCCAGACGAGGAAGGCCAACCCGATCGGACCTCCCCCATGCCGGCGATGCACGGGCCGATCAACCCCATTTTCGTAACGTGCTCTTCCTCTTGGTCATCCTCATATGTGGCTTGCATCACGATTTTGGGTGTAGAGTTGTAAATCAAGAGTTGAAGGTTTCGACGTCCCTGATTTGATCTGGAATCTGATCGAGTCAGGTATTAAAGTAGTTCACAATTTCATTTTGAAGAAGTTTGTAGTTGACAACTTTTGCATCTGAGGTGGTTGACCGCCGTCTGACCGCCGCGTGTGGCTGCGCGTCTGACCAAATTTTGAGTTTATATTATCTGGACGATGATCTATGCATCCATACGAGCGTATTGATATATAACATGGTTATGTTAGAAAAAGTTGATAAAAAGTTTTGACGTTACTATTTACGGTTTTACAGTTTATCTTCGGTTTACAATTCACGGAGATCAGACCATCAGTTTTACTTCAAATTTTAATATGATGATCATATGACTGTACCGATGACTTTGTGTGGTCATGGGAGAAGATCCGACCGTTGGATCTTTGTATAATTGTAAAACTGTGATTCGGGAGGCGATTTGTGAAGATCTGTCCGTCAGATTTGAGTATAATTTGGATAGGGTGTTTCCAATGGCGATCCATGAGGATCTAACCGTTGGATCATCGTTTAAATTCTATCCGACCGTTGGATCGTCTTTATTTTAGAATCCGACCGTTGGATAGTCGTTATTTTAGAATCAGACCGTTGGATCGTCGTTATTTTAAAATTCGACCGTTGAATCATCACTTAAGTTTATTTCGTGCTACGTTTGCTAAGTAAAAACCATACTTGATTAGGTACTTGACAATTTGAGTTGACGAGCATTTGGATTATTGTGATTTGTATCTAAGTGAAGACGCAGCGGGAGTTTCGAAGTGACTAAAATTCACGTGGTTCATATTACGAACCGAGTACTTAAATTATTTATTTTTGTAATTGTGTGGAAAATATTTATAGATTAAATATTTGTTTTTAAAATCATATGAACTTGATCAACTACGGTTCATAAGTAAGTAAAATGAATTTTAATTATACAAATGAATTTCACTATTTTCTTGTGTAAACTATAGATGGTATTAGTGGTCATTCCTGAGTGGATGATTACGTATATATATATATATATATATATTTACGTGGAATATATATATTCATTGGTATGTTATTGACTGATGATATGATTGAGTTAGAATGTTGATTTGAATTATATTTCAAATGCTTAAATTTCATAATAATATTATGTATGTTGAATGAGTTGATTTCATTGTGTAAAAACATGTTATTGTACTCATTATGGATTTAGGGTCAACGTAGTGACCGGTATGAGGAAATCAGACGCTTTAATCCTAGGTGGATGATGGGATACGATTGGTTGAGTATGTACGATTATCGGACGTTCTAAATATGTATATACGCATATATATTGATGAAATACGATAAAGATAAATATGTCGGATACCATAACTTAGGCCAGGTCGTCGGCTACGATTCAGTTAGAGCTCTAGTCTGTCATATACCGTATTTGTATAAAAAGATGTCGGGGTTTTGAGAAGAAATATGTGAATTAGGGTTTTGGGTTGATTTGGTAATTGTTGAGATTGTTGGTTTCTTATGGACATAGAAATTGTTGAATGTTGACTTGGGTGAAAATAAATATGATTTAATTAAACAACATTTATTTCTTTTTATTCATACGAGCTTTCAAAAGCTTACCGGGTTTTATGTTGTTGCAATTCCGGTACACTATTCAAATGGTGTAGCGGATATTCCTGCAGGTCAGGATAACCAGGGAGGTGACCGTGCTGTTTAGGTGTTGCAGCATTTATTTTTATTTCATTTGAGTTGTGAGATTTGTATGCTCATTTAGAGCTTTACAATTTATTTTGTGAGTGAGTTGTAATAATTAACTAAGACTAAATTCGGTTTTTGAAATTAAATTGTGTGGTAAGGTTGTTAAGGAAAAAGAATTTTCAGGATGGTTATTTTGATGTTGTAGTAATTCATGCTTCGGATTTTGAATTTTTATTCTAAAATTCGGAGCGTGACAAGACGTATAGGCAATAAACGTTTCTAAATTGATATAATCTACAAGACGTATAGGCAATAAACGTTTCTAAATTGATATAATCTCTTCGTTTTTTGCCTTAATCAAAGTTTTATTTATCCAATTTTAGGATGATTAGTTCTCATTCCGGCAACCAAAAGTTGTATTAGGCGATAATAGATGTCTATTGGGGGGGGGGCAATAGAGATTTATTGCCCCTCTATTAGAGGGTAATAGACATCTATTAGAGGGCAATGAGGGACAATAAACGTCTATTAGAGCAATAAACCTTTCTGGCGACCTCTTTGGGGACCTCTGGCGAGATTTTCAGAAAAGTCCGGCGGGCGGCGACTGGTGACCTTATTCCGGTGAAGTTGACTAGAATCCGACGACCAGTGACAGGATCCTGACGAAGTTGATCGGTGACCGACTCTTAGAATAATAATTCGAAAATCTGAAACATGAATTACTACAACTCAGCAAATATCAGCCTGAATTTTTTTCTTAAATAAACACACCACATGATTCTCAATTTCAAATCCCGAAATAAGTTTCGTATTAAATATTACAACACACTCGCTCCAAATAAAATGTAAGTTCAGAGGAGCATATCACACCTCACAAAGAAAGTCAAATTAACACAAGTGCAGCTACTCTAAGCTGCTCGATCACATTCCTGATTCTCCTGACCTGTAGACTTACCCGCTACATCGTTTGAATAGTATACCGAGATTGCAACAACACAAAACCCGGTAAGCTTTCTGAAAGCTCGTGTGAGTAAATAAGAAGGAACAGTTGTTTTATTAAATCGTATTTCTTTTCACAAATGTCAACACCCAACAATTTCAACATCCACAAATAATCACAATCTCAATAATCAATCATCAAATCATCAAGAATAAATACGGAATCTAAACTCACATCTTTCTTCTCAAAACCCGAAGTCGTATTTATACAATACGGTGACTAATTCAATACAGAAAACCAACCCAATGAGCATATCTAAAATCAAATGATATACAAGTCACACCTGTGACAACTCAAATCAACTGAATCTCAACCAATCAGATGAATCACTCATCTCTCCTTTTAACAAGATGCATTTATCACCACAATACATAATAATATTTCTCAACTTTCTAAGAGTCCCACCCATCACTGGCCTCCACAATTAACCAAATAAAATATAAATCATGCATAAAAATTAATGCAGGAAATAACCAATTTCATGCAATCAAAAATCATAGTAATCCCTGCATATAATTTAGTTTAGGAGATTACATTAAAATCAAACAATAAAATGAAAAAGAGAAATAAAAAAGGGAAATCAAACGAAATAAATAAACAAGGAAAATAATGGAGATATTAAACAACATAAACAGAAAAGAAAAACAATAGAATTTAAACAAAATAAATCACTAGAAATATTAATTACAACATTAACAACTCACTCTATTAAACTCGTCCAAGACTCAACCCCTTTTACCAAAAGGACTCTTACAAGTCACATCGTGACAAAATCATAGGAAATGTTAACCCCACAAATCAATATGAAAATCTGGTCCAACCTGGACACATAGGCAGACAGACTAGAGCTCTAACTGATCGTAATCACTAACCCGGCCAAAGGCGTAATTACGATATTTTGTCTGAGGTCACAACCTGCAACCCCGGATCCTTAGGCCAACCTGACCCTTAGATCAAAACATTTGAAACGAGTCACACTGGACCCAAAATCTTACTCAAATCATGAAAATGAGAAATCACAACCTATGACTCCCAAATCTTCAAACACCTTTCAAAATAATAGAAATACCATTTGTCACAACATATTGTTTCCCGAAAAGTCACGCCCCAAAACGATAACAAACTCACTCATACACGTTGTGTATCACCACCAAATCACTAGTACATATTCTCAGGTAATAATTGCTCAAATAACATTACAATAGATTAAACATTATTTCATCACTCAATACCACACCGTCCAGATATATATATTTATATATATATATATTTATATATATATAACACGTAAATATGGTAGGTCACATTTTAATCCATAATAAAACTAAATCATCATAATTCTACACTCTTCAATATCATACCAATTCGTATATAATCATGTAAATATATATATATATATATATATATATATATACGTAATCACCCACTCAAGAATGACCACTAATACCATCTATAGTTCACATAAGAAAATCGTGAAATTTATTTTGTATACTTAAAATTCATTTTACTTACCTATGAACTGTAGTTGATCAAGTCCATGTGATCTTCAAAACAAATATTTATTCCATAAATATTTCTCACACAATTACGACAAAATAAATTAATTTAAAAATATTCGGTTCGAAATATGAACCACGTGAGTTTTACTCACCTCGATATTCCCGCTGCGTCTTCAAATTAACACAATTAACTCCGAAACCGCTCACCCAAGTAAAAACCGTCAATCACCTAATCAAATATGATTTGAATTTAGTCCATAATTCCAAAACATACTTAAACAACAATCCAACGGTCGGATTCCAATTTAATGAAAATCTGACGGTCGGATTCTCACGAATCCCCCCCCAAATCACTATTTCACAATTATACGAAGATCCAATGGTCAGAACTTCATCCACGACCACACAAGGCCACTGGAACAATTATACGATCATTATATCAAAACTACAAGTCCATCAGACGGTCCTAACTTCACAGATCACAAATCGAACAATCAAAATCGATCGAAATCTAAAAATTCATAACTAAATCATACGATATCCAAAAAATACGTATAATATGTTGAAATGATCGTATTAAAATGTAGAATCCAAAAATGTATAGAAACTATATTTTTGACTCCCGGAGATGGCCGGAAAAGCCAGTTGCAGGCAGCGGCAGAGCCACCATCAACCACCACCAATGGCAGTGAAACTTGGCTGAAATCTTCGTCTCAACATTCTAAACATTTTTCATAACTAGCTCAAGATCAGAAAATAATGGGAAGAGGTCGGAAATTACTAAAATAGTCACAGTGGTCGGAAAAATTCTAGAATACGGCGAGCTTGAGTTCGACGTAAAAACTTCCACCAATGGCCTCGATCCCTTTTGGAGATTTTTTCAGCACCTCAAGGCGAGCTCACCAGTTCAAGAATCACCCAAAACGAAGCTCTAGAGCTTGAGATATCAGGATCGAAAGTTCCATTCGATCCAAATCGGGGATGGCTTCTAGCCGCCACCACGCGCAGCACCACCGTGCATGGACACTTCTGGGAGCTTCAGGAGGTTGACACGAGCTCGTGGGTGGAGTTTGGCGAGCAGTGGTGACCGGTAGCTTGAGATATCAAGCTTGGAACCAAAACGAGATCAAACCGGGCGGAGCTTCCCGCCGCCACTGCCGGCCTTGCGCGCTGCCACTGGTAGCTGCGCAAGATCGAGGTGAAGCTGTGGGAGGTGGTCTGGTGCTGATTGGTGGCTGGTGGAGCAAGAGAGAGATCAGAGAGCCTTGTGCTCTATTTTTCTGGGTTCGGCCGAGAGAGAGAGAGGAAAGATGATGAACAGTAGTTTCCAAAAATAAAAGGGAGGCCGGACTAAAATGGAAACCTTCCAAAAAAAAACTAGGGTTTTTTCTATATATACCCAAAATAGAAAAATCTTCTAAATACCATAACTAATTCGTAAAAAATCTGATTTTTGTATTCCATATATGCACGGACTCGTATCGACGAGCTCTACAACTTTCGTGAAAAAAGTTTTCCCAAATTCTGAACGAATAAAAAATCAATTTTTCGTAAACCCTAAATAACGTTCGTTTTCGAAATAAAATCGTCCGAACTAATTCCACCACCTCTCCAAACTTCATAATCGTGCTTATGATGACAAAAATCATTTTTGAAAAGTCATCGGAATTTAATTTGTATTTTCCGGGTATTACACTATTAGCCTTGTCAGTGAATGGTGAGTGCATCCAAGCGGGGATGTTTTTATGGCCGTTTCTTAGCATGTGCTGCGGCGATATGGCTTGAACCTTGATGAACTTGCAAGCCATGTGATGATCCTGCGTCTTCTGATCATTTGGAGGTTCTGGCAGGAAAAGACTTGTGGTACTAACGTTTGGTCCCCTTGATCGGCGGCAACTAGTAGGATGGTGTGAGGTAGGGTTTCGACGGGCTCGTTTTGGATCGAAGTCTCCTGTTCTAGTATGGGTGCTTCGAAACCATGCGGGGAAAATATGTTTTGGGGGAGGTAGTGCTTCTCATCGGCATGCTAGCGATGATGGAGGGGTGGATGGTCACCGACGGCTACTCATGGCAATGGCTAGGGTCTTGTAACTGTGGTGAAGGCACCATGGCTGCTGTAGCTTGGAGGTTGGCAAGGGTTTGAGTGCTCTTGGGTTTGGGCTTTGCTTTGGGCCTAATTGTCTTAGTCTGATATATCTTGTTTCTTTAGGATGTTACAATGTGGCCAAGAGTCAGTACTGATGTATACCAGGAGGGTCTTAGGCAGATATACTGATTTCTTGGTGTTGTAGCTTCTTATTGTTCAAGGCGTCGTAGTCTAGACTAGTGGTCAGTAAAGTCAATGCATTACTGGAGCAACGAATGTAATGGTTGATCTTCTGATCCCCTAACTTGACCTTGTATACTTTCCCTTAAAAAAATAATAAAATAAAATAAAAATTAATATGCAGTTCAGTTTTTGGGATATGAGTAGTCTAATTTCTCTTCACTATTCCGATTACAGTCATTCTCATCAATGTAAAGCTTAAATTAATGAATGGAACTTTTCCTTTTCTCAAAAAAAAAAAAAAAAAAAAAAAAAAATTAAAACTAGTCCATGAATAGAACCATTGGGGAAACAAATTAAAAAAATTTGTTTCTTTTTTGTGGTTGTTTATAACTTTTTGTAATTCTAACTTCTTGTCGTTGTTTTATGATTTCTTACTTTTAGGGATGTTGTAACTGAGAAGACTACTTGTCTTCAAACGCTGGCCGTTGGAAATAAAATACTAGCTAGTCATCATCTCTTATCTGTTCTCAGTATATAGTAGAGGTTTCTGAAACTCGAATAAACACAATATTAAAGCTCTCTCAGACTCCCATGGCTCTCTCTCCAACTCTGTCTCACAACTCATTCTCATCCTTCTCTCCCTTCCCACAGACTTTGAGAAGAAGCCCTCTTCACCTTTTGCCCATTAGAGCTATAAAAGCTGCTGCAGAACCAGAAAAGGAGAAACTCAAACAGGACAAAACTCCCCAAGAGTCTAGTTCCAATGCTCAGCCTTCAAGTCCAAGCAAAGGCACAGCTACTCTTAAGCCTCCAAAGAAGCCTGTCTATTCCAGTGAGTAACTATATCAGACTATCTTTCTTTATAATGTGTGTGTATATTTTGCTTGTTAGTTAGTAACTTTCTATATGGGCAGTGAAGAAGGGTCAGATTGTGAGGGTGGACAAAGAGAAGTACCTAAATAGTGTCAATGTAAGTACTAGATGGTGAACTTTGATTCGTAAAATTGAATATGATTCTTTTGGCATTCCTTAAATTCTCCATTGGAATGCTGAGATGTTCTGCACAATTTCATTTCAGTATCTATCTGTTGGACATCCACCCTATTACAAAGGGCTGGACTATATTTATGAAGACCGTGGTGAGGTAAGTAGCCTCTTCAAACTTCTTCACATAACCAACTAATCGAAATAATGCCAAGTAATTATGATCTGCTTTGGAAGAAAGACTGAAATGAATTAGTTAGATGGTGAATTGCAAAGTACGACTAACAGAAACTCTTTCAGGTATTGGATTTGCGCATATTTGAGACCGGAGAGTATGCACTGGTAAGTAACTTCAATTCCGTCTGGCTTCAATGCCTTTTCATTCATTTTCCAGTAACTGCAGATGTAGTTGAATGAACAGTAACTATGTAAACCTATATATGTTAATAGATAGCATGGGTTGGGGTACCTACTGCACCGGCATGGCTTCCAACAGACATGCTCATCAAGGTACTTACTCGATGACTCTTTTTAACGTCAATCACCATGATGCTCAGGCTTCAAACTCTGATCAAGCTTGAGCTCATTAAATCTCAACTGTTCTCATTCCCAATCATGCTTGTTCAATAAGTGACTACTTGGTTAAACATTTGTGTTTGAGATTCATCATTGTCGTTTAGGCTTTCTGCTTGGCACATTTCAGATTGATCTTCTCGTTGACTTCTGTCTTCTATTGCAGTCAGAGAAACTCGATTATGAGAGACTATGATACAAGCAGGCAGGCAAGGAAGGCTTCAAATGCAGGAGGAGAGGATCGCAATGACTTGATAATCCTGAGAAATACTAGAACTCAACATCTGAAACCTTTCTGTACATTTGTCAAAAAAAAAAAAAAATTATAGCTCTATCACCATTTTGCAATGTTTGTTGTAATTCTGTGAGAAAAAAAAAATCAATGTAATGAATTTAATTGAGCAGTCAAGCAGACCAAGAACACACTGATCAGTTGAAGAAGAAAAGACTCTCATTTAAATTACAAAATATTTGACCAGATATGAAGACATATCTATGTGATAATGAATCGGTCTTACAATGACATTAACTATCCAATGCTACAATTTTGAATATTTAATGATTACAACAAATGAAGCACTTAAACTTATTTCCCAAGTCATGTTTTGACTTGCACAATTGTACATAAATGAACTGCTGTAAAATTTCATGTCCTATATGGTGCGGCTACGCCATGAACTTTTACAACAGGCAAATCTCTTATTCTGCAATTTCTATAACCAGGGCACCCAACTGGTGTATCTTTCTCCATACCCACCACAATAACTATCTTCATCTGGCCAACGGGAAACATAAATACAGGCTGTACAACTACACTGTTCTTTTCTTGCCAGTCTGATAATCAAAGCAGAGACTGGACTTTTGACTTAATTGAAAGAAGATAAATCAACTCTCCTCTTAGCACGCTCGCGGGCGTTCATTAGTTCGACTAGAGAAGGAAGCGGCTGAGGCACAGCCACATTCATTGATCTGTATAATTTTCTGAATCTTTCATTGAAGCACTTTGACGACCCAATCAGAGAACAAGAAACCTTTTGAGCTTCTGGTTCAATTGGTCTTTTCTTTTCCAGCTCATACTTGTGATTACGTTCATCCCATGAAGTAAGTTGTACATGCTTAAGTTCAGACTTTCCCTCCCCTGGCTTTTCACATTGCAATTCATTAGCATTTTCCTCTACCTTTTTTACCAAAGTCTTGCTGCAGCATCTGTGTTCACTGTTTTCTTCCCCCTCACTGGACAAATTTGATCCACCTCTATTGTCTACTTCTTGAAAAGGTTTATCTTTTAGGTATAAAATTTTCGTCTCTTTGTGCTGAATAGCCGATTCTTGGAAACCAACCCTAGCTCTACCAAATAATGTGACATACGGTCTTTTCCTAGGAGGAGAGAAACTGAAGAACTTTTTCGGGGAAGCAGTTTTATTTATCAGTTGCAATTGAGAATCTGCATGATTTTGATTGAGCTCTTCAGACACTGGAGATCCCCCATAATCAAATGATGCTTCTGCAACTGAAGAAGGTTCCATACTAATGTCTAGAAGTTTCCAAAGAGGATCAGTTGGAGATATTCGAGAGGTCAAACAGTGCTTCTTAACATAATTCAGCTCCATAGCGCTGCAACTGGGGGTGGTTGAAACAACCCATTTAGGTACTAGAAGCTGCAGAGCCCACTCTAATTCTTCCCTGGACGAGTGCATTGAGTAACAAACATGCCAAACACCAAATTGGTCCCTTACTGCTTCATTGTATCTCAGTTTTCTTTGACTTTTGTTATCTAGCAATTCTACCTCACAAGCATACCACTGTGCTGAAGGACGGATTATGAGAGGCTCAGGCTTTAAATTAACTTGGGCCTCTGCAAGCTTTGCTTTGGCTCTCTCGTTGAGTTTTGGAAATGCATCAAGCAGCTGGAAGCGCGAAGACGGATCTTGGGAGATAATTTCAGGAGCTATGACTGTCAGAGCATCAATATACTCAGGATTGGAGACTTTGTCAACATATATCTTTGATCCAAATGTACGGAACACATCAACCAATATCTCTTCCTGACCAAGGAGATCACAGGCTAAATACACCTCGGTTGCATCAGGATGCTTCCATATACAATTAATGACCTACATAAAATAAAATAAAAACAATAAAAAAGAATGAAAACCAAAACACAGAGAAAGAGAGAGAACACTGAAGTGATTGCATCTGCAAAGGCACATAAATTAAAAGGGAAGGGAATACAAAGTAACTACTACTACTAGTACACGTTTCCATCAATAAAAATCATATGAACGATTTTCATATTCACTGAACACATGGAAAACAATGGGCAAACTACAAAAGATGTAAGGAAAGGTAGATCACAGGGAAAAGAGAAAAGTGAAGAAAACGGGGTATGACAAGATCACAAAATGGCTCTTGCATAAGGGGCAATGAACTTTGCATCTTCACATGTACACCCAAAGGAAGATGATATCTATAACTAAGATTCTAAAGAAGACTTTCTTGTTCTTTTGCAACTCCTACTACCATATTCAATGGAGGTCAATAGATTTCTTATTCATATGACCAAATGGTAATTGAAAGAAAGTAATTTCTATTTATTTCCATCGCCCAAGAGGATCTATAGTATGCTTTGTTGTACAGATACAGTGGGAACTAGAAGTTATAATAACTAACAAGTCAATGAAAACTTATAGCAATCAGCTGAAGTGAAAGTACATGAGGACATATATTTTTATCAGCACATTCCATAACCAGAACAGTTTTAACATTGCAATCTACAGTTTGACAATACAAGAGAGCAGCTTGATGAGTTCAAAACAAAAGTTAGAATGAAAAACCATTACAACACCAAAATGCTTTGAATCACTCATCAAGGCAAAGCGGTTACTAGCGCTTTCAGATGTATCTTTGGTGCCCAAGTCAAAGTACCAAGCCTAAAAAAAGTGTCCAGGCCTTCATACGCTGTTGATGCTTTTGATTCATGATTATGAGCTTGTTTTGCTCAAATTTCAAATTTCTATCACCCCTTTACTTTGATTTATAGAGATAAAACTTAAATCTTATAGACACCATGAGATAATAAGTTAAGCTTGTGCCTGGAGATTGATTGCAAAAACAAATTACCACACAATTGACAAAGTGTTTTAGATAGTCCAACACAAATATGCATGAAGCTCATGCCACGAACAAGACAACAAGTTGGGACTTGTGCCTTGGATAAAGGAAGACAAGCAAAAGTGTGGAGTGCACTTGAAAACATTGATATTGGTCATAGCCTCATAGGTGATCATGGTACACATCCTTCCATAGGAAAAGGAGAGAAGATTAGCATAAGAGTACACCTGAAACCTACTTATTGGTTATTGGTTATAGGTGATCATAGTATATGTCAGTTCGTACACAACTTAATATATCATGTGCTGGGGAATCAAGAATAGAACAGACGAGAGAGAAGATTATGAAAGGGTGTTGACATATGACGGAGTAAGGAAAATGGAGAAAGAGAGATCCTTTCAAATCAGTCCGAGGTTAGTTAGAAGTATTTCAGCATCTCACTGAAGGTGTATGTACTTGGTCTAGTCACTTGCACTTCACGCGTGAGTAAACATCTCAAAGCTTTAATATCGTCCAGCTATCATTAATTTTCAAAATTACTAGTAGTGGCTTTTAAGGGACTGGTATATGAATTCCCAGATATATATACCGCTAAGAATTGTATTAGAAATAATTCATGACACATAATCATGAATATAAGGGACTCAAATGCACCTAAAGATGTGTAAATTGCAGTAATTACATGGGCACACACGACATATTTTTCATAAAATGCTTATATAAATCTATCATGATATGTATAGAAAGGGTCTAATCTTGAATCTTGAATAATAGACTGATGTTTTCCATTTTCAGCATCATCTTTAAGACCAAGTAGCCCTGTAAAATAGGAAAGGTAAAAAAAAAAAAAAAAAAAAAAAAAAAAAAAAAAAAGAGTAATGTGTGGGCGAACCGAAAAGTAGTACCTGCTGGATTGCTGAATGTTTGCTGGGAAAACTTTGATAGTATTTTCCAAACGTGCAATCTAGAAAAACATAATCGAGTTGACATCTAGGCTTTTTCCCTTTCTTCCCAAGGTACTTCTCTGGTAAACGTTGCAGATATTCGGGCGTGAGTCTGCAATCTCCGGTGTGGAGGACATTACCAAAATCGCCTTCAAACAAGAACATCACAGCTCCTACAGAGATTCATACACTACATCAGTAAAGAAAAATCCATCTAAAACACTGATTGGTTTTCAAGCCACAACAATCAATAAGAGAACATAATTCCACTGAAGCATGTGAGCTCAAACATTAAAACTTGAACACAGTTCGATAATACCCAACTGTACTGAATCAATTGCACTCATATATTTCAACCAAACACCTAGAGCAAGCAAGATCAATTTCAAATAACACAAAAACCAATAAGAAACCAATCCAAAATACCATGAAAGATAGGTACCAGGACAGTGATTGGCATCGAAAGCCGTAACAGTGAAGACTCCATCCGGGTCATCAATGAATACAGATTGCCCAACTTCAATGCCCACAAACAAAGATTCATCAAGCTGCAAAACCCCAATTAAAGATTGAAACTTTAACCCAAAAAAATGAAATGGGATACTGTAAAAACGTTCAGAAATTGAAAGACAAACCTTGGGGTAGTGTTGAAGAAGGAGGGTTTTGGTGAGATGGGTGGAGTAAATTGGGTAAGAAAAGTGGGAGGAGATGCCAATGGAGTGGTCTTTGTGGGCGTGGGTTAAGAAATGGTGCCTCTTTCTCTTTGAAGAAGGGCTCCATGTATCAACCGAAAAGGGCAGACCTTTGGGCATTTCGATCGACATGTTTGGCTCTCTCTTTCTTTCTCTGTAGAATCAATCTGGGTAAGAAATGAAATTTGGGTTTCAGAGAGATTCTGAAAGCTTCCGCAGAAAGAAAGAAAGAAAGAAAGAGAGGGAAATGAAACGATTTGGGAAGAAATAGAGAGGGAACTGGAAATTTTGTATTTATATGGCACCGCCTCAGGTTTAAGCTTATTGTACAATTGGACAAGAGGTTTCAGTTTATTCCTTTTAAGGCCATACATTTTCTTTTCTTGTTCTTTTTCTGCTTTAAAAAGCCAATGTCACACCCAAATGCTTAGAAATTTATTTTGTAATCTCCACAATACGTAATAACCTTACATGAAAAATGGTATCCAACAACATAATTTTTTTGAATAAAATTATAATCAAAAGAAAAAATTTTAGAACTGACACTATAAATATGCTTACCAAACCAAATGTAAAGTGTATATTGTTTGACTGGATTCCTGTTGGCGAAACAAACGAGTGGATGACTGAGTTTCTTCAAAGAGGTAGAATTGATTTTTCGGATTTTTCCGATTCATCTTAACGTCCGACAATTAAATGACCAATAATCCATTATATGTGCTATTTTGATAAGAGAGCTACCATGTATAGCATGAAGAGGGGCTACAATGTAGTGAGATCTCCATCAAATTTGAGGCTACATCATCATCGAGGAAAAGGTATTTATCGAGAATTATTGGTATTTTAATTTATATCTTGTTCAAGTAAATCTCGTTTAAATTTTAATGTGAAGATACACACGTTGATTACTTTTGAGTTCTCTGTATGTCTTTGCTGTTATGAAATATTATGATTACAGAACAACCATGGTTACAAAATGCAAAGAAAACTCCAAATGTTCCATTAGCAAATATTGTGAAATCAGTAATTATTTTAAACTAAAAGCACTGGATCTCACAGAAGTATCCACTACTATTGCAATAATATATCATTCACAAAATATGTAATTATTTGAAATTTTTTTTATTTTTTTTAATTCTTTTATCAGCGACAATTGTGCTTTCATCATTACTTTACTAATTCAGATTTATTTGCACACAAGAAAATATTTTCAGTTTGGATACTGAAAGAATAAGACAAATAGCTTTAAAAAGAAAGCCTCACAGGAAACTATTTGTAATTGATCATTTTGTACCTCTCAGAAAAATATGGACTGCTACTGCAGTCATGTATCATTCATAAAATATGTAATTATCTGAAATTCCCTTTTCCTTTTGCAGTGGTATATATGTATTGTCTCCTATTGAAGCAAGCTGTTCATCATGAAGTGTCAACCCACAAAACGTAATTGTTCATAACTTTCTGTTCCTTTTTACTTCGATCTTTAAATAAATCCTTAATCACTCTTCATTTTCCTGTTATATATGTAATTCTGAGTTTCAACTGAAAGCAAAATCAACCGATGGAAGGTAATTCTCCATAACTTTTTGTCTCTTTTAAGTTCCATTTTCAAATCATTGGTTATTTACTTTTTGTTTTTCTGTTATATATGTCAAGATAAACTGTTCATCATGGAGTGGAGTGTTAACTGACAAAAGGTTACTGTCAAGAACTCTGTTTGTTTTCACTTTGATCTTCAAATGAATCCTTTAACACTATTTATTTTTTTGTGATATATGTAATCCTGAGTTTGGTTATGAAAGCAAAGTCAACTGATGAAGGGTAATTCCTGTTTCTTCTTAGCTTAATTTTCAAATCACCATTACTTATTTACTCATTCTTTTCCTGTTATATATGTCATCATGACTTTCCGTTGATAACTTCAATTTTCAATTCATAATGTTCTCATTCATAATGCTTTCTCACAATGTTTTTGCTCACTACTTTCATCCTCATTTTTGTGCTTTTTTCTCTTTACATTTAGCTCTACTTTCAACCCCTCAAATCTATACTCAGGAGTCCTGCATACTTATTTTTACAATGAGTTGTAGGATTGCGATGTACAGATTTGAGGGGTTCAAAGTAGGGCTAAATATAATGGAGAAAAAGCACAAGAATGAATACGAAACCATCCAGCAAAAACACAAAACAGGTTAAAATGCTGAACAGAAAAGAGTACTCAATGAAGAAGATAAGAATGCTGATGTTAACTGTCCTTACTTCACTGATATGAAAGCAATAAAAATTAAAAAAAAGTGAACGTTATAAGTGAACTTTATGTGTTTGTTGTATAATCTGCTAAACTTTATTATGAGCCATTCATGTATATGGAAGAGTACTAGCGTTTGATTCCCTTCCCTTTATATAAAGGCTCTAATCTGAGGTTTATAACACGAGAATTCAATTGATTTCTAAGTTAGGCAGGAGATAGTGTAATCAATTCATGCATGCTCTGTTTGTCCCAGCCTCATTTCCTCCCTCTTTACCTTACTCTTATGTTTCATGTGTTACTGCTATTGTTTGTTCAAATTCTATATTATATCCCATCTACAGTTTTTATTCATTTTGTGAAGACCCAAATTTTCATATAATAAATTTATGTAATTCAATAATTATTATATTAATTGAATTATGATATTTGGGATTAATTGGAATGTCGTGGTTTGAGAAAGTTGATTTCGAATGATTTTATTTTAAAAAACGACGGTATTTAGGAAGTTGTGAAAATTGATTTTTTATACATTGGAAATTTCGGAAAACTTCTTTCATGAAAGTTATAAAGTTCGTCAATACGAGTTTGTGCATATATAGAACGTAATATTCTGAGCTCGTATGAATAAGTTATGAATATTTGAAAATTGGAATTTTTCTATAAATATAGGAAATTTTTCGGAAATTTCAGAAAACCAAAAAAATTAAATTTTCTCTCTCTCTCTCTCTCTCTCTCTCTCTCTCTCTCTCTCTCTCTCTCTCTCTCTCTCTCTCTCTCTTCTCTCTCGGCTGAAGCCCAAAGAATAGAAGAAAGTCAACTGACCCGACCCGGACCCGCGTGACCTGACCCGACTTCACCGGTGCCGTCCGACGTCCAACGGCGACGAAACCACCGCGAGGCAGCTCAGATCGACGTCGCCTGCCTCCCTATCGACCTCGTTGCCGCCCTCACTCGTAAGCAGGAGATCGGAGCAGCTTAGCCCCGAACGCTCGACCCGGTCAGATCTCAGCGGTGCCGGCTTTGCATGGGCCAATCCTCCCCATTTTCGTGACGTGCTCTTCCTCCTGATCATCCCCATATATGGCTTGCATCACGATTTTGAGTGTAGAGTGGTAGATCAAGAGTTGAAGGTTTCGACGTCTCTGATTCAATCTGGAAACTAATCAGAGGGCCGATATTAATCCAACTTCAAAGCCCGATCTAGGACGATCTAGACCTTATCTCAGAAAAAGTCAGGTACTTGACGGCTTAAGTTGACGAGCATTTGGATTATTGTGATTTATATTTAAGTGAAGACGCAGCAGGCGTTTCGAGGTAAGTAAAACTCATGTGGTTCATATTACGAACCGAGTACTTTAAGTTATTTATTTTTGTAATTGTGTGAAAAATATTTATGGATTAAATATTTGTTTTTAAGATTATATGGACTTGATCAACTACGGTCCATAGGTAAGTAAAATGAATTTTAATTATAAAAATGAATTTCACGAATTACTATAGATGATATTAGTGGTCATTCCTAAGTAGATGATTACGTATATGTATATTTATGTGAAATATATATATTGATTGGTGTGTTATTGAATGATGATATGATTGAGTTGGAATGATGATTTGATTTATATTTCAAATGCTTAAATTTCATAATAATATTATGTATGTTGGATGAGTTGATTTCATTGTGTGGAAACATATTGTCGTACTTATTATGGATTTAGGGTCAACGTAGTGACCGGTATGGGGGAATCGGACACTCTAATCCTAGGTGAATGATGGGATACGATTGATTGAGTATGTATAATTATCGGACGTTCTAAATATGTATATAAGTATACATATTGATGAAATACGATAAAGATAAATATGTCGGATGTCATAACCTAGGCCAGGTGACAGGCTACGATTCAGTTGGAGCTCTAGCCTGTCATATACCGTATTTATATAAATACGATGTCGGGATTTTGAGAAGAAAGATGTGAATTAGGGTTTTGTGTTGATTGGTGATTTGGAAATTGTTGAGTGTTGACTTGGGTGAAAATAAATATGATTTAATTTAACAACCGTTCTTTCTTTTTACTCATATGAGCTTTCATAAGCTTACCGGGTTTTGTGTTGTTGTAATCCCGGTACACTATTCAAATGGTGTAGCGGATATTCCTGCAGGTCAGGATAACCAGGGAGATGACCGTGCAGTTTAGGAGTGGCAGTATTTATTTACTTTTCATTTAAGTGGTGAGATTTGTTATGCTCATTTAGAGCTTTACATTTTATTTGGTGAGTGAGTTGTAATAATTAACCGAGACTAAATTCGGTTTTTGAAATTAAATTGTGTGGTGAGGTTGTTAAGAAAAAGAAATTTTCAGGATGGTTATTTTAAGTTGTAGTAATTCATGTTTCGGATTTTAAATTTTTATTCTAAAATTTGGGGCGTGACACATTCTCTCTCCTCTTATTATGTAATGTTTCAGAGACAGGCTGACAGCCCATCGTATCTCATCGACGCAGAAGATGCATCAAAAGCAGACGAACCAACTAATAAAACATTAGAAGAACTCATGTGAAGTAATTGGTTTGAACTAAAAAAAAGTAGGATATTTTGGTGACAAAACTAATCACTTTTGAATTTGTATACAAGGAACAATACCAGCTTTTATAATATGTAAGAAAATAACATCTTCAAATGACGTTTCTTAGTTTATGATTACTCTACATATATATAATGAAGGAAAAAACCAAACCCGCAACTTACCTAAATTTCGCTAACAAAGTTCAAACCAAACCAGGTGTACAGATTTTGACAAAAACAATTGCTGTTCAATTTTTGGTTGCTTGGCTTTCATAAAAATTCTGCTATGTAATGTTATGAAATCAACGATATTTTTATGTATAGAAATAGTTACTTTTTTAAACAATCTCCACCGATATGTAATCATTGCTTTTTTCCATCACATAATTTTAATAGCAAATTACCACTAAGTTTTTTTTCAATAAATTATCATCAGCGGGCCTATTTTTTTTAAATTCTTATGAGCTAGTATGTAGGGCCCATGCGCAAGTTATTATACCTTGCTGTCAGATTCCTTTCTTTTTTAAATTATTTCTATTGGCAAGTAAATTACGAATTTGTCTTTGTGGTTTTGCTAATGTGAATGAACACTGTTGAATGTCAGTAGCATTATGAAAAAAAATAATATTTCTATATTCCGTCTTTGTTTTTCTTAGAAACAACACATTTATTTAATAATTCCAAAAACTATTTATACATATTACAATATGAAACTTGAACATTATATCATTTATCTTTGGCTTTGCTGCTTTCACATACGAATTTCACCTCTCATGGTAAAGAAGTTTCTTCAGCAGGATTTCTTGGAGTACTGACCCTCAGTAATATATTGACCCTCAGTAGTATACTAGCCCCAGTAGCATACTGACCCTCAGTAGTGTACTGATCCCCAGTAGTATTGTCACGCCCCGAATTTTAGAATAACAATTCAAAATCCGAAACATGAAAATAGTACAAATTCAAAATAATCATCCTGAAAATTTCTTTTCATAACACCCTCACCACACGAAATAAAATCAAACCGAATTTAGTCTCGGTTAATTATTACAACTCAAATCCAAAATGTAATGTAAAGCTCTAAATGACCAAACACACCTCACAACTAAATGAAATAGCAAAAACTGCTGTAACACCTAAGCAGCTCGGTCACCTCCCTGGTTATCCTGACCTGCAGGAATATCCGCTACACCATTGAATAGTGTACCGGGATTGCAACAACACAAAACCCGGTAAGCTTATGAAAGCTTGTATGAGTAAAAGAAAGAACTGTTACTTAATTTAATCTCATTTATTCCGACACACAGCAACACTCAATAATTTCCACATATGCAAGTACTAACAATCTCAATCAACACCAATTCAATATATCAAGACAATCCAACTCACAACTTCCTTCACAACTCTCATCATCGTATTTATAAAATACGGTACTTGACAGACTAGAGCTCTAACTGAATCGTAGCCCGTGACCTGGCCTAGGTTATGGCATCCGACATATTTATCATTATCGTATTTCATCAATATGTATACCTATATACATATTTAGAACGTCCGATAATTCCACATACTCAACCAATCGTATCTCATCATCCACACAATTAGAGCGTCCGATTACCCCACACCGGTCATTACGTCAACCCTAAACCCATAAATGAGCACAACATATAATATCACATACTGAAATCAACCCAACCAAGATACACCATATTATTATGGAATTACACAATTGAAATACAATCAATTCATCAATTCTTCTCAATCATATCATCACACAACAATCCACTCATCAATATATATTTTCCACATAAATATATATATACGTAATCATCCACTCAGGAATGACCACTAATACCATCTATAGTTCACACAAGAAAATCATAAAAATTCATTTGTATAGTTAAAATTCATTTTACTTACCTATGGACCGTGGTGATTCAAGTCCATGAAATTTTCAAACAAATATTTAATCCGCAAATATTTTTCACACAATTACCATAAATAAATAAATTTAAAACATTCAGTTCGTAATATGAACCACGTGAGTTTTACTCACCTCGAAATTCCCGCTGCGTCTTCAATATAATTATAATTATAATTAACGCCGAAATAGCCCACTCAAATAAAATCCTTCAATCACCTAATCAAATATGATTCAAATTTAGCCAACAATTTCAACACATAAATTAACTACCATTTAACGGCCGGATTCTAATTTACATTAAAATCCGACGAGCGGTTTCTCACGAATCGCTCCCCTAATTACCGTTTTGCACATATACAAAGATCCAACGGTCGGATCTTCACCCATGACCACACAAAGCCTCTGGGACAGTTATATGATCATCATAACAAATTTACAAGTTCATCCGACGGTCATAATTTTACAGATCAAAAATCTAACAATCGAAATCGATCGAAATCACAAAATTCATAACTAATTCACACGATATCCGAAAAATTCGTATAATACGCCAAAATGATCGTATCGAAACATAGAATCATAAAATGGACAGAAACCAAATTTTAGACCTCCGGAGGTGGCCGGAAAAGGCCGCCGGAGTTAGGGATAGAGCCGCCATCGATCACCGCCAATGGTGTCGGGGCCGAGCTTGTCCCCTTCATTTCATCATTCTGAGCAACTTTCATAACTAGTCGAAAGTACCTATTTACAGTCGGCGGCCGGAAAAATTCCAGAAACCGGTGAGCTTGAAAACTGACGTGAAAACTGCAACCTCAGGCCCCGATCCCTTCTGGAAACTTGTTCAGAACTTCCTTGCGAACTCAACAAGCCAAGAATCGCAAGAAACGATCGTGTATAGCTCGAGATATCAAGCTCGAAAGCTTCGGTGTTTCGATCAGTTGGGGTCGTGCTCCGACGAACGTGAAAACGTTCGACCCAGTTCCGGTGCTTCTTGGTGCTTGTAGAGGAAGTTGAGGCGAGCTCAATGAGCCAAGAATCAAGTGAAATGGTGGTGTGTAGCTCGAGATATCAAGCTCGAACCGAAAATGGTGGTTTTCGGTTCAGGCCGTGCCGCCGCCACTACAGGCCGCGCCGCCTTGTAAAACTGCCTCTGGGAGCTAGAGCAGCTCGAGACGAACGCCTGGGACTTGGTTTGAGGTCGAGAGGTGGTCTGTGGAGGGAGAACAATTAAGGAGAACTTTGCTCTCTTTTTCGGTCGATTTTGGTCGAGGTATTGAGGTTGGGGACGATGAACAGTGTTTTCTAGAAATGTAAGGAGGCCGGTCCAAATGGTAGGTTTTCTGAAAAATTAGCTAGGGTTTTTTCTATTTATACCAGTTTCGAAAAAACTTCTTAAATCGATAACTAATTCAGAAAAAATCCGATCTTCGTGTTCCGCACGTGTACGGACTCGTATCGACGAGATCTACAACTTTCATGAAGGAAGTTTCTCCAAATTTTATACGTAGAAAAAGTCGATTACTCAAATCGAGCATTTCGAGCTTTTCGTTAAAAATAATTGTTTCGAAACTTCGATTAATGTAAAAATGAATTATTATCGAACAATAATCGTTAAATCGTATAATAATCACTCAATACAATTACTCGAATTTAAAATGAAATTTGCGGGTATTACAAGTATACTGACCCCCAGTAGTATACTAGCATGGCCTTCTTGCATTTGCTCACTTCAACATTGCTTTCATTAGCTCCATCCTGCAAGTCAACTGACAACACAGAGGATAAGGGATGACAAAGTGTGCCCCAAATGCTTTGGCGATTACAACAAGAAACCTCAAACAATTAAACAGCACAAATAAATTTAACAATCGGGAACTTGTTAAGATGAATTCCTTGTAGAACTATTAAAACAAACCCAAAAATACAGCCCTGGCCTTTTCTATAGGAAACAAATATTATTGAGAAAAATAATGCAGCAAGAAAGCTGGGCCTAAAAAAAGGAGTAAAAAACAAGAGACAAAAACAACAATTACACTAAGAGACTAGACAGCTGCATTTCTCGAATTAATAGCAATAAAAAAGATAGCAAAAGTCCATAACAAACTTTTCTTCTCCTCTGCTTAGTTCTAGCTTCCAAAAATTGAACATGCAGAAAAAATTAGTCAAAGAACCCCCAAGTCTTGGCATTGTTCTATCTCCCTCCCTATCACACATGCAAACCTAATCAATCCCTAAGCCATGACTCTCCAACGCAACAAACTCCACAAATTACAAAAGAAAACAATTCTAGGGCACACAAATGCCAACACCTAAAGCTCAGATCCAACCAAAACAAACCAGATTCTCTCCTAATCAAAAATATACCTCTTTTTCAAAGTCGTTGTTGTTCTCGGTCGGCACGGCCTCGTCATCAGATCAGCGGGAGTTGTCCTCAACGGTGTCTTCGTCGGCAGAGCGAGCGACGGCCTCAAGCTCTTCCTTGTCCTTTTCGTTGTTGATCGGCTCCGCCGGATCCTAGATCTATTTCTTCGCCGCCAGATCCTCGATTCGTTGCTTCGCCGCTGGAGCCTCAATTTGTTGCTTCATTATCGGAACCTCCCTTTGTTGTTTGGCTGCTGAAATGGAGGTTTTGATTTTGGGGATAAATGGATTTGAGAGAGAGAGAGCTGCTGTATAGAGATATGGTGAGTGGCAATATTCATAATTCCATGAAATTTAAGTATCCTTTATGTCTTTAGTGCAAATGAACAATTATTGTAGCTAGCAGTAAATGACCGCAAGGAAACCGTGTCTTTGGCCCCTGCGCATGGGAAGGAAATATAGCAAATTGTAGTTAGTGGTAATTACCTCATTAATTCATTGATAATAGTAAATCCCACATCAAAGCGCCGGTAAATTTTCTATACAAAAATACAGAAAAATGTTAATAAGAATATCGTTGATTTTGAATGCTTACACATCATGCTTAAAAATATAATCTTAATAAGAATATCGTTGATTTTGTACCACCATATCTATATCCGCATCTGATTTCATCACTTGCTTTCTTCAATGCCCTAATCTCTTCTTCCATCTCAAGTTTTTCGCCTTTACTTCGAAACTTAACATCAAGAGATTCATACTCACTCTCTCTTCACAATCTCCAACTCTCAGCTACAACACAGTTCAAGCACGATTCATCTTAGCTGCAACTCTCTTCACAAGGATTTGGTCTTGATGTTTTTGTTTTTGTATTTCTGTATTCATCTTAGAATGCATAAAAATTCATTACAAAAAGCTTAAGGCACGATTCATCGATCAAATTAAGAGACTAGCTATTCAACAGCATTGCTCTTCCTGATCCTCTTCTTTATGTCAGAAAGCTACATCACAAGATCAGGAGTAAGTGAACTCAACCTTTCAACACAGTCCTCATGTGGAAGCTAGTTACGTTCTGATTCGTTATACAGCTTTCATCTTAAACTGAAATTCTTGATGTCTGATTCCAGAGTCCCCCTTCTTCTTAAAGAACGACCTGGACTTTTTGAATACATTGAAAAAGGACTCGAAGGAAATGGACATATGGTTATCCTGATAGCTGACAGAGCAGGATTTTTTTAATACATCAGTGCTACCTTCCCATTATGTTCAACTAGCAAAAAGTCCCGCGCGATGCTCTTTGTTTCCTGAATTTTATACATACTAAATTGATTGAGAAGAAAGACATGCTAGACACCGAAAAATTTGTGAAGAGTCGATTGGTTTTCATTTTGGCACCCTAGATATGCAGTTCTGTTGAAGAGAGTAGAATCTACTCAGTAGATATGAACTATTGAGAATACTAACAGTAAATAAGCATTCAGCAAAGCCACATCATTTTTTCCAAAACAAAGAAGAAAAGACAACAGCAACTAATTAAATGAGATCCGAACTCTGAAAACCCCCAATCAGTTGCACAAAACATGTGGCACCTACAGAAAAAAGGACACAGAATCATATGTAAACAAATGATGGGATCTGAGCAGCTTCAATGTAAAAATTCTACCTCTCTTCTTTGCCTCTTGTTTCCTTCCATCTCTCTCTTCTTCTTCTTCTTTTCTTTAAGTTTCTTCATTTATCCACTTATGTTTCTTCTTCTTCCCCTTCTTACCCTGTTCTCTTCTCTTGTTTTTTTTTTTTTGGTGTTTTGTTTTGGGGTCTTTCAGACCAACCTGCAAGAAGAGTAAATCCTTAAAATAAGAACAACTTTGAAGATACAGCTGCAATGGGACATCAAAACCAAAGGGATATTCACATAAAGACAATGAACACTTATATATGGAAAACAACAGCAACAACAAAAAATGAAGAAGAAGAATTAACCCCTTTTATTATCTCGAAAACAGAGTTTGTTTGAGATTTATTCTTCACTTTGACATCACTAATGAGGTTAGAATCAGGAGGAAGACAAATACAATTACGTTTATGCTTCAATTCGATAGGATGTGGTTGCACAGAAGTATTTGTCGGCAAATGCCTTCAATGTAATGATGCAGAAATAAAGGAGACAGTAAGTTGAAATGAAACTATATACCTGCAAAAATTTCACAGAAAAAAAAGGAAAAAACCAAAAAACCACATGTTCAGTTTGTTACATGGGGTCAGGTCAAGGCAGAATAGAGAGGGGTTTTTTTCCAAGGCGTTGACGTCAATTGGAGTTCATATCCATGGCAGAACTGGTACACTCTTTGGCTTATAATCTTCTTATATCACCCTAACCAACAAAACCATCAATACCATTCAGATTGAAAGATATATCTGAAGGGGGAAAGTTTCAAACTCTAGGCCAAAACACCCGTAAGCTCTATATATGAAGCAAAGTTAAAAGAATTTGATTACAAAAATTCAATGGAATTTCAAAATGTTTAAACTTTTCCATACCAAGAACCGAAATTATATCAGGTACAATCTCAAGCACTAAATATGGACTTGCTCCAAATCATAAACTCATGCATTTTAAACATGAATGCATGTTAATTAAGCAACTGTCCTTTGTCATAAGGCCATGATTGATGAACGATTAGGCAGAAAATGGACCTCAAAATTGTCAGCCTATATGTAGCTCAGAAGAATCAATTAAGTCAACTACAAAACTTTACTCTTCAACCATATTCATATGGGAATAACATCTCTTCGCAAACAAATCTGACCTATAAAATCCCTCACTTGGACCAAGCATAAGTAGAACTAAATAGCTCAAATCAGAACAAATACTTTTCCCCATTACGGAAAAGCTCAGCAAGATAATGAAATTGTCCATCAATATCACCATAGATAATTACTGGGCTTTTCACAGGTTGCAACGCATGAAAATCAAAGTTAAATTTAAATGTTTGCTTTGGAACTTTATTCTTCCTGGCATCTAGAGTAACAATTAAAATCTAGAGATAAAATTTTTTGCTGACTATACAATTTTCAGTGTTATTATCTGAATACTCCAATGTCCAAGCTGCAAAGGACTTGAAACCTCATTGCTATGCTTCTTTGTAAAACAAAAACTGAAAAATAATTTACTCGACATCAGTATTCATAACCTCAGTGTAGAATGTCTCACCTAAACTCTCAGCGCAAGTTTCTGAACATTGCTCCAAACTTCCTCAAATATGGGACTAAAACTCATAACAGTTCTCCTAGGCAGAAAAAAAATACAAATATCAGAAAATTGCATAAATGCATAACATTCTAGAGCATACCAAAGTGAAGAATGATTGAAATAGCTATGTCAATATTTAACTTATAAGACATCCCCAAAACATCAATGAAACCCATTTACTAATCCAGGTTGATAGATTTTATGCAGCTACCCAATGAACAGCAGAGGTAATGGAATCAAAGCTGAAAATAAGCCATCTTCTGTGGATGGAACTAAGGAAATCACTTTAGTAATATCAATAGAAGAAGAATTTATATAATTTTGACACCTGAAAGCCAATATACTCATTCTTTCTTCACCAAAAAGAAAATGGGGAAAAAATAAACAAAAAAAAAAAGACACAGGAAAAGAAAGGTTTCAAAAGAAACCAATCTCAAGAATCAGCTGCCCAAAAACTGGAAAAGACACAAAATGAACTAGCAATCTAAACCATAGCAATCATCATAACCAAAACAAAAAACAAAAAACAAAAAAGAGTTCACTAAGCTTGAACATTGAATCTTAAACAGCTCTCTGGCAACATAAGAAAAAAGTGGCCACCAATAGGGAAAGAGAATTACCTTGCTTCTACGGGTCTGGGAGAAAAATATCAAAGTTTCTAGATTGCTAGTGGCTTCATGAAGCAAGTAATCAGCAACCTAAGAGAAAAGCAACACATTAGAGCTTGTAAAAAGTACAGTGACAGATTTTACCTGATTAAAAAAAAAAAAAAAAAAAGCACTCAAAAAACATCAAGGGATAGCCACAGTAATACACTCAACTCAGAAAGGAACAAAAATGCAATACAAACAAACAGGTAATAAAAATAAAATAAAATAAATCATATCTCTAATAGTCCTGCACCCAAAGGAAAAAAAAAAAACAAAAAAAAAAACAAAAAGAAACAGAAGATTAGAAACCAATTTACTAAAAAGAAAAGAAAAACAATCTCATTTGGCCTCCCTAGCTCTCTATAATTTACTGATTAGTGATTACAAAGATAGCTATAGGGTTGACTTAATTTCTTAAAAAAAGAAATAATATCAGCCAGCATATAAGAAAAGTTTTGGATACTACTCATGGTTTGGATAAACTCATCTTAGGATAAATTTATCAGTTATGGTCACAGAAGGAACAATCAAAAGGTGGAAATACAAAAACCTCTACAGTCCCAGAATTTGAAGCTTAAATAAGCCCCTATCACTTAGCATATATCCAGCCAAGTCTCTCCCTCTCCCTCTTCCCCTAGCAACTATTATGTTACTTGAAAATTGATTAGCATACCTTGCAAGTTGCAAGACACAATCTGCAAGACACACCAACAAATTTTGATATGAGTATTCAATAGTTACGGGCTTGAGACAAAACAAAGTATCTTTCACAGCAAACCCAACCAATTTTGATGAAACAAACTACGAAGTTCAAAAGATAACTAAAAGTTATACCAATCATGGAGGAGAGAAATATCAAAGATGAGAACTTACTTAGTCACTGCTGGCCATTGTACTTGTACCCAAACTCATTGTCTCTGCATCAATTCCGGCAACTTATCTAACAAACCAAATTAAACCAAAGATACAGGTCAGAGAAAAGTCACTTGGTTTGAACCCTTTATATAAATTCCAAATCTTCCAGACCTGAAAATAATAAAAAAAATACTAAATCTTCAATTCAAGGACTCAAACTTTAATTGGCAATCTGCATAAGCATGCCTTACCTTTGTATTTCTCAAAGTCTTCCTCTTTCTGTTTCGGTCATGACAATTGCATCTGAATGGACCCCTGCAAATGCAGACTACCAAAATCATGAAATTAATCCATCATTTTTTCTCCCATTCATAGCAAATCAGTTGCATATTAAACCAAAGTACCAAACAGTATAAAGTAAAAACTCAACCAAAATGTCTTTACAGTTCATTTGCTCTGCTTATGTTCCATTTTATATCTGTTCATAACTTGATATTATTCAAAGTTACACCACTATTGTGATACTAATTGTCATTCTTAGAATAAAACCAACCCAACCCAACCCATTCTTAGAAGGACAAAGAAAAATTGCTAAAACGAAAATGTAGATTTCAATTATGGTAAATGTTCCAAGCAATGATCAGATGAGTGTCAAAACTAAATCTCTTTGGAGCTCATTGAACAGAAATTATAGCTTCAAAAGAAAAAATGAATCAAACCAATGGAAATCATAGTCGCGATGACATGAAAAGGAAAATATAATTGTGCAATTGGTAAACACAATTTGATTGAAAAGGAGAAGAAAATGGAGAGGAAAATTTACCGTGAACAAAAGAAATTAATCATCTCTTCAAGATACCTGCAAAATTCAGAATAAAACAACAGCAAATAAAAATTGATGATCAGGTAGCTGAAGAGATTGAGGAAAGAGTTGAAAGCAAGAAACATAATTCAAAGACATCTTACAGAGAAGCCATGAAGAGATTGACCACTTTCTACAACAAAATAGCAACTTAAAGAGAAATTTAAAGCCCAGACTATAGCCATGGATCCAATTACTAACCGATCAAATAGATCAATCGTGAATTCGGATTCTTTCACTGCTGTTGATTTTGATGGCTGCGTTTGATGCTGCGAAACATTGAATATGTAAGTTGATAGTTGATAGAGGCTTCCCGAAGAGACTAAGAAATGGGATTTTCTTATATATTGAGGGGACATGGCAAGGCCATAAGTCAAAGGAAAAACAGAGGGCAAACCAACCTCATATTATCGGAGAAAACCAGAGTCAAAAACGACTTTGTATTTTCCTAGAAATGTGAGGGCAGGAACGACTGTTCACTGTACCTAGAAAAGTGTAGCAGTGAACCGACGCTTAATATATAGAATAATTTGTAATTATTGATTCCACTAAAGAATTCGTGTAATTCAAAAGTTATACCAACCAATTCATAACCTAAACAACTTCCACAAGTTCATGTCTGTAAAATTCAACAAAAACAATTCGTCCCTATGATCATACAGCAATAATTCCGGCAGCAAATGCAGGCAAATCCGCACTAGAGAAGAGGTTATCATTATCTAATCAGTCATAATATACAAAAGCTTCACTAAAAATTTCTGCGACTTAAACCTATTTCTGCAAGTACACTACAGATGCAAAGCCAGTTAAGGGAGGTAAGACTCCCAATGCTTTGAAGTGTTCCTTTGGTGAAATTCGCCATGTACTGTGACTTGTTCAAAATCAAGTGAAGATTTCCTTTTGAGACATGCACCAAATCCTGGAAAACAAAGAGAGTTGAGAAAAATAGTAAGGTATAAAGGAGTCCCTTTAGTCCAAGCAAAAGTATAGAAACAAGAAATGCAGATCCAGGATTTATGTCCTAGAGTGATTTACAATTGGCGAAGTGAACAATCCATGGAAAGTAGTGGATGACCAAGACTTTCAAATTTGGACGAACCAAAATAATATATGAAATCAACTTCAGATTACTGAAAGTGTTGCACAGGAATTCGACTTTTGGTCAAGGAGTGGAAGGTGAACCAATAATTGGGAAATGAATGATACCAGGAGAACAAATTTTTACGACTCTCAAAAATCTATATAATAAAATCAAACAGTCAACACATGTTAGTCATCCAACACCACATCCCTTTAGAAAGAAACCATTTTAACAATGCAAACAGTAGCACCAGTGGTTTGAACACAATACAATGGAAACCATTTATAACTAAATATAAGTAATAGGAAAGAAAAGAAAATGATCAAAAAGACAAAATACCAAGGAGTTTGAACATAATTGTACATGGGCATAAGATAAAGCAATTCAAGTATTCAACTAAAGAAAATGACCTCGTTAACTCTTAAACATATAATAGTGCAAATGACACACCATATCCAGAAATCCAAAACATGAACTCCTAAGAAGAGTAAAGAAAAAAGAAGAGATATCAATGATACAAACAAGTTCTAAATATAAAAACATAATCTTCTAACTTGAAATCATCAACATAACTAAGAAAGCCAATTTCATAACATCCAACAAACAGGAAGTTTTGAGTTGCAAGTAACAGACAATAGCTGTCAGATTCGGGGTGATCATTCGCGTCACATAAGTATATCCAACATCATATTCAATTCCAAGATTTTTATAATCAAAGACCAACTACATGTAGCGAAAATAAGTAACGACATATACATAAATTGGCCAGGAAAGTAATTGATATGAAAACAGAGAAAGTGAGCTGCAATTACCTAGCTACCACATAACACAAGGCACTCCTTCTGTTAACTGTGACACTTTTCCTTCTTGTGTTGTGCTATATACTCCTGGACTAGCTTAGCCTTCTCTCTCATTCCGGCACAAATCTTGGCAATCTCATCATTAACCACTTTCGGCAAAGAAACTTCCACATAATCAAACCAATCATCCAAAGTCATCTTCTCCAAATCTGGCTCCTGCGAAATCTTTCCCAAACCTTGTTTAACACCAGAACCATTCCCCTTTTTATCAACATTCTTAGCACCACTAACACCAAAACAGCTCCTACTACCACTTTCAACCTTATCGCCACCCACTCCAACATTACAGTCAGTGGCTGCCTCTTCATGGCCCAAATTGGACCCTTTTGCCTTCTCACTATCATTGCCACTGTCTCCCACATCAAAACCGACTTCATCCCCCAAATTCAACCCTTTAGCATCATCATCGTACACGCCATTGTCCTTGAGATCAACTGGACCTATTCCTCCCGAATCCTTGTGCTCCGGAACATCCCCTTTATCGCCATTAATACCAACGGGACCCGAATCTTTCCCCGCCACAACATTATCTTTCTCACACACATTCTTCCTATTCCTCCCCCCACCACGCCTCTTAGGTTCAATCTTCACTTGTTGTTCACACTGTACACTGCAAGTCTCCGAATCCGGAACCACAGCCACTTCCTCCTCCACCAAATCCTCACTCTTCAAAACCACCCTCGGCCGGCCCCGGCCCCTCTTCGGCTTCTCTACCACCTCAATTTCCCCTCCCTCTCTCTCCAATTCAGAATTCTCGACAACGGCGCCGCGCCTCGGATTCCTTCTCAACCTGCTCCCTTCGATCTTGACGGAGATCGAGGTGTACTCCCCGATCTTTATCTCGTCGTCGTGGTTCAGCTCCAACGGCGTGTCCGGCTTGAGCTTGGTGTGGTTTACGATGGTTCCGTTGGAGGAGTCGAGGTCTCGGATCATCCATTTACCCGATTCGAAGTCGATGACGAGGTGGTTGGTGGAAATGCCGGAGTCTTTGATGGCGAGGTTGTTGCCGCGGACGACCCGGCCGATTCGGACCTTTGATCTGGGTCGGTACTCTAGGGTTTCTCCCTCACGGGGGCCCTTGAGCATTTCGAGCTTGAGAGCTAAAGGCTCCAGCATTTTTGAAATGGGTTTGTTTCGTTTCAGAGGGAAATGGATTGGAGGTGGCCTAATGGATTAGACAGAGAGGTATTTACTGATTAGATAGTCTGTGACGTCGAAAGAGAGACCCCGGGTGGTTGTATTAACACTGCGTGCACTTGACCCAGAAAAACAGTAAAACTGATTTTACTGCAGGCTGGAGCACATGGCCAGCACGAGCGATGCCCATTCGCCGCCAAAGAGCAGGGCGGTTTCTTTTTTGGGTCTCAAGAGAAGATTAAATCTCAAGTGGAAGTCTATAGATCAAATCTATCGCGGTTTGATGAGAAATTTTATTCACACGTTGCTAAATGATAGATACACATTTTTTACTTAATACATAACCTATTAATTTTTTTATTTTAACATTTTACTAGAAACACAACTTTAAACTTCTTAAACTATCCTCATTCACAATACGTAATATCTTTTCATTAAATACATATCATTTTTTTATTTTTTTGTTGAAATAAATTGAGATAAATATCTGGTAAGAGACTATTTTTATACAAGAGAGACTACCTATTGCATTGCTGCAATTGAAAAAAAAAAAAAAGACCCAAAGAATGGCATATTACACTAGAAGACTCAGCATCAATTTCTCAATACCTCATTTGTTTTCTTATACAAGAGAGACTACCTATTGCATTGCTGCAGTTGAAAAAAAAAAAAAACGAGACCCAAACAATGGCATATTACACTAGAAGACTCAGCATCAATCCCTCAATGACTCAATGTGAGAGTTTCGGTAAATCACATGATCATCACTAAAGTTAATACAATAACACCCAAAGAATGTTTTAATTGCTTTTCATTTGTTGGATTGAACATACTCAATGTCAATGGGGAATTGCTTGTCATTGAGGACTTGACCAAGACAATATTCATATGCCAATTGTTGAGATTTGTGAACTACTAATGATGAAATTTGAGCGAAACAAAACAATACATCACAAGAGTTCTTGAGGAATTTTTCAACGGTTTTCACTTGCTCTTGTTTGTCTATATCATTTGGACAGTTAATACATTTTTGAAACTAGATTAATAAGAAGGCTTGATTCCATGCATGCTAAATTATTGAGAATCAAATTCATGATATCCATCTGCGGTAGACTTGGAAACAAAAAAAAAACTACATATATTTCTTAATTCCAACTATGTTTCTTTATTATTAATATAAATATCTCTTTTGGTAATTTAACTTATCCATAAAATGTGATGTTGGATGTGTAAAAAAAGGGATGTGTATTTAGTATTTAGAGGTGTGTGAATAAAATTTCTCTTAGATTTATGGTGCGTTTGCTGAAAATTGAATTTAGATTCTCGAGAGCTAAGTCAGAATCATTTGGTGGGTTTGTTCCGAGCAGCAATCAAAATCAAAGGTATGCATGCATCTTTCCTCTTTTTTATACAAAATTAGATAGATGGGCTCTTAGTTGCTGCTTACGACTCGACTCGATTACTGGATTTGTGGGACTATGAAACAAGCATAGGTTAGAAAATATGATTCTTTCGATCTTTTATAGGAATCAAACATTAGTGTGCCCATTACCCGTTTGAAATAAATGCTCCAGAGGTGAAGCTTTATTTATTTATTTATTTGCCTGCTTAATGTGTTTTTGAGTGTTACACTTCGTCTAAGATAATTCATGGATAAATATCTAGACTTATATTAGATTGACTGGAGTGCTCAATTAGTGACTGTTTGATTTAATCTTTCCTCCTTGATACACAATGAGCAAGGTAAACTGGTAGAACTCTCCAATCTGCAACTGAGTTTTGACATAGGTTTTAAGGGACACTTGAAGAAGCCTTCCATGAGAGAAGACTTGACAGAGGTTCTATCTACAAAAAGAGGTGGAGTAGTAGGAGAAATTGGAGGCATTACTGAATGATTTTTTATACCCACTTCCACCACCTTCTTATTTACTGAGCCGACTTCACAATCACACATCACATTGGTACAATATCCAAATTCACCTTACTCTTGTTAGCGTCAAAGTAATCAGAAAAACAAATATTGCTGTAGATGCACAATAAGATTTCATGCATCTAACAATTAACCGCTGGTATGCAGTATCTTTTGCCATTAACATCAATATAAAACATAAATGTTACAAACTAGACCAGCTTCCATTTACATTTTACAACAATGAGGATGATACATATGTCGGTTGCTGGATTTGTTAATCCAGCATCTCTCCCATCTTCCCTTACATAACAATCCTGTAGCTCCTAGGGAATGTAGCATATACAAACAAAATCGCTAAATGGGGAGCATGAAAGAGATTTCCTTCTAAAATTAGTATCGACTCCGGTTCATCAAGCATTGTGGGGAGACAGTGGAAAACCTTTTGTCTTCATGGTATGTACATTCAAATGGGTCTTGTTCTTGGTGATCCACTTGGTGTTTGGGGTCTAAGCATAGGTGATTCCGGCCAAGGTTCGAGAGTGTGTGATGTGTTTGGTCTTGTTGTATATGATGAATACTCATTCAAATTGTAACTACTCTGTCCCATCATGGCATAAGTTGGGTGAGGAGGAGAAAGAAAACAGCTCTTCTGTGCCGGTCCATATTGTCGTAAAGGGCTTGAACAAGGAGATACAGGCAAAGATGTAATCATCCTCGGATTCTCTCTGCATATATAGAAATGATAAGAAGTTATGTACATTATAACATCAGCAGTGGAGACTTCAGAATGAGGATATAGAAGCCGAGTATCTTTACCTGGGGCTCCTTATAGCCCTTGAACCTGTTACTGTGGGTTTTGTTGTATGATCTGCATCACACATGTTGATGCTCGTTCTGTTTGAATGCAGTTCTAGTATTGGCTGCTCAAAAATGATTATGCAAAGAAATCAGGTTAGACATGTCCCAACTCTGATAAAAAGCTATTAAAGATAACAGTCTATCATTCTAGAAGTCAGTATTATTTACAATATGCCAATAATTTGTAGAATAAATAGGTAGGAAACAATTATATTTACTGTTCTTTTTCCAGACGTTCTTGATGGCAAAGAAAAAAATAAAAAATTAGAAGAACCTTCGGTTTTAAGATGTGATCGTGAATATTACAAAACATACCAAAGGGGAAGAGAGGTCAACAGATAGCATGTAGTGTAAAGAAGCATGGAGGGATGAATAAAAAAAAGATATACATTGTACTAGTAGTTAGAATGGGGTTGACCATACAATTTCAGATTTGGCCCCTCATTTAAATCTATTTTAAATTTTAGGAGACAAGATCTAAAGGCTTTACCGGAGTCCTGCTTCCATCAAAGGCGTATGGGAAGGCATCCTTGGTTAGCTTGATGTTCGAACTTCTTGTTGTCATTTGCTCTCTAATGAAAGGGTGGTCTAGCAGTTGAAAAGCAGTAGGACGCTCAGATGGGTTACGTTGCAAGCACAGCCTCACAAAATTCTTTGCATCATGGGAAAGATAATCAGGAATATCTGGCATATCTTTGCTGTTTCCAATCTTAAATATTGCAGCCACCTGTTGAATCCATCATAAGGAAACAATTTTTGCTCCATCAAAGTCTTCATGACTGGTGGTAGAAAAGAAATTTCTTAAAGAAATAGGTTCTGAACAGTATATCTCACCCCTTCATACTGGCTCCATGGAGGTTTTGAAGTCGCCATTTCAAGAATAGTACATCCCAAGCTCCATATATCCACTGCGAGACTATAGCCATTTGTATTCATGACAACCTGAAGCCAAGATTACATGAACCATGAGAAACTCCCACCCTATTGAACCGGATACTTGTACTACCAAAGAAAGGAAGGCAGAAGTGGGAAGTGACGATGCATTAGGGAGAACCAATTTTGTGGAAGAGAGTACCTCAGGGGCCATCCAGTAAGGACTTCCTTTGAATGACAGCATCGAAGCAACATTTGTAATCTAATTCAGAACAGAAAATCATCAGGTTTCTCAAACTTTTGAGTTAAGAGCACTACGAAGGATAAGTAACAATCACACAGTAATCTTATATTTAATTAGTCAATATCCAACATACGGAATGAAAGAAATATAGGATCCAAATGATTGTTCTGAAGAGAACTGTATAACCTCCCCCATGTTTTCTTGAATACCAAATGGGGCATAATATAGCTAAAACTTTCCTACTTACTCTTCCTAGGGACATTTATGTTTTGACTTGTCAAGTTTATACCCTCTTACTTTCATTAAGAATGTATTGCACAGAAAGTGGATAAAACTTACATGTTTAGCCATGCCAAAGTCTGCCAACTTGATTTCACCATTAGGGTCCACTAATATGTTTGCACCTTTAATGTCCCTGCAAGGAAAAAGCTAAAAACTTTATAAAGGGATAACAGAACCAGCAATTTAATTAAAAAGCTATAATAAATAAGACCAGACAGAAAATCAACAAAAAAAATTAAGTCAAGCCAAGAGATTTGGAAAAAAAAAAAAAAAAAAGGCAATGATGATACTATTGGTATTGTAAACGACATACCTATGAACTGTCTTTCTGCCATGTAAGTAGGCAAGACCAGATAATATCTGTCTGGTGTAATTTTGAATGACAGGTTCCTTAAAGGCACCATATTCTTGAAGCAATTTATGAATTGAGCCACCAGAGACATACTCCAAATAAACTGAAAGTGCCTCTTCACCCTGAGAACATGACACATCAGAGTTAGTATCAAGCAGAAACAAATATTCAGAACCAATTATAATCTCTTTAGTATTAAGCAGAAACCAACGTTCACATCAATCCTTACCAATTCACTTCCGTGATATCGAACAATGTTTGGATGTGAGAGCTGACTTAGCAAGTTTATTTCCTGTTGACAACAACAAAAAAACTAAGATAATAAGCTTATTGCCAACTTGGAATTGAAACTGAATGGGAGCAAAGCATAATGTTTATGCATGACATATGCAGAGTTAGATTACCTGGTTCAGTTGCTTAAGACATTCTTTTAATGATTGATCTTCAACAAGCCTGACTTCTTTAATTGCACACATTTGTCCACTTTCACTGTCAAAGTTGCAAATGAAAATTCAGGAAAAGATTATCATATACAGAATAATTATAAATAAATAAATAAAGATATAAAAGGAAAATAGAGGGCTTGTCTAAATTCCAGGTAATTACACATGGTTATTCTGATAGCCACAATTTACAATCCATTTTAATTTCCTTTAAACTTTCAGTGTAATTGCATAGTGTAGCCAACTGTACAATCATTTTTATGCCTAGTGTTACATATTTCTTGCCCAACAGAGGATTAATCAAGTTAGTGCCCCTATCAATCAAGCTCTGCATGATCCTCATAGAAAACAAAACTTACCTGTTAAATCCAACATAAACATGACCAAAAGTCCCCCTTCCAAGAAGCCTTCCCTTCTTCCACTTTGATAGGGCAGAAGCTATGCTTTCAGTGACTCCACTAGTTCTATTGTTGGGCAAGGAAGAAGGGCTGGTAGGCGAACCTGGAGGGAGAGGAAGTGGATGACATACACTCTTCCCATCATCTAGCTTCCCTGTTGGAGACTCCAAACTCATGCCCCCCAACCGTGCATGAAGAGGAGATGTTGGGCTAGTCGGCCCCCTAGACCCTGGACCTGGACTCCTCGGCATCATGCTGAACTTGGGTTCACCATTAACTCTGGGAAAAATATTTGACATTGGTAACATTCAGCAATGCACAAAATACAAAAATACTTCTTCCACTCATTGTTCCATTACATTTCAACCTTCTGTGGGAATAGAGAAGGAAATAAACAAACAAAAAGCCTATCCGTAGTCTAGAGACAACCATATTGAGACTGAAATCAGTATAAGAGGCTCAAAAAGAAGAAATGAAGCGGATCAGATGATGTTGTTTTCGAATGAAGACACACCAATCGCAGAAAGAAAGAAAAATCAGTTGAAAAGGCCAAAACAAAAATCGGAAAAAGTAGCAAACTCAACAAGGGGAGTTGGACTGTAACTGATAACAAATCCCCATATACAGACCAAACCAATTCTAAAGCAAAAGACTCGATTTTTCCAGTAGTAAATTACTAATTTTGCTAACTGAGAAAAAGTACCAGACTCAAGTAACTCGGAAATCCAAATTTAACAGCTAAATTTCAGCCAAAAAATTACTAATTTTGACACTACTTACCAAATCCAATAAATTCACAACTGCTTTTAGCCAAAACTGTTCATTTCTGCACATCTTACTCAATTCAATTGAATCAAATTCAGCGAAACTCAATTTGATCAAAAACAAGCAAAAAGCCCCAAAAATCCAAACCAACCTGAAAGCCCCAAATTGACTCGGATCGTGCACAATTGGCTGCTCATCGGAGGACGACACCGACGAGGTCCCACTGGAAACCGATCCGGACGCAGATCCCAACCCAATCCCCTGATCATTTGCCACTCCCTGCGGCGACGACACCGACGGCCGCGGCAGCGGATGTCCCTTGGAGCCGCCGCCATCGGAATCGAAACCCGAGAACCCGGTCGACGACCCGCTTATAACCGTCCCCAAATCCTTACTAACTCTCGGCGAGCCACGCGGCGTCGGCTCATCGAAGCTCCTGTCTCTCTTGGTCTTCACCGGCGGCGACTTGACGGCGGCGGGGACGGCGTAGCGGTTGCTGTAAGGGTTGACTGACTTCTCCGGCGGGTCGCTTTTGGTCTTGCTTGACTTCCTTCCCCACCAAGCAGGCATACCTAAGAAATTTCTAGAATTTAATGGAGGAAAAATAGAGAGAGAGAGGATTGGGGATTTTGGGGGAGAATTTGAGAGAGAGAGAGAGAGAGAAGCAAAAGGGTTCAGATTTTGGGGTTGGGGCTTGATTTTATATGGGAGAAGACGAAGCGAAGACTTTTTAGAGAGAGAAGAGAAGGGGGGTGAGTGGGGCCCAGAGAGATAGAACAGTGAGGCACAGCTCAGCGGAGAGGCTTAGGACAAAAGAGAGGGAGAGAGAAAGAGAGAGTTTTGGGGACGGCAGCCGGTGGTTGGATAAAGCGGGGGGCGTGACGTGAGGTTGTACTACTTGTGTATTTTACTATTCTAAAAACAAAACAAAACAAAATACTAAATAGTATAGTACCAATACCCGCGTGTCTACTTACTACAGTCTCTACGAGTTTGTCTGTGCATGTGCAAATAGTCAAATACCAATGAGTCCCGTACATTAGAGCTTTCTTGCACGCATTGTGTATCGAAACAAGGGATACAATACGGATACTGGTATTTTGAATATTTGATAAACCAAAAGGGATTCGGGAATAATCGAGGCCTCACGTTCGTACTCATCCGTTCTCCATTTCGCACATGCAAACATGTTTGATTTAGGTTTTTGAATTAATGTTGTAAATAAGAAATGAATTTGGTTATTTAATCCAATACTGTTACAAATCTTTTTTGTTCTTTTGGCAATTAAACTTTCATTATATTTAAACAGCTTTTTTTCAATTATTCATAGACAAAAAAAAATTAAAAAAAATCTACGAGTATCGTCGAACGATGATATTCGATGATCGGATCGATTAACAGTATACGTATTTATCATTTTTTTTCGTAAAACATACAAAGAAAAAGTCTTCAATTTTACCTTAACTTGTTCGACAATAATTGGATGGGTTATGTTAACAAAGTTGACGTACTAATCACTCACTTTTGTTGCTAAAACACACGCAAAGAAAGAGTCCTCAATTCACCTTACCTAGGTGCATGACTTGGTCATGAACAGCAAACCGCATGGGAATCAACTCCGACGTCAACAAATCCAAAGACGAAAGCGCGGAAAGAGAAGATAGAGGCGCAGCCACCCTTTTCAAGTGGGAAATGGAAACGTGTGGGCAGGTGAGTAAGTGAGTAGTGACTTAATTAGTGCATTGAGTGAGTGAGAGATACAGGCTCCCTATTGATTTGGACGTTTCGTTTGTCTATCTTTTTCTCAAATATTATACTTTTTCCATTTGATACAACAATCCCTCATTTTCCTTTACCAAAAACACATATCATATTCATCTCTTGCGTTCAATGCCGCTTGTGACCTTAGTCATATTCCAAATTATGTCAGTTTCCATGTGTAAATAATGATTGTTAACTGTAAGATGTTTCACAGGCAAACGTCACTCGTTATGTCATTTTGGTGAGGGGGAGGGAGAGGGGGAATGTAACTTATAATCTCTTCCAGAGTTCCAGTGAAGTAAAATACTCCCATAGTATAAAGGTTAGTTCTTGTCTTTGGGTTAGCCTAAGTGGTGAGGCGGAATTGGAATTTGGTTAGCCTAGGCTGACCATATCCACCAATAAGAGGACATAGTGTCCACTTACAATTTCCTACTTTACGCCTATCATTACCTTCTGCTTCTTTTTCTTCTTCAGACCCACCATTCTCATCCTCCTCTTTCTGCTAATTGGGTTTCTTCGACCATGGCCTCTGCTCCAAAACTAAATCAAGGTCTGGACTTTTTGCTGTTATTAACAAACAAGGTGGAGTTTGATTGCTTCCAAACTGATTTCAGAGTTACGATTTAAATAAAAGAAAATTTTAAATGGAAACATGTCCTCTCATTAGTGGATATGGTCAGACTTGGCTAACTATATACGATTAGCGAAATATTATCCTTGAAATCCCTAGTAACGGCAGCAATTCACTAGAGAGGAAAGTTAGATACCAAAAAGCGTATGTATTCTTTTTCTTTTTTAAAAAATAAAATAAGAGTTTGGAACTCAATCAAGCTGGAAGGATCATCATCGCGCCCATATTATTATTAATAGATAGATATCTCTAGGGGGACGTAATATCTAAACCTCGGACATCATTAGTTGCATTATAATAGTCTTCAAGGAGAACATCTTGTATGAAATCAGGAGGCTCCTCAAAAGACAGGTCAACAACATGATCTAAACTAGCGAAGTGGGCAAGTCTATCCGCCACACTATTCGCTTCACGAAAAATATGTCGAATTACAAAATTATCAAACTCAAGCAAATAGTCCTTACAATCATCTATAATTCGACTAATCTCATAATTGTCTTCATCTTGTCGATTCAATGCATTCACCAAAATGGAGGAGTCACTTTCAACCTCAATGTCCTTCCACCCTTGATGGATAGCTAATAGCAAACCTACCCTATAAGCTTTAGCCTCACAATGAAGAGCAGAGCCCACATATGAGAGTTGCCTTGACCATGCACACTTAAAACTTCCAGAGCCATTCCGCACTACCACCCCTATTCCTCCTACTCCGGCTTCACATTGAAACGAGCCATCCACATTTAATTTAAGCCTACCTCGTGGTGGGCACATCCACTTACTTGCAACCCTTCTTTAACCACCGTGTGATGTTTTCACAGGATGTAGCCTTTGGTACTCATTCAACAGGTTGAGAGACCAATTTGCGGCATGCATTGGCACGAAGCAACCTCCATTCCGAATAATATTATTCCTTTCTACCCACATCGTCCAGAGAGCCATGAACAAAACATCCACATGTTGAGCTGGGAGCAGATACGTCAATCATGTTCAGAATCCATGCAGATAAAGATGTTGCATGGTGATTTCTTGCCCGCAAGCCCAACGTACCAAACAACCAGAAACATGCAATAACATTTCAATCCTTTGAACAAGTGTGGATCAGTTTCAGCTTCACATTTGCAAAAACACACACCTGGTCAGGAAGATTAACTCATTTCTGGCTCAAGGCCTCCTTTGTTGGAATAATGCCACGCAATAAGCGCCAGACGAAACTTCTGACCTTAGGTTGCACTCTTGCCCTCCAAATTCTCTTCCATAGACTTGACATGTCGCTGAAATTAAATGATGTGGAAGCATGCTGCACATAGGAAGACATTCTCCTGGCCACCTGATAACCACTTTTCACAGTGTACAATCCTCACTTATCAAAATGCCAGACAACCGGATGCTCTGGCTTCCTCACAAGTGGAATTCGACAAATTATTTGAACCTCATCAGGTGAGAACAATTCTCAAATAATTTTTGGATAATACCAACTTTCAAAAATCATTAAAATAGCTCTTGTGTCCAAAAAATCTTTCCAAAAATCCCATGAACTGGTAACGACCTCTAATTTAATCCTTCGGTCTCGAAAGATAAAACTTTCCAAACCAAAAATTTAAATAATTTTCGATAGTTACAAAGACTGTAAAATAATAGAAATTCCAATAAAATGGCTAGAAAATATTTTTCCTTTTCAAAATAGAAAACTATAATTCCGAGATCTCACAAGATGAGCTTTGACTGTTGTAAAACTTAGTGTAAGGAAGGGGAAATACAACCCTTGATCTTTAACCTTTATCATTATTTTTTAATTGATTTAGTTTGCTTTAATTTTATGATCAAGCATGCATTCATTTATTTTTCTATGTTGTGTCTTGGGTTTAAAAAAAAAGTAGATAGAAGTGTTCTAGCTAGCGACTAGTTATTCATCAACTTTTTTGGAAAACTACTTTGGAGTGCAATTAGGTTTTTGCTAGAGTTACTTGGATGATGAGCTCAATCATGTGGGGTTATTGACAAACTCTTTTTATTATTATTATTAATTTTTTTTATGGGTTAAGTGTATCTAATTGTCTCTAATGAGTGTTATTTGCTAGAACTACCACATGCTTTAGGCGGAATAAACATAAATTTTGATTACATAGGTAGTATTTTGGTTATAATCTAGATGATTATTGAATGAACATCCGTTATCACATTATTATGTTTTTTCTTAATATTATAAATAAAGTTTGACATGACATTTTAAACATAATACAAGACAACAATTTGTTCTATGTTTGCAAATATGATGATGAGATATCTTTCAGCGGAATGTGTTCCGAGAATTTTGCGTCGAATATTGTTTATCGACATGACACCAACTATTTCATAACCACTTGTTTAGCTTTCAAACATAAGGATAAAAGAAATAAAAGATGAGACAAGAGAAATAAAAGAAATGACTAATTTCACTTTGCCTCCTCCAACTTAGGGTCGAAACTCATGTTAGTCCCTGATCTTCAAAATTCATCAAGAACACTCATGTACTCTCAAGATTCCACTTCCGTGTCCAATTCTCATAGCTCCGTCTAAATGTGTCGTCAAATGGTGATGTGGCACTGACAGACTGATACATTTTTACGTCGGGACCCACATGTATGCCTAAATTCCTTAAATAACCTTTGGGCTTAATTCACAAAAAAAAAAAAAATCTCAATCTTCATCTTCTTTCCAACCCCGAGCACCTAAACCGATTTGCATCTTAACACACCCTTCAATCACCAACCAAATACTAGGATCAAATCTCGCCAACTCCTCCGAGAATGGCTTCTTCAATGGTGGAACCCCGAATCTCCAAGACCTTCCCCGTGAAACTGAAGCAAAAACCTAAACCTCGCACCCCAGAATACTCCCAAAGCTCTCGCTTCAAGAAGGCGGTGGCGGCAGCGACTCCACTGGCCTTGTGTTCTCGGTGGTTTGATCAATTCATCAGTGCTCAAGGTTATGGAGGAGCTCCGATTGCGGTTTCGAAAGGGCTCAGCTGCGGTAGTTCGCTGTCTCTGCACCGGAGAATGTTGTGGTGCCGACCAATTGTAGTCGTCGCTGCCTAGCAAGATGAATCGGTAAAGCTCTATTTTTTGTTTTACTTGGGATATTCTCAGTCTGTGGGTTTGATTATAGCATTGCATTGGCATAAAATTGATGCTTTTCTAGGCCATGCGCATATAAACCGGAGCTGCTATTAACTAGCAGTATCTGGGCTTAAAGAGACGAAGCTTATGGATGAGATTCGGAAGAAGGATGGCGTGGAGGATGGCGGTAGTGGTGGAGGAGTCAAATTCAATAGTGGTGGTAAAAGAGCTAGTAACTGTGGATGAAGAGGCAGCAGTGGCGGTAGAGGCAAGAAATTATTCGAGTAAGGAAGGAGAGCCCTGGAGGTAAGGTTGACCAATCTCAGAGATCACAGCAATAGCGAATTTGTTTGTCTCCTGGTGAAGGCCACCATGTGAGATTGGTAGTGTCATGCCCCGAATTTTGAATAATAAATTCAAATCCGAAACATGAATACAATTAAAACAAATAACGTCCTAAATTTTTTTTATATATAAACCAACATCACACAGACCAAATTACAAACCTCGTAGCAAACTATCTCTCGAGTCGATTATTACAACACTAACTTAAAATAAAATGTTACGCTCAAAAGAGTTTACAAAACGCACCAAAATAGACTAAGTGTTGAACTCAACACTGCTGCCCTACTCAACTAAACACTGCTGCCCTACTCAGCTTGATCTCCACCATGATTCTCTTGACCTGTGAGATTCGCCGTTACATCATTTGAATAGTGTACTGGGATTGCAAACAACAAACCTGGTAAGTTTTTTTGCAAAGTTAGTATGAGTAAACTCAAAACAAGGAATTCAACAATTTAATTTAAAATTCTTTAACTCAAAATAAATCAATCCAAACAATCTGAACACACACAACAACTCCAACAATTTAATCACCAACCCAAACTCACATGGCACAAAGTACTCACGATGCAATAATCTAGTTACCACCATGACCGTACTCCCACAATAGACTAGAGCTCTAATTAAATCATTACATGTCATCTTGGCCCAGGTGCAAGCATCCGATATATTTCGGTTAATACTATAACCGTTGGACTTTGGGCATTTCTGCCCGCAGATCAAAAATACTTCGTTTATCACAATGATAACCGTCAAACTTTAGACATTTCTACCCTCAGAACAAAACACTTTGGTTAATACTATAGCTGTCGAACTTTAGACATTTCAGTCCTCAGAAACAAAACATAAACAGAATCACATCCGATTCACTAATATCACATCTCCACCCCAAATCATACTCACAACAATACCAATTATCATAAATATTCATGGCAAATAAATGTTTCATTCCAGTATATAAATGAAATCATCGAAATTCCACATATATTAATGTCACATCATTTCCTATAAAATCATGTAAATATATATATACATAATCATCCGTTCAGGAATGACCACTAATACCAACTATAGTTCACACGTAATAAAAACCGAGAATTCATTTTTATATACTTTAAAATTCATTTTCTTAAAACCATTTTTCAAACATAGCAATTAATTGTGCAATAAAGAAATTCAGTTCCTAAATGAACCATGTGAGATTTACTCACATCTAATCCAGCTACGTTCTCAACAATCAAAAAAATAACGATTCACAAATCGTTCGCTGATCAAATCCGCCAATCACCTAATCAAATACTCTCTCAACTTAGCACACAATTCATAAAACGCAATTATGCGATGATCTAACGGTCGGATCCTCACGGATCACCCTTAGGATCATCCTCCCAAATTTATAAGAAAATTTGATAGCCGGATCCTCATTGATCGTCTTTCGAATCACCGGTCGTGACCACACAAGGTCAACGGGACAGTCTACGATCAATATATCAAAACTACAAGTCTATCGGACAGTCCGATCTTCATAGATCATAATTGAACGATCGAAATAAATCGAAATCGTAAAATTCATAATTTAATCATACTATATCCAAAAATTGCATATAATATATTGACGTGTTTGTATCGATGTGTAGAACATAAAAATGGGCATAAACTGCCCTCGAGATCTTCAAAAGTGGCCAGAAAAGGCCGCCGAATTTAGAGGCAGAGCCGCCCCCGACCACGTCAAGGACAGGCTGCTCCTCTTCGTTTCATCGAGTTGAACAACTTTCCTAACTATCATGAAGTCTGTAAATGACAAGAAGGTGTCGAAAATACCTGAAAACAATCGGTTTGGCTGGAAATTTTCCAGAAACCGTCGAAACTCCGATCAGCGTGAAATCGATCACTCCAAGTGCGGTCTTTCTTGGAGCATGATCAGGAGGTCAAGGCGAGTTCAGGAAGTAAAGGAACTCGAGTTATGGTGGCTGGTAACTCAAGATATCGACGTTGGCTCAAAAACGAACCCAAATCGGGTTTGGCTTCCCCCGTAGTGTACATGCCATGAGGTGACGCAAGGCTGCCACTGGCAGCTGCGTAAGGTTAAGGCGAAGCTGAGGGAAGAAGTTTTGTGAGGATTGGTGAACGGGGCAGGCAAAGGGTTGCCCTGTTTTCCGGGCTCGGGAGAGAGAGGGGAGAGAGAGAGAGAGAGAGAGAATAGGGTCGGCTTCCAAAAACAGAAGTTTAGATATTTTTGGAAACTCCGATTTCCACATTCCATATATGTACGAGTTCCTATCAATGAGCTCTACGACTTTCATGAAGGAAGTATCAATTCTGAGTTTGACTCATTGGAGACCAGGGAGCGTGATGGTGGTTGAGGTGAGTCGCGGTGGTGCTTAGAGAAGTGTGGTGGAGGAGAGAGGGGGAGAACTCTAGATTTGAGGGCTCGAGCTCTCGTACAGAACCCCAGAAGCAAAAATGGATTGATTTCATCAGGAAGGGGGGCAATGTCCATTTTGCCCTTCCTGTAGATTGAAAGACTGAAAAGTGGGTTATGCTGTCGGTGCCACATCACCATTTGACGGCACTTTAGACGGAGCTATGAGAATTGGCTACTAAAAAAAGAAATCTTGAGAGTACATAGGTGTTCTTGATGAATTTTGAAGATCAGGGACTAACATGATTTTCGACCCTAAGTTGGAGGGGTAAAGTGAAATTAGTCCTAAAAGAAATATATCAAAATAGAAACAAAGCTAATGAATGATTGGTGATCAAAATACACGAAAAATGAGATAGCGATGATAAAGGCAAGCATATGCTCGTGGATTTAAAACAAGAGCTTAAGAAACTAAAGTATTAGAATTTGAATATGTCATCTGACGCAACGTGACTGGAAGTGGAGTAATTGAAGACTAATGAAATCAGATATATCCAAGTATCTTTATAGGGTTCGAAAGGAATGTTCCGACTGTATATGTAGCCAATGGTAGGAGAAAACAAAAAATAAAAAAGATGAAGACATAACATAAGACCAATCAAAATTCCTCGAGGTAAGGCCAACATGAAACTTAGGTGTAATAAAAAAACAGATGCAACAGTGCTTTCAAATATCTTAAGAGAATACTAAAAAATTTAGCAATCAAAATGAGTATGAAGTTGTGGTAAAACTTTGACAAAATATGTTAAAGGCGACAATTGAAGACCCTTACACAGTTACACTGGGAGATAATTAGAGTTTATAAAATTACATAATGAACTTAATGTTAAACCCATTAAAGGGGACAACAAATATATTATTACTACATACCATGACTTCTACGAGTCGTTCGAGAATGTTTCATAGAATGTTTTTTTTTTCTCATGTCATTCTGCTGAAAAAGTTTCATATGACCTTGCATACCATCATTTAGAACTCATTGTTGCAATAGTAGCATCAGGAAGTGCTCCGCCACTTTTTTTTGTTTTGATACAAATGTGAATAATCAAAAGATATCCACCAGTGAAGTTATCCTTAAAAGCATAAGTCAATAACAATTGGATGACCATATCACTAATACCTTGAGATGAATAAAAATGAAAAATTCCAGCTTTTCCAGACCTTTTCAGCTACACTGCACCTATGACCATCTTTCAAAAATCCTTAGGCCAGATAAAAAAGAATTAAAATAAATATGTTATAAATCTCAGCATATATTAAAGCAACATGAACTTGCAATTTAAGAGTGCATTTGGAGAATTTTTGTCAATCACTTGCAATACATAGCTGTCAATTCTGACACGACCTGATAACACGACTCTAAACCCGCACGATTAAAGGGGGAATAATAGTTTTTTATAGTCATTTAGTTTTTGGGTTTATGAAAAGAAAATGAAGGTTTACAAAGCACCTAGAGTCAAAAGAAAAAAAAGAACTCAACAAGAGAATTGCTTACTAGGAGGCTTAGAACTTGTAATTTCTTTTCTCTTCATTTCTTTACTCCCCGCTTTAAGCCCCATTACAACCTAAATAAAAGAACTTGTGATCCAAGAGAACTCAATGCAATGATCATGTGGAGAAAAGATGGAAGAGCAAGCCTATGGAAACCATGTCAATTGAATTGCTTTTGAGTGCAAATACTAACCATTAAACACTTAAGTGAAAATGAGTGATATCCATGTGAGTTTGATGGTTAGACAAATGCGCTTCAAGTTAATCCCATGTGAATCATTTACGGTGGCACACATGACATATGCATTTAATATATTATGTTGAGCATGATTTTTCAAATCCAATTATTAGCTTTGCATTTTGAAAATTTGGTTTCTAAACTTGCTCAATTGAAAGTCATTCCACCAAATCACGGTTCTCTAAGGGAAATGGTCAAATTCATCAAGGATGCAAGTGTGCCTTTTAGTTTGTGTGTGCTAATTTAGTTTATGTTTTTGCTTGAGGATAAGCAAAGTGTAAGTGTGAGGTATTTTATTAGGTCCATAATTACCTAGTAATTATTCCCCTGATCTTGCCCTTTTGCTTAACCTTTGTGTTTATTTATATATATTTATTAAGTTTTCTTTATCATGCAAGGAAATAATGGAAAAGCTTGGAAATGCACTAAAAACTCAACTTTAGCACATTTTCCTACTTCGGCTAGGAGAAACCGAGCTAGGAAAAGGAGGAGCGGCATACTAACCAAATGAACTCCGAATGAGTTGAAACCTTCCAGATCCATTATTGACATCTTAAGGATCATTTCATATGAAGAGTGAAAGATATAGTTTGGAATGGAAGACCTTTAAAAGATTGGTCCAAATTTCTGACTAAAAGACGAAAACTGTAAAACCGAACCTGTACGGATTCCGGCATCATTTTCGGCCAAACTATGGTGAACGAAGCTTTGAAATTTTACCAGGATAATCTATATTTATGGAGGAACATTTGGTAATTCCGAAGTCTCAGTAGAGATTCAATTGAAGGAAAATAGGAGAAGAAAGTGTGTAAACAGATAAAAAATGGGTCAACGGTGGTCAACGCCGGATTTCTGACATTTCGGTCCAGTTAGCCTGCCAAGAACATGTGTGGAGGACAAGGAATAGTTGACTAGGGTTGGAGACTTTAGGTGGGAAGATTTTAAGTCTAGGTTATTTTGAAATTCAAAATATGAAAGAAGACAAGTAGTCCAATTCTTACATATTATACATTTGTCTCCCATTTATTACCTTGTTCCCCTACACAATGACCCTTTTACCCTTTTTTTTTTGCTCCACCAAAATATCTATGAGCTTTCTAGGTCATTTCTATGTGGAGTCAAAAACTAGATCCACATTTTGTGGTTACACATTTGTCAATCACATCTAGCCCTTCATTCCTTTTGATGTCCACCATTGATTTGAATTGCCTTGGCCTTTATATAGCCTCTTCTCTCTTCCAAAACTGTGCATCCCCTTGGCTCCCTCATTTTGGAGCATCAAAATCTCTCTTTTATTTAGTTTTAGGTTAGTTTTTCACACTTTGTACATATTTCTTTGAGTTTGTGTGAGAAATAGGTGTGTAGGCACTTGGGTTTGACCAAAACCGAAGTTACTACACACTCTAAATCAATCACAACACTTGCTTTCACACATCCAAGCATTTGTTCTTGAGTTTTGTGGATGTGTATGGTGTTTTGGGTTGTAAAACTAAAAATCTCATACCTTGAAGCAATTCTCTCAACATTTGACATCTTTGAGAGCTAGGTGGAAGGTTGGGTAGTTCTTCTCTTTTTCTCTCCTCCTCTCTTTAACTTGATGTTCATGGCTTGTATTTGTAATAACATGTGTTGTGAGTGGTTGGATCTAGCCCTCTCCAAACTTATGTGCAAATAATTTAAATTTCCGTTGGTTTGATGTTTACGCATGTTTTGAATCTTTTGGCTACTATACTTTCATGCACCCTAAGTGTGTTTATAGATTTATCACCTAGAAGCATGATTTAGGAAATTAATGAATTGGAAACATGAACTTGATAAACTCTTGATTTGGTGAGCATGCGTAGCTAAATAGGTGGTGGCTTAGCTTATTCCTACGGGAAGAACTAAGTTGCTTGAATTTCTTACCTTGAAATTAAAGCATAATATTGTGAGTTTAGGTTCCGGAAGAATTTAGGCTCACGGTACCATAGGCCATTTAGGATCCGGAAGATTTGAATTGTATAAAGGTCGTGTAATTTAGCTTTGCTTCGGAAGAGATTGTTAAATTGCATGGCTAGTTGGTTTCTTGGTAGCTTCACCAAAGCACTAAAGGAAAGTTTGTCAAAGTATGTTATTACATCAATTATGGGTTACATTTTGTGCATGAGTAAGGTTAGATGCGATGCCTAAGTCTCTATTATTCTCATTGATTTAGTCTCTACATTTTTATTTGTTTATTGGGCTAAATACAGATTACTACCATGTAGTTTGAGTCAAAAATCAATTCAGTCCATGTACTTCTAATTTCACCAAAAACACCCCTGCATTTTCAATTTTGATCTAATATGTCCAATTTGTTAGTTCCGATAATTGAGTTATTTAATTTGTTAACGTGACTCATATATGGCCTATGTTTTATGATGAGGTGTCTGCAGGCCACCTGTAGTCAATTTACGAGTGAGTCTTACTATTAAAAATAAATAGTTTTTCAACAAATAATCCAACTATAACTTGAACTCATAACAAAATATTAATAAATTGGACCTATTAGATCAAAATTGAAAGTGCAGGGGTGTTTTTGATGAAATTAGAAGTCCATAGACTGAATTGATTTTTGACCTAAACCACAGGGTAGTAACTAGTATTTAGCCCTTGTTTATTTTATTTTTGTGCAACTTAATTTACTTCATAATAATTAAAATCAACCAAGCCGCTCACTGCCGCAATTGTTAATACCATCCTCAAGATCTTTAGCTTCCAAAGAGCTAAGATTGTGAACTTGTAAAAGGTAGACTTTACATGTGTTTTCTAGGTTTATTTTCACGGTGATCTAGCTAGGGTAGAGTTACTCAATCCCTTGGTTACAATACTCTTACTTTTTCCCTTTACTAAAACTTGACCTCCTATACTTAGGAGTAGGGCACATCATCCATAAATTGCATACACTTTCATACTCTTGATGCACCCAACAAACAGTTTAATTGGCGAGAAAGTCTTTAGTGGGGCAACTGTTGTGCCACGTGATATGTTCACTTCATTGATTAAATTTTATAACCTTTTGTTCCTCACATCTGAAAACGAAAATCACACTTCATTACACATAAATGGTTAGTGAACTATAACCAATTCAATAGTTTGGTCAATCACTTTTCAAAAATATAACTTTAGTCACTTAAATTTAACTTTGCAATTCACTTTAGTTAATACCGTCATATTTCTCATTAAACACCGTTAAATTTGAGGATAGTTTAGTCCAATTACCCCAGAGAGAGAGAGAGAACAAAAATATCCTCCTCAAAGTGGATATTTACGAGTTCTTAATGGACAAAATTAATAGAATGACTAAAGTGAAAGATAATGTTTAAGTTGAGTGACTGAAGTGATATTGTTGAAAATTGATGATCAAAGTATTGAATGAATCAAAATTTAGTGACAATTTGTGTAATTCTACCTTAAACTTATACAAATGCCTATGACATGTAATTGGACGATCACACAAATGTAACGGTTTGATTGCCCTGTGTATTTTCTTTTCTTTACACCATTGTTCTAAAAGCAAAATAGGAAAACAAATGAAGGCATGCCGACATGTCTAGACTCTGTTTGTACCCACATTTGCATGTCCACTCAGACATAGCTAATGTGCATATAGTTATTGAATGTTGCGAATTACAATAAGCCGCTCAAATGAATAAATGGGCCGATGACCAAAAACTAGGCCGATGAATAATTGGACAGTTCATTTGGTCCAAGACAAATTGGATAAAAAATAGGCCGATGGAGGGTTTCGAAAGTTAAGCCGTTGCTTATCAGTCGGCCCGTAGTCATCAATTGAAAAGAAGGTTTATTGTCTAAAAACCCATCGGCCTATGCTTGTCCAAATCATGCTAGTCAGTTTCCAACTTGGACTCAGCAACTTGGAAAGACAATAGTCGACAGACAGAGAAGGTTGATATGTGATAAAGATGAAATTTGATCAAGTTAGTATCGACTTGAAGTTCATGTCAGCAGATAAGGAGAGTTCAACCCAAGTTAGTTTGCTTCAAGATTAGTTCCAGCCGTTGATGACGATCATCAAAGTTGATCAAGACGGAGTCCAGCATCAAGTCAGCCGAAGATAAGCATTGGAGCTAAATCAAGATAGAGTTATTAAGCCACGAGGAGCCCGAATTCCACTCAACTTCGAATAGTCAAGAGATCCGTTCAGGTCACAAAGCAGCCAATATAAATAGAAGCATTGATAGACAATAGAGGACACACACACAACTTCAGAAACTCGAGCCATCAAGCTTTTCTTGTTTTCGTCTTACTTTTTGCTTAGGTAGAATTTCCGTCCGTTCCTTAGTTAGTTTGCTCTGCTAGTTACAATTTCAGTTATTTTACTTTCCTTGTAGCCTTGTATCGATTTTGAATTTTTTTCTTTGTTTTTTTTTTCAAACAATAGTTAATAATTTTCAGCCATTCCGGATTTCTGGTTCATTGTTATTATCTTTTATTTGCTCCTTATTGTCTGCATGCTTTATTTGTTTGATCATGTTATTTACTATTCATAATCGTATAGTAGCTATCAATCTTGAGAATTTTATTCATTACGAGTTCACTTTTACAGTTACATGTTATTACTTGGATCCAATTGACTTAAGCCCTGTGACCAGACAATTCGTATTCACTCACACTCTCACAACCACACCCAATGCACCCGACCTTCGGCCATCAAGTCCTTGATCCAAAGGCAGCAAAACATCTGCCGAAAATCAATTCATTCCTCGGCCATCAATTGCTTGATAAGTCAGAATCATGCTACATCTACAATTGCACGCTTGGCCTTTTGACCGTGTGCTGGCACGCCCCGCTATCTATTCATCTAAAAGGATGTTTGTTCCTTGATCTCTCAGCTACCAAGGCCGAGGTGATTTTCAGAGGCAACAGACTCTAGAATGGGGTTTATATGGGTGACCACAAGTTTAAATCAGATAATTGAACTAGCCAATGCAAGATTTTATCTGTTTGTATAGCACAAAGTCGAGTATTTATTCTATGATCTCGGACCACCGTGCGGTGATCTAAATCAATAGAGTACTGACATCTATGCAAAAAAAATGCACGAGTGAAAAAGAAAGAAAATATTATCTTAAAGTAACAAATCAGCATCAAGCACATTTTTTTTTATGTGAACAACATCAAGTACATTTTACATGAACCGATTACATTAATTCGAATCACCACGTGTGCGGCCTGAGACCATACAATAATTTTTAAGTCGAGTAATTATTAGGCTATTGGATCCAGGCTCCAGCAGCCGTGGTGGCAGTTCAAGACCTTGCTCCTGCAGCGATTGGAGAGGGTAAGCGATTGTTTCTCACGCGCCGCCGCGCTTTCAGATATTCTGTTTTTGGTGTTTTTATGCTTTAAATTACAAAATTAACAGAAATCTGAGTTCCGTGCTTTAGTAGACGATGGTCAATTTAAGTACATGATGATTAATTAAAAGAAAAGAAATACAAAGTACTGAAGCTTGAAATGTGGTGAAGGAGAGCGAGCTTAGGCCGATTACTTACTTAAAATTCAGTAATTAAGTACGTAATTATGGGTAATGAAATGGAGTTTTCTACATAATTATAGGTAATGTGCACATTAATTGTACGTACCTATGGTATGTATATAATTTTCTTTATTGATCAGGAAATGGAGTTGTCAGTAATGTAATGACATTTATTATATCTGAAAACCTGATATTTGTAACTGTATCTGATAGATTAGGTTTTTCCAAATTGCTTCAATGTTTTGCACTGCCAAGGGCTTTTATACTTTCTGGGTTACTGCTGGATTCATGTTGAATGGTACCCTGATTTTTGCTTTGAGTGCTTTGCTTTTTTGTTTGAGTAATAAAGATCCAACGTGTTGTCCCAGCCTACAGACAGCATTGAATCTGATGTAGGATTTCTATTTGAAACTGATGTAAACTTTGTCTGAGACAGGAGAATGCATCAAGTCTTTCTGCTCGAGTTAAAAAGTCTGATGCCAGGGAAATTACAAGCTTCTATCAGCAATATTATTATCATTATGTTAAAGCTGTTCAAGAGGAGCAGGTAGACAGGTATGGATATCATCAATCCTTCTGCATTTCCCCCAACTCTTTTTCATGTTACATTTATAAATAACAAATATTAGAGTTCATAGCACTTAGGTATTGTTTCTCAACTGCAACGTTTATTCCAAATTCTCAACAGAGCTCAAGTGAGTAAAGCATACAATACACTTAACCAGCTTTATGAAGTACTTTGTGTGGTTAACAAGTCACAGAAAGTTGAGGCACTTGCTCGTGAGGTTAGTTTCAATCATGATTTTATCATCTAAAAAGATTATATCAGATATTTGAGGATATCTCTTATCATTTTCCAGGAAGCCAAGGAGGGCAGCAATGGAAAAGCTCTTCACACAGCTTGGTGCGACATCTAAATGAATATTTCTGGTTTGTGGTAATCAATATCAGAAATAAATGACTAGGACTTTATTCTTATTTGGTTTACATAATGAAGATGGTTCCGTTTTAAATTTACTGATTTTCAGGTCATCTGATTTTATCTCTCTTGGTTGGCCCATGCGTGATGATGGGGATTTTTTAAAATCAACTCGTGACTTGGCACAGGTACTGTTACAATGTGAGACACTGGTTTTCTTATATTTGTTTCATGGCTCTTGCATAACAGAAATCTTGTTTCAGGGAATAAATGGCTCTAAAAGGAAATCTGGAAGCACAGGCAAATCATATTTTATTGAAACTCGCACATTTTGGCACATCTTTCAAAGTTTTGATCGAATGTGGACCTTTTATATACTGGCTCTACAGGTATTTATTTACAACAGAGTGGAATTTCTAAAACGCCACTCTTTGCACTCCTGTTCCCCAACTACCTGTATGAATATTCATTTCAACTGGAAAACAGGCTCTGCTGATTATTGCATTCAGCAAGGTTTCGCCACTGGATATATTTCAAAAGGATGTCCTAAGAGATCTATCAAATATCTTCATTACAGCAGCATTTCTTCGCATCCTTCAAAGTGTGACATTCTTACTTGAAACAGCAATTCTCAGTAAATTTAAAAAAAAAAAAAGAAGGAAAAAAGGATGCAAGACTCATACTTGTCTTGCTTCCAAATGGCAGTTCCACATCTTATGCATTTCGTATCTGTATTATATAACGAAAGTTACAACAAAGAAATACATTCACTTGAATGATTGAAGCACATTGTCTGTTTAACTTTATAAGTGAAGATCTGAATTTCAAAGTCTGAACTTCTGCATTATTTGAAATAAAAAAGCTATGTTCCTTACATGCTTTAGTTTTCTGGCTGTTGATATATTACTTGAGCTGTTCCGCAAATACTTTTGCGCACAGAACTGAGTTAAAAACATTTCCAGTTGTCTTTTGGTATGTATATCACACTATATTATAGGAAGAGTACTTTCCCAACTGGTCTTAAAGCAATTAATTGTCTGGAGGATTTACTAGATGTTCTGAGGTCAAATAAGTGTTCTGAGTTCTGACAGAAATATGAACTCATCATGCAATTTTTACTTTCCAATTATCTTTGAGACTTAAAACATATGAACGAGACTAGGTGTATTTTAAGCTGTTTTTTCTATTAGACTGAAACATTGTATTGCTACATCTGTTACAGGCCTTTGAAATCTCACTAGACTTGATTTTTCATTCTGTACCTATTTGATTCTTACTCATTAAGAGAACTTCTCTGAAAAGTCCTTATCTTAATTTTAACCACCTTATGAGCTCATAGTGAAGGGAAATTAGAAAGTGATTGCAAATTTTCAATTCTAGCTGTGTTGGCTACTAGTTTTGGGGGGGAAGAATTTGCAATTTAACCTGAAACTTTATATTAAGTTTGCATGCAAAACTTATTTGTCCCAAGTTGATAGTATTTATTTTTCCCTTGTGCTTCATTGCATACCTAATTTTGATTCTTAGGGATGCCATTTGTCATGCAATGTCTAGAATGCCACAATACATGATCATCTAGTGTTTTTGGAGGAACTCTTTATTTATTTCTCTCAACTAAAAATTCTTTTAAGCCTGGCTTTTCTTCATTCTCGGATGAGAAATGGAATATCTGTGCAAGTAACTTCCGTATCAGTTTTTAATCTTATCCACTTTATATTTTGCTGTAGGTATTCTGGATATGGTTTTGAACTTCCCTGGATATCACAGGTGTCAGTTCACAGAACATATTCTGAAGATAGTTGTTAGTCTTGCATGGGCAGTCATTCTTCCAATTTTTTATGTGCTTTCCTTCAAGTCCCCTCAACAAATTGCAGATATACTGTCATTCCTTAAGAACATTCAAGGCGTTCAATCATTATATTTACTGGCTATGGCAGTATATTTGCTTCCAAATCTACTGACAGCAGGTTTGTTGTTCCTTTTCCCAATGCTCCATCCTTTTATTGAAAATTCAGACTGGCATATCATCAGGTTCCTCTTGTGGTGGTCACAGGTATTCCCGTCACCTTTGCCTCTTTCTTTCCTCAATGTTCTTATTATTCTTGAATTCATTTGGGTCTGTTAAGGCATAGTATTTTGGTTGATTCAGGGTAATATCTTGTCTCGCAGAATCTTTAAAATCTGACATCCATAAATTTAGGCTTCTGACTTATCCGGAATCCCAAATTTATAGATGTTGGATCTATATCATTGTACAAGTTCAGTAGAAGTACATCCTTCTGTCAGATTTCTTACAAAACTTACGAGGTTGAATCTTGATGGATGCTCTAGCCTTGCAATATTTCCATCAAGAGTTAGCTGGAAATCGCTGACACATCTTTGGCTTAGAGATTGCAGAAGGCTTGATATACTACCTTCTTTGGAGAGTATTGCCAATCAACAACCCTCAAGCTATTGGGCAGGTAATCAAGAACTCCAGAAAAGCATCCAGCTCGGTGTATGAACAATCTAAGATTTGCATCTTCGAGAAAGTGGTACAACTTAAGCATATCTCATCTGATTCTTCGGGCAGCTCCACCTTGATGCCTATAATCTTCGCTGTTCCCTAGTATGAAAATACAATAGTATCCGCAAACTCTCTATCATATAAAATGCAAGTGTACGCATTCCATGTTCTGTTTTTACTACGATTTAAGATGATAAAATAATTAGTCTTGCATGAGATAAATAAGAATATGCACCTTCTGTATTTTCTTGTCAGAACATGATAAACATCATCGTGAAACCACAACCTGCTACATTTTCCACGATCATCGGGCGACTGTTGGTGAACTATGTCTTTACCCATTTCTTCGAGCAAGACAGCAAGTCATGCATACGGATACAGTCGTGTTCATCAATATTGACGAGGGACATTTCAATGAGCACATTAATACCATTGTAAGCGTTGAGGCCACAACCTTGTTGCATCTCTATCACGTATTTCCTATCTCCACATTTAAAGAAACATGCAATGTCTAGAGACACTTCCTCTGCAGAATCAACCAATGCCTCATAACTAACGTTGAGAATTTCTTGAATTTCAGGGCTTCTGAAACCATCCAGTGTAGCTTTCCATGTAACCAGATTTCCATAAGAACCTAGAACTCTCAAAGCTAGTGGAAGGCCTTGAGCATAGCCTATTGCACGTTCTGTGAGTTCCCCATAAACCTGCAAAGGTCCTCTTCTTTGAAAGGCATGCCGACTGAAGAGCTCAACAGCTTTATGATAATCTAATTCCCTCGTAGTAATTAATGATAATTCGACTACCGGACCAAACCAATCAAGTCCCCCAGCTAAGTTGTTTAACTGATTCAAGTTATTGACATCATCAAGACTAGAAGAACCCTTTACAACGCAACCTTTCCTTTATGGTAGTGATTCCTATAGCAGCGTTGGTCACCTTCAATTTTTTTCTGCCTAGAATCTCAAAAAGAAGGGTTTCTTGTTGTTTGACTAGTCCTCCATAGCATGCTGAATTTTCTCTAACACATTCCAGAAAACAACTACCTTCAAATTTATGGGCAATTGAATTACAGACAGCTTTAGCAATTGTTGTCTTATCTATTCCACCAGTACCCCATATCGCTACCTTACAAACATCTCTTCCTTGAACACCTTACAACTTATTTATATCTTGCACACGAGGTTCTATCCCAACCGGCTACTTTGCCACATTCAAATATGTATGCTTTATAACTAGCTCTGAGATCTCTTCCACGATGTCATTAATCTGTTTAGATGCAGAATGCCTGACAAAGTACATAAAACATATTTTGATCAAATGGCATTTTCTCAGGTTTCAAATAATTTAGAAACAGCTAAAAAATATATATATATATACACCTGCAGAAAAACAAAAATTTTCTAGAAATTGTAGTAGTATTACATTCATTTATCTTCCCCAACTATGACTGTACCTTCAATTCAATTTCATATTTCGTTTTGCCTTTTTAAGGTTGAACCCAAATGAAATCAATTTTTTTTTTGGGGCCTGAAATTCGTCTATTGATAGCCCAGAGGCAAAAGGTTTAAAACTAAATACACAGAACAACAGAAGTTCCTGTCTATGACAAAAGAAGCCAAGACACAATAGATAAAAATACTAGTACTAAGGAGGGGATGTAAAGATTGAATGATAAAATGAGGGGACGTAACATCAAGTCTCCTACAATTAGACAAAAAAAAAAATGGTAACCTGAATATCATAAGCAATTAAGTACCATCATCATCATCGCAAAGCGAGCTAAATGAGATACCTTATTACATTCGACATGTTCAGAATGAATGCCGGAAAAAGACCATGAACTAGCTACCTCATAGTTTCATACTGAAAAAAAAGTTACCATTTGCTGTTACTATATTATTATATAAATTAAAGCATTATTATACCATTTGCCTAGGCCATCCAGACACATTTGCTGCTTCTAAAAGAGCCGCATCCAGTTCTGAACTTTTTCCAAGTTATGTTGGAATCGGTGTGCAAGATTAGCAAATTAATGCCTCACCGAATCATCCTCTATGGTTTCGTATATCCGAGGAATCTACTTTGTAAAAGACGTACTGGTCGAACCAGTTGCTGATTTGATTCTTTGCACCCGATGATCTTGAGTTCATGCATCCAAGCACCACTTGGAGGATGCATATATAGTTTTCAGAGAACACAACGATTGAAATCCTCAACTGTTCAATTGCTTGGAGAAGCGCTGTTGGTATTTCTTCTCCTCTTGTGAGCTCATCATCCATGAAGGTGGTGATTCCCTTCTGACGCAACGCGCTGCACAAATGGCCTGTGAAGTTGTTGCGTGTATCCTCTCCTCTAAAACTCAGAAAGACATGGTATTTCCTGTTGGAAATTTTATGATTTAAAATTAAAATATATTTTATTTATTTTGGGGGTTATTTTCATTTTGTGTTTATTACTCTATTTATGATTTAATGATTTTATGTTTTAAATATATGATTATTATTTGACCGTTACATGGTTAATGAGGCTATTGATGATATGGTAAGTGTGCCCTATATAAGGGTACGTGGCTATGGTTGGAAGGCATGTGTAGTTGAACATATTGTCGGATATGAAATATCGAGATAGTCGGATAATATGAGGGATATCGTACGAAGAAAAGGCACTCCACCATCATGCAACCACTCTAGCACAACACCCTAGCTATCTAAAGTCCTCTTCCATATTATACATATATCTATTTTAAGTATATACCGTTTTGAGTGCACGGACGATTAAGGTTCAATGGGGCTTCTTAGCTGCACAACGGAGCTCGAAAAATTTTAGTATCTTAGGGGAATTTCGTCATTCAACCCTGTGCAGTAGGGGACGAATATTCTCTTAGGACAGTGCGCTTGCACGCCTCGATTCGATAAATTTTCCTATATAAAAACTTATATATTATATTATTTTCTTACTTTATTTCATTTTGTTATCTATATCTCAATTCTTATTTCTCAAGATATTTTCATATTATTATATTTTAATTTTACAGGAATTCTGTCCCACATTTTTACAACATTTCCATGGATGGTGGGAAGAAGGAGAAGAAGAGGAGAAGGAAGCTGCTTCAAATTCTGTCATTGAAAGCTGATTGTTCGATCAAAGTAGATTAACTAGAACAAGCTTTCAGAAAGGTTGAGACTTGAGAATATATGTGAATTGCCAGAATTGGTAACTTAAAAGACGCGTCTACTTCTTGTTATCCTTAACTGCTGTTTCGTACCATCTTCATGGCTACATATCAATGTGAATGCCAATTAATTAAATTGAGGCAGCAACTAAGCATGTTCGTCCATTATTTTTGTTTTCATTTTTATTACCAATGCGTTTTCTCAAGATCAAATTGAAACCGTCCTCATCACCTCACTAAGTTGATTCCTCTCCCAAAGTCAGTGACATAATATATGGTGCGTCGCCAGTGAGTCTGGTATTGCCTATACATTGATGTTTATTTTATATAAATTAAATCTATAATCCAATTTTTTAATGGTGTTATCAATCTATATCAAATCCACACCAGCAAACCTTTTACATAGCGTTAAGGTGTCTGATAACTACTGTTTTCTTCATTTCTATTATATACCTGATTTCACCTTCTGATTGCCCTCTATATTATCAGCTTTTTTAGAAATGCAACAATTGATCATTTGTCTTGTGTCACTACCTACACTAGCTCATAATTCCATAATCATTTTCTCCTTCTTTCCAAGTGTCACTGATCAATGAGATGTGTACGTTATGAGTTTGCGCTAATGTACGAAAAAAATTAAAACAGAAGTCAGCCAACACATATCAAAAGAAGAAAATAAATGGGTAAAACAATAGAATTTTTTACACAGTAAAACCCTCAACGTGAGGTAAACAACTGCGGGCTTTAACTCTTGAAAGTCAAGTGCTTAAGCACACATTATAAGAATGTAAGCAAATTACAAGAAAAACTTATAACCTCTCAGATAATTCTCGACACGGTTACCACTAACTAGACTCCTTCTAGCTGGTTGGATAACCTCTCACCAATTTGCTCACTGCTTCTAGATGTGATTCCACTTGTCTCGAATTCTTCAAACATCAATTCTTGAGCATGCTTGATTCCCAATTGATCTCGTAGGACACTCACACATGCAGAATGATATGATTACAAATGAACTTTTAACTCGCTGATTCACTTTGACATGGAACAAGTGAACTATCAACCTAGATACTATTTTGTCTTCAGGAAAAATGAACTGTTTTATCTTGAGAAAGCGTAAAAACATGAAACATGTTTGCACGACCTATATTTTCATGTTTTTACGACCTATATAAGCGTCAACAAGAGACTCATCTTAAAATGAGTAGGGTATATCAATTTTAATGAGCAATTGGACATCTAATAACAAGGTTCTAAAAAACGCTAGGCCTAGTCGGGCGGTGACCTAGGGACTAGCGCTTAGTGGCCTAGGCAGGGACTAAGCGGTTTTTATTTTTTAAAATTTTAAATTATTTTTATGACCTATAATAATATAAATAAAAATACTTAAAGTCTAAAAATTAATTATAAATACAAAAATAGTCAAAATATAGAATAAATTAGGGTTTAGGGCCGCCTAGTCCCCGCCTAGCACTGCCCAAGCGGCACCGCCTAGCCCGCCTAGTAGCCCAGTACCTAAGGACAACGCCTAGGCCAAAATCCGATCGGTTCCTTACCGCCTAGCACCTAAGCCGTTTTTCAGTACATTGTCTAATAGGAAACATATTCTAAAGGGATAATGCCCATTTACCCAATTTTGGGGTTAATTAACCCCACTTACCCAAACACTCTAAGAGATTGCCCACTTACACAATATTTTATACATATTTTGCCCTTATACCCAATTAAGTATTTTTTTTGTTGCTTTTTATTTATTTTTAGGACAATTTTGGCCTCTTCTTCTTTATCACTTAGCGAGAGAAGTTAGTAGAGACCTTGCCGAGCTTCAGTGATGGGTGGCTGGTTGCGGACTCCAGTGACCAGAATCCGACAACAGGTGACCAGAATCCTGCAACCAGTGACCGGAATCTCGAATCTGCTACAAGACCAGTGACGGGATTCTGGCGTCCGATTTTACTGCCCTCTAATAATTGTCAGTAATCATATTATTGCCCCCAATAATTATATTATTGCCCTCATAATAATTATATTATTGCCCTCATAATAATCATATTATTGCTCCTCAATAATCGTATTATTGACCCTCAATATTCATATTATTTCCCCAATAATCGTATTATTGCCCCCCAATAATCAACTTGTCTTCCCGACGAGGCCATCATCGAGATCTTCCGGCGACTCGACTCCAAGCCTAGAACGAGATCTTCCTTCTCATTCTGCCAACAGTTTACCCAAAAAAAAAAAAAAAACTTTGGGCACCCAGGAGCTTTTCAAGTGCATGAACTGTCGCGTAGAGCTTCTCCTCCGACTCTGGACATCATTCCACTTCATCCCTCGGATCGCGAATTCTTTTAGATCGACTACCTTCCTAATCGTCGACGAGGCACTTAGCTAGATCGATGTGAGTACGTCGACACCGTCTTTGCTGGTGAGCGGTAGGTCCAGTGAGAGGGATAAGAGAGAGAGAGAGAGAGAGAGAGAGAGAGAGAGAGAGAGAGAGAGAGAGAGAGAGAGAGAGAGATAGAGAGAATGCATAAACCGTATAAATGGGAGAGAGAATTCTGATTTCTCGCCGTGCCGGGCTCGAGAACGACGTCAAGCAGGGGCTAAATGTGGAGATTGATAGCAGAGCTGATTGAGGACTGCAGCGTCGAGCATTTGCCAGATCATGCCGGAGTGGAGCAGAAACAGGTTTTTTGGCGGTCTGGGTTGTAGTCCGGTGATCTGGCGGCGTCGAGTTCTGGTCTAGAGTCAAATTTCCGACCTAATTAGTCCAGCGATGGTAGAGAGAGAGAGAGAGATATTAAGAGAGAGAGAGAGAGTCTGAGAGGAGAGAGATCGATGAGTTTCAGTTTAATTGATAGGACAAAACCGTCAATAAATATTAAATTGGGTAAATGGGAGTAAAAAACTCTTAGTGGAGCAAGTAGGCATTTTTAGGCTAAAATTGTGTAAATAATCATTATCCATTTTCTAAAAAGATAACGTGGCCTAACAATAAATTTTATCCTAAAAATAAGAGATATGCATTAACCGAATGAGAGAGCAGATCGATGACTTCAAGTCTAGTGTAAAGACTCAATATTGACTTGCCTTTAGAAGACAAGATATCACAGCTACAAGATCAACGAATGAGCAATCAAGACACCATACAGACTTATTTGGGATTAAAGCACAACTATCAATCCCAACACTTATCATACACAAAATGCAATGAATGAATCTTACATGAAATATTGTACCAGTCAGATAGGATCTTGACTTGCTCTTCAAGCTTGAGTTTCACTTTCATTCTTCTCATACATAGTTCATAAACTAGGACTCACTTAGTTTTGTATGAAGAAATGCCAACAAGTACAACTTCCTATACTAACGCAGTGAACTTAATTAATGTTGAACCAATTAAAGGGACAACAAAAATATTATTACTACATACCATGACTTCGATGAGTCGTTTGAGAAAGAACGAAAGTTTTATAATATATTGTCCATCTGCTATGAGTATAGTTACTTACATGGGCTAATATTGGGCTTAAGCATCATAGACACATGAGTTCTATAATGAAATGGGTTAATGGACTCAGGTTATGTTGTAAACGGATCTTTAGTAAAAAAAAAAAAAAAAACACACACACACACACATATACAGGGCCCTTCTACTGAGGGATCCATTTTATTGGTCTTTTTTAGGGATATGGCATTAGACCAACTCTTAGATCATATTTAGGCAACTTAACTGTTCAGATTTTAGGTCCTAATGTGTAGATCACTTATGCAAATTTTCAGCCAAATTGATTATCATTAAGGCATTCAAAACGGCGATTTAAGATTATAAGTATGAACGGTTCAAGTTTGACAGATTTGGTTCGTCCATTGATTTAATCTTGTTTAATACCGTAACAATCACTGATTTAGCTGAAAATGTACAGAAATAATCTATACATTAGGATCTAAGAACTAAACGGTTTAGATGCCGAAATGTGCTCAAAAAGTGTCTAATATCCTATCCCTAGAAAATGCCAAAGAAAAGGATCCCTTAATGAAAGGGCCCTCATATATATATATATATATATATATATATATATAACTTTGCTCAGGTGCGGATATCCGCACATAAGAAAAAAGTGCGGATTTCTGGTTTTGACCCACTTTCCGATCACATTTTCACATCTTAGCCGTTCAGTTTTTAGATTCTAATGTATAGATCATCTCTACAAAATTTCAGCCAATTTGATGATCGTTAAGGCATCCAAAACTGCAATTTACACAAACGAACCGAATCTGTCGAACCGGAACCGTTTGTGTCAATTGCAATTTTGAATGTCTTAACGATCATCAATTTGACTGAAATTTTTCAAAGATGATATATACATTATGACCTAAAAACTGAACGGCTAAGATGTAAAAATGTGATCGGAAAGTGGGTCAAAACTAGAAATCTGCACCTAAGCAAAAAGTGCGGATGCCCACACCGAAGAAGCGCTGTATATATATATATATACACACACACACACACACACACACACTTTTTTTTTTTTTAAATTCAAGTTCTTGTTGGCAAAATGGACAAGTCATTACAATCACTGGTGCTAATACAATCCTGATTTCATACTCCAAATTATGCTGCATATTCCCCATGGGTTGAGGACACGATTTTTAAGAACTTTTTGGACATTCATCAACCTCACTCTCCACCTCCAAATTCTGTAATAACCCCTGTGATGATGCTGTCAAGTAGGGTTTCACCCTCGAATGTATATTCTCTGAGCCCTGGAAAACCCCATATGAGTTCTAAGGTTGGGGAATAAGTTGATTTTTTTTTCCAATCTCCATAATAGCATTTTTTAAAGCTTGAGGTATTTCTGCTTGAACCAAAAACAAATCTCTTTCATAAATCTTGGCGAATTGTAAGCCATATGCAAATACTTGTTGCTTTCAACTCTAAATTGCCTAATCCATCTTTGAAAATAGTTTTCATGGAATGCTTTCTTCTCATGCCATATGACATTGTCATAGTAGCATCGGGAAGTGCTCCACCATTTTTCGTACAAATCTAAATAACCTAAAGATGTCCACCAGTGAAGTTATCCTAAAAAACAGAAGTCAATAACGATTGGGTGACCATATCACTAATACCTTGAGATGAATGACCATGAAATCTTTCATCCTGATCTTTCCAGACCTTTTCAATTGCACTGCACCCATGACCATCTATCAAAAACCCTTAGGCTAGATAAAAAAGAAGTAAAATAATATGTTATAGGGGCCTTAACCCAAAACACCAAAATAAACTAAAATCATCCCACTTACCCTAGCAACAAATTTTTATTCCCACTAACCCATTTAATAGCTAAATAACGATTTTGGGCTCCAGAAAGTTAGAAACTAGATATTATCACACACTCTCTCTCTCTATGTGCTCTGACATCCTCCGATGACCTAAACATGGTGCACAACTTCCATTCCTATGCGGCCGTCTCAACCCGCTTCCGGCAAATCTTGGTCAGTCGGTCCCATTAACCTCCTCCTCTACCCGCTTTTCCTTTAGACTACACTGTTGCGTCGAATAGCCACGGTCTTGACTGATGGCCGGAGGATACCTGCAGCAATTGGAACTCATCATCCTTGGTGGTTGAGGTTGATGGAGACTGCAAAGCGTCATTGTTTCGGAAGCAGCTATATTTTGATCTTAATCTCCCATCATTGGATGAGGAGTTGAGATCTCCGATCATCAATGATGTTGGAGATTAGGGACCGTCTGCAACCGGCGAAGAATGGAAGAGACGTGGGCGCTTAGAGCATTTTCTGGGTGTCTAGATCAATTTTTTTTTTCAATCAAATATTGCAGGTTTGATTATACAACAAAAAAGTAATTTAGTGTACAGCACAAAAAGAGAAATTGAGTAGTGGTTTTCTTGCTTTTATTGGGGGCAATTATTCTTTTTATTGATTTATTGCCTCCCAATAAAGGTTTCGAATTGATGCAATTTTCTCATCTTCTTTCTTAATCAAAGTTTTATTTGTCTAATTTTAAGGAGATTAGCTCTCCTTTCCCCCCAATAAATATTTATTCCCCCCTCCAATAAATGTTTAATGGGGGCAATAAAACTCTTCAGTGACGCATGAGATCTTCGATGACCTCTTTGGAGACCTCCAGCGAGGTTTAATAAATTTTTATTGCCCCCAATATTTTGGGGGGGGGGGGGGGGGGGGCAATAAATGTTTATTAGGGGTCATTAAATCTCTCCTGTGACCTATAAGATCTCCGACAACCTCTTTGGGGACCTTCGGCTGCCGGTAGTCTCCTATGGCTTCTTTCTCTTCCATTTTCTCTATCTCTATGTAACAAACGGGTGATTGGAAAAATAGTCTAAAAAAAAACTATAAAAAAAAAAGAAATTTAATTGGGCGTTAGAGCAACTTATTAGAGTTATTATCAGTAAATGGAAAAAAAAGTAAGTAAGTGATGTGAGGGGGAAAAAGTCCTTAGAATTAGGGTAAATGGTTTAAACCCCTATGTTATAAATCTCACTATATAACTAGAGCAACATGAACTTGCAATTTGAGAGTGCATTCGGAGAATTTTTGTCAATCACATGCAATACATAAAAAATGAAGCGTATCTCTATTTTTTATTTTTATTTTTATTTTTTTGTCGTTTTCCTTTCAAAAGAACAAATTTAGAAGTGAAAAGTTCTTACAGACTTTTTTTTCCAAAAAGTTTCAAAACAATGGATTAAAAAGACAAAAACATGTTTCAAATTATACTGCTCCAAAACATCTTAAATGGATATTCATAGTATTTTAACGAACGGAAGAGATATAGGAATAGAAGACCTATAATCTTGAAAAAAAAAATGGTGTTTTATATGTAAGAACACAATCAAAGCATTCGAAAAATTAGTTATCTAAAGATTTGACAAAAGATGCACTAGAGGCCCTACTTCCCAGTGGCCATATCACTAAGACTCTGAGATGAATACCGATTTGACTTGCCTTTTGATTTGAGTTTCTGATTCTCATATTTATCCATTACATTTGTCTTTGACCACCAGGCCTTATTCTAGTAGTGTATCTATCTCATCCTCATCCCGTTGAACATATTGTCTAATGTGCTTGTTCACTTTGCTAGTGCCACTAGACCTCGAGTTTTTTGTAACAGCTTAGTTGGTGAGGATGTCTTTAGTGGGGCAACAATCGTGCCACGTCATGCGTCCACTTCATCGACTAAATTTTGATACTTTTGTTCATCATGTCCCAAAATGAAAATTAAACTTCATTACACAAATGGTCATTGAATTATAATAGTAACTCACACACCCATGCAGTGGTATCCCGGCGTCAGGACACTTGCACTGACATTGTGGCGAAAGCCAGGCAAAGCCGGACTAAGCCACTGCACTGTAGACGCACGAACCCAAAATGTCCCTCAAATCTGCTGGCCATGGGATGGAGTTGAGATTTGAATGCTAGACCTGGGGGTTCCAGACTAGGCCGTTCGACCAACACACCACACCACGTGGTTACCAATTCAATAGTTTGGTCACTCACTTTTCAAAAATATCATTTTAGTCACTCAAATTTAACTTTGTAATTCACTTTAATACAATCAAATTTGTCATTAAACACCATTAATCTTGAGGGTAGTTTAGTCCAATTACAATAGAGAGGGGGAGGGAGAGAGGGAGGGAGGGAGAGAGAGAGAGAGAGAGATTTTAGCATCTTGACCAAAATAACCTCCAAAAAGTGGATATTTACGAGTCCTTAAATGACAAAATTGACGAAATGACTAATGTGAACGACGGTGTTTGAGTGGAGTGACTAAAGTGATATTGTTGAAAAATTAAGTGACTAAGTGTCGAAGGAGTCAAAGTTTAGTTAATCATTTGTGTAATTTTGCCTTAAACTTATACAAATGATCAGGGACATGTAATTGGAGATCATACAAATCTAATGGTTTGATTGCCTTGTGTATTTCTTTTCTTTACACATTGTTCTAAAAAAAAGAAAGAAAAGGAAAACATATGAAGGCATGCCTATATGTCTAGAACGAGGGTTATATGGGTGACCACAAGTTTAGAAAATTGAACTAGCCAATGCAAGATTTTATCTGTTTGTATAGCATACAGTCGGGTAATTATTTTGTGGTCTCAGATCATCGCATAGTGGTCCAAGTCAATAGAGTACCAACATCTATGCGGAAGAAATGTACGGATTGAAAAGAAGAAAAATATTATCTTAAAACAACCAAGCAGCATTAAATATTTTTCTTCATAAACTAATTACATTAGCAACTCTGATGACCACGTGTATTTTAGTCCACCACCACATTCTAATTTTTCAAGTAGAGCAATTATTAGTTTATTAGATTAACCTAGATGTTGATTAAATGGAGACATGAAAACTACCTTGCAATAATGCGGCCGATGCGGATGTTTTCCGGTCTTGCCATTTTCATAGTGCAAGAAAAAGTCGGACCTCCAATCTCTGCTTGACCGAGAAGCGGTCAATTCTAAAAAAATAAAAGATAAAATAAAACAGATTTGATTCCTTTCGTTTCCCTCCGAAAACCGCGCCCGTTCTTTCCCTCCTTCGTTTTCAACTAATTTCTCTCTGTCTCTCTCTCTTTCACACACATTCTGTTACACCCACACCTACTCTCCTCCCGCCACGTGTCCCCGGAGACCCCTCTTATTCCCCATTTCCCACTCTCTCCTCTCTCTTCGTCCGTACAGAATCAGCAGCAAGAAAATTCTGATTCTCTCGTCTCGCGTGGGTCTACTCTCTCCTTCTTCATAATCCAATTTCTTCTTCACATTTTCTCTGTGATTTTGCTCCTCCTCCTCTAACCGCCATGGAAGACGATCGAGGATCCTGTGAGTGATTCTTGTTCCAATTGAAGCTTGATTAGGTAGCTAGGTCGGCGAAATTCGAAAAGCGAGAGTACGTAGCAGCTTGAATCGGAGAGGGAAATTCGAAAGCCCTCAGGTAATGGCGGCTCCAGAATCCGGCCCGCAGGGCCTGACGCGACGGCCGTCTCGGAGCGCCGCGACGACGACGTTTTCGACGGAGGTCTTCGACAACGAGGTCGTCCCCTCCGCCATCGCCCCTATCGCTCCGCTCCTCCGCGTCGCCAACGAAGTCGAGCCCGAGCGCCCTCGCGTCGCCTATCTCTGTACGAATCCTAATCGCCGATAACTTATGCATGTGTTTGATTTCCGAGTGTTGATTCTGATTTATTTTGGTTTCGTGGTTTGAATGTAAGGTCGGTTCTACGCGTTTGAGAAGGCGCACAGATTGGATCCCGGCTCCAGTGGCCGTGGTGTGAGGCAGTTCAAGACCTTGCTCCTGCAGCGATTGGAGAGGGTGAGCGATTGTTTCTCACGCGCCGCCGCGCTTTCAGATATTCTGTTTTTGTTGTTTTTATGCGTTAGATTAATAGAAATCTGAGTTCCATGCTTTCGTAGATGTTCATCTTTGTTTAAGTTTTGTGGGATCAATTGAATATTAGAAGTACGTATATGATGATCAATTTAAGGAGAAGAAATACAGAGCACTGAAACTTGAAAGGTGGTGAAGGAGAGCGAGCTTGGGCCCATTACTTACTTAAAATTCAATAATTAAGTACGTAATTATGGGTAATGAAATGGAGTTTTCAATAATTAAGTACGTAATTATGGGTAATGAAATGGAGTTTTCAATAATTAAGTACGTAATGTGCACATTAATTGCATGTACCTATGGTATATGTAGTTTTCTTTATTGATCAGGAAATGGAGTTTTCAGTAATGTAATGAAATTTATAATATCTAAAAACCTGATATTTGTAACTGTTTCTGGAAGATTAAGGTTTTCTGAATTGCTTCAATGTTTTGCACTGCCAAGGGCTCTTATACTTTCTGTTTTGCTTTAAGTGCTCTGCTTTTTTGTTTGAGTAATAAAGCTCCAACATGTTGTCCCAACAGATAGCATTGAATCTGATGTAGGATTTCTATTTGAAACCGATGTAAAATTTGTCTGAACAGGAGAATGCATCAAGTCTTTCTGCTCGAGTTAAAAAGTCTGATGCGAGGGAAATTGCAAGCTTCTATCAGCAATATTATGATCACTATGTTAAAGCTGTTCAAGAGGAGCAGGTAGACAGGTATGGATATCATCATCCTTCTGCATTTCCCCTAACTCATTTTCCTATTACATTTATAAATAATAAATATTAGAGTTCATAGCATTTGGGTATTGTTTCTCAACTGGAACGTTTACAAATTCTCAACAGAGCTCAAGTGAGTAAAGCCTACAATACACTTAACCAGCTTTTTGAAGTACTTTGCGGGGTTAACAAGTCAGAGAAAGTTGAAGAAGTTGCTCCTGAGGTTAGTTTCAATCATGATTTTATCATCTAAAAAGATTATGTCAGATATTTGATATGCATATTTGTCCTGACGTCGACTATATGTTATCTCTGGTAGCAATGTCCTATGTTAACTTTTTATTGCAACAATTTTTCTATGAGCAGATTATTGCAGCCGCTAGAGATGTCCAAGAGAAGACGGAAATATACGCTCCGTATAATATTCTTCCTTTGGATTCTGCTGGTGCTACACAGTCTGTCATGCAGCTTGACGAGGTATCTCTTTGTGTTATGTTAATTTACTTTTGCAACTTAAGAATCTTTGGCATCTCCTCATTGAACTTGATTTGTTTTTCCTTGTTACAGGTTAAGGCCGCTGTGGCTGCACTGTGGAATACTCGTGGTTTGAACTGGCCAAGTGCATTCGAGCAGCACAGACAAAAAGCTAATGATCTGGATCTCCTTGATTGGCTTAGGGCCATGTTTGGGTTCCAGGCATGTATAAAAAAGATGGATTCTAACGATTGGCTTAGTCACCGTATTTCCTCAAAGAAATTATTAACACATTTCTCTATTTTGGTTGCTGCAGAGAGATAACGTCAGGAACCAGAGGGAGCATTTGATATTGCTACTTGCGAATACGCATATAAGACTTCATCCCAAACCTGAACCTCTTAACAAGGTATGGTTTCCTAATCTCAGTTTGAACCTCACCATATCAGTTATATTTGATCTCTTAAATGGGGTGATGGTCATTATGTTAGATTGAGATGTATGGGATGATGTTCCATGTGCACATGCCTGTGCATGCGGTCTAGCAGATTATTTTTTTTTAAATGAGATGATTCATTTATGCTAAATCTTGTTGCTAGTTGGACTGTTGATATTATTTTCCTCTGTTGTGCTCAGAACATAGTTCTCGTTAAATAGTTGTCTTTCCATGCTTGTCATCTTGCAATTTAACTGTTCTCTTTTGTGCAGCTTGATGATCGAGCTGTTGATGCAGTTCTGGACAAGCTTTTTAAGAACTACAAAACGTGGTGTAAATTTTTGGGTCGAAAACATAGTTTAAGGTTGGATATAATAGTATCACTTTACAGTAATTTTTTCTTTATTACTTACTTTTTGCATCTTATGCTTGGTTTGCACCATGTATTGCTGAAACAAACAATTATTTTTTTCAATGCAGGCTACCTCAAGGTCAGCAAGAAGTACAACAGAGGAAGATACTTTACATGGGTTTATATCTTCTCATATGGGGTGAAGCAGCGAATGTTCGCTTTATGCCTGAATGCCTCTGCTATATTTTCCATAATGTAATATTTGTGAGATTTAATTGTTCGTTAATTTGTTTCTGGACTTCTTATGGAAATTATGGCTTTACTATTGGCTGGAAATGATGCCTACTATACATTCAGATGGCATATGAACTCCATGGTCTCTTGGCTGGAAATGTCAGCATTGTCACTGGGGAAAATATAAAGCCTTCTTATGGTGGGGATGATGAAGCCTTTTTGAGGAAGGTTATAACCCCCCTATACCGTGTAATCGAAAAGGTATGTTGCCCAGACATATGCATTGCAATTGAATTTCAGGTCTTCAAGCTGTCAGTATGAGGATATCTCTTATAATGTTCCAGGAAGCCAAGAAGGGCGCCGGTGGAAAAGCTCCTCACACAGCTTGGTGCAACTATGATGATCTAAATGAATATTTCTGGTTTGTGTTAATCAATATCAGAAGTAAATGAATAGGGTTTTATTCTTATTTGGTTTTACATAATGAAGATGGTTCTGTTTTAAATTTACTGATTTTCAGGTCATCTGATTGTTTCTCTCTTGGTTGGCCCATGCGTGATGATGGGGATTTTTTTAAATCAACTCGTGACTTGGCACAGGTACTCTTACAATGTGAGACACCGGTTCCCTTATATTTGTTTCATGGCTCTTGCATAACAGAAATCTTGTTTCAGGGAAGAAAGGGCTCCAAAAGAAAATCTGGAAGCACAGGCAAATCATATTTTATTGAAACTCGCACATTTTGGCACATCTTTCGAAGTTTTGATCGAATGTGGACCTTTTATATACTGGCTCTACAGGTATTTATTTACAACAGTGTGGAATTTCTAAAACAACACTCTCTGCACTCCTGTTCCTCAAATGCCTGTATGAATAATTCATTTCAAACTGGAAAACAGGCTATGCTCATTATTGCATTCAGCAAGGTTTCACCGCTGGATATATTTCAACAGGATGTCCTAAAAGATCTATCAAGTATTTTCATTACAGCAGCATTTCTTCGCGTCCTTCAGAGTATGACATTCTTACATGAAACAGCAATTCTCAGTAACTAAAAGAAAAAAAGGAAAAAAGGATGCAAGACTCGTACATGTCTTGCTTCCAAATGGCAGTTCTAAATGTTATGCATTTCGTATCTCTGTCTTATTCAACAAGAGTTATAACAAAGAAACACATTCACTTGAATGATTGAAGCATCATTGTCTGTTTAACTTTATAAGTGAAGATCTGAATTTCAAAGTTTGAATTTCTGCATTATTTGAAATAAAAAAAGCTATGTTCCTTACATGCTTTAGCTTTCTGGCTGTTGATATATTACTTGAGCTGTTCTACAAATACTTTTGTGCACAGAATTGAGTTAAAAACATTTCCAGTTGTTTTTTTATATGTATAACACTATTATAGGAGGAGTACTCTTCCCAGCTGGCCTTAAAAGCATTTGGTTGTCTGGAGGATTTACCAGATGTTCTGAGGTCAAATAAGTGTTTTGAGTTCTGTTAGAAATACGAACTCATCATGCATTTTTACTTTCCAATTATCTTTGAGACTTAAAACATATGAACGAGACTAGGTGTGTTTTAAGCTGTTTTCTCTATTAGGCTGAAACATTGTTTTGCAACAGAAATCTGCTACAGGCCTTTGAAATCTCAATAGACTTGATTTTTCAGTCTGTACCTATTCGATTCTTACTCATTAAGATTTCTGTACCTATTCGATTCTTACTCATTAAGATTTCTGTACCTATTGCTATAGAAATCTGCTACTAGATATAGGAGGTGAAAAATTAGCAATTTAACCTGAAACTTCATATTAAGTTAGCATGCAAAACTTATTTGTCTCAAGTTGATAGTATTTATTTTTACCTTGTGCTTCATTGCATACCTGATTTTGATTCTTAGGGATGCCATTTGTCATGCAATGTCTAGAATGCCACAATCCATGATCATCTAGCGTTTTCGGAGGAAATCTTTATTTATTTATTTCCCTTAGTTGAAAATTCTTTTAAGCCTGGCTTTTCTTCGTTTTTTGATGAGAAATGGAATATCTGTGCAAGTAACTTCCGTATCAATTTTTAATCTTATCCACTTTATATTTTGCTGTAGGTATTCTGGATATGGTTTTGAACTTCCCTGGATATCACAGGTGTCGGTTCACAGATGTCCTGAGAAATATTTTGAAGATAGTTGTTAGTCTTGCATGGGCAGTCATTCTTCCACTTTTCTATGTGCATACCTTCGATGATTCCCCTCGACAAATTGCAGATATACTGTCATTCCTTAAGAACATTCAAGGCGTTCCATCATTATATCTATTGGCTGTTGCAGTATATTTGCTTCCAAATTTACTGACAGCAGTTTTGTTCCTTTTCCCAATGCTCCGTCGTTTTATTGAAAATTCAGACTGGCATATCATCAGGTTCCTCTTGTGGTGGTCACAGGTATTCCCATCACCTTTACCTCTTTCTATCCTAAATGTTCTAGTATTCTTGAATTCATTTGGGTCTGTTAAGGCATGGAGTTTTGGTTGATTCTGGGTAATGGCTAGAACATTTCCAGTGGATAAGACCAGAAGTTGAAAGTGGAATCCAGGATTATTTTTTCCCAGTCATGTTTTGTTATATGATAGTCCTAGTATGAAACCATGAGTTCAAAATAAGTTTCTTCATATATAATCTGTTAAACTCAAATGTACTCTCTGAGTTTACTTGATTTGAATTATTTGGATTCATTGCAGTACATTTCCCTTAATCTTCCAGTAGTTACGTTGTATAAAGTGCTATACTTTATTTTGTTTTCTTGAATAAAATTTTCAGACGACCTTTTTGCTTGACTTCGGTTTTCTTTCATGAAAGTCAGAGCACTATATTATCTATTTTGATGCTTAAACTTATTTTCCTTCATATAGAGGTCTATTGTTATTTGAATACGCAAACTGGAAAAAGTGGTTTTGATGGATCTTTTACTCTTATACAGCCAAGAATATATGTTGGAAGAGGAATGCATGAAAGTCAATTTGCCCTTATAAAGTGAGTTTGATGACGTGCACACCATATGTCATCCCAATTCTATGCAGTTTAATCCTTTTCCTTTTTTCTTTGGCTCTTTATTTGAGATTCTTATTTTTGTTCTTATTTCCTCTGTAATTTGCAGGTATACTTTTTTCTGGTTGCTACTTTTGGCTTGCAAGTTTACGGTTAGCTATTTTGTCCAGGTAATTCATTGTGTATGTTATTCCTTTCTAGAAGTTCTTTTAATAAATCAGAAATGGTGAATGATTGTGTAGTTAATTTATATGGTCTCTGTCTCTTTCCCAGATAAAACCTCTGGTAGAGCCAACAGAAGACATAATGAAGATTCGTCGTATTAATTATGAGTGGCATGAATTTTTCCCTAATGGTACTCATTTCTATTGCTCCCATGTTTTTGTGAACTTCAACTTTTGGATTGATGCTAAATAGTCATTTATTGATGCAGCTGAACATAACTATGGAGCAGTTGTCTCACTCTGGGCACCTGTTATCATGGTCTGTAATACTAACTTCCACATGTTTAAATATTTGTTTAGTTCATCATTTTCTTGGACATAATTTTCTTTTTTTCCATTGTTAGTATCGAACCATACTATATCACATATTCAATGCAGGTTTATTTCATGGACACACAAATTTGGTATGCTATATTTCAAACATTATATGGAGGTATTGTTGGCGCATTTGATCGCCTAGGAGAGGTGATTCTTCTCCAAAACAATTTTCTTTTCTTTCAAATTATGCAGTCATGAATTTATACATCCCATTAAGATTCAATTGTAGGACTTTTGCTCTATGATTTTCTTTGATAAGGAGCATGATACCTGGGCCAAAAGTAGATAAATTGGGCACTACACTAACATCAGTACTTGGATTTTGTGTGGTGATATGTGATTTAACGAAAAAATTGAACATGATCAGCTGTATTGTTCCCATATCAATTGCTTGATTTGAGAGTGGTTAGATGGATAATTCTGTATGCATATCATATTTATTTGAATGAATGCATGTGTTTAAAGCCAACGAAGTAGTTTTCATTCTACATTGTTGAAGGAGATGTGATTGTCTATGGATTTATTACTTCAGCTCGGAACTCTTTACAAATATTGAGAGCATGACTATCACTGTGGTGCATTCTAATGGAACAGTTGAGTTGGATATGTCTCATATTTAATTTGTTCCTGGTTAATATTCACATACATTTTGCCTCCTGCAGATTCGTACTCTAGGCATGCTAAGATCCCGATTCCAGTCTCTACCTGGTGCATTCAACACATATCTAGTGCCCTCGGATAAGTCAACAAAAAGGGGATTCTCTTTCTCAAAGAAATTTGCGGAGGTTGATTAATGTTTTCTTTTTTTCCTTAAACTTGTTTATTCAGTATCTAATCTTGATGAGCAGATTTTAGTCAGAACAACACTGAAATGAGGGATTTTGTAATTAGCATCATGATTTCATACATGTAGGCTTCAGCAAGTAGGAGAAGTGAAGCTGCAAAGTTTGCTCAGTTGTGGAATGAAGTGATATGTAGCTTTCGTGAGGAAGATCTCATCAGCGATAGGAAATGCTCTGCAACATAGTTATATTGCTTCTTTCTTCATCCTGTTGTTTTATTCATCATGAGGTGAAAACTAAACTGGTTTTCCTTTTACTTCAGGGAAATGGATTTGTTGCTGGTTCCTTATTCTTCAGATACGAGCCTGAAAATAATTCAGTGGCCACCTTTCTTGCTTGCTAGCAAAGTCAGTACCTCACTTTTAAACCTGTGTGTTAGTGGCATGGTTTTATTGCTGACTTTATCTTCCTACAGATCCCAATAGCATTAGATATGGCAGCTCAATTCAAAAACAAGGACTCTGATCTCTGGAAGCGGATATGTGGAGATGAATATATGAAGTGTGCTGTGATTGAATGTTATGAGTCTTTCAAACATGTCCTTAAGGCTTTGGTGGTTGGAGAAAATGAGAAAAGGTAGTCACTGCTACATAATATTCATCTGTTTCTATGGTTTCTATAATGCCCAAGCATTGGGTAAAACCTGATAGAATTTTATTCCAGTGGTTTTTCAAGTCCTCTTGTCAATCACTCCCCTCTATTTCATGATAATAGTATTGGTTTAGGAGTCCTCTAACGATAATGTTGTTAGGTAGCGCAGCCTTGACGTCACTAGTTAATTGATTACACAGTTTTCACCTATTCTGAGATTAGAATAAAACTCCTATTTACGGTTGACTTTCTTGATGCTGACTGATCTTGCGACTATTCACCCGTAAGATTGATGTTCTTCTAAGATATACTTATCACTTGAAAGAAAGTGTTCATTCTTGTCATTTGTTTTTCTTGAGCCAGTGTAGATTATTCAAGAACAATAGTGAATTTTATCTTAATGTGGTAGTAAATTATTCTGATTCACTTATCATCTGACAGGATCATTGGCATCATTATTAAGGAAATTGAAAGCAACATTTCCAAGAATACATTTCTTGATAATTTTAGAATGGCCTCTTTACCCACTCTCTGCCAGAAATTTGTAGAGCTTGTGGTGATCTTGGTGAGTCATCTATAAAAGAGTAATTAGATCTGCAGCATGTATTTGTCTTTGCCATTATTTTATTAGAAACTGACACATTCTATCATGTTGCAGAAAGATGGTGATTCATCCAAGCGATCTGCGGTGGTGCTGCTGCTGCAAGATATGTTGGAAGTTGTCACTCGTGATATGATGGTGAATGAGATCCGGTTGGTGAACTTTGATTCATTTGCTTTGGAGGAAAATAGTTGATTGGTTTAGTTATAATTGTAGAGGTTCACTATAAATCATAATAACACTTTGCAATCTTTCATTTGATATTTTATAGAGAGGTGGTTGAAGTTGGTCATAGTAGCAAGGACACTGGAAGGCAACTTTTTGCTGGTACTGATGCAAAACCTGCGATAGTGTTCCCTCCTCCAGTTACAGCACAATGGGAAGAACAGGTATGTCTGTTGCAATGCTTAGAATAATTAAATTTTCAACCAATTTTCAGAAAATTCTATAATACTTGGTTCAATCTATTTACGTAAAAGATTACACGTTTCTATTGGTGATTATTCTTTTAGATAAGGCGCCTTCATCTGCTGTTGACCGTTAAGGAGTCTGCAATTGATGTACCAATAAACCTTGAAGCACGTAGAAGGATTTCATTCTTTGCAAATTCATTGTTCATGGATATGCCCCGTGCTCCCCGTGTTCGTAAGATGCTTTCGTTCAGGTTTGTGTATATTTCCACTTCTCATTGCTGCCTGAAACTTAATATGGTCTTTCGTGCAAATTCCATGTGGTCGAATAAATTTAATCATTAGGCTTGGAAGATCTTGAAAGGTGTACAGCCTTAAAACATTCCAACCTTAGAAAACATCAACTGAAGATCTTTATTAGGCTTTGAAGATCTTGAAATGTGTACAGCCTTAAAACATCCCACCCTTAGGAAGCATCAACTGAAGATTGTTATACAAAAATGATCAAAGATCCCAATACCTTTTTGAGTTTTTCTTTCCAATCTTTAGTCAGTAGGAGGTGTAGGTTTTGTTTTGGTCTATATCCAGTTTGAAACCTATTGTATTTCTTTATTATCTGAGATGCACATTTTTTTGTGGGTTAACCCACAGGCCAATTCTTGCATGATAAATGATCTGACAGGTCAATATCCCGTATATAGGTCAAGCTTTTGAGCTTCTTCAATCTTATGCTATGACATAATAATCTCGTTACTTTTCTTGTTGTCAACAGCATTTTGACTCCCTACTATAGTGAGGAGACTGTGTATTCCAAAAGTGACCTTGAGATGGAAAATGAAGATGGTGTATCAATCATATATTACTTGCAGAAGATTTTCCCAGGTTAGTGATTGCACTATCCTTAACATGTTGGAATGTTTGGAAGCAAATGATTGAATGACATTGAGAACATCTTGTGGCTGTTATAGATGAATGGACTAACTTCATGGAGCGGCTTAATTGTAAAAAGGATGCTGAAATATGGGAAAATGAAGAGAACATTTTGCAGCTGCGTCATTGGGTCTCCTTACGAGGACAAACTCTCTGCAGGACAGGTATTTGATGCATTATCATCGTGTTCAGATTCATGTATTGCAGTTAGTTCATGGTACTAGCTACTCCTGGTGTTGCAGTTAGAGGAATGATGTATTACCGACGAGCTCTGAAGCTTCAGGCTTTTCTTGATATGGCTAATGAAGAAGGTAATACCAGCAGCATATGTTATCAATTTCTTGCATAATGTGCACCTGAGGATTGTGAATCTTTTGCGACATTTGTATGTTTTAGTGCCATTTCATTTAAGATCTCTGCCTTACTTAATATAAGCAAATGTAGTAGATGGCTACAAAGCCATATTAGTCTTCTTTCTCTTCCCGCATTGTATCTTAACTATCTGAATTTTTTATTTTTTTTTTCACTCTCATAGCGGTCAGCAGTCCAGTGCCTAATAAAGTTGTTTTTGGAGGTAAATGTGGTTTCTTATTGGTTTAGTCTTGAGCAGAGATACTAGAAGGGTACAAAGCCGTCACAGTTTCACCAGAGGACGAAAAGAAGAGCCGGAGATCCCTATTTGCTCAACTAGAAGCAGTGGCTGATCTTAAATTTACCTATGTTGCTACTTGCCAAAACTATGGCAATCAGAAGCGAAGTGGAGATCGTCGTGCAACTGACATCCTGAATCTGATGGTTAAGTATGTCCTCTACCTGATATGCCAAGATATTTTCACAATTTGATTTAATAAACCTATTAATGCTGAATTCATTTTAATTTATTGAAGAATTGTATTCCTTGTCCTCCCACAGTAATCCCTCTCTCAGGGTTGCATATATTGATGAAGTTGAAGAACGAGAAGGTGAAAAGGTGCAAAAGGTTTACTATTCTGTATTGGTCAAAGCAGTTGACAACCTTGACCAGGTAATCCTCTGACATATTAGAGAATTACAATGTTCCTTTGCTATACCTAAATAACTTATTATCTTAGTAATTTCCGTAGGAAATATATCGTATAAAATTGCCGGGCTCAGCAAAGATTGGAGAAGGGAAGCCTGAAAACCAGAACCATGCAGTAATCTTTACTCGTGGAGAAGCTCTTCAGGCTATTGACATGAATCAGGTAAAACCTAGAGAATCCTGTTATGATATGTTCTCTTTAGATTCCAGCCAACTGTGATGTTTAACTTTGCCAATTTCTTGTAGGACAATTACTTGGAAGAGGCTCTTAAGATGCGTAACCTTCTTGAAGAATTTAATGAGGATCACGGAGTGCGTTCGCCTTCAATTTTAGGTGTCCGTGAGCATATCTTTACCGGAAGGTTGTTTTTATTTTATTTTTAATTTATATACATTGTTTTCTTTTGCATTTTGTAATCCTAATTAATTTGATTCTATTTATTTATTATTATTATTATTTTTTTACATTTGAACTGCAGTGTTTCTTCGTTGGCGTGGTTTATGTCAAATCAAGAAATGAGCTTCGTGACCATCGGTCAAAGAGTTCTTGCTAGACCTCTTAAGTATGTTTTCTCTTACATACTGAACTATTTATTTTTTTTAACAATGGAGCAATATTATTTTTCCAAATGTGGCTTCTAACAATTAAATGTTGCCATTCTTTAATATACGTAATGGTTGGCTATCTGGATTATATGATTTAAGTTAATCACTAGTTTCATTATAGTCTATATTACATTCTGTGAAATATAACCTCTTTCATGTCCTTTTCCCCATTCTTTTCTTTTACATCTCGGGTGCTCCTTTTTATTTTTTAGGTGCTGCATACTACTATTTTTTTGTTTTAATGTTGTGAAATGAAAATTGTTTGACAGATTTGAATCAATAAAATTTTACATAGGGAACTAAGCATTTTGCTTTTGTTGGATTTAGGGTTCGGTTCCATTATGGACATCCAGATGTCTTTGATAGAATCTTCCATATTACTCGTGGTGGCATGAGCAAGGCTTCTCGTGGGATCAATCTCAGCGAGGATATTTTTGCAGGTAACTTTATTAAATAAACAAACATTCCCATGCACACAGAGATACATCCTTCTTGTGGAATAAGAAAACTTAGTTTTCTACATAATCTGATTTATAACATGTAGGTTTCAATTCCACTCTAAGAAGAGGAAATGTCACTCACCATGAGTACATCCAAGTTGGGAAGGGTAGGGATGTTGGCCTCAATCAAATCTCTCTCTTTGAGGCTAAAGTTGCTTGCGGTAATGGAGAGCAGACACTTAGCAGAGACATCTATCGATTAGGGCACCGTTATGATTTCTTCCGCATGTTGTCGTATTACTTTTCAACAATAGGATTTTATATCAGCTCAATGGTAATCCTCTATCTAATTGTTACCTTCTATTTTTGTTGTTAGTTACAGAATATTGCTGTGTAAATTATATTTTTCTATTCTTAGTTAAATCATTCTGGCATATGTTTTAAAATAATCTAAATGAACATGTTGACAGTTTAGTTTTAAAATTTTGTCACTAGCATGAGCATTTTTTTATAATGATCATTTTTGTTATGCAGTTGGTTGTGATGACGGTCTACTCTTTCCTGTATGGTAGACTCTACTTGTCATTGAGTGGAATGGAGAAGACAATTATGAACTATGCTGCCAGAAGGGGAAATAATGCTCTACAAACAGCTATGGCTTCACAATCTGTTGTCCAGTTAGGTTTGTTGACGTCCTTGCCCATGATCATGGAAATCGGACTTGAAAGAGGGTTCAGAACTGCATTAGGGGACACAATAATAATGCAGCTGCAGCTAGCATCAGTTTTCTTTACTTTCTCACTGGGTACAAAGGTTCATTACTATGGGAGAACAATCCTGCATGGTGGGGCTAAGTACAGAGCAACTGGTCGTGGCTTTGTTGTTCGGCATGAAAGGTTTGGTGAAAACTACAGGATGTACTCACGGAGTCACTTTACAAAAGGCCTGGAGCTTATGATACTGCTTATTATTTATAGTATATATGGCTCAGCAGCAGATGGCTCAGCTGCATATCTCTTCATCACATTCTCCATGTGGTTCTTAGTGATTTCTTGGTTATTTGCCCCCTTCCTCTTCAACCCTTCGGGATTTGAATGGCAAAAAATAGTGGAAGATTGGGATGATTGGTCAAAATGGATAACTAGCCGTGGTGGTATTGGTGTGCCAGCAAATAAGAGCTGGGAGTCCTGGTGGGACGAGGAACAGGAGCACCTGCAGCACACTGGGATGTTGGGACGGTTTTGGGAGATTGTACTTTCTCTGCGCTTCTTTCTTTTCCAATATGGAATTGTCTACCATCTCAATGTTTCCAGGGGTGATAAAAGTATCATGGTGAGTATATTATTACACATCTTATTCTCTTCCTTATTAGCTTCATTTTCTTTCTAAAGATGCAACAAATTCCAATAAAAATCTTTAAGCTCACAAGTAGGTAGGATTCCAGTTACATGTTCAATAAAGCTGTCCTAGATAGATTTTCCTAGGCTAGTTGATAGGGAGAGTATTAAGTATTAGGACCTAAGTATTATATAGAAAACTTTCAATTTTAGTTGGTCAAGCAAGGAAGATTCTAAGCATATGTTTAGAAACTTGATCCAACAACCCAGATGCTGAGTGATTCGGTGACAAGTCATTCAGTACATCTTTTCTTTTGCACGTTCCATGCTCCTTGTAGTTGTTTGAAGTGTCAAATGAACTAAGTTGGAACAAGATGCTGATGCAACTGATGCGTAATGGTTAGAAAAAGAGTTGTAGCACAGGATCAAGCATCAGTCTGTTGTTATAAGGAGATCATAATGTTGGGATAAGGGTATAAAGAGCTTAGAAAATAAAATGAATTCCCAGGCATTGATGAATTGCTTAAATGTGTCTTATAAGATCTCTAGATGATTCAAACATGAAAAGTATATGCAATTGCACAAGCTTATTGATAACCTCTTTAATTTATTGAGACTCCTTTTAAATTATGATTCCAGGTTTATGCTCTGTCATGGCTCGTCATTGTTGCTGTGATGATTATCCTCAAGGTTAGTGTTCAAACTTCAAATACACAACTTTCTGAGTGCAAGTGATGTTTCACAGCTGTAACATCTTTTCCACTGGTAAACACATATGATTTGCAGATTGTATCCTTGGGTAGAAAAAGGTTCAGTGCTGATTTCCAGCTGATGTTCAGACTTCTGAAGTTGTTCGTCTTCATTGGGTTTGTCGTCACCATTGCTGTACTTTTTATTTTCCTTAGTCTCACTGTTGGTGACATCTTTGTAAGCTTACTGGCCTTCTTGCCTACTGGGTGGGCAATACTTATGGTACGTATCTGAAACCTAGTTTGTTTCGCACATTATTGATCTATTATTCCAAGTGCTTTGCATGATGATGTGGTGTGTTGTTGCATATGATGATGGAGCAGATATCACAAGCATGCAGGCCATTGGTGAAGGTCTTAGGAATGTGGGGGTCTGTAAAAGCTCTAGCAAGAGGGTACGAGTACGTGATGGGACTGGTTATCTTTACCCCAGTGGCTGTTCTGGCATGGTTCCCATTTGTCTCAGAGTTCCAGACTAGGCTGCTATTCAACCAGGCTTTCAGTCGAGGCCTTCAGATCCAACGTATTCTTTCTGGTGGGAAGAAGCAAAAGTCCAACTAACCCCATTGCCCATTACCTGCATACTAATATTTCTACATACATAGTTTTGAGATTCACAATGTAAACAAGGAACCGACCACATATTTTGGCCATGTAAAGCAGCTACGTGTATATTCCACTAGTGTACAATTAGAATCCATCTACATCAATATATACCGTTCTTTTCTTTTCTCCTTTTGATCAAATGAAAGTATTTCGTTAATGGAACTTCGTTGATCACATCCTTAGGGGATTAGGTGTTGTCGTTAAAAACTCTGCTTCATCAGAGCAAGTAAAAGGGAGTACCACCCCCCTTACATCAAAGTCTACGAAAGATCCCCAACCAATGCAGCCCTGCTTCCTTCCAAAAACTAGCCCCTACAAAAGAAAGTGCTTTCTTTGCTATAGTATGAGCAGGTAGAAACTTGTGTTTCCTGACTTGTGTTGGTTTGAAAATTGTTCCTTGTGGTCATTTGATACGTGTGATTTGCAGTTAGATTCGTATCCGGTATCCATACCTTACCGGAAAACCTTGTATGCTGTGAAGATAACTGACGAATGTTTTGCTTACGACCATTACCAAGCAGATACCATGCCATAGGCATCTAACACAAGTGAACTAGATAATTTCTCAGTCTTCCAGTTGTAGCCCCAACACAATGAGCTACTTGTCCTACAAGCATGAAATGTCAATGCGATTGTGAAGTCTCGCACAAGAACTTTAGCCAAACTATACAGACCTGACCCATAAACACTAGGGCAAAGCGGTCTGCTATTTTCACGATGTTGAGCATTTACTGATTTGGTACCAGCAAGAATTAGAGAAGTTTAAAAGTTAACAGATCACAGAAATTTCTATGTCTAGATTCATGTCATTACATTCAGGAGAAGAGTTTGAAGAGCAGTCCTGAATTCCCTGAACATTTTTTAAAAGGGATACACACGAAAGAGAGATGTGGAAATATAGAGCCACAACTTACAAGCACAAGAACTGCAACAGAGCATTGCGTTCAAGGAAAGGGTCGATGCAAATGCTGTAAAGAATTCCAAGTATATTAGAAAACTCTGCCTCTTCTTTAAGATAATAAACCTCTGATGGGAGAAGCAAACTTTATGCAAGATTGGAATCATATCCTCATAAACAGGACATCACTAATCACTTTACCTGTCTGTCTGTGTGCTACATTTTTCTAAAATTCGATGGCATGACATTTCTCAAGGGCCAAAATCCAACTTCAAGAAACAAATGTTATCATTAGTCCTAAAAAACAAATGATGTTCTGCAAGAGCATTACAAGGTATGGGAAAATATTTCAGCTCTTTCTATCCATCATATTTCTTACACGTTGATAGACACGAACAAACTCATAAAACAATGAGAAGTCAAAACCTGGATCACTGCCACTTTGTGCAGGAATTTTAGAAACTGAAGAACTACATGGATTCTGACAAATAAGGAAATCAAAACCACCAAACCTTTTCATCAGACTTTCAAGCTTGCTGCTTGTTAGTTTCTGGATGTCATCAATTTGCTCTAACTGCCCAATTTGGTCAGTAGTTTCCCACCACCTCCTAAGAATCCTTCTCTTTGTTCCACAAGTCTCTACAGATACAACACCTTTCAAAGGAATACCAAGCTTGTGTAAAGCTATCTCTGCCCCACCTATTCCACTAAAAATTGAGAACATTGTTAACCCTTCTGGGTATAAATGCTTTAAAACAGAAAGATGATAAGCCAATGTGTCTGTCTGGAAGCAATACTTGAGGGAAATAAGTCTTTCAACTACACCACTCTCACCAACTTTAGTGTGATTCGATGGATAGCCTAAGATTTGTTCCAAGTATTCAGGCTGTAAAGGACCCAACTTGTTTCGGCCAACCCATACAAGATTTAATGAGTTGCAATGATGAAGGATTTCCCTCTGTTTCTCAGGTGAGAGCATTCCACGACAATCAGAAACCATTCTTCCAAGCCTATCACACAGCTGAGATATACCACTGGTTTCAGAACTGATGCAGGTCAATTGCTTCCTTGTATCCCACGGAGGCCACAAATTCTTTGCATATGGTATTGCATCCTGAATGGTCATTGGTGGCTCTTCAAGGATGCGAAACCTGTTCTCAGTTGGGAGATTGTGTACATACCCTTCCCTTCTATTCAAGGCTGAGAAGAACTGATTATTGACATATTCAGGTTGATGGCCGTACAAGAATTGAGAAACTTTGGACCAGGAATCATATGGTAGATTCAGAACATTTCCATAGAAGAAATATGGGGGTTTAGCGGCCATTTGATTCACACTCTGATGTTTTGGATTTCCAACTTTGCAAATCTCAGGGTCTACTTTTTCTTCCATCCATGCAGAAGAGCTTGAATCATCAATATACTCTCGTTTTGGCCTTTTCCGTTTACGATTTTCCCCAAAATCTATAGGCCTGGACACCCTAAGCTGAGGAACAGAATTGGAATCATCAATGATCTCTTGCTTAGGCCGCTTCCCTAAATAATTTTCTGCCAAGTCACGATCCCTTGATTGAGAAGCTGTATCTGGATAAAACTCCTCATTTTCAATTTTTACTGAAGCATATGATGCCATATCGAAAAAACTGGACATATTGCGTGAATGATTTGAATGGGATGTGGAGCACTGCACCTAATGTATTGTTATAAATATTAGTTAACCAATCTCAGTAATAAATGTGAAGACCAGACATTATCAAACATGTAATGGACATAGCCTAAATATGCTGGAGATAGAATATCTCTACTTTAACAAGGACAGTCACAAACTGGTAATATATTGGAAGACCAATCTTACTAATTGATAATAAGACTGTATCATTACCTTAATTTTTTTTTCATAGCAATTATCATAAATTTGACCTGTAACGATTGATTCTGCAAGATCTGTAAGTGGAGCTCCTGAGCCTGAAACAGAAAATAATTGTTAAGTAAGAGTCAGCAATAAACTAATGGAACTGTGCCATAAAAATAAAAGTAAGGCGAAACTAATCAAATTGTAGTAAGGTTATGAGTGATTCAGTTTAACTGTTGACAATTTAAGGCAATTTGTTTTGTGCAAATGAAACGAAATTGTAAATTGTAATGTCAACAGAATTGAATGCTTATATTAAAACAAAGGTCATGATAAGCTTTTTTTAAAAAAATAAATAAATACATAAAATGCCCCTCCAAACTGGCTTATGCGATTTTGAAATAAAATGTTACATTCTATGTTCTTTTATTCAGGTCCAGTAGAGCAAATGATATCAAAGACTTACCAAACTTTTCAATTGCAAAAGAAACTTGGTTCTCAGAGAACCCCATTTCAAGCAAACGAACTGACTTCTCCATGATTCCATATAATTTTTCATCACTCGTATCCTGGGAATCAAAAGGTTCGATCATTGTACAATTCAATGCAAATTATACAGCACACAATGTGGTCGAAAAGTGAAAAGTAAACTTTTTCTTCTCTTCAATTATCTCTTCTTTGGAATTGCACACTGACTAGCCGTAAAACTGTTCAGAAGTAAACCACAAGAAAATGATATTATCACTATTTAATGCAAAGACATTTATAGACCTCTTTTTCTTCATCACCCGGGGTTGTATCTACATCATTCTCAAGTTTCACAGATATCTGAGAAGCAATGATAAAATCCACCAAGTCATTGATTGGAGCATCTTCACCTGATAGGCAACAAAATGGGCAATCAGCCTATATTGAAACATTGAACATACTATTAGAGGAAATTAAAGTAGAAAAGATCACCAAAAGAGTTAAAGCCAAGGTGGATTATCAAGATACAAGTAGTAATGATCCCTTTTCAACGAATATCCACATTATTAAATAGGTTTGACAAGCACGAATCTGATGTTAATAGTATCACGCACATGCGTGCAGGAATTGTCTCAGTTGTAAGATAGATTTGGAAAATAAATGTTGACCACTCACATGCCCAATAGAGTTAAAACCAAAGTGGAATATCAATATACAAGTACTAATGATCCTTCTCATAGAAGATCCACATTATTAGAGGTTTGACAAACACAAATCTGACAACCAGCAAAGCCTCTTGCCGTGAAATGAATATCCAGAAATTTCAACCTACCAAGCCTATTCATTGCAAACTCAACTTCATCTCTAGAAAAATTCATCATGAGTAAGGACGCCTTTTTTCCATCATCAAGTCCATCAGGTAAATCAGGCTCCTGCCAAAATTTAAAGATTAAGCTTAACAACGTGCAAACAAAACCTCATTAAAAGTATAACTATATAACAAACAGCTGGTCCTTGGTCTGCGTCATGAGCAATTGAGAAGAAAGAACTTTTTCAAAACATGGTTTTACCATGTTCTTGAAGATCGCTACGTTTTAGCCTTCAAGAGCACTCTTTACCTGAACCTCATAATCCAATTTCAGTCACAGCACTACTGACAGCATCTTGAAGTCACCCAGATAGTCAATAACCCATTGACTTGCATTATAGGGGAACCAATTTTCCTTTTTTTAAATGAAAGAGAGGAAATACAAAACAGTGGATAAGAAATCCTAACCAAATAACAACTGAAAGACAAACACAAGAACAGACAACAACAAATAGATCAAAACAAACACGCCAGTGACCTGCAATGATCAATCACAAAGAAGTCCACTAGCCGCCAATTGGGTCTTCTGAGATACAAAAAGGAAACATTCAAAAAGACAAGATCACAGAAGTTTTCACACAATACCTCTTTTGGTTGAATAATACTAGAACCCTCCAGAGCACCGCTTGCATCTTTATCGCCAAATAAGCTATCCAGGGAATCTGACGACCCAGAATCGGATTTCTGCGTATCCTATTCAGTCACAAAGAAGTAAAATATACGCACATAATATCAAGCAACTGTCAAATGCTTAATTGGAAAAGCAGCAGTCATAGTTTGTGCCAAAAAATGATGTCTAGAGAAAATGGGTGCCGGGCCTTGTACAATTTAATGTTAATTATTCTTCCTCTTCCCTAACAAACTTTTGACTATACTTGAAATATTTAAAACTTTTTTCCACATTTCTAACCAACTTAATAGTACACCCTAATTATTTGTGTACTCCTTGAAACATAAAGTCTTTGTGTCATCCTTCATTTTGTAGACAATATTTACCAAAATAATTGAAAACCACATTGAAAAGTTCAGTTCCAAACTTCTAATTAATTGAAATGTTGGAGCCTAATCAGACATAGTGCTTGTATCTCAGACAAAGCTGATATACTGAAAAAGTTGAAAAACCAATCAATACTCTGATCTTTCAAGTTATGTAAATAAATGAATAATTTAACCAAGGTTTGAAAGACTAACTTGTCAAAATCCTTTTATAATGTAATCCAATACAAGAGGCACTGGTTTTCTGTGCATGAAATAATGAAATTTACAAAGAGACGTGTTGAACACAAAAGAATCAGCTTTATGGGCTTGAGCTTAGATAATAGTGACAAGCTCAAAATCATTCTGAAGGGTGATTTACTCAACGAAGAGATAAAAAAAACTTGAATAAGCAGATGTGCTCTGCAATAAAAACTTTACACAGAACCTAGAAGAACAAGTTTCTTGCGTGCAAATACTTTATAGAAACCATATGTGATTACATACTTGATATGATAAAAGTGTCTCCAACAACAGTTCGGCGTCCTCTTCACCTAGATTTGGAATCCAAAAAAGAAGATCAGCAGATCATGTAATTTAAATGCAGAGATAAACATGGAGTGCATTAAAATGTACAAACATGCTGCATGTCTACGGCGCTATTTCTTCTTCCCATCTTGTAAAAAATCCATATTCAACCCACCAACCTAACTCAACAAAATTTGGCCATAACATACCCTTTTCTTCAATCACTTTGTCCACGCGGGACGGCGAAAATCCCATTCCAATCATATTTGCTCTCATATTGCTCCCTGACGAACTTGCATCATTGTTCTGGAACAAAAAAAAAAAAAAAAAAAAAAAAAAAAAAAAAAAAGGAATCTCAACCATGCATAGATTTCTTTTCTTTTTTCAATCAATTTAAAAACTCTACACAATTGACCTCTCCGTCTTAATCTTGAAATCACATCATATAATTTGGTTGAATACATAAAAAATCATCACATATCATAGTAAGGAGTGATATACCCCGAAATGGGTTGGGAATCCATGCGGTGCGGGCAACTCAAACTCCAAGATCTCTTCTTTGGGCACAATTGCATGTTGGTATTCATGATCGGAGCTACTCTTCCTGTTCGAGTCAGTGGTCATGTTGATGTTGATGACCCTACACAACACAAACAATGGTGAATTCAATTAGCTCCAAATGCAGTAGGCGAATTCAATTACCCACGAAGAATCTTAATTCATAACCATTACCCACCTGTGAGAAATGAAACCAGGGGCAGCTGCCCCACCTCGGTTTTTGGGCCAGGCTAGGCTATGGAGTATGAAGCTGTCAGCTGATGTGCGAGCCAGGAAGAAGAAGAAGACCTGCGCTTTTTAACTGTCTCAACAAAACGACGTCGTGGGTTTAGCAATAAATGCAACCTCATTAAAAGAAACAAAATTTCAGGACGTTGGGCGTGGTATTTTGTGCCGAGTAGTTAATTTCTTAAACTGCATCAAATGGTAAGTAAATCAATTTGTTATAATATTTTCTTTTAAAATATTTCCATATTTTAATAAATTTAGGGGTGTTTCTTTGTAATTTCATTTTCCTCATCAAAAAAAAAAAAAAATCATATTTTCATATTAGCCTAATTTAATACCAACATCTTAACACATTCTTTCCCTAACAAAGTCAAGCTGTTTTTATGGAGAGCTTGCCATTCTTTCCTTCCTTGTGTTGAGCGTTTGTGTAAAGGCAAAGTTTGTTCTCATGATGAGTCTGGTAGATGTGGAAGAGCGAGTGAAACAGTTTTACATTGCCTTTCAGAATGTCCATAAGCCCAGAAGGTTTGGAAGAAGACGTGGTTGGGAGGATTTGTTAAACATTGGAAGAAGTTGTCTTTTACTGATCTTGTGCTTCATGGGGCTGCAGTTGGAACTCAAAGTGAGTTGGAGTTATTTGGATTGGTTAGTTGGTGGATATGGAAGTGTAGAAATGATGTGGTTCATGGTAAATCAGAATTGGAAGCCTGACAGCTTATGCAGAGGAGTTTGGAGTGGCAACTTGAACTTTCAAGGGTGCAGACCATTAGTGTTACTTTGCAAGGAGGGCATAATGGGGGTGGTGGTGAACCTGGTCAACAGTTTGAAGGAGTAGAGCCTCGGTTATTTTTTGATGGTGCAGTTGATGTATCAAGGGGATGTGTAGGGCTGGGTGCTGTGTGATTTTAAGTGGTACAAGTCAGTTAATGGGTGCAATGTCCATTCCTTTACCAGTTCCTATTAAACCTATAGCAGCAGAGGCTTTAGCCTTATGGCATGCACTAAAGTTTGGTAGAGACTTAGGGTTGAGAAATGTGAGAGTTTATGGTGATGCACTTAATGTGCTTAATGGCCTGAATGCTTCTGGGTGGGATTTGAGTGCTATTGGAGGAGTATTAGATGTAGTTCGGTTGCTTATGAGGGAGTTTGATATGTTTTCTTGGAAGCATGTGAAGAAACGCTCCAATTTAGTGGCTCACAAATTGGCGAGATCAGCTTTATCTTTGGTACAAGCTATTTTTGCAAAGAAATAGGGCCTCTATGGCTCCATGATATAATTGATGGTGTTTAGTCTGTTAGCTATATGGGGGTTCTCTGCTGAGAACAATTGTACCCATATGCATTCATTTGAGTTAATAAAATTCTTCTTCAATAAAAAACAAAAAAAACACATGCTCACGCGTCTGTCAATTGACATTTTCTTTAGTCTTTTTAAGAGAGTCAAATTCACACTCTATTTTACAATTTACATTTCATGTTTCCTTTTTTAGTATCTTAACATTACATTTTTAAAATTTACACTACAAAAGACAAAACTTAAGATACTTAAATAAAGAAACATGTGGTGTAGATTGTAAAAGTGGAGTGAAATTTGCATTACCCAAATTGTAATATGCACTCCCACTTTCTAAATTTAATATATTTTATGATTTTATGTTTTGCACTTGCTCTTTTGCCCTTATACTCCATCAAAGGATCAAAATGGAGGCATATGAGCCTCTATTATATAGTTCCATTAGGTCAACTGGAGGGGATTTCTAGGGTGACTAAGACTAAGAGTAGATATAGAAGTCTAATACCCACCATAATTTGAACTGATCTTTGCCTCGTTAAAATGATGCCGAATCGGTCCAATTTGGCCTTCCTCATCCCCAATAATCTCTAGAATTCTCTACAAGAACCAAACCTTGATATAAAAGAAGCCTTTAGAATCTAGGTATGACAAAAAAAAACTGAGTTTTTGATTCAAATTTGAAGAATCCAGGTTGGGAAAAGCATGTCCCAAATGAGAGACGCATCAAGAGAGAGAGGTTGGAGAAAAAGGATGCGTTTTGGGTTTTTGAAGGTCCGTGAAAAACAACGGCTTTTTTGTTGGCTAGAAGATTATAAACCAATTTTTTTTTAAGAAAAATGAGATGCTCTAGTTAAAAACAGAATTGAAATTGAAGTTTGAAGATACACACATGTGGGGTTAGACCTAGTAATCACACTAGTTGCTAGAATTTAGAGGAGAACAGTTTGAGAAACTCATAGGTGGTGATCATGGTGGTTTCAAAAATCGACATTGTAGCCTATCTTGGCCCTGATCCTTGTAACAATACATCCATTGTCATCCCCATCCAGAACTTGCAGCCTCATGTTGACCATGTCGAGTGGGATTGTGATCAAAGCTAACATGCCACCCTCCATGGCTGCACTGGCTCCCTGAACTGCCGTTATTGTCTTCGAATCGGGCCTCTGTGTGCTCATTCTTCATTGGCTTTTTTTCATAGTCCATGACAATGATCAACAAATTATCTCAATCCATGAACTTTTTGTTTAATTATATTAGGAAGTGATCGGTTTCTTTCATTGGTTATTAAACTGATACACTGCATCATGATGTTTTGTGCCTAGGATTCTAAAGGCTATCAAGTTGAAAGTCGAATATTTTCCCTTTTATAATACACTTACACCAATGCCGTTAGATCCAATGCAAACTTATTCACCAATTGTGTAGTCCAGATCCCATGAACAACGCAAACAAACCTTGAAGGAATGATGCCAACGCGTATTTGATTGAATATTTTAGGGGGGATATGCAGTTATTGTATTAGAAGGCTTACCCTGTTTGATCGTTCTAGACATTTTGTCTTGCAACAATAACACCCAACTCCACTCCAAACGATCATCTGAGCTACATAGTATGATGTTCATCAAACCGCATTGGATGGTGCATATGTCGAAGTCGAAATCCCAAAACCTCTATCCAACCCCCTTAGTCCATCAGTGTGAAGAATTTTCCTGAAAGCATCATACCCATTAAGATAATTACAAGAAGATGCTTTAAGAAGTTCCACATTCAGATTCACATCGCCTTACACCATCATTTTCTAATACTCAGATGCCTTCTTCTCTGGGGTATAATATTGGAGCTGGGGTTGAAGATGAAGAGGCGGTGGGCCTATGGGTGAGAGAGCAATTTGGTGTTTCATTCAATTGATTTTTTGATGGAGTAATTTTTTTCTTTGAAATAATATCATGTTGATATATTAATACTCAGGCCAGAAATGACAATTACATATCCTCCTTCTACCATTTATGGATAGATAAAGAATTTGTGGTAAACCACAGCGATACATAGATTAAGTTCGATCATTTGATGATACCCATGCTCGTTTATTTAAGCAAGCCTACACACTATGAAATAACATAGTAAATAAGCAACCTAAAGGTTGAAACTCATAGTTGCCCTAAAAACAATAGGAAATAGAGTTCCCTAAACAAAGAGAATTATTGAGAAATAGACAAACTAAAAACAATGGTAATAAGGCCTAGGCAAAACCCTAGCCCAATGAATCGAGTGTGTGATGAGTAGGGAAGTCCAGCCTCCTTCTTCTCGCCAGAAAAACTAGTGTCGTCGTCACCCCGCCTGCCAACAACACCCACCTACCTGCCCGTACCCGAGCTACCAGTCACCGACCCATCTACCCTCGTTAACGACTGAACGAAACATAGCCAAGACGAAGCAGTAGCTGATCCGCTACATCCTGCCATCTCCAGCAGAAGAATCTGCACCATCATCGATTGGGCTTCTCCACGACGTGTCGTACTGCCTCCAATCATTGACGAGAAGGAGATCTGACTGGTTCCCTTCACCTCCCGCGCACAGACTAGACTAAGCTCCTGTCCAGCGACACCTGCATCCCTTCGACAAAGCATAAGAGTCCCATCGTCCCAACGAGGCTCGAGGTCCTCATCTGATCGATGAGGCTGAAGGTCCACGTCGCGCCGACAAGGCCCAAGACTCGGGCCTCCAAGGAGGGCCGCCGGACTAGCAATTGGACGGTAGAGAAAAAAACTCTGGGTTTGGGTTCTTAGGGTTTTTAGATGGAGTATAAGGGCAAAAGAGAAACTACAAAACATAAAATCATAAGATATATTAAATTTAGAAAGTGGGAGTGCAGATTACAATTTGTGGAGTGTAAATTTCACTCCCATTGTAAAATGAGGAGTGTGGATTTCACTTTCTTTTTCTTATGTGTAGAATAAGTTTTATTTTCTTTTAGTTTAACAATTTTTGTCAAATTGAGATTCAAAATTCTCTTAAAAACAAAACGGTGCAATTCTAAAAAGACTAACAATTGCAGTTAACATTCTCCAACTATCTAGATAACATTAAATATGTTTTCTTTTTTATTTTATTTTTATTTATAAATTTTCCATTCTACCCATGCACTACACCAATTTCGGAATCAGACAACACATATCAGACGACAGCAAACATTTTAACCGTCGTATGAAATAATCAGACGACAACAAGAAATATTCTGTCGTCTAAGTTTTCGAATCCAACAACAGTTTTTTCTTAGCTCTTGTGCAATAGCATTTCAGACAATGGTTGAATTTTTTAATGTTGTCTGAATGAATTAATTCAGACAACAGTTATTATGTGATGTTGTCCAAGGTTCATCTAAACAATGGTTGATTTTTGCTATTGTCTGATTATTTTCAATCACACAACTGTTATTAGGTGTCTGTTGTCCGATATCTTTTAAGTCAATGCCTGCTGAAAGATGTTGTGTGATTGTTTTGATTCACACAACAGTTTTTAGTTTTCTGTTGTGCCACTCTTTTTCATACAATGCACTTGAGTTTATGTTGTGCGAGTTTTAGGGTTCAATATATATGTTGGCGCCCAAGAATTGGCTTTTAACACTTACTAAATTTTCAAATTTCACTTCCCTCCGTTCGACCCAATTTTGGTGAAATGTTTGAGCAGTATATAAGGGAAATGTAAACCTGGCCTTTCCTCCTTTGCTCCTTCTTCCTCTATCGGGCCGCAGACCTCTCTCTCTTTCTCTCTCTCCCATTTCCTCTCATCTTCTCTCTGTCACGCCGGAAATCTCGACTTTCGTATGTCGTCTTTTGACACCGCCACCACCAAAAGATAGCCTAGGCAACAGAGAACAAAACCCAGCCACCCCTCCGTCGATCGAGATGACCAGACCACGAATTCTAATTTCCCTCTCACGAATTCATATACCTCTATATCTCTCTTTCTCTTCTTCTCTTTATCCTCGCCCAAATTGCTAGTCATCTGCCTCTTATCTCTCTCTCTCTCTCTTATGCTGAACAAGATTAGATCTGAGCGTCAGGTGTTCGGGAGGGCGGCAGCACAAGGAAAGGGGAACGGCCCATCATAGTAAACCTCTCTCAGATCCAATCTCTCTGGCTGATATGGACGGCCTCTGGCTCTCCCAACACTACCACAACCACTCTGACATTTACGATGATAGCCATCGTGCCAGCCCAACCATTTGTCCCGCAAAAAGACCCAGCCCCCTCAGCCTGACAAGAAGCAGTTCATCATCGAACCCTTTCAAAGGTTTGGCCTCGATCCTGAAGCTCGCTTTTGTCACGGTAATTACAATATACCACTCTCCCTTCCCCAATTTGGCCTTGATTTTATGAATTTGTTTGTAAATTTGAGTTTAGGCTGATCTTATTTGCAATTGGGTTGAATGGGGTAGCAGACAAGTATATTGGGGAGCCCTTGGATCGCCGTCATCGCAGCCGTTCCTGTCAGTCTTTGTTACTGTTTCTGTGTAATTGGGCAATGGCGTGCAGGCCTACTTCTCCTACCGAGTAACCACCAAGGTAGTTTTACTTGATTTTGTCATTTTATTTTGTTGTTAATTGTAGATTTTATTGGATTTTGGTTAGGGTTTATGGCTCGATTTGGTTCTGTTGATTGCTTAGTTGACAATAGATACTTGGCTGATTGTTAGCTTAGACTATGAAGTTTCATTATTTCTGCGTTTCTGTTTATTCTTGGGTTTTGTCTGAGTCAAATGATTGAAGCATGAGGCGAGTTGCATGACGAAAGCTAATATGAATGTAATTGTTTACTGCAAATAGAAACGGTGAAGGCTCCAAAAACAATGGCGGACACTAATTCTACTCCTGCTTTTCCTTAGCTCATGGCATGCTTTTGACTTTGTTTTCTACCCCTATGGTTATTCTTTAGGCATTGAACACTGGTTGTAGTTGAACAAGCTATAATTGAATTGAATTGTTAGCTATAACTTGAAGTATGTAGGACTGTTAGCAAACGGGTAGCAAGACTGAAGAACCAAAGGCTGCTCCTAGTGAACCTTTCTCCTTTGATAAATTCTTATCAGGAGTGTACGCTCCTAGTATGCTCTTGACTTTGGTTTTAGGAGGTTTATGAGGAAGTCATTCTTTGTTAGTGCATGATGCATTGCATAATAATTGTTATATAGATACCTTCTCTGACCAAACTAGATATTGTTGATGAGATCATAGATTAATTTCATTGCATTCATAAATTCATTTATACATTAAACCAAAGATGCATTTTTGTTGTTATGACTTTCTGTTCATATATTTGTTATCATTCAATAGTCTTATTGGGTTCTGACATCAGCACCTTTTTTTTTTCCTTGTAATTATCAATGTAGAGATATCAAGGCAGAAGCACCTGTTGGCTGCTCCCACTCGCACTTGTGCTACTCCCTCTTTTTTTCCTAGTTTTGATACTGGTATGCTTCTGCTTTTTTTAAGGCTTTGCTCGGGCTCTGTGTTTATGTTTTTGTTGAGGGATATAGTATGGCACATCATTTACGAAACTACTGAAACTAAAAAAATTTGTGTGTGGATTCTATTTTTTATCCTAGTTTCGTTGACTTTTATATATTGGTTCAGGCACATAATTTAGCTGTTTCAATTTCCTGTTAAGATTATATGTCATTTATAAGCTGCAATTTATTATGTGTAGGATTTTTGGATGTGAGAACTCTAGCTGGAGAACAAGAGAATTGGTACATCAAATTGTATCTGCTGCATTTGTACGCTTAGAACTGTTATAAACTAGTGCATATTTGGAACCATTACATCTCTTCTACATGATAACAGTTGGCAAGAGGTGGAAATTGATTATGATCTACATTTGTAACTTGTCTTGACAGTTTATTAATTGCATCTACTTTTCTTTCCTTGCAGTGATTTTGCTTACAACTATCTTAGTGGTACAATACTAAAGGAATAGGCTTCAAGCTTGCAGTGATTTTGCTTACAACTATCTTGGGAGATCGAGCAAATTGTATTCTTTTTTATTATCATGTAAAGCTCATGAAACTTGAAAGCTTGTTAAGCTAATGAAATAGATATATGCACTTGGGCAAGCTTAATTCCTGTGTAAATGTTAGGATGAATATTGTTGATGGAATGAAATGGTTTTTGGAATCAAGGAGATGTTCAATTGTACAGAATGTATATCTTCTTTTCTATCTCAGACAATTCAATATCAATCGCAAATCATTGTCTAACAAATGAACTTAAAGAAAAAAGAAAGAAAAACTGTTGTCTGAAGCAATGACACACAATAGCTTTAATAGTTTTTCTGTTGTCTTGTTCAAAGTCAGTCAATAGTATTCAATTACATTGTTGATTTACAAGTTTCATTCAGACAATAGTTTTTGTACAAATCAATGTTCTTTAAATATTCTTTACACGTCAACATTCTTCCAGGGTCTGCCATCTGAAATTACTTTGCACAAGAGTTCCGGTACCAATTGTTGTTGTTCTTCGTGGTATTCAGACAACAGACAGTGTAGTAGCTGCTGATGTAGTAAATTTTGTCAGACGACAGTTTTGTGGTATTGTCTGATTCATGTATCAGACGACATTGAGATAGACAACAGCAGGGCCTATTATCAGACGACAGTGAAAAACTGTCGTCTGATTGAAAAATTGGTGTAGTGATGATTTCCTAAAGGTGCGACTATTACCACATTACCATTTTCTTAGTTCACCCTATAAACATATGAATTATTGAAAGACGATATTACCTAAGTGCAAAATGACTAATAAGTACACTAATTTTCTAAAATCCAAATATGTAACAAAAAATAAATACATAAGTAATTAATTAAATACAAAGATTACTTAATTTCTCATTGGATAACATTAATCTTTATCTTCTCTACCCAAATTTAAATTTATTACTATTTTTTGTTGTCTTTTTGTTGCCTCCTCATCATTCAATTCACAAAATCATAGTGTTAACTTCATCAAAGTCTTTGCAATACCTTTTGTGAACACCAAAAGTAAAAATTTAAAACATGAAAAAAAAAAATCAATCTTTTTTTTTTTTTGAATCAAGATAGAATAGTTTCTCATTCATCTAGAACAGCAAAAATACATACATTCCACTGCCAACACAACAGGCAAGTAAGAAAGTGGCATGCTAGCACCACTCATTATACATTCAAAGCTCACTTATTATAAGTGAGACTATACCCACCCAAAACATAAAGAAAATGGTGATTAGCTGAGTCAATTTCCTGGATCCTAAATGCGAAACCCCATAGGCCCAGAGCTTATTACTTTGGGCTTTAGATTAGAAATTAGAGTACCCAAATTGGTTTGGACACCCAAACTGAATTAGGCTTCTAAACTGATCTGGGCACCCTCACTTTTGCATCTTTGCTGTTCATTGCTGGCCCTCCTGCCGTCCTGACGTCAGAACTCCTCGCCACCAGTTCTTTAGCCTAGACTGCGTGTCCAAGGTGACATGCCTGCCACAAAGTTGGAATCGACTTGATCCTCACACCTTCATAACAATGTGCACCGGTTTTCTCCTTAACCTCTACAAATCGGAGCTCAGAGACTGGCACTGCAATTACAGAGCGACAGTCTGATTCAGATTTATGGGTCCCACCTTTGAAACTCATTTTCCTCCAAATTTCCTCCTGAGAAACCCGGAGTTAAGGGTCAAGTGATCTAGCCTGACAGAGATATTGCTTTGATTAAGTGTTCACTTGAAACACAGACCAACATTTGATAGCTGTCACACCCCGAATTTTCGAATAACAATTCAAAATCCGAAACATGAATATACTACAACACAAAATAATCATCCTGAAAATTTTTCTTTTCTTAACATACTCACCACACAAAATAAAATCAAACCGAATTTAGTCTCGGTTAATTATTACAACTCAAATCCAAATGTAATGTAAAGCTCTAAATGAGCATACACACACATCACGATTAGATAAATAACATGACTGCTGTAACACCTAAGCAGCCCGGTCACCTCCCTGATTATCCTGACCTGCAGGAATATCCGCTACACCATTGAATAGTGTACCGGGATTGCAACAACACAAAACCCGGTAAGCTTATGAAAGCTTGTATGAGTAAAAGAATGAACTGTTGCTTAATTTAATCTCATTTATTTCCACACACAGCAACACTCAATTATTTCCACATATGCAATTAATAACAATCTCAATCAAACACCAATTCAATATATCAAGACCACACAACTCACAACTTTCCCAACAACTCTCATCATCGTTGTTTGGCTCCAGTTTTTTTCTTGAGCTGGTCAACAGTCTCTTTTCTTGCGTGGGCGTGCCAGCACCGTTCGGGTGCGGTCGTCGGGGGTGTCCCTTGACCTGACTTCTTCTGAGCGATTGTGGACGAGGAGAGCACCAACCTCGTCGTGGGGTTTTTTGTGCCTCGTGGCGAGGACTTTTGCTGAGCCTTTTCAAAATCACAATCGATACTCGATGTTGTAGATCGAGCAGAGCGAAAACCACTGGGAAGTGAGGAGAACTTGCTAAAGCGTGACTCTAGCTTGGCTAGTTTGCGAGGGCGTTACCCTTGCTTGGCTGGTTCCGCAACCGTTTGTGGTCGTGGTACTATAGTCGGCTCCCGAGGAGACTAGGACCAAAGCACTTTGACAGAGGGTTTGGTGGTACTGAAAGTTGGCTCCTAAGGAGACTAGAACTTGGAGTGTGATCACCGATAAGAGAATGAGAGAAGGAGAGGAATTGCTCTTAAAGAGGTTGCTCTAGAGAGAACTTAGATCATCTTATAGATGTTTTGATGAGTGAATTTGTGAGATGATACTTGTTGTAGCCTCTATATATAGGCTTCCAAGCAATACTATTTGGCCTTTAAACAAATCATAGTGGGTTAGGTTTGAGCACACTAACACTTAGTGGATTTTGTTAGGCAAAATTCACTAACACTTAGTGGATTTTGTTAGGTGAGAGCACTAACACTTCTTTATTCCTTTGATTTTTATCTCCACTAAGAATTCATATTTAACCTTGGACTTCTTCATATGAAATGATCCACCATGGATGTAGATTATTGTGGTAAAATTTCAGAATTTATTTCCATGTGGTTGGGCCGAAATTGCTACTGGACTCCTTACAGGTCCAGTTTTCCAGTTTTGCTTCTGCAGAAAATTGGACTGATTGTTTGAAGGTTTTCCACTTCGAACAAGCTCTAGCACTCTTCATAAGAAATGATCATTGGGATGTTTAGAATGAATCTGGAAAGTTTCAACTCATTTGAAGTTCGGATGGTTAGTCTGCCGCCCCTCCTTCCTTGTTTAGCTCGGTTTCTCCTAGCCGAAGTAGGAAAATGTGCTAAAATTGACTTTTCATTTCCACGCTTCCATAGTAGGCTTTATTTAGCCTCTAAATATATATTTCGAACTTGTCGACAATATATAGCTTGAGCCACTGATATTGGCTCGATTTCTCCAAGACGTACCTTGTCAGGCCAAAATGCTCATTTTGGGTCCAAACATTGCCCCCCAGACCTCGAAGTCAAAGGTATTCGTCTTGATTGAAGAGGTCTTGAATCAGTACCACTCGTATAATATCGTTGCTCTGAAGCCACTTGTATTGGCTTGACTGAAATTACTTGATTGATTCCATATAGGCCTCTAAATAGGCCATAAAGCTTGGATGCCACAATCTGAATTGCCTTTGTCATAAACTGATGCTTTCTTTGCCAACTTTATTGTCCCAGTATCTGATGTCTGGTATGCAGTGAATTGGCGAAACTTAGGCAGGTTGTAGGATATCAGAACTTTAGCGTGCCCCCCATGCGAAGGAGACTGCTTTTGATTGCGAATGAGGATCATTCTCTTCTTTGGTGGTAGCTTCGCCATGTGTATAGCAGCAAGTATCTGCCTTGATCGCTGGCTCTCTGTTGATTTTCTCAAATGTAGGTGTTTGGAGCCTTTTTGCTGGCTAGATCAAGTTTGATCAAGGCCTATAGTACTTGGCAAAATAAGATGTTGAATAGAAAACTGTTTGCTGCCATTTAATCCTTCGCGAATCTTATGCTGAAGATGATGATTGAATCATGGCTATCGTCATCATGACATGTGACGAAATGAAACCACCATATTTGCTACAACTTTAGCATCTAAAACCGCATTGGTTTTAATCATGTTTTATTAAAAAAAAATATCAGGCCACTATGCTGGCCCTGCGGTGGGAAAAGGTGGAATATCTTCACTGTCGCCCTAGATGCGATTCTCAAGATAGAATAGTGATTCATTAATTATCAATTAGGGTCACTCACTGGCCCAGCTAATAAATTAATCTCCAAAAACACTTGAGCTATAAATCAAGGTGTAATGGAGAAGTGTCCCTTGTGACCCAGAAATGACATCCAAGAAACCATTCGTTATCGATCAGGCAGATGAAATCACTGAGAAAGCCACATTCACATGGCGGACTAACATGAGTGTTCGATGTAGAAGTCAGACCAGAGAGGAGAGAAGTCGACTGATGAGCTTTGGTGGAGGTGATAGTCAAGCGGGTTTGGGTCCCACACCTCGCGATAGTTTGCCAGATGATGCTATGGCCTATTATGGGCTTCCCATCCGCCGTCCCATAGTGGCTCTTCGGCAGGTGCCTGGTGATTTTAGCAGTTGGGGACCAAGGAGGAAAGTGGGCTTCTGGCCTACCATCACTCTCGAGGAAAAGGTTTGGTATCAGGAGGTCCGAGTGAGAGATTTGGCTCGATGGGATGCGGTGGGTATCACCCAAACCATCGATCTATGCTTCTGTCTTCCCCATAATACTAGCCCTGCCCCGCTTGCCGCTGCTCTTTGCTTCTGGAACACTTCCAGCAATACATTCGATTTCCGGTTTGAGCAGATGAGCATAACTCTGCTGGATGTTCTTACCATCACGGGGTTGCCCATTGATTTTGACCCCTATGTGCATGGTCAGTTTGATGGTATTCAATTTCCTTTGAGAATGGATATGGCTGGTCGGGGGCATCACAGTAAATCCTACCCTGTCTGGCGTGATTATTACCGCACCCAATGTGACCATACAGGAGGTATCGCATTCCTGGAATTCTGGCTTTGCAAATTTATCTTTTGCACTTCTTCCAACAAACCTACTGGGCGCTGGAATTCTCTGGCCACTGCTCTCTACAATGGTATTTGCGTTGGCCTTGGGCAACCTGTATTGGGTTCGTTATATCGCTCCCTTTATAGAGCTGTAATGCGCCCCTTTGATACCGACATTAGTGGTCCATTCTGGATCCTTGCCTTTTGGTTGCAGATTTATTTCCCTCGCTTCCGTCGCGGTGATATTCCAAAGGAACCTCCAGTCGATTCCCTTTTGGGGAACTGGCTTTGTGGCAACATAAGGCATCGAGCTCCACCCTACTCCGAGTGTTTTATTTACTTGTACTTGTTGGGAGAGATGCCGGACCCAAAAATAGTCCTTTCTAGGCGATTCCCTCCTCCCTTTGATGATGGCTTTCTGCCCAGTGGACGCGATCATAGCGAAAGAGCCCTCTTGGCCTTTCGTCGAGCCATCTCCTACTCCGATATTCGTCTTACCACCGACCACGTAAGTTATGAGCTCTATGCCCCTAACCACTTTGCTCGCCAATTTGGGTTGGCCCAGTTGGTACCCTGGCCTCTGGTTGATTCTGCCAATTACTACACCTCTTGGCGGAGATTAGCCCCACCTGGGTCTGCCTCCTTTCAGAGTCAGTTTACTTTGATAGTGATTCCTCCTTGGGTCAGAGCGTTGTATCCCCTCAACGATGTCGACAATGATTATGTTGATTGGTGGAAAGAAGTGTCTGTGAACTGTTGGGACCTGCCACATGACAAACTCTTCGTCCAGATCTTTCGTGGAATGAGTAGTCCTGGTCCGGAGGACCGCAAGATTTTTGAGCGCTTCTCCAACCCTACAGCACAACCTCGGCGACTTACTCTACCTTCTTGCTCATCGTATGTAGGGATACAAATCCATGAGCCTAGGGCAACAGTAAGTTTTTGTCTTTCTTCACCATTCCTTTTCCTTGTCTTGATTTTCCCGCTCTTATTCCTGAGTGTGTTTTGCAGCAAACTACCCGGAGCAAGACAGCCTCTGTTCAGGCCGGGAAACAAAAGGCAATAGCAGAGGGGACTCCTGAGGGAGAATCTTCTTATGATGAAGATTCTGCTGAGGTAATTTGGTTAAGAACGATCCCAAACTTGCATTTTTGGTGCTTTCCCCCCTTTTTGAGTTGTGATTCTTTTGTCGTGCAGGCCACTGCTATTTTTGCTTGCAAACGCGATCGAGCTCAATCCTTCGAAGAGAGTTTTGAAGATGATGAACCTCTGGGAATGCGATTGGTAAACTCCAGCCCTGTCTTATTCTATTTAAATTTTAGAATTTGGGCAGGATCTTCATTATATATCTTTTGACAGGTTCGTCAGAAGACCACTGATCCCTCTCGCCTAAGCGAGGCTAGATCCTCAGCCGCTGCAGAAGAGCCAACTCTCTCGCTAGTTCAAGCATCAACTAACCCCGTGGCGCCTCTTCCGTCTTCCACATCTAAAGAGCATCTGCAAGGTCCTACCATTTTAATAACGATCTCCGATGATGAGTCCTCGGAGCATGAAAGCGTGGAAGGCCACTCTGAGGCTTCTGCCGCTTACGAGGAACTGATGACGATAGAGATTCTCACGGCACTAGAGGTCCAAGAGGTGAATGAGGTGAGGCCTCTTCCTCTTGGAGACCACATACCAGATATTGACCCGACAACTCGAGAGGTAAGCCACTGTTGGCCAATGTTTTCCATTTCCCTTTCTGATCCAACCCCGCTCTCTGACATTTCTGAATCTGACCAGGATTCTATTTGTACCGAAGAGGTGGCTGCAAAAGTTGAGGGTTCTATCGGCGGGACAGTCGCCCCAGAGATGGAAAATGATACTGACGGAGGTGGTGCCCCCCAAGTCTTGCGAATAAATGAGACAACCGTCGGAGCTGAGGGCTTTATGCTTGAATCTGCTCCACTTGCCTATGGTGAGCCGCGAGTTGAGTTTCCAGATTCTCCTGCGACTGAAGGGACAGACCAACCTGTTGAAGACGAAGAAATTGAGGAAGCTGTCCACCCATTTGCAGTGGTGGTTCGTGATCCTGTGGCGCCTCCCCCGCCTCCTCCTCCTACCATATTCGAGAGATTGATGAGGGTGTTGGAGGTAACTCCTCCTTCTACTGTGGATGAGGCTAAGTTGGTGCTTCGTGAACATCTAGGTCCTTGGGTATTGGAGACTGACATCCTCCCGCGAGTCTTAGAAGCTCTAAGGTATCTCCGCCAGGAGAAAGCTTTGACTTCATGGCAATTTAGTGCTATCGACTCTCTGCTGAATGAACTTGATATGGTCCGCCGACGTCAATCGGCCAAGAACACCCAGGCTCACGACGCTCAAGAGGCTTTGAATAGTGTCTCTCAAGAAATGGACCTCTCCCGCGATATTTTAAATGAGCGAGCCATCCGCCTACGGGAACTACAAATCCAAAGGTCCGACTTCAAACTTCAAATCGAGAACCTCCAAGCCCATTTAGCCTTTATTGAGAATGCGATTGTTGCAGAAGAAGCTCAACTCGATGAACCTTTGGCTGCTTCTGAAGAAATGGGCCGTAACCTGGCCCGTATCAGAGAACGGGCCACTCAGGCCGAAGCTGGTGCCATTGCGGCGAAACGCCACGTGGAAGAACTTTGTTTGAAATTGAGCTTTGCGAGTCAATCTCTGTAGGCCCCCTCGAAAACCGTTCGGTTTCCCACATGCTATTAATCTCTTCTTTTCCGAGATTTAAGGCATTAATCACTCGTTGAAAAACAACGATCGTAAAGAAAATAATCTCGTGAAAAGAACAGTTACCTCCTCGAAAACCGTTCGGTCTCCTCACATGCTGCTAGTCCCTTTTTTTCTCGAGATTTGGAATCACTAATCTCGATTTACTGTCATCAGTTTTGAAATTGAGCTTCATCCAAGGGTGGGGATTTGCCTAAAGTCCCTATAAATAGTTGTATTTTGGGAATGGAATACTCACAACAACTTTTCTGAAATATTCATGAAATGTCCTTTCAGTTCATGCTTCTTTTTCTCCTTCTTCACAAATCTTCCCCTCATGAAATGACCTTTAGCCTCTAAATTTTTAGGCTTTATGGCGTAATCTTAAGCCTGGGTTAGGCCTTATGGCGTAATCTTAGGCAACCCCTTGTTTCGCCCTTCTGGAATTTTGCAATAACAATGCCAGGCTTCAGATTGGTTTAGAAACGCGAGGGGGCTCCGAGTGTGGGATCCACGATCATGCTAGATCATTTTTGTTAGGATCCCACACGCGGAGCGAAACGGAGAAAGGGAGGAAGGCCACTTTGTGGTTCATCTTTCCTCCTCTGTTTCCTTCCTTCTGGACCCGGCCCATATAGTGCCCTCCAGATGGAAAGGGCTTTGGTTCTCACCTCCTTCTCCCCCTTTCTCTTCTTGAAAGAATCTTAGAGGGATGAGAAGGGATGGGCTCTTTGAAGGAATGGGTTCAAGCTACAGAATGGCTGTTCCTATACTTCACGTCCAACTAATGGTGGTTACCATGGCTAGAGGGGGTGCAGAGACTCAAGCTGATATTCAGTTCATTCACTCTCTGCCCTTCCCGGAGATAATGGCGCGGCTCAACCGACGTTGGATTCCATAGCTGCTTCCAATTGAGGGGGCTTGGATGCTCCATTTTCTCTCACTAGAGTCTCCCTTTCTCATGGATAATGGTGTTGGCCAAGCCTATGTTGTATTCCTCTACCGCTTCCATGTAAATAGGGCGCGGAGGCTCCGTTACTTCTCTTTTTCCTTCCCTGAAGTTTGCCTCTCCTTGGTATAATGGCGTTGTTTAACTCGACATTGGATTCCATAGCTGCTTCCACTTGAGGAAAGATTCAAAAGATATCCGAGGATTCCTGTTTTTGTATTTTAGCCACCTTTGGCTTTGTAATGAATGTACTGCTTTTGGCCGCAAAGCCACTTTATGAATACGATAATATTTTTTATCCTGATATTCCAATATCCGTGAGAAGCCAAGAATTGTGTCTCGCAAGGCCTCAAATATAGGCCCCCATAGTTGTATATTGAAAATAATATGAACTTTTAAAATATGTTCTGCGTTAAAATGAGCCTCGCGATGAGGGTTTTGAGAAAAGATTTATCTTTTGGATCTACTTGCTGGCCCCAACTCAAGTTGCATTAATTAGCTGTTGAAAATTCCACCGTGAAAAAATAATCTCGTGAAAAGAACAGTTACCTCCTCGAAAACCGTTCGGTTCCCTCACATGCTGCTAATCCATTCTTTCCGAAATTTATGGCAACTTTAATCACGCTTTACTGACACTTAGTTTGACTCTTCTCTTTGACCGTCCATCCAAGGGCGGATATTTGCATGCCTATATCTTCCTCCACATTATAAACCCAAATTTCCAATCCCAAAATCGTTTCATCAACTCGAATATTTCTAACAGCAATCTTTCTTAATTACTCATCATCACCACTCTTCAATTTTTGCATTCTCTCAATCCATCACCAATGGAACCACAAAACCGGCATCCAACCAAGGATGGAGGAAGTAACAAAGCAGCCGAGAGTAGTGCTAACATACTTCGCAGGAGGAGCAGTACTAGGTGGATTCCTACTACAGATCAGATAAGAATCCTCAAGGAGCTTTTCTACAACAGGGGCGAAAGATCCCCAACTATAGAGCAGATTCAGAGGATCTATCTCCAGCTGAAATGGTACGGCAAGATCGAGGTCAAGAACGTCTATTATTGGTTCGTGAACCAAAGGGCTCGGGAGAAGCAGAAGAAGAGGTCCACTTCGGATGTTCATGTGCCCATGCAAAGATCAGGGCTTGTTGGTGCTGATAATGTTACCAATTGGAAACATGAGGATCAGTATATTAACTTTGGATCTTCTGCACCTGCTTCTGCTTCTGCTTCTTCCGCTGGTGTGATGACTGCTTTTAACAGGCAGATGGGGAACTATGGCTGTTATGGATCTATGAACATGGAGAATAGTGCTAGGGATTGTTCAATCTCAGCTGGAGCGGGAACTAGTTCTACTTTCTTTGACATGAATGTAGAACAAACTTTCATGGAACAAAGAGGAAAAGATCACCAGGAGATTGAAACCCTTTCACTGTTTCCCGTGCATGGTGAGGACATCTTTAGCAAAATGAAAACTACTTCCGATGGAGGTGGCGGTCACGGTGGTGGCTCTTACACTTCCCTTGAGCTCAGCCTTTCCTGCAAGGCAAAGCTGGAAAAACCTTTCGGAGCCACTGACTCGGCTTAGCAGCTTCGTGAGTGTAGGAACACTTAGAATTGTCCCCTAAGAGTTGTATCTATAATTTATTTATTATTATTTTTTTTTAATAAAATAGCATGAATATTTATATACAAAGTTGCCCAGTGGGCGGGTTTAGGCTTAGTATGGTATAGTGTTGCCCCCATAGTGTTGCTAGACATAGCGAAGAAATGATTATGGGCCTTAAAAACAGGCCTTCATAAATGGGCTTTGCGAGTGTAGGAACACTAGAATTGTCACCCATGTCTCATGCGAATAAATTGTCTACGACTCCTCCGAGTCCCAAACATTGGGAAAGTATTTCTTCAAGTATCTCCCATTGATAGGGTTATGATGGACATCTCCATCTAGGTCCTTGAGATGAAAAACTCCTTTCTCTAAGATTTTATAGATGATGTACGGGCCTTCCCATCTTGGAGTCCATTTGCCGCGACCATCTAACTTTTTGCCAAGGGGGAGAACTGCTTTCCAAACCAACTCTCCTTCGCTGTAACTCCTTCCCCGCGTCCGCTTGTCATAGGCACGAGCGACTCGTTGCTTTTCCATGACCAAATTATCTAAAGCCTCCAAGCGCTTTTCGCTAAGGTCTTCATGTTCCTGCCACATAGCCTGAACGTAGTCTTCTCCAATGAGATGATGTTGCTCTTGAACTCGTAATGACTGGACGTTGACTTCCAATGGCAGGACTGCATCATGGCCAAACATCAAAGCATAAGGTGTTGTTGCGGTGGGATTCCTCTTAGAGGTGCGGTAGGCCCAAAGAGTTTCATAAAGTGTCTCATGCCACTGTCGTGGATTAGCTTCCAACATTTTCTTCAGCAAATTGATAATGATCTTATTGCTGGCCTCCGCTTGACCGTTAGACTGAGCATAATACGGACTGGAATGGATGAACTGTATTCCCCATTCTCTTGCCAGTTTATCAACTTCACCACCCATGAAAGCTGCCCCCCGGTCCGAAACAAAAACTTCTGGGATCCCAAATCTGCAGATGATGTTTCTGAATAGGAATTGTCGCAACGTGCCACCAGATGCTTCCTTCAAAGGTTCTGCTTCAACCCATTTTGTAAAGAAATCAGTCGCAACGATGATGAACTTATGTTGAAGTGATGAATGTGGGTGAATCATCCCAATTAAATCCAGAGCCCATCCTCTTGCAGGCCAAGGCTGTATAATGGGCTGCATTGGAATATTAGGGACATGCTGGACCGGCCCATGAGCTTGGCAGTCCAAACAACCTTTAGCGAACGCGATACAATCCTTCAAGATACTGGGCCAAAAATATCCATGTCGTCTGAGCAACCATCGCATCTTTGGACCTGCTTGGTGAGCTCCACAAATGCCAGAATGAACTTGGCGCATGAGTTGTTTGGCTTCGTGGCCATAAACACATCTGAAATCCATGCCATCTTCTCCTCGTCTGCGAAGTTCATCTGAGGAAGCAGTTGAGGGCAAGATAGCGAATCCTTCTATCTGTGGTCCGATCAGGATGCTTGAGATAATTGATCAAAGGGATGCGCCAATCCACATCAATGGATTCCAGGGTTGCGACTGACGTATCGTCTGGAGGATCTCTTCTCGCCATCCAAGAAGGAAGGGTGCGACGCTCGACTTTAAGGATTTTCTCCCGCACGCCATATCTCAATGTTACCCCTGTTGCCAGCTGGGCCAACTCGTTCGCGGCAAAATTTCTCTCGCGAGGAATGTGCTCAAGATGTACGTTATCAAATTGGTCCAACAGTTCTAATGTCCTGTTCCAATAAGGGACCAATGTAAAGCTATTGCATCTGAACTCATTGCACAACTGATTGATAACCAAGAGAGAATCGCCAAGTATTTGTACATCTCTAATTCCCATTTCCAGCAGTACTTCTAGGCCTATGATTAAGGACTCATATTCTGCTTGGTTGTTGGTACATTGAAACTTCAACTGGAATGAGTACGAAAAGTGATCTCCAGCCGGATTCTCCAGTGCAATTCCTGCTCCTGCTAGCGTATCCGTTCTTGACCCGTCAAAATATAAAACCCAGGGCTGGAGTGAGACTGTGGCTTGATACAGTGTGGCATACTCTGGGCGATCTAAATTTGTGACAGCGACCTCTAAATCTCTAACCGCGGGGAGATCTAGCATAGGGTGATGTGCCAGAAAGTCCGCAATGGCTTGCCCCTTTACTGCTTTCTTGTTTTCTCAATCTGTGAGTGTCCTACTGAGGTAAAAGATGGCATGTTCGACACCCTTTTCATCATCCTGAGCGAGGAGGCTGCCAATGGAAGCCTCAACTGCTGAAACATACAACTTTAATGGAAATCCAGCTCTGGGAGGAACAAGTACTGGCGGGCTCGCCAGATAGGCCTTGATTTTGTCAAAAGCCTCTTGATGTTTAGGTTCCCACACAAACTCGTTCTGTCCTTGCAACTTCAGCAGTGGGGAAAACGGCTGGATTTTGCCCGCAGAGTTAGAAATGAAACGTCGCAAAAAGTTGATCTTACCCAGTAGTCGCTGTAATTCTTTCTTCGTTCGTGGGGAAGATGCGTTGATGACCGCGTTTGCCTTATCCTCAGGGACCTCAATGCCCCTTTGATGGACAATGAATCCCAGGAAATCGCCTGCCTGAACTCCAAAGACGCACTTGGCGGGATTCATTTTGAGCTTGTGTAGTCGCATGCGCTCGAAAACTTTTTTGAGATCCATGAAGTGATCTCCACTCTTCTTAGACTTCACGACGACGTCATCAATGTAAACCTCTAAGATCTTCCCAAGTATGTCGTGGAAGATCAGGTTCATGGCTCTCTGATATGTTGCTCCGGCATTCTTCAGTCCAAAAGGCATGACCACATATTCAAAAACTCCCGTGAACCCAGGGCAGCGGAATGCGGTCTTGTGTCTATCTTCCTCGGCAACAGGTATCTGGTGATATCCCGCTGTGCCATCCATGAAAGACAACAGTTCGTGCCCTGCAACTGCATCTACCAACATGTCCGCCACCGGCATGGGGTAGACGTCTTTAGGTGTAGCTAAATTAAGGTCTTTGTAATCCACGCAGACCCTCATCTTGCCATTCTTCTTGCGAACAGGCACTATATTGGATAGCCACTGATTGTACTTGGCTACCCTGATAATGCCCGACTTGTGCATCTTTTCAACTTCCTCTTTGACCAGTACTTGGGTCTCTGAGTTCATTCTTCGCGGCTCTTGCTTCAAAGGCCTCTTATCAGGTAGCGTTGGTAGTTGGTGGCATACCAAGTCTGGTGATAGGCCTGGCATGTCCTCGTATTTTTCCGCGAAGCATTCCTTGAATTCTAGCAATAAGTCGATGAGCCTCTGTTTCTCGCTAGGCTCTAAGTAAGTGCTGATAGTCACTTCTATAGGCTCATCAATTGTTCCCAGATTGACCTTTTCAGTAGGGTCCCTAACCTTAGGAGGTGTGTCATCCAATGCCGCTGGAGCAAGCTGAATCTCTTCTTCCTCCTCTTCTTGGTCCATGAACTCTTCATAAATAATTTCTAAGGTCGCAACTCGATCATAGGCCTCTTTTTCCACCAAGTATGAGGATAGCCTCTCGTACAAGGAATGGAAGGCCTCTATCCCTTCCTCTGGAAGGTCGTAATCCATTAATTACCCATTGTGCGGGGCACAGCATGTCCGGGCCTCGCTAGGTCTTCTTTTGCAAGCGTGAGTCCCCACTGTGCCAACTCAGAAGCCGTTACCCCTGTGGGGCGGCCCTTATTGTCGATGCTACCGACTTGCAATGGAGTAATTGGCTCCAAGTAGTACTTGGCATCTACGTAATTCGCGGAAACAGAAAAAGGGCGGGGATCTGCTTTAATTATCTCAGCCTTATTTGTCACCCTATTCCACATAATCAGCTCTTGGTGGAGTGTTGATGGAACACAATAGCTTCGGTGAATCCAATCTCTTCCCAGGATGGCACTGTAGGCCGCGTAACAATCCGTAACAAAGAACGCATAAACGCTTTCTGAGGGACCCACCTTGATTTTTAGGAACAGTAAACCTAACGTCTTAGTTACTGTGCCCGCGAAGTTCTTCAATGTGAGAAAGGTAGACTGGATCTTTTCCTTCTTGATTCCCAAAAGCTGCATGGTCCTTATAATAATGACATTCACAGCCGCGCCGGTATCAACCATTATCTTGCTGACCTTAGTCCCATTAATTTCTGCTGTGATATACAAAGGTCGCATGTGTTGTACCATGGCAGGTGTGGGTCTTGTGAAGCTCATGAAGAAAATCTTGCTGTTAGCATCTTCATCTGCTGGGATATCGGCGTTAAACTGTTTAACCATGAAAGCAACCAAGGATTTCTCTGCTGGGACCACCGCTTTGGCTTGTTCGTGCTCCTGTACTATAGGAATCTGGTTCAGTGACTCTGAAATTTGTTTCGTCCCTGGCACTTCCTCTGGGAGAGTGACCACCAAGTTTTGAACTTTCTGCACAATCGCGGACCGATTGTCTTTGCCCCCCAGCTTGTCGAAGATGGAAGGCTCGCTATTGCTTCCTTCGCGAGATATTCTCCGCCAAACATTGTCTTTACGAGCTGGTGGCGGTTCTTGCCTCGCTGGAACTAGGGATTTCTCCTGAGCGCTGATCTTGGGGGCACATGGCTTTTGCCCTTGGCGTAATACTTTGGGCTGCAGTTTCTGAACTTGCGGGGAAACGAATCTCTCGGAGGCCAATACCTCCAATTGTCTTTGATACTCTTCTGGAGGTTTCAGTAATTGCGATGGTTTGATTAGTCCTTGATCTAGTGCTTCCAAAGTTCGCTTTGCTTCTCCAAACCTTCGTTGGAGTTTTCTCTTCTTTGAAGAGCTCATCTCCAACGCCTTGCCATTCTTTTGGGTATACCATCTCCCTTCTTTGATGGAGGATGTTGACACTGGCGGAATGTAAGGTCTGGTAAAAACCCCTTGCCGCTTATCTGCTTGCCCTTCTTCCCTCGCAGTCTTCAACTTTTTGATTAAGTTTGAGTCCCTTGGAGTAGGAGTTTCTAAACCACTGTGTACTCTTGGGCTGCATGGTTGGAAGTTTCTAGAGGATGATACTAGCCGTATTGGCGGCAGAGATCCAAACTGGACAGTTTGGGATGTTTCCTCATGCAGGGCTTGAGTGTCACATTCTTCCTTGCACCGCGAGCATAGGACAATGGGTAAACGAGTCTTGGATTCCCGCTTCACGGCTTTGTCTCCAACCTTTATCAAATCCTTAACTGCATAGTCTGGACTTTGATTCTGCTGATCTTTTTCACCCCATGCCACGTCCACCATGTTGATGTCGGTATCTGGGAAGGGATCTAGGTCCACCAACGCTGCTGCTGTTGTTGGTGCCTCTACTTGCAAACTACCATTATTTAACCAGATTTGGATCTGATCCTTTAGCTTAACACAATCAGCTGTATTATGATTCCACATATTATGGAGTTTGCAGTATTTCTTCCCCCTTAGCTGCTCTGGTTTGGGAAATGGGCCGAAGTCTGTTTTCACCATCTTCGCGGCGATCATTTCATCCAAGATTTCATGTGCTTTGTTCGCGTCGTAAGTATAACTTGCGAACTCTGGTTTGGTGAAAACCACCGACTTGAGCTTCACCGGTTCTTTGCACAGCTTCAGTTGCTTTAGTGTTGAAGCCTTTTTTCCGGTGAGTTCCAGCGCAACAATCTCGTCTTCTTCAGACTCGTCAGCCTCTGCTGTACTAGATTCCTCACTCTTATAGTAAGGATCAAAGGGACTGGATTGATGGCTGAGCGCAGCCACTATTCGGCGTTTCCCTGGAATGTATGTCCCTTTTGAGGCGTTTTTCATAGCGTCCATTTCCCTGAGCAAGTGCTCGAAACTTCCTACTTCTGTGATCAGTTCCCCCATGGAATTGAACATGCTTCCATGCTGTTTTTTGCGTTGGCGGGGCTCTAAGCCTTTGATTGCCAACTTCACAAGTTCTTTCTCCGGCAGAATCACGTTCAACTTTCCTTTCTGGATCTGAAAGCGCTGAAGGTACATGACAGCAGATTCAGTTGGCTGCTGAGCCATCTGAGTGAGTGAAGCCAGATCTACTTCCGGCTCGATAGTCCCGAAGGTTTCCTTGAACAGCTTTTCCATCGCGGGCCAACTCGTAACTGATCCTGGTTGCAGCTTAGTGAACCAGGTGAAGGCAGACCCCGATAAAGAAGTAGCGAAGATATTACACTTCAGATTATCATCGTTCTGGTACTGGCCACACTGTACTCGAAACCTAACCAAATGGGCTGCGGCATTTTCGACTTCCTCTCCCGAGAAAGTAGAGAACGTAATGTTCTTATATCCCCTAGGATAAGGTATCTGTGTAATATGCGGTGGGAAGGGCCCCTGGTAGGCCTCCTCCAAGTTAGGCCTCTGGTTCGCGGCCCTGATCATTGCTTCTACCTCTTCTCTCCTTACATATCTTGGATCAGGAGGAGGTGGGTGAACCACTGTATCTTCAACTGACCAGATCAACGGTGGTGCCTGTGAAGCTTGATTAACCAAAGACATGCCGCCTCTGTGGGTCATTTTATGTCGGGTTGACGTCTGTGACGCAAAACCCACTGCTGGCTGACCCTTTGTGGTTACTGTGACCTTCGCTGGACTTTCAACCCAGTCGATACCATAATGGCTTGCTGGAGGTGGATCGTGGTGCACGTATTCAACTCCGTCACTGTCATATTGGGGAAACGGGCCATGATCAACAAAGGCCCCATCATTGATTTTCAAAGTCCTGGTCCCTTGCGTGACTGATGACGCGGCGTTGTTCTTCCCACTCGTTGCCAGAGTAGTCTCTTTACCTCTGACTGATGCGGCAGTAGCGCATGTGGATGTACTGCCGCCGCGAGCATTTGGTGGTATGTACTTCGCAGATATGAGGGACCGACCTAGAGAGCCTAGAATGGCACTAGGATCTCCCAATGTTTTATGTAGAACCTCTCTGGCCTGATCGAGGTCAGCCTTCTGCATGGCCACCTGGGTTACGACATTGGATCCTTCTTTGCGAATCGTCGCGACTTCCAAAGCAATGTGTTTGCTTGCGACCAACAGCTCTTCATGGTTCTTCTGCATTTTTTGGTTCATGCCATCCAATTGCCCTTGTGTTTGTTGTGCCCCTAGCTCAAGCCTCTTGATCGAGAATGTGAACTCATCAAGCCGTCGACGGTCCTCCGCAAAGGCTTTTTCCATCTTCTCATGGTATGCGGCAGAATTCTGTTGAAGGATATTAAGCCGCTCTTCTATGGTCGCATTTTCTGGAATGAGAATAGGCACAAAGTCAATAGTTGTAACTGCGCTCGTGGCTTCCTGGGTGATGCTAGATATATCGCCAGCCTGATTAGGCTGGGCGGCAGGAACTTGCTCACCTTCAGTAGTAGGATGTCTATTTCCTCCTCGTTCAGTTGACATCTCTGTCGATGGAGGGTGGGAAGAAAATCTTTGGATTACCTGTTCTTCGGAAAGACCACGACAGTCTGCACGGGAGTGCGGTCTGTAACTGGAGGTCTTATGTTTCGGGCAGTTAACGTAAACCTTTTGATAAGGGTTTATGCTTGACTTCCCAATGGCTTCTGGAAGTCTGAATTCAATAAGTAGCTGAATTCAATAAGACACTGTGAATCAAGGTTTAGACCTGCGGCCCAAGTATAGTCGCCTAGACACAAACTTTCTTTCAAATCCTTTGGGCAACCTTACTGAAATGGCCAGGTGGGGGAGGGCGAACAAAAGAGGCAGAATCCATTTTGGCATGAACTACTCCCACATAGTGGTTTAGGCCCATTTACACGCACTTCTGGATTCAATAGCCTGTTATGAACGTTGTCCCCTTTCTAGACACCATTTCACATAGGCTATACTTACTAAGATGAGAAAGATCATAAGTGTGAAGACAGTTCAACAAGTGTTAATAAAAACCGCCCTTAACCTTAATGGACCTGAACTAGGCACCAATAAGGAGTTTAGGTCAATATTAACAAAAGAGACTTCACCTATTCCGTTATGATTCACAACCCCTTACTAACCTCATCTTCTTAATAGTGGTGTGGTTTACAGCTCGCAGTAGGTCCCACCGGGTGTGTCAAAATGTTTGGCTCCAGTTTTTTTCTTGAGCTGGTCAACAGTCTCTTTTCTTGCGTGGGCGTGCCAGCACCGTTCGGGTGCGGTCGTCGGGGGTGTCCCTTGACCTGACTTCTTCTGAGCGATTGTGGACGAGGAGAGCACCAACCTCGTCGTGGGGTTCTTTGTGCCTCGTGGCGAGGACTTTTGCTGAGCCTTTTCAAAATCACAATCGATACTCGATGTTGTAGATCGAGCAGAGCGAAAACCACTGGGAAGTGAGGAGAACTTGCTAAAGCGTGACTCTAGCTTGGCTGGTTTGCGAGGGCGTTACCCTTGCTTGGCTGGTTCCGCAACCGTTTGTGGTCGTGGTACTATAGTCGGCTCCCGAGGAGACTAGGACCAAAGCACTTTGACAGAGGGTTTGGTGGTACTGAAAGTTGGCTCCTAAGGAGACTAGAACTTGGAGTGTGATCACCGATAAGAGAATGAGAGAAGGAGAGGAATTGCTCTTAAAGAGGTTGCTCTAGAGAGAACTTAGATCATCTTATAGATGTTTTGATGAGTGAATTTGTGAGATGATACTTGTTGTAGCCTCTATATATAGGCTTCCAAGCAATACTATTTGGCCTTTAAACAAATCATAGTGGGTTAGGTTTGAGCACACTAACACTTAGTGGATTTTGTTAGGCAAAATTCACTAACACTTAGTGGATTTTGTTAGGTGAGAGCACTAACACTTCTTTATTCCTTTGATTTTTATCTCCACTAAGAATTCATATTTAACCTTGGACTTCTTCATATGAAATGATCCACCATGGATGTAGATTATTGTGGTAATATATTTTAATTTTTTTATAGCTATAGATCAAATGAGAGTTTTTTGTTAAAAATATTTATTTTTTAATTGGATATGTCATATAAGGATATTCTTGAAGATAAATGGGTTAGATAAGTAAATTTAATAATTGAAATTAAAATGTAGGATGCAATTAGCAAGTAAGATGAACAAAAAAAAAAATTGTAGGGTAGCAATAGCCGCACACCCTTTCCTAAATTCTTATGTTTAAAGTTTTAATCAATCAAGGTATTGTTTGGTATTTTAAAAATTTAACCTTAAGCACCATTTGTTTAATTAATACTTATTTAATTACTATTTGTTTAATTAGTACTTATTTGAATCAAATTTTAAGACATCCAACTCAAACAGCCCCACAACTTCCTATACCTGATAGACAAACAGCTGAAAAACCTCATTTACATAAAAAAAAGAACAGATAAAAAAAAACTGTTTGAAATTGTTATGAAAAAGTTGAAGTTGTTGAGAATAATGTTGCAGGAAAATATGCTAAATGTAGTATTTTCTCTCAACTATTGTACTTACATGAGCATTTGCCTAGCATAATTAGCTATAATGAGCCATGCTCATACTATCGCCAAAAATACCAGCTCCCGCCATAGGAGTCACTTATGGGAACACAGCCAAGTAGGCTACTGCTTAGGCCCCAGCTTACCCCCAGATCACCACTGACGTGCCGCCACGTGCCGCGCCAATACAGCATTAGAAGCTCCAGAAACTGGGAACTGAAGCAGGTCAGTCCCACATCGAAAACATGGAGAAGATCAGCTCCCTCCCCACCTATAAAAGGTTCTCTCCTCTCTCCTCATTAGTTACGCATCTACTACTTGTCTATTGTTATCGTGTCAACACAAATACATTGACTAACTTAGGCATTGGAGAAGAGAAGACCGCCTGATGCGGTCTCCTTCTGACGCCTTCTTTGTATTTCACTTGACAGGTAGCGGGAATACTGAATACCAAGTAACGGTCCGCCCACCGGACCTGCGTTGATCATAATTTAGCTACCACTGAATATTAAACATCAACATTGGCGCCTTATGTGGGAATCTTTTGAACAAAAAGTCACCCCACCACCACCATGGCTAACAGTAACAGGGAAAACATCGAGGAGCAAGCGGACCAGTCCGCCAACCCCAACCCTAACCCCGCCAACCCCACGGCTAGCATCGACCCAGCAGTCAACGTTAACCGAGCACTATTCAACACTCCAACCAACCCTAGTATGGGTCCTCAGTGCTCTTCCTAGGTCTAGTAGACCCAAACTGCAGTGGAGGCCCAGTCGGGCAGTAGTCGCCCAACGGTCCAGGACCTTGCCGCTATGTACGAGCTGGCATTGACAGACCTCCACAAAGCAAATAGGGAGAGCGAACAAGAGCGCCAGGAGAAGGCGGAAGCCCAAAAACAAGTGGCCACACTAATGTCGAGGTTCGACGAATTGAAAAAGGCTCTGGAGGCAAACACTAATACAACACAGAGCGAACAGTCACGGAGCACTAGACCTAGTCGACCCAACTCCGAAAGGAATTATACCTGTACCAATCATACAGATGCAAGTACTGCTGAACCCGCCAGAATTAAGGGGCCCACCTCCTCCGCCCCGCCTAATTATGGAGCAAGAAGCGGAATCACAACCAAATATCAACCGCTCAACAGTCAGAGCTAGGACCGAAGGCAACCCACCTGTTGCCAGACACGGGTCAATTCGGCAGAACCTCCAAGCGGGGCCAGCTGGCGATGCCACCGCCCTAATATTGGAAAGGATGCAGCAATTGGAGCAGAGGCTAGCCTTGGCGGAGGCAGGTGTCCCAGCACCAATACCAAATCCGTTTTTCACGTCCAGACCAGGGCCATTCACCGTCAGGATCCTGCAGGCCGTCAGACCAACACACGCAAAGACACCAAAGATGTCACATTACAGCGGCACGTCTGACCCATTCGTCCACATGGACACCTTCAAAAAGGTCACAAACAACAAGGGATTTGATGACGCCACCCTCTGCCACTTGTTCAGCGAAACATTGGACGGTGAGGCAATGAGCTGGTTCTTTGAATGCCCGCCAGGATCCATTGACTCATTTCAAGGACTGTCAAATGCTTTCCTTGCTCGGTTCATCCTGTTGGCCGCCGGACATCACAATACAACTCAGCTGTTCGACCTCAAGCAGGGGACAGAGGAATCATTGATGGCATTTGTCACCAGATGGCGGGCGGCAACGTCTCAGTGCATCGATCTTGATAAGACAATGGCACTGGCAACCTTCAAGCAAGGACTCCTCAAAGGGCCATTCCTCTATCACCTCAATTACATTCATCCAAATGCCGCTTACGACCATGTCATGAGCGAGGCTGTCATCCATGCACAGGCAGAATTCATCACGTACAGAGAGAGCCCACCACTACTACCAACACCTGTAAAGACAGACCAGCCCTCCGCCAACCATCAAAAAACCACTAGCAAGACCATCCCTACGCCACCAAATGACAGGAAGAGAGAGTGGCAACAAGGCAACTACTAGAGCAAGCGGCAGAGGGACCAACATCACAATAGGGGCAACCGCTTATCTCAGGGGGGTAACTGTGATAAACAAACGGAGCCCTCCCAGCGGCATGCAGTATTTACAGTTCTCACAACATCTCACGAGGAAATATTCAACCAGTGCAAAGATCAGATGCCGTCACCGCAGCCAAGAAAGTACCCAAGGGTGGGAAAGCCCATAAACACTGGAAAATGGTGTAAATACCACGAGGACAGCAGACATAATACCAACAACTGCCACGCCCTCAAGACAGCCATCGAAACTTTATACCGAGATGGTAAGATGGAGCAATTCAAAATGGGCTAATCGCCACCCGTGGTCGCCAACATCGAACTAATGGGCCGCATCAACACGATCGACAGTGGTGCCCCAATCACCAACATGTCTCATAGGGCAAAACAGCGGTATGCACGTGCTAACCACCCCAATGAAATTTGCCACATCCGCTATGAGAGGTCCGCTAAACTTCCAAAGGCTGGTTGGGAACCCATTACCTTCTCAGAGGAAGAGGAGTGCGGAGTACATTTACCCCACGACGATCCGTTCTTAATCGACGCCATACTCGACAAATGGTCAGTAGGAAGAGTCCTTATCGACAGCGGTTCCACTGTAAATTTCATCTTCAACGGTTGTTACAGCAAACTCCTACGGAATAGGAAATTGTTACAGGATCATGAGCCACTGCTTAGTTTCTCTGGTGACATCACACAACCATTGGGTTCTGACTACATGTGACTAATTATTGGCACTAGCCCACGAATGGCAGAAATCCATACAGAGTTCATCATTGTATACTGCTTCAGCTCATATAATGCCATTATTGGTCGACCAACGCTCAACAAGCTCAAGTGCATCATAGCCGGATATATGCTTCTCATGAAGTTTCCTACACCCAACGAGACATGCTGTGTCAAGGGAAGTCAACACCTGGCACGAGAATGTTATTCCACAACGGTGGCACGCTCGGCGCACCGCCATGAGATCTTAACGTTGGGAAACCATGCACTAAACATCTTTGAGGACCCTAGGGAGGATGAGAAGAAATATGTCAAAAAAGAACATGTCAATCCAGAAACCTCCTTGAGAGTCATCAGCATCTCAGACGAACACCCTGAGCGGACAGTCCGCATCGATGCTCAGCTTGACCAAGCAATAGCGGATGAGCTCACCCAATTTCTGCATGACAACGCAGCCATCTTTGCATGGTCCTACGCTGACATGCCAGACATTTCCCCTAAGATCATAACGCACAAATTGAGTATCAAACCATCCTCCTACCCTGTCAAGCAGCGGCGAAGGGCCTTTGAGGAGGAAAGGTATCGTGCAATAGGGGAAGAGGTTGCCAAGCTCCAGAATATTAGATTCATCCGCCAAGTCAATTACCCCTAGTGGATATCCAACTTGGTCATGGTCAAAAAGCCTAGCGGAAAATGGAGGATGTGTGTCGACTTCAAGAGCCTCAATAAGGCCTACCCCAAAAGATAGCTTCCCGCTACCTCGCATAGACCAGCTGGACGATGCAACCGCTGGACATGAGCTGCTCAGCATGATGGACGCATTTTCCGGCTACAACAAGATCAAGATGCACCCCGGCGACCAAGAGTGCACCTCCTTCACCACCGATAAGGGCCTATACTGCTACAATGTCATGCCTTTCGATCTGAAGAACGTCGGAGCAACATACCAGCGGCTGATGAATGCTATGTTTGCTGTACATCTGGGGAGAATCATCGAGGTCTACGTGGACGACATGTTGGTAAAAAGCATCAAGGCTAGCGGACACGTGGCAAACCTCAGAATCATATTCACCATTCTCTTGGCTTATGGCATGCGCCTCAACCCAGAAAAATGTTTCTTTGGCATCACCGCCAGCAAATTTCTTGGTTACATAGTCAGTGAACGAGGAATAGAAGCCAATCCTGACAAGGTGCATGCCATCCTCAACATGAATGCTCTACAATGGAAGAAGCACGTTCAAAGCCTCCAGGGCAAACTAACCGCTCTTTCTCGGTTTATCTCCAGAATTACTGACAGATGTCTCCCATTCTTCAAAGTTCTGAAGACAACCCACAAGAAGGTCATCAACTAGAACACGGATTGTGAGGCAGCATTCCAAAGCTTGAAAGAGTACCTGGCAGCCGTCCCACTCCTTTCTATTCCTATACAAGGGGAGACATTGTATATATACCTAGTAGTATCACAATCAGCGGTAAGCTGTGCCATTGTCCGGCGAGACTGTCACGAGGAGCTCCCCTTGTTCTACACTGGCAGAGGCATGAAAGGGGCAGAAACAAGATATCCCCCACTGGAGCAGCTTGCTCTCTCATTCATCATCGCCGCCAGACTCCTCCGCCAATACTTTTAGGCCCACACAATCCATGTCCTAACAAATCAGCCGCTAAGACAGATAATGCAGAACCCTGAACACTCGGAGCGCCTCAGCAAGTGGGCCATCGAGCTTAGCGAGTTTGACATCGACTACAAGCCTAGGACCGCCATGAAAGGCTAGGTGGTGGTGGGCCTCATTGCTGAGCTCACAGAGCGCCAGGTGGAAAAAGGCAGAGAGGCTGAGCCCGGCGCAAAAATAATAACCGCTGAAGACCCAGCCCCCCAGCACTCTGACTGGAACCTACACGTCGACGGCTCTGCTTACGCAAAGGCTAGCGGCGCAGGCCTCATCTTGACGGGGTCGGGGAGACTGAACGTGGAATACGCATTGAAGTTCAATTTCAAAGCCTCTAACAACATGGCAGAGTACGAAGCACTCATTGCCGGCTTGCTCCTCGCCATCGATTCTGGGGCTGACAACGTCAACATATTCAGCGACTCCCAGCTAGTCGTTAACCAAGTCAACGATAGTTTCCAAGCCAAAGATCAACAGCTAGCGGCATACTAGGGATACGTCAGGACGCTTCTCAAAAAATTCAACTTCCATACCATTACACAGATCCCCAGGGAAAAGAACTCCAAGGCTGAATCATTGGCCAGACTGCCAACCGCTCAACCACACCAAAGGCGGGCGGACACAAGGGTGGAGAGTCTTGACAGACCAAGCATTACGAAAACCCTAGCGGAGATTTTTAACATTGAAGTCAGCCCCAGTTGGATGGACGAAATCATTGAATATAAACGCAATGGGACTCTGCCAGCGGATAAAGTCGAAGCACGACAACTCCAGCGGAGAGCAACCCGCTACAACATCCAGAATGGCAAACTCCACCGTCATGGTTTCACTCACCCCAACCTCCGATGTCTAACCCCAGAGGAAGGAAAGGTCGTACTTGCAAAAATATACAGTGGGGAATGTGGAAACCACTAGGGCGCTAGATCCCTGGCCAACCGCACAATGCGAAAGGGTTACTTTTGGCCTACGCTCAGCAACGATGCCAGAAAGATATCGAAGTCCTGCCACAAATGTCAACAATATTATGACCTCCCACACGCCCCGGCGGAACCCCTTTCAATCATCATTGGCCCATGGATTCACTCAACCTGGGGCCTGGACTTAATAGGAAAGTTCCCAACCGCAAAAGGACAGTTTAAATACATCATCATCGCCATCGACTACAATAGCAAGTGGATAGAGGCGGAACCTCTGACAGCAATCACCACCGCTAAGGTAATTCACTTCCTCTGGAAGAACATCTACTATCGCTATGGCGTTCCCCGTACAATCATCACAGACAATGGCACACAGTTCAACAACAAGGAGCTCATATCCTTTACCGCCAACTTGGGCACCCGGATGAGTTTTGCATCTATCGCTCACCCCCAAACCAATGGCCAGGTCGAGGCAGCAAACAAGATCATCAAAAACCTCAGCGCCATCAACGACCACCACATGTTGGGACAAATCTACCCAAAGGCGAGGCCAAACTCGCAAACCAAAATCTGGAGATTGGGGAGCAACGAAAGAGTCACACCTTGGAGGAAGATGGCCTCATGAACAGCAGTGTACCCTCCCGGCAAGATTGATGCTTTCTCGTTAGCGGCTGGCGGACACAACTTCACCACTCCAGGTAGGTGATACGCCCACTTCAGGCGGTTGGAAAAATCCATAAACCTCATCTCTGTCAAAAACACCAGAAGAGACCTCCCCCCCCTTCCCAAAAAAAAAACCGGGTTTTGCACCCTCAGGGCACACGAGCGACGCACAAAAACCATTCAAATCGAAAACCTAGAAAGTGGCAGAGCAAAACAGAAACAAAAAAAAAAACTGAAAAGGCTCAGAATCACTAACCTACTGGTGTGAAAATTCAGGAGGATTCGAATTCTACGCCTTCACTTCCGGGGATCCCTTGCACCAAAACACCGATCTCTCACTCGAATGACAAAAGTCACTTCTCGAATGCTAGAGAACAGAGCTTGAGGATGACGAGAAAGTTTGAAGAAGAGATAATGGTGACAACCTCTGGTTTTCCCCCCTTTTAATGTCAACATCAATCAAATCCAGGCCGTTCGCCAAAAAGCGACTTCACTCTCCAGCCGCACACGTGTCCCACGATCTCATTCAGTTTCCGAAATAACCGAGACGTCGCGTCGAAGATTGAGTCGATAATTACTTGCATTAATGACGAAGAGACGGGCGTGCTCAGAACTCACAATCCCCAACGTTATATTGACGCATGACGGCCACGTGGCAGAAGCCATCAAAGGGGTCGAGTATACCAATCATCCAGGTTCAGTGCCCCTACGCCAGAGGGAACCCCTCCCTTCTTATCTTGCAAGCGAGTCTCCGCTATGCGTAACACCGCTAGCGGAACTTGACGCTCCTTATCTTGTAAGCAAGTATCCGCTACACGCACACAATAAGAAATCCAATATAGAATATTATTTCCAGGGCTACAGGATACGATTGATTAGCTGATGTTTCAAAATTTAATGTCGGACACCGCTAGCGAAACTTCTCGCTCCTTATCTTGTAAGCGAGTCTCCGCTACGCGCAACACCTCTAGCGGAACTTCTCGCTCCTTATCTTGCAAGCGAGACTCTACTACGAGCAATACCGCTACCAGAACTTCTCCCTTTTATCTTGCAAGCGAGTCTCCGCTACGCGCAACACCGCTACCGGAACTTCTATCTCCTTATCTTGCAAGCTAGTCTTCGCTACACGCAACACCGCTAGCGAAACTCTCCTTGTCAAGCTAGTCTCCGCTACGCGCAACACCGCTAGCGAAACTCCTTTCCGTCTTGCAAGCGAGTCTCCGCTACGCCAACACCACTAGCGAAAATTCTCCCACTTAGCATGCAAGCGAGATTCCGCTAACACAATACCGCTAGCAAATGTCTAGCAAACATTAGTCCCTGCGGTGCTACCACTCCCCTTATCCTGGACGGAGGTATTCCCGCCTCATCCAATTCTTCAGCCTATGCCTTACTTACAACGACCGCCACGCAGCGTTGCAGTAAAACCATGGTCCTCTGGGACATACGGGGACACGTCAACAATCTCCGACGGCCCTGATCAGGCATGTTGACCCCCCGCCACTTGGGTATCAAAGCTTGGGCTCGCTACCCAACGGCCTCTGTTCAACATAAATCCCCTCAACAAACAATACACAGACCAAACGGAGGTCTATCTTAGCCGGGGAGTGGGGGACTCTCTAGGGGGCCTAGCAGAGGCCCACCCAAAAGGGTATAAAGCGTTTGCTCAATCAGTCTATGGTTGATATCGCACTGATGCTAATTATGCTTTGCAAGCCTAGCGGGAGTAACGCTTCAAACCGCTAGCCAACTCCCTAACCAAGATGGCCCTCCTTGACTGGGGACTTAGGGGACTTGTACTTACATGAGCATTTGCCTAGCATAATTAGCTATAATGAGCCACGCTCATACTATCGCCAGAAATACCAGCTCCCGCCATATGAAACTCCTATGGGAACACAGCCAAGTAGGCTACTGCCTAGGCGCCAACACAACATCAGAAGCGAGAACTGAAGCAGGTCAGTCCCACATCGAAAACATGGAGAAGATCAGCTCCCTCCCCACCTATAAAAGGTTCTCTCATCTCTCTTCATTAATTAAGCATCTACTACTTGTGTATTGTTATTGTGTCAACACAAATACATTGACTAACTTAGGCATCAGAGAAGAGAAGACTGCCCGACACGGTCTCCCTTTGACGCCTTCTTTGTTTTTCAGTAGACAGGTAGCGGGAATACTGAATACCAAGTAACGGTCCTCCCACCGGACCTGCGTTGATAATAATTTAGCTACCGCTGAATATTAAACATCAACAACTATTGGTACTAGTCTTCCTATATGTGCTATGCGCGTGATAAAGGGCTGCACTCGGGCATGCGATTAGTAGCGTCGCTTACTATTACACTTCCATAATTTGTTAGATTCAAAAATAATTAAGCATAATTTCTTTACTCAGTTACTGAGTAGGTGAATGGCCTTAATCCACAGGTTACATGGTGCCACAATTATTGATCTTGCTGTTATTTGTCAATGTTTGAAATAAGACTCATGTCTGATATTCCAAGCATAAGTAATAAGTATACTATTAGGGCACCTCCCTTAAAAATAAAAATAATCAACCATAAAACATAAAGACAGTTGCAATTAAGTAAAAAAAAAAATCATTAGTGGTACCTTTAAGGTCATATACCTGTAAAGCTGCATTTACAAAAGGGAAACAACACCTTTGTTGTTCATTTGAATAAACTTGAACAATTAAGAGGATACCTTAACTAGTACATACAGTTTTTGGATAGAGAGAGAATGTCCTTCTTCTCTCTAAACTTCCCAACCACCGACCCTTCTCCGACTGATTTTCAAGACTAATACAGGACAGGTTAGCTAGAATCTTGTTCCAAGAGTTAATGGAGGGATGAAAAGGTTAAGCTATTTTTATCTCACAAGGGGGGAGCAATTGGTCCCTGCGCTTTAGTTCTTCTCCTTTATTGGAGTAAAGGGCCTACAAAAAGGGGACTGATTCTTGACCTTAGGTTTCTCTCTGTTCTCTCTTTTCTCTTTCCAGACTCTTTTTATCTATCCATACTGGCTAGTACTATTGATTATCCTTCCTTAAATTCTCACCTACTCTGTTGAGTTAGGGCCCCAACCCCTGTGTGGGTTCTTGCTTGTGAGTTGTGTCTCAGGTTATTATGGTAACTACCTCAAACAACAACATGGAGAAAGATATTCCCTTTGAGGATGAAGGTATCATTGAGGCTATGTCAGTTAACTTTGATCAAAGTGCTGACTTTATAGACCTAAAGTTTGGCACAGATCTGCTGGCATTCTTATAGCTGATGAGGAACCAGGTGTTGGAGGAGTTAAAGCTACCCTTATGGGCATCTAGAAGACTCTAGGCCAAATCCGCATTATCATAGTCAAAAAGAACACTTTTGTTCTCACTGTTGGTTCTGAAAAGCTAGCTCGCCAACTGATAGAGGATGGTCCCTGGAATGTCAAAGGTTATTGCTTTTCAGTTTGCCACTGGCCGAGGTACCATTCCATTGATGACATTAAGGTAAACAGAGCTACTTCCTGGATTCAAGCCCACGGAATCCCTCTTTATCAGATGTCTGTCAATAATAGGAGGAAACTAGGAAACTTGCTCGAATCAGTGATAGAAATTGAAGATCCTCAAAAGGTGGGGAATAGAGGGTTTTTTAAAATAAGGGTTAACTTCGATACAAGACGACCAATTGCTAATTTTGTTCAGCTCCCTCGGCCGAGATCCTTCCACACTAAAGTTCATTTACAGTATGAGAATCTGAAAAATCTCTGCTACCAATGTGGTCGGCTTGGTCATCCTGTTTCTTCCTGCAGACATGAAGTTAATCTAATTCTTTTAAAGCTTGGAGTTGTTTACAACAACTCACTAATTGTTGAGCCTCCCCAACGACCAGCTTTTACATAACCTTCCTTTCCGCCGTAGTTCCCTCATGCTTCAACTATCGGAATCTTCAGCAGGAAGGAAAAACTGTTTTGCTTGAAGGGTGATTTTGAATTCTGGGATTGCGGACTCAGTGGATAGGGACTGCTTAGTAGCTTCTCACTACACAGTTGCTGAAAGTGACTTTTCTTCCAAACCTGCACAATCAAAGAGAGACAAGTCTCAATCTCACATTGTGATTCCAAAACTTAGGCGGCCTAAGTAGGACCCGATCTGTGGAATCCTGAGGCACATGAGGCTATGTTTCGAAATTGAAGCATTATTAGGGCCGTGGGTGGGCTGAGGATTCATGATGGTAACTAGGCTGATCTAGAGTGCATTCCCCCTTGGGCCTTCCATAACCAAGAAGAGTTCCCCCTTTTCATGGGGCTTCACCCGTGACTATTAGGCCCAACTCTGTTAAATTGGTTGAGTTACCAGCCAACGTACTCCCCTACTCAAAAAACTATTGAAGAACCAATCTTGCAACCTGCTGAGTGAATTTGCAAAAAATGCCCAAAGTTGAAGGGGGGAACAAAGTCTCCTACGAAGAAGAAAAGGACTGTAAACAACCATAGTCTATGGCCATCTGTTGGGGGTGGTACATGCAGAGGGAGGGGGTGAGGAAGCAGGGGTAGAGGTTAAAGTTGGGGAATAACTACTGCAAAAGGTGTTAATCTATCGGGAACTGCTTTAATGGTTGGTGACACTCTGATCAGTTTGGAATCCACTGAAGGTAGTATGAGTTCCAAATTACATAATGTGGAAATCACAAGTATGAAGGACCTAATCCACATCTAGGGTTGGCGGCTGGCCAAGATCAGCTGCAAGCAAGTCCCGATGACATGCCTTGCATGGAACTATCAGAGCTTAGGGAAGTCCTTGACAGAACTGACCCTAAGGGAAATTACCCAATCCCACAATCCTAGTTTTATTTTCATTTCAGAAAACACATTAGAGTAGTTAGTTTGTAGATCGAGTTCGAAGTAGTTTGGGTTTCAATCTGGGATTCAACGTGGACCCACTTAACACAGCTGGTGGCTTGACTCTTTGGTGGAAGCCCGAATACAAGGTGGAAGTAGTTGACTTTTCCAAATATTTCATTGACATTGATATCACCCTCTTGACTCTTCCTCGAAAGTTAGGATCTCTTGGGTGTATGAGCCTCCCTATAACACTGAGAAAAATGAGTTTTGGAAGTCTAGAAGCATTCAAAAAAGGAGTGATGAGACTCCATCGTTGGTAATCAGGGATCTAAATGATTTGTTTAGCCAATTTGAAAGAAAGGAATAAGCTACATGGATGCCCAATCATAGGCAGTTTCTAAGATCTTACATGAATGACAATTTGCTCCTGGACATTTGTTTTCATGGCTAAAATTTTACTTGGGTGCGTAGAGAAGCTGAGAGGATTGTTCTATAAGAAAGTTTGGATAGAAGCCTAGTCAATGAGCATTGGCTTCTAAAATGGTCGGATTCTAGCCTACTACATCTTCCCTTTATTGGCTCTGACCACACCGCAATCCTTTTGAATTCTAATCCTACAGTGATAAAGAGGAAAGCAGTGTTCAAATTTGAAGCTTACTGGGCAGATGATGATGAGTCCTATAAACTTATTAAGGATGGATAGAAAAAGGATGCTGCCATTCCCCCCAGCCACCCAATGGACACGTAAACTTAAGCATTGCAGCTTTCGTCTCAGATCTTGGAGTAGAAGCAAGTTCCCGAAGTGCAATAAGACCGAAATAAATAATTGCCTTCTACAACTCAATGAGCTGCAAACTTCCTCCTAATTCTCCAACTCGGAATCTCAACTGGAGTTAACAAAAAAACTGGGGCTAAGAAAGGAGAAGTTCTGGCACCAAAGGTCGAGTATAAACTGGTTGAAGGCTGGAGACTCAAATTCCAGATTTTTCCATTTAACGACGATCAGTAGGAGGCAACGCAATCGTATCCTAAAAATCCAAATGATTTTGGCATTTGAGTTGTGGGGGAAAGGAATATCAGAAGTGAGTTTGAACTTCAATTCAAAAAGATTTTCACCAGCTCAGGTGCTAGATGTTGGGGAAATGCTTTTGCTGGAGTAAGACAGAGTGTTTCTTCCGATGATAACAAAACTCTTACTGCCCATTTTTCTCTGGAGGAAGTCAAAGAGGCTGTATTTCAATTAGGTGCGTTAAAAGCTCCATACCCAGATGGGTTTCCTGGCCTCTTCTATCACAAATACTGGAGGATTGTCAATGAAGTGGTGACAAATACTTCTAAGGATTTCAATTTGGGTAGAGCAACCTGAAGGAAATGAATAAGACTCACACTGTTCTTATCCCAAATGTCCGTAATCCAGAAAAGACTACACAATTCTGACCCATTAGTCTTTGCAACAATTCTTACAAGATCCTTGCCAAAACTTTTAGCAAATAGGCTAAAAGCTCTCCTTCTCTAATTAATTTCCCAAAATTAGAATGCTTTTGTGTCGGGCAGGTAGATCCAAGATAATATATTTCTGGCCCATGAAGCTTTTCATTACCTCAAGTTAAAAAGAGAAAGAGATACTCACGAGCTTGGCCTTAAACTCGACATGAACAAGGCCTATGATAGGGTCGAATGAGATTTTTTGGAAGCTGCTCTCCTAAGGCTTGGTTTTGCAAGGGATGGGGTCAACCTTATCATGGCTTGTGTTTCTACAATGGCCTTCTCCATAGTCCTGAATGGAAATCCAGTGGCATTCTTTGCTCCAACTAAAGGCCTAAGGTAGGGAAACCCTCTCCCCTTACCTCTTCCTCATTGTCAGTGAGGTCCTCTCCTTTAGACTAACTAGAGCAGTTCATGAGCACACTATTTTTGGTGTAAAGCTAAGTAAGAGTTTCCCTACACTATCTCATCTATTTTTTGCTGATTATGCGCTCTTCTTCGTAAAGGCTACTCTTTCGAATTGTTAGCAGCTGGACCAAATTTTCAAAGAGTGTTGTGTAGCCTCTGGCCAGTTAATCAACTATGACAAGTCCAATATTTTCTTCTCTCCCAACACCCCAGCTCAAATGCAGCATCTCATTTGTGAGTTATTTAATATAACGGTCGTGGATAACCGTGGTAAGTATCTTAGCATGCCTACTATTTGGGGTCGTCCAAAAATGAAGCCCTGAACTTCCTTAAGGAGAGAGTTATCAGGAAATTGGAAGGCTGGAAGCAGAATTCTCCCTCTCTGGTTGGCAGGGAAGTATTGATCAAAATCAGTGGCTCTAGCTATCCCTAGCTATCCAATGGCTTGTTTTAAACTTCCCAAGCTTTTGTGAGGAAATCAACTTTGTTCTTGGCAACTTCTGGTGGGGAAATTCAGAGGAAGGCAATAATATTCATTGAATAAGCTAGGGTTTAGAGATATTCACCAGTTTAATATGGTTTTGCTAGCAAAGCAGTGCTAGCGCCTTGTGCAAAATCCTAATTCTCTTTGGGCTCAAGTAACAAAAGCCAGGTATTTCCCAAATGGAAGCTTTCTCACTGCCTCAAAAAGATACCGTGCATCATGGGGTTGGTCTAGCCTAATTGAAGCTCGAGACCTACTACTTGAAGACACTTGCTGGCAAGTCATCTCTAGCTCCTTAATTAACATTGGTTAAACCCCCCAAGTGTGAAACTATCCGCACTATTGGAACTATTCCAAACAGCGCCCCACACCTAGTAAATTCTTTAATTGATTGGGACTCTCATTCTTGAGTTCTAGACCAGATCATTCACTTGATCTAGGCTGTGTTTGGGAGAGCTTTTTAGCTCATGTGCTTATAAGCCCAGTTCAAATTGGCATTTGGTAACTGAGCTTCCTGGCAGCTTTTTTCAGAAGCTGCTGTGGCTTCCTTAGATAAGCAGAAGCTGAAGAATGCAGCTTCCATAAGCCAGAAGCCACGGAAATACTGTAGCGGTAGTTCATGTAGATTAATGAAACCTCCAAAATGCCGAAAATTGCCCTTCCAAGCTGAAACTATTTCAGCTCAACCATTTTCATTAACCCTATGCGGCATCTCTCTCCCTCGTCACTGTTCCCCATCTCTCTCCCTCATCACACCCGCACGCATCCTCACAGCTCCCCGTCACCGCCGCTTTGTCGCTACTCTCCCTCACATCGTCGCCACTGCTCCCTCACCGCCGCATCCTCACATGTCCCTGTCACCGCCGCATCCTCACTGCTCCCAGTCACCGGTCCCCGTCATCACTCCTCGTCACCGCTCCCACAGATCGATCTCTCCCCCGCATCGAGTCGGCTTTTTGGAACGACGTTTTAATAGATGTATTTTATGACTTATGAATCAAGGAGGTGGATAACAATAATCGTCCGCATACTCATTTTAAAGGACATGCAATGTTATTCATTTGAGAAGCAAGTGAAGATTGTCATTGCCACTATGACACTTCATAATTATATACAGAGACATGCAGATCGTGATAGACATGTTGTTTACAGTGAAGAAAGAGAAGGTGATGGGTCAAGTGGTGGGATAGAGATGGATGATGATATAAAAGAAGAAGAATATCATGGTTATGGTGCACAAGAAATGGAAACAATAAGAAATAGCATTACTCAAAGTTGGATGAGTGCGCGTAATAACGTGAATATTTGAATATGTTATGTCAGTTTTTTTTTTGTTACTTGATGCGAACTACAAACCAATTGTTATTAATTTTACTAATATATTTGTATAAGTTATTTTTAAAATTGTCAAATATTAAACCTTTGATAACCATAATTTATAATAAAAAAATGAAATTTATAAAAATATTAATCATTTACCAAATAATTAATGCAAAATCATCTCTAATGTCCAATTTTGTCATTCCATAAATAAAAAGCACAAGCCGGTTTAGTTTACCAAACACTTTATCACTGTTTTTGCCACTGACAGCACTTCTAAAAAGCAGTTCACCAAACACTCAGCAGCTTTGCTTTTCAGCCACTTATTCTCATAAATAAGCTGAAGCCAGTTTTTTTGAAAAGCACAGCCGTACCAAACTCACCCCTAACCATCTGAAATCCCAAAAATCTTAGTTACTCCAATTGGTGATGGGGAAGAGGAAGATAAATTGGTGTGGCCTTGGAGCAAAAATGGTCTGTTCACTGTCAAATCTGGGTATCACAAGTTTCACACCAACTAGATTGTGTCTACCCCTTCTAATGTAGCTCATCTTATATGGTCAATACAAAATGCTGGAACCCAATCTGGCATATCAATACTTTGCCAAAGATCAAGTGTTTTCTATGAAAAGTCTTAAATGGTGCAGACCCTACAATGGTTAACCTACATAGAAGAAGATTGACTACCTCTCTTACATGCCCTATTTGTGGTGGTTTTGTGGAAACCTTTGAGCACATATTGTTTCTCTGCTCGTGGGTGGATCATGTTTGGTTTGGCTCTTCTCTCGGTCTTAGAATAAATAAGCAGAGATTCACTACCATTGATAATTGGCTTTGTACTCTAGATATGCTTCTACAAAATGCAGTAGAAAAGAAAAGAGCATTTACCTTAATTGGCTTCTTATGCTGGGAGATATGGAAAGCCCAATGTCAATTTGTCTATCAACATATTCTAGTCTCACCATCTTTCTCTCTCAAGACCGAACTGAACATGGCCTTTGAGTTTTTTGAAGCAAATACCCCCAAGACAATTTGCCCCAAGTCAGCTGCATCTATGATCTGGAAACCACCTCCTTCAAATGCTGTCAAAGTCAACTGTGATGCCTCATGGAATCCCCCCTAGTTGGTGGTCTATGAACTATCATCCCAGGCAGCAACGGATCATTGATTTGCAGCTATTCCTCCTTTGCTCATTACGATTCAATGGAAAAAGCTGAAGCTGATGCAATCCTTATGGGAGTGAACCTTGCAATTGATCACAACTTTCAGAGGGTTATCGTGGAATCAGACTCGAAAGAAATCATCGACGAGTTAAAATCAAACTCTTCAAGCAACAATTGGAGAATTCTACCGGTCATTCGAGAAATACAAAGAAGATGCACTGTATTTGATAAAGACCAATGAGGGATTGGATCCCAAGAGAAGCGAACAAAGTAGCTCATTCTGCTGCTGCGGTTGCCAATAAGTCGATAGGTCTGTAAAGATGGGCTGACCAACCACCATCATCCATGTCTATTGTTCTTAGAAATGATGGCCTCCCTTGTCCACCTATGGCAGAGATTTAAGCTTGTTTTTATTTTTTTTGCTTTTGTCTGTGAGATTGTTGTATGTTTGCCTTTGTTGTTTCGACTCAGGTTGATTGTAATCTCTCCTTCTATGTTGTATTTGGGCCTGTTTATGGCTGGTTGGGCTTGTCCAGTTTTAATGAAGTTCTTTTAGTCTAAGAAAAGAGGATACCCTAAACCAGATATAAACATAACAAAATACATCAAGAACCAAAATTCACTCATTCCTTGAGCAAATTCTTCTTGGCCTCAGTAGTGTTCTAGAGTTGGGAATCCATGATGCCGCTACCCTCTCCCACTTCATACTTGTCATTAAAGTTGGCCTACATTGCAGCACATAAAAGCTTATATCTTTACTGTCAAAGAAGTAAACTATGAGAAACAAACATTAAACAGGCACAAAAGTTCAAAAAGATGAACAATTGAGCAAACAGCATAGATCGGTAAAAGAATTGATTGGTTACAAACCTGCTACTTGAAAGAAGCCAAAAACAATTGGGAAACCGATTAGTTGAAATGAGAAGAACAAAGGAAATAAAACAAAACTGAATTAACATACCTGGAACCAGAAAAATCGGTCAGCCTTCCTTTTTCTTGTATAATAGAAAATTATTCATATGTATGAGGTCCCTATAAGATGAACATAAAATTCTGAAAGCTAAATCCAAAACCAAATGAAACATTCAACACTGAACCAAAATGCTGAAGTCTTTCCTACAAACTTAGGAGAAGTAACCATCAACCATTGTCAACTACATCAAAGAGAATAAATCAAAGCATCGAAGCTGCAGTATGCATTACAAAATCTCCAATTGTAATATATTATACAACCTTTGTAAATAAACCAAGTTATAGCTTTCCAAACTCCATAGAGCTCATTGACTTTTAAAGCCAAATGATTCTGCAGGACCAAAGATGTACTAAACAATTACTGATACACATTTCGAAGCTAGTCATAACTACCTCGTGGATGTTAATTTCTACTACCGAATCCCTTTTCAAGCGAACTACATGTGCACATATACATATCCTATGCATATATGCAAGTATTAAGAGTATAGATTCTAGGAATCTACATTTATGTTTTACTGATAACAACAAAATTGATAAAAATAGAGAGATGGACAGATCCTAGGAATCTACATTTATGTTTTATTGATAACAACAAAATTGATAAAAATAGAGAGATGGACAGATCCTAGGAATCTCTAATCAAGCATGAAATGGCATACCTAATAAGGATTTCAATCGGAGGAATTTGATTTCCTTCTTTTCCTCTTTCTGGGCTGCACACCAAAAAAAAAAAAAAAACCAAATAAAAAACAAAAGGAACAAAGATTAACAATTGGGATGTGTAACAGAGATGAAGTCGCAAGCCATAACTAAAGCTCCTAAAACGAAAACCTTATATCACCATCTCCAGACTTGGAACCAAAATATGTCAGAAACCCCAAAACTGAAAGCTTCTACTGATTATTCCCTAAGTGAAAAATATGATCTCAATTGTCTTGCACCAAAAGAAAAGACCAATTTATCAAGCATGTTTCTAAAACGTTTCCTATGCTTATCCCCCTAATAATTAGGAATTACACAAAAGTTTAAAATTCTTTTGTGTACTTTCCAGCCACCATCAGTGAAATGTGTAATCAACACCATATATATAATTGATCTTTAGAACCGATCCACGTTTCGGTCGTTAAACACACATTGTGGCTAGCTAGCTCCTGCCTAATTTTTTTTCTTTTCTTCTTCATACATCATCCAAAACAATTTAACAACCACTCATGTAGATGCTAGAATATAACTTGGACATGCAACTGCATAATTTCTTAAATCCCTCGTTGATGTGATTAAATGGCAGCTTAATTAGCTATAAAATATCATTTCTACTACACCTTTCAAGCAAGCTTCTTGGGTTTAGGGTGCAGTCCATACCGTCATCACTAGAGAAGGTTCGCTAAGGTTCCTATCAGTGGTGAATACTTACTTAAACTTTTTTAAGTCAATCATACCATGATACTGTTTATAAACTGTATTTATATGCCTCTTAAGACTACTAGTACCATTGTCATACGAATCAGAAGCAAGGTCTTGAAGGCAGAACTTACATTTTGCGTGCTTTTAACTCCCACCTAGAAACTTCTTTCCATGCATCTACAGTATCATAGATTGACTTATTGATCTTCTCGTAGTTCCTCGAGAAAATATAGACCCTATGCAATGTGCTTATCGAATTGCTACTATGGCCTCTTCCTATTGGAAAGTCAAGCCTTATCATGTCAAGTAATGTACATGAAATCATTAAGTGGATACCTCCTGATCCTAACGTAGTGAAAATACCTGTGATGGTTCAGCACCACAAGATAAGTCAACTATTGTTGGTTTTGTAATTAGAGACTGATGATAATCCGTTGGTAGCTTATGCAATGTATATCGGCCAGCAAGGCATCCGACAAGCTTTGTTTCGTGGTTACTCTAATGAAAGTGACTCAAAATTATCGGTCGATAGTTGCTAAACAAGCTATGGAGTATTTTAGTAGTTCAAAAAAAAAAAAAAAAAAACACCAAACCATCATACCGAACAAAACTCCAAAACGCCGCACCATTTCCAAGAAAAGGAAATGAATGTTTCTATCTTGTGACACCAATGCTAAACAAAGCAAACAGTAAAAGCATCTATCTTCTCACCAAAACAATGCCATTCCCTCTCTCTCTCTCTCTCTCTCTCTCTCTCTTCACCCCAAGCCAACTCCAACAAGCAACACCTCTCTCTCTCTCTCTCTCTCTCTATATCTGAACCCGTGAGCTGAGCTGAGCTGACACAGTTTCTAAAGCGCCCCCCATGGACGACTTCTCCCGACGAAAGCAGCTGAGCTCTCGCCGACGATCATGGTGTTGCCCATTCACAGACCCACCCTCAAGCCCCGAATCCTTCTCAAACCCTAAACTCTCCAAACCCCTCCAAAAGTTCGAAACTTTCTCCAAACCCACCTCCACCTCCGTCCCCAGCTCCCCCCAGAGCACCAAATCCGGCCTCGGCCTGGTGGGCCGGATCGACCCCCGTCGGATCTTGTCCCCGGGTCGCGTCTCCCCAATCGATTCCAGCCCGATCCAACAACTGGGCCCCGCCCCATCTCCTCCTCCCACCGTCGTCGTCGTCGATTCCGCCGCCGTCCAGATGAGATCCCAGAGCTTCCGGGCCCCGGCCCAGGTGAGAGCCGAGAGCGTGTCGAGCTCCGAGAGCAATGTGTTCGATGTGAGGTTGAATTTGAGAGGGAAAAGGGGCGGGGGTTTGGTTCTGGAGCTTAGCTCAGAGGTTCTGAGTTCGAATTCGGAGCTTTTCGCCGGATTGATCAGTGAGTATAGAAAGAGTAATAATGGGTCGTCGTCGTCTTCGGGTTCGAAAATGTGTCGAATTGAGGTACCTGAGGTGGAGAATTTGTCAGTTTTTAGAGAAGCCATTGAGCTCATGTTTGAGGATGATGACATCACCAAGCGCCTCTTCAGGATTGGGGTGTATAGAGTTATTGATGTGCTTGAGGTCAGCGCCCGCTTTCCCTTTCTTTTAATTTTTTTTTTTTTTTAATTTGAATTTGATAGTTTCTATGTATAGTTTTGGGGTTTTTCGGATTCATTGTTATCTTAGTTTAGAAAGTATGCTGTTTGCTCTTACTATCATTTTGTTTCCAGCTTTTTGATGGAATCAAGGTTAATTTAAGGAAGTTGGAAATGAAAGGAAAATGCGACCCTTTAATGAATTGAAATACCTGTATGCTAACATGTAGTGGGACAAACATGTAGTGCATCATGTATTCTACTTTGCGTGTCTTGATTGATGGTTAGACTGATGGTGGTGGTTGTGGGGGGTTCTTTCTTTTCTTGAGCTACCTTGTCTTGAGATTATACCTACCAAAAGTTATGTTATGTGGTCACACCCCAAGGGTCCAAAGACTAACAGAAGTAAGATATTCTATTACTTCTAGTGTGTGGAAAACCATTAAGAACTAATCTGTTTTTACCCCATAAAGTGTGGATTCTCAGTTATTGTGGTGATGCAGTGTTGGGATATTTCTTTGGTAATTAATAAACTTGGAAAATTCCAGTCTATAATGCACAGAAATGTTTCCATTAGCTTGCAGATCTCATGAGATTGTCTTCACTGATGAACTGCTCTGCGGGAACTTTCAATTTTTTTCTGCTTTTGCTCGGTTTTCATTTCATGCTTTTCGTATCAGATTATCATTCACCCTTTTCTTTTTTCTTTTTTAGCATTGGTTGTATGTGCATACCTTTCTTTTTGAAAACATCTTTCTCGCTCATGTGAAAAAGGTACACATATTATGACATGAACACATGAGGTTGAACCTTAGACCACCGGCTCATGTAGTGTAGTGTTATTTTTTTTTTTTTTTCAAAAGGAAGTCTTGGTACATGTTGGAGTTTTATTAAAGTTCTTCCTCACTTAAAAATCTCTACATTGTATGAGATTTTCTATCGGGGTATGTTCTTTATATCAGTGCACACTGTTAATGGGTCCTTTTCTATTATTGCTAGGTATCTGCAGGCATCATGTTCACTAAGGGTGTCTTGTCCTGTTTAAAATATCTTGAGGCTGTTCCTTGGACTGAGGAAGAAGAGGAGAAACTTAGGAACCTGTTTACAAGGTTTAAGTTTGATGATGCAACAACTAGAGACATCTTGGCCAGACTTTACTTGCTTGACTCTGTCGATTCTCAACAAAACTTATCCAGACAACTTGTTTCATCTATCACCGCTTGTACAGATGTAAATGCAAGGCATGAGCTGAAGTTGTTAGTCAAGGGTCTCCTGTGCAGAAGTTCAGTGTATGAGAAGGACCATCATGACCTAAATAAGGAAGATATTTATGGTGTATGTCGATCATGTCTGTCTTCACTAGTTAGTCTCTTTGAGGAGGCCACTGGCAACATTTCTCATGAGAAAACTGTCAAGGAGACAGGTAAGCCTATGATAGAACGTGTCTCAAGGCAGGTTGATAATATCAACTGGCTGCTGGACATCCTGCTTGATCGGCAAATGGCTGAAGATTTTGTGGATATATGGGCCGAGCAGGGAGAACTTCTTAAAATGCATGGCGATACTTCTCCTATGGTCAGGTATGAGCTGAGCCGAGTTTCCGCAATTTTGTTTGTTGCAATGGGGACCCGAAAACTACAATGCCGGTCAGAGTTGAGATCAGGGCTTCTTCAGGCATGGTTTGGTCCAATGCTTTTGGATTTTGGTTGGCTGCAGAGATGTCGGAAGGGGCTTGACATAAAGAGTTTGGAGGAAGCTCTGGGTCAGACACTCCTTACGCTACCATTGAAGCAGCAGTATATGCTTTTTATGGAATGGTTTCGATATTTCTCAAAGCACAGCACCGACTGCCCTAACCTCAGCAAAGCCTTCCAGATATGGTGGCGTAGATCATTTCTAAGAGGCTCTGAAACTTCTGCTATTGAATCCAGATGACTGGTAGAAAGCGTCAGTTTCCACCCTTGTATTGCAGTAGTGTAGGTGAAGAGATGCTGAAACATCTGGAAATGAATAATGTAGATTAACTCTCAAGATTTGTTTTATCAGCCATTAGAGCATAGAATGGCATCATAATATCGGATTTAGTTGTCTTCCATTTTCGTTCAGAAACTGTCAAAACCACAATGATCTGAGGCGGCAATCATACCGTTTAATCATAGATAGGACAGCTATGGTGACTGAGTTACCAAATACATGTCAAACTTTAGTGAACAATGAGATAGGGAACCTCACATCTGTGAGAAGCACAACGATGAATTAAAGAAACACATGAGAGACCAGGGGACAAATAGATTTCTTAAATCTTCAAAATACTATTATTCTCACAACTGTATTTATATGTATATGTTCTCCCCAAATACTAACCAAAAGATGGGGGCTTAAGACTACATGAGACTACATTAGCCCAAAACACAAATCTATAATTAAATGGGCACTAAGAACCGGCTCCAATACGCTGAAACAAAAGGGTCAGTGATCACTATACTAAACCTTTTCGGTTCATGGTGGTGGCTCAATTCTGCCTTATTCTTCTTCTCTTGATGGTTTCAAACACCGGCAACCTTCTCACCTCGATTACGAAGCAAAGATTACCGGTTGCAATATTCCGAAACATCCACACTGTGACAAAATGTTGTATCTGAACCAATTTATGATCGTGGCAGAAAGCTTTCCATCCTCCAGTTAAGACATGAATCTTGGACACCCAAGTTTTGAACTTCATGGGGTACTCCTTACCAGCCAAATCATAAGTCGTCACGTCAATTCCTTCGTTAAGGTCTTCACTCTCATTCAACAATGGCATTAGATGCTTCTGCACATCTTCTTTGCTCATAGCTAGCCTTGATTGGTCATCCCTCACATCACTACTTGTCAATTGCTTCTCAAAAGGCTCGCTACAAATTTCGATCAATTTGTGTAGGCTTGGGACTGGTGGGAGATTAGGAGGGGTATAGTCTCCGTAGAACAAACCTTGCTGTGGTTTTGCTCCTAGTGCAACATTCATGGCTTCTTGTTCTTCAGTGTGCACCTCTTTCCGCTTAGGACCTTGTTGTAGTTGCTGCTTTCTGGACAAGCCTTGTGCAACATTTACAGTGTCTTCCTCTTGTTTTTCGATTTGCAGTGCCCTTGGTTTGTTTTGGGGATTCGGGTATACCCTAATATGGCCAACAGAGTTGCGCTTCGTGTCCTCCAATTTCTGTATCTCTTTTTCAGAATCAAGCACCACATGCTTCATAAAACAAAGACTAAAAGCGGCCTTGATATCTTTTTCATCGGTAAGACTAGTCATGGGTGCCCTACAGCTCTTCCCCAAACTCATACTCGAAGACATGGTTGCCACCTAAAGCTCATACGGGGAAGAAAAGAAAAAATAACCGAGTATTAATTTAAAAGAAAGAATCTTGCTCCCATTTAGATTCATGCCTATTTAATCATTTCTTTTCTTGGGCGGTAAGTAAAGTTGTGCTGATGTGTTTTAATTGTATTGGGATAGCAAAGGTGTTTACTGTTTAGCAAAGGTGCTTTACTACCCCTTTGATAATGTTATTACTTTTACTCAGAAAAGATAATATAATTACTAGTTAGGGTTGGACTGTAAGTCTATAACACAGTATGCCTTATATATATATATATATATATATATATATATATATATATATTTTTTTTTTTTTTTTTTTTTTTTATTTCACACAATTAACATTTCCTCCAGACTTTTATAACTCACAAATTTGTGGTGCTTTTTAAGCAAAGTATAAGGATACAGAGTATGCAATTAAAATATGAATCGATTGATCAAAGACACATCTTTGACATGATAGACGCATCTTGTAAACTAAAGCGAATTCAACATTTAGCTTCTCAAGTTAACAACGGAAATTAGCAAGAAATTAATACTCAAAAGCCAGAAATAATAAGAATCGTCTTTTCATTAACTTTCAATAATTGTTCAAACATATATACATAGAAAAATGTGAAAAAATTAATTGAGATTTTTTTTTTTCTGTACATATATGATTTGAGTACTCAACATGCTCCACTGGCCAATGTAATGAAATTCACTCTGATGATTGGCTTCGCCACAGGTTCAGAAGGGGTTTGATAGTACGGCACCTTAAGTTCATTAAACTCAAGTTCCTCCAAGTCCCCATTATATGAACAAGCAGTGGAAGGACCAGCTCCATTTTTAGATTTTATTGCCCCCATTGTGTGACTATCCTTCATGTTCCCACCAGCAAAGTCTTTGACTCGATCCCTATCATCTTCAAGCTCATCCAGTTCTTTTGGCAAAACTTGGTCCGGAACATGTGGCTTCCGTGCCAGCTTCTCTGCTTGTCTAGAACTTGATACATCGGCGACAACAGTGTTGATTGGTGGGTTGCACCTCACAGACTTGGGGTGCCTTGATGAGGAGTCGGTCTCTACATCACCATTCTCCTGCCTTTTTCTCTTCTGACCCCCATCTGTTCCATCTAGAACAGTTGTTTTAGATTGACATTGAGCTATATCGCCGGAAGCCTCCAGTCGAGGGGAACGTTGCCTTCTCTCCCAAGTTGCTTTAGATCTATGCAAAGGTCGGATCCCTCCAGGAAATACAACATTAGGGATGTCCCTGCGCTTTACATGGGATACACGAATGTCCATTCCAGTCTTCCTTGAAGTATAAGCATTCACAGCCCACTTAAATTCATCAACACATCTCCCTAAATGAACCGGCTCACCTCCTTTGACCGGAACTTGTTGGGTACGTTGTAGTCCCATGAAGAATGAGCTATGATAAGGTAGGGTCTTGTCTGGAAAATCACAAGGGTGTGGGTGACACTGCAACATGCCGCCAGTTTCATTCTCAACCTTCAGTGTTAGTTGACGGATCCGAGACTCGACCCAGCCTTTCCATTTCCTGAAGTCATCAGCACCTCCTGCACTTATGTCAATCTTCAAGTAATTCTTATGTGCGTCAAAGAAAGCATATGACTCGAAAAGGGTACCCCAATGAGCCTCCTTATTTTCTGCTTCCATGGCCTTACAAATGTCATTTCCCCTCTGAAACTCCCCTAACATGATACGCAAAGTACTCCGCGACACATTGTAGCTAGAGTTCATGGAAGGATAAGCTGGAGTAATTATAGGCATCAAATGGTACCTGTCCCTTACATTTCTTCTTGGATCCCAAACCTGAAGTCCAAGCCCTTCTTTGATAGGGCAGAGCATTACTGGATTTGGCCAACGCCACTGAGTATACACCGTAAAGAACCGAGACACTAGTAGACTAGGCAATGCATTTGGGTAAAGTTGGCATATGAAAGCCACAAGCAATGCCCAGTTTATACCACCAAGAAACCCTGCAACATTCGAATAAACACCGCGACGCTTTGCCCATAACCTAATGCATCGTAATGTTGTGCGGAAAGTCTGAATGTTTGGGACCAACTTCAGAATTTGGTCTGTAACTCTACAACCATTGAGGCTTCGAACAGTTTGTTCATCACCAGCACTGACATGTTGTAGGATTGAGTCTTGTGACAAATCCAAGTCTTCAGGAATAACCGAAAGCGATAGTCTTGCATAAACAAGGTCTATCGAAACCCCATTGAACTTGAACTTCAGAACTGGAACGTGAGCATCATGCACAGGATTCAACTCGGTTACTTCTTCAGGCATCTCAGACAACATCTTATACAGCTCCCCAAAGAAACCCTCTTCTCGAGTTACATATGCCGGTCCCACGCAGAGTGTATCTATATCTGCACCAGGGCTATGAACTCCTAGCCTGTACGAGCCAAAGGTGAAGACCTTAGCATTTGCTTCTTTTACAAATTCCTCATCGAAACCTTTGGCTCGGCTAATTGCTTTAACCCATTGCTTAACAATCTCGTCAAGTCTTCCGAGAACTTCCTCTCTAATCAGAGACTCCTCCCTACACTCATAAACCCCGGCATCTTTGCGCAAATACCTTTCGAGTTCACTACTTTTCATTACATCGAACTCCGTTGGTCCAGACAATGAAATTGGACCCATTTTCACAGATTATACTAATTTGATACTATACTAATAACGCTAGCACAATTAATCAAAAAAGAAAACCCTTGCACAGTGCAATGGAAATCAAATAATATAGAAGGAGAACCGAGATGAAACAAAATTTTAAATTATAAAGAAGGAACACAATCGATATAAAAAAAAAAAAAAACAAGGCACTAGGGCAACAAAATTTGTGCCTATAAGAATAATAATTCACAAGTACAATTACAATTTCTCAACAACACTGGAGAGATATTCCCCCTTTGAATAACAAAACAGAGTGATGGTTTGGCTTTGCTACCCTACCCCTTTATATAGGCACCAGTTATCCAACTGACCATAGGAAAGAGAAAATCCTATTCCTTGAAGGAAAGACTTTGACGCGTCCAGCTTGCACTTTTATATAGGCACTAGTTACCCAACTGACTCTAGAAAAGAGAAAATCCTATTCCTGCAAGGAAAAGACTTTTGACACTTCCAAGTAGGGGTCGTCAACGGGCCGGGCCGGGCTCGGCCCGGCCCATTCATTGCGGGCTTGGGCCGGGCCGGGCCGGGCCTTGCTAAATTTTTTAATAATGGGGGGCCGGGCCGGGCCGGGCTTTATTAAAAATCGAAGGATCCAAGCCCGTCCATATAAAGCGGGCCTTGCGAGCTTTTCCGGGCCGGGCCGGGCTTGGCCTTGCGGGCTTTTTCGGGCCGGGCTTTGCGGGCTTTATTTATAAATAAATATTTAAAGACACAAATATTATTTTTTTTAATCAAGCTTTGGAAATTCATTGGATAATGATCAAATACAACCAAAGATAATAGATCTATATTGTACCAAAAAAAATCTATATTTATATATAGATACTAATTTATTGATAATTAAATTTTTAAAGACACTAATTTTTTATAAATTTATATTGATACATCATACACTCCAAAGAGCAACATATAGCAATTCAAAGAAAATGAGAAAACCGACCGTTGGATGTGATTATTACAATAAATTATACGTGTGGTTAAAAATTTAGTCAATTTCACCGTAGTTTCGAACTCAATCGGATTAGTCAACCGTAGTCACGTGCATGTTTTCTTGGTTGACTGATGGCGTGATAACCGCAAAAATTGCTTATTTTTTTACATCACGTTTGTAAATATTTCATCGATGGATGTGAGTGGACATAAGATAAAAATTTCAATTTTAATTACAAATACATTGACCAATACCAATTTGCCTCTTAAAGTTGTATGACTTGTACATTGCATTTAAATTGTTGAGGTTCATTCTAAAGCAAACATGCAGTGGAAAATGAATTTGAAAAAACCAACCGTTTGATGGAGAGACTGTAATATTTTATGGTGGTTGTAAAAAATCCAGCTAATTTGGTTTTCGTTTCGAATTTGATCAACTAGGTCAAACCTAGTTACTCTTATAAACCTATATTTATATATCACACACTCCAAAGAGCAACCTCTATCAATTCAAAGAAAATGGGAAAACCGACCGTTGGATGTGATTATTATAATAAATTATGAGTGTGGTTAAAAATTTAATCAATTTCACCATAGTTTCAAACTCGATCGGATTGGTCAACCGTAGTCGCTTGTATGTTTTCTTGATTGACCGATGGCTTGATAACAGCAAAACATGCTTATTTTTTCACATCATATCTGTAAATATCCTATCGATGGATGTACGTGTACATAAGATAAAAATTTCAATTTTATTACAAAGACGTTGCCCTATATCAATTTGTCACCTAAAGTTATATGACTTGTACATTGCATTTAAAACTATTGATGTCCATTCTAAAGCAACCATGAAGTGGAAGATGAATTTGGAGAAACCAACCGTTCGATTGAGAGATTGTAATGTTTTATAGTGGCTGTAAAAAATCCAGCCAATTTAGTTCTCGTTTCGAATTCGATCAACTAGGTCAAACTCAGTTACTATTATAAACCTATATTTATATATCATACACTCCAAAGAGCAACCTCTATCAATTCAAAGAAAATGGGAAAACCGACCGTTGGATTTGATTATTACAATAAATTATGAGTGTGGTTAAAAATTTAGTCAATTTCACCATAGTTTTAAACCCGATCGGATTGGTCAACCGTAGTCGCTTGTATGCTTTCTTGATTGACCGGTGGCGTGATGACCGCAAAACTTGCTTATTTTTTTACATCACGTTTGTAAATATTTCATTGATAGATGTGTATGGATATAAGATAAAAATTTCAATTTTAATTACAAATACATTGACCTATACCAACTTGCCTCTTAAAGTTGTATGACTTATACATTACATTTAAAATGTTGGGGTTCATTCTAAAACAACCATGAAGTGGAAAATGAATTTGGAAAAACTAACCGTTTGATAGAGAGATTGTAATATTTTATGGTGGTTGTAAAAAATAAAGCCAATTTGGTTCTCGTTTCGAATTCGATCAACTAGGTCAAACCTAGTTACTCTTATAAACCTATATTTATATATCACACACTCCAAAGAGCAACCTCTATCAATTCAAAGAAAATGGGAAAAACGACCGTTGGATGTGATTATTATAATAAATTATGAGTGTGGTTAAAAATTTAGTCAATTTCACCATAGTTTCAAACCCGATCGGATTGGTCAACCGTAGTCGCTTGTATGTTTTCTTGATTGACCGATGGCTTGATAACCGCAAAACATGCTTATTTTTTCACATCATATCTGTAAATATCCTATCGATGGATGTACGTGTACATAAGATAAAAATTTCAATTTTATTACAAAGACGTTGCCCTATATCAATTTGTCACCTAAAGTTATATGACTTGTACATTGCATTTAAAACTATTGATGTCCATTCTAAAGCAACCATGAAGTGGAAGATGAATTTGGAGAAACCAACCGTTCGATGGAGAGATTGTAATGTTTTATAGTGGCCGTAAAAAATCCAATCAATTTAGTTCTCGTTTCGAATTCGATCAACTAGGTCAAACTTAGTTACTATTATAAACCTATATTTATATATCATACACTCCAAAGAACAACCTCTATAAATTCAAATAAAATGAAAAAACTGACCGTTGGATGTGATTATTACAACAAATTATGAGTGTGGTAAAAAAATTAGCTAATTTCATCATATTTTCAAATCCGATCTAATTGATCAACCGTTGTCACTTGTTTTTTAGAATATATATGCACATATTTACTATAAAAATATGAGAATTTCCACACACATACACACACATATATATATATAAATATAAACACACACATACACACATCTATATATATATATATATATATATATATATATATATATATATATCTCTCTATATATATATATATAAGCACACACACATATCTATTATATATATATATATATATATATATATAAACATACACACATACACATATATATTAATATATATATATATATATATATTCACAAACACACACAAATATATATAATATATAAAAAATAGTTTACGGGCTTTTACGGGCCGGGCCTAGGCGGGTTTTTACGGGCCGGGTCTAGCGGGCTTTTGACGGGCCGGGCCTATGGGCCGGGCCGGGTTTTTCCGGGCTTTTTAGCGGGCCTCCATCGGCCCACCGAGGAGGGCTTTTACGGGCTTTTTGACGGGCCGGGCCGGGCTTTTGGCCCTCTGGGCCGGCAGGCCTCCATCGGCCCACTTGATCCGCGGGCTTTTTGATGAGGCCTACTTCCAAGTCCAACTAGGAAAATTAACCCCTTTCCTAATTATTTCTCATTAACAGGGAACCTAGAAGCTTCCCACATACATTTCTGACTCCCTTCCTCACCCCGAAATGGGGTTCAAGTTTCTCTATCAAATTATAATTTGAAAAAAAAAAAAAAGCTCAAATATCTGAAATTAATAAATCTTTTACTGAATACATCCGGTGAACAGAAAGTCATTTTACCTGATTCCAATTGTTTTTACTGTAGCCGAACGGATTCATCAATCCTTACATTCTGGGGGAGACTATAATAGTCAAAAATCAGAAGTACGTAACCTTCAATTTGAGTTGTATAATCGAGGATCAATTCTTCCTTTGTAGTGTTAGTTGGCTCTTAGCCAATATGACTGCCCATAATTTAACTATACTTGCTTTACATTCTTCTTTTAATTTCCCATGGATTTAATTTCCCATGTAGTGGGTATGTCCCTCCCAATATTAGAAGCTTTGTTGCTTCTCATTGTACACATTGATTGATCAATACAATTTGTTCATATTTTCCTTTAAAACAAAAAAAAACAAGAACCACGAACCAGCCCTGACTACTGATTTTTATAATGAATTAAGAGTTTAGGATCTGAAATGATAGGTCCTCACTATTTTCACATTTAGTCATATGTTAGGTAGAACTACTTTGGAATGTTTTAGGAGCATGACGGCAGCATTTCAGGTTTTTTTTTTTTTTTAATTTTTTTTTACCTGCATAAATTTAGGTAGCATCTTCATAACATGAGTTATAGGGTACACAATTTGGAGTCAGATAACGTAGAGCTGAACTGCTGAAAGGTGGAATCATAGAAATGGAAGGACACTGAAACGGCAAGTAAAAACAGCAAAACCGCAGTCACAAGCTCCTGCATGCAATGTAACACTAGCTGGAAATTGAGATCAACGTCACAAAAATTACATGATGAAATTGGGCTCATCAGATATCACTGTATAAATGGGATCAATTACACAATACAATCACATACAAATTTTCATGAACTTTGCTTGCATAGCTTCCTGATACAAGTAAATGGAAAAATCACTCTTTGGCATATGGATGCCGCCCAACTGAAACCAGATTCAAAAGAACGCCACCTCTTGTAGATTAGAGTGCGAATCCAGGCTTTGACTCGGACACTAAGAACTTCAATTGAAAACAGTAGATTTACAAAATCAATGATGCTGGCTCCGGTTGCAATGGCATCACACCAAGAAATTATCAAAGCCATTGTATTTCTGATCAGTCAATTGCAATCACTCTGTACAGTGGGGAATCCGTGAATGGGAGCTGTCCTTCCGTCTAGAATAAGTGAATTTCCACTAGCCAGCAGAGTCCCATATTACAAGAAGTGGGAAAATGAATAGTATCCTGCTGATTCATGTTACCCTTCTAGATGTTGAATATGCCGATAAAATTATAAATTCCTCACCCAGGAAAGCAGGCCAAAACCACTATAAACAATCCTTTTCACCTCCGAGGAAAATCAAAAGCCAAAGCCCACTCACATATGCACTTGTGATCAACACTCACCGAGGTGGCTCTTGAATAAAATCAGGTGATCATCAATGAATTTTAACATCACAATATTCCATTCAATACTCTCTGATAATAATCATACTGACGTGTCCGCCAAGCATCCAAGCTGCTGCTGATTAGGGAAAGCACCAAGGACACACATTGCTGATAGAAAACATTGAGTAGCACTGTCACAATATACCCATGAAATAAAGTAAAGTTTCAAAACAAAACTAGTAAACAAAGTCAAACCTCTTCTGTCAAACTCAGGTGAAATCGTTTCCTTAGATTCTGTATTGTCCGTGGACCACCTTTAAAGCATGGGAAACCAGAGTCCTAGTCCAGAAACATTTCAAAACAGTGGCTTCAGTCAGCGAAGGATTGTATAAGGAAGCAATTTTCAGATTATTATTATTTATTATACATTTATAATATATTCTTCCTATACTTGTCAGCCATCAGGTCATGAATAGACTCATCTATACATTTGCAAAATGCATATTTTCTGGTTTCACTTTTTATCGAGAAAATACCAAATTGAAACAAGTACAACTTAGAAACTTGCACAAGTTATTATCAAAGAAGGTGAATGTATCAACGCCAAATCCAAAATTTGCAAATGTATATCTAATAATTTACAGTTACATGTGCATCATATTGCAATAACAAATTCATTCCTTCTGGGTGTTGCCTACGAACTTTTAGCATTTCGTCTACTTGATAATTATTATTACTATGGGTTCGGTCAGTCACATACATATTGAGTAATAAATTCTACTAATGCATAACAAACCGCAGAAAGAAACCAGGGTGACTATTTACTCAGCAATGCGAAGAAAATTCTAAAGAACATATAAAACGATCAAAAGATAGTTGAGGGATTAGCTGAATCGTCATTGCACCTATTATAAAGTGGCTGCAACCACACATAATGTCCAACAAGTCACAAGTCAGTGGGGCCTGTGGGGTTCCTAAAAGAGTTTATACAACCATCTAAAAGTACTACACACTAATAGAACCTGGTCATCCCATTGGAATAGGAATTGGGGGGACAGTCAGACTCATAGCTTTACATTCAAAAACAGAAGGTCAACGAATGATGATGTTACCTGCAACATCTCTACAAGAAGAATAATACGTTCTGCATGCTTCCGACATGTAAGGAACCCTTGAATGCACAAAACCTAAAGACCAGAAGTGAGACTATTGTTACTACACCATGAACTAGGAATCTAAAGACAGGAGAGAGAGAGAGAGAGAGAGAGAGAGAGAACAACAACAATATGATGGATATAAGTTGGTTTGTATTGTTACTTTAAAGTAATCGAAGAACTCGCTTGGAACTCCTTCAGCATCAGAGTCCATAACCTACCAAAATCACAATATATCAGCAGTTACAACTGATACACTGAAAATTTTAATGCCAAACACAATGGAAGATTGTTGCACCAGAAGATGTAAAGAGTTTTAAGGAATACAACATAAATGTCTTACCTCAAGAAGTTCACGTGTCAACTTGAATGGAGCACTCTCAAAATTTACACCGCCAGGTGAATTGGAGAGCATGAAGCCAAAATCAATATGTATAATATGACCTTCTTCATCCATTAAGAGGTTTCCATTGTGCCTATCTTTCACCTAAATAACACACACACTGGTTAAAAATAAACACATAATCATCTTACCCTCTAAACATATCAGAAACTGAACATTCCCAAAGAACATGCTTCTAATATGACAACGAATACCAAATTTTATTATATTTAGAAATCATATTCTGCACCAGGATGAAGTTATCGTGCAAATAATTACCCATTCCACTTAATTACTACTTGTGCATATCAATATCTGTCTAATGTTCACAAAAATATTAATTTTGTTGCAAGGCTCGAAACCGCAAATTGAAGATTTATGGTCTTAAAAGACATCATGACATTATTAGTAAGTTGCATCATTTCTTAAATGCATTTTTATGAGAAGCTGTTCTCCTTGAAACAGGGATTAGATAAATTTGCTACCTGCAGGATAAGTTAACAAGTAACTAACATAACAATTCCAAATTCCTCCAAAAGTTTGTATCTCATATACTAAGTGTATAAAGTTGACTAACTAGTGGTAAAATACATGTGATATCACATACAACAATACTCTTTTTTTTATTTTTTTGGGGGGAAAGAAACAGCTTTAATTGATAATATGAACAACGTTTTGCACATATAATTCACACACAAACACATAATAAATTTTTGAAACTACATTCTACCCTTGAAGCTTATTCTTTTTCAGGATCTCTTTACAATTGTATCAGTGATATTATCATATTTGCATGTTTGAGTGCTATAGTTTACACACTAATTTAGGTGTGCGTGTGTGTGTCACACACACACAGAGGGTAAACCAACATACCTGCAGAAGGTAGCACACTAAGGAATATCCAGCCATACTTTCAACAAAATTTCTCTGCAACGAAGGAAAAGGAAACGGGCATTTCAATCCAAGCCACTTCGTTATAATTATAGCCTCAAACCCAAAACCAATCAGAAATAGTTATGCGAGACTTAGAACACCCAATGTGGGATTCTGTATTCTCCAACACTCACCCTCATGTAAGACCACATATCCGGTCAAGCACATGAATTAATGCTAGGTGATAGTGGAGCATGAGACCAACTTCCCACATCAGGAATTTATCAGTCCCAGCATATGAATGTCATGCTTTAGGTGCGAAAGAAGGATATCAATAATTATATCCTTGGCTGTCCCCGATACTCGCAGGTGAAGAGGGATCACATATTACATCATGGGGCAAGAAAAGACTAACCACAACTATATTTGAAAAGGGAGCTTCAAAACTATCTTCTTATGTAAAGATGGGACCAAAACAGTTAAAGACTAAAGCAGAAGTAAATATATATAATTTTTAGAAAAGGCAGGATAATGGCTTGACCACATGCAATACAGATTTAAACAAGATGACATGGGTTTAGATATATTTTATGCAAGACAGACGACTTATCAACTGACATGACAAGAGCCGTACTCTTCCAATCGAATGAGCTTATCTCAAGCTGCAAATCTACTATATATGGAAATATATTTCTTTATAATCTGAAACATGATGACTCACTGTCAATGGGTATTCTACTGTTCATACCCTATGCATCCACAATCCTTTTCATCCTACAGTGTCTTCTGAGTTCTAAGACACAAACAAACTGAATCAGAAGTTCAGAACTACTCTGTAATTCTGTATTAATATGGTCAGGCCCCTATGGTCAGATGATAAAATCCCACTTTCTCTGATAGAGAACAGGGTACTACTATGCTGAAGACTTCAGATCTTCTCTTCATGTCCTTAGTATCCTTTCTCCTAAATGTACTATCATTTCTTGCTACTTTTTTTGTTTTCAGTGAAGTTACAATCATCTCTTTAGTTGTTGGAGTTGCAAACAGATAGATAACCTATCTATAAACAGGGAAGAGTTTCGATGGCAATATTTGAAGTTCCCATTCCGATCGAGATATCCCATATCTTCCTACCTTCACGCTAAACAAGGACCACAAAAAAAGGAAAAACAAAAAAACAAAACAACCCAAGGGAACTAAAGTGCACAAGTTATATGTTCCCTATGTACTCCACTAGCAGTATCAATTACAATGAATAAAGCTGATATAATAACAATACATATTCATAGATGCCTGCTTTATGGAGATGCAGATTACCTGGGCAAGTTTAAAAGTTGGAGAATTTTCTTGATACTTAGCAGCAAAGAAGTGTCGCAAGCTAGTGATGTTGGGATGTCTACTTTTGATAGAATGAAGTGAAGCCTGTAGAACAACATAGGACATTGTTAAAGAGGTTGTGAAATTTTGAAGTTATTAATTCAGTTAAGATCAAGTGTACAGAATTACCGTATCTGGAATTGTTTCAATGAGAGCTGTGTAAGAAGAGGTAACTAAGACTTCATAAGGTCGCAACCAGAGGGGAAGCCCAGCTTCTTGGAATATATCTGCCATCAGAATTCAATTATAGTCTTCAACTAGTTCTCATGAGTGTAATAGATTCAGCTACTGTGAAAAAAAAAATGTGACATTGAAATCATTTGCATTAATCTGGTAACAACATATTAAGCAGCATTCTGTAGCCCACTACTATTCCAAACTCATAAGTTGAAATGGATACATAAACAAAGATAAAAATAACGATTTTGATGGAAAAAATTATTGATTTGATCAACAAAATATCAGGACCATATCAACATTGAGTTTGCTTGACATCCTCTTTCAAAAAGTTAAATCACCCATTGACACATCAACTCTACCAATAAACTTGATAATATGGTATAACCATAACGTTGGAGCTCAAGTGATCGTTTGAATTCCAAAACTTTTTTAATAACACTCCAACAGCAGATTTTTTTTTCTTTGGTCCCGCAACCATCTTCTATATTACATGTTCAGAAGGGAGATTAAAAAAAAAATATACATACATATAATAATAATAATAATAATAATAATAATAATTAAAAACTTGGGTTTGAGGGTTTTATGTGAAATAGAACAAGACACCTTTTGTCTTGACCCCAGCCCAAATCAACTTCAAAACACAACCAGACTCATAATCAATCGAAAGTGGAGAATTGTTTTTTGTTTCAAACCCCGTTGCAGTATTTTTGCAATGATTTTTCTGTGTTAAATCCATTCAATTACACAGAACCAAAAGTGTTTTATCGAGCACGAAAGAAACACAGGTTGCAATTTAGTTCCAATCCCCTCTTCCTTTTAGTCAAATTCTTTCCAAGAAAGCAGGTGAAAGCCATCACTGCCTGTTGTTTAATGGAAAGCTCCATTTCATCTCCTTTGAACGCATATTTCTCCACAAAAAGCCACTAGAAAACTCTTCTCCATTCTCTGGATCATTAATTTTTGGGCGAACATTGCCAAAATTTGACTGATGAAATGGTGGTGATTAATATACCCTCTTTGGCTACTGCTTTCCCACCAAAATCATAATTCACCAGTATTACGTTCATACAGTAACGTTATAGCACATATTTGGTATAAAATATCCCCTCCCAATTCAAAATTGCATATTTGTTGATATTTTCATCCAACCAGACAACAATCACACAGCATTTTGTTTGTGACTTCAATAATATTTTGATTAAAGGTTTGAGTAGTAAGAGAGGAAACAAGCGAGGGAGATGTCAAACAAATAAATTTTTAAGGAGTTCCCACTTCCCACTCATCGAAAGGGTAAATAAAGAACTAAACTCCAAAAAGAAAAACATATGAATGAAAAAGAACACCTACCATAGAAGTGAGAAATAAGCTGCACAGCAAGGTGCTCCTGTCTACAATCATCACCACTCTTCACAATGACCTACAGAAAAATGAAGCAAATCAACTCCCTGAAGTTAGATGGAGTACAGTACCTAGACGGCTACTGCATACAATTAAATATACAACTGAAGGAATGACAGAGAATCTAGAGGCAAAACAAAAGGCCACAAAAATGTAAAAATTATAGAGCATAAAACACCTCGAGCAGTCAAAAAGAAAATGACAGGAGACCATAACACAACCACAACTGACTGTTCTACATTGAAAGGTGACCAGCTCAACAAGTATTGTTGTGTCTATCCCTAAAAGCTTAAGCATTTGGATCCAGTGTGCTCAACATGGTCTCAAGGCTCTAGTATCAAGGTATATAAACAGAAAACACACTTCCACACACACATAAAAAAGGAAGAGCATTGGAGGACAATATAAGTAGAACTTACAGAGCGCAAGTCCCAACCAGGTAACTTTCCATAAACTGAAGACTTCCGTATTCTCTCCTTCTTTATCTCCCAAAGTTCACCAGACAACGCATCGCTGGCCTTAGGAGTACCACCATTAGCCTGTTGAAAAGAGTGAATGTCACCAGATGATAAAACTAAGCATTTCTATATTTTTTAATTTATTTTTTATATATTTTCATGAAATCTCACCGTTGGCTGTGCATCTGATGAATCCTGACCAGCCCCTTTCAAAGGGAGTCCAGGAGGTGCTTCTCCTTTTGCTGCAGCAGCCTGCAGAAAGTCAAATTTTTCAAGAAAAAAATCAGAATATAAATATAAGAACATAAAAAGATCCATCAGCCATAAATATATATGATATTAAAGAAACTATTTCAGAAACTCCTTCGCATAGATTGTATGAGCCTCAAGTTTCAACACTAGCATGTTACTGATTAGCCAATAAACAGTTCATACGTCATTTACTCAGGCAGGAAATAAAATGTCTGCAGTGGGGGGTGGGGGGAGGTTGTCTTGTAAGTTGGAAAAGAACATAACTAATTCCTTATCATTTTGCATCATTTGTGATGATTTAGTTTAAGTTGTTTAACAATTAAAAACAATAACATAGAAGATTCCTAGATAAAATTAAGGTTCTCACCCGTGTAAATCAGATATAGATAACTGAAATACAACATGGGTGAGATCCATCTCAATGAATCATAATCTTCCTTGTCTGATCTAATGGCTACGTAACAAGTACTTATCAACAGAACCCATAATATAATGAATCGTGTTCAGACAATCTAGCATGTTATGTTGTCTGACTGCAATCTAGACCTCGCCTTCAACCACAAATCCACCTGATTAATGGTTCAGATAAATGCATGTATGTGCCTCTGTGTGCTTGAGTATATGAGCGCATCGTTAAAAAATCTATCAGTTGGGCATTGAAGAACCTAAGATAAGAATTGTACATCAAGACAAGTCGATCATGGGAATGCCAAGCCGAAATTCAGAAAGAAACCAAAACATTCTAAAATGTAATAAACGAGACAAAAAATATGTAGAGTAGTCCCTCGGTAATAAATAATCACTAATTAGAAACAACTTTCTTAGATCGAAAAGGAAAAAAAATTATAAATAAAAAAGTAAAAGCCTTATTATCTGTATACCTGTCTTAATAAAGAAATCAGTTAAAATTCAGATAAAACAATCTCACCTTTACTTCTTCTATAGCCACTGTACTTGGAACACGACGGTGTTCCTTCCGTCGAGATGGTCCTTGATCCTCAATGTCCTCCATTCTAACACCAGGATCTGCTGTAAGCACCACCCTTACCCACTCCAAATCACTCCCTCGTGCTTCTTTTGATGCACAATTAAGAGCCTCTCCTCTACTACTGTTTGATATATTCTCTATTTTCAGAGTCTGGCGAGGCAACTTCTTCTCCACAGATATTTTCAGAGTAACAAATTTCTTTTTTGCCTCTGGCGTATGTGACATTGCCTGGTCAATTGCATGAGCAGTAGAACTTGACATCCTATCATTACTATTACGATAGACCTCTTGGACAGTCCACAAAGGATATGCCCAGGGAGGTGGTCTTGGCAGAAGTGCATCTCCATTTGCTAAAGGAATTCCTCCTCGAGAGAGCTTTTGAGAGCCAGATGTATCCTTTGGATTGCTAAACAAATTATTCACAAAAGAAAGAAATGAAACAATTGTTAGTTTCAAAGCATTCACAAGGGAACTGGTTTCAATTATCTCGCAGTGAAAACTGTCTTAGAAAAAGAGTTAAACATGTCCTAGTGAAATGCATATCTTAAGCAACTTTAAGTGTACCTTGGAATTTCACTTTTTAAGACTTCAACACAGATGAGGTAGGGTGCCTTCTCCCTAGAATTCAGAAGAACAGCTTCATCTTCCGGTATATACACCACGCGATACATCCCCTTCCCCATTGGAAAGCCAACTCCTAATTTCAGCAACAACACATTAAGAAACTAAGAACAGTTTGTAACAAACTTCATCAACTTTTTGATGCATCTGTCTTTTCTTTCTTTCTTCTTCTTCTTCTTCTTTTTTTTTTTTTTTATATTTTCAAATTTCAAACCATGAAAGGATTCCAAGTATTCTAAGATTTACTTTATAAGACACCAAGTCTTACGTGGGAATTTGTACTTTTATTCTTTGACCTATTTTGGGTCTGTACCCCAGACCTTGTTATTAGTCCCATTTTTCATTAAAACAACATCAACAAAAACATATGAAAACTACACATGCTTTGCACTTTGAGAGGCTGAGAGACTAGGACACATGAAATATAATCTGAGGAACAAAAAAGAACAAAAGGACAAGGTGACAAAGAGGGAAATAGGAGAATACTAGCTAGAAATGACCAGAAAGAAAAAAGAATAAGAATACTATCTAGATTCTAGCAACTGCAGAAGGCATTCCAGTTCACCAAGGTTCTCATGATATAGAGTAGATAGAAGCAGGCAAATTTTTTCTCACAGAAGGACAAACTACCATGGACCAAATAACAAAAACAAACAGACCTACTATCTAGCAACTGCAGAAGAGCATCCTACTTCACCAAAGGTTCTCATGAAAGAGGATGTAGAAGCTAGCAACTATACCTTGACAGGTTAGAACCTAAATATCAGAAACCTTCTCAACTACCAAAGCATACATTGGTAAACATAAAATAAAGGGTCCTGAAACCACTACAAGTATTATCTCAGAATTTAAAAGGCTAATATGAATATTGACTAAGAAATTACCTCCATTATTTTGCGCCTTCGCAATGTGCAAATTGATCTCTGCGAGTGACTAGAAATACAAAATTAATAAACATGTGTCAGAATATACATATACATTCATTCAAGTATATTTCTGATATGGAATAACTTAACTGGGATCCTTATTAATTTTGTTGGGTTCCATTTAAGATGAATGGTCAAGAGTTTTACACATAAGGATGTACATTAAATCTTCTAGTTTTCTCCTCTGTATTCCCATGTCTTTATAGACAACCACAGTATCAGAACTGAACTATTGCAAAAGTGGGAAATCTTTCATCTTTTCCTCTCCTGGAATTTAATCTTACTATCAAAATAATCCTTATTATAACCTAAGGAATATAGCATAAAAATCTATGTACATAGACATACATACATACATACATATGGGGACTGGTAAACTTACAACAGCCTAAAAATAGCTGAGTTTACAATGATAAATGCTGTTTAAAAGGCATTCTTTTCTTCCAATCGCATAGCTAGTTTAATGCTTTGACATGCACATAAGATAAATACTAATTCCAGCAGAGTCTAGATGGAATGGCCAGAAATGCTGGACTCAGTTGAAAGTTCAAATGCAATAAAAAGTTCATGAATTTAAAAATACACTAGTTTTAAACTGGTGAATTGACTGCGCCCCTACATGTATTAATGCTATGTACTGAGTAAACCTAAATATAAGCAAGATAAGTATAAACCTCACGAAGAGCACTTTTGCGATCTTCAATTGGAAATATATCCACTAAACCATATGATGTCTCACATAGTGACTGCACAAACTCCAATGACTCATGGTATGCCCCTTTACGGTAATGGGATGCTGAATTACTTGGAAGTGGGGGTTTTGCACTTGACTTTTCGTTTTGTTGCTTTGGTGTACCAGGATGTTTCTGTAAAATGAAAATTACGGGTGAATAAATATACTGCATTATATAACAAGCTAAGAATCTTGTCAAATGATGCCATGCCATGCTGCTAGGATTAGAATTATGCTATGTCAATGCACCTCTAAAATATAAATTCAAATAACTGCTCTCCTGCCAATATAGTTAATGTTGACTACTTTCCTCCACATAGTCAAACTCAGGGAAACAAAATTCCAAATACCCAAAGTTCCTCTAGAGTCCATATAATAACCATAGACATGTTTTAATACAACTATCATACAGATGTAATTGTTAAAAAAGTGGGACGTGTATATACAAGTATTATATTAGATTCATATCTATAGAAGAAAATAATTCAAAGAAACCCAAATGTAATACAAAGAAACAAACAAGGAAAAAAGGACACAAAACACTAGAGCACAGTAGCTTTCTAATTGAACAATAAAGCAGATAGAGAACTATCACTGAACTCAGGAAAAACAGATGCCCAAAGCAAAGCCAAATAACAGACTCTATCCCACACATGGTCTACCTCCTCACCCCTAGCTCCCTTAAAGATTCTCTTACTCCTGTCCATCCACACCACCCAAAAAATGCCACATAGAACAACCACCTTTCTTCCTCTCTCCAACAAATCAAACCTCTCACACAATAAGGCCCTGCAAGAAGCAGGAGCAGCCCAATGACTTTAGGCCTCCAGAAATAGTCTAGGGCACAAGGTCATTGAACTGGACACTGAAGGAACACAAGGTCCTGTTGTATCTTCTGTGTATTATAACTATACACAGAAGATTCAGCACAGGGTCATTGCCATAAGGTCCTGCTGTATTATTTTAATTCTTTTGCATAGATGGAATATCTTTAATAATCGGACATAACTTTTCGGGAGACACTATTTATCTCCTATGTTGGTTTTGGTGTTAAGATCAGATATTTATTCTTAAATTTGTTGGTTCTAAGAATCAAGATTACTTCCAAGCAGTTTAGAAGGCAGAAATCAAAGAACATTTAGCAAAAGCCAGACGTTATTTATGTTAATCCTCTGTTTATCAAGGTAAATTAAATAGCCATCACTTTGTCGAAAGGAAGAGAGGTGGGAGGTAAAAGTTTCAAATATGAAAACTGCCCATTTCTACTGCACGACAAATTAGCTTAGCACAATAGGCAATTCAGCTTCAACCGGCAATGCTTGGAAAGGCAAAAGATCTTTTATATTATGGAGGGAATCTAACCGGAAGCTGACAGCAGCAGGTGAAGAGGTACAAGGGCATGGCTTCACATGCCAAGGACTATATACATACTGATGTTGGAGAAGTGTTGGCCAAAGGAAAGGAGAAGCTAGAATGAAATGGAAGTCACTGAGTCAACCAACAAAAGTAGGAACAGAAGCATTAGTAAATGACCGCAACAATGTGGCTTCTAGAGTTTTATCATAAATGACTAATGCTCCAAAGGTTGGCTTAGCAATGTCCAACTACAAATGACTTTTTTGGATTTCTAGATTCACTAATTTGTGAAAGAGACAAACCAGGACTATACCTCTGAACGTGCAAATACAAACTGTACATTTTACGACTTGATTAAAAAGTGAATTCAAAGCGAACCAAGGGAAAGGATAATCACTCTGCAAGCTTTCTCTCCCACAATTCCAAATGTACATATAATCATTTGCCATGTCATTTGACATCAATCCAGAAGAAAGATTATTTGACAGCCATTTCCCTTCCTATACTTGATCTTTCTACTCATCTAACACAACCAAACACAATAGCATGACAAAGTACCTTTTTCCCTGAACAAGGGGTTAATAGGGATGGTCAGGCCCATGGTTTGCTCCCATCTATTATCTGGGTCATAGACTCCTCACAATAGCTACCTAGCCATTTGCTAAAGTTCATAATCTCCTAAATATTGTATGGCTCTGGTGGAGGCCCCAGTTTCAAGCCCATTCCTGAAGGAGTGGACGATTTATGGGTATCAGAAAGCACAATTACACCTTCCATGATCATTTTCCTTTACAACTCATCTCGTTTTTCCACCTTTCTAGTTCCACCATCTACTTTTTGAAACCCTGAGCGCACTTCCCTTGCCATGCTACTTTTATTCTGATGCATTTGGATGTCATAATTAGGTTATATTACAAAAAATAACACTCAAACACCCCCCACTCCATAGAGCCAATTATCCTGCCAAGCCTCTATGCCTAGTATATGCAAGGATACTTGAAGGAAGAAATGTATCTTACTTTTTTATTTAAAAGGGGTTGAAATCAATTGAAAATATATGTTCAAACTAGTAGCAAGCTGTCTATTGTTATTAATGATGGTATGCAATATGAAATATGTTCAGTTCCTTCTTTTATCACACATAGAACTACCCAAACGGCTTAAGCCATAACTTTGAAGAATCTACTGAATATCAAAGCTACACTGCATATATACATAAATATGACCTCCACAAATCAATGTTAACTAACTTCATCACTAAAGAAGTAGTTTGTATTTAAATTTTCTATCTCAGACTACTGTTCTATAACTACAAGTAGCAATGCCCTCAAACTGCAGCTGGTGCATGAAACATTTGCAAACTATCCCAGTTATTGAGCAAACACATGACTTAATGATCAAAGAAATAAATAAATAAAAACAAAACAAATAAATAAAAAAACAGAGCAAAGACATGGATAAAACTATATCACTGATACTTTAAGTTAACAATTTCATTACATAGGTGAGGAAAGAGCGAGGACCGCAGAGGGAAGGCCATACTACCACTACCAGTAAAGCAAGAGAAAAAAAGTAGGAGTAAACTTACCTCTTTATGTTTTTTTGAACCAAATAGCTCTGAATCTTCAACTGAACGGTCTCGATCTCTAAACAATTTACGGAAAAAATTCTCAGTGCCTGGACTACTTTCTAACAAGCTGCTACCATTGGTGCTTTCATTAGCAATACTTTTGCCATCTTCAGGATGCACGCGGAACAATCTTCGGAATAATGAAAAGTCAGAATGCTCTTCGTCCTCCCCATTGGCACTCCCTTCCTCAGTTTTATCATTCCCATCTTTCCTGTCCTCAAACTTATTACTAAATAACTTTCTGAAAAACCCATCTTTCTCATCATCTTCAGCTGATTTCAAGCATTTTCCTTCTGAGTGTGCTGTATCATCATCTTCATTTCTATCCTTTTTGTCCTCAAATTTCTCTTTGAAAAACTTCTTAAAGAACCCATCTTTTTCTTCATCCTCCACTGATTTAGAAACTGATTTATCCTCAGAATCGCTCTTACTTTCACGAAACAATTTCTTAAAAAACCCCTCTGAACTAGAAGTTAATTCTTCATCGTCCCCTTTACTATCCCTTAATAATCTCTTAAAGAACCCATCCTTTTCTGTATCATCATCATCCTTCTCCGATGACTTCCTAAATAGCAAAGAATCTCTACGCTTTGACCCCGTCTCATCATCACCTCTACTGTCCCTTAGCAGCCTCTTAAAGAACCCATCCTTCTCAGAGTCATCCTCATCTTTCTCCACCGACTTCCTAAACAGCAGTGCATCCCTAACCTTCGGACCCGGAATAAACTTCTTAAAAATCTTGTTCTCATCAGGAGACAACTGCCCCCCACCATCCTCTTGCACACTGTTTCCCGAAGATGGCGAGAACGAAAAAGACCTCTGAGAAGGCGGTGAAGACGTCAATGACAACAGTTTCTGCTTAGATGAAAACAGTCTATTCAACACCTGGTTCTTACTCCCGGGGCTACTAGACTCACTCTGAGGCCTAACCAGCGGCGCCCACTCACCCATCAAAGTAGCAGCAATCTGACACTTCTCCTGTATCCTACTAATCCCTTCATTGTCATCGGAATCTTCGAGCTCGGCCAGCAAAAACCAATGCACCTTGAGAGCCATCTTAAGGGACTTCGAGCACATATCAATGACAAACTTATCCAAAGAGGGGCTGGGTTTGTGTACTGACATATAACATATCTGAAACAAATAGCTCTCAATACCTGGCAATGGCAGAGTGTACATTCGATTACAGAGATAGTCTCGAACCCCGGAGTGTTCATGCTTGTACAGGTAGCTCACGGCGATCCACTCGCAGAAGAACGCCGAGTCGAAGAAGCGAATCAGCCACCCATTCTCGCCGGAATCACTTGATATGTTGGTCCGCGAGGTGATCTCACGCGGCGACTCGTCCGTCTCACCCCGAGTCAGTCCAAGTATCCTCACCATTCTCAATCGACCATTATAAACCCTAGCCACCTTGTTTTCCACCCCCAATCCAAAACTCACAGTCCAATCAGAACCGAAATCATCAACCTCGCCAAGACATTTCTTCAGAGCAGAACCCTAGAAATCGCTAAAACCTTCATCGAAAACCCTAGCACAAGACAAAACTTCAGCTCCTCTGGCAATCCAATCCAGAAACAGAAAAAAAAAAATGGTGACTACTGAAGGCCCGGAAATTGACGACCGCAAATCGTAATTTACCCGGAGAGACGACTTTGTTCCTGGTCGCCGATCAAGCTGGAGTTTTAGAGGAGAAGTGAATTGCAGAGTCGATCGGGGAATTTGCGGAGAAATGCAAGAGTTTGGGATTCTAGGAAGAAAGAGAGAGAAATGAGAGATCGAATTGCGCTTACGAAACAGAATCGTGTACGAACAAGAAGGTGATGAGGGATCTTCCTTAGAATTTGTCGTCCTCAACGACGTCGTTGTGCTGGTGCTGGGTAGTGTTGGTAATAGTCGTCATCCTTGTAGTTGTGCAATTTTTTTTTTTTTTAATCAAACTCAAGTCGGGCAACAATATCATTTTTCAAGTCAGAATGGTAGTTACATACCCTTTCGTTATTATCTATACACTAACAAGCGAAGATGTGGATACCACAGCGGTACATAGAAATAAATCCACTCATTATACAATTAAAAAATAGCATAAATTCTCATTTGGTACAGTTTCAGAAGATTTGCTAAAAACACATAATGTACAAAAAAGTGCATAACTCCTTCAAAAATAGGGAATTATTCAAAACAGACAAAATTACTAACATACTTTAGGCCTTGGGTAAACACCCTGCCCAAGTCACCAAACCCAAGAGGGCAGCCCAACTGCCCAAGGGAAAGTCAACTTAAAGTCTAGTAGACCGACCCAAACCAAGTTCAGTCCATCTCTTACGCATAGTAGCACAGTCGATCCAACGCCGCCACAACCAATTAGTAGTCAATCCCGGATGTCGTCGACGAAACAACACCGACCACAAAGAGCCTCAACCGTTGGAAAACCAAAGCAAACCAAACACAAATCGGCTTGAGATCACCATATCAATGCAACCCCAGAAGCCTCGTCGCAGCTTGAAAGCAAAACAGACCGAGATCCAACCCCCTCCCAATCCATCACAGACAGCCGCATACCCAAACCAACCTGACACCATGCTTCAAAGGCGTCTCATCCGAAACCGTTGTCGAACCATCCTGCCAAAATCAAGCAACAACCCTCCAAGAAACTGACTCTGAGCTTTAACATCAAATCACTTGTCCAGAAACAAACCACAAAACGTCAACAAGGCCAAGAGGTTCTCCCAGACACCGGGTGTCGCCAGACCAGCCCAATCTCATAATACGAAACTTGGTCTTTTTGTGACTCTAACAGAAGGACGGGTAATTTTTAATGCGGTAATAAGACCTCTTGATAGTTGGTTGTTATTGTGTAGTTCTTTTTTTTTTTTTTTGAAAGGGTTGTTGTTGTGTAGTTTAGAGAAAAGAAGAAGGTGAGAAAGTACGTAATATTAATTGGAGAAAAATTGAAAATGAAAATTTGGCCAGACGTTTTATGAGAATATCTCACAATTGTTCAAGGAAATCCAGATTATGTGTTTGGCCCAAACTCTAGGTTACTTGACCTAATGGTAATATAGTTATAATAGAATGATTTAGAATCCTATTCGATGTAGAATTACTTTCCTTGTATGATTGAGATTCTATGCATTGTAATCCTCTATATAAAGAGGACCCTATTATCAATGAGAATACACAGCGAATTTCTCTCACTTTCTGATTCCCTAAAACACGTTATCAGCAGGAGCTCTAACCCTAGCCCTAAAAACCAAAACCCTAAATCTCCACAACCCCCGCAGCGGCCCCACAACAGTCCTTGCGGCATCTCTGCAGCGTCCTCGTGGCCTCGCAGCATCCTTGCAGCTACCCTGCAGTATCCCTGCACTGCCAAGCCAATAACTTTTTCGGCCAAGATTTCTGGCATCTTTTTGAGATAAACTTTTCTAAAATTTCCCGTTTTTGACGTTTTTCAATTTCTTCTTCTTTTCTCGGGGACTTCCAACATCCCTTCTTCTACCCCATTTTCTTCATCATAGGGGAGACCTAATTAAGCCGAACTGTGGGGGTTCGTGCTCACTCCAAGCTTGGAGCTTGTTGAGATCTCCAAACTTAAAGTTTGTAGAGAATTTATGATCGACCATTTACGTCACTATTTCAATCTAATCCAATACCACTTGGAATTGAATTTCTTGGAAGCGATTACGCTCAGAAATTCCTAATTTCTTAGAAGCGACTACGCTCAGAAATTTTATATGTTTCGTGGTAGCCTTTTACGCTCCGAAACTAACCCTAATTTCTTGTTCTCTTTCAGGATGAGTAACCTGAACAAACTGGACTTCGCTCCATTGAGAACAACTGGCTCTGGATATCACAAGTGGGTTCGTAATGTTCGCCAGCATCTCAAGACCGATGGAATCCTAGATACGATTCTCGAGCCTAGGTAGGACATGCTAACTGTTGAGCAAGCTCAAGCTTTGGAAGCAAATAGAGCAGCCTTAGAGGCAAATAAGGCGAAAGCCATCATCCTAATGACTCGACATATGGATGATTCGCTCTAGTACGAGTATATGAATGAAGAAGACCCCAGAAGGTTGTGAGTCTCACTCGAAGAAAGATTTGGCAACGTCTGTGACTCCTTGCTTCCTGAACTAGAAGTGAGATAGCATAGCCTCCGCTTATGTGATTTCAAGTCAGTTCTTGACTACAACTCGGAAGCACTTCGCATTAAATCCTTAATGGAATTCTGTAGTAAAGAGATCTCAAATGCGATGTTGATTGAGAAGACTCTCTCTAACTTCCCCATCTCTGCATTGATGGTTTCTAAGAACTATCGAATCGATGTTGCTGCAGGATGAATCACAAGGTTTCATGGGCTCATTGGAGCTATGAATGTCACGAAAAGCATGACAACATCCTTGTGAAGAACTCTAATTCGAGATCCGTCGGAACATAGCATATTCCGGAATCCAATTATAGTCACGCCCCAAAGAAAGGGCATCAAGAGCGAAACCCTAATCTTAGGGATACATTTGGACGTTCTGGTTCATATAATCGCTCACTTGGGAAGGTGACCGCCAAAATAGGCGAACAAGGAACCGAAGAGGTCAACGTGGAGAGAGAGAGTGAGACAATGCCTCTGGCCATGTTGGTGGCGCCACCAACACTAAGATCCATCTAAATGATGCTTTCAAAGCACCTCAATCAATAGAGTCTGAGCACAGAGATGTATGTTCTCGATGTGGAGTATCCGGTCATTGGGCACACATTTGTAGAGCTCGTGAAAATTGTCACCGCCTACAAAGCATATTGTGAAGCAAGAGAGGCTCACAACGTGGAACAAGAAGATCAAGATGATGATCTAGAATGAAGGGTTAAAGACTACAAATCTGGCTGGGATCAATAGATCGCCAATTCTGTTTAAGTCTTTATTTTTCCAAGAAATTTAATAGGCAATCGCCATATTATTTTTGTAGTAAATGCCTATGGTTTCGTCTTTCTTCAAAGTAGGCTCACCCAAAGTAACTGTGATGTCTAGGAATGTTCTGAGATTAGTGGTACTTAAGCGAGCCTTGCTCCACCGACATCTCTCTACTTACCTGGTCACATTTATTTTGGAATTATCGAAAGAAGTTAGACGACTACCATTGTTTTGCATTAGCTAGCATTTTGGATTAGATTTTCTTTGGTCAAAGAGACAATGATGTAACTCCGTTGGCTTATGAATACAATTTCGAGTTCTTTTCATTATGACTCCATTTTGATTCAGAGCATGTGACTTTGTGACTACGATGGCTGTGCCATCAGTATTAATTTAAGGACATAGAATAGCCCAAGTTCCCCTTGCCAAATGGCACATTGATTACTGTCACGGAAATTCTCTACACTCCTAGGGCAAATCACACATATGAGTAGCAAACAGATACCATGCGAAAATGCATGTAGAGAACGAAAATGAGTTCCTTTGCAATACCTCTAATGATTGCGAACAAATGCGCATCTTAGAGAAGTTTATGTGTCTCTCTAGTGCACTCTATGTCACTATTCGAGCTATGAATCCAATAAAAGTTATGAGAGAATATCTCTTGGATATAGACACATATTGGCTTTGTCACGACAAGATAGGTCATCCTAATTATGATATGATGATCCGTCTACAAAAGACTTCACATGGACATCCTTTCTCTCGAGCGAAACGAAGTATGAATCAAAAGTTGATTCTTGGACTTAGCAAGACCGCAACAACCGCAGCCTTTGGCGCTGTAGCTGTCTTGGGCTGCCATAGGGCCGCCAACATCCCTTATAATAACGTCATAAATGGCGCCAACCATGAGCATGACGCCATAGTTGTTCCTCCCAATGGCCATGACGCCATACATACTAATTCTCATGGCTCTAACGCCATAATGGGAGATGTAGTCACACATTTTGCTCTAATAGCGCTACAGACGCTCAGGCCCAACCAAAATCCTTATTGATTGCTTCCAAGGCCTCTCGCTCATTTTGCAAAGCTGTTCCTTCGGGAAATTAGGACTGAGACCGTCCTATGCAAAAGGTATGAAAATACTCATTATGTTCTTACATCGAATCCGTGGGGATTCTGTGGACTGATTCAACCAACTTGCAGAAGTTTAAATATCTCATGATGTTGGTTGACACGTAAACACGCTGGTCACGTGTTGTGCCATTGTCCACTTGTAAATGTTGCTTCTGCTACACTCCTAGCAAATACCATATGACAACGGGCTCACTCCCCGGATCATCCTATTCAGTCAATTGGACTTGACGATCCTAGAGAGTTTACATCGAAGACTTTCGATGGATATTGCAATGAGATTGATGTTGGACATCACATTCTCATGAACACACCCAAATGGTTTCGCGAAAACGACTACGATGGTAGTCAAGACATTGGAAATGTGCACCAATCTCCATATATCTTCTTGGGGTGATGCAATATCGTATGCAGTTATGCTAATTCATCAACGACCTACCACCACTCAATCTATGTGTTACATCTAGTGACTGGGTACAAGTATTTTGTACTTACGCACATTTGAGTGAGTCATTTATGTGCCAATTGCGCCACCACAGTGCACTATAGTAGGTCCTTACAGACGAATGAGAAAATTGGATTTGAGACTCCAACCATCGTCTGCCACTTAATGCCCTTACTAGGTGATCTCCTTACCGCTAGATTTGGGGGTTGTCACTCTGCTGAGATAGTCTTCCCGTCGTTAGGGGGAGATAAGAACATGGATGTTCAACATGAACGACAGGAATTGTCGTGGTCTGTCCCCACTATGTCTCATCTCGATCCCTACTAAAAGTGACGAGATCACACATCTGTTGCAAATATGCCTACAAGGAAGTACGTCCCTACAAGAGGACGTAGCGCCATCCTACACGGAGGTAGGCATGGTGCCAACGCCAAAGAGAGTGGCACTCTAGCATTACAGGCCATGGCCCCAACTAGGATGCGTGGGAGGCCCGTAGGTTCGAATGATACTTTGGCATAACCAAATCCTTGGATCATCGACACTCAAAATCCGTCTCATGAGTATCTTCTGGGTTATAGTTATCGTTGGGGGACGCCTCAATGTCAGAACCTATTCCTGAGAATATAGAGCTCTATGAAAATTACACTAGTGTACACGAGAGGTGAGATAGAAACTCCATCATAATTGATGATGTAGTCATGCATTTCATTGCGCATGAGTTTGTTGAGTCTGATGATATCGAACCACGCTCCATTGAAGCATGAATACCAACGTAGAGAAATTTGGCGAAGATGTGCTAGAGGGAAAAGTGCCCCACTTAAGTGCAATACGCGCATTATTGTACTTAGCTCAATGCACAAGTCCGGACATCTCATATGTTGTGAACTTGTTAGCTAGGTATAGTGCTGCGCCAATGCGACGCCATTGGATTGGCGTAAAAGATATCTTTCGATACTTGAGATGTACGATAGTATGGGCTTGTTCTATCCCTATAGAGAGATGATGGATTCGGACCCATCACACACCAGAAACGCCTCCAACACTGGCCTGCATTTCCTATCCCCACCCTAAAACAACATGTGTTTTGGAAGGTTTTGCTGATATTGGGTATCTCTCTGACCCACACAAAGGTCATTCCCCAACTGGTTAAGTGTTCACCATAGGTAAAGACCGTGATATCTTGGAGGTTTACAGAACAGACCCTAGTCGCTATATCTTCGAATAATGCAGAGATTATTGCTCTTCACGAAGTGGTTCGTGAATGAATATGGATTGGATCCATAATTACACATGTTCGAACAATTGTGGTTTGAAGTCTACCACAGATGAGCTTATGAGCATTTAGGATAATGCTGCTTGTTTTGAACAAATGAAGCAAGGCTACATCAAAGCGACAACACCAAGCATAATCAACAACAACAAACTCTCCTCAAGATCAAAGTGAACTAGGTTCAATCTGAGGACAGTGCGGCAGGCTTGCTCACTAAGTCATTGCCTAAATTCCACTTTCGAGAAACATGTTGGTAGCATCGTTTGCGGAAGTTATCCGAATCCCCATGATCGTATTCATCAGGGGGAGATGTCTACATGTATAGTCTCGAAACGTGAAGGGTGTGTTGTGCTCTCTTTCTCCTTCGACCGAGGTTATTTTTGTCCCACTGGGTTTTTGTTACTCGACAAGATTTTTAATGAGGCAACGAGAGAAGCACCACGTTTGGGCGACACAAGGGGGAATGTTCAAGGAAATCTAGATTATGTGTCTGGCCCAAACTCTAGGTTACTTGACCTAGTGGTAATAGAATTATAATAGAAGGATTTAGAATCCTATTCGATGCAGAATTACTTTCCTTGTATGATTGAGATTCTGTGCATTATAATCCTCTATATAAAGAGGCCCCTATTATCAATGAGAATACACAGCGAATTTCTCTCACTTTCTGATTCCCTAAAACAACAATGTCTTTATTTGAAAAGAATCATATCAATTCATTAATAGTGAAATGAAGGGAATATTGTATCATGACTCACCCTTGCAGGATATGTCAATATCAAGCCATGTTTAAGCTACCTTAAGACAACCGAAATGATGTTACCATAGTTTGAAGCACTAGAGTAACCAAAAAATCTAAACAAGTACTAGGAAACCCTACAATTACATAAACTGAAGTTCTAGTCCTAACTTACTCGTAGAAATCCTAGGACCGCCCTACGCAAAGGGGACCTCCCTTAGAGGTATCACTAATCACCAAACCCTAATAGAGCCTCATTGAACTCATTTGAATTGAGTAACAACTCATGCTTAGCTCCACCAGCAACTCACACTAGTAACTCACGCAAATCTCACAATGCCATGAGGTGAGTGAAATTCGACCTTTTTAATATTTAGCAACTTAAGTGTCTTTTTTTAAGATTTTGTTTTTTTTTTTTTTGAATAAATCATCACACAGATTTTCATTGATAAAATGTCAGGCCAGAATGACCATTACATACCCTTCTACTGCCATCTATAGACAAACAAGAAGTTGTAGTGATACCACGGTGGTACATATGATAGGTCCATTCATTAGACGTGTCTTGCTCACTTATTTAAAGTAAGCCTATTCAACTATGAATTAGAACTCGCATACTAATAGGTTAAGTTTAAACGAAAAAACTAAATGTTCTCCCTGCCCATACTAGGGAGAGGAGATGTACCAAGATAAATTAAAATTGATAGACCCACAAAATAAAAGGCTCCACAGGCCCAATAGGTAGCATCATAATAGACCTCGGGGCCCAAAACATCCAAGCATAGCGTCGAGCGCAACTAGAGGCCCAAGAGGTCTGACAAACCCTAAATGCACCGTCGGTAACCACCGTGCATTCAACAGAGATAACAATTTTGACTGACTCAACCGTCATCGTTCGACCATCAGCCACAACAATAACGTCGTTGACATCGACAAAATCTCAGAGAGTAGACGAGGTTGAGAGGTCTAAGAGATGCCTCCATCCTTATTTATATTCCCATGACCAGCGTCCACCACAGCTAGCACAACAAGCGTTGCACTGCACCTTGCTAAACTGCCGCCGCCTTGCCACAGCTCTATCTCCTTCAGCCAAACTGCAACGTTACCACCGCCATATCCTGGGACATAGTCGTACAGTCAAAACCAAGTTGCAGCAAACTTCCACTTAAAACCAAGTTCGGGGATCCAAAATCAGGCCACCATCCTTTAGGGCACGACCAAGTCAACTCACCATCGAACAACAGAGAACCGAGCAGAAAGTTGCCCGCCTAAGAGGATGGTCCTTCCATTAATTGTCAATCACTAACAAAGGCAGATGAAAGGAAGAGACCCAAAAGCTTTGGGCTTGGAAGTCGGCCGAAACCGCCGTGTACAACGTTGATACAAGGAGACGATGCTAGTGTTAGTGCGAGAACTATCATGGTTTTTCTTTTTGAATTTCACTCTTTAAGTACGGTTGCGTTATAAAGCTCCAATATCATTAAGTACAGTAGTTAGTCCCCTTTTTTAAGTGTCTTTTAAGACTTATATAATTAATTAAATCATTATACATTTTTAATCCTCATAAGGCCATTTAAAGTATGTCAGATAAATAAATAAATAAATAAATAAATAAAAGCTTAAAGAGAGGGGAACACATCTACATTGGTCTACCTTTGAAAGGTGGCCTAGTAACAAATATGTGGCCGAATCAGGTTTGACCTGAAAATGAATCAGCGATTTGTTAATGGTAAATGCCAATAAATTTTCAAAAAAATATCGTGAATGATGGTAGCCTTTTTAGAAAATGATAATTATTTTCCAGCTCGTAAGCAATAGTTTTTCAAAAGATAGTAGTGATTTTTTTGACAAATAGTAGTAATTCTTTTGAAGAATGCCAATAGCAATTTCAGTTCATTCACAATAGTTTTTTTTCCAACAATACATTTTTTATTCATCAACAGTAACTTCGTCAAGTGGCATGATTGATGATGTACATGTGATGCTCTTTGATTTGATGAAAGTGAAATTAATCTTTTATCCAAATGAAATTAAAGTAAAAATGCTTCTAAAACAAATTCATCATCATCTCCTCCTTTCATGCAATCTCAGTTTTTTTTTCTCATTTATTAAAAGAGAATCAAAAGATTTCACTCTTACACCCATGCTGATCCGAACCCAGGACCTGGATCCTAGGTAGTGGGCGCTCTAACTACTGAGCTAACACCACTTCGTCACATTATGCTTTGATTCGGGTTTGCAAGTTCTTTGTCTTCAAATTGGAATTTTTGAGTCCTGGCCATTAGCCCTCGTGTCAACGAAAAAACCTCTCGTCAAAATCTATAGCAAACCAAACTTGAAACCTTGAATTTTTAAATCTTCTTGCTCTTCTCATCCAATCTATCACTCATAATCTTTGTTCTTATAAAATCTTCAACCTAGTTTAAAGATTCAAGGTGGAGCGTTTACAAGCATGAAACACTTAGACTGTGGTATTAGGAGCTCAAATTAGGGCTCAAGTCATAGTTGCTCTTTAGCTACAACCATGAGCAACATATGAATCTCTTTTCTCCATCTTATCCAATTTTCCATTTTCTAGTATTTTATGCTGAGTTGTAAGACTAAAGTTCGATTACTTGGCCACTTTTGATGTATTAAACATTTTTGGAATGGATGGAAATCTAATTCACATGATGATGTATGTTGTAATTTGTGCTCAAGAAAATTATATGCATGTTTGATTGTTTGCATCTTCTTAATTTGCATTATGAGAATGTATAGGATGTGACATGGAGTGTGAGAACTTTATGTTTCCTAGTAAGGAATTTTGACTTCACATTGATGGTGTGGCGAAGCCGCTTTCCTAACTTCATTATACATATAGTTGACGTCCATTTAGATGATAATCTTTGAACAATAGGTTATTAGGATTGAGAGTTGAGCCTTGAAAAGTCTATCCTCTAATTCCTAGTAAGTTGGCTCAGCATCTAGAAAGTAGAGTCAATAAACTAGTTAAAAGAATCAACTCTTGAGCCTTGAGAACCTATCTAATATTCAATACAAAATTGTATGATCATTGAATGAAGTGTTGGTGCATTAAAATGGTGAAGGTTGACTCTCGAACCCTCTAAAATCTCATTATACTTTTTTTTTTTTTGCAGGATCTTGTTTTATAGATTTAGTTTGTTAGTTTTTAAAAATCAATTTTCAAAAACCATTTCTACCTCATTGTGAATGCCATCACTAGGTCCTTGGTTCTGATTAGGCTTGATTTATGATAAAGCTAAGCATTGTTGGGGCTTGTTGTCTTAGTATTTGACCTTAAGTTCTTGACTTTTTTTTCTTTCTCTTAGGAAACCTTGATATTAAATTCTATAAACTCAACATCTGTGGTTCGACAACATTAAGGTTTTATACTTACCATATTTGGATGATATGTGTATTTTGCAAAGTAAAATGCATCAAGTTAGAGGTTGCCAATTTTGTTAGTTTTATTTAATTTTTTGTTTTAAAATTAGAAATTAGCAATAAAAATTCATTTTCCTTCGATTTCATCTCTCAAAATTTGGGTGAATTCTACCTTTAGGAGTGAGCATTGAGATTTAGAGTCTTAGAGTTTCGAATATGGAAAATGAGAGAATTTGGAGATGCACTACTTCACTCATGTGCTCTCCAGACATAGATGGAGTCTCTGCTTCTCATTTTTCATTTCATTTGCAAATCTTGGCACTCAAAGTCTGTATCCCTTGTGATTTCAAAACATCTCATTTTCAGAATTTATGCCTTTTCCTCTGTTCACATTTGCCAATCATTGAAAAACGTTCTTAGAGTTGTCCGGCCACCTTTTGACAGCGGGCCGGTGCAAATGTGTTCCTCACTCTCTCCCTCCCTCTACCATTTTTATTTTTTATGCATTTGTTTAAGGGTGGTTCTATTCATATCTCCAAATTTGATATTTAGACCTTTCCATCACATTTTCACAGAAAACTTCCAATTGTACCCAACTTGTTTTCTTTTTAATTTCTCTCTATAATCTACTTTTCTTCCACCTTTATTCCTGCTCCACCTCCGCATCTAAGAACAACTAAGCAATCTAGCAGAATTCTGATTTCATATCAATTAGACAAAAATTTGATGGGATGTGTGAAGACCCGAAATTTCATTTAAATAAATGTATGTAATTCAATATTTGTTCAATAATATGAATTATGAATTTTGGGCTTGCTTCTTATGCGTTGTGTGAGGTGAGGGGTTTCGAACGAATTTTATTTTCGAAACGAACGTTATTTAGGGGGTCGTGAAAATTGACTTTTATACGTTTGAAATTTGGAAAACTTCCTTCATGAAAGTTGTAGAGCTCGTCGATACGATCTCGTTCATATATGGAACGTAATATTCGGAGTTCGTATGAATAAGAATATTTGAAAATTGGAACTTTTCTACAAATATCAAGAAAATCTGAGATTTTTCATTAAGGACGAAAAAATCTCATTTTTGCGTTTTGGTCCTCCAGTGCCTCCGATCTCTCTCTCTCTCTTGGCCTCAGACCCGCCGGGTCAGACGTGACCTGACCCGGCCTCATCTCTCTCCTCCGGCCTCTACCGCCGAGGACCGGGGCTCCCCCATGCTCGTCGCTCCACGCCCAGCCGCCCCCTGCCGTCGCCTTACCTAGCCGTTACCCCTAAGCCTGGATTGAAGCGACCCAGACGAAGAAGCCTACCCGATCGGATCCCCCCCGTGCCGGTGTTGCACGGGCCGATCCTCCACCTCTTCGTGATCTCCTCGTCCTCCTGATCATCCTTATATTCTCCTTGCACGATGATTTTGAGTGTTGAGTGAAAGATCAAGAGTTGAAGATTTCGACGTCCCTGTGCAACCAAGATTAATCCAACTTCCAAGCTTGATCTAGGACGATATAGACCTTGTCTCGAAAAAATTCAGGTATTAAAGTTGTTCACAATTTCATTTTGTAGAAGTTTGTAGTTGACGACTTTTGCATCGGACGTGGTTGACCGGCGTTGACCGCCGCTTGTGGCGGCTCGTCGGACCATATTTTGAGTGTATATTATCTGGACGATGATCTATGCATCCATACGAGCGTTTTGATAAATAGTGGATTTACGTGTTGACGTTACTATTTACGGTTTTTACATTTTATTTTCAGTTTACAATCTACGGAGACCAGATCATCGGTTTTGCTTCAAATTTTAATATGCATTACTGTGTGAATGTCTATGTATATATATTATTTATGTGATAATGTATATATTTGTTGATGGATTGTGTTGAGGAAATAATATGCATGATTGTGTTGCTGTTGTTTAAATGTTTACTTTTCGTGATTGATATGTTGAGAAATGAGTTGAGTTTTATTGTTTTGAGAAATAATAAATTATTTTGATTTGTGGAGATCAATAGGTCACGAGTGTGACCATAGCATACTATCAGTGAACCATGCTCTTGTACCAGGCTGGTGGTTACTAATAGCATTATAATCGTGAAACACGCTCTCGCGCTGGGCTGGTGATTGCGATCAGTTAGAGATCTAGTCTGTCTGCCAAATGTGAGTGGTCTTATGAGGATAACATTGAGGTTACTTGTGGCTCATAAGTATGAATTTTAGAAGAGAGTCTTGAAAGTATTCATTTCTTTATATTTTAGGATATTTTGGAGTTACCTTGTGAGTTTATATTTATTATCATAAATTGTGCAATCTTTAAATTTACTCATACGGGCTTTCAAAAGCTTACCGGGTTTTGTGTTGTTGCAATCCCGGTACACTATTCAAACGGTGTAATGGATAATCCTGTAGGTCAGGAGAACCAGGGTGGTGATGCTGCTCAGTGTAGCGGTATTTGATTTATCGCATTTGCTTTTATGAGGTTTGTTATGCTCATTGAGCTTTAACAATTTAAGTTTGTGAGAGTGTGATGTAATAAGAAATTTGAAGATTTGGTTTTCGTATTATTGAGTGAGTGAGGTTAGGTTGTTTATGAAAAAAAATTCAAGATGTTTATTTGATTAAGTTATTTAATTCATATTTCGAATTTGAATTTATTTATTCATAATTCGGGGCGTGACAGGATGTGTTGTAAAATATTGTAAATCTTGGTTTATGTTATGTTATGGGTCTTATGGAGAACTGGTTTTGAGTTTATTTAGTTGATAGATAAGAACCTATTAATTGATATAAGGTTATTCTTGCGAGCATATCATCTTACAGCTTCAAACACCCACTCACCAACAATATAAAATTTTCTCAATTGATACAAGGTCTTGTTCATGACCAAGAAAAATAAAATAATAGTCTTGTAGGTGATCAGTACTCCGTTCATCCAATGAAGGAGATAGTGCTGGTTTGGATAATATATTTCTTCTTCCTACACCTTAGTTCAAAGATTGATGAATCAGAATCGATATATTATCAGCATGATGGTCTCTCTCGCCCCTAAAATCCAAGAGCACTGATGTGGAGCAACAACATGGAGTTGTGATCCATTTTAGATTTTTCATTAAGGGAATATTTTTCTTTTATTAAAACATTCAGGGTAAAATTGGATTTAAAAGTTACAAAAAATATAGGAGGTCTAAATATCAAATGGGTGCGGCTATTGCCTCCCTACAGTCTACTTTATTCACCCTACAAAACAAATATCAATCAAATATTCCAATTTTAACCTTCTGATTGAGAAAAATAAAATAAATAAAAAAGAATGAAAAATTGCAATAACCACCGATTCAATCCTCTATAAGAAGCTAATTAATACCTCATAATTCAACTCCTCGTCAGCTGATTGAAGTTGAATAGAGTGCATAGACAAGAGAACATTAGGTAGTGAGATTTTTAAGACATCGGAAGAAGAGAGAAGAGATCCCCCCAGAAAAGGATAGAGCTGTGATGTTAATCGGTGATATGGGACCATGGCATTTCTTCAATAATGCATGTATCATGCATGATTTACCAGACCTAACTAGTAACTACCAAATATCTGTCATACCTAGACCGGCACCTCTACACACTAGCCTCTAATCCTTTATTCTTCCTCCCCCCTCTTCTTTCCCTCTTGTCTCTTGCTCCATTTATCAAGTGTCAGTATCCTGGAGTTCTTTGCTAGCTATCAGATGAAACTAAAGAGAGATGTAAGAGAGGCGCGGTGCGGTATGATTGCGGCTCTACAATGTTTGTTTTGTTTTCTATTTTACTTTAACAAATAAAGGGTAATATTGGAAATTTTGGTGGCAAAAGTTAAATGTAGGATGAATAAAGAAAATTATAGGGTGGAAATTGCCACACCCATATCAAATTTGGAGGTATGAATAAAACCACTCTTTGTTTAATGTAAGTGGCCTTATCAAGGCTAAAAATATATGGTGCATTAATTGATAATAAGTCTTGGAAAAAATACTAATGAGTAATTTGCTAAAACACTTTTTGGCATTTTGGATGCATTACCAAAAACACCATTACTTACTACGTTTTCTTTTTGAGTAAAAATGACAACTCTATTGAAAATATTGAAGAGTATAACGAGAAGATATAGAAACTACATCAAATATAAAAATACTGAAAATAAAGCGCAATGCAATAAGACATCAAAAGATAAACTTATACTAGGTGCGAGATCGTATCTAATGAAGCACAGTCGATATAAGTCTGGTTCTAGTAAAAAAGTTACCAATGGTATGACTATATGTTTCATGTAAATACTTAGACAGGTAGATGTCAATTTTTCGTTAACATAAAAGGTGATATGACCGACCAAGCATAATCGATATAAACAAACACATCGAATAGTGGACAACGTTCCACTAAAGTAACCTAACAAACCGAATTCAGGAACCTTGTCATAAATTCGTCAAAATCCCAGGTCTATATTTGGATCTGACGTGGATCACAAATAAATACTTGAAACCCACCCTAGGCCCACCATAAATTTGATCATCCGCATGCGACCTCATGACGTCATCACCAATATCATGACCTAGCCACCCAGCTGAAGCCTAGCAGGTTTTCTTGAAGCACCCACATCAGCACCGCCATCCCCAGCCTCGCTCTATCTTGTTGTTGTTCTACCTGACTGCTTCCAGCACCGAGCCACAACAAGCCATGAGTGAGATGCACCGCTACACTTGGCATCCAAGTCACTCATGCAAACTAGCCCTACACCCTGAATTAGCGACACCATAATCAAAGCTACTTGATGCAAGCATGAATGCGAACACTGCAACAATGACTCGAAATCAGAGTGATCCAATAGTTGTGTGATTAACTATCCATCTTGATCAAAAATGTGATGCAAAGAACATATAGCACCACTATAGGGGAGATGAACAGAAACCAAGCCATCGATCTAAATCAGAATCTAGAACCTAAACAGTCTGTATTACCTAGATCCACCGCCTCATTGACAGCCAAGGCCATTTCTCCTTTGCCCATTAGCCTAGCAAGGCCAGTAAATAGTAGGCTGAAGCCCAAGAATATCTTCATTAACATAGAGAAGGTACAGAAGGTGTTGACCTCGAGAAGAGTGTTGCTCCCAAACACTATAGAACACTACGTAGGAAAAAGGTCTATAATACATACCCTTACTTTATTACATTGAGTTTGTCTTGAACATACAACGATAATGACACTTTTTCTATCTAGAGTGATATGTGAAGAGGTGAGAGAGCTTGACTCGTTGTCTGAGCTACTTTGTTAGGTACACATAGTTAAAGTTAATTCTTTTATTCTTGCTCTTTACCCTAATTAATTTAGTTGTGTATCTTGGGGGTATAAGTGTATGAAGTGTAGTACTACGCCTAGGGAGCTTATTAGAATTATTTCAGTCTGTGGCAGGTTTCTTGTAACAATGCATTGATGATCAATGATTTTTTATTTTTTTTACATTACCCAAAAACTAAAATGAAAGCTGTCAAAATTCTAAAAGTCGCTAGGTGCTAGTTGAGAGGTGGACAGAGATTAGTGCCCAGACACCTAGGCAATTTTTTTAAAATTTTATTTTTATTTTTGTACCTATATAATCATATAAAAAAGAATATAAAAATAATATAATGAATAAAAATAGTCAAAACAATCAAAAATTAATTGAGAAGTTAGTATTTTCATGAGGGTGGAGTTTTGACCAAGGCTTTAGAGCAAGCCATGAGTCCTTGACCATATCTTGGGCTAGTTTAAGTAACTGGGATCCTAATTTAATTTGATAGCGACCCAAATTTGTTTCTCACAATAAAACCTCAAGACAAGTTTCTTTTTGAGGTTTTTGATTCCAATTCCAATTGGCTGCGGCTATTGCCACTTTAACATTTTTTTAGTTCACCCTATAAACATTTGAATTATTGAAAGACTATATTACCCAGGTGCAAAATGACTAATAAATATACTAATTTTCTAAAATCCAAACATGTAAGAAAAAAATAAATATATAAGTAATTAATTAAATACAAAGACTACTTAATTTCTCATTGGTACCATTAATCTTTATCTTCTCCACCCAAATTTGAATTTATTAAACCATTATTTTTAACTTCATCAAAATCTTTTGCAATATTCTTTGTGAACACCGAAAGTAAAAATTTAAAACACAAAGAATAAAAAAATCAATCTCTTCTTTATTGATCATAGTTGTGTTTACTAATCTTTTTACATAGATTGAAATAGAGAACATTGAAATTGAAAGAAAAAAAATTAAAAAAATGGGAGTAAATAAAATTATGGTTTTATTAGGAAACTTGAATAAATTTTAATTTTTTATGAGTAATTAAATGAGAGATTTTCATTAAAAATATTTATTTATTAATTGGATATGTCATATAAGGATATTCTTAATAATAAAAAAAGTTAAATAAGTAAATTTAATAATTCAAATTAAAATGCAGGGTGTAATGAGCAAGTAGGATAAACAAAGAAAATGATACGATGACAATAGCCGCACCCTTCCAATTTGTTAGGTGATATTGGATGCAGTCAATCCACTTTTTTGCTTTTAATTGTGGTCCTTTAACTATTTTCATATGTCTAATTTACCCTTTCAGGTAAATAAAGCAAACAAATTAAAATCCCCTAATTTTCACATCTATTATTCCAAATTTGAACTTTTGAATTTGAATTCAATCTACCTAAAATATCAAAACAACATGAAAAATATTTTTAGGCAAAAGAAAGCATCTAATACCAATATAACATACCTACATGAAAGGAAACAACATGATCACAACATATCACTTCCAATAAATCTACCAGTAGGTCAGTAGCAATCCAAAATCATTATTGATTGAATTTTATCATTAATCTTGTTTTACCTAATCTAAAGGTAAAATTAACTCATTGTCAATGCATTTTGTGTACCTACAATTAAAATACACGTGATGCGCTCCCTTCAAAAAACCTCATAAATATCAAAATTATTCTTGGGCATATTACTGTTCAAAAGAATCTACAAAGAATTTAGAATATTACCAATAAAAAATACAGTCATGCATGCATTTTATCTTAAAAAAATTCATCCAAAATCTTACCTTTAACCCTCGTTTGGTTAGCGGAAAGTAAGCGTCAGGAAATAAAACTTGGTTCTTTCTTGCGTTTGAGATTCAAAAAGAACGGAAATACTTTCATGAAGGGAAATTAAGGGGGAAGTGGTTTCCTCCAAACCTCAAAGGAATCACTTTCTCCCCTTATTTCCTTGCATTTATTACTCACAAGATATTATTTTGTTGCATTAATTACAAACGTTTTAATAACTTTCCTGATAACTTTCCATATGTTACCAAACAACGGAATGAAAGGTTCTTGGGAAACATTCATTTCCAATTCATTTCCCTTCCCATGGGAAAGACAATGGAATTATTTTCCTTTCAGCGAATCAAACAAGGCCTTATAGTAGTGATATAAGTCTGAGATTAAAATTACTACTAGAGTCTACAATGAAGGTAATCTACACTATGATTGGTTCTATAGTTGATATATGCAACAAAAGCCTCGATTGATTCTAAACTAAAGGTAAATTAATAATATTGAATCTAACATGAAGCACCTGTAATCAAAACAATACCTGAGTAATACAAGAGATCGATGAGAGATAATTGGTATTTTTTTTCTCCCACGTATATTCCACAACATACATCTACGATATAAGAACAGTTTTCTTAACCCTAAAAGGGTTAAAAAAAAAAGCCGATTAAGAAGATGAGAGGAACAATATGGGAGGAGAAACTACAAAATGAATAGGAGAAGAAATGAAGAATACTCAAAGTAATTATATATTATGTATACAGGGTCGTTCAAGGAACTTTCAATAATAATGAGTTGACAAAATCTTAAATGCACAGTTATAATAAATTGTGATAAATAAAAATCATCATTCAAGGATTTTATTTTTATTTTTTTTTAAAATCTCTTAACCCACCATACCCTTACATATGCAGTGAGAGTCGAATCCATGACATTTACAATGTTGGAATTATAATTTACCAACATGTCACGACTCACCCGAAATCATTCAAGGAATTTAATATTAAGGGTATAACAGGATGACAAAATATATTATCAACATGCTCTGTTGAGTCAAAAGGAAAAAAATGAAAGTAATTCTATGTGACAGGTGAGATATAGGACCGCAATTAGCCAAAAAATACGTGTGGATTACATCTAATATAGGACATCAATTATTAGAGACTTTAAGAGAAGTTGCTAGTTGCTTCTTTCATATCAAGAAAACAACCAAATCGATTGAGGTACTGTCTCACTTTCTCTGTCGGATTTCTACCTCTTATTTCTATTTTATTAACTGTGGAAAATCCAATTAGAATCTTAGCTCATTCAACCCTGTTCTGAATTTCTTTTAGTTCTGATCTTTAGGATTCATGAAAATTGTAGATCAGTCTACTATTTTTGGATTTGGTTTTATGAAAGAAGTGTTTGAATCTGTTAATGTCGTAATGGGTTTTACAATGAAAACTCTAATATTTGTAATGGTGGGTGTGATTTCTTTCCTTATGGTCAGAATTTGCTAATGGTGTCCTGAGCGGTGGCCTCACTCTTCAGTGTACGACATTGATCATGCGAAGAAAAGGAGTCTTTCAAAGAACGGTCGCCTACTCTGTCACGCCCTGATTTTCGATTACAAATAATAATACAATTTAATCAAACATAATTACTCCAGGCGTGATGGTTCAGACATCAACACTAAGTACCTATAAAGTATTTCCTTTAAACAAAGGCAACCAACGATGTCCCGAACACACAATATAAATACAAACTCATTCTTTATACAAAGTCTACAAATTGAACTGAAACATCAATTCAATAAGTATCGCACATACTGCACTCATTACACAACAGAAGACTAACAAGTGCAAAACAGAGTTAGGTTAATAAACCTACCATAGCAATAGCAAGGAAACTTTATGGCTTCAACCATACTCACCCTAACCTATAGGATAAATTCCTACACTATTGAATAGTTCACCAGGTTGCAACAACAAACCTGATAAGCTTATGAAGCTCATGTGAGTAAACTCAAAACAACAAAACAGAAATACATGCTTATAAAACTCCACTTGAATTAAGTAAAGCAACTTCAAGTACCATAGCGAAATCACGATTCCAATTCAAGGAAGGTAAATCAATACAATGATTATCTCAACAATTCCAATCATGGAAAATGAATCAACACAATGCAATTCCAAATCAAGGAAAATGAATCAACACAATGATTATCACAACAATTCTAAATCAAGTAAAATGAATCAACACAATGATTATCACAACATGTCACACCCCGAATTTTAGAATAAAAATTCAAAATCCGAAACATGAATTACCACAACTTAAAATAACCATCCTCAAAATTTCTTCTTTCTTAACAACCTCACCACACAATTAAAATTTCAAAAACCGAATTTAGTCTCGGTTAATTATTACAACTCACTCACAAAATAAAATGCAAAGCTATAAATGAGCATAAGAAACCTCACAACTCAAATCAAATAAAAACGAATGCTGCAACACCTAAACAGCATGGTCACCTCCCTGGTTATCCTGACCTGTAAGAATATCCGCTACACCATTTGAATAGTGTACCGGGATCGCAACAATACAAAACCCTGTAAGCTTTTGAAAGCTCGTATGAGTAAAAAGAAAGAACGGTTGTTTAATTAATTCATATTTATTTTCACCCAAGTCAACATTCAACAATTTCCATGTCCACAAGAAACCAACAATCTCAACAATCACCAAATCACAAATCAACACAAAACCCTAATTCACATCTTTCTTCCCAAAACCCCGACATCGTATTTATACAGATATGGTATATGACAGACTAGAGCTCTAACTGAATCGTAGCCCATCACCTGGCCTAGGTTATGACATCGGACATATTTATTTTTATCGTATTTTATCAATATGTATACGTATATACATATTTACAACGTCCGATACTTATACTTACTCAACCAATTGTATCCCCTCATCCACCTAGGATTAGAGCGTCTGATTTCCCCATACCGGTCACTACGTTGACCCTAAATCCATAATGAGCACAACGATATGTTTTCACAAAATGAAATCAACTCATCCAAGATACACAATATTATTATGAAATTTAAGCATTTGAAATATAATCTCAATCATCATTCCAACTCAATCATATCATCACTTAACGACACACTAACCAATATATATATTCCACGTAAATATATATATATACGTAATCATCCACTCAGGAATGGCCACTAATACCATCTATAGTTCACACAAGAAAATCGTGAAATTCATTTGTATAATTAAAATTCATTTTACTTACCTATGGACCGTAGTTGATCAAGTCCATGTGATTTTAAAAACAACATTTAATCCATAAATATTTTTCACACAATTGCGACAAAATAAGTAAATTAAAAGTACTCGGTTCGTAATATGAACCACGTGAGTTTTACTCACCTCGAAACTCTCGTTGCGTCTTCACTTAAATACAACCACAATAATCCAAATGCTCGTCAACTCAAGCCGTCAAGTACCTAATCAAGTGCAGTCTTTACTTAGCAAACGAAGCACGAAATAAACTTAAATGATGATCTAACGATCGGATTCTAAAATAAAGACGATCCAAAGGTCGGATCGAATTTAAACGATGATAGAACGGTTAGATCCTCACGGATAGCCTTTGGAAACATCCTATCAAAATTATACGAAAATCCCACGGACGGATCTTCACAAATCGCCTCCCGAATCACTGCTTTACAATTATACGAAGATCCAACGGTCGGATCTTCACCCATGACTGCACAAAGTCATCGGGACAGTCATATGATCATCATATTAAAATTTGAAGTAAAACCGATGGTCTGATCTCCGCAAATCGTAAACCGAAGATAAACTGTAAAACCGTAAATAGTAATATCAAAACTTAAATTGACTATTTATCAACTTTTTCTAACATGACCATGTTATATATTAAAACGCTTGTATGGATGCATAGATCATCGTCCAGATAATATAAACTCACAATTTGGTCCGACGCGCCGCCACACGCGGCTGTCAGACGGTGGTCAACGCGGCGGTCAACGTCGGTCAACCACCCCAGATGTCAAAGTTGTCAACTATAAACTTCTTCAAAATAAAGGGGTGATCAACTTTCGTACCTGGGACTAAGTGAGATTTGGTGTAGATAGTACTAGATCGAGCTTTAAAGTTGGATAATCTCGGCCCTCGATCACGTTTCCAGATCCAACCAGAGCCGTGAATTTTCAATCCTTGATCTACAACTTTACACTTAAAATCGTGATACAAGCCACATATGGAGATGATCAGGAGGATGAGGAGATCACGAAAATGGGGAAGATCGGCCGAGGAGACGCCGGAAAATGGAATTTCAGGCCGGATCCGTTTCCTTGAATATGGAGGCTCCGATCTCCACCTTCCGGTGGTTTCTGTCGGGAACGAGCAGCAGGGGGAGCATGGCGAGGGTAGGGCGAAGGGTTCTGGGTTGGTGGCTCGGCCGGAGGAAGTCGAACTCAGCTGGAAAATCCGGGTCGGGTTGAGCGGATCCTGGTCAGGTCAGAAGAAAATTTTGCATAGTGAAGGTACCAATCGAGAGAGAAGAGGGAGGAGAGAGATTTCCATTTTCGGAAATTTGGAAAAATGAAGAGAAATATGAAAAAAAAAATATATTTATACCCAAAAAGGAAAATATTCAAAAATTCATAATAAATTCATACGAACCCCAAATATTGTGTTCCATATATGCACAAGATCGTATCGACGAGCTCTACAACTTTCATGAAGGAAGTTTTTCCAAATTTCGAACGTATAAAAGATCAATTTTCACGACCCCTTAAGTAAAGTTTGTTTCGAAAATAAAATTCGTAACCCCTTTCCTCACACAACGACATACTAAGCAAACCCAAAATTCATAATTCATATTATTGGAAAAATATTAAATTACATTTAATTTATTTAAATTAAATTTCGGGTCACACGACAATTCCAAATAAAATAAATGTTCCTCATGGACAACAAGGAAGATCACATAATAACTCATTTGAACACAGTATTCTTGAGTTGCAATAACCAAAATCATAAAAACATGTCACACTGGACCCATGGTGGCACAAGACCAAAATCATTAAAATAGGTCACATAAAACCCCTGGTCACACAAGTTTAAAATAGGTCGCACAAGACCAAAATCATTAACTTAGGTCACCGAAGACCCATGGTCTCACAAGACCAAAATCCTTAAAATAGATCGCACAAGACCCATTATATTTTACACAACTCAAGGCACTTTTCGAAATAATTTAAACCACATTTTCTCAATACATTGCAAATCCCGAAATGTCACATCACAAAATAATACAATGAACATAATCACTAATATTATTTCAATCATGCAGTTAATCCAACAAGATATTAAGCAAGTTAGATACCTTAACAATCATGAATTTGGCTGTAATTTTACAGAGATGATCTATACATTAGTACCTAAAACGTAAAAACTAAACGGTCGAGATGTGAATATATATATATATATATATATATATATTTATTCAGAGCGAGGCCTCGCTCTGAAATTAAAATGCGAGGTTAGAGTTTAGGGTCACTTTTGCGTCTCATATCTACATCTCGACCGTTCAGTTTTTAGGTATTGATGTATAGATCATCTCTGCAAATTTCAGCCAAATTGATGATCGTTAAGACATTGATGCCTTAAAGCAAGTACAGTTCAGGTTAGATAGATTCAGTTCATCCATTGGTTTAAGTGAGTTTAATGCATTAACGATCATCAATTTGGCTGAAAATTTGTAGAGGTGATCTATACATTAGTACCTAAAAGTTAAATGGTCAAGATGTGGATATGCAACCGAAAAGTGAACCTAAACTCTAAATGCACACTTTAATTTCAAAGCAAAACTTCGCTCTGGATAAGATCTGTATGTGTGTTTGTGTGTGGTTTTTGTGTGTGTGTGTGTGTGTTTCATGTAAATTGTTAATACTCAGACTACCGACACTTGATGTCAGCTTCCGATAATGTGAATAGGGTCCCAATCTTCTGAGCAAATTTCATAACTGGACCCAAGGCGGATTTGGCCTAGATCGAGCTAGATCAAGCTCAAAAGATCTCAGCAGCACATCTTCAAACCCCAATTTCTCGCTCTACACTTCAAATTGATTTTCATGGCTTACATGGATTGAACCAGGAGGAAGAGAGATTCAAAACCCATATGATTACAACCGCCACCGTGGACTGAAGAGGGAGATAAGTCCGGATCAGTGCACCTTGAATTCTCACCTTCGATCCGCCATCTCCGGGGCACCTAGGAGCAAACTAGTGGATGGGATCTCACCAGTAGACTGAGATGCATCAGTTTGGGTCGGTGGCGCTGTCGTACATCGCCGGAGGAGTGATTTCCAATCTGGTCGGGTGACGCCTTCACTGGTCAGGGAGGTTTTCAAAGAGAGAATTCTACGGAATTTTCCTGAAAGTTTCCAAATGAGGAAAACTGATTTTTTTTTCTTTTTCCAAAAACCCTATTTATACTAAAATTTTCAAAAATAGAAATAACTTCCATAGATCATATGTTCTTTATAGATCTCCGACTTACGCGTATCGCATGTCCACAAACTTGTATAAATGCGCTCTATGACTTTCGGGAAGGAAGTTTTTGGAGAAACTCAACGAGTAAAAAGTTAACCCTTTGATGCATCAAAATAAAACGTTTTGTAATAATTATTCCTCTGAAACAATTCTATTCTACTCTCGAATCAGGTATCATTCTAACAACCAACTTAATAATTTCTGGAAAATCATTATAAAATAATAATAAATTTCTGAGGTATCACTCTGCCTTGACTAGTCGCCTGCCCAGGCCAACAAATCGCTTGCTCAAAACCTAGGCCAACTACCTCATCAATTTAAATGTTAGTTGCAGTTGCCCAAGCCGAGTTTTAGAACACTGGAAGCAGTATATGATCTCATATAACTAAATAATGCCAAAAATTATGCGTGCTAATATATTAACTCATAAAACTAAACAATCTTGTTGAGCAGCGAGGAAGAAAGCTCACCCCTACAATAGTATGGATGTAGGTACTGTGCATTAGTGACGAGACAATGACGGATGGAGCTGGGTGTGTAGAACATGTTCGGTAAATCTTGTCTGGAGTTGGTTCTAAATTATTTTTCTCGAACTTTGTGTTTCAGAGGTTATTGCTATCTAACCTTGTGTCAAATTTAATCGAATTTCTCTTTCATTGAAACTCATATCTCGTATGAGCCTTTATCCAAGTTCTACACGAACGAAACCGGTTTTAACAACTTAAGTGTTCACCTCAAAATCCTTTGTAGCTTCCGCTGTGTTTTTACAAAAAGGTTTTCAAACAAAAATGCCTAGCGGTTCTCTAGGATGTAAATCGAGCATTCGGTTTATGTTTTAGAGACTTGTAGCACTGTGACGTGCTTAAGCTGGAGAGGTGCAGTTTGGGGCGTTACAACTTAGCTTTTTCATTCTTGGGCAATTGGTTGCCCGGTTCGGCTTGGCTATGGTTGCATTACCCAGTGGTTGTGACATTGGGGCTAGATTGGCAGAGAGAAATGGGTTGGTTTGCGGCGGCGCTAGAGGTGAGTAGGGGTCGGAAACACAGTGGCGGAGTAGAGGGGGTGGTGGTGGTGGTGGTCGAGAGGGAGGGAGATCTTGGAGTAGCCAAATAGGTTTTTCAATTTCTTTCTTTCTTTAATTTCTTGGTTGTTGCAGCCACACTCCGACGGTTTGTAAGCTAGCTGATTTTGACTATAGTTAGTTACGCTTTGTTTTGGTGAATAATCGAATTTGAGTATTATGGTTTCGGAAGTGTTAGTAGAAGAAGTGGGAAACTGTATTGATATGAATGCTGAGAGTTTTTTTTTTTTTTTAGGTCTCAGAGTTTGCGGTGTACTCGCAGGGGTAGAATTTGAAGATCAAAGCATGATTCGGTTGCGAAAAGGAGCAATTGTGTACATAATGGGCTTCGAGCAGCCACAGAACAGTTAGAGCTTGTAAAGTCGAATAGGAGGTCACAATACCATCCATTTGAGTATATTACTGAGGCAACATTAGATAATGTCGAAGAACAGAGAGAGAAGCAGAATAGAATAAATAAAAAAATAATAAAAAAGGTGAGAATTACAGAAAACAAGGACTAAATTGTTTAATTTAAAAGGTGACAGAGTAGACAGTTTTCAGGAGCAAAGTATAGAGAGTAACAAGTATTTAATCTTTTTTTGAATCAAAGAGGTCAGTCTGATTTATAATTCAGCAAGCAGTACCAGAAACGACACACCCCATAGGGGCCGACAGAAAGAGCCGTCCTTTAGGACATACAAAGGACCTATACTAAGACATAGCCTCGCACTCCCGGGTACACCCACCTTTTAAGGACAAATGAGTACCTTTATTCTAACAAGACCTAGACACTCAGAAGAAAATAAAATAAAAGGTAACGACCGAGCGACTAGACCTTGCTACCCATAGGGAAATTAAACATTGCAATCCGAGGATGCAGCACTTGCAACCCCCATAAAACCATCATTTGCACGTATTTCCTCTATAAGTGTCTTAGAGTTCTTGCATGCCTTCTCCACCAAAGCTTGAATCACACAAAAAGTGTCACGAGCCCAGTTTAAGGCCCAAAAGGCCCTGCCATTCCACTCTCTCCCTGGACCAGCAGGCCCGAAGCCAGCCCAAAATACCAGAAGGCCAGCCCAGCCCATAGATGGGAGCCCAGCAGCTTCCTCTGTCTAGCCTCGGCATGAACAACCCCATCTACAATCACTGTGCCGGCGCTAGGAGACCGGCTCCTCCGACGAGCTAGAACCATCCACAATCACCCCTGCCACCGAAGGCCTACAACCTGAGCAGAACATAGGATTCCGGGACCAACCAAAACAACCAGGAACTCTAACCGTTGCACCACCGTCAAGAGCCGCAGACCCCATCGAGCGATTTACTTCACATCAGCCATCCTTCGCCAGCGAACTTGCAATGAGATCAGATCGAAAAACCCAACCCACACTGCTATCACTCGGCCTTGACAACACCCCGTACATGGACCTCCATGGAAACCACCATCACCACTAAAATTCAAAACTACCATAAGAACATCATCACCCAACGCAACGAAGGAGAGAAGAAGCAGCCAGAGAATGGCCATGGCCTCTATTGGCGAGCAATAGATTGAGGATATCGGAGAAGCCTCCACCGCAGAGGAGAGGTTCTCAAACCATAGAAGAGATAAGGCTAGGTCGGGTTTCAAAAGGGCATGTAAGTATTTAATCCTTAACTTAACTAAATCCTAAACTGTAAACATAAATATAATAGTTGTGAGCCCCGGAAAAATGTATTGAACCTATTGATGATTGCACGAGAGTATTTTCAGAAATTTTCATAAAGTAAAACCCTCAATTTAGGAATTGGATAATAAAGTACACGTCACGACAAGTTCGTGAAAATTTTCGGGGAATTTTCCTAGTACTCGAGCTATTTACGGCGATTTTACGAAGTTGTGGGATTTAAGGAATTAAATCAAGGAAATAGAACATAGGTGGAGCAATCCTAGCCCTTCATCCAGGCACCGTTTCATCTCAGCCATCCATCATTCCACCGATCGATCACAACTGTTGGATATTAAGAAGAGGAGGCTTATATAGTTACTGGACCAGATCAGCTGATCTGGGAGACGCGCGCGAGAGAGAGAGCGAGCTGGGAGTTCCCAGACCCGGATGCCACCAACTCGAGAGGGAAATCCGACCAGAGCCACTCCATCCGGCCACCCCAACGCGGCGGACCACTGGCATCCTCTTCGTATTGACGTCGCCGTCACGCTTGTAGCCTCGGATTGCACATGCACTGGTTGAGGACGGAGGACCGATGACTGGAAGCCCCGAACTTTCTCCGACAACCTCTGCAATTTCTGGCGACTCTGGTCACCAATTGGCTTGCATGAGGAATGGAAATTCATCCCCTCGTCCTACTCTACACGTCCGCGTCATTAGTTTTCGAATTGGATTGGGTTTTGATGATTTACGTTTCTGGGTAGCTACAGCCCCATCATGGCTTCTCAACGCCGGAGACTTCTTCCGGCTCTCCTTGGCTTGTCTTGGCCTCACCTGCAACTGTAGATAAGGTATTAGGCAGCTTTCTGGCAGGCCTGGCCCTGGCCCAGGGCAGGCAGGGCGAAAGCCTAGGGCCCAAGTTTTGAAGGGTGACGGCCTAGGGCCCAAATTGAAGCAGTAGATGGGTGAAAAAAATAATAAACGTATTTATGTTAGGAACATAAGAAAAGGAACAGCTAGAGTGTGATTTGGGCCCCAAAGTATGCATTGATGGGCAATTGTTTACAATATATAAAAGTTGAAGCAGCTAGTGCTAGACAAAAGGGAATGCAAGAGTGCAATTAAATCATATTTTGGATTGATGGGCAATTGTTTACAATATATAAAAGTTGAAGTAGCTAGAGTGCTTGACAAAAGGAATGTCTGTCTTGGGCAGTTCACGTTGCTGCAAGCCTTCAATTAAACAATACAGCAAGAGTAGTTCACATGTGGGAGTGCTTCAACTTGAAAAAAAAAAGAAGGAAGACAGCGTTGGGTTTTTCTCTTCGGCAGATTCTTTTTTTTCATCTTCAAATTCTTCTCTTCTTCCTCTCATTCAGAACTCTCAAGTCCCAAGTCTCATTAATCATGAAGCAAATCGAGCATCACAGCATTATGGTGTCATTGGTGTGAAAATTGTGAACAAAGGCTCAAGGACTCAAGGAGGGAAGTTTCCGTTGCCAGCATATTAGATTTCTCACATTCAGCCATTCAGGTTCTATTGTTCATTTGTTCGATTGATATTTGTCCTTTTGTTTTTTATTAGAGTAATATTGCCTAAGAAATATGCTTCTGGTAGTGAAAAAATAAAAAGAAAAAAAAACAGCAAGAAGATTTTATAAGCTCCCAAAAAGGTTTTTTAGATAAGTTTATTAGGAAAAGAGGTGTTTCTTCATAAAATCATGGTGAAAATGAGGTAACTGAAGGAGTTCAAGATGTAGGTGAGTCTGGTGAGAATGAAACTAAGGTAGCGGAAAGAGTTGAAGATATAGGTGAAAATGAAAATGAGGTAGCCGAAGGAGTTGAAGATATAGGTGAACATGAAAATGATAGGTTATTAAAGTTATTAAAATCTTATTTACGGATAATGATGACTCAAGATAGGTTGAATGGTTTAGCAATCTTGAGTATTGAAAAAAATATGTTGAAAAATGTTGAGGTTGAGCACATAATTGATTACTTTACATCTAAAAATGCAAGAAGAAGTCATTTTTAGATGGATATAAAGCGATGTAATCTTTATTTTTCGGGGTATTGATCTTATGTCCCTCCCGTTGTATCATATTTTTTTCATCAATATGAAATATTTTAAAAATTTTGTTTATTATATAAAGGGCCCAATTTTATTCTTCGCCCCGGACCTTGAATTTCCTAGGGCCAGGCTTGCTTTCTGGGTAGAGCACGTCGACACCCTCAGTTCATCACCAATCCAGTTTCGACAGTGAGCCTGGGAAGTAGAGTTTGGGTTTGTTCAAGGGATTTCCAGTTTCGAAGGTATAATCTCGAACTTGGAGTCCATTTTGTTCCGGTGTTAGTGATTGAAAGCTTTGGAACCGAGCTGGGTTTGATGTGATATTGAATTGGTTATGTTTTTGTTTATGGTGTTTTATGTTGTTGCAAGTAAATCTGGAAATTGTTAGAGGTTCGGTAGTTTGGAGTTCATGTTTGAATTGGGAAAGAAATATGATGTTGGTTATGCAATGTTGACTGTACATATCGGTGTTTATACCTTGACTTGGTTGTGGTTGCATGGTTGATTGGGTATTTGAAATTGTGTCTGTTGTTATGCCTTGAAAATTTGGTTGTGAAATAATTGGAAAGTAGACAAGTTATGATTTTGGGTGTCCACATTAATTTTCCATTGAATTACTGTGTGGCAAAATACGAAATGGAAGTAAAAGACCGAGTGTAGGGTGATTGAGATAAATTGTTGACGGAATTGGAAACATGTTATATGCTTGTGCATATGTTAAATGGATAGAATTAAAGTGAAGGAAATTAATTTATAAAGCATACATGTATTGGGTGGCCTTAGTAAATCGGGTGCACTCAATATATGTTTGGTCGATAACGTAATTTCAAGTAAATGTTCGATAATTTAGGTAATGGTCGATAATTTAGGTAATTATCGAATCTACCTCGATTGGTCAAATGGTCAAAGTGGTCAACCCTCGGTCAACTCCTGGTCAAACCAGAAAAAGTTGGTTTGGACGATATATTAATCGTCGAGATTTCGTTCAACTGTTCAAAAGTTATTAACTGTTGAAATGTCGGTACTCAGGACTCTAGTTACTCGAGGAACCGAAGATTCTCGATTCTCGGAGTACGTGAGAGAATGCATCGGAATCCAGGTAGGGATTCAGAACTCTCCTCGATTAGTGTTTTTACTTCTTTAGTTGTTTTCAATATGATGCATGTTACATAGTGTGGCATGGTTAAGTTAAAATTCGATGCATACTGACCAAACCGTATGTGAAATGTGATGGCTTGAGAGCAAAAGGGGCACTGACTTCCTTGGGTTCGATTTCCTAAACCTCCGGATGGTTAGCTATACCGGTCGGACGGTGCTCGATAGCAATGACGACCTGATCCGTGTGTGTAGCTAGGTAGCGGACGCTCTCGCTACGCTTACCTGGTGATAAATTAAATTAAGGTAAGGTCGTGTAGTGGGTCTATGGGACCGGCCATCATATAAAATTTGGATTTGGCGCCGTATTTATTTAAGCATCATGCATCAGTTTTCAAGTTGAAAAAACATTAAAGTTTGTCGTTCATATTAAATACTTGGTTTAAGCATGTTTTCATACTGGAGCGCTCCAAATACTTTTTTGTTGACTTTCAAACCTAGTCGAGTTAGGGTTCCTGTTGAGCAGCGAGGACGAAAGCTCACCCCTACAACAGTATGGTTGCAGGTACTGTGCACTGGTGACGGGATAGTAGCAGAAGGAGCTGGGTGTGCGGAACAAGTTCAAGGAATCATTGTTTGGATTTTACTCTAAATCCTACTTCGCGGTCTTCGTGTTTCATAACCTGTTAATATCTAGTCTCGTGTCAAATTTAGTAATTCCTTTCTTTGGGGTCGTGCCAACCTCTATCCAAGTTTTGGACGAACATAGTAGGGTTTAGGCAACTCAAGTTTTTCACCTCGAAAATATTTGTAGTTTCCGCTGTGTTTTACAAAAAGATTTCAAACAAAATGCCTAGCAGTTTTCTAGAATGTAAATCGGGCGTTCGGTTTATGTTATAGAAACTCGCAGCACTGTGACGTGCTTAAGTTGGTGAGGTGCAGCTTCTTGGGGTGTTACAATAGTGACACAAATCTGGTAACTCATTGATCTAAAATTGCTAGGTTCTCCGCAACCTTCCTCTGGTTCATCGATTCTATTAGTACGTATAAAATCTGAGTTTAGGGTCATCTAAACCCTTTTGCAGATTGATCTCTGTAGGGACTGTTCTCTTAGTTACACATGAATTGTTGCATCGTATGACTTAATGTTGAGTTTTCTGAAGATAAGAAAATTTGTCACGGTCCTCAGAGGACAAAATCTTGGCTATATATAGCAACACCATCCTCCCACCACGAATTACTCAAGTGCTCCTCATCATCAACCTTTGTTTCACCTTTTCCCATCCGAACTTGCTACCATGGCATTAAAACCAAGAAATTAGACATTTTGGGTAGTTGCACAAAATAAGTTTTGACTCATATTCCAATAATTGTGTTATTATACATACCTCAGTTGTTTGGGTATTGGAATTCCCATTTTTCTTCAAACTGTGACTGATGTTGTTATTGCCACTACTCAACATCATAACCTCCTTCATTGTAGTCTGGTCATTCTGAATATTGTTTTATGTTTCGTAGAGAATAAAAAGATATTAGTTATATCAGTATTAAGATACTAGTCTGGCTAATTGTGTTACCATACATACCTGAGTTTTATCGGCACTATAATTCCCATAGTGCTTCATATTCTGAGAGGTGGTATTGTCGTTGCCACTGCTTAACATCATCATCCCATTCATTTCGGTCTGGCCATTCTGAATATTGTTCTATGTTTGGAAGGGAACGAAAAAGATACTGGTTAGATAAGTAGATAGAATTGAAGAAAGTTTAAGTGCGAGTATGGAATCCATAAATTGAATGAGGAAAACGAAGTATGATGTGTTTGGTAAAAGATAAAACAAAAGGCGTTCAACAATATTGCACTTTTTAAATAGCTTATATAGGAGACGGTGAAATATTTCTTTAATAGATTGTATGAGTGTAAATAGGGGAGGAAATACGATTCAAAACTTAAATTAGGTAAAATTTAAATAATTTCTGGTAGGGAAAGAAAACTCAACACTATTCAAGTGCATACCAAAATTTTTTGAGAACCGGAAATCCAATTTTCTCTCAAATTCTGATGGGTGTACTTGTGGCCAGTAGTAAACATGTCAAATTCTGATGGGTGTACTTTAGCACCTTCATGGAAATGAGTCGACAATGATAGAATAGTACCACTCTATCCATTCTGAATATTGTTCTGTCGTTGAAAGCAGAAAAGTTACATCTATTATATTAGCCAAATCCTATAAAGAAGATTAATTTTTTTTATGACACATTATATTATCATGTCAGGGTAATTATTAGACGAAATAGTTCTTTTCTTCATTAGTATGAAGCATTTTAACTTAAGACAATAAATGTTATACCTAATATGATTTGATAGAAGAAAAGATCAAAAATATATACAAATACCTAAAATATACAACAAGCTTGTGGGCCTCATTGAATCAGTGATCTTAATAGCAATTAATTAAGCTCGTGATTACTCACGTACGTTACCATTTTAGCCTGACCATCAATCCTCTATTCTTCTTGTATGGGATGATGAAAGGAAGTTGATAAGTGATCAATGCCCATGGGTACTCATTTTGTCATCAATCACATATGCAGAGTAAATTTGGATACAACTATGAAGTGGTTTTATAAATTATTACCTCATCGCTTTCTTGATATATGTACGTCTGATAGATCATTGATTTGATGTTATTGAAGCCAACGTCAGACATTACGATGCCAGCACCATGTACCTCTTCATCTTGGCATCCTGAGGTCAAAGAAACATTCATGATTCTCTGATACTTTGAAATCAAAAGCCTAATAAGTAATTCAAGTAGTACAAATAATGAACATATATTTTGGTCCTATTTTTACAAGAAATAGAGGGCTCTAGTCTTCTAAAATGAATTGGCTTTCTTTTTCTTGAAATTAGGATTTAGTCCATAGATTTCATGCCAGAGTGCTAGGTGCTTTGTAGCATGGGCTAATTTATTAATAAATATATAAAGAAATATATCGTATTTTCAAGAGAATAATTGAAAATTAATGTTGAAATAACACAATAAGAAAGTTGAATGAGAAAAAGAAACAAGGGCAGTTTCTACCCATTTTTATGTTCTACATGTTGATACGATCATGTCAATATACAATATGTAATATTTGGAGATCGCATGATTAAGTTATGAATTTTAGCGTTTTAGGGTTTTCGGTTCGATCGGTTTTCGATCCGCGAGTATCCGGCAGTTCGATCGACTTGCAACTTTGCTATATTGTTCATATAAGTATTCCGGAGACCTTGGTTGGTCTCGAATGAAGTTTCGCCTCAATCGGGATTACTTTAGGAATTTTAGGGCAAATGGGAGTTCAAAATATAATCGTTTTCGATTCGTGGACCAAGTTAAAATCGTATTGTACTTAGGTGATTGACGGAGCATATTCAATCCCTTATTACTTTTCGTACGTTTTATTTATAAATCGTGAGTAAATATCAAGTGGTTCATTTACGAACAGAATTACTTTTCGTACGTTTTATTTCTAAATCGTGAAATCGTTTTATGCAAATAATTTTTTTTTTCAAATGATATGAACTCGATTGACTACGGTTTATAGGACTGCGGTTCATTGGTAAGAAAATAGATTTTAAGTATAAAAATAAATTTCTCAGTTTTTGGTGCGTGCAAATTATAGTTGGTATTAGTAGGCATTCCTGAGTGGATGACTACGTGTGTGTGTGTGTATATATATATTTACGTGAAATATATATATATTTACGTGAAATATATATATTTACGTGAAATATATATATATATATATATATGTTGATAGTGTGACATTGTGATATGAGTGAATTGTGATTTATTCAGAATATCGTTTTGAACTATTACTTATTGTATTGAATGAGTAGTCGAGTTCTGTGAGGTGTTGAGTCATTAGGGACTTTAAATGAGTAGTCGAGTTCAGTGAGGTGTTAAGTCACGAGATGACAAGTTATGATTCAATTAGAGCTATAGTCTATCTTCTAATGTACTTCTTGGGGGATAAATTTGGTTTATCATGTGCCTTTGAGTACAACGTACTTTTTGGGGGATAACTGTGAGTTATCGTGTGCCTATGGGTATATTTTGTTTCAAAAGAGAGTGTCGGTGTCCTTCTTTATCGTCCATGCGGGACTTGATTTCGAATGATTGTGGAGGTGATGTTGGTTGCTGTAGTTTAATTTTGGATTGAAAATGATTAAACTGAGATTGTTGATTTATCTGGTTTTGAGTGTACTCATACGAGCTTTACAAGCTTATCGGGTTTGTTGTTTACAATCCCAGTGCACTATTCATGGTGTAGCGGTTATTCCTGCAGGTCAGGATCACCAGGATTGAGATCGAGGCGAGGAGTACAGTAGTGTTAGGTTCAGAACCTATTTTTGTTAGTGTAATGTTGTTTTTGATGCACTCCTAGCGAGCGTTTTCATTTGTATGTCTGTTCTCTAGAGTTTTTGTAAACACTTGTTGATGTGATATTCAACTTAAGTGATCGAGTCTATGTTGACGTGTCGTTGTTGCTCAGATTTAATTGAAAAATTTCTTTTTATTTCTGGCATTTGCTTATGTTTTCGCGTTTCGGATTTGAATTTCTTTATTCGAAATTCGGGGCGTGACAACTACCTCATCGCCGGAATCAAGAAGTACCCGGCCAAGAAGTCGAGGGTGAAGCCCTTCATCAAGCTCATCAATTACCAGCATCTGATGCCTACGCACTACACCATCGACGTGGATCTCAAGGAGGTCGTCACCCCCGACGTGCTCTCCAGAAAGGAGAAGAAAGTCATGACTTTGAAGGAGACCAAGAAGAGGCTAAAGGAGAGGTTCAAGACCGGAAAGAAGGTGGTTCTTCACCAATCTCAGTTTCTGAGCTGAGCAAACCTCTGGAAAACGGTTATGGCTTTTTCTTCCAGTTTGATTTTGGCATTTACCGTTTTGGAATAGAACTTGGGCGTAATCGACAAGTACTTTATGCTCTATTTATACAAGAAACAGAGTTTCTAGTCTTCTACAATAGATTGACGTTGTTTAGAATTGGGGTTTAGTACATTGATCTTATGCCCGAGGACTAAGTGTTGACAACGTTAAGGCTGATTTGTAAATAAATATATAGGAAAATTAACATATCATATTTTTTAAGAGAAAATGCTAAAAATTCTAAAAGAAAATGGAAGATTTAATGCAGACATAACAAAAAAGGAAGGTTGAATGAGAAATAGAAATTGCTTTATTTTGCTCGAGAGGCACTAATTAACGTGAGCATATATATATATATATAGGTACGATTTTAGTTTGGATCATTCTTATGAACAATTAGAGTAACAATAGTAACAGTCCAGACGTTTTCTATTGATAGAGCAGTTTAAGTAAATAGAAGCCTTAACTTGCACGCGGTTGCATATGGTATGAATGTCTTTGGAGAACAAAAAAATAAATAGGTAGAAGTGTGCATATTGACGAATAAATATATACCCGCAAGCTCAAAGGCGTGGCTGCATCTCTAAAGAATAAACCATTGCCCCTGGCAAAACTTTTTGGAAAACTATTTTGTTTCATCTTAAATTTTATGTGGAATTATATATTGTTGGTCTTATCAAACCGAACAAAACCAAATCCACCCCTAATAGTTAAGGACCCAAAACTATAATTTTCAAAATAACTAAGGTGTCAAGATAGAGTCTTCTAAGGAGTCGAGATAGAGTTTGCTAAACATGCTTTCCAAAAAGCAAAGAACCCACCCCTAAAAGAAACCTTCATCTGAATATTCAGCAGATACCCAAAACTATGCAGAACAGAGAATAGCAAGATAGCTCGATTGACAAATGGAGATAACAATTTCCTATAAGCTCAGTTTGGCTCAACAAGATTTTGCATAAATGTATACAACAATGAATATCGTACAAGTTCTAAAATAAAAAGAATGAATACTGAATGAAATATTCTACCCTAAATCTACTTGGAAATGTTGAACATTTCATCAACCCGAGCGCTCTTTCGAATCAGGGTACGGGTTTCATAGAAGAATTCTTCAAGATTTTGCATAAATGTATACAACAATGAATATCGTACAAGTTCTAAAATAAAAAGAATGAATACTGAATGAAATATTCTACCCTAAATCTACTTGGAAATGTTGAACATTTCATCAACCCGAGCGCTCTTTCGAATCAGGGTACGGGTTTCATAAATGTATACAACAATGAATATCGTACAAGTTCTAAAATAAAAAGAATGAATACTGAATGAAATATTCTACCCTAAATCTACTTGGAAATGTTGAACATTTCATCAACCCGAGCGCTCTTTCGAATCAGGGTACGGGTTTCATAGAAGAATTCTTCAGTTCTCCATCGTGCTCGACCTTTAATTTCTGGCAGTGGCCCTCTTCTTCTCCTTAGAGCTTCTTTCCTGTTAATTTGCTATATCGTCATGTTCCTTGACAACTTATTTAAACAATAACAATATAAACTTTTGGGGAAACAACTTACATTTTATCATGTGGATGAGTGTGCATGTGTAAAGCGAACATCAGGTAAAAGTTCCTGATCTTTATATCTCTCTGCTAAGTTTCTTTCTATAAGGAATGACAGAATGACTATGTTTGGCCAAAATTAACTCTTCCTTTTATCAATTCCCTTGAACCAGCAGAGTTACCTATTTTCGGGCGTGGTTTGTGTAATATGTGACTAGAAAATCCTTCTATTTGTTGCACATTTTTTAGCATATCAAAAACTTCAACAAGTCGTTTCCTACACATAAAGACAATCAATGATGAATTGATGATGTTTTGCACAGATCCTGATGAGCAAAGAAGGATGTTGAGGTTTAAAAGTACTTACATAGTGGAATACACTAACAGTGTACAGAGATGCATATCCTAGACAAAAGGAAGAACTATTAGGAAATCTACCTATCTGGAGTAATCGTTTTGTGGTGACCTAAGAATCTGCGTTGGCCCTGAACAGCTCTTGCAATGTTACCAGAATATGATGGGACAAACACGTTTATATGCATGACTAGTAAACGCCTTTAGTTCCTCCCGGGTTGCTAGTGTTTCTTGTCACCCACCCGAGAACAGGCAAGGGGTCGTCTACAGTACATTAATGTACGGATATATCAAGTAGACTAGTTCAATACAAAGGTAGACCAACTCAGTACATGTGTAGATATGCATAGAGTTAGTCTACCCTTGTATCGAACTAGTCTACCTCTGTATTGAACCTAGTTTACTTGATGTATCGGTACATTAATGTACTGAAGTATTTTCCAACTGGCAAACCTTGAATACTATATTTGGAAAATGGGGTGTGAGCTCCAAATGGCAAGTATTACCACTATAGAACTCCCCAGCTGCAATATATATTAACACAATGGTGGATAACCGAGTGCTAGAAAAAATATGCCAATCTTCTTGGGAGGTAGACTCCTAGCCTCTGCTCAGTAGAGTGATTTGTGTTCTCCCTAAAATATGACATTAAAAATTTAAGAAGATACCTAAGAATGAAAATAACGAGGACCAAAATATCACCGAAAACAAGTGTTTCCTCAATTTGACAACTTGGAACAGGTCTCTCCTGGACATTAACAGCTATAAAGTCTTCTGAACAAAATCATTAAGGTATTGAGAATCATATACCCTTCATCCAAAGATTCAAAAGTCAATACTTGCAGTTAGATTTATTCATTTATAACCTATTAACAAATGGTTACTGGAAAAAGAATTTCTATTTAAAAAAGTTTCCTGGAGGTTTGTTTCAATGAATAGTTTTCTTTTATGGAACTTTCTGATATACATAAGGATTTATTGTCTATACTATGAAATGTTGTTTCAAGAAGAAGCAGTCAGCAATAAAGAAAAGCATTTCTGGCTTAAAATTTTCCAGCCCTTTTGTTAACCTACGCACAATCAAGAAAAGCGCTTCCCTGCTGACAGAAGTATTACCAGTGTTGCCGAACATGAAATTTTGCCGACCAATATAGATTTCCATAGAAAATGTTTGCAGGAATTTTTTTTAAAAAAAGTAATAACAAATTAAGCCTAAGAAAAGAATACAATCTGACCTATCATTTGAAAAAATACAATATCTTTATGATATTCTAAGTAGATGTCAAACCTAAATTGAATCATTAAGTACGTTCATGGCCTAGAATTGACAAAGAGGGTTCCTTCCAAACTCTGCCATGTAGACTTTAGAGGGTTGATAGGTCTCAGTTCCATAGATACATGTACATGCACAAAGATTACGTTTATTACCTCATTATTCTTAGCTAATCAGTATTCCTCATCAGTAGAACCATAAGAACAACCGGCAAATCAGTATTAGACAACATGTCTTTCTCATATCTCAAATGAAAGAGCAATATACCTTCCCCCATGTGCTCAAAGCCGCTCCACCAGCTTCTGGGTGTCAGCATCATGCATGCTGAGAACCTAATGTAACAGTAAGCCCCGTAGCCATAGGAGAATTGCTAGCTGCATTAATATTGAATGGATACACATATATTGGATGATATACATCGTGTCCTGTTGCACAGCAAACTGGATTTATTATTTTGGCTTGAAATGCAATCTCAAATTCTGAGCACATTGTTAATTGCATGTTTCAATGTAAAGAAGTACTCATGAATCATGACCAATCTCAACCTTATTCTAACATATATTGCTCCAGTTTTACTAGCTTGTAGACTATAAACTTGAACAAGGAAAACCTGAATTAAATTGGCAATCAATGATGTCTATAATAAATAAGAAGGAAAACAAAAAATTGGCAAACAAAGCAATTCAAATTTCAAACCTTTCCTAAGCTGTCAATTGGGGGAGAGAAATGGAATGCAAGATATAAGGCATGGCATCTGCATCTCAACCTCTGGATATCAAGAGGAAGATCATTGTTTGCAAGTCAAGAATTCATGTTGCAAAATCAAATTAATCTGATTTTGCTACATGAATGACCTAAACAATTAAATGAGTATCTAATAAACAGACAGAGTTGAAATAAATGAGTTATTGAACAGCATTCAAGAACATAGAAAAACTTTATGAAAGGCAGCACTGCTTTCTCAAACTTTGTGTTATCGAACATCTAAATACATGTATTTACAAAAGTTTGTTTGGTGATAACTACTTGTATAAGGGCTGATAATAGATCAAGACCATGCAACTGCCAACTGCTCAATAAAATGAACTTTCCATCAAAACTTGATTTGAGTCTCTGCTATGGTTCTCCTTCTATGTAATGATTATGATATATATAAGCAGTGATATTAATAACATAAGGTTGGAACCTGCACACCGTTGATGATCATTGCATACACATGCTACCACATTTTTGTTTGTATAACTCGATTCTTTTTCTTATTCTCTGACTGTCTCTCTTTTCTTTTCTTTTTTGGATGAAAAAAGGCAGAGCTAAAGCAAAAATGATTTTCTGAATTACCACAAAGAACCAGGAAATAGGGTTGATGGGCCCTTTTCTAAAGCATGAGTGATTGAGTAAATCAATATATTGATAATATATGCCCAATATTAAAATGATAAAATCATATTTAATCATATAATGTGGAGAATCAGATAAACTAATACAACATAACTAAGACAAAAGTGCATGAACGTGCTCAATCTAGAACCAGACTTTTGTTTAGGGTGTTAAGCTGCATAATATCAATTACCTGATAGTCTTTCCATAGCTGTCCATGTTATGTCCAGGATCAAAAATGTTACTTGTTATTTGTGAAAATACGAAGGTTAATGATTTCAGTTACGTTTTATTGGTTTTCGATACGTTTAGTGGCCTTAAAAATTGACTTTTTGTTCAGGTCAAAATTCGAGAAAATTTTCTTCACTAAAATTATAGAGGGCGTTAAACCGAGCATGTGCATACTTGGTTCATAAAAATCGGAGTTCGTATGAGAAAGTTATAAGGGAAATACGAAATTTACTGTTCATAATAGATAGTATATATTTGAATTTTTACTGTACTACACGGTAACTTTCTTCTCTCTCTCTTTTCCCCCGTGGTTCTCTCTTTCTCTTCCTTCTGCAACTCTAGCTCTCTCTCCACTCCGGCCACCAAACGACGCCCAACCGATGTCGTTCTACTCCGCTCCTCATAACCAGCCTCCCCAACGTCGCCGACCACCACGAAACAGCCAAAATACGGCGGTAGAAGCCGTCAAACTTCAAGGAACCAAAACTGGTCAACGACTTGTTCTCACGATTCCGGCCACCAAAAATTCTCAGACCAGGTCCTTTTGGAGCGCAGTGAGACGATGAACATCCTCCCCAAATATCAGGCCGAGTAGCGGAGCATGGAGGAAGAACCGACGAGTTGAAGTTGTGGATTACTATTCATCAATCGAGTCAAACCTTCCCCTTAATTGTTGAGGTACTTCCGATCATTTTCTCAATTTGTTGTAGTTGGGAAAAATGATCAGAAGGTTGAGATGTTCGTGCTGCCAAAATTTGGCGGCCCATCGGAGCTGGTGGAGGCGGCTCGTGAATCCCATGCGCCGCCACTGTAGCAGGCGCGTGGCGGCTCCTCCGGCTGCCATTTGACTTCAATTTTTAGCCTAATAAATCTTATAAATGTTGTAGAGCTTGTATATAAAATTTGGTGAATTTTGGAGAAGCTTGGAATTAATTATGAATTTTTGAAGTTTAGGGTTTCGATTTATGATCTACGAGAATCCGACTCGGATTTCTCTTGAATTCATCCTAGAAATTGCAAATCTATGAATAGAATTTATCGGTGAAGTTTGGATTAAATCCGAGGAGAATTGAAGGATTTATCCATAAGTTTACGTATAGAAATTTATATTTTATAGTTAATTAACGTTAATTTTTTTTCCGGAATTAATTAGTTGTTTACAAATAATATTTTCGTACAGGACGTGAGGAGCCTCCATTGGAGGAGAGTTCTAACCAACGGCAAGTTTAGCCGTATACTGTGAGTGAACTTTTGTTTTAAATAATGATGCATGCAGTTATTTCGAAATTATTGACTTATTTAATTATCGTTTTATTGAGCGAGCATAATATTTTGTCTTGGATTATAATTTTGGTATTGGTTTTTCCATATGAATTTCGGATATAAATTTATTATGCTCGAATTTGGATTTATGATTTGTTTTTGAGAATATGAATTGATTTCGGAGATTAATTATGATTTATCTCGATTATGATTTGATAAATGGATTTGTGATACTATTTTTTTTTTGATATCGAGCTTTCGATATTTATCTCCGATATATGATTATTATTTGAAAATGTGATTTATGTGATTTTCGACGAATTATTTTATGAGGTGATTTCCGTAATTCAATATTATATTTTATTCGTCGATTTTGAGATTCTGGAATATTATCGGAGATGAGATTTTCGAGGAAATTATTTACACTTATTATTCTCGCTGACTTGTTTATGAATTTGAGAATATTTTGACGTGCGGGATCATGTCATTGGATTATACGTATTTTTTTTTTCGCGAGGAATTGAGGAAGCTTTATGGATTTACGAGTTTTTGGATTATTTTCCTTCACCATACTCGAGTTGGTTAATGTGTCTCCTTCTCACTTACTTTGTGTTTGTGAGTGAAGTCGAGGTGGTTTATTTTCCTCCTCACGTGAGTAGTAGAGGTTGCTGTTTCTCCTCCTCACATAATTTATATGTGAGGGAGTCGAGATCGAGGGGCTTTGATATACTCGTATGGTGATAATCGTTCTTCTCCGTATTTTTCTTGATATTATTATTTGACTAGCGAGGCTAGCCCGATTTCACGAGTTTTTCATGTGGCGAGAAATATATTTTATAAATGTTGCATGCCTCGAAATTTTTGTAAATATTTCAAATTATGGGAAAGTATTAAAGTTTTGTTCAATTAAATTTTATTGTTAATTATTTTTCTCCGCTCACTCTAATGTGTTTTTAAATTACTTTCCCCCGGGCCCTTTGTTTTCAAATGCCCAGTTTGCAGGCGATATTAGTCGAGATCGGACGTACATGGAGTTGAGGCATAGCTAGCACTACTTCCGCATTGTAGGATCTATCGATCCTTATCCTCTTTTCATTTGTTTTAGAATTGGTCTGATAACCTATGAGAATTGTTTATTATGGAAATGGAGTTGCTGGTTTTTGGGGAGCATGATGGCTCCAGAAGTATAAGGACGGTATGCTAAAAGTGTAACTTGAATTCTTTGCAGGTTAGGGTTGTTCATTTTTTGGGAAAGTTCTGTTGAATTTTCTCGAAAAGTAGACCCCGCAGGACCACCTGGAATTTCAGGGGTAAATTCTGGGTCGAGTCTTGTCAGTCCATCTCTACATACTAATTCGTGCCAGACCAGGATGTGGAATGCTTCCTGGCCCGAGGAACATTTGCTGATTCCTGTGGGAGCTCCTTGGCAATCTTGACGTCTTCTTGTAGAGTTTCAATGAAATGAAGTACAGCACATATTTTTTAAAATGTTACTGTTCATATTAAGAAAGTTGGGTCAAAAAAACGTACAAGATGCTAAAATGTTAAATCTAAAGCTCTGAAAACATCTTTAGGGGGAAAGAAAGCAAGTGTAACAACCTAGAGTCATGCCAGAATGAACGTTTATCCAATTGAGGAATAACCGAGGTCGCAATCATTATGCGAGACCATGTCTACAATCTATGAACATTTACCATTACTGAAAGTCACCAAAAAGAACATTTGGCCAAACAAAAAAACAAAAAAAATTAATGATTAACTAAATCCATTTTTTTGCAGCAGAGAGAGAATCAGAAAAGCAGTATATGAAAGGAATAGGTCTATACAGACGTTAAATTTCAAATTTGCAGACCAAGACTTCAGTCAGTGTTCCTTTGGAGCTTATGTAGTATTTCAGTAAGCAAATTATTATTTGTGCTGATACCATGGAAGTTAAATGGCTATCAACCATACCAAGAATACCAAACAAACTCCTGTTTCCAGTACAAAAATATTATTTATAGCAGTTTAATTGGTACACACAACACCAGCATCCATGAATGTCCAAACAGAGGTGCTTTTCTAATGGTCATCACTCATCACTTCTCAAAGATACAACCTCTGACACAAAAACATAAAACACATAATGACAAGCAAGTAGCAAAAGTGACAAGTCAGCATCTCATGCTAAATAAACCACACTCCAGTACTGGTTTAGCTATCATAGACCTCTCTTGCTTAAAATACATTAGCTACTTGATACCACCAACTAAACTCGGTCAACTACCGGTTTACTATCAGAGGTTTCGATCGCTTTAATTAACTCAGCAGGATACCGTTTACATAAGAGTGCCACTTGTTCAAGAAATAACTCGAGTGCATGTTCACCAATGTGTTTAACCATTTGATCCCATCGCCGTCGGCATACATCTCCAGGCCTATGCTCAAGCAAATCATCCCAATCTACATCATCAATAGAGCTAGCCTCCAAATTAGTGAGAGCATCGAGCAGCCTATAATCATCAATATCAGCCCACAGCTTTTGCTTTACCAAAGATGATGCAAGTTGCTTATACCGCTTCATGCTGTAAACAGCATTGCTTCTAGTACCCAACACGTCACCAATTGCTTCCCAGAAAATATTATCTCGCAGCAAGCCATGCTTGGCGTTTTTTTTTTTTTTTTCCTAAGGCCCTCATAAGCATATCCTTATTCGCTAAATCAAATAAAATCTGGTACTCCTCTTGGGACCAAGGTACAGTCCTTTCCTCTGATTTAGCAATTTTAATCGACGCCATGCATCCTTGACATGAATTCTCTGTTTGCCAAGTTTATCAGCCAAAGTTCTCCAATCAGTTCCATGTTCTCTATAGAGCTTTCTCACCTCTTTGTACTCCTTGGGGTCCAAGTAGGTTTCTCGGCTCTTTCAAACAAAACATACGCTCGATAATATACACTCCTATAAGGCCTTGAAGGTATGGCTTCCCCAATTACCTTCCAACAATCATTGACTTCAGGGTAGGATCTACAATGGAGTACTATGTCGAGGCCGTCACTCCCTAAGCCACGTTCTTCTATGTATCCTCAAACAGCCTTTCTGAGAATCTTGTCTTTCTCTTTTAAAAACCGTTTACCTCTTACCGGACCTTGATGCTCATCACTTAGGCCTTCAGACTGTGAGACCTCCACATCACTGGCGTTCTGCTTTTTTTCACTATCTTCTATAATAACAGCCTCTGCATTAATAACCTGTGTGTTCCTCTTTCAATCTTATACGTTAACATGTTTTTCTGCCTTGGTCTTCTCCTTCTTCCTTCTGTTACCGTCTTCCAAATTAACCGCCTCCATGTCACTGTTGATATCCTCTAGATTAACAAGTTTCTCTGATTCTGCCTTATCCTTCGTTAGTTTTTCATCATCTACTTCAACAGCATCCATGCGTCCATTGCTATCCTCTACATTAACATGCTTTTCTGACTTGGCCTTCTTCTTTCTTTTTTTACCATATTCTAAATTGACAGCCTCCACGTCTCTATTGTCATCCTCTACATTAACATGTTTCTTTGATTTGCACTTCTTCTTCTTCCTTTTTTTACCACCTTCTACATTGACAGCCTTCACGTCTCTATTGTCATCCTTGACATTAACATGTTTCTCTGATTTGGTCTTCTTCTTCTTCTTCCCTTTTTTCCTATCACCGATGGCAACAGCCTCCATGTGTTTGTTGCAACTCTCATTTGCCGTTGACTGCAAATTGCCGTTATTCTCTAAGACTATGTTTTCTTAAACTTCACTGCTTTCAGTGTTCAGTTTCTCAGCTATTGTTTTCAGCAATTTACTTGCTGAATTCTTCCCGCGGTTCCTTTTATCTTTCTTACTCTCCTTCACTGCAAAATCATCCTTCTGCACGATATTCATATCCGAACTTTGACTCTCTACTCCAGGCTCCATTCCATTAGTTCCAATATTCTGTACCAATTCACCACCCCTTTCTCCTCTTCAATTTCTCCTTTTTTTCTCTTCATATCCCCCGTTTCGTTGTTCACTTTTGCAGCGTCTTCATATTCAGCCGCCACACTCCTTTCGTCATCCTCAGGGATTACGTTTCTCTTCTTTGAACTACCAGCAAAGTCAATATCTTCCTTGGTTTTCCCATTGGATTTGTCCCCACTTGTCGTCACAATTCTCCCCCTCAACTACCATCCCCATTTCGTCGACACAAATTTCAATCACAGAAGAAGCTCCACCGAGTTCATCCTTGTGCCTTTTCTTCCTCTCTTTCCTTGCTTCAAACTCCAAACCTGCCCTCTCCTCCCTTTCCATGTCAGTTTCCTTCAATCCCCAACGAGGTAAAAGCCCTACATCCTCCACAAGATCCGTCCTTTCCTTCCCTACACTTTCGAATGCAGCAAACTGCAACAGCCAAATAATCAATTTCATTATGCCAAATTGATTTCCATTGCCAAAAAACTACACCCACAAGCTAGAACAACACTGAAATAAATAAAAAAAAATAAAAAAAAATCTTCATTTCAAGACCATGAATTTCCATGCACGCACAATCTAATATTCTTGTGGATACAAAATCTGTGGTGAATATAACGAGTGTTATGAAAACAAGCCCAAAAATGTAATGGTTTTAGCGCTGAGTGAGTGCAGAAAATGATTGAGAAATGTATCTGAAATTAGCTAGTGAACACTAGAGCATGGGTTTTCCTTGTACAGCAAATAGAAACCACAAAATGGGTTTTTCCTTGAGATATAGATTGTACCTCAAGTGTGATCAGTCAAGCCTTTGGACTTCTCTCAACTGCTTCAGATATAGAGATATATCTGTTTTGCTGGTTGCTTTATATAGCCCAGTGGAAACAGTGCCTAGAGGAGAGGGCGTCGTTCTTAGCTAGCACGCGCTCCCTGTAATACTCAAACCAACCACACGACGTCGTTCCTTTTAAACTGAATTGGAGTTGGAACTTCGATATATATCTTTTTTTCTTGCGAAGTCTCTTGTACATCATTTTTTGAAGCCACCGATATATCTTTTACTATTTTTAAGAAAATTCACCGACATCATCAAATATCTCCGATATATCATATATTTGAAATATATCCTAACAAAATGAAATATCAAAAAAATCTGACAAGAAAAAAAATAAAAAATTACTCGATTATTTACAGAGAAACATACATTATGAATGGAATATGGAGGTTATGTGCGGATGTAAAGTTCTAAAAACGGTTTCTACTCAAGAAATGGCTTAATAGAGAGGTATCGCTACCTATCTGGGAAAAATACCTCGACGTGAAATCTCTCAAGGACGATTTGGGTGAGGTGAAATCCCCTCAAGGCGAATTTGGTTGAAGAGAAATCCCCTCAAGATGAATCTAGATGAGAACTAATTCCCTAAAGATGAACTTGAGTGAGGACAAATCCCCTCAAGGCGAATATGAATGAGGAGTAATCCCCCTCAAGGAGAATTTGGGTGAGAAGAAATCCACTCAAGGTGAATATGGGGGAAGAGTAATTCCTTCTAGGGAAATCGGGTGAGAAGGAATCCCCTCGAGACAAATCTGAGTGAGGAAAAATCATGATGGAGCAATTTTAGCAAAAGAAAACAGATTGATGGAACCATGTTTCAAAAAGTAACTCACCCACTTCATTTTTTTAATTATATGGGGCAATTAATAAATCAATTATATAAATGTTTCAGACAATTAATTTGGCTATAATGTTTATAGATATATATAATCAATTTGACTACAGCACTTATAGATATACTTAAAATAGAGAAGTGCATGATCAATCATCCAATTGGATTTATCCTTACTATTCCCTTATAGAGGAAACAATAATATAGAGGAAACAGTAAGCAGCTAGCTCCTAAAAGATCTATGACTATCATGTTCATTACTACAATTTGTTCTTTATAAATCATATGTATTGATCTGATTATTATATTTTTGTACTAGCGAGCGTTTTTTAACCATCTAAAGTCTTTTTTTGGATGTAGATGAAGTTCACATTTATATCTATTTATATACAAATTCAATTAATTGAATATTTCAACAACAACAAAAATTCTTTTCTAGAATATCTCCGATGTGTCCCTAATATTTCCGATATCTTTTTTCTTTTTTCAAAGTTCTGTAGATATTTTTGGCCAATATTTTAATCCTTGAGGCACACAAAAGGCCCAAAAGAAAGAAAAACTACATATGAGACACTACCGTCCAAAACTTAGGACTTTCACATAATTCATCAAGGAGGCTGATGGGGGTTGCTCCATGAAATACACACCCAAATCCTTGGTAAGGTTATACTTGGATAGCATGTCAGCAATCATGTTAATTACCCAGAAAACATGCTTCACTTCACAACTCACAAGCTTTTGCATCAAGTACTGGCAACTATTATTAATAGATTTCAAAGGATGTAGCTCATCAACTTGATTCACTAAAGTGACAAGGATTTCAGAATCACTTTTAATAATGACTTTCTGGTAATGAGCAGTAACAAGCATTATAATCCCTAATAACAAACCCCAGGCCACTGCTTGAATAACACTACCACAGCCTAAATTAGCAATGAACCCAGAAAACTAAGATCCAAAAGAATCCTTGAGAACCCCACTAGCACCAATCTTTCCACTTTGCTTTCTCACTCTATTAATATTCAGTTTGCACCAATCAAAGGAGGCTTGAGCCAATGTAACATTACAAAAGTCTTTTGATTAGGAATTAAATTTTTTGAAGTAGTAGGACTCAACTCCTCAGTAGCATCAATGATCAAATTGGTGGGATTAATTGGAAAATGGAACTCATCATTAAATATTCTCTCAATCCTCCACTTCCAAATATACCAGGAAGTAAAAGCAAAGCAATACACCAATTTAGTTCCCTATAACAAATCCTTTTGCAGCGATTATTGGCTGCCAACCAGCTCTTTCAATCCAAATGCATAGCTCTAGTAATTGTGTCCAAACTAGGCCTCATCATTTGGTCAACGGATCAAATGGGCTGATAGAGGCCCACAAGGCCCAACGGGTAAAATCCCAGCCCCGCTCGCATAAAATTCAGTAAAAGGCCTGACCCGGTGGGTAAAGAGCCGAGTTTGGTTTAGGGATTTGAAGCCCGACCCAGCTCATAAAAGCTTGCCAAGCCTGGCTGGTATTCTGGTAAGCTCTCAAAGTGTAGTTAATTATATATGCTATCTATAAAGGGCCCTTCCACTAAGAGATTCATTTTTTTGGCAATTTTAAGGGATCCCTTGTGGGACCCACTTTTCAATCGCATTTCGGCATCTTGACCGTTCAGTTTTTAGGTCATAATATATAAATCACTTATACAAATTTTCAGTCAAATTGATGATCGTTAAGGTATCGAACTAGATTAAATCAATGGATAGACCGAATCTGTCCAACCGGAACCGTTCTTGTTTATAATTGTAAATCGCAGTTATGAATGCTCTAATGACTATTAATTTGGCTGAAAATTTGTAAAAGTAATCTACTCATATAGACCTAATGTCTGAATGGTTGAGATATGGATATATGATCGAAAAATGAGTCTAATAAGTGATCCATTAAAATGACAAAAAAAAAAGGGATCCCTCACTAGAAGGACCTTGACTATATATATATATATGAAACGCAATTCTCTTCTCCCTAAGTACGTGTTGGAGGAAAAACCCTAGCCGCTAAAGTGTGAGAGAGGAATACCCTAGCTTGAAAAAAACTCGTGATTCCGTCGTCAGAGAGTGGTGATGGAAGCTGTGGATGAGATGGTAGTTCGCTTGGCGGCATCGTTGGGACTAGCTGATGCTTGAAAACTGGTGGATCTCAGTCAACCGTGTCCCAGAGTTATTTGGTCTGGAAACTCTTGACTGCTAGGGCTTTCAACAAGCGGTCCTTCATGGGCATGTTTAGGAGAACTTGGAGGCTGAATGGGCGCTATACTGTCCAAGAACATGATGATAGATTCCTATTTACTTTGTTAGACCATTCTGATCAAAATCGAATTCTCTGGGGAGGACTATAGGGGTTCGATAGTGCTCCTATAGTGTTGGCTCCATTTGATGATGTATAAGCTATAAAAGATCTTTCGTTGAATACTTTGGCATTCTGGATCAAAGTCAGGGGCCTCCCGATGGATTTCCACACTGATCGATGCCTCAGACGTATAGGCAGTGCTTTACGACAGTTCCTGCAGAAAGATACCATTGAATTTGATGCTAGACGTATCCGGATTAGGGTGGAGATGGATTTGATGCAACTTGTCATCTTCCGGCGCAGTTTTACGATCGATGATGGCATTGATGTTGACTTGAATTTTTTTTTTTTTTGAAATTCTCTATGGGCGGTGAAGGGATTGTGGCTTACTAACTCATGTAGGTCTCCAGTGCTTTAGACCTCTTTTGCCAGAATTTTTGAGGGGGTAAACCACGCCAGCATGGCGTAACTTGGAGAGATTTTTGAATAGAGTTGCTGACTCACCTATGGCAGGCTAGCTTTAAGTTAGTGTTTGGTGCCCAAGAGGTTGGCAGTGGTCCAGTGGGTTTGGAGCACTTCTTGCCTGCCACAAAACCTAAACCTAGAAGGGAAATTCAGATTCGAACCTTGTCGGTGACGCCGACATAGAATGTTCAAGACCTAGCACTGAACTCGACTGCAAACTAGGAAGAACTGGTGCTTGGGGACGTTACTGTGGTTGATCATGTTGGAACCAGTGAGGAAGCCGGCCATGCAAATCATGGTTTAGTACCAGTTCCATCACCTAATCGACGAAGAAAGAGAATGGATGATGATGGAATATCACCTAAGAAACTCAGATTAAGCCTAGTAGTTGGAAACACCAATTGGATGCCATATCGATGGGTCTATGCCCTTCCCAACCTGTGCAAGGGGAGATAAAGAAATGTGGAAGGCCTAAAGGTGCAAGGAACAAGGTTAAGGATATCAATGGTGTGCAACCTTCACCCATGAAGAAAACACTAGCAAAGAAGGTAGAGAAACTGATCAATGGTCTACTTGAGTTTACTGTTACTGAGACTACAAATGGTTCAAACCCTACAAAGGGTAAAGAGCCTGTTGACGTTTAGTTTTTTTTTTTTTTTTTTTTCTAGTTGTTTGAATGATTGTCTATGTTAGGAAAAAGGTCTCTATGTGCTCATGTGGAAGTACTTAGTGTCACTATACCATAATTGCGTGCTCGGCATGTGAGATTAGGTATAATAGATTGCCTGCAGTGGCAAGAGTCTTTTGTTAACATTGACTACTTTGAGCTCAAAGTGTCACAACGATTTTGTACTATTCTTATCTATGAAGCAGGGGCACAGGTATATACTTTTTATCTAAAAAAAAAAAAAAAAAAAAAATGTGTGTGTGTGTGTGTTGGGGGGGGGCTCTTCCACTAAGGGATCCATTTTTTTGGTCTTTTATAGGGGGCTTTAGACCAACTTTTCGAACACATTTCGGCATCTCAACTATTCAGTTTTTAGGTCCTAATGTGTTGATTATTTCTGTAAATTTTCAACCAAATCGGTGATTGTTGAAGTATCAAACTAGATTAAATCAATGGACAAACCAAATCTGTCAAACTTGAACCGTTCATACTTATAATCTTAAATCGTCATTTTGAATGCCTTAACGATAATCAATTTGGCTGAATATTTGCAGAAGTGATCTACATATTATGACCTAAAAACTGAATGGTTGAGATGCCAAAATATGATCGAAAAGTTGGAGTAATGCCCTATCCCTAGAAAAGACCAAAAAAGAGATCCCTCACTAGAAGGGCTCTGTATATATATGTAAACACGAAAATCTAAAAACAAAAAGAATGCAGACACGTGTACAAAAATAATTATTTTATTAAGAATTTAAATGCGGGTTACAATCTTTGGTATTCCTATGATTCTATCTCCGAAGATGATTTCACTCAAGGGCTTGACGCTTGATCTTGAGTTGGATGGTGGTCACGGGAGTTGTCACGTGATGAACGTTTTGGCTTGAGGTTGGTGAGGAATCCAGCTATTTCGTAGCTTGATGGTTCTTCACGAGCTTGGGAGGCTTTTGAAATTTGAGAGTGTTTTCTTCTCTTTTTTAGCTAAAGTCCTTTTCTCGATTTGAGAGGGGGTATTTATAGTGTCAGCGCCTCTCTTAATTCGGAATGTCTTGATGACACGCAATTAATTGCATTTTCCTTAATAGCATAATCAAATCAATCAGTTTTAATTAACTGATTTAATCACGACTATTAAGGCATTAGGCGATCAATTTGATGACTGATTTTTCGATTGTATTTCATTAATAACATAATCAAATCAATCAGTTTTAATTAATCGATTTAATCACGAATATTAAGGAATTATCCGATTAATTTGATGGCTGATTTTCATCTTGATTATCAATTTAAATAAATTGATATCTAATTAGCAGACGAAATTTAATACTTGATTTGACTTGGAATCAATTGATTTAATTTGATTGATTTGCTTTGATATCAGCTGATTAAGTCGAAATAAATTCATTTATTGCCACCGGGCCTTTCATGTATCACCACATGTCATTCTCTGAGCATGTCTGGTTTTGCTTACTCACAAGTCACGTGCACATTTTGTGGGACCCATATGCCGACTAAATTTGTTCGGTCATAATTTCAAGTATTGACAGAATTATTTAATGAATTTTATTTTCATTAAATTTTTGGTGCCTACAAATGCCCCCACTTCAAGATGCGCTGTAAACATGTCGTCACGTGTTGGAGGTGCAACTTGAAGTATGAATTTTAGGGCTGGATTTGGTAGTAAACTGACCCAGATTTGGTCAAACCATCTGCCGATCCGAATGCAATCGGTATCTCAAATCTGATACCCTTACCGATCCGAATAATCGATTTACTGACTAGTCGGTAATCGAGAGCTCAGTATAGTATTGGTCGGGAACCGCCGGTCAACCCACCATGAAAGTTGGTGGTTCAAAAGTTGATATCTAGATATAGTTTGCAGATCTAAGGAGAAGAAAGAAGATGAAAAACAAAGAAAAGGGAGGAAATCGTGGACATCGGCGAGAATTCGGAGGAGGTCGCCAGATCTGGAGTATGAATATGATGACTAAGATGATGCAAATCCAATGATTAATCACATCTACATGATTACATATGATGAAGTGCAAATCTGATGATGGAGATGATAAGAACTAGAGAAAAATGTAAGGAGATGAATGAAAAAGAATAAAAAATAGGAGGATGAAAAAACTTGATGAAAGAGGAGGAGGAGGAAGAACTCGGAGGCTTCTGCTATTAGATGAAAGAGGAGAAGGAGGAGGAAGAATTGGGAATCTCGATAGGATGATAGAGAAAAGTAAAAAAAAATAACAATGAATTAAATGAAGACTTTTTGGACTTCTATCTAATGGAGGTTTAAATTTAGCTTTTGTACAATATATAATAAGGAGAGTTTATGGTCTAGTGGTTTGAGATCACGCTTTCTAATTAGTGAGCAATTTACAATGACATATCAGCCAGAAAAACATTTTCAGCTTATGTGGAATATGTGAGCCCCCGAAAATTTTGTTTAATTTTTAGAAGGTAATTTTTTTTGCCAGTAAGATTTTTCAAGGTGATTTAAGTGAAGAAATCGATTTTGGAGATTGTTTTGGTGTCTAGACCACCTATTGGGCCGACAATTTAAGTTTGGGCCAATGTTCTTCCATTTGGGCCTAAGACGAAGTCAAGAATTGATCTAGGAAATTTCCGACGAAAAATGAATAAAAGAAAAGTTACGAGCTCGACCCCTGTACTCTTACTTGTTATTTTAATTTGTCGCATAACGTATGAAATTACGTATTGGTAAGGTATGAATGTATTCGAGATTGGATTAAGATTTTGAGGCCATTCAAAGGATTAAGAAATTAGGGAAGATCCAATTTGGGTCTAGAAAAGTATTTTTAAAAGGGTCGAGGCTTAGGACAAGCACGGAAAATTTTCCCGAGAGGAATTGGTGAAGTGTTGGAGAAATAAGGGTGTTTAAATGTATTTTCGGAGTGGGGTTAAGGAAAATTAAGAGAAACAGAAAATAGAGCAGCTCAAGCCCACTTGGCCTAAAAAGAGGGACAACTTAGACATTTCACAATTAAATTTGGGGAGGTATTTAAGCACCTCATTCTCTAAACCCTAGCCACCCTACCTCATTTTCTCACTTCTCTTTCTCTCTCTCTCTCTCTCTCTCTCTCTCTCTCTCTCTCTCTCTCTCTCTCATCCGACTCCCTCTCTCTCCTTTCCATCGACGGCCGCCGCCGCAACACCGCCATGCCACTGCCGCACCGCCGCCGAGCGCCACCGCTGCCGGTGCTCCAATCTCAACCAAAATTTCCAGTTTTTCTCCTCTTCATTCCCTCTTTCCATTTCTCCAACCAAAATCAAGAAATTTGGCCATTCAATCCTCCAAAAACCGTAGAACCTGAAGCTAATTTGGGGGTTTTTGTGATTTCTTCATTCTAAGTTCAAATCAAGGTATTATCCATCCTAATCTAGCCTCTATTCCTTCAATATATACATCTTTCTTATCAAATTTGAGTTTTTGATTTCCATTTTCGATTTTTGGTGCATGAACCCGATTTTCCCTAAATCAAGAGGCTAGGCTACGGGTTTGGCAAGGATTTGTGGTAAGGATCTATCCATGCAACCTTATTTCAAAATTTTTTTTGGTGGTGATATTGATGTTGGACGGATTTGTAGGAGAAGAAAACTAAGGAGGAGGAATATGCCGTGAGTTTTGAAGAAGATAGGGTAAGAAATGGGTTTTGGACAAACCCTAGAATTTTTGGAATTTATTTGGTTGATTTTAAATTTTGTTGAATTATTTGCTTGGTGGTAAATTGTGAAAAATAGAGATTTGAAGATGGTTTAATTAGGAGGCATTTATTAGCCAAGTTTTCAAAGTTTTCGTAAAATTGTGTGGAGAATTTTGGTGATTGTTGTTGTGTAATTTTGGCCAAAAGAAAAAGAAAAGGAAGAAAAAGGAAAAGAGTTATTTTTGATTAGTTGGAAAAAAGGGGGAAAGTGGAAAAAAAAAATTGGAAATAATTGGTATTAAATCCCATTTAAAGGAAGATTTAATTAGTGGGAATTTATTTAGTCTAATTTTCAAAAGTATTGGAATTTGGTATTGAAGATTTTGATAGTTTTTATGTGTAATTTAGACCAAAGAACTAAGAAGCACCGATACGGGTACACGTACTCGGATACGATACGATCAGATACGTGGAAATGGCAAACCTTGAATATAATTGGATACGGATACGTGAAGGATACACCAATTAAATATATATATATATATATAATTAGAAAAAAATGTGAAACATAAACAAAGTACTAGTTTATCACAATCGAACTATCAACTTCATTCAACTTGGATAACATCCTCAAGGTCTTCATCTTCATGAACAACATTAAACAAAACCCCCTCTAATTGTGGTTCATCAAGTGAAAGGTTAGCAATCTCAAGCCTTCGAACATTAGACTCTTCCAAGGAATCAAACTCATCAACTCCAACATCCCACATTTGAGTTGCACTTTCATTGTAATTTGGGCTTCTCCTAGCTAAAAGACGAAGATTGGTATGCACAAACACCAAATCTTCCTCTCTTTGTGGTGTTATCTTGTTCCTCCTCACAGAGTGAATGAAATTATAAGTACTCCAATTTCTTTCACAACATGAAGAAGAACAAGGTTGACCTAGAACCTTGAAGGCTATGGCTTAGAGAGATGGTGCCGAAGCTCCATGGATAGCCCACCATGTTATAAGCTGCATAACAAACCTATCCTTCATAGCATCTCCATTTCAAAACTCTTGCATACACATAGAAAAATTGGTAAATTCTATGTTAACTTTCCTTCGATCATCTTCATTGGCAAGTATCTAAGGATACAATTTTTCCTCTCCCTTGTAATCTCTAAGTCTTTGTGGGGAGCAACCCGATTAGTATCTTCACTAAGCCATTCCGAACCATAATATCTAGGTATAAAATACAAATAAGTTTAATTCACATTACAATCTATGAAAGATTAAGTCATTAAACAAACAAGCAAAAAAGAAAACCACATGTTATACTTACTTGGGATTCAATGAATGTGCCAAGCAATTGAGAGAAGTATTGCTCTTGGACCAACGAGCCATTAAAACCTTATACACCGCATCCCAAAATGGAGACTCTTGATGAAGTTGCTTTCTTTCTTTCCTATAGATACTCTTTTTCACTCGCTCAATCATACTATCCCACCATTCATACACCAAATGAAGGGAAGGGCTATCAGTGTCTGCCTTCCTGAGCATCTCATATATAGGCTCTGTAAAAGAAAGGATGTAATCAATGTCATCCCACAACAACTCATCTAATAATTTCTCATTCACAGAAGCTGCCTTCCTAACATCATCTTCTTTGTAATCATCCCACTTTAGACTGATGACCATATGTTGCAAACCATTTTTGATTTACTTAAACCTCTTCAGCATGATTAAAGTAGATGCAAACATTGTAGGAGCAGCTGAAAGCAACTTCAAATTACAATGGTCATTAAACATGACTAATCGCATTCCATGATTCATAATGAGGTTCTTGATAAACATAACATCCTTAGAAACTGGCTGTATCCAAGAACATACATCAAACACATCCGCATTGCTTGCAACTAATGAAGGTGTGCAAATATTCTTAACAGCGAGATTCAAAGTATGCACTACACATGGTGTCCAAAAAATAGTAGGATACTTGCTTGCTATCAAGGCACCAGCCTTGGAACAAACAGGAGCATTGTCGGTGATCACTTACACTACATTTTCCCAACCCACTTCCTTGATGGAAGCTATAATCAAGTCTACAATCAATGCATGATCCTTGAATTCCCCCCCTCACAGTTTATAGCCCTCAACATCATCGGACCACTCTCACAGGTGGCTATCACATTAATCAATGGCCTTCTTTGTGCATCAGACCAACCATCACTACAAAGACTCACACCTTTGTCTTTCCATGTAATCTTGATTGGCTCCAAATGATGCTCGATATTTTTCCTTTCTTTCGCAAGAAGTGTGGTCCTTAGAGCATTGTAGCCTGGTGGAATGTAGCCTGGAAGGGTAGAAGCAGGAATGTAGGAGTTTCGATAGTGTGGATTTCTAGCTAGATTGAAAGATAAGCCACCGGTGTAGTACATCCTTGCAACCTAACCATCGCATTGCTCCCTAGCTGAGTTTTGGAAAGCCTTTTCAACCGAACCAGCAGCTGTTTTCCTCTTCTTTCCACCATCACTTACTGTTTGTGCTTGTGTGTAGGCATGGTAATTTATTCCATAGCTACTTGCGGCGGAACTTCCCCTTACTCTCCTAATGATGATAGAGGAACTTGTCTAGGACCTGCATTCATTAATCTCTCCTTGCATTCTCTCACCAACTTGGACATCTGAGTTAATGCATGAGGAGTAACCATGTTGCAAATTGCCACCCCTCCTGTTCCTTGTTTCAACAAATGACAACGAACTCTAGTATACTAACCGTTGTAGAACATTTTGCAGAAATTGCACTGCCACCTCCAATTTCCTCCAACTGACTGTTTTTGAATCTTCTTCACAAATTTCCACAACGGTGCTTTATCATCAATGGTCTCATTTTTAGGATCAGCAGCTCCACTATTAGCACCGGCGTTAACAGACCTGACACTAGAACTAATAAGAGGTGTTCCTCCATCACTCATGGTTCCTGGAATATACACAATTGATCACAAATTCACAATTCACTCATGCCATAAGAATAGTTTATACAATTATACTTTATACATTATCAGTTTATCACAATAATTGATCACAAATTGACACATATGTTGTTCCAATCATAATTCATACAATAATACCCGACCCAGCAACTGTTATCAGTTATCACACATAAATACCCACAAATCCATAATCATACCTACTAGCACAGCTCCACACTCCCACATCAAATAAGTGAATAACAAATATCAAATATGAGAAGAAGAGCAGAACAAACGTAGCCGAAGCAGCTAGAAATCCACAGCTCCAAGCTCCAAGCTTCTGGTCCAAGCGAATTGAAGAAGAGGAGAAGTTTGGAGCAGAAACTATTCGGTCTTACGAAGAAGAGCAGACGAGCAGAAAAAGTCCAACGAAGCTAGAAGACCAGACAAGTAGTAGAAGACCAGACGAAGCTAGAAGACCACACGAGTAGCGGAACTCCAAGCAGCAACCGAGGCGGCTGAGATTCGGTCCGATGAAAGGAACTTTGAAGCGACTCTCGGTCTGGGTCGGTCTGTAATTTTTTTTCTCTCTCTCTCTCGATTTGGGTCTGTGCGACTATTCTTCTTTCTCTCTCTCGATCTGAGTCTCTGCTTCTTCTATATTTGTTTCTTCTCTGTCTCTCTCTCTCGATTTGAGGTTTTTTTTTCTATTTTTTTGGGGGTAAAGAGTCAGGATTACCCCCACGTATCCATTTTATTTACATTCTCACGTATCCGAATAGGATACGTACGTATCCAATCTGTATCCAAATCAGGATACGCGTTTCCTGTCGTTTCCTGCTGTTTCTGACGCGTTTTGTACCCGTACCACGTATCGGTGCGGGATACGGTGGCAAATTCACGTTTCCATGCATCACAGCCAAAGAAAAAGAAAAGGGAAGAAGAAAGAAAGTCTTTATTCTTGGAAGAAAATGAAAATGAAGAAAGGAGTAAAAGTTGAATTAATTAAGTTTTACCGTGGAAAAGTAGTAAAAAGTGAAGAAGGTAAATTCGGTAATAAGGTAAAGGTGAAAGTGAGGAGGCAAAAAGGATAAAAGGTAAAAAGATGAAAAAGGAGGAGTAAATGGATAAAAGTGAAAGTAAAACTTTATTTATAATTATTTACTTATTTATTTTTAATAAATAAGAAATGATGGTAAATATATTTGGTCAAAAGTCAGAAGCCAAAGTTAACTCTGAGAGTTGACCAAGGTTAACCGACCTCGTAAAACGTGAGGATCGACTCTAGTTTGGTTGCTCGGATTGGCGATAGTTTAGTAGAGCGGTAAAGATGTTTTTCCTTTTTAAGAAAGAAGTTAGTTTCCCAAATTGGTAAAGGTTAAAGGAAGTAATTAATGGCTTCATTGAAATAAAAAGGAATTAGTGTGCGCGCGATTACTTAGAGTTGATCATGATGTTTGCCTGGATAATTACTTACAAACTAAGTAATGATTTAGGAAACACGATCGTTAAGGAATATTAAGCGGAAAGCAACAGAGTGTGGAGTACGCCGGCATTTCCAGGTAGGGTGAGCTGTCCCTTCCTTGTTAGAGGTTTTTCTATATACGTGGAATGCTTTAATATATTAATATGTTGCCTGCAAGTACGTTTTTGGTTGTTCATTAGTCGATGCCTCGTGATACATGTGTTTCCATAACTTGTGAAGACCCGAAATTTAATTTAAATAAATTAAATGTAATTCAATATTTGTTCAATAATATGAAATATGAATTTTGGGCTTGCTTCGTATATCATTGTGTGAGAAAGGGGTTACGAACGAATTTTATTTTTGAAACGAACGTTATTTAGGGGGTCGTGAAAATTGACTTTTTATACGTTCGAAATTTGGAAAAACTTCCTTCATCAAAGTTGTAGAGCTCGTCGATACGATCTCGTGCATATGTGGAACGCATTATTCGGAGTTCTTATCAATAACTTATGAATATTTTAAAATCAGAATTTTTCTATAAATATCATGAAAATCAGATTTTTCATGAAGGATGAAAAAAATCACATTTTGCATTTCAGTCCCCCCCCCCTCCGCTCTCTCTCTCTCCCCCTTTGCTCGCTGACCCGCTAACCCGACCTGGCCCCATCTCCCTCCTCCGGCCACTCCGCCGCTGAACCCGGGCCCCCCCCGCCTTCGCCCTGAGCCACCCAGCTGCTCCCCGCCCTCGGTTTCCCCAGCCACTGCTCCCAACCTCGGATCGAAGCAACGTCAGCCCCATGAGGCCGACCCGATCAGACTCCCCCCATGCAGGTATTGCACGGGCTGATCCTCCCCATTTCCGTGATGTCCTCTTCCTCTTGATCATCCCCATATAAGCCTTGCATCACGATTTTGTGTGGGGAGCGAGAGATCAAGGATTGAAGTTTTCGATGGCTGAGATTCAATCTGGAAACTGATCAGAGGGCTGAGATTAATCCAATTTCAAAGCTCGATCTAGACCTTATCTCGGAAAAAGTCAGGTATTAAAGTTGTTCATGATTTCATTTTGAAGAAGTTTGTAGTTGACAACTTTTGCATCTGAGGTGGTTGACCGGCGTTGACCGCCGCGTGTGACGGCGCATCGGACCATATTTTGAGTTTATATTATCTAAACGATTATCAACATCCATATGAGCGTTTTGATATATAACATGGTCATCTTAGAAAAGGTTGATAAATAGTCAATTTAAGTTTCCAAGGCCTATCCGTGATGATCTAACCGTTGGATCATCGTTTAAATTCGATCCGACCGTTGGATCGTCTTTATTTTAGAATCCGACTGTTGGATCGTCATTAACTTCATTTCGTGCTTCCTTTGCTAAGTAAAGACCGTACTTAATTAGGTACTTGACGGCTTGAATTGACGAGCATTTGGATTATTGTGATTTATATTTTAAGTGAAGACGCAGCGGGAGTTTCAAGGTGAGTAAAATTCACGTGGTTCATATTACGAATCGAGTAAAATTATTTATGGATTAAATACTTTTTTGTTAAAATCACATGGACTTGATCAACTACAGTCCATAGGTATGTAAAATGAATTTTAATTATACAAAAGAATTTCACTATTTTCTTGTGTGAACTATAGATGGTATTAGTGGTCATTCCTGAGAGGATGATTACATATATATATATATATATATATATATATTTGCGTGGAATATATATATATTGGTTGGTGTGATGATATGATTGAGTTGGAATGATGATTTGGATTATATTTCAAATGCTTAAATTTCATAATAATATTGTGTATGTTGGGATGAGTTGATTTCATTGTGTGAAAACATATTGTTGTGCTCATTATGGATTTAGGGTCAACGTAGTGACCGGTATGGGGGAATCGGACGCTTTAATCCTAGGTGGATGATGGGATATGATTGGTTGAGTAAGTATGATTATGTGACGTTCTAAATATGTATATAAGTATACATATTGATGAAATACGATAAAGATAAATATGTCTGATGCCATAATCTAGGCTAGGAGACGGGCTACGATTCAGTTAGAGCTCTAGTCTGTCAATACCGTATTTTTATAAATACGACTTCGGGGTTTTTAGAAGAAAGATGTCAGTTAGGGTTTTGTGTGGATTTGTTGATTTGTGATTTATTATGAGATTGTTGGTTCTTTGTGGATGTGGAAAATGTTGAGCTTGACTTGGGTGAAAATGAGTATGAATTAATTAAACAACAGTCCTTTCTTTTTACTCATACGAGCTTCAAAAGCTTACCGGGTTTTGTATTGTTGCAATCCCGGTACACTATTCAAATGGTGTAGCGGATATTCATGCAGGTCGGGATAACCAGGGAGATGATCGTGCTGTTTAAGAGTTACATCATTTATTTGTTTTCATTTAAGTTGTGAGGTTTGTTATGCTCATTTAGAGCTTTACAATTTAAGTTGTGAGTGAGTTGTAATAATTACCCGAGACTATATTCGGGTTTTGAAATTAAATTGTATGGTGAGGTTGTTAAGAAAAAAAAGAAATTTTGAGGATGATTATTTTGAGTTGTGGTGATTCATGTTTCGGATTTTGAATTTTTATTCTAAAATTCGGGGCGTGACATAACTGATAATTGTTGATTGCGAAAACCGAGGCTAGACTTGCATGTTGAGATACTGCACTCATTGTATATTTGTACTTGTGACCTGAGAGTGAATGGGACCTAGACGCGTAGATTCTTAGGGATCCCACGGTGTCAATAACCGTAAACCTCCGGAAGGGGTTGTGCTCCTATGTTTGTCAAGGAAGAGTGAGTACCGACAATGAACCAATCATAGGAGACTTATGGCAAGGAAATGGACACTTTCGCTACCTGTAGCCACAAAGGCTACAGAGTAGTTGGCCGGTTCTCAAAAGATGAGCTGATTTGTTTAAGATTAGCCGTCAGGTAAGTATCTCGAAGCTCGAAGTTGTGTGGAACATACTGCATATGTTTTATGAAAGAAAATAAATGTTTGTGGTTGCACGATATTATGTAGTAAATATTTTCAAGTATATTATCTTTCAAACCTAGCATGGTTGGGTCGGGCCCTATTAGGCAAGCGAGGACGAAAGTTCACCCATACAACAGTGTGCAGGTTTCGAGCATGTGGTCGGGGAGCGCACAGTGGAGACACATGGCCCAACTTGGCGTACTTCTCTTTACTTTGTTAAATTAAGGTCTTTGTCTCTTACCGAATTTTGAAGTCCCTTATTTTTTCTTACTTTTTAATTGTTTCCAACTTGCTTATTTACAAAACTTCGAGAGACCCGTAACCCTGGGGCGCGTCTCTCATACTGGTCGTTACTTAGTGATTTGTTTTCCTGATTGGGCTCTTATTGCTAGAATGATTTGTCCAAGAAAATGTTTTGTAAACCAACAACCTAACCCCAAAAGGCCTTGCGGTTTCGGGTTGTTGAGTTATCGGGATGTCATTGGTGATATGTCGGTTTCTCATTAGCTTTAAAGGATTATAACTTTAGCAGCTAGTTTTCTTCATCCCAAGGAATCTATGATTGCTTTGCAGTTAATAACGCTGCGAATTTCGGAAAGTGGACAAGTTGGTGGCACACTCTTGAAAGACAACTTTGATTGAGTGGTTAGGATGAAGCTGAAATGGTGACGTCAAAGAATCATGATTCATGGGTAGAAAATCCGAGTTAGTGCCTTGTTCTACCAGGATGTGGAGAAATGCGATTAATGTGCCATGTAGTATTACATGTTGTGGCTTCGCCATCAGGAAAAGGGAAAAGTCGAGAAAGCTTGACCGTAAATACTTATGTGCAATTGGCGAGCGCATGAGTTTGTTATTGGGACAATAGTTCCAAAGGTTTCAGTACCTTAAAGAAACTGAATTACTTTCAGTTTGCCTATCCCTCTTGGGATTTCCCCAACAAAAGTGTTTTGACTAAAATCTAGGAACGTTAGAGAGGAACAACCAGAGATTGAAGCCGGAATTTCACAACCAAAATTATTGGTGCTGATGTTGAGTTTCGCTAGGAGGGTAAACTGAAGATTTCCTCTGGTACTGGCCCAGAGAATCTGTTCATATCTAGAGAAAGAGTTCGTAAATTCCGGAGATTTCCAATGGTAGATGGGATTCTTCCAGAAATTTGATTACTAGAAAGAGCGAGGAATCCGAGTGAGGCACTAGACAGCTGCATCGATAGTTCTCCAGACAAGTAATTATCATTGAGCTTAATCATGTTCACATCAGTTAAGCTGAAGATTCCGGCAGGACTTGCACCGACCCAATGCCTCCGGAATCTGCCCAAATAAGTGGTTCTCCTTGAGAATCTATAATACCCGCAATTTTCATTTTAAATTCGAGTAGTTGTGTTGAGTGATTATTATACGATTTCACGATTATTGTTCGATAATAATTCACTTTTACATTAATCGAAGTTTCGAAACGATTATTTTTAACGAAAAGCTCGAAATACTCGGTTTGAGAAATCAACTTTTTCTACGTACAAAATTTGGAGAAACTTCTTTCATGAAAGTTGTAGAGCTTGTCGATACGAGTTCGTACACATGCAGAACACGAAGATCAGATTTTTTCTGATTTAGTTATCGAATTTAGAAGATTTTCCGAAAACGGGTATATATAGATAAAACCCTAGAATTTTTTTGACAAGTTTCCTTTTTGGTCCGGCCTCCATTTCTGTTTTTGGAAAGCACTGTGCTTTCTCTCTCTCTCCCTCTCGCGTCGCCTCCTCCTCTCGGCCGAAAACATAAGCAAAACAGAGCAAGCCATCTCCAGCTCGTCCGGCTACCCCACGACCTCAAACCACTTCCAGGAGCTTCGCCTAGGCCTGCCGCGACACGGCCTGCAGCGGTGGCGGCGCGGCCCGAACCGAAAAGGGTCGATTTCTGTTCGATCTTGATATCTCGAGCTATACACCACCATTTCACTTGATTCTTGGCTCATTGAGCTCGCCTCAACTTCCTCTACAAGCACCAAGAAGGACCGGAACTGGGTCGAACGTTTTCATGTTCGTCGGAGCTCGACCCGAACGGATCGAAACAACTAAATTTTCGATCAAGATATCTCGAGCAATACACGATCGTTTCTTGTGATTCTTGGCTTGTTGAGTTCGCAAGGAAGTTCTGAACAAGTTTCCAGAAGGGATCGGGGCCTGAGGTTGCAGTTTTCACGTCGGTTTTCAAGCTCACCGGTTTCTGGAATTTTTCCGGCCGCCGACTGTAATTGGTACTTTTCGATCCCTTCCCGTCATTTTTTGGTCTTGTGCTAGTTATGAAAGTTGCTCAGAATGATGAAACGAAGGGGACAAGCTCGGCCCTGACACCATTGGCGGTGGTCGGTGGCGGCTCTGTCCCTAACTCCGACGGCCCTTTCCGGCCACCTCCGGAGGTCTAAAATTTGGTTTCTGTCCATTTTCTGATTCTATGTTTCAATACGATCATTTTGGCGTATTATACGCATTTTTTGAATATCGTATGAATTAGTTATGAATTTTGTGATTTCGATCGATTTCGAACGTTAGATTTTTTATCTGTAAAATTAGGACCGTCGGATGAACTTGTAAATTTGTTATGATGATCATATGACCGTCCCAGAGGCTTTGTATGGTCATGGGAGAAGATCCGACCGTTGGATCTTCGTATATGTGCAAAACGGTAATTAGGGGAGCAATTCGTGAGAAACCGCTCGTCGGATTTTAATGTAAATTAGAATCCGGCAGTTAAATGGTAGTTAATTTATGTGTTGAAATTGTTGGCTAAATTCGAATTATATTTGATTAGGTGATTGACAGATTTTATTTGAGTGGCCTATTTCGGCGTTAATTATAATTATAATTATATTGAAGACGCAACGGAAATTTCGAGGTGAGTAAAACTCACATGGTTCATATTACGAACCGAGCGTTTTAAATTTATTTATTTTTAGTAATTGTGTGAAAAATATTTGCGGATTAAATATTTGTTTTAAAATTTCATGGACTTGAATCACCACGGTCCATAGGTAAGTAAAATGAATTTTAATTATACAAATGAATTTCATGATTTTCTTGTGTGAACTATAGATGGTATTAGTGGTCATTCTTGAGTGGATGATTACGTATATATATATTTACGTGGAAAATATATATTGTTGAGCGATGATATGATTGAGTGAATTGATGAATTGATTATATTTCAATTGTGTAATTCCATAATAATATGATGTATCTTGGTTGGGTTGATTTTAGTATGTGATATTGTATGTTGTGCTCATTATGGGTTTAGGGTCGACGTAGTGACCGGTGTGGGGTAATCGGACGCTCTAATCCTGGGTGGATGATGAGATACGATTGGTTGAGTATGTGGAATTATCGGACGTTCTAAATATGTATATAGGTATACATATTGATGAAATACGATAATGATAAATATGTCGGATGCCATAACCTAGGCCAGGTGATGGGCTACGATTCAGTTAGAGCTCTAGTCAGTCAAGTACCGTATTTTTATAAATACGATGTTGAGAGTTGTGTAGAAAGATATGAGTTGGGGGTTTATCTTGATGTATTGAATTGGTGTTGATTGAGATTGTTAGTACTTGTGGATGTGGAAATTGTTTAGTGTTGTTGTGTGTAGGAATAATTATGAATTGAATTAAGCAATAGTTCTTTCCTTTTACTCATACGAGCTTTCATAATCTTACCGGGTTTTGTGTTGTTGCAATCCCGATACATTATTCAAATGGTGTAGCGGATATTCCTGCAGGTCAGGATAACCAGGGCGGTGACCGAGCTGCTTAGGTGTTACAGCAGTTTTGTTATTTCATTTAGTTGTGAGGTGTGTATGCTCATTTAGAGCTTTACAGTTCATTTTGGATTTGAGTTGTAGTAATTAACCGAGACTAAATTCGGGTTGATTTTATTTCGTGTGGTGAGGATGTTAAGAAAAGAATTTTTCAGGATGATTATTTTGAGTTTGTAGTATTTTCATGTTTCGGATTTTGAATTTTTATTCTAAAATTCGGGGCGTGACAGAATCAACGTCTTTAACCCCCCTCCTTTGCACAAGTCCCGAGGAATGAACCCGGTGGGGTGGTTACCGGCTGCATCGAGGTCTTTGAGCCTTCCATTCCGGCCAAGCCTCCTAAGTAGTTCAAATGTAAAGTTGTTCTCCCAAAGTTGAAGCACCTCCAGATGAGGATGATCACCGATGAAGTTGGGTATCGGGCCGTAAAAATTGTTCTTAAACAGGTGGAGTAGGGTAAGGTTCTTGAGCTTTGGGAGACTTTCTGGTGTTTCTCCGGTGAGTTCGTTTATAGAGAGATCCAAAGACGTCAGACTCACCATACCTGAAAGTTGTGGAGGTATATAACCACTGAAACGGTTAATCTGTAGAAACAACGCGCGTAAGTTCTTCAAAAAGCCTAGACTGACTGGAATCGTGCCTAGACTCCATCGTTCCTAACTGAGGTGGAATTCCACCGCTAGAAGTGTTGTAGTAACCAACGTACAATTCCTTGAAGATTCTTCAACAAAGCCAAGCTGGGTGGAAACTTTCCGCTAAGCGAGTTAGTGTTCAGGCCCAAATATTCTAAGCTTTGAATCTTTGAATAACTTTCGGGAATTTCTCCAGCGAAGTACGTAGTTCCAGCCAAGATGTAGATGTTTGATCTTTTTGAGTTTGACAAGCTCAACAGGAAGTGGACCAGTGAAGTTGTTATTAGAGGCGTCGAGAACCTCAAGCTCTCTCATTCTGAGAGTCACTTCTCTGGGAAATCGTCCACTGAACAAGTTGTTGGAAATGTTCAAGAGCTTTAAACAAGTCAGTTTGGCGATCTCTAGGGGAAGACTCCCTGTTAAGTTGTTGTTGGCAATGTTGAGGTTGACGAGCTTGTTCAGAAGCCCAATCTCCGCTAGAAGCAAGCCAAACTGGACACGTTAAGAGCAACAACTCATGATTGGTAATCACATGAAACTCCAGAGAAGGAGCAGTAGTATTGAGAAGAGGGCTCCCAGTCCTCTAGCCCTGAACCCTTGGGGCCAATCATGGCTTTCTTGAGCATCAACAGTGCGTCAAGGTCATTGATGTAGAAACAATATTGTGGAAGGAAAAGGAAAATGAAAGAAATGTGGACCCGCTTTTCATTCACATTGTGAGTCGTCAACTATAGTGTTGGCCGGTCAAAGAAAATTGGGGGAAGAGAAAAAGTTACGCAAAGTACTTGATCAATAGCGAGTTAAAAATGACATATCTGCTATGTTAAGATGTGATATTCTGTAAATATCAGTTTTCCTTTGTATCCCTTGATTGTAGTATGTATTCTTAGAGTGTAGCTTAATTGTAGGAGTAGAAAACGTGTGATTAGGAATCACTTCTTGTATATGTACATAGTCACAGATCAATGAAATTCATTCAGCCAAATCTGCTTTCTTTCATGGTATCAAAGCAGGACTAAAATCCTGACTCTATTGCTTTAACAATTTACGCTCTCGTGTAGCAGCTTTTCATTGTTTTGTCATCATGGTTGATGGAAAGAATTCTTCCTCTTCTGGAACACCAAAACCAGAAGCCTCCAATCCTCTTCAGACGCATCAAAGTGTGATCTCTCAAATCCCTATTTCACTCATCATTCAGATCATCCAGGTTTGGTTTTGATTTCCAAACCTTTGAATGGAGACAACTATTTAGCCTGGTGCAGAACCATGACCTTGACTTTGAATGCCAAAAACAAATTAGGTTTTGTCAATGGCACCATCAAGGCGCCTACGGAAGAGACTAACACAAACAATTTTGCAACTTGGTCACGTTGCAATGATATGGTACATTCCTAGATCATCAACACTCTCAGCCCGTAAATTTCAAACAGTGTGATCTATTACTCCATTGCTCATGAGGTTTGGGAAGATCTGCTTGAACGATTCTCTCAAAGCAATGCACCTTACCATCGACAAGAACAACTCGATCTCTGTCTTTGCCTATTATAGAAAACTAAAGAACGTATGGGATGAATTGGCTTCTTATAGTGATGCATCATGTGGATCACAGCAAGATCAACAAAAACTGATGCAGTTTCTAATAGGATTGAATAAGTCTTACAGTGCTACTCGTGGATAGATCGTCATGATGGATCATCTACCCTCTGCCAGCCAAGCCTACTCTTCTGTTTGTCAAGAAGAAAAACAAAGGCTCCTTGGTGTCTCACAAGGGACTACGGAGTCCAATTCAAGTGCTGCTATAGCTGTAAGAAGCAACAAGCCCAACAATTCACATACTTCAGCTGGAACAGGGAGAACCGATCATACCTACAGTGATCCACAGGATGTGCAGCGTTTTGATCAAGACAAGCGTCGCTCAAGATCTTTCAAAGGGGGACATCAATGCACCTACTGTGGAGAGATGGGACACTTTGTCAAAAGGTGTTGTCAACTGATCGGATATCGTCCGGGTCACCCAAAAGCAAAATCGACTTCGAACTTTAACTCGAACCATTCCAGGAATGCTCCTACAACCAATTAAGTTTTGAAGGGTTCAAAAAAAGATGAAGGAAAGTTGGTGATGACTGGAATTTCTAAAGTTCAACCTCAGCAGCTTTTGTCTCTACTAAGCCACAAAAATGGAAATACAAGTTCTCAAGCAAATGAGGCAGTAACCAAACCAAGTTTGTCTAAAATTTCTTCTCGATGCTGCTGCATCATCGACAGCAGCACGACATACCATATCTCTTCATCTCCAAAGTTGTTTTGGCGTAAAGATAAAAATAGTTCATTACCTCCAGTATGGTTACCTAGTGGAGAAATGGCCAATATTGTCGCAAAGGGATCATTGTCGCTAAACTCTGTTTATTATTTGCATGATGTATTATGTATGCCTACATTCAAAGGTAAATTAATGTCAGTTAGTCGTCTGACAAGAAGTCTGAATTGTTCAGTGACATTTTTCCCTTGTTGGTGTGTTTTGCTAGATTTGGCTACGAGGAAGATGATTGGTTTGGGTAAGCAGCGGGATGGGCCATACTACTTAGTGGCATTAGCAACAAAGAAAACCGTGACCAACCCTCACTTATCCTCAACAATCAATCAGTCTGTAACCTTACCATATCATCTACCAATCTCTGGCATGGTCGTTTAGGCCATGATTCCCTAGGAACTTGTTAAATATTTCAGTCCAGTCTAATAATGCTTGTCCTATTTGTCCTTTGGCAAAGCAAAATCGTTTACCTTTTGGTACTAGTATTTCTTCTGAAAGATCATTTGATCTCATTCATTTTGACATTTGGGGTCGTTATAAAGATCCTTCCCTTTCTGGTGCACATTATTTCTTTACTATTGTTGATGATTACAGACGCTTTACATGGATATTTTTGATGAGACACAAAGAGGAAGCACAATCTCTTTTAAAGCGTTTCTTTAGTTATGTATCCACTCATTTTGCATCCCACATCCAAACCTTTTGAAGTGACAATGGTGGAGAATTTCTTTCCCTCCAATCATTTTTCCAAGATAATGGTGTTCTTTTCTAGCATTCTTGTGTTTTCATGCCCCAACAGAATGAGGTTGTGGAAAGCAAACACCGCCACATTTTACAAGTAACATGAGCTTTGAAATTTCAAGCTAACCTCCCTACTCAATTTTGGGGAGACTGTGCAGTTACCGCTGTACATATCATCAATCGCTTACCTTCACCTATCCTCTCTTTCAAAACTCCCTTCGAACGTCTTTACTCGAAACCACCTTCTTTTTCTCATCTTCATGTGTTCAGTTACTTAGCTTTTGCTACCAATGTCCATACTTCTCATAAATTTGATCACCGTGCTATGGTGTGTGTTTTCATCTGATATCCTATTGGTCAAAAAGCTTATAAATTATTTAATCTATCGACAAGAAAAATTTTCACCAGCAGAGATATAGTTTTTATGAAAAATGTTTTTCCTTATGCTTTCCATTGTCCCTTCAATGGACCACTCTTCCAGCCCAATACCCATACCAATCCACAATCCAACTCCCACTCTTCAATACACTTTTGACTCTCACCCTATTCCTTCACCTTCTTCTTCCAACCCTACGGCTGCATTACCACGTTCAGCAGTGCGCGTCACGCCCTCTTCTCCAGTCATCTAACCTTTGCCAGAATCACCAGCACCCTCATCTGACCCAACCAGCTCTCACCCGAACAATCCTTACTCTCACTTGAACCATCAGCGCTTCGAGCCCCTTCGTCTCTCCGATCGCTCCACCAGTCTGCCGATTAGGTTCCAAGATTACGTATGCTCTCAAGTTACTTGCTCCGATCAGTTTCCTTCCTTGCTTCCAGGTCCAAAAGCACTCGTTATCTATTGGCCAATTATGTCTCCTATCACAGATACCAGCCTATGCACCACTCCTTCATCGCTCAAATCAGTCAAGCCACAGAACCACGATCTTATTTACTGGCTGTCACCAGGGCTTTGGAGACAGGGGGAGCAAAACTTAGTGTGTGGACTTCATAAATCATTATATGGTTTGAAACAGGCATCTCATTGGGGGTATGCCAAATTCTCAAAGGCTATTCATTCCACTGGTTATGTACAACCTCGAGCTGATTATTCATTATTCACCAGAAAACATGGCAAGTCCTTCACTGCTATCTTGATATATGTTGATGATATTTTGACTACCAGAAATGATCCCGTGAGTATTGCTACAATTAAGAAATTCCTGCATAGTCATTTTTGTCTTAAAGATCTAGGTGACTTGAAATATTTCCTTGGCTAGAAATGAGATTTTTATTTCCCAACGTAAGTATGCTTTAGAGATCATTAAGGATGCAGGACTGTTAGGTGCAACCCCTATTGACACTCCTATGGAACGAGGATTAAAGTTGTCTGACAAAAGCGACTTGCTCAAGGATCTGGGTCGTTATAGAAGATTGTTCGGAAGCTTGATATATCTTACTTAGGGTTATGCATTATCTCAAAAATGCACCTGGTCAAGGGTTGTTCTTCTCTTCCAACAGTGATTTCAAGCTAAGAGCTTATTGGGATTCAGATTGGGTAGGCTGTCAACTTACTAGAAGATTTACCACAAGTTATTGTGTTTTCCTTGGACCTAACTAATTTCCTGGAGGTCGAAATACCAGAAAACAGTGTCACTTTCTTCAGCTGAAGCTAAATATTGTGCTATGACTGGAGCATGCTGTGAGTTGACTTGGCTACTATATCTACTTAGAGATTTGAGATTATTGCATCAAGAACCTGCCTTGTTATATTGTGACAATAAAGCTGCGCTGCATATTACAGCCAAACCCTTATTTCATGAGCAAACTAGACATATCAAAATGGACTGCCATTATATCATAGATAAAATTAAAGATGGATCTATTGCTACAAGGTTTGTAAGCACAACACATCAACTGGCGGATGTTTTGACTAAAGCTTTGGGGAAAGAAACTTTTACAGTTTTACTCCTATGATTCGCAAGTTGGGAGTGCAAGAAATTCACTCTCCAACTTGAGGGGGGGTGTTAGGAAGTTAATTTGACATATCTTTTATAGTAAGATGTGATATTCTGTAAATATCAGTTTTCCTTTGTATCCCTTGATTGTAGTTTGTATTCCTAGAGTGTAACTTAATTGTAGAAATAGAAAAAATGTGATTAGGATTCACTTCCTGTCTATGTACACAGTCACAGATCAATGAAATTCATTCAGCTAAATCTACTTTCTTTCAAGAGACAGCTGAAAAGATGAAAAGTGTTTAAGGAAAAGAAAACTGTAGAGATAATTGGGAGAATAATTGTGTCTTTCATTGATAATAGGAGCCCCTATAAATAGAGAATACAAGTATATAATCTTTGAGTACAAGGAATCCTATTCTAATTAGAACTAGGAATCTAGAATATTCTCTCTGATTACAACTATAGAAAGTAATCTTAGTTTGGTAAGGCACACAAAATCATGATATCCTTCAACACACCCCTTTACGTCGTCCGAACATGATGTCATCGTGGCAACATGGCGCTTCAAATGTTGCCTAGTTAGAAACATTGCTCGATTATGTGGGACAAAAACAACCTCGAGGAGGAGAAAAAGAGTACAACACGCCTTTCACTTTTCGAGATCAAACATATACATATCATGCCTCCCCCTGATGTCGAGATCTCCCTTTGATTGATACATTCATGGGAGTTCGGATAATTTTCTCACTCTGATACACTTCACATGTTTCTCAAAAGTGGATTTAGGTGACGACTTAATGAATAAGTCCGCTACATTATCCTCAGAGCAGATTTGATTTATTTCAATCTTTAGAAGTGTTTGTTATAAAAATATTTAGGTGATATATGATTGGTGTTGTAACTTACGATGAAACCTTGCTTCATTTGTTCAATGTAAGCTGCATTTTCCTCATAAATGCACGTAGGTTCATCTGTGGTAGACTTCTAACCACAAGTTCTTTGAATATGTCCAACTATGGATCTCAACCATATGCATTCATGAACTGCTTTATGAAGAGCAATAATCTTTGTATGATTTGAAGAAGTAGCGACAAGGGTTTGCTTTGTAGACCTCCAAGATATCGCGGTGCTTCCCATGGTAAAGACATAACAAGGCTAGGAACGACATTTGTGAGGGTCAAAGAGATACCCTGCATCAGCAAAACCTATCAAAACATCACCATCATTTTGACCGAGGAGGGAGGATGCTGGCCACCCTTGGCGGTGGCGGTGACGACAGCTTTTGGGCCTGTGGATTCTGATTCCATTTTATCGTCCATTTTTTTTCTCTCTATAGGGATAGAACAAGCTCATATCTATCGTACCCTTTCGAAAGATTGTCTTTACACCAGTCCAATGGCGTTGCGTTGGCGCATGGCTGCATCTAGCCAACAAGTTCACAACAAATGAGGTGTCCGGTCTTGTATTGTGTTAAGTACAATACTGTGCCTATTGTACTTAGGTAGGGCACTTCTGCCAATTAACACCTCTTCGTCATCATCTCTGGGATGAAACATATCCCTCTTAAGGTTAAGACTATGGATGACCATAGGAATGCTTTATAGGCTTGACTTTATCAAAATGCCTAAGCATCAATTGATACGGTATTCAAGTTCTAAACTGAGACAAAACCTTGTTCTCTCAAGCTGGATGAAGGTGTTTAGCAGTTTCCCTTAACTCATCAAGGGTTCCAATTATGTTCATCAACATAAATCGCAACAATTTCAAATTAGGAACTTGTCATGGAAACGCGCATGCATAGTTTATCATATCCCTTTCCAATCAAGTAGTCAATTTAGTGAGTGTTTCAACCTCATTGCAAACGCTCTATGTGGTTTACAACCACTTGATTTGGGTAAATGAAGTCTATCAGGGGCCTTCATGTATGTTTTCGTATCTAGATCCCCATAAAGGTACGTAATGACCACATTCAAAAGCTGCATGTTCAGTTATTTGAAAACTACCAAACTGACAAATTAGTGGAGTGCAATGACATCCATTACGAGAGAATATGTGTCATCGTAGTTAATTCTAGGATGTTGTAAGAGACCTTTCACCATGAGGTGAGTCTATAATCTCTTTTTTCTTATCACGCTTTCTAACGAAGACCTATTTATGTCAACATGTTGTATATTAGGAGGTGTCGGCATGTCAAGCCTAAAATCCTTCCTCTTAGTTAGTGAATCCAATTCAACCTGGATTGCATCTTTCCATTTAGGCCAATCTTTCTCTACATTGACATTCTTCAATGGAGCAAGGTTCGATGTCATTGGTCTTAATAATCCTACGTTCTCATGTACACTAGCGTGGTTTGTAGAGATCCCTATATTCTTAGGAATTAGTTTTAACATTTAGGGATCCCCCAACGATGTCTCTTAGACATAACCACAATCCAGAATATTCTCATAACATGGATTTTGAGTATCAATGATCAATGGATCAGGTTATGCTAAACTTTCTCTTAACCTAAGGCAAGAGTCCATCAAACCTATGGATCTCCTATGCTCTCTAGTGAAACCCACAGCCTGTGACGCAATGATGCCACCTTGTGGCATCACCATGCCACCATCCATGGAGGAGACGCCGTGTCCAGGTCCTCTGGTGGTGCCACGTCATCTTGAGGGGACATCGATCCTTACATGCATGTTTGTAGCATGTATATGTGATCTCATCACTTTTAGGGGATCGAGATGAGACATAGTGGGGACAGACCACGATAATTTCTGTTGTTCTTGTTGAACGTTGACGTTGTAGTCTCCCCCTAACGACGAGAAAACTGTCTCATCAAAATGACAATATCAAATATTGCGGTAAAGAGATCGCCTGTCAAGAATTCTACATCGCGGACTTATAGTTGGAGATTTATATCCAACAAAAAATATATATATATATATACACATATATGTATATATATATATATATGCATTCGTTGCTTATGACCTATTTGAATGCGCTTGTGGCGGCGCAATTGGCACATAAACCGCGCACTCTAATATGCCTAAGTATGAGATATCAGACTTGCACCCAGTCACTAGCTGTAACGCAAATAAAGGTTGTGTGGCAGTGGTCGTAAATGAATTAGTATAGCTGCATGAGATATTACATAACCACAAGCGAAAGATTGGTGTGCATTACCAATGTCCGGGCTACCATCATAGTCATTTGATGGTGGCTGTCCGCGAGACCATTTAGGTGTGTACATGAGAATATGATGTCCAACATCAATCCCCATTGATATGCAATAGACATCAAAAGTCTTCGATGTAAAACTCTCTAGCATTATCAAGTTGAATTGACTGAATGGGATGATCCAGGTAGTGAGCCCGTAGCCATATGATCGGGGTTCAAGATGAGACAAAGTGGGGACAGACCACGATAATTCCTGTCGTTCCTATTGAACATTTTTATTCTTAGCTCCCCTTAACGACGGGAAGACTGTCTCATTAAAGTGACAATCCGAAAATCTAGCAGTAAAAATATCGCCTGTCAAGAGTTCTAAATAGTGGATAATGGTTGGAGAATCATATCCAACATAAACGCCTAATCGTATTTGAGGACCCATTTTCGTGTGTTGTGTCAGCGCAATTGGCACATAAACTGCACACCCAAATATGAGTAAGTGTGAGACATTAGGGTCATACTCAGTCACTATCTGGGACATAGAAAAAGGTTGAGTGGCAGTGGGCCTCAAATGAATAAGCATAGTTGCATGCAATATTGCATAGCCTCAAGCAGAAACAGGGAGATTGGTGAGCATAACCAATACTCTAGCAATCATTTGAAGTCTTTTAATGGCCACGTCTGCGAAACCATTTTGGGTGTGAACATGGAGAATTGGATGTTCAACATCAATCTCAATGCACATGCAATAATATTCAAAAGTTTTTGATATAAACTCTCCAGCATTATCAAAACGTATTGACTTAATAGGATGATAAAGTTTTCATCAAAATTCTTCTCTCAATTATTTTGATGGACGATTTCCATTCCTCCTCCTTTATAACTTTTGACTGGTTTCTTCAAAAGTTAATTTTCTGTTGTGTTTCCACTTTCCCTAAATTTTATTTTTCAAATATAGGGACACAGTAAATTATTCACAACATCTATTAGTGGAAAGTAGAAACACAACAGAAAATTACTTTTTGAAGAAAACAGTCAAAAGTTATAAAGGAGGAGGAATGAAAACCTTCCATCTGTGCACTCATGGAGCGTGTTAGAAACAAAGTAGGGAGAGAATGTCGCTTTCATCAAGACCAAGACATCATGTATCCATTCATCCTGAAGGCTAAATAATTGAGAGAAGAATCTTGAAGAAAATTTTAAGCCAGTTCATAATATATAACAATAAACAATACAGAACTGCAGATAGAATAGCAACTAGACACTTGCACATATGTTGTTTCCAACTCAGAAGCTAAAGACACCACAGCGAAATCTTTGCAGTCTCAAACTGCATACCATGCCAAATGAAAGTTTCGTTCTCGTTTTATCATTTTTAGATGTACCAAAATTGTGCAAAAACTTCCCAGATCAAGTTACGAAATCACTAGTTAATATGTCTGAACTTACAGACAAGTCAACAACTGAAAAATGAAACTTTCTACACAACATCGTCTGTCTGCTTAATCAGCTCAAGGACACAAACATCTCACATTTTCGGATCATTCGGCCTTACAAACTCATTCCAACCGTGAGAGAATCTACTTGAGCGAGAGTTATTAATCCACTTAATAGACCAGAACGTCCTTAAAACTTGAAGCTTGGCTGTGCTTTTCTTTATCTTGATATATTCTTTCACAAAGGTACTTGGTAAAATAGGTAAAGGTTAGGTTAAATAGGTAATTACAGCATTCGATGCCCAAAATGATGGATGACCAAAGAGCTTATGTATAACAGATGAATATAACGAGGACAACAAAGTTTCTGCCTGACAAGGACAATAATTCATTGAATTCTCAAGTAAGTGTATATAATGTTTCTCCGAATACTTGTAAGAGTTAGAAAAAAGAAATGTAAATCAATATGTTATTTTTAATCAAGTTTAGCTCATAATTTGACTTCCGCATATAGTCATGGCGGTGTAGATGCTCTCAATCATATTGATCCACATGAATATATAATGCATCTTCTTTTATTGAGAACTGAAATCCATATACAGATGATTAGAAGATTATGTGTGAACAAAGTTATCAAATGTGGGCTACATTCATGTTCATACCAGAAATCTTTTGGTCACATAAGTTTCGGTCAGAAGGATGCTTTTTTAAGGATTTGTTGGCTTCAAGAGCACTAGCTTGCATTCGATTTGCCACTTGAGGCTGCACTGACAAAATCTCTAGCATTCATATTTCCTGCATAAACCAAGTGAAGAAATGAGCATTTTTGCAGTTCCCAGAAACTACTAATTGACTCATCGATATCCATAGATGTTTCTAATTCAATATCAATTGGTTCAGATTTGACAAAAATAATTTCTTGACTAGTTTTATTTTCATCAGCTGAACCTTTTAAGTTATGATAATCCATGTTCTGCTTTGGATGTCTATGCTTTGGATGTCTAATGGAGTTGCCTACATATTTCGAATCAAAGTTTGTTCTCTAAATTTCATTACCCTGCCTCTTTACAAGAAGTATTTCACTTCTCCTAACAAACTCCTTTTTGCAAATTGCAAGCATGTCTTTAACACATGTCAACATAAAATTTTGAATTTCCAGAGTATCGTAAAATTAGAAACTCGCCGAGCTTTAAACCATTATCATGGACAAATTGCTTTCAACCAAAGAACCTGCCGTTATTGCTTTTCACATCAACAAGCCAAGTTCCAGTAGGGGGCTGCAGATGGGAATGCTGAGGTACGCTTCCATAAAATTGCATATGAAAAGCTTGTGGGATTCTCTATATAAAAAATTACTCATAAGTGTTATTTTGAAACTTTAATTAGCCATAAGGCCACTTAGTTCTTTTTGTACACATAAGGCCATTTACATTTTAAAATTATTTTATCTTTGACGATTTTGCCCCTTTCACCCAACAAAACGAATTGCATCAGGTTTACATTGCAGATCTCTCTCTCTCTCTCTCTCTCTCTCTCTCTCTCTCTCTCTCTCTCTCTCGGACCAGAAAACCCTTCCTCCGACACCAACTTGCTCGGCTCCGGCAACACATGTCCGACGCGAAAACGCCGTCATTGATTCCAGAGTAGTTCAGACTTGGATCTACAAATCCAAACCAATGAGATCAAATCGCTCTGGATCGGCTAGTTGCTTAAGTGGATAGACAAGAACTACATCCTCAATTGCTTCGGTACCACCGGAAAGGTAATTACATATATAGATAATTATGTATTTAGTTTGATTTTGCAGCTTTGAATTGTTTGGGGTTTACTTTGTATCAACAGAGTTTTAATAGTGATTAATCTTGCGATAAAATCAAATATTGGAGATCTAGCTGCTGTTGAGTTTATAGTTGGTGCCTTGGTGTCCAAAGGCAACATATCCAGTGCTGCGGTATGTTCCTTTTCAATTCTCACAACAATATTTTTCTCAAGTAATTACTTTTAATTTGTGAAATTTATTTGACTTTGCATACAAAAGATACAAATATTCTTGATGATTTTCAGCTTTCGAAAGTGAAAACGATAGACATAAATAATCACTTTGTGTGTAGTTGGCTGGTTTCTGCCTTTTGTTTTCTCTCCGTTTTGGACCATTATTGTTTCATTGACTATAATCTAGATAACTTGTTCTATCAAAATTAAGTTTTAAGTTGACGCTTACTGTAGGAACATCTCTTCACACACCAAATTTGTAACAATGAAAGCTTGCAGAGCTAAATCATTTTTCAGTTTAATCGATTAGAAGCCATATCTTGCTAGTTTTGTTGGCTTAAAATAAGATGTCAAGCAAAATCTTATATCAAATTCTACGTACTTAAAATACGATGGAAATTATATGATTGCTTATTGAGTTTCATTTGTAAATTGATTTTGAGATACTAATACTCTTTGAAAATGCTACTTGATCAATTTTAAAAGGCTACAATTATGGTTTTGAAAGGCTAGTATTACTGTCAAACAAACCTATTGTAAGTTTTTTCAAGTTAACTGATATAGTGTTAAAAAAAGCTACTATTACTGGTTAAAAATGCTACGAGCATACTTTTGAAAAACTACTATCAATGATAAACAACCCTACTGTACATTTTTGTTAGTTACTCTGTATTTTCATTCATGTCAAAACTAGAAGCTAATAATCTAGTTGATCAAGTTTTAGATTCATGTGTTTTCATTCACACCTGTTTACTAATCCAGTTAATCGAGTTGTGCAATCAATATCTATATCAGTAGCTTTTTAGTGATGGTCTAGTAGCTTTGGACATGTATTATAGTAGTTTTCTGTACCTATGGCTGTAAGTTTTTATTACTGGTCCAATAGTTTTGTAAATGTTTTATAGTAGCTTTCTGTACCTATGTTAGTAGCGTTTTATTACTGGTCCAGTAGCTTTGTACTTGTGTTATAGTAACTTTCTATACCTTTGTCAGTAGTATTTTAGATTGGTTGTTTTTTATTATCAAGTTGATAAAGAGTGTCACGTTTGCAGCACAGCTGTACATTGCTGTTTTTAGTTTTCATTTTAAATACTAATATTTTGTTGTATTTTTGTTCTTGCAGAATTTTTGCCCTTTGCATTTGTAGTAGTAGATTTCCAAAATCATGTGAATTTGGATATTGAAGCCTCCATTGAACAAGAGATCATTCAGCTAACCAAGAAATGTTGAAATGAAGTCTCGTGCTGAAGGTGGCAAAATTATGCCTATGGGTTTAAAATGTCTGTATTGAAAGAGGACAGTAGCAATACAACATTGGCAGTAGTTTTATTCAACTATTGTAATAAATCTTCATGATTATGGTAGTGACTTTTTACAATTATGAAAGTAGCTTTTTACATAATTATATCATTGTTGAACCATGCATACTTTTTGTATCATCTAATATGTTTTATTTTCTCGATTGCAGTAGCATTTTTACTTTGGTTGTATTCTTTACATTTCCATAGCTTTCTTATGAAAGTAGTTTTTGTTCTACTTGGTTATAACTTTTGGTGTTGATGAGAGTAACATTTGGTGAAAGTGAGAGTAGCTTTTGTTACTGATGAGAGTAGCTTTCTGGTGTTGGTGACAACAGCGTTTCTTTCTGGTTAGAGTAGCTTTTGATGTTTGTGACAGTAGTTTTTTTTTTGTGAGGATAGTAGTTTTTAGTGTTGGTGAGCATAGGTTTTGTTGGTAACAGTAGCTTTTGTTGCTGGTGACAGTAGTTTTTGTGACCTCACCGGAGGTTGCTGGAAATCTCACTAGAGTAGCTTTTGTTGCTAGCGACAGTAGCTTTTGGTGCTAGTGACAGTAGCTTTTGTGACCTCATCGGAGGTTGTCGGAAATCTCACTAGAGTAGCTTTTATTGCTAGCTACAGCAGCTTTGGGTGTTAGAGAGTTCATCGGAAGTTGGCCAGAGGTCGACCGAAGACCCACCGGAGTTGACCAAATGCCTCGCCGGAGAGGAGAGAGAGAATGATTGTTGACTTTTTACTCTAGTGGTATTTCTGTAAATATATTGGTTTTTATATCTAAAATATAGTACCCTTTTTAATATAGTGGCCTTATGAGGGAAAAAACTAGTTGGTGGCCTTATGGCTAATAAAACATTCAAAGATGCACTTATATGTAATTAACCCTTCTCTATAATAGAAGTGGTTACAATGTGAACCAGTTGACAATAGACACTACATTATCAATATATTGATTTACTCAATATATAGATAATTAAGGTTTCAGGTCTAGAGACCTACTAAGAATGTGCAATTCTCATGCTTGCCTTTGGGAAGAGACTTTGTCGACATATCAGCCTTGTTCTCCTTAGTATGAACCTTTTCTATCATCAACAACTTTCTTTCAAATTTCTCTTGAATCCAATGATACCGCATATCTATATGTTTGGACTTGGAATGAAAATTAGGATTCTTGCTTAGATGAATGCATGGCATTCTGATTATCACAGTAGATAACAAACTTACTTTGGTGCAGACCAAGCTCTTAGAAATACTCTTAACCATAGCATTTCCTTGCAACATTCAACAATGGCATTGTACTCTGATTCGATGGTAGATAAAGCCACACATTTTTGCAATTGATTGCCAAGAAACAGCTCCCCCTGCAAAAATGAATAAATATCCAGATGTGGACCTCATTATGTCTCCAGCCAAATCCACATCAGTAAAGCCTTGAAGAATTGGCCTTTCATTCCCAAAACATAAACAGAATTTGGATGTATATGTAAGGTACCTCATAATCCATTTAACTGATGTCCAATGTTTTCTACCCGGATTTGCAAGGCATCTGCTCACTACACCTACTGCATAACCAATATCCGGTCTAGTACAGACATTGCATGCATTAAACATCCTACAGCTGAAACATATGGAACTTTCTCCATTTCATTCTTCCCCTTTGCATTTGAAGAACTTTATTTCTTACTCAATTTGAAATAAGCTGCAAAAGAAACACTTATAGATTTTGCTTTGTCCATGTTGAATCTCTCAAGCACCTTCTCAATGTAATTTTCTGGTGATAGCCACGCTGACCTTTCTTTCTATCACAAGTGATTTGCATACCGAGACTTTTCTTTGTAGGCCCCAAATCCTTCATATCAAAAGATTCATTCAACCTCTTCTTCAACTCCTCAATTTTCCTTTAGTTTAGACCTACAACGAACATGTCATCATAATAAAGTAATAACTTGATAAAGTCTTTTTCAAATGAACACATAATGATCTAAGTTGTCCTCTTAAATTCATTACCCATCAGGAATGACTCAAATTTCTTATACCAATGGCGAGGAGCTTGTTTGAGTCCATATAGGCTCTTCTTTAACTTACAAACCATATGCTCCTCGCCCTCAACTTTGAATTCCTCTGGTTGTTCCATGAAAATGTGTTCTTCTAAGTCACCATGAAGAAAGGTTGTTTTGACGTCTAGTTGCTCTATCGCTAGGTTCATACTTGCTGCCAATCCCAGAACAACATGAATGGAGTTCATCTTCACCACCGGAGAAAATATTTCATCAAAATCAACACCTTTCTTTTGAGCAAAGCCTTTAACAACTAGCCTCGCTTTGTACCTTGGTTGTGAATTTTCAGATGTCTTGAGCTTGAAAGTCCACTTGTTCTTGAGCACTCGTTTTCCTTCTGGCCTTTCCACCAATTCATATGTTTGATTCTTGTGTAAAGAATTCATCTTCTCTTGCATAGCTTTCAGCCATTTGTCTCTGTCAATGTCATCTTGGACATCTTGGAAACATTCTGGTTCACCTTCATCTAAGAGAAGAACATACTCATTAGATGGATATTTTGTGGAAGGATTGTGTGTTCTTAGCTTCTTCTCAACTGCGTAGCTTCTTCAATAATTAATGGCTGGTCTTCTTGGCTTTCTTGTGGAATTCTTGGATTTTTTTTCAACATCACCTTTGATAACCATTGGGAACTTCTTCAGCTTCTTGCTCAGCTCCATCACCAACTTCTTCAACTGTAGGAGGAATTTAATATGATCTAGATCAATGAGATTATCGACATACGTCTCTGCTGCCTCCACATTTTCACTCTTCTCAATGTTTTAATTGTTTGATCTTCAAAGAGCACTACATCTCGGCTGCGAACCACCTTCTTGTTAAGAGGATCCCACAATCAGTAGCCAAATTTTTGATCTGCATACCCAAGGAATACACATTGCTTGGTCTTGTCTTCAAGCTTCCATCTTTCTTCCTCTAGAACATACACAAGAGCTCTACAGTAAAAAATCTTCAAGTGTTCATAAGAAACATCCTTTGAAGTCCACAAGTGATTTGGAACATCACTATTTGAAGGAGCCGGTGGTGACAAATTGATCAAATAACAAGCTGTTCTCATTGCTTCTCCCCAAAACTTTCTTGACAATTTGGAATGAGACACCACACATCTAATTCTTTCCACAATGGTACGATTCATTCTGTCTACGATGCCATTATGTTGTGGAGTTCTCAAAACTAATTGCTCATGTCTGATACCATGGCTTTTACAATATTCATCAAAAGATCCAATATACTCGCCACCATTATCTGTGCGAATGCATTTTAATTTTCTGCCAGTCTCCCTTTCTACTATCGTATGAAAAACTTTAAATACTGGCAGCACTTGAACTTTTGTCTTCAAAACATATGTCCACACCTTTCTTGAATGATCTATGAATGTAACAAAATAAGAAGCACCACCCAATCTTTCAACTTTCATAGGGCCACACACATCATAATAAACCAAGTCTAAAACATTTTGTTTCCTATTTTGATTTCTATGAAAGGAAACTCTATATTGCTTGCCAACTAGAGACATTTGTTTGAATGTATACAGTTAATTCTAGGAAGCAGCTCCTGGGAAGAATTTGTAGCCCATCCTCACCCATATTGCCGAGTCATTTATTCCATAATTCTCTATAGTGTTTAACTCCCCCTTGAACAATTGAGCTTGTATTTTTAACGTGTGTAGCATTTGCTTCCTCTTGCTATCACCATGGAGCCTTTGGTGAGCTTCCATTTTCCATTGCCAATTAAATTCATATAGTCATCATCATCTAACTTCCCTGCTGAGATTAAATTCAAGCGAAGATCAGGTACATGTCTTACGTCCTTGAGAACAAGTTTACAGCCTACATTTGTTTGCAAGATCACATCACCAATTACCATTATTTTCGTGATGCCTTTATTTCCCATTCTCACTACACCAAGATCATCAGATTTGTAGTTTGAGAAAAGTTCCTTTTGAGGAGTAGCATGGAAGGAAGCTCCACTATCAACAACCCATGTAGTTTCTTCGCTCAAAAGGCTCAGACCAACATGCTTTTTCACATTCGGAAATTAGTTCTTTGTTTAAGGAAAAGATAATTGTAGAGAGAATTGGGAGAATAATTGTGCCTTTCATTGATAATAGGAGCCTCTATATATAGATGATACAAGTACATAATGTTTGAGTATAAGGAATCCTATTCAAGTTAGAACTAGGAATCTAGAAGAATCTTCTCCTATTACAATAATAGAAAGTAATCCTAGTTTGGTAAGTCACACATAATCCTGATATCCTTCAACACCCCCCCCCTTGTGCCGTCCAAAAGTGATGTCATTGTGACACCATGGCACTTCAAATGTTGCCTCTTTAAAAACCTTACTCAATCAATAAAAACCTAGGCCTGGGCTCAGGTCAGGCCGGGCTAAGATTTTGTCAGACCAAGACCGAGCCCGAAGTAATTGGTCCGACCCGTTATATTTAGTGTCGGCTTTTCGGGCTTTTCGGTCCGAAACTGTAGTGGGTGAGGTTGAAGACGACAACAATCCTATAGCCAAGCCACTGCTTCAACTTCTTCATTCGAGCAGATCTATCTGCTGCGATAGCCGAAGCTTGTCCGGTGACTTCATCTTTTTCATCATCTTCATCTTCCTCATATTGGGTCTCATCCTGAATTGAAATGAATGGAATCGGATTCAGAGGTTGATCTTTGGAAAGAAATTTGTGTTGATGCCATTAAATTTGGGATGAAATGAACTGGGTTTTAGGTTTTCAAATTGAATAATCGGGGGTTTAGGAAGAACTAGGACCTGAGATGGTTTAGAGAAAAAGAGAGAGAGGGGGAGAGAGAGTCTGAGAGACAGAGATGGTTCGATCATGTGGCATACTGACATGATAAGCTATACAATAAGCTCATTCTCTAATAATTAAAGAGTGGGAGACAAAGCAAAAAAGGGAAGGCAAGAATCTTATTTCATGAGACAAAGTGGGGACAAAGTGTGGCATTTGGTCTGACTACGGATTTTTTTATATATTAAATATATTATAATAACACCCAATAATAGAGGGAAAAGTGGCAAATGATGGGAAAATGGACTAGTTCGGGTTTATTCGGGCTTTCAGTCCTTGCATTTTTTAGGCCCGAGACTGAACCGAAAAAATATATTCTGGTCGGATCTTAGACCGAACCAAGAATTTCAAAGTCAAAACCGAACCAAATCGGGCTTTTTTGCTCGGTTCGGGTTAGGTCTTTGGTTTTTCGGGTCCAAACGCCCACCCCTATAAAAACCATGTGGGACAAAACAACCTCGAGGAGGAGAAAAAGAGTACAACATGCCCTTCGGATCAAATATGTAGGCATCACACCTCCTCCTGATGTCAAGAGCTTCCTCTGATTGCTACAATCATGGGAGTTCGGATAATTTTCTCATTTCGATATTCTTCACATATTTCCTGAAAAGTGGATTAGATAACGACTTAGTAAGTAAGTCTGCTACATTATCCCATAATAGGATTTGATTCACTTTAATCTTTAGAAGTATTTGTTATTGTTGATTGTAAAAGAATTTAGGCGATCTATGCTTGGTGCTGTCAGCCTTAAACCTTGCTTCATTTGTTCAATGCACGTTGTATTATCCTTATAAATGCACATAGTTTCATCTGTGGTAGACTTCAAACCACAACTTCTTCGAATGCGTGCAACTATGGACCTTAGCCATATGCACTCACGCACCGGTTCATGTAGAGCAATAATCTCTACATGATTCAAAAAAGTAGCAACAAGGCATGGTGCTTCCTATAGTAAAAACATAACCAGTTTGGGAACGATTTTTGTGAATGTCAGAGAGATACCATGCATCAGCAAAACCCATCAAAATGTCACCATCATTGTGACGGAGGGAGGGAGGATGCGGGCCACCTACAACAGTGGCGGCGGGCCAATGGAGTCTGAATAGTCTGATTCCATTCTTTCATCCTTTTTTTTTCTTTTGTCTTTGTTGGGATAAAACAAGACCATACCTATAGTATCATTTAGGTATCAAAAGATTGTCTTTACACTAGTCCATTGGGATTGCGTTGCGGCAGGGCTACATCTAGCCAATAAGTTCACAACAAATGAGGTGACCGGTCTTGTATTATGCCTATTGTACTTAGGTATGGCACTTATGTTACTAACACGTCTTCTTCATCATCCCTGGGACTAAACGGATCTCTCTTAGGGTCAAGACTGCGGACGACTATGGGAGTGCTTACAGGCTTGACTTCATCAAAATGCCTAAGCCTTCATTGACACGGTTTTATATCAAGACAAAACAGTGTTCTCCTAAGATCTTTGATCTCAAACTCGAATTTCAGGTGTTCAGCGATTTTCCTTAACTCATTAAGGGTTCCAATTATGTTCATCAACATAAATTGCGATAATTGCAAATCCGGAACTTGTCATGGAAATGTGCGGGCATATTTCATCATATCTTTTCCCAATCAAGTAATCACTTAGTGTGCATTGCATCTTCATTGCAAAAGCGCTTCATGATATAGAGCCAATTGATTTTGGGTAAATAAAGTCCATCAGAGACCTTCGTATATATTTTCGTATCCAGATCCTCATAAAGAAACGTAACGACCATATTCATAAGCTACATGTTCAGTTAGAAAACTACCAAACTAAAAATGTAGTGGAATGCAATGACATCCATTATGGGAGAATATGTCTCCTCATAGTCGATTCCAGGATGTTGTGAGAAGCCTTGCGCCATGAGGCTAGTCTATAATCTTTTTTTTCTCATCATGCTTTCTAACGAAGACCTATTAATGTCAACAAGATTTATGTAAGAAGGTGTCGGAGTCTCGGGCCCGAAATCCTTCCTCTTTGTTAGTGAATCCAATTCAACCTGGATCGTAATTTCCATTTAGGCCAACTTTCTCTACGTTGGCATTTCAACGGAGCAAGGTTCGATGTCATTGGTCTCAATAATCCCACGTCCTCATGTACACTAGTGTAGTTTATAGAGATCTCTATATTCTCATAAATTAGTTCTAACATTAAGATGTCCCCCAACGATGTCTTTTAGACATAACTGCAATCCAGAATATCCTTATGAGATGGATTTTAAGTATCAATGATCAATGGATCAAGTTGTGTCAAACTTGCTCTCTTCCTAGGGCTAGAATCCATCAGACCTATGGGTCTCCTACACTCCCTAACGGAACCCACGGCCTGTGACGTCATTATGCCACCTTATAGAGTCACCATGCCACTATCCATTGCAGCGGTGCGGTGCCCAGCTCCTCAAGGTGGCGCCATGTCCTCTTGAGGGGGATATCAATCCTTGCAGGCATGTTTGTAGCATGTATATATAATCTCGTCACTTTTATGGGATGAGACATAGTGGGGACAGATTACGACAATTCATGTCGTTCATGTTGAACGTTGATGTTCTAATCTCCCCCTAACGAAGGGGAAGATTGTCTCGTCAAAGTAACAATCTGTGAATCTAGCGGTAAAAAAATCATCTGTCAAGGGTTCTATATAGTAGACTTATAGTTGGATATCTATATTCAACACAAATATTTAGGCATTTATTGCTAATGACCCATTCTGATGCACTGCTGCGGCGGGATTGGCACGTAAACCGCGCACTCAAATATGCGTAAGTACAAGATATCAGACTTACACCCAGTCAATAGCTGGTATGCAAAGAAAGGTGAGTGGTAATGGGTCGTAGACGAATTAGCATAGTTGCATGCGATATTGCATAACCCCAAGCGGAAATATTGGTGTGCATTACCAATGTCCGGGCTACCATCGTAGTGGTTTAATGATGGCTTTTCGCAAGATATTTGGGTGTGCACATGGGGATAAGATGCCCAACAATAATCCCCAATGATATGCAGTAGTCATCGAAAGTCTTCAATGGAAACTATCCAGCATTATCAAGTCGAATTGACTAAATAGGATGCTCTGGGTAGTGAGCCAGTAGCCATTTGATCTGGGCCAAGAGTTTATCATAAGCAGCATTATGAGTGAACAATAGCTGATTTGAGTGTTTTTCATTTGCCTATCGCGTAACAATCAACACGGTCATCAAAGATGGGAATTATTTAAGTCCCAGTGTATCGTACCTCGAGCTAGCTAAGAATCCTATGGTTCTCGGTCACCAAAAATCACTTGCACAAACAAATAAAAATAGAAAAAATGCTAAAGAAGGCACCGAGCCTCATGCAAGCATGATTTTGCAAGGCCTAGATAGGGCCATGAAACACACAAAAGTGCTTGTAATGCTCACGCCAACATGGATTTACAAATAAATGATAGTTGGAAAGTCACAATGTTTTTTGGACTTTCATAAATGATAAATAAACTAACTAACTACTACATAAAAATTAGACAGATAGAAGAATGGGATGAATCGCATCAAGGGTCACCATGGAATTCAAAATTCTCCACACAAATCTAAAATCATATGGAATGATGATGATTAATTCAAATGATGCTTCAAATGTTTTGTCGGATTTCCATTTAGCATTAAGAGATCGAAAAGAAAGCTAAGTTGCTTGTCATAAAATAGTAGTCAAACCCTAAGCAAAAAGAAGAAGAAGAAAGAATACTTAGGTTTTGGGTACCCTATACTAGTTTGAAACTGTATGCCTTGTTAGGGCCATAAGTGCTCAAAACTGAATACTTTATGTTCCGACAATCGATTGTAACACACTCTAGCAATCATCACCATAATAAGGTTGAAAATAGTACTTGTGATAACAATTATCCTATCCAACAATTCCGAATACTATTCCGATAATCAAGGGTAATAATACTAAAAATTGGGTGATTGGGGAACCACAATCTAAGAAATTCAAATGGAAATAGAGATATACAATGGGTAAATTCCACCATACTCATGTCATAATCTAAATTGAAATATAAATTCCCCAATTTAATATTCCAATTCCAACATACCAAACAAAGATTAAGGAGGGGAAAGCAAGAGCATACAAATCATATGAATAAACATCAATTTTATTAATTCCTAACCAAAGCTAAACTTGGGTTTCAAAACATTAAAACCATGAGAGGTGACTTGATGCATATACTCTCGCAAGCGTACGAATTGTATCAAGCAAGGGAAGTATTTGGACCTTAATTTATCATACCTCGGGGATTAGGTGTTGGACCTAACAAAGATAATTGGCGGTAAGATACTAAAAACACACAAGAAAAATAAAAACTATAAACAATCAAGGCACCAAGCCTTGGCAATGCTCAGCTTAGCTCACACCAAGCCTATTTAAAGCCACTAACTTGTAGCCTCAACATGGGTATACACAAATGAGTCGATGGATTTAATATTTGAGAGTTGATTTGAACTTAACAAAAAATAATAAAATGCAAAGCAATTAATAAAAATGCAAGGAAATTAAACTAAAAAAGTGTGAACAATATAATGAGAATGTCGGGTGCTAGGAAGGTTCATTCACTCAAATCTCATGTGTCGGAAGCTAATCCAATGTAGATGTAAATTTCCTACTTTGGCGGTAGTCGTATCCAAGACAGTTCAAGGCTCAAGGACTGAAATTCCCTTTCATGACATTCCTACTCAGGTTCAAGGGTTATAGGAACTCACTTGGCATAAATTTGAGCCGGTTCAAGGGTCTCTAATTCACATCAAAAGGCCTAAAGATTAAGGAATTAGACTACTAAGCGACCCGCCCGCGCATTCACGCAACGGGTGTAAATCACCATGCTTATAACCTCTCGAATACGAATTTGGCATTTCTAGCTTAGGAACTATAGGGGTCAAGCCTCTAACTTCATCCTAAACATGCTCAAAATACACACCCTAGAGTTAACTAGGCTCCTAGACATGCATTTTAACCCAACAAAAATATATATAAGCATCAATCATATGGAAATTACATCATTACATTAAAATAAGCATCTTTTACACAAGATTTGGACTAGGTCACACAACTCTAGCCCCCAACAACAAAACTACTCACTACCAATCATTAAACAAACATCAATATACATAATTTAAAGAGGAACAAAGCGAAGAGAAGTAGGAGTAACAAGAACAAGCCACAAATTGCTATAAAACAATTATGGCTAACCTTAATTTATGGCTCCCACTTTTACCGAACTTTGATGTTTACGAGCTCCTAATGCTTGAGCTTTTTGAATCTTGTGAAATTGAAGCTTTTTAGTGGATTAGTGAAGAAAATATAGAAAAATAGGTTGGTGGTGTGGATCTTGGTAAGGAGAATAAAAAATCAGAAGGAGGAATTTTGATGAGGAGATGCGTGTGGATCTTGGTGAGGTGATGGGGATCTTGGTGAGGTGAAGAAAATATGAGAAATATTGGAGGTGGGTGGTTGCGGCCACAGTAGAAGGAATAGAGGATGAAAAATGGGGTCTGGTGGAGTTTGCGGCGCTGTAGGTTTGATGATGAGAGAACTGGGTCGTGGTCTGTGTTTTCAAGGGAGAGGAGAGAATGAGCTAGTAATGGACGGCTGTGGTTAAAGCAGAAAAAGCAATGCTCCGTGTGGGTGGCAGAGAGTGAAGAAGGAAAATAGGTCTTTTCTTTTTCTTGCCACCTGTCACATGGTCATTAGTGGAGATGATTAACGTTAATCAAGCCATCTCTTCAGTCTGTCGATGCACAGCCCACCTGCCTCCTTCTATAATTGAACAATTGTCTAATTAATGAAACATTTGTTTAATTAATTGAACATTGTTTAATTAATCCCTCTCACTATTATTCTATATATTTTCTTTTCTCCCTCTTTTGCTCCGATTTTGAGACACCTCCACCCAAATTATTTTAGGGTGATCGGTTTCTATCTTCTCACTCGAGTTGATTATGATGTTGACTTTTTCGTCATTTTATCGATAATTAGTTTCAATTTCCTCTCATTTTCTCATGGTTTCCGTAACTCCGTTTATTTTTTACAAAATAAATAAGTTGATCGATTACATAATAATTAATATGAGAATTAGCTTAATTCTAGTGTTTTAGATATAATTACACGTATATGTGTAATCAAAAGGTCACGCACAAGTATATATCAATACACATAGGGGTCGTCAACGGCCGGGCCGGGCCTTGCTAAATTTTTTAATAATGGCTGGCTGGGCCGGACCGGGCTTTATTAAAAATCGAAGAATCCAAGCCAGTCCATATAAAGCGGGCCTTGCAGGCTTTTTCGGATCGGGCCAGGCTTGGCCTTGCGGGCTTTTTCGGGCCTGGCCTTGGAAATTCAAGCTTTGGAAATTCATTAGATAATGATCAAATACAACCAAAGATAATAGATCTATATTGTACCAAAAAAAAAAATCTATATTTATATATAGATACTAAAAATTGATAATTAAATTTTTAAAGACACTAATTTTTTATAAATTTATATTTATACATCATATACTCCAAAAAGCAACATATAGCAATTCAAAGAAAATGAGAAAACTGACCGTTGGATGTGATTATTATAATAAATTATACATGTGGTTAAAAATTTAGTCAATTTCACCATAGTTTCGAACTCGATCGGATTAGTCAACCGTAGTCACTTGCATGTTTTCTTGGTTGACTGATGGCGTGATAACCGCAAAAATTGCTTATTTTTTACATCACGTTTGTAAATATTTCATCGATGGATGTGAGTGGACATAAGATAAAAATTTCAATTTTAATTACAAATACATTGACCAATACCAATTTGCCTCTTAAAGTTGTATGACTTGTACATTGCATTTAAATTGTTGAGGTTCATTCTAAAGCAAACATGAAGTGGAAAATGAATTTGAAAAAACCAACCGTTTGATGGAGAGACTGTAATATTTTATGGTGGTTGTAAAAAATCCAGCTAATTTGGTTTTCGTTTCGAATTCGATCAACTAGGTCAAACCTAGTTACTCTTATAAACCTATATTTATATATCACACACTCCAAAGAGAAACATCTATCAATTCAAAGAAAATGGGAAAACCGACCGTTGGATTTGATTATTACAATAAATTATGAGTGTGGTTAAAAATTTAGTCAATTTCACCATAGTTTCAAACCCGATCGGATTGGTCAACCATAGTCGCTTGTATGCTTTCTTGATTGACCGGTGGCGTGATGACCGCAAAACTTGCTTATTTTTTTACATCACGTTTGTAAATACTTCATTGATAGATGTGCATGGACATAAGATAAAATTTTCAATTTTAATTACAAATACATTGACCTATACCAATTTTCCTCTTAAAGTTGTATGACTTATACATTACATTTAAATTATTGAGGTTCATTCTAAAACAACCATGAAGTGGAAAATGAATTTGGAAAAACCAACAGTTTGATAGAGAGATTGTAATATTTTATGGTGGTTGTAAAAAATAAAGCCAATTTGGTTATCGTTTCGAATTCGATCAACTAGGTCAAACCTAGTTACTCTTATAAACCAATTCAAAGAAAATGGGAAAACCGACCGTTGGATGTGATTATTACAATAAATTATGAGTGTGGTTGAAAATTTAGTCAATTTCACCATAGTTTCAAACCCGATCGGATTTGTTAACCGTAGTCGCTTGTATGTTTTCTTGATTGACCGATGGCTTGATAACCGCAAAACATGCTTATTTTTTCACATCATGTCTGTAAATATCCTATCGATGGATGTACGTGTACATAAGATAAAATTTTCAATTCTATTACAAAGACGTTGGCCTATATCAATTTGTCACCTAAAGTTATATGACTTGTACATTGCATTTAAATTATTGATGTTCATTCTAAAGAAACCATGAAGTGGAAGATGAATTTGGAGAAACCAACCGTTCGATGGAGAGATTGTAATGTTTTATAGTGGCTATAAAAAATCCAGCCAATTTAGTTCTCGTTTCGAAGTCGATCAACTAGGTCAAACTTAGTTACTATTATAAACCTATATTTATATATCATACACTCCAAAGAGCAACATCTATAAATTCAAATAAAATGAAAAAACCGACCGTTCGATGTGATTATTACAATAAATTATGAGTGGTAAAAAAATTAGCTAATTTCATCATATTTTCAAATCCGATCTAATTGATCAACCGTTGTCACTTGTGTTTTAAAATATATATGCACATATTTTCTATAAAAATATGAGAATTTCCACACACATACACATATATATATATATATATATATAAATATAAACACACACATACACACATCTATATATATATATATATATATATAAACACACACACAGTGCACACACATATCTATCTCTCTCTCTCTCTCTCTATATATATATATATATGTAAGCACACACACATATCTATTATATATATATATATGTATATATATATATAAACATACACACATACACATATATATTAATATATATATACATATATATAAAAACACACACACACACACACACATATATATATATATATATAGGGCTAAACTCTGTTTAGTCCCTGTACTTTGCCTCTCTCATCGTTCCAATCCCTGACATTCTAATTTAATCTAAAAACTCCCTAACCTCACAATTTCCCTCCAATAGGTCACTGCCTTGGGTGAAATGTCTAATATATCCCTCAGTTATTTCTTTTTTCTTTTTTTTCCTATTTAATTTATTTTTTTTTGCTTTTTTTTTCATTTTATTATTTTTCCTTTTTAATTTATTTTTTTCCTTTTTTCCTTTTTCTTTTTAATTTCTTTTTTGCTTTTTAATTTCTTTTTTTCCTTTTTTCTTTTTTCTTTTTAATTTCTTTTTTGCTTTTTCTTCTTTTTTTTCTTGTTCCTTTTTAATTTTTTTCCTTTTTAAGTTCCTTTTTCTTTTTCGTTTTGCCTACTTTCTACTTCCTCAACCCACCAATCTCATTCCGATCAAACTCCACAACCCATCTGTTTTCCAATCAGCCTACTTCTCTCTCTCCCACTCAAATCCCACTTTCTCTCTCCACATCAAGCCTCAATCTGGAAACTTTTCACTGAAAATTACCATTTTTTAACTTTTCACTGAAAACTACTATTTTTTCAAACTTTGAGGTTCTTGGGTCCTGCGTGGAGAACAAGAATTGGGGTTTCGAGTCGATCTGGATTGGTTCGTCGACGTGACGTTACTGATGCAGCAGAATACGATGGTCATTAAAAAGGAAAAAGAAAAAAGAAAAAAAAGGAAAAAAGAAATTTAAAAGAAAAAATAAAAAAAGGAAAAAAGAAATTAAAAAGAAAAAAAGAAATTAAAATGGAAAAAGGAAAAATGGAAAAATAAAAATAAGAAATTAAAAAGAAAAAATAAAAATAAAAATAAAAATAAAAAATAAAAAATAAAAAATAAAAAAGAAAAAAGAAAAAAGAAAAAAGAAATTAAAAAGGAAAAAGAAAAAAGAAAAAAAATTAAAATGGAAAAAGGAAAAAAAGAAAAAAAAGGAAAAAATAAATTAAAAAGGAAAAAAAAAAGAAAAAAGAAATAACTGAGGGGTATATTGGACATTTCACCCAAGACGGGGACCTATTGGAGGGAAATTGTGAGGTTAGAGAGTTTTTAGATTAAATTAGAATGTCAGGGACTGAAACGATGAGAGAGGCAAAGTACAGGGACTAAACAGAATATAGCCCATATATATATATATATATATATATACAGTCCTTCTTGGCTAAGGACCTCCTTAGTTTTTCTTAGGTACGGATTTCCGGTTTTAACCCACTTTCCGATCACATTTTCACATCTTAACCGTTCAGTTTTTAGGTTCTAATGTATAGATCACCTATGAAAATTTTCAGCCAATTTGGTGATCGTTAAGGTATCCAAAACTGTAATTTACCATTATAAATACGAACGGTTCCGGTTCGACAGATTCGGTTCGTTCGTGTAAATTGCAGATTTGGATGTTTTAACGATCACCAAATTGGCTGAAATTTTGCAGGGGGGATCTATACATTAGGCTCTAAAAACTGAACGGTTAAGATGTGAAAATATGATCGGAAAGTGGGTGAAAACACCAAATCCGCACCTAAGAAAAACTAAGGACATCCTTACCTGAGAAAAATCCTATATATATATATTCACAAACACACACAAATATATATAATATATAAAAAATAGTTTACGGGCTTTACGGGCCGGGTCTAGCGGGCTTTTGACGGGCCGGGCCTATGGACCGGGCCGGGTTTTTTCGGGCTTTTTAGCGGGCCTTCATCGGCCCACTTGATCCGCGGGCTTTTTGATGAGGCCTAAATACACATCAAACAACACCATAAGCAAGAAATAAGAGAGAGAAAGAAGAGGGAAAGAGAGGAGAAATCCATGAAAGTTAAGACAAAGCTTGTCACTGGCTATTGACATAACTTCATGGCTTCTCTTGCTACCCTTATGAAGCCATGGTCTAGATATGATGGCCTAGATATCGGAAATGTGTGTGCCTCCTCTTTGTGGAAGCTTACATGTGAAGAATGTGGGATGAAGAAGAGAAGAAGAGGTGAGAAAGGAGAGAAGTCTCAAATTCGGCCAAAAGGCATAGGGTGTTGAAAAATGGGTCTTAAGCTTGTGCAATGTGTGTGCAAAGGTGTTTAAATACCCCCTTGGGTTATAGGGTCAAGATTACACTTGTACCCAAGATCCAATGGCTCAAAAACACGTAGAAAATGGGTAAAATGAAAAGACCAAAACAACCTAATAAAAATGTAGAGAATTAGAAGTTTAGAAACTATTTTGGAAAATATAAACAAAATAGGAGGGCAAAAGTGTAAGTGAGTGTGTGTCTAATGTGAACACAAATATATATCTTCATCCACGTGTGTGATGTGTGTAGTCCACTAATTATTATTGTTGTTACATTCATTTTGAATTTGAAATTTGAATACAAAAATGTAACACAAATAGGCTTGGGTCTTCACTTGTGTGCTTCTTTGGCCTTGGGCCTTGGACTTCTTACTATTGGGTCAGGTTGACTTGGTTGACCGGATGGTCAACTAGTTGACTTTTTGCCATTTAGTCAGAAGTTGACTTTTTCTCCAATTTGCAACCTCTTTCGTCTTTTTCCTCTCTTGACCATAATTTCCTACAAATGAAGAAAACAAAGTAATACTACGAAATAATATTTGAGTATTCGCTAATTTCAAGGTAATTAAGGCTAGAAACACATGTATATTGCATGTGAATCAATAGCGCGACATGTGATCAGCTTGTCTGCGTGTCAACCAACACCATAAAACATCTAAATGATCCGTAAGTTGGTTGAATTGGTCCACAGAATCCTCTTGGATTCTATGAGAACACATGTGTCCTTTGCATATGATGGTCTCGATCCTAATTTAGCTAAAAAACAAGCTTTGCAAAACGAAAGATGAGCCTTAGAAGTAACTAATGAGGATTTTGGTTGAGCCACAAAGTCACAATTGACTTGAGAAGTGGAGAGAGGTGGCAAGTTGCCACTCTTGGCGTCAATGCCAAGCTCTTGCCATAGGGGGTGACAACATGGCCCTTTTTCGGCCAGTGACGAATGGCGGCAGAGCAGTGAGGTGCGGTGGCGGTCCGGGTGTCTCCTTGAATCAACTTTTCATTCTTACTTTTCTTCGCTCAGAAGAAAGTATGACCGTGTGAAGTCTTTAATATACAGATCATCATATCATGACCTGGATGTCCCAAATGATCATGCCAAGGCCTGTATGTGTCATAATCCTACAAGTTCATCTGTTATGACGTTGTTGGATTCAATTACTCAAATAGTGGTTATATATAATCCACTAGAGCGACACATAAACTTCTCTAATAGTCGTTTTCGTCCTTAGTCATTAGAGGCAATGCAAAAGAACTTATGTCCATTCTCACTATGTATTTCCACATGAAAACCGTTGGCTCTAAAATCAATGTGTCATTTGGCAACATAAATTGAGTTGGTCCTCGACCATGAATCAATTGTGATGGCCCTGCCATAATAGTCACAGAAGATCAAGTAGACATCATCCCAAAGAATAATTACCTATGTCAAGGTATGGTGTGCATAGTTGCACTATCCGTAAGGCATTCTAGCTCTCTGGGAAACATACCTAAGTAAATAAAGCTCGAATTAAAAAATCGACACTTTTAATAATAGCCAATGATTACACCAAAGTTTCTGACCAAAATCTAATCCAAAATTACTATATTAATCAACTGTAGACAAATAGTAGTTACTCAATCCTTTCGGTAACTCCAATTTGATAGTGACCAGGTAAGGTAAGGCGAGATTTTGGTGGAACAATGCTCACTTATAAGATTGTTCTCTCAAATCAAACCATTTCTAGACATCACAATTAATTGAATGAGCCTAATTGAGAAAGAGTTAGAAATATTGTCATTTATTGATAATGTCTTAGGCAAAATGCCATTACATATATTCTTCAAAAATAAAGACTATTAATCAAAATATGTTGCATATCAAAATTGTTTCCCTCACCCGATTTGAAGTCTGCAATAGTGAGATTGACGTCATTGTCATCTCTATCTTCTCCTTCAGCTACTAGATAAGCCTCATGCTCTCTCATATCTTAATACACCTTGTATTGTGCAACTTGATTTTTCACACGTATTATAGTGCTAAACCAATGCTTTGAAGATCCACATCTATAGCATACCTCACCCTTTAATTGAGATGCACCTTGTGCATTAGGACGTCTCCTAGGGATGTTAGTGGCTGCACCACCAAGCCAGCTGCCCCGACCTTGCCTCTCCATGTTGGTCAACTTTGCCACATGTTCATGCATCAATATGGCGGACTCCTTCCTTTGTAGGGCAATTGTATGGACTCATACATCCATTTTGTTGTCCCTTAACTTTAGAGTTTCGCTCCTTGCGTCCTCCTTTAGGTGCACTATTATAATTTGTCTCGTGAACGCTCTTAGTTTTAACGGGCCTTGAATTATAGTTTTTCGCGAGTATATTTTCATGTTTCTCAACAACTGACACAGTAGTGATAAGCTGGTGAAACCTCGTGATCCGTCTAGCATTGCACTCAAGCCTATATTGCTTTGCAACCATTAGTGTTGAAATAGGGAAGGTTGATATGGTTTTCTCAGTTAATTCATGTTCTGTGTACTCCACATAATGCCATTAGTAGTGAGGTGATTCTTGATGTTATTCACCCATCGGTGATAGCCAATGTCATTCGAATCAAGTATAGTGAAGTCGAGTTTTTGCATTCGACATTCAAAAATGAAGGAGAATAAATTAGTTTCGGAGTATAATACTTCCACGACAACCAATTAAGGATTTCTGAGCCTCTTTGCTACCAAGAAATTGTTTTTCCAAGAAATTTGGAATAAATTGAAACAATGATGTTTGAATGGTCGTTCAATTTCGATGTTCACGAACGCTGTTAGTTCATAGCTTAGGCTCAAAAACGCTCTTTTATTCTTTTATCAAACCCACATTATAAGAAAGGTAAGATGTAGAAGAAGGGATTTTGGAAGTCCTCGAAGAAAGAAAATGAAATTAAAATTTAGAAAGCAGGAACTTTAATTTAAAACTTACTTGGTGCGTTCTTGATGCTTGATTTTCTTGTTCTTCTTTTCCTTGTAATCTTGTGGTTTTCTTCCCAAATCTGTGAGCAGAGATGGTCGCGCAGGAGGTTGTCCTGGGGTAGGGTTCTAGGGTTTCACAACAAGAAGGGAGAAGAAGAAAGCTTTTTGGCTTCTGATTCAGGATTAGGGCTCGTGCTGATAACGTGTTTAAGGAAAAGAGAATTGTAGAGAGAATTGGGAGGATAGTTGTGTCTTTCATTCATAATAGAAGCCTCTATATATAGAGGATACAAGTATATAATCTTTGAGTACAAGGAATCCTATTCTAATTAGAACTAGGAATCTAGAAGAATCTTCTCCCAATACAACAATAGAAAGTAATCCTAGTTTAGTAAGGTACACACATAATCTTGATATTCTTCAACATTCTTCACATTCTAGAAACTCTGATAATATTATGATATCACCATTCAAAGATATAGCAACAGTGTCTCTATCATCTTCCTTCTCTTCCTTCTTTCTGTTCTATAATGATCTTTTTCATTGCAGTGGTAACACGTGACATCCTTCCTTAACCTAGATTTGATTCTTGATCTCCCATGACCATGATAATGATGATGTGGCTTCCGGCATCTAGTTCTGCCCCACCTTTCTACAATCACAGCTTTAGAATATGAAGAATCTGTAGATTTTTTTTTCTCACCTCTTCATTCAGCAAATTGCTAGTCACTTGACTCAATGACATAACACCTTCAGGAGAAGAGTTGCAAACTGAAACCACCAATGTTTCCCAATTGTCTGGGAGTGAAATAAGAAAGAGCAATGCTTGTAATTCGTCATCGAGAACCATATTCATTGAGGAGAGCTAATTGAAACATACTTTGCATCTCATTAAAATGTTCATTGATTGAATTGTCTTCCTTGTATTTGAGATTGACTAGCTTCCTAATCAAGAAAGCTTTATTTGTTGTCGTCTTTTTTTCATATAAGCTTTCTAGTTTTCTCCACAAAGCAAGTGCTGCAGTCTCCTTCGAAACATGGTGAAAGACGTTGTCATCGAGCTATCGCCAAATAACTCCAATGGTTTTCCTGTTTAGCTTCTTCCAATCATCTTCAGACGCAGTCTCTGCCTTATCACCTTCAGTTGGAGAATACAAATCTTTGAAGTAAAGTATGTCCTCCATCTTTGCTTTCCAGATCATGTAATTTCTCCCATTTAAGCTAACCATCTGGCTTGTGGTGATATCCATGATGCTAACCAATAGCTCTGATACCACTTTGTTGGGATTGATAGCAGATGATGCAGCAAGATAGAAATATAAGAGTAACAAAACGAGACATCAAATTTAACGTGGAAACCCTTCAATGTGAAGAGAAAAACCACATGACAAACTCCGAAGAACTTCCACTATGAAAATGGGATTACAATCACCAATCTCTCTAGAACACTAGAGAAAATCTCTCAAGAGAAACACTCTTGGGTGCACACTCACAAGGAGGCTGTAAAGGAGGGATTGCTTTCTTTCTTCTCTCCTTTTACAATGAATTAATACTCTCACTCTCTATGCAGCTAAGGCTTCTGGAGGTCTATAGCTGATGACTTCTTCTTTTCACCAGACCCTTCTAGTCTTCTTGGGAAGAGAAGAGATAGCCAAATTAACTCCAGCTGCTGCATGCTTTCTTTTAGGAAATTGAATTGTCCCCTCTTTCTTTTCTTTTTCTTTTCTCCAAGACAAAGTCCAACTTGCGTTATAACACCATTTAATTAAATGTCTAGCATGAGGAGGGAACTCCAACAAATATGATAGTATTGGTGGCCTTGATCTAGAGCATGATTGATTAGCAATCTAACCAAGTTCTTACTTGATGCCAAAATCAATACATTGGTAATATATGAGCAATATTAAAATAATTAAATCATATTTTAATCCTACTCTGGAGAATCAGAGAAGCTAATACAACATCACTGGCTGTCTGACTCAATCTAGAATCAGACTTTCATTTAGGGTGTTAAGCTGCATAATATCAGTTACCTGATGTTCTTTCTGTAGCTATCACATGTCTTCATAGTAATCCGTGCCAGACAAGGATGTGAAATGCTTCCTGGCCTGAGGAACACATGCCAATGCCTGTGGGAGCTCCTTGACAATCTTGACATGTCGTAGAGTTTCAATGAAGTGAAGTTCATCAAATATTTCTGAAAATGTACTGTGCATACCAAGGAAGTTTGGTAAAAAGTAACAAGATGCTAGAATGTTAAAGAATAAACCAAAGCAATGAAAACGCCTTCAGAGCGAAAGAAAGCAATTGTAACAACCTCGAGTCATGCGAGAATGAAAGTTTATCCACTTAAGGAATAACCAAGGTCGTCGCATTCATTATGCGTGACCATGTCTGCAATCTATGAAAATGTTACCATTTTCAATTACTGAAATTCACCAAAAAGAACATTTAACAAAAAATAAATTGAAACAAAATTACTGATTAACAGACAAACAGTGTTTGCAGCAGAGAGAGATCAGAGAAGCAGTAACATAATTTTTCAAATTGGCAGACTAGGACTTCTGTCATTGTACATTTAGAGCTTAATAGTACTTCAGTAGGCAAATTATTGTTTGTACCAATATTGTAATTAAATGGCTATCAACCATTCAACCATATGAAGAATACCAAACAAACTCCTTGTTCCCAGTACAAAAATATTAGATATTGCAGTTTAATTGGTACACACAATACCAGCATCCATGAATGTCAAAACAGAGGTGATTTTCTAATCGTCATCACTTCTCAAAGATACAACTAATGACGCAAAAACATAAAGACACATAATGACAAGCAACAACAAAAGTGACAAGTCAGCATCTCATGCTAAATAAAGCACATTCTGGTTCTGGTTTAACTATCACAGACGTCTCTTGCTTGAAATACGTACATTAGCTACTTGATACCACCAACTAAACTCGGTCAACTACGGTTTACCATCATCTAGGTTTCGATCGCTTCAATTAACTCAGCAGGATACCGTTTAGACAAAACTGCCACTTGTTCAGGAATTACTCGAGTGCATCTTCACCATTGTGTTTAACCATTTGATCCCATCGCCGTCAGCATACATCTCCATGCCTATGCCCAAGCAGATCATCCCAATCTACATCTTCAATAGAGCTATAGCTTCCAACTTAATGAGAGCATTGAGCAGCCTATAGTCATCAATATCAGCCCAGAGCTTTTGCTTTACCAAAGGTGATGCAAGTTGCTTATACGACTTCATGGTGCAAACTGCATTGCTTCTAGTACCCAACAGTCACTAATTGCTTCCCAGCAAATATTATCTCGCAGCGTGCCATGCTTGGTTTTCTTTTTCTCTGAGGCCCTCATAAGCAGATCCTTATTCACTAAATCAAATAAAGTCTGGTACTCCTCTTGGGACCAAGGTCCTTTCCTATGATTTGGCAGTTTTAACGACGCCATGCATCTTTGACATGAATTCTATGTTTGCCAAGTTTATCAGCCAAAGTTGGCCAATCAGCTCCATGTTCTCTATGGAACTTTCTCACCTCTTCGTACTCTTCGGGGGTCCAAGTAGGTTCCTCGGCTCTTTCAAACAAAATATGTGATCGAGAATATACACTCCTGTACGGCCTCCAAGGTATGGCTTCCCCAATTACCTTCCAACAACCAACGACTACAGGGTGGGATCTACAATGGAGGACCATGTTGAGGCCGTCACCCCCTAAGCCACGTTCTTCTATGTATCTTAATACAGCCTCTCTAAGAATCTTGTCTTCTTCTTTTGTAAACCGTTTACCTCTTAGTGGACCTTGATGCTCATCACTTGGGCCATCAGACTGTGAGACCTCCACATCACTGGCGTTGTTCTTTTTTTCACTATCTTCTATAATAGCAGCCTCTGTGTTCCTGTTGCAATCCTCTACATGAACATGTTTTTCTGCCTTGGCCTTCTTCTTCTTCTTCTTCTTCTTCTTCCTCCTTCTGTTACCATCTTCCAAATTAACAGCCTTCATCATGTCTCTGTTGATATACTCTAGAACATGCTGCTCTGATTCTGCCTTATTCTTCGTTAGTTTTCCATCATCTACATTGACAGCCTCCACGTCTCTGTCGATATCCTCTACATTAAAATGCTTTTCTGACTCGCCCTCTTCTTCTTCTTCTTCTTCTTTTACCATCTTCTACATTGACAGCCTCCGCGTCTCTATTGTCATCCTCTACAGTAATATGTTCCTCTGATTCAGCCTTCTCCCTCTTCCTTTTTTTACCATCTTCTACATTGACAGCCTCCATGTTTCTATTGCTATCCTCTACATTAACATGCATTTCTGGAAGTTTCTTTTCATCACTCACATCGTTCATCAGAGTATCATCCCTCTTCCTTTTCTTTTTCTTTTTCTTACCATGCAGCTCCTTCTCCGCTGTTCATATGAGCCCCACCCTTGTCGCCACAGTTCTCCCCCTCAACTACCATCCCCATTTCATCGATAGAAACTTCAATCAACCAAGAATCTCCACCGAGTTCATCCTTGTTCCCTTTCCCTTGTGCCTTTTCTTCTTCTCTTTCCTTGCTTCAAACTCCAAACCTGTCCCCTCCTCCCTTTCCATGTCAGTTTCCTTCAATCCTCCAAAAGCTCCTTCCTTTCCTTCCCTACACTTAGGTTTTCGAATGCAGCAAACTGCAGCAACCAAATAATCATTTCATTATGCCCAAATTGATTTCCATTGCCTCAAAACTACACCCACAAACTAGAACAACACTGAATGAGAAGGAAAAAGGAAAAAAAAATCAAGATCATGCACAATCCTGTGGAGAATCTAACGAATTTTGTGAAAACAAACCCAAAAAAGTACTGGGTTTAGGGCTGAGGGCAGGGAATGCAGAAACTGATTGAGAAATGTATCTGAAATTAGTGAACACTAGAACATGGGTTGTCAAACCATACAAGTGAAAAAGCGTTGATATTGATACACTACGTAGTACGTACCTTCAAGTCAAGCCTTTGGACTTCTTTTCTGCTTCATCAACTGCCTCACGTATAGACAGATCTGCTTTGCTGCTCTGCTTCATAATTTCATGTAGCACTGAAACGAGACAAGACGGCGTCGTTTAGCTCGCACGCGCCCCTTGGAATGCTTAAACTAGAGCAGACGACGTCGTTTCTTTTGGACTGAATCCAATTCAAGCCTTGTATTGGTAGCCCGCAACTCTAATTTGTGATTTTTTTTGCATTACTTATTTATAATGAATGAATATTCACGTCTCTTGAGTCTAGACCCACATTTTATCTGAAAACTTGCAAAAGATGGAAACGGCTATGTTTTATCTTTTCTTTTATATTGTATTTTTTTATTCAAAAATTGGAGAGAAGTGGCACAAAAATTCTCTTATTACCCTGCGCATTTGGTCAAACATTTGGTATGCATTATTAAACTCATCTTGATGAAGATTATTAGTTGTATTGCTATATCGAGCACATTTTATGGTGACTCTCTGTGTTCTAATGGTTTGTGTATGCAGATAATAAGCATTTTTTGGTTATCTTTTTTAGCTTTATCTGAAGAAATGTAGCTACCTGTGGTATTATGTCGACATATGGTGATCCATCAGAGTTGTAATATTTTACCTCAGTCTATTATGCGCTGCATCATTAGGACACTTGATCAGATGGTTGAATTATTATGCTGTACTTGCATAACTGTTAACTGAATACATTCAGTTCATGGGTTTATTTTTAGCAAAATTGTTATGTTGTTAAAGTTGAATGAGAAGATGTTCAGTCCTTCCAAGTCAGATAGTAATAGGAGATTTTCAGTCCTCCATTTCTCTGCTGCAAAAAAGAAGTTCATCCTTTGTTATATAGGAGAAGTCCAGTCCTCCCTTACGTTGATCATGGAGTTCAGTCCGCTGTATGCTTTATAGTTTGTAGTGAAGAAATTTGAGAGATCAGAAGAAAATTTGATTTAAGCCTTAAGGTTCAGTTAATTGTTATACACTTCAAGGCCGATTTTCATAATTATTGGATGCTAAATTCATTATCAATGAAATCATATAGTTATTTCAGCAGGCATCTTTTGCTGAGAAATAACAAAGGTGATCAAAGTAATCAAGCAATATGTGCTTTTATGAGGAATGACTAGGTTTCATATCTATGAAAAATCTTGCTCGTAATTGTAAATATGCTAGCAGCCCTTCTAGAAGAAAGCAGACGATGAAAAACAAAGCATTTCAACTGCTTGCTAGCCTTGACTCTTATTATAGAGACTTCAACTGCAGGGTATATCTGCACTAACATCATTTATTCAATATGTAATGTGCATAGCGCACATCATCTCTAAGGGTTTGTCATGCCTGGAGCAGAAGGGGGAGGATTAGTGAGCAAGCAGACAACTTCCCTCATCGTAGGTCTTGCAGAGCTGTGATTCTCAACGCACATCATTGCTATCTTGAATACGTGCTCGACACCTGCCAATGGGAACCCACTGAGCCTGGAGTCCACAACGGCAAGTACAGATGATGCAGTGGATGACTGAGGGATTTCTGATGTGGTTTTCCTTACCCAACTTACTAGGTTCACAGGTTCTTCGACTAGTTCCACCACTGGTCTTCTCCCTGTTACTAGTTCCAGCAGAACCACACCAAAGCTGTACACATCGATTTTCTCATCCACTTTCAGTGTGCAACCGTACTCTGTTCAAATCATGCCATCACAACAAACACAGGCAAAGTGATTCAGCATTATAATTGTTACTTTATCGTTTCAAATAGAGTGAAAGAAAATTGATGAATTTATGCTAGTGCTTGTGACATTAGCCTAGAAAAATGAAATTACGACCTGGGGCAATGTAACCAAAGGTACCAGCAAGCGAAGACATGCAATCTGTTGGTCCTTGAAAGTACTTGGCAAGCCCAAAGTCAGCAACATGAGCTTCAAATTTAGAGTCCAGCAAGATGTTATGGGACTTTACATCCCTGTGTATAACCAGAGGCGAACAGTCATGGTGGAGATAACACAATCCCTTGGCAGCTTCCACAGCAATCTTGTACTTGTTGTAGTATAAATGTATAAATACCGTATATGTCTATATCATGTAACAAAATACGTAAAAGTATTTAGATAGGTACTTGAGTGTATAATCATAGGTACTTGAGTGTATGAAGACTTATGTAAACATGTTTTACCAAAGGACAACAAGCATGGCAGAAAATCATTATCAAGATGGTTATCATTTTGATTTTCTCTTTGAGCTTTCACACTTCAAATGTATTCCTATAAATACCCCTTTGTATGAGATGAATAAACACATTTGAAATCTCCATTCTCTCTGAAATATTACTCTCCCTTTCTGTTTATCAATTCCTCTTGTTCTTAAACACGTTATCAGCACGAAGTTGCTCTAGAATTAGAATCGAAAATTGACGAAAGAAGAGTTCATCATCGATCGAAGTCATTTTTCCAAACCTACAAAAAATCCCCAAACCCTAGCTCAGATAAAAGCCCTTGATTCCAGGAGCCCGGAACCGGTCTCAGAATCACCGGAACCGGCCGGAAACAGCCTGAACCGGCCGCCGGAAGCAGAAAAATCGAACCGGACCGCTGCCGAGTGCTGCTGAGGGCCTGCCGAGGTGCTGCCGAGAGCTGCGCAGCAGCTGCCGAGGCCTTGCGCAGAAGCTGCCGAGAAGTTGCTGAGGCCCCTGCGCAGCAGCTGCCGAGCCATCTGCCGAGCAGCTGTCGACACATCTGTCGACAGATTTGCGCGGTGAATTTCCAACAACTTTTCCGGCGACTTTTTCGACACTTTTCCGGCGACTTTTCTGGTGACTTTTCGAACGATTTTTCTCGACTTTTTCCAACGATCCTTCTGATCACCTCCGATAATTTTTCCGGTCAAAAATTTCCGGCAACACTATTCCAAGGTATTATTTACTAAAAGTTCCCGTTTTTGATTTTTTATTTATTTTCTCTCCTTTTTCCTTTTTCTCGGGAACTTACAATCAAAAGCGGAATTATAGAAATTCACGCCAAACGAACTAAGAGCATTCGTAATCAATGAACTAAGAGTGTTCACAATGATTCTTGGAAATTGATTTCTTGGTAGCATAGCTCGGAAATCTTATTATTTTCATGGAAGTTTTAACTCCGAAACTAATATTTTCTTCTTATCTTCAAGGATGTCGAATGAACCTAGACTCGATTTTCAAATCCTTGACTCAACAGGTTCGGATTACCATAGCTGGAAAACCGACGTTGAGAACCATCTCACATCAAAGGGAATATTGCCCATCATCCATGAACCAAACCCGACCCTTGTGTTCCCTCGAACACCCAAGAGGCATGCACAAGCAATCATCTTGATGCGACGTCATATGGACAAAGCACTCAGACTAGAGTACATATCCATCAAAGATGCAAAGGATTTATGGGAGGCGCTACAAGAGCGCTTTAACAATATTCAAGATTCTCTCCTCCCTGACTTGAAGGTTCAGTGGAACGATGTACGCTTCTCAGACTTCAAGTCTATTGCTGAGTACAATTCAGAAGCTCTTCGTCTCAAGTCCATGTTGAGGTTCTGTCAAAGACCCCTCACAGAAGAAGAGCTAATTGAGAAAACTCTCTCCACCTTCCCCGTTGCAGCAATTTTGCTATCAAAGCAGTATCGCACTGAAGTAAATGCTGGACGAATTACGAGATTCAATGAACTCATAAATATTTTGTCGGTAGCCGAAAAGCACGACAACATTCTCGTAAAGAATTATAATTCAAGACCCATTGGAACCAAGAGCGTTCGTGAGGCAAATTATAATGCACCCAAGAGAGGGCACAAGGAGCGGTACCTCAGCAATAAGGGACATGTGTACCCTAATAATAGGGGACATGAAGGACGAACAGGTCCATATAACCGCCCCAATAGAGAAGGAAACCGCAACTTTAGAGCGGGCACACGTGATGGCAACTCCACACGTGGAAGAGGGAGATATGGCAACACCGGCCGTGGAAATAGCACCATGAGCCTTGGAGGTCGCACCATGCGTCGTGGTAGTAGCAGTAACCCTCCTAGGGGATATCCACAACGTGCACAACCTGCACAACCTGCACCTCAAATGAAGGGAGGGAACCACAATGACATGTGTCATAGATGTGAATCAATCGAGCATTGGTTTAAACAATGTCATGCAAGTACCCAATTAGCTGCACTCTACAAGGAGTACAGGGAAGCAAGAGAGCAAGAAGCTAACCTTGCCGAAGACGAAAATAGTGAAGATGTCAATCTCACTGTTGAGGACTTCAAAGCTGTAGATGAAGAGCACGAGAATGCCACAGACTTTGATTAGAATAATCCTCTTTCTATTTTCCAAGAATGGCAAATGTGTCTTAGTCAATAAATAACAATTGTATTAAACTCCTTCTTATGTGGCGTACCCAATGAAGTATGATGTCTAGGAAAGCAATTGAGATCGGGGTATTTAAGCGAGCCTCGCTCCACCAACATCTCTCTACTTTCCTGGTCATATTTCATTAGAATTACCAAACGGATTGAGTGATAGCAATTTGTCTAAAGTTTGATATTTGGAATAGACTTATGAATAACTTTGATGTAATCATTGGCTATTTTCCCTATTAATAAAGTATCGCATTCAATGTCATGGACATGTGTTAATATTCCGAACTTTATTCCTTTCAGTATGTTTTCCAGAGAATTGGAATGCCTTCTTGATAGTGGCACCACACATACGATATTGCGACATAGGCAATTATTTTTATGGATGACACCCAGTTGATCCTCAGTAACTACGATGGCAGGACCATCACAATTGATTCATGATCGAGGACCAGCTCAATTTTTGTTACCAAATGGCACAAATGTTAATGTCGCCGAAGCTCTATATGCTCCAAGGGCCGAAAGGACCCTATTAAGCTTTAAAGACATAAGAGCCAATGATTTTCATGTGGAAACACATTGTGAGAATGGACAAGAGTTCCTTTGCATCACCTCTAAAAACTACGGAAATACACGAGTTTTAGAAAAACTTATGTGTCGCTCTAGTGGATTGTATGCAACCACTATTAGAGTCATTGAATCCAACCATGTCATGAATGATAATTTATGGGATCCTGACACATACAAGCTTTGGCACGACCGTTTGGGACATCCAGGTCGTGACATGATGCTCCGTATATTAAAAACTTCACACGGACATCCATTCTTCAAAACGAAAAGAAGTACGAACCAAACATTGGTCCAAAGAGTTACTTCTAAAGTATATCATTCGTTTTGCAAAGCTTGCTCTTTAGCAAAGGTAGGATCAAGACCATCCTATGCAAAGGACACTAAAGAAAATATACCATTCTTACAAAGAATACAAGGTGATATTTGTGGACCTATCCAACCAACTTGCGGACCATTTAGATATTTTATGGTGTTGGTTGATGCATCGACACGTTGGTCACATGTCATGCTCTTATCCACAAGAAATGCTGCATTTGCTAAACTCCTAGCACAAATCATTAAATTAAGGGCTCACCACCCTGATCATCCTATTAAGTCAATTCGTCTTGACAATGCTGGAGAATTTACATCAAGAACCTTTGATGATTATTGCATGTCCATTGGGATTGAGGTCGAACATCCTGTCCCTCATGTACACACCCAAAATGGACTCGCAGAAGCTGCCATTAAAAGACTTCAAATGGTTGCCAGGGCATTGGTTATGCGCACCAATCTCTCTATTTCTGCTTGGGGCTATGCAATATTACATGCAGCTGTGCTTATTCGTCTGAGACCCACTGCCACCCAACCCTTTTCTGCGTCCCAACTGGTGACTGGGTATGAGCCTAATGTCTCACACTTACGCATATTTGGGTGTGCAGTCTATGTGCCAATTGCGCCGCCACAACGCACCAAAATGGGTCCTCAAAGACGCTTAGGCCTTTATGTTGGATATGATACTCCAAGCATTATCCGCTACATAGAACCCTTGACAGGTGGTCTATTTACCGCTAGATTTGTGGATTGTCACTTTGATGAGACAGTCTTCCCGTCATTAGGGGGAGACAAGAACATTAATGTTCAATAGAAAAGACAGGAATTGTCGTGGTCTGTCCCCACTTTGTCTCATCTTGATCCCCGAACCACACAGTCTGAAATAGAAGTGCGGAGGATTCTAGATCTTCAGAACGTAGCAGAATCAATGCCTGATGCGTTTTCTGATATCGCTAAAGTGACAAGATCACACATACCTGCTGCAAATGTACTTGCAAGGATTGATGTTCCTAAAACTAAAGGACATGACATCCCCTCTATGGGTGATGCAGTGGCTAGACCCATGGCTCCTGCTAGAAAGCGCGGGAGGCCTATAGGTTCGATGGATTCTCGCCCAAGAAAGAAGGCGAGCTTGACACAAAATAATCCATTAATCATCGATATAAATAATCCATCTCATGAAAAAATTCCGGATTATGGTTATGTCCAAGAGACATCATTGGAGGACGCTCCAATAGTATAACCAATTCCAGAGAATAGAGAGATCTCCATGAATTACACTAGTATACATGTAATTATGGACAGAAATTCTATGGCTATTGATGATGCGTTTGCATATCATATTGCAAAAGGAATTATAGAATACGATGATATCGAACCTCGCTCCGTTGAAGAATGTCAACGAAGTGCAGATTGGTCCAAATGGAAAAAAGCGATCCAGACTGAATTGGATTCACTAACAAAGAGACAGGTATTTGGGTCTATATCACTGACACCACCAAATATAAAACCCGTTGGCCATAAATGGGTCTTTGTTAGAAAGCATAATGAGAAAAATGAGGTTGTTAATACAAAGCCCGCCTTGTGGCGCAAGGTTTCTCACAACGTCCTGGAATCGACTACGAGGAGACATACTCTCCCGTAATGGACGTTATAACGTTCCGCTACCTTATCAGTTTGGTAGTTTCTGAAAAACTTGACATGCAGCTCATGGATGTGGTTACAGCATATCTCCATGGGGATCTAGATTCAGAGATATATATGAAGGTTCCAGATGGACTTCAATTACCCAAATCAAGTGGCTCTAAACCACGGAGCGTGTTTTCAATAAAATTAAGACGTTCACTATATGGATTGAAACAATCCGGACGGATGTGGTATAACCGTCTAAGTGACTACTTGATTGGGAAGGGATATGTTAACAATGAAATATGCCCTTGCGTGTTCATTAAGAGAACAAGATCCGGATTTGCAATTGTAGCAGTTTATGTTGATGACATGAACCTAATTGGAACTTTAGATGAGTTAAAAGAAACTGCTACATATTTGAAATATGAATTTGAGATGAAAGATCTCGGGAAAACACGGTTTTGTCTCGGAATAGAACTCGAGCACCGTAATGATGGGATTATGATCCATCAGTCAGCATATACTCAAAAGTTACTAAGGCGCTTTAATGAAGATAAAGCAAAGTCTGTGAGTACTCCCATGATCAACCGTAGTCTTGAGCCCATGAAAGATCCATTTCGTCAAGGGATGAGGACGAAGATTTATTAGAAGCTGAAATACCATATCTAAGTGCGATAGGCGCATTATTGTATTTAGCTCAATGCACAAGACTGGATATCTCATTTGCAGTAAACTTGTTAGCTCGACACAGTTCTGCGCCAACACGTCGCCATTGGATTGGTATAAAGACAATCCTTCGATACCTAAAAGGTACGATCGATATGGGCTTGTTCTATCCCTACAGAGAGAAAAGAAATGTGAACGCCGGCAACACTATCCATAGTGACCGACGTTCTCCTCCTCCCCTCCATCAAAATGATGTTCTGACGGGTTTTGCTGATGCCGGGTATCTCTCTGACCCTCACAAAGGTCGCTCCCAAACAGGTTATGTCTTTACCATGGGAAACACCGTGATATCTTGGAGATCTACAAAACAGACTCTTGTTGCTGCTTCCTCAAATCATGCAGAGATTATTGCACTACATGAAGCCGTGCGTGAGTGCATATGGCTAAGGTCTATAAATAGACACATTCGAGGAACTTGTGGTTTGAAATTCACCACAAATGAACCTACATGCATTTACGAGGACAATGCAGCTTGTATTGAGCAAATGAAATTAGGTTTCATCAAAGGCGACAATACCAAGCATATATCGCCAAAGTTCTTCTACAATCAGCAACAGCAAACACTTCTAAATATTGAAGTAAATCAAATCCGATCAGAAGATAATGTAGCTGACTTATTTACTAAGTCACTACCAAAATCCCCTTTCAAGAAACATGTAAGGAGCATCAGATTGAGGAGGATATCTGAACTCCCACGATCTTCAAGAGGAGTCTAAATTAGGGGGAGTGTCCAGAAACATACTTCACACTCAACGCGCGTTATGCTCTTTTTCCCTTTCGACCAAGGTTTTTTTTCCCACAGGGTTTTATTACTTGGCAAGGTTTTTAACGAGGTAACCTCGATGCGCACCATCTACACAATACTATTGAACATGAAATATCCAAGGGGGAGTGTTGTAGTATAAATGTATAAATACCGTATATCCCTGATCTCTTTGTAGCTGTTTGATTGTGACATCATCACCGTTCGGCATTGTCCCCCGGTAGACAACTCCAGCACCCCCCCCCCCCCCCCCCCCCCCCCCGGCCGATAATATTCTCTGCCTTTAGACACGGGAGAATGTCCTTTATGTTGAGATCATGCTGTACTTGGAAAACTGTTAGCTTCCAAGAGCCACATTTCTCTATCTTTGTGGTCTTCCTCTTCCTATAAACCCTGATAATTACGTACATAAGAAGCAACATGAGTAGCACAGTTAGCAGAGCTCCAGTGAGTCCAACGATGATGACTTCATGGTCTCGAGGTCGTGGGTGGTTATAGGAGCTACATGAATCACTTCTCGGCAAACACAAAAGTGGATTCCCAGAAAATGAAGCGTTGTTGAACACTAAAAACTGACCTCCGATTGGGAGCATACCAGTGAAATTGTTATGGGAGAGATCCAAAGTTGTGAGGCCCGACATGTCTCTGATTACCGTAGGCATTGGACCTGTCAGGTTGTTCCTTGAGAAATTAAGAATGCCAATTGCATTCAGTTTGCCTATCCCTCTTGGGATTTCCCCAACAAAAGTGTTTTGACTAAAATCTAGGAGCGTTAGAGAGGAACAACCAGATATTGAAGCCGGAATTTCACCACCAAAATTGTTGGTGCTGATATTGAGTTTCGCTAGCAATTGTAAACTGAAGATTTCATCAGGTGCTGGCCCAGAGAATCTGTTCATACCTAGTGAAAGAGTATGTAAATTCCGGAGATTTCCAATGGTAGATGGGATTCTTCCAGAAATTTGATTACTAGAAAGACCGAGGAATCCGAGTGAGGCACCAGACAGCTGCATCTGTAGTTCTCCGGACAAGTAATTATCATTGAGCTCAATCATGTTCACATCAGGTAAGCTGAAAATTCCGGCAGGAATAGTCCCGTTGAGTGTGTTTTTCCCCAATCTGATTTTTACTAGTGACTTGCACCGACCCAATGCCTCCGGAATCGGCCCAAAGAAGTGATTATCCATCAGAATCAATGTCTTCAACCTTCCTCCTTTGCACAAATCTCGAGGAATCAACCCGGTGAGGTGGTTACCGCTTACATCGAGGTCTTTGAGCCTTCCATGTAAAGTTATTCTCCCAAACTTGAAGCACCTCCAGATGAGGAAGATCGCCGGTGAAGTTGGGTATCGGGCCGTAAAAAATGTTATTAAACAAGTTGAGAAGGGTAAGGTTCATGAGCTGTGAGAGACTTTCTGGTATTTCTCCGGTGAGTTCGTTATCAGAGAGATCCAAAGACATCAGACTCACCATACCTGAAAGTTGGGGAGGTATATAACCACTCAAATGGTTAATATGTAGAAACAACGCGCGTAAGTTCTTCAAAACACCTAGACGGACCGGAATCGTGCCGGTGAGGTTACAGCTGGCCATGTCAAGCACTTGCAACGACCCCATCGTTCCCAACTCTGGTGGAATTCCACAGCTATAAGTGTTGTCGTAACCAACGTACAATTCCTTGAGATTCTGCAATAGAGCCAAGCTGGGCAGAAACTTTCCGCCAAGCGAGTTAACGTGCAGGCCCAAATATTTTAGGCTTTGAATCTTTGAATAACTTTCGGGAATTTCTCCGGCAAAGTAGTTCCCGCAAAGATTTAGATGTTTGATATTTTTGAGTTTGACGAGCTCTACCGGAAGTGGACCAGTGAAGTTGTTGTCAGAGGCGTCGAGAACCTCAAGCTCTGTCATTCTGAGCGTGATTTCTCCGGGAAATCTTCCAACGAACAAGTTGGTGGAGATGTTCAAGAGCTTTAAACAAGTCAGGTTGGCCATCTCCTGGGGAAGACTCCCTGTTAAGTTGTTGTTGGCAATGGTGAGGTTGACAAGCTTGTTCAGAAGCCCAATCTCCGCCGGAAGCGAGCCAAACAGTGGCAAACCGGACACTTTGAGAGCAACAACTCGTGATTGGTGGTCACATGAAACTCCAGAGAAGGAGTAGTAGTAATAAGAAGAGGGGTCCCAGTTCTCTAGCCCTGAACCTTTGGGGCCAATCATGGCTTTCTTGAGCACCAACAGTGCATCTAGGTCACCAACACAGAAACAACTTTGTGGAAGGAAAAGGAAAATGAAAGAAATGTGGAGGAGATTATGCCAAAAAGGGGAGCCTACCAATACCATCCTTTTGTTTCAGTATCAGTAGGGCACCTGGTTCGCTCTGTAATTGGAATCGTAGTAGGGCAGGTTATAGATTCTACTAAAGGATTGTGGACTCCCTAGTTTTTGAACTAGTTGTATATATAGACCCGTTCTACTTTTAGGCTCCGTTTGGATGGTAGAAATCATGATATGGAATAAGAATCAATTTCATTTTCCATTTAGAAGTGCTGTTTGGTTGTAATAGGAGATTGGAAAGAAAATAAAAAAATGAGATTTGACTGGAAATTGACTCTCTCATAAAGCCTGAATAGAATTATCTAGTCAGGGAATTATCTAGTCAGAGGTGGTATTCTATTTCCATTTCCCACTGTTAAAGGCAAAATTACATAAATTGTCCCTCTAAAAAAATTATATTCCTCCACTAATATTCCTTATAAGTTGATGTCATATTTGTACATTAATTAGTAAAAGGGTATTATTGAAAATTATAATTTTATATTTCATTCTTATGACTTACAAAACTCTGTACTAGGAATGAAAAATTAATTTCAGAATTTAATTTCCAGTAATGCTCCAAACACCCGCATGGAAATATCAAAACTCATTCCATTCCATATCGATATGGAAATGAAAATAAATCATTTTCTATTTTGACATTCCTGCCAACCATACGGGGCCTAAAGATTTCTTTTTTCTTTTTGTGATACTCACTGGTTAGTCACATTAAGGGTCATTAAATACTATATTGGTTAGAGAAATTTGACGGAAAAGAAGTTTTGATTCATAAAGTTTTGAAAATAAGTAAATCGAACTTGCTTGGGAGCTTAAACGGTGAAATATCTAGCAAGTTTTGTAGAGAAGTTAAAAGACCTAATGGGAGACATTAGGAAATAATTAAAGGTAAAAGTTTAGTTAAAGAGAACTTTAATAAGTTGACCCAAATTAAAATGCAGTCAGATGCATGTTGGTCTATGTTTTTGATGACTTCGGGAACCTCATCATAGTCCAAATGTCAAAGATTCCCCATTAAAAAAAAGAAAAAGGAATTAACAAATAAAGGGGGAATCTTCATACTTATAGAATTATTTAAGTGTTTCTTGATCATTCACCCAAGATCAAACCTTTAATAATTTCAGCACTTCAATAAATGTCTTGAAGTACTACCTTTTCTGTATTAAAAAGAATTCAGTAATTTCTCGTTGTATTGATGATATTTCTGCCATGCCTCTTTCTCATTTTAACTATACGGATCGTTTTGTCTACGGACCTATTGGTCATGGAAAGTTTACTATTAAATCAGCCTCTAACTTACTTACTAATACTTATCCTACTCATTCTAGATCAACTCTGCTTAATAAGATGTGGAAACTTCATCTACCTCCTAAAATCAAGGTTTTTGCTTGGTAACTTATTCGTGGACGTCTTAAAACTAGAGATACTATTTTTACTAATTTATGTATTAATCGATCTTGTCCTTTGTTCTTCTGACATGGAATCGGTTAATCATCTCTTCTTTAATTGTGTTTTTTCCAGAGAGGTTTGGAATTTTCATATATACATTTTACTCCTTCTGATTGCCATTACTCTCTCTTTAATTGGCTGAATTATATTGCTACAAACAATTCTTCTCAGGATGCTATGATCTTCTTTAAATCTTTATTTATTTGTTACCATATTTCGACTACCAGAAATAATCTTATTTTCAGAAACATTCGTAAAGAGGCTCTTTGTGAAGACTCGAAATTTTATTTAAATAAATTTATATAATTCAGTAATTATTCAGATATTTGAATATTGAATATTGAGACTATTTCGTAAGTTGTTGTGCGAGAATTTCGGTTTCGAATAGATTTTATTTCGAAAACAAACATTATTAAGGGGGTCTCAAAAAATTGACTTTTTATACGTTCATAATTTGGGAAAACTTCATTCATGAAAGTTGTGGAGCTCGTCAATATGATCTCGTGCATATGTGGAACGCAATATTCGGAGTTCGTATGAATAAGTTATGACTTTTAAAATTTGAGATTTTTCTATAAATACTGGAAAAAAAAAAATCTGATCTCTCTCTCTCTCTCTCTCTCTCTCTCTCTCTCTCTCTCTCTGTCTCTCTCTCTCTCTCGGCCTCAGATCCGTCGGGTCAGACGCGACCCAACCCGGGGATCTCTCCCCTCTCCTGCCTCCTCCGGCCCCGGACTCGAGCTCCCCCGCTGTCTCCGCTCCACGCCCAGCCTCCCTTCGATGCCGCCTTGCCCCGCCGCTTGCCCGAAAGCTGGATCAAAGCCCTCCCCGAGCCCAAAACCAACCCGGCCGGATTTTGAGTTTTCCAGCTTTGCACGGGCCGATCTTCCCCCTGATCATCCCCATATAAGCCTTGCATGACAATTTTGAGTGTGGAGCAAAAGATCAAGGGTTGAAGTTTTCGACGTCCCTGATTCGATCTGGAATCTGATCGTGTGGCCGAGATTATTCCACTTCCAAGCTTGATCTAGGATGATCTAGACCTCATCTCACTTAGCTCCATGTATGAAAATTGATCACCCCTTCATTTTGAGCATGTTTGTAGTTGACGACTTTTGCATCGGAGGTGGTTGACCGGCGATGACCGCCGCGTTGACCGTTGTTTGACCATCGCATGTGGCGGCGTGTCGGACCAAATTTTGAGTTTTCATTATCTAGGCGATGATCTAAACATCCATATGAGCGTTTTGATATATTATAAGGTCATTTTAGAAAAAGTTGATAAATAGTCAATATAGGTTTTTACGCTCCTATTCACGTTTTTACGTTTTATCTTCGATTCTCGATTTTTGAGAATCTGGCCCTCGTTTTTACTTTAAATTTTGATAAGTTGATCCTATGAATATTCCGAAGACTTTGTGTGGTCATGGGTGAAGATCCGACCGTTGGATCTTCGTATAATTGCAAAACCGTGATTCAGGAGGCGATTTGTGAGAATCCATCCGTCGGATTTTCTTTATAACTTAGAATCCTACTGTTGGATAGTCGTTTAAGTATGTTTTTGAATTATTGGCAACATTCAAGTCACATTTAATTAGGTGATTGACAGTTTTTACTTGGGTGAGCGGGTTTGGTATGATTGTGTTAATTTGAAGACACAGCGGGAGTATCGAGGTGAGTAAACCTCACGTGGTACAAACCAAGTGCTTTTGATTAATTTATTTCATAGTAATTGTGTGAAAATATTTATGGAATAAATATTTGTTTTAAATCACATGGACTTGACCAACTACTGTCCGTAGGTAAGTAAAATGATTTTTAATTATACAAATGAATTTCATGATTTTCTTGTGTAAACTATAGATGGTATTAGTGGTCATTCCTGAGCGGGTGATTACGTATATATATATATTTTTGTGATTATATATGGAATGGTGTGACATTGAAGAGTGTGGAATTGTGATGATTTTAGTTATAATATGGATTGAAATGAAATTGTGCTATATTATCTATAATGATGTAATGTTCCGAAGGCCAAATGGTCAAAGGTCTGATGGTTAAATAATAACCGAGATATATTGCTCTAAGGACAGTGGAAAAGTCCGAAGTTCGACGGTTAAATAATAACTGAGATATAATGCTCTGAGGACGAGGGGGAAGTCCGAAGTTCGACGGTTAAACATTAACTGAGTCGTATATCGTTTACTTAAACCTTAGCCGAGGTGACAGGTAACGATGTAGTTAAAGCTCTAACACATTATGGGATGGGACCAAAGTGGTGATATTTGTGGCTAGCGAATAGTAGGAATGTATTCCTTGTTGTGTTCCATGAATTGTTTGGTGCATTCACTGTGTTTGTCGAGATTATTGGTTGTTACTTGAGTTAAAAGAATTTTGATTTAATAAATCAACCGTTTATTTCTTGTTTACTCATACGAGCTTTCAGAAGCTTACCGGGTTTTGTGTTGTTGCAATCCCGATACACTATTCAAACGGTGTAGTGGATAATCCTGCAGGTCAGGAAAATTAGGTAGGTCAGGATAATCAAGGAGGAGTACGTGATGGTTAGGAGTTGCAGGTGTTGTCTGATTTCATTCCTGTTATGAGGTTTGTTATGCTCAACTGAGCTTACATTATATTTGTAGAGAGGGTGCCGTAATAAATAAACTCCTTAAGGAGTTGGTTATGTACTAATGGAGTGGTGTGAGGTGTGTTTGTTTTTAAGAAAAAAATTCAGATGTTATTTGTTGAGTTGTAATAATTCATGTTTCGGATTTTGAACTTGTTATTTAAAATTCGGGGTGTAACACTCTTCAAGTTGCTTTTTCTGCTGCTAATATGTTCCTAGCTTACTCAAATTTTTCTAATGTCATTCAAGCTCATTCTCAAAAAGCTCATTTTCCTAATACTAATATTATTAAGTGGCTTTCTCCTCCCTCTAATTTTGTTAAACTCAACTTTGATGGTTCTGCGCATCATAACAAACAAGGTGCTACAGGTTTTATGATCAGGGTTTTCCTATCCTAGCCTCTTCTAAGAGATTAGGTTTTGCTAATGTCCTTGTGGCTGAAGCTATGGTTCTCAGAGCAGGGCTACAGGCTGCTATGCTTCATGGTTGTCAAAGATTAAAGTTGAAGGCGATTCAAAGACCTTAATCGACTATGTCAACAATAAGATCACAGTTCCTTGGAAGATTCAGATGCTAGTTTTTTATATCAAAATGTTGGCTTCTCATTTCTCAAATATTGAATTCAAGCACGTTTGGCGAAAGGCGAACTTTGTTGCAGATGCCCTTGCGGATCTAGGTCACAACACAAATATAGCCGGCTGGCATCATGGCCTTCCTCTTTCTATCCTTCATGCTTTTAATTTTGATTTTCATGGATTAGGTTGTTTTAGGGGTTCTTCCTGTAATTTCCTTTGCTTATCGGATAAAAAGATTCAAACAATTTGTTTCCCTGAGTTGTCATCATCTTCCTAAATTCTCATATGGGCCAACTTATCATGCTCTCTACCATCACACAACCATTTCTGACTCAAATAGAAAACCTTGAAACCTTAGAAGTTAGAACCCCAAATCTTGAAATTCCACCGGAAAGTCTTCACCCCAGCAAACCCACCTTTTCTTCTACCGATTACAGTAGCTTATCCAAGATTGGGAGAAGGAAAAAGCATCCATTATATCATATTCTTGTCAAGAAACACCATGATTATTACCATAAAGCAACTAATGTCCTATACACGAGTCAACATAATTGAACTTTCATTCAATTAGATAACCAGATCCAGCAATTCTCAGATTGCATGGAAGAAACCAAGAATGAAATAATTCAATGAGGAGTTGAGGACTCCAATAGCCAAAAAAAAAATTTGGAGAACAGATTAAGACGAACTTGGAACTTGGAATTTGGAAGACAAAAGGAGGCAAGGACTGGAGCCCAACAGCCTCACATTGTTTAAAGTATTGAGCGAAAGATCCAGAAATACATGCAGAGGAAGGTGAAGTGGTGAGGACGATACTGATATATTTTATTTTAATCCATTTACGGATAAAAAAGTTACGGATACATGAGTTAACAGGGTTAAACGGTGTTAAGTTAATAGGACAAGTGTCAAAAATATAGACAAGAGACAGGTTTGGCACATGTATTTTAGGGACAGCAGATCTCCTCCCTTATTCCAGTTTAGTGGTAATTATAATGAATTAGACTGGATAGTACTTTGCTGACTAGGGGTGGTTAGCTCTTCTTAACCAGGTTTTGAGGTGTTCCTCTAGGAGGTTGACACATGTCCTTCTTTTATCGTTTTTTTTTCTTTCCTCCTTTTTAAAAAGAGGATCAAAGGATTTCACTCTTACTCTCATAGTGACTCGAACCCATGACTTCATCATTAGGTACTGGGTGCTCAAAAGGATAAATTAGAAGCATAAATTAATTTCTTAGAACAAAGAACTACCTTTCAACATGTCACAATTTCATCTAACAACATCCTGTCTAAATGGTTACTTCACAGAGTGGAATCACTACTGTTCTAAGCTCGATATACTAATCTTAGCTTGATAAATGGTAGGATAAACAGATATTTAGCAAAACTTAAATAGTTTTTGTGACGGTGTACTAAGCTTCATGATAGAATTTATTTATTCAAACATGAATACAGACTAAAAAAACCCAAAGCCTCACTCTTTGGTAAATAGGTAAAGGCTGTTTTAGTTACTCATAACTGAAATACAGGTACTTACTTGGGATGGATTCCCCACTTCCCACACGGACTCTTACAGAAAGAAAGAACATAGTGCTACTATGGCTGTCTTCTTGAGAGAAAATATTTGGCTCAATTTTCTGATGCCTTACAAACTAACTTAAGACTCCCTATATAGGGAGCGGAACTCAAACTGAAATTCAAAACTTAAAAATTTACATAACAACTCTATTATTTTCTGCTCTCGTGAGTGCTCCGGATGATTAAGGTCGATTGGTGAAAAACAGATTCTTTTAGGTGAAATGTTTTTCACCTTCTTCTTTTTGAAAAGCAAAAGCATCTTTTAGGAAAAAGCCAAAGTTGATTTCAGTGCTACTGCTTCACATGTTCTCATCTGTTGTGGCCTACGACAAAAGAGTTGCTTTCTATCCTAGCTTTGGTTCCATTTTCCTCTACATCTGTATCTTCATACATTTTGTAGTGGTTGTCATTTCAATTTTTTCGATCCACTGAAAACAGGATAAAGTGGAGTCGACTTCCTTTCTCTTAAGAGATAGAAAAAGGACCCTGCTAATGACCTCATGATAGTCATATGCGGTTATTATGATTTTCTCTCCTGCTGCCAGGAATGTATTTTCAGTATCTTCTTCGATGATCTTTTTTATGTATTCTAGGGACATAGCCTTCATCCAAGGAATGCTAAAATTAGGTTGGCCATTATATCCAACACAAGTAGGTTGTAGATAACTTCCTTGAATGATTCTCACATAATGGTATGGAGAGATATAGTCAACTTCGCCATTTTTCTTTGAAATCCACTTTGGTGGAGTAGATCTGAATTTTAGCCTAAGAATGCAGTCATTTTTATCCTGAGAATGCAGAATGATGTCATCAATATATACGACACAGAATTCAGCTACATATTTGAAAATGTCATCCATCTTTGTTTGGAAGATTGAACGGACTTGTTTTAGGCCAAAGGGAATTAACCATTCATATGACCTTGTGGAGTTCCAACTGCAGTAAGAGGAACCTTATCTGGATGCATCTTGACTTGCCAAAAACCCGACTTTGCATCGAATTCTAAAAAGACTTTAGCCCCTTTGAGCTAGTTGATCAAGACTCTTGCTTGAGTTATTTGATAACTATCTTTAACGGTTTTCTTATTGACGTCTCTATAGTCAATCACCATTCTAGCTTTTTCTCTAACATTTTCTGCATGGTTTCTCACGTAGAATGCTGGAGCATGAAGTGGGCTAGTGGATGGTCGAATTAATCTCTTTTTCAGGAGATCTTCTATAACTTCTCTGAATTCTTTTTTATCTTCCTCTTTATATTAAGGAATGGCTTTAATATGGCATATAGCATTCATGTCATGTAGTCTTAATTCATATACCACTGGGTCTTTTTTAAAAAAATTTTAGGGTCGACATCTATATTTTGTTCGAGCATTTTTTAATTTTGTCAAGAGTAGGAATTTTCTGAGATTCAAGCTTATTTTGGAAATGCTTGAGGTTATGTTCATGGATAAAATTAGCTTCTTCATCTTCTTCTACTTCTTCTTCAGAAAAATCTTCTATAAGCAATTCTTTTTGTTACTTAATTTGAAGTACAGGTTCAAATATGAGCTTGTAGCGCTTATGATCACCACTATTTCGTTGCGATATCTGATATTGAGTAGTAAAGTTTGGACCTACTACACCTTTTGCTTGGGTAAGTCTATCTGGCCAAAACATTCTGTCTCTATTTCTGAAGCCCATAACTTCTTCATCTTGAACAAATCTCTGTTGGAGTAGGAAATCTGATGCTTGGCCTTAAGATTGCCAAAGAGTATGGATGATAAATGTTCCTCCACCAATGGTGATGTGAACATCTTTAGCTACTTTATTCATGGTAAAATGGCTTTCGTCAAATTGAACACCAGTAGCTTTTCTTTTATCATCTTCTTTCTTCACGAATTGCAAATTTTTTTACAACCTTGAATCCTGATCCATTATCTACAAATGCATGAAGATGTTATTTTTGTGATCAGGAAATTTTAATCCAATCTCTATGTAGTTGTTATATCTACTAGCAGAGACGATTTTCGATTGTTGAAGCTCGTCTTGAGCTTGTTCTTATGGTATGAATGGTTGACATTCTTTTGGATTGTTTTCTAGTTCAACAAGTTCTATGTTTTCATCTACCTATCCTTCTATCTTTTCTTCTCTTGGAGATGAAAGAATTACTAGATTTAGAGATTATGAATGCTTCTTTTCACAGAAGTATTCTTTATATTCTTGTTCTACTAATTGGTTGATAGCGCCATTCTTTGTTTTTCTTCTTGCTTCAATTATGAAGCATTCTCTGTGATAAGTCTTTTTTGACTCTTCACAAAACATAGGAAGTCCGTTCTTTTCATGATATAGACAATAGTCACAAATGAATGTACCAAGGTTAACCTGATATGAAAACATTATTTCTTATGTCTTACTTTCTTCCTAGTTTTTTACTTTAAGAACATTCATCTGTCTAGATTCTAAGTATTCTATTTCAGAATCTATTTCAAAGTCAGATGAGGATTCTTTTTCAGATCAGGAAGAGTATACTACCTTGTCATCATCTTCCTCATCAGAATAGGCGACTTCATAGCCTATCATATTCATTATTTCTACTATAGGCTCATATTCTACAAATAGAGCTTTTGTAGTTCTTTTATTTTTGTCTGGACATTCATTAGCATAATGTCCTTCAGCTTTACATAACTAGCATTTGCATGCTTTCTTTCCTAGTTTGTTCAGATGGTTGCTTTGGTGATTCTTCTTTTTCTTGAAGAATTTCTTTTTTGGATCTTCATCTTGTTTATCTTGTTTCTTGAAGTTGGAGCTTTTCTTACTTTTTGAGTGATATTTTTCTTTTCTTTTCTTATGAAACTTGGATTCAAGACACCGCCAATTAGTGGGCATATCCCGTATTCCATAACAGAAGTTTTCAACTCCTTTGAGTTGTTTCTTGGCCATTTTGGCTCTAAGATTTGCTTTGCATTGCTCTTTCAGTAATTGCATGATTCTGTCAACAATTCCTCCAACTGAAAATCTTTCAATTGGTTTTTCAACTATACTTTCTCTTACAGCTGTTTTCCATGGTTCAGGAAGTTTTATGTGTAACGGGTTTACTAGATCATTGTTTTCTAGTTCACTTATTGTATAGTAGTATTCTTGGAATTCATTTAAATACTCTTCAAAATATATCATATCGCAAATTTTTGAGAGCATAAATGTTTGATTTGGCTGCATCTTTAGCCTTTTCACTTATGTTCGAGAGATCTCCACAAAACTGATTATACAGGGGTACTGCAAAATCATATGGTGATTTTGAATTTTTTATTTCTTCTAGCCATTCTATCCCTCTAACAGTTTCTTTGAAAGATAGGTAATATTTTTTGGTTACTCCAGTGAGAGTAGTTTCATAATACACCTGAAGATCTAGTGCTTCGGATTTCCTAAAGTTCTTGCATATTTTCTTTCATGGTTATGTCATTTGTCTTGACTATCAGTCTTAGACACTGAGCAGCATCCTTCAAGCTAGTTGAGAAATTTGGGAAGCAGTTGAAATATACCACTTGATTGCATAAAGATGCTTCAAGTGTCCCAACAGACTAGCTTGGAAATCTGTTAATCTATTGTCCTGTAAGACACATAGGACTAAACAGTTTATGCCTTCTCGGGCAAGAAATTTATGCCTACTTGGATTGCTCCAATATGCATAAATTAATAACTTCTTGAGGAGTGATCATTAAGAGATCTGTTTCTCCTGTTGTAGATGGAGTTGTAAATTCTAATAATTTGAAATGATGGCTGTCCATCAATTCAAACTTTCTTCTTTTTATAGATTTGTTTAAAATCTAATTTCAGAATTGTGGAGTTTATTCTTGTTCTATTTCATTGTATTCGAATTCTTTTGCATTTAGGAGTTGTACTCCTTTCTTCTTCCCAAAGATGCTCATCATTAGTAGAAGGTTCTAGAAAAATCATGTTTGGAACCCGATCTTCTCGGGTTTTTCTAATGGTTTGAATCCATTAGATTTTTTAGATTTTATTGGTGGTTTTTTCTTATCCTTCAGTAAGTTTTTCATAGAATCCAACATTTCTTGCTGTTCATTGATTTTTCTGCTGACACTTGTTAGCTGTTCTTCTTCCCTCTTAGGAAGTTCTTTGATATAATCTAGTTTGTATTTCAATTTTTCTACTTGGGAGATTATATCTGGTACCTTTTCTAGATGATCTTGACATCTTGGTAATTCTTTTATCAGATTCTGATGTTTCTCATCAGAAGATTTTAGCAGAGTGTTCAACTTCTCTAATACTAATTCAGACATTATCCCCATTGAAGATTCCTTTTGATCTTTTTCAGCAAGCTCTGATACTAGTGATTTGCGGATCTAACCAATGCTCAAATAATCAAGAGGTTTTTGTTCCTCTTCAAGAGTATCTTTGATATCTTGAATATTCTTCTCTACTTTGTAAGTTCTTTTTTGGACAATAAAGATAATATTCCAGTAGTCTGGTGTTTCTCTTTTAAGCCTCGATTTAAACTCTTTTAATTTTCTCACCTTTTCTCTTTCTTCTGCTAATTCTTTTCTAGATATCTTGCAAATAGCAATTAAATCTAGTTTGGACAAGAAGTACGAAATTATGAATTGTAAAGATTAGTTGTTTACCTTTGAGTGTAGATGATAGATTTATGGCTGAAACATGTCAAAATAAACAAATTCCAAAATATAGGCCCACTCACTCAGTTAATTTTTATTTTACTGTAAGTAACATAGTAAAGTAAATCTATAGTAAAACATGAAAGTAAAAGGGAGTTTTTGGTAGGGGAAGAGACAAAAGGTGTCCTACGTGTAAAGTCCTGATTGGTTGCTAGGGAATCATGGGCAGCTCTTGCTGACCAAGGCTGGTTAGTGAAGTTTTTTCCTTAGTCATCACTCTCCCAATATGCAATTGTCTTGCAAGTCTTCCTTCAAAACATCATGCCTTCCATATATGCAGCAACATCCATCCCAAGAACACTCAAGAGAAAAGCAGAACTCTCATGAATTTATTATGGGAAAAATTCACTAACAGTGTCTGAACACTTAGGGGACTTTCAGAATGATACCTGAACTTACAAAGTTATCAATGTGATACCTGAACTCATCTTTTAGTATCAACGTTGTACCTACGACCAATTTCAATCACGGAGCCGTTAAATTTTGCACGTGAGTCACGGAAATTGGTCGTAGGTATGACGTTGATACGAAAAAATGAGTCCAGGTATCACATTGATAACTTTGTAAGTTCAAGTATCATTCTGAAAGTCCCCTAATTTTCTAGACACCGTTGGTGAATTTTTCCTAATTTTACACGTGCGATGAACGTGAGTCACTTAATGAAGATAAAAGGACCGATTTACCCTCAATTTTTTTTTTCTTTTCTTTCTTTCTTTCTTTCTTTCTTCTTCTTTTCTGGTTTCTTCTTCCCCTGATTTGAATCATCTGGCTCGTCCAATTCCTACCGCCGATTGCCAATCAAACACCGCCATTGCATCTCAATCCACCTTCATGCACCGCAGATGTTTCTGGTTCCCCCAACTTCAAATCCTACAGCAAATTGAAATTGTGCACTGAGGCTTCACCGCTCATTCCGAGTTCATCAGTTTAGCCAACAACTTCGGCCTCTAGCCCAACTTCGATCAGAGGCAATTGTAGGCAGACAAAGATTAACAACTTCGGCCTCCACACCATCCTCACCTGCAGAAAATTCGAGCTGTTCTGATTGACCAGCTCCGCCACTCCACTGCTACCCACCTTGTGCCGCCGATTAGCAGACAAAGAACTCGGAGCCTCCACCATCGAGAAATGGAGGCTCACATTCCGCGTGTCCTATGGGGCGGATATCGACACATTCGGAGAAAATATTGTCTGAACAGAAATTTAGTTTGGATTCCACGGCGGCAGCTAATCGAGCTCATCAATTGTGGCCTTGGCTTTTTTGATTAGCTAATCGACGACCTTGCTAGGCTGGTCGTATCCAAGCCAGTCCTGCACGTCGTAGAATTGAATGGCGTTGTGGGCAACGAGCCGGACGCAGCGGTCCCTGGGGCCTTTGGTAGTGCAAACCTTGCTGTGGCGGTCCTTTCGGCCGATGGCCCTTAGAATATGGCCTGGAGCCTCCATGATTTCACTGGCGGTGGAGGAAGAAGCAGTCTTTATCCCCAAACCTAATCGAGAAGCAGTGGAGGAGGACGACGTCGTTCCGCGGTGGTGGAGGTTGTTGTGGCTCTCCCCCATTTTTCTTCATGCATATTCGATGGTGGGTTCTCCGAAAGCGGTGGTGTTGGCAAGGAGAGAATGAGAGAATAAAGAAACCAAAAAAGAAGAAGAAGAAAGAAAGAAAGAAAAGAAAAGGGAAAAAAACTTTTGAGGGTAAAGAGGTTTTTTTGTCTTCATTAAGTGACTTACGTGCATCACACGTGTAAAATTTAATGGCTCCGTGACAGAAATTGGTCGTAGGTACAACGTTGATACGAAAAAATGAGTTCAGGTATCACATTGATAACTTTGTAAGTTCATGTATCATTCTGAAAGTCCCCTAAGTGTCTAGACACCATTGGTGAATTTTTCCCTGTAAAATTTAACAGCTCCGTGACAGAAATTGGTCGTAGGTACGATGTTATATGAAAAAATGAGTCCAGGTATCACATTAATAACTTTGTAAGTTCAAGTATTATTCTGAAAGTCCCCTAAGTGTCCAGACACCGTTGGTAAATTTTTCCCATTTATTATTACTAATTTTCTTTGGTAAAGACCAAAGCAACGCCCCATTATTTCTATGAGGTGGTAAACGGGCCAGCCCGGCCCAACCCGTCCCATTTAAAGAGGCCCTAGTCGTGCTTCGTGTCGTGCTTGGGCTGGCCCATTGATTATTGTGTCGGGCTCGTGCCGACCCATTTACTTAAACATTAAGCCCGGTCCGCCCCATGGCCTGAGCCCATATCGTGCCGGGCCAATAAACGGGCCGTGCTCGTGCCTACCCACTATAAAGCATGATTTTAAAATCTTAATTTGAATGAATAAAATTAATTTTATTTAACTATTTAAAAAATTAAAATAAATTAAGTTCTACAATATTTTTCTTAATCTTAGCTTTTTAAGATTAGTTTTCTAATATTTTTTATATTCCACTACAAGAAAGAAAGAAAGAAAAAATTAACTCAAAATATATTGCTTGTAGTATATTATTGTGAGATTAATCTTTATTAATATAATGAAGATTTAGTATCATATTATTCTTTCCTTCATTCTATAGTTGTATTATTATGAGATTAGAAAAAAAAAAACTTTATGTCAAAAAAAGGATATAATGTTTTATTTCACTATTTTGACAATATAAAAAAATAGCATTGGTGGAATTGTCATGAGATTTTAAATAAAGAGGTCCAATATTCAAATTTCATCATTGTGGTTTTTAAATATTTTTAAAAACAAAATGAAATTTTGTATTTGTAACAAGCCGGCCCACAATATGTCGTGCTCGGGCCATGTCGGGCCCCTTACGGGCTCGAGCGGGGCCAATGGGCCAATATTCCTAGGCCCAACCCGGCCCGTTATTATAACGTGCTCGGGTCGTGCCGGCCACTAACGGGCTTGGGCCGTGCCAGGTCTCTTTTAAGCATGTCGGGCCCGTGTCGTGCTCGTGCTTAGCGGCCCGTTTGCCACCTCTATTTCTCTCTCGTGCTCTTTGTTCACCTCGCATCTCAATGATTAATACCAACACAAGATGAAGAAGATCGAAGAAGACTGGGGTTATTAATTCACGCACGTGCCAATACTTTCACTCGAGCATCTGTCAATGGCTCAATGCTTTCACACAGACATCGGTTAGTATTATCTTAATTGTACAGATATCTGTAACTACAATTTATTTCACAATTAGCCATTATTGTAATGTCAATTTATTAATTTTATTACATATAGATGTATGTATGTAGGCCTCATCATGGGTCGGGCTAGAGCCGACCCTACTTAGGGCTCAGTGCAGGATAGGGCTGGGCTTTGACCAAGTCAACGAAGCTTAGGACCGGATCGGACCTGACCGAGGCTTCAATATGTAAGCTCTTACCCGCTCTTATAGCCCATCTCATAAGGTTCAATAGGGCCGGATCAGGCCTTTGAACCCACATAAAACACAATTTTGCTAACCATATATATTGAAACCAAAAAAAAAAAAAAACAGCTACAGCAGCTCTACTCTCAGCAGATGTTAGATACTGGGATTTGGTTAATTGTTGTAAGGCTTTCGTTTTTGTCTCTGTCTATTTTATGTTTTCATACATGCTTAATTGTCAACCACTTATATTGGGATTTGGTTAATTGTTTCCTTACAATTTACTATAAGAGAGTCATCCAATGCTGGCTGAGCTATTACAATTAACTTAGATGTCATTTCTGTAGCATGATGAACTTTAAGATTCAATCATGCATATCAAGCAATTTATTAAAGTGTGTTATAGCTAAGTACCAGTTAGCCCTTGGACAAACTGGAAAGATGAAAAGCAAATATTGTTTTTTTAATACAAGGACACAGTAAATTAATTAATTCACAACATTTACTAGTGGAGACACAGCAGAAAATTAACTTTTGAAGAAAAAAGTCAAAAAAGTGAAAGAGGAGGAAAACTAATTAACCTTCCATCTGAGCACTCAAGGAATCAGAAAGAAAGTAGGGAGAGAATGTCGCTTCCATCAACCGCAAGTCATACATGAGATCAGAGAATGCATGCGTCCATTCATACTGAAGCCTAAATAATTGAGAGAAGAATCTTGCATAAAACTGCTTTAAGCCTAGAATAATAAATGACAGTAAAGAATAGCAGACTGGACAGTTGCATGAATGTTGTTTCCAACTCAGAAGCTATAAGATACCCCAGCGAAACCTTTGCAGTCTCAAACTGCATGCTAAATGAAAGTTCCATTCTCGGTTTTAGGTGTACCAAATGTTCAAAAACATTAGAGTTACAAAATTACTGGTTAATATGTCTGACCTTACACACAAGTCAACATCTGAAAAAGAAAACTTTTATCACAACATCATTTGTCTGCTTCATCAGGTCAAGGACACAAACATCTCCGACTTTCAAATCATCCTGCTTTACAAATTCATTCGAGTACATCCTATGAAAATTATGAGTTGTGTTGCTATATCGGTTACAGTTTTGGACTTTTGGTGCATAATTGGCATGCTTGCTTAAAATGGTTGAATTACAATATGCTGTACTAGCATAACGGTAGCAAAAATGTTATGTTGTTAAAGTTGAACAAGATGTTCAGTCCTTCTATGTCTGATTAGTAATAGGAGATGTTCAGTCCTCCATTTCTCTGTTGCTAGAAAAGCAGTCCATCCTTAGGAGATGATCAGTCCTCCTTAATATTGATTGTGAGAAGTCCTATCCTGCAACATTCAGTTGCTAAATAAATAAGCATAATTAAGCTTGTTGATTTTGGAGATGTCCAGTCCTCCAAATGCTTTGTGGTGAAGAAGTCAGTCCTTCACACTGTATAGTAGTGATTCTTGTTGTAGTATAAAATGTATATATACTGTATATGTCTATATCATGTAACAAAATACGTAAAAGTATTTAAATAGGTACTTGAGTGTATAATCATAGGTACTTGAGCGTATGAAGACTTATGTAAACATGCTTTACCAAAGGGCAACAAGCATGGCAGAAAATCATCATCAAGATGGTTATCATTTTGAGTTTCTCTTTGAGCTTTCACACTTCAAATGTATTCCTATAAATACCCCCTTTGTATGAGATGAAAAAACACATTGAAATCTCCATTCTCTCTGAAATTTTACTCTCCTTTTCTGTTTATCAATTCCTCTTGTTCTTAAACACGTTATCAGCACGAAGTTGCTCTAGAATTAGAATCGAAAAATTGACGAAAGAAGAGTTCTTCATCGATCGAAGTCATTTTTCAAAACCTACAAAAAATCCCCAAACCCTAGCTCAGATTAAAGCCCTTGATTCCAGGAGCCCGGAACCGGTCTCAGAATCGCCGGAACCGGCCGGAAACGGCCTGACCCGGCCGCCGGAAGCAAAAAAATGAAACCGGACCGCTGCCGAGAGCTGCCGAGGTCCTGCCGAGGTGCTGCCGAGTCCTACCGAGGTGCGGCCGAGACCTGCCGAGGCCCCTGCGCAGCAGCTGCCGAGACCCTGCGCAGCAGCTGCCGAGAAGCTGCCGAGACCCTGCGCAGCAGCTGCCGAGCAGCTTCCGAGACCCTGCGCAGCAGCTGCCGAGCAGCTGCCGAGCCATCTGTCGACAGATTTGCGCGACGACTTTCCGACAACTTTTCCGGCCACTTTTTCGACACTTTTCCGGCGAATTTTCGGACGATTTTTCTCGACTTTTTCCAACGATCCTTCCGGTCACCTCCGATAATTTTTCCGGTCAAAAATTTCCGGCAACACTATTCCAAGGTATTCTTTACTAAAAGTTCCCGTTTTTGAGTTTTTATTTATTTTCTCTCCTTTTTCCTTTTTCTCGGGAACTTACAATCAAAAGCGGAATTATAGCAATTCACGCCAAACGAACTAAGAGCGTTCGTAATCAATGAACTAAGAGTGTTCACAATGATTCTTGGAAATTGATTTCTTGGTAGCATAGCTCGGAAATCTTATTATTTTTCATGGAAGTTTTGAAACCAATATTCTCTTCTTATCTTCAAGGATGTCAAATGAACCTAGACTCGATTTTCAAATCCTTGACTCAACAGGTTCGGATTACCATAGCTGGAAAACCGACGTTGAGAACCATCTCACATCGAAGGGGATATTGCCCATCATCCATGAACCAAACCCGGCCCTTGTGTTCCCTCGATCACCCAAGAAGTATGCACAAGCAATCATCTTGATGCGACGTCATATGGACAAAGCACTCAGGCTAGAGTACATGTCCATCAAAGATGCAAAGGATTTATGGGAAGCACTACAAGAGCGCTTTAACAATATCCAAGATTCTCTCCTCCCTGACTTGAAGGTTCAGTGGAACGATGTACGCTTCTCAGACTTCAAGTCTATTGCTGAGTACAATTCAGAAGCTCTTCGTCTCAAATCCATGTTGAGGTTCTGTCAAAGACCCCTCACAGAAGAAGAGCTAATTGAGAAAACTCTCTCCACCTTCCCCGTTGCAGCAATTTTGCTATCAAAGCAGTATCGCACTGAAGTAAATGCTGGACGAATTACGAGGTTCAATGAACTCATAAATATTTTGTCGGTAGCCGAAAAGCACGACAACATTCTCGTAAAGAATTATAATTCAAGACCCATTGGAACCAAGAGCGTTCGTGAGGCAAATTATAATACACCCAAGAGAGGGCACAGGGAGCGGTACCCCAGCAATAGGGGACATGTGTACCCTAATAATAGGGGACATGAAGGACGAACAGGTCCATATAACCGCCCCAACAGGGAAGGAAACCGCAAATTTAGAGCGGGCACACGTGATGGTAACTCCACACGTGGAAGAGGGAGATATGGCAACACCGGTCGTGGAAATAGCACCATGAGCCGTGGAGGTCGCACCATGCGCCGTGGTAGTAGCAGCAACCCTCCTAGGGGATATCCACAACGTGCACAACGTGCACAACCTGTACAAACTGTACAACCTGCACAACCTATATCTCAAATGAAGGGAGGAAACCACAATGACATGTGTCATAGATGTGGATCAATCGAGCATTGGTTTAAACAATGTCATGCAAGTACCCAATTAGCTGCACGCTACAAGGAGTACAGGGAAGCAAGAGAGCAAGAAGCTAACCTTGCTGAAGATGAAAATAGTGAAGATATCAATCTCACTGTTGAGGACTTCAAAGCTGTAGATGAAGAGCACGAGGATGCCACAGACTTTGATTAGAATAATCCTCTTTCTATTTTCCAAGAATGGCAAATGTGCCTTAGTCAATAAATAACAATTGTATTAAACTCCTTCTTATGTGGCGTACCCAATGAAGTATGATGTCTAGGAAAGCAATTGAGATCGGGGTATTTAAGCGAGCCTCGCTCCACCAACATCTCTCTACTTTCCTGGTCATATTCCATTGGAATTACCAAACGGATTGAGTGATAGCAATTTGTCTAAAGTTTGATATTTGGAATAGACTTATGAATAACTTTGATGTAATCATTGGCTATTTTCCCTATTAATAAAGTATCGCATTCAATGTCATGGACATGTGTTAATATTCCGAACTTTATTCCTTTCAGTATGTTTTCCGGAGAATTGGAATGCCTTCTTGATAGTGGCACCACACATACGATATTGCGGCATAGGCAATTATTTTTATGGATGACACCCAGTCGATCCTCAGTAACTACGATGGCAGGACCATCACAATTGATTCATGGTCGAGGACCAGCTCAATTTTTGTTACCAAAATGACACAAATATTAATGTCGCCGAAGCTCTATATGCTCCAAGGGCCGGAAGGACCCTATTAAGCTTTAAAGACATAAGAGCCAATGATTTTCATGTGGAAACACATTGTGAGAATTGACAAGAGTTCCTTTGCATCACCTCTAAAAACTACGGAAATACACGAGTTTTAGAGAAACTTATGTGTCGCTCTAGTGGATTGTATGCAACCACTATTAGAGTCATTGAATCCAACCATGTCATGAATGACAAATTATGGGATCCTGACACATACAAGCTTTGGCACGACCGTTTGGGACATCCAGGTCGTGACATGATGCTCCGTATATTAAAAACTTCACACGGACGTCCATTCTTCAAAACGAAAAGAAGTACGAACCAAACATTGGTCCAAAGAGTTACTTCTAAAGTGTATCATTCGTTTTGCAAAGCTTGCTCTTTAGCAAAGGTAGGATCAAGACCATCCTATGCAAAGGACACTAAAGAAAATATACCATTCTTACAAAGAATACAAGGTGATATTTGTGGACCTATCCAACCAACTTGCGGACCATTTAGATATTTTATGGTGTTGGTTGATGCATCGACACGTTGGTCACATGTCATGCTCTTATCCACAAGAAATGCTGCATTTGCTAAACTCCTAGCACAAATCATTAAGTTAAGGGCTCACCACCCCGATCATCCTATTAAGTCAATTCGTCTTGACAATGCTGGAGAATTTACATCAAGAACCTTTGATGATTATTGCATGTCCATTGGGATTGAGGTGGAACATCCTGTCCCTCATGTACGCACCCAAAATGGACTCGCAGAAGCTGCCATTAAAAGACTTCAAATGGTTGCCAGGGCATTGGTTATGCGCACCAATCTCCCTATTTCTGCTTGGGGCTATGCAATATTACATGCAACTGTGCTTATTCGTCTGAGACCCACTGCCACCCAACCCTTTTCTGCGTCCCAACTGGTGACTGGGTATGAGTCTGATGTCTCACATTTACGCATATTTGGGTGTGCAGTCTATGTGCCAATTGCGCCGCCACAGCGCACCAAAATGGGTCCTCAAAGACGCTTAGGCCTTTATGTTGGATATGATACTCCAAGCATTATCCGCTACATAGAACCCTTGACAGGCGATCTATTTACCGCAAGATTTGCGGATTGTCACTTTGATAAGACAGTCTTCCCGTCATTAGGGGGAGACAAGAACATTAATGTTCAACAGAAAAGACAGGAATTGTCGTGGTCTGTCCCCACTTTGTCTCATCTTGATCCCCGAACCACACAGTCTGAAATAGAGGTGCGGAGGATTCTCGATCTTCAGAACGTAGCAAAATCAATGCCTGATGCGTTTTCTGATATCGCTAAAGTGACAAGATCACACATACCTGCTGCAAACGTACCTGCAAGGATTGATGTTCCTAAAACTAAAAGACATGACATCCCCTCCATGGGTGATGCAGTGGCTAGACCCATGGCTCCTGCTAGAAAGCGCGGGAGGCCTATAGGTTCGATGGATTCTTTCCCAAGAAAGAAAGCGAGCTTGACACAAAATAATCCATTAATCATCGATATAAATAATCCATCTCATGAAAAAATTCCGGATTATGGTTATGTCCAAGAGACATCATTGGAGGACGCTCTAATAGTAGAACCAATTCCAGAGAATAAAGAGATCTCCATGAATTACACTAGTATACATGTAATTATGGACAGAAATTCTATGGCTATTGATGATGCGTTTGCATATCATATTGCAAAAGGAATTATAGAATACGATGATATCGAACCTCGCTCCGTTGAAGAATGCCAACGTAGAGCAGATTGGTTAAAATGGAAAAATGTGATCCAGACTGAATTGGATTCACACAAAGAGACAGGTATTTGGGTCTATAACACTGACACCACCAAATATTAAACCTGTTGGCCATAAATGGGTCTTTGTTAGAAAACGTAATGAGAAAAATGAGGTTGTTAGATACAAAGCCCGCCTTGTGGCGCAAGGTTTCTCACAACGTCCTGGAATCGACTACGAGGAGACATACTCTCCCGTAATGGATGTTATAACGTTCCGCTACCTTGTCAGTTTGGTAGTTTCCGAAAAACTTGACATGCAGCTTATGGATGTGGTTACAGCATATCTCTATAGGGATCTAGATTCAGAGATATATATGAAGGTTCCAGATGGACTTCAATTACCCAAATCAAGTGGCTCTAAACCACGGAGCGCGTTTTCAATAAAATTAAGACGCTCACTATATGGATTGAAACAATCCGGACGGATGTGGTATAACCGTCTAAGTGACTACTTGATTGGGAAGGGATATGTTAACAATGAAATATGCCCTTGCGTGTTCATTAAGAGAACAAGATCTGGATTTGCAATTGTAGCAGTTTATGTTGATGACATGAACCTAATTGGAACTCTAGATGAGTTAAAAGAAACTGCTACATATTTGAAATCTGAATTTGAGATGAAAGATCTCGGGAAAACATGGTTTTGTCTCGGAATAGAACTCGAGCACCGTAATGATGGGATTATGATCCATCAATCAGCATATACTCAAAAGTTACTAAGGCGCTTTAATGAAGATAAAGCAAAGCCTATGAGTACTCCCATGATCAACCGTAGTCTTGAGCCCATGAAAGATCCGTTTCGTCCAAGGGATGAGGACGAAGATTTATTAGAAGCTGAAATACCATACCTAAGTGCGATAGGCGCATTATTGTATTTAGCTCAATGCACAAGACCGGATATCTCATTTGCAGTAAACTTGTTAGCTAGACACAGTTCTGCGCCAACACGCCGCCATTGGATTGGTATAAAGACAATCCTTCGATACCTAAAAGGTACGATCGATATGGGCTTGTTCTATCCCTACAGAGAGAAAAGAAATGTGAGCACCGGCAACACTATCCATAGTGACCGACGTTCTCCTCCTCCCCTCCATCAAAATGATGTTTTGACGGGTTTTGCTGATGCAGGGTACCTCTCTGACCCTCACAAAGGTCGCTCCCAAACAGGTTATGTCTTTACCATGGGAAACACCGTGATATCTTGGAGATCTACAAAACAGACTCTTGTTGCTGCTTCCTCAAATCATGCAGAGATTATTGCACTACATGAAGCCGTGCGTGAGTGCATATGGCTAAGGTCTATAAATAGACACATTCGAGGAACTTGTGGTTTGAAATTCACCACAAATGAACCTACATGCATTTACGAGGATAATGCAGCTTGTATTGAGCAAATGAAATTAGGTTTCATCAAAGGCGACAATACCAAGCATATATCGCCGAAATTCTTCTACAATCAGCAACAGCAAACACTTCTAAATATTGAAGTAAATCAAATCCGATCAGAAGATAATGTAACTGACTTATTTACTAAGTCACTACCAAAATCCCCTTTCGAGAAACATGTAAGGAGCATCGGATTAAGGAGGATATCTGAACTCCCACGATCTTCAAGAGGAGTCTAAATCAGGGGGAGTATCCAGAAACATACTTCACACTCAACGCGCGTTGTGCTCTTTTTCCCTTTCAACCAAGGTTGTTTTTTCCCACAGGGTTTTATTACTTGGCAAGGTTTTTAACGAGGCAACTTCGATGCGCACCATCTACACAATACTATTGAACATGAAATATCCAAGGGGGAGTGTTGTAGTATAAAATGTATATATACCGTATATGTCTATATCATGTAACAAAATACGTAAAAGTATTTAAATAGGTACTTGAGTATATAATCATAGGTACTTGAGTGTATGAAGACTTTTGTAAACATGCTTTACCAAAGGGCAACAAGCATGGCAGAAAATCATCATCAAGATGGTTATCATTTTGAGTTTCTCTTTGAGCTTTCACACTTCAAATGTATTCCTATAAATACCCCCTTTGTATGAGATGAAAAAACACATTGAAATCTCCATTCTCTCTGAAATTTTACTCTCCTTTTCTGTTTATCAATTCCTCTTGTTCTTAAACAATTCTTGATTTGTAGTGGACAAGTTCAGTCCTTCACACTTTCAACTAAATTTTCTATACGATCGACACAAGAAGATGTCCAGTCCTCCAGTTGATTAGTAATGAAGATAGTTCAGTTTTTCGCACTTTCAACGAAGTGTTTGAGAAAAACCACAGTTTGTATTGACTTTATGTTTTTATCTTTTTTATATCTCATAGTTTCAGACAGTTATTTTGAGGAAATACTGTAATTAGAGTGCAGCAAGCTATTTTACAGTCATGAACGCGCATGACATGCATGTAAGGATTCATTTATAATGCTGAACCACTTTGGCTGTGTGTTTTTTGTGATGGTATGATCCAACAGAGTACGGTTACACTGTGAAAGTGGATGAGAAAATCGATGTGTACAGCTTTGGTGTGGTTCTACTGGAACTAGTAACAGAAAGGAAACCAGTGGTGGAACTAGTGCTGTGAACATAGTAAGTTGGGTAAGGAGTCACAACACAAATCCCTCAGCTATCCATTGCATCATCTGTACTTGCAGTTGCGGACTCCAGGCTCAGTGAATTCCCATGCCAGGTGTCAAGCATATGTTCAAGATAGTGATGATGTGCGTCAAGAATCACAGCTCTGCGAGACCTACGATGAGGGAAGTTGTCTACTTGCACACTAATCCTGCTCCTTCTGCTCCAGGCATGACAAATCCTTAGAGATGTTGTGCGCTATGCACATTACATATTGCATATAGTGCAGCTATAGCCTGCATCATATCTGGTGCAAACACCACCAAATAGAGTGTGGCTTTCTCAAAAATAAGAGTCGAGGCTAGCAAGAAGTTGATATGCTTTGTTTGCCATCTTCAACTTTCTTCTAGAAGGGCTGCTAGCATATTTACACTTTAAGAGCATGATTTTTTGTAGATATGAAACCAAGTCATTCCTCATAAAAGCACATATTGCTTGCTTGCTTTGATCACCTTCATTATTTCTCAGCAAAAGGTGCCTGTTGAAATAACTATATGATTTCATTTATAATTAGAAAACCTGTCTAATGCAGCAACGAATGTAGCCTCCAAACCTCCAATAATGATGAAAATTGGTCTTGAAGTGTATAACAAGGAACTGAACCTTAAGGCTTAAATCAAAGTTTCTTCTGGTCTCTAAGATATTGCCGCGCCTTTGTCATCCCTGTTGGAAAATTTGGGTCGATGGATGTTATTTTCGTTATTAGATTTCGTTTCCTATAAAATTCCACAAATACAATAATTTATTAGTAAATAAATATAATCACATTAATGCCATAATAAGCTGAAAATAGAAGATCAACACTTATCTTTTAGATTTGCGAGCCGCCATCCAATGATAACTTAAAAAAGAGTTTAAGCAGATTGAGGGGTGTAAACACTACCGTTAAGAGTAGATTTCTCCCCTCGGAGGCAATGTCTCGGTATAGCAAGTTTGTGGCGCGCTACTCTCCAGGGTACAACAACCTCGATCCTAGTAGGTGTACACTCACAATACTCGAATCATATCGAACAGCTTGAAACTTTCTTTTGGAGGAATAGATAAATTAAAGGAAACACATGAATACTTTGAGCTCGGAAAGGAAACAAAGGAGATTGAATTTCTTGTTGTATATTTTGATTTCGAAAGCTAGAGATTATATAGGGCAAGGATGATTAATGCAATAACAATTTGCCAATAGCAATTAAGCTTTGTAACTTATGTAACAGAAATGAATATAATGACATTGATTAGGAAGAATAAAAACGGAAGTTATCAAATAAGGAATGAACCAATATAATTGCAGAGTTATTCACCTACCCTGAACGATCAGCAAGCTTCAAACAAGTCATTATCGCCACCGTCTACCATGCAGCACCAGGGTTTGTAGAGAGAAACCCAAGAGAGCGCCTCAAAAGGGGTTGGGAAAAGTAGTCTTTTTATGAGTATATAACTATTCGGTAGCTAAAACTTATCAGTATATTCAACTTTGAATTTTAGAGTTGATGCTGCTTTTTCGAGGGCTCTTGTGCTGGTTCCCAATTGTAAAGCTTATGTGCTTAACTGTTATTCCAGGATTAGTAACTCTAGTTGACATGTCTCCAGGTTGCTGTTAGTTGTAATAATACTTCACTAATTTTGGTGTCCCGATCCCTAGGCCTAAATTTATTAAAGTAACATGCAATTAGGAAAGATGGTGATGTAGGAAATCTATGTTTTGCTTGTATTCAGGATCCGAAAACTGGAGAGGGAAGTGCCACAAGAATTCTCATATGTTCATAATTTCTCATATATGTACATTTCAAGAACTCAAAATAGAGCACCTTGTGGAAGAGGAACATATCAATTTCTGCTTGTTTGCAACTCCTTTTGTGTTAAAACTCTTAAAACTTAAATGACAACATTGTTGAAGGATTTTGAATTATGTGTGCCTTACCAAATTAGGATTACTTTCTACAGTTTTAATAGGAGATAATGTTCTAGTTTCCTAGTTCTATTTAGAATAGGACTCCTTGCACTCAAAGATTATATACTTGTACTCCCTATATACAGAAGCGCCTATTATCGATGAAAGACACAATTATTCTCCCAATTCTCCCTACAATTCTCTTTGCCTGAAACATGTTATCAGCTAGGGGTCATCATGGGCCGGGCTAGGGCCGGCCCTACCTTAAATTTTAGGGCTTAGGGCCGGGCCGGGCCTAGTCAAAGTCAACAAAAATTTAGGGTCGGATCGGGGCTTAAATATGCTAACCCTTACCCGCCCGAAAAGCCCGATCCACTAGGGCCGAAAGGGCCAGGTCGGGCCGGACTTCCGAATAGGGCCAAGTAGGGCCGAAATGGGCCAAAAATGGCCTTATTTTGTATAATAATAATAATAATAAAATATTATTATTTTTTCCTCAAAATATGGCTCAATGATGATATAGGTAATACAAGACTCATTATTTTTTGTTGATCATATTTAATATATACATTCACACACACACACAAACACACACACACACACACACACACATACATATATAGAAATTAACTTATAATATTTATTAATTTAGTGGTTATATTCAATTACTTATCTCTCTAAATATCCCAATATTAATTGTTGTGTAACAAAGAAAATAAAAATTAAAGAAAACAAAGCCTATGTAATAGAAAATAATAAAAATAATATATAAATTTTAGGGTTGGGCCAGGTAGGGCTTTTAGGGCCGGACCGGGCTTGGCCCTTACGGGCTCTATCGGGCTGGGCCGTAGGGTAGGGCCGGGCTTCATTTGCATGACCCTTACCCTACCCTATTTGAGAAAGGGTAGGGCCGGCCGGCCCTAATGTAAGGGTCGGGTAGGGCTTCGGCCCTATGGGCTGGGCGGGCTTAGGACCGAAAAGCTAAATGATGAGGTCTATTATCAGCACCAGCCCTAACTCTGAAATTAAAAGCCAAAAACCCAAGAAAATCCTTCACCGCTAGCCTCACCAGGTTAGCCTCACTAGCCCGTGAACCCGATTGCCCCCGCAAGCTCCTATGCACCTGTGTGCCTACACCTGCCGTGTCTACCTCCTACTCACAGTTAGTCTCGCCTCCTACCCGATTAGCCACACCTCGCCTTGGTTAGCCTCGCTCCAGCCCCTGCACGTAACTACGATTAAAGCAACCTCTCCAATCCTGCTTTAGGATCAATAGTACGTATGCAATCCTACACGCCTGCACCAACACGTGCGTGTATCAAGTTTTCAAGCTTCAAACAACAAGAAAGTTTAAATTAAAGTTGCTGCCTTATTTGAATTTTTGTTGTTTTCTTTTTCTTGGGGACTTCCAAAATCCTTTCTCCTACATCTCACCTTTCTTGTAACGTGGGCTCGATTCATAAAAGCGGAACCATGGGGAGTTCACGCTAAACTACGAACTAAGAGCGTTAGTAAACTACGAACCAAGAGCTTTCGGAAGCTATGACTAAGTGCATTCGTGAGCATCGAAAATTGACCGTTCAAACATCATTTTTCGGTCTAATCCAAACTTCTTATAAATCGATTTCTTGGTAGCAAAGAGGCTCAAAAATCTTATATTAGTTGTTTGATATTAGATGTTGTACATGGAATTTTTTACTCTGAAACTAATCTATTCTCCTTCATTTTTGAATGTTAAATACAAACCTGCAAAAACTCAACTTCACTAAACTAGATTAGAATGACATTAGTTATCACCAATGGGTAAATAATGTCAAGAATCAACTCACCTCTAATAGGATCCTATAGAGTAGAGCTCATAGGACAGAATTTAATTGAGAAAACCCTCTCAACCTTCCCTGTTTTCAGCATTAATGGTTGCAAAGCAATATAGGCTTGAGTGCAATGCTAGACGGATCACAAGGTTTCATCAGCTTATCACTGATATGTTAGTGAGAAATATGATAATATACTCATAAAAAACTATAATTCAAGGCCTAAGTATTCAAAAGGCGAATTATAATAGCGCACCTAAAAGAGGGCGCAAAGAGCGGAGCCCTAAAGTTTAGGGACAACAAAATGGATGTGTGGGTACATACAACCGCCGTACAAAGGAAAAAAAGCTCCATATTGATGTACGGACACGTGGAAACATTGGCCAGCTTGAGAGAGGCAAAAGCTGGCACCGCCAACTGTGGTGGTGCCACCACCAACGTCCCTAGGGGACATCCTAATGCACAAGGTGCATCTCAATTAAAGGGTGAGGTATACTATAGATGTGGATATTCAGAGCATTGGTTTAAGCGCTATAATGCCAGTGAAAAACAAGCTACACTATACAAGGTGTATAAAGATATAAGAGAGCATGAGGCTTATCTCGCAGTTGAAGAAGATAATGGAGATGACAATGACATCAATCTCACTATTGTAGACTTCAAATCTGGCAAGGGAAATAACACTGTTGATGCCACATATTTTGATTAAATAGTCTTCTATTTCCAAGAATTCATATAATGGCATTTTGCCTTAAATCTATAAATGACAATAGTTATAACTCTTTCTCAACTAGGTCCATCCAATTAATCGCGATGTCTAGGAAAAGTTTGATATGAGAGAATCGTTTTACAAGTGAGCATAGCTCCGCCAAAATATCGCCTTACCTTACCTAGTCGCCACCAAATTGGAGTTACCGAAAGGATTGAGTAACCACTATTTGTCTACATTTGATTATAGTCATTTTGGATTAGATTTTGGTCAAATTCTTTGATGTAATTGTTGGCTATTATTAACAAAGTATCAATTTCTTTTATTTCATGTCTTGGACATATCTTAATTTGAATTTTATTATTTTAAAGATATTAGAGCCAACGGTTTTCATGTGAAAATACATAATGAGAATGGACATGAGTTCCTTTGCATTGTTTCTAATGATTGCGGATGAAAATGAGTATTAGAGAAGCTTAATTATGTGTCGCTCTAGTGGGTTATATGTAACCACTATGCGAGTAATTGAGTCCAACAACATTATAAGAGATGAAATTTGGGACACCGACACACATAGGCTTTGGCATGACCATTTGGGACACCCAACTCATGATATGATGATCCATATATTAAAGACTTTACACGGACATCCTTTCTTTAGAATGAAGAGAAATATAAATCAAAAATTGATTCAAGGAAAGAAAAGCACCATTGCGGGGCCTCGGGGTGCCACCGCAGTGCAACACTAGCCGGCCAACGCCAGTGCTGCCTACCTCTGTGGCCCAAGCATGGCTTTGATGCCAAAGTTTCTTCCTTGACTCCTCTCTCTGCTTCTCAAGTCAATTGTGACCTTGTGGCTCAACCAAAATCCTCATTAGTTGCTTCTAAGGCCCATCTTTTGTTTTACAAAGCCTGCTCTTTAGCAAAATTAGGATTGAGATCATCCTATGCAAAGGACACTAAAGAAAATATTCCATTCTTGCAAAGAATCTAAGGTGATTCTGTGGACTGATTCAACCAACTTGCGGACCATTTAGCTGTTTTATACTGTTGGTTGATGCGTAGACACGCTTTTCACGTGTCGCGCTATCGTCCACTCCTAATGCTACTTATGATAAACTACTGGCCCAAATCATTGGCTACGGGTTCACTACCCGGATCATCCCATTTAGTCAATTCAACTTGATAATGCCAGAGAGTTTACATCAAAGACTTTTGATGACAATTGCATATCATTAAAGATTAATGTTGGACATCATATCCCCATGTACACATCCAAATGGTCTCACGGAAAGCCACCATTAAATTACTATGATGGTAGCCTGGATATTGGTAATGCGCACCAACTATTCTCATTCACTTACGACCCACCGCCACTCACCTTTCTTTGCATTAAAGCTAGTGACTGGGCGCGAGTTTGATATCTTGTACTTATGCATATTGAAGTATGCGGTTTATGTGCCAATTGCGCTGTCATAGTACATCAAAATAGGTCATTAGCAATGAACGCATACATATTTGTGCTGAATATAAATCTCCAACTATAAGTCCACTATGTAGAAGCTTGACAGACGATCTCTTTACCGCTAGATTTGCGAATTATTACTTTGATGAGACAGTCTTCCCATTATTAGGGGAAGATTAGAATATCAGTTCAACAAGAATGACAGGAATTGTCTCATCTCGATCCCCTAAAAGTGACAAGATCACATATACTTGCTGCAAACATGCCTGTAAGGATTGATGTCCCCTCAAGAGGACATGGCGCCCTAAACCCAGAGGAGCTGGGCGTGTCGCAAGCACCATGGACGGTGGCATGGTGACACCTCCTAACATTAAATGTGTTGACATTAGTATGTCTTCATTAGAAAGCGTGATGAGAACAAAGAGATTATAGACTCACCTCATGGTGCAAGGCTTCTCACAACGCCTTAGAATCGACTATGGGGAGACATATTCTCCCGTAATGGATGTCATTACACTCTACTATCTTTTTAGTTTGGTAGTTTCCAATTAACTGAACATGCAACTTATGAATGTGGTTATTACGTATCTTTATGGAGATCTAGATACAAAAATATGCATGAAGGTCCCTGATGGACTTCATTTACCCAAATCGAGTGGCTCTAAACCACGGAGCACGTTTACAATGAGGATGCAACACTCACTAAGTGACTACTTGATTGGAAAAGGATATGATGAACTATGCTCGTGCGTTTCCATGACAAGTTCTGGATTTGCAATTGTCGTGATTTTTGTTGATGAACATAATTAGAACCATTGATGAGTTAAGAGAAACTGTTGAACACTTGAAATTCGAGTTTGAGATGAAGGGCCTTGGGAGAAAATGGTTTTATCTAGATTTAGAACTTGAATACCGTGTTAATAGATGCTTAGGCATTTTACTAAAGTCAAGAAGCACTCCCATAGTCGTCTGTAGTCTTGACCCTAAGAGGGATCAGTTTCATCCCAAGGATGATGACAAAGACATGTTAATAGCAGAAGTGCTCACCTGAGTACAATAGGAGCATTATTGTACTTGTCACAATATAAGACTGGACACCTCACTTGTTGTGAACTTGTTGGCTACATATGGCCATGCACCAATGCGACTCTATTGGACTGGTATAAAGACAATCTTTCAATCGATACTTAAATGGTACGATAGATATGGGATTGTTTTATCCCTAAAGAGAGAAAAGAAAGGATGAAAGAATGGGATCATACTCCATTGGCCAGAAGGCTGTCATCACCGTCGCCGTAGGTGGCCTGCTTCATCCCTTCCTTCATCACAATGATGGTGACGTTTTCATGGGTTTTGCTTATGCAAGGTACCTCTCTGACCCTCACAAAGGTCGTTCCCAAACTGGTTATGTCTTTACCATGTGAAGCACCGTGATATTGTGGAGGTCTACGAAACATATCTTTGTCACTACTTCTTCGAATCATGCAGAGAATATTGCTCTTCATGAAGTAGTTCATGAATGCATATGGTTGAGGTCGATCCATAGTTGCACATACTCGAATAACTTGTGGTTTGAAGTCTACCACAGATGAACCTATGTGCATTTATGAGGATAATGCAGCTTGCATTGAACAAATGAAGTAAGGTTTCATCAAAGGCGACAACACCAAGCATATATCGCCTAAATTCTTTAACAATCAACAACAACAAATACTTCTAAAGATTAAAGTGAATCAAATCCGATCAGAAGATAATGTAGGTGACTTATTCACTAAGTCGTTACTTAAATCCACCTTCGAGAAACATGTGAAGTATCGAAATGAGGAAATTATTTGAACTCCTATGATTGTAGCAATCAGGGGGAGATTTCGACATCAGGGGGAGACATGATGTCTACATGTTTGATCTCGAAAAGTGAAGGGCGTGTTGTATTCTTTTTCTCCTCTTCGAGGTTGTTTTTGTCCCACAGGGTTTTTATTACTCGAGCAAAGTTTTTAACGAGGCAACATTTGAAGCGTCATGATGTCATGATGACATCATGTTTGAACGGCACAAGGGGGAGTGTTGAAGGATATCAAGATTATGTGTGTCTTACCAAACTAGGATTACTTTTTATAGTTGTAATAGGAGATAATGTTCTAAATTCCTAGTTTTGTATAGAATAAGATTCCTTGTACTCAAAGATTATGTATTTGTACACCATATATATTGGGGCTCCTATTATCAATGAAAGACACAACTATCCTCTCAATTCTCCCTACAATTATCTTTTCCTTAAACAAGCATGTCATTTTGGTTGGTTAGGTTCTACGTACAGTTTGAAAATCATGATAAAGCTTAGACCTTTCTGATAATTTCCTTGCGACCTTTATTGTAGAATATATAATTTATTCCACAGAATCTATTAAGGGAGGTTCAAAATAATAGCGATAAAGAAATCTTTCACAACTTTTGATAATGTGAGCCTAGTACATTAATTACAAAGCAACCAAAGTTTGCAGGCAGATCGATCGATGGATGTTACACAGATGTACTAGTAGAATTGAGCAAAAAAGCTTGTGATTTCCTCTCATAGTGATACTTATTCTCAGAAGAAGCATCAGCTGAGAAGATCATCACCCCATTAAGTAGGAATCCATTTTCCTCCAATAGGCTTAAAGCATCAAAGAAAACATCACCCTGAATTCCTCTTCCGTTCACTTCATAGGCTGGCAACAGCTTTGTCTTGTCAAATTGGTTGGCTCGTAGCTCGAAGGCCTTCAAATATCCTTTCGGGGTCTTTACCTTGTCAGTGTAGAACTGGTGATTGACATAATCTATGGCATGTCCATAACCCTGAAAGAGTGCAATGTAAGGCGCAACTGTGCTGTAAAACGGTGCAATGCTGGCCACGGAAATGATACCCTGGTCTTTCAAACGTGTGATGAGCTCGCCAATGCAATAAGCAAAATTAGCATTAGTTCTAGAACTGTTGCGGAACTTTTCGTAGTCTATGTCAATGCCATCAAGATGGTAAGTGGTGATGATGGAAGTGAGAGATGAGACGGCATTACTTATCCATTTTTCGGAGTTTTCTGGGATGTACCAGTGTAAGGTTTTCGTGCCTATACTCCAACCAGACAGGCTTACCATGACTTTTACGTTAGGCTGGGCTTTTTTTATAGCTGCAACAGACTTTGGGGTTAATTCAGGTATCCAATATGGTAAAAATTTTCCGTTTTGGAAGTTGCCTGATTCATCTGCATCAACTGCAAAGCCAAGTATGAAATGAAAGTCGATTTCATCATTAATTGGTACATCGTCAAATGATACCGAAACACCAGTGGCTCCAATGTACTCCATCATCACCTTCCCTCCTGAAACCACAGAAGATAGGTAGGTAATCCATTCAGCCAAAATAGATAGATCAAATAGCAGCTAATTTTGTACGTTAGAAAGCCGCACAAAAGCATATTTATGTCTCTTCTAATCAAAAATCAATGCCATATAGTTTGAATACCTACCATAGACTTGTTGGAAGATGAATGCAAATCCGGCAACAAAAAGGAGAGAGAGCTGAAGCCGAACCATCTTGCTTTAGTTGTTAGCTTGAATGAAGATGAAGACCATTAAAGGGAAGCTGGTGTTTATAAGTTCATCTCACTTGTCGTTATGCCGGCCTCCAGTACGCACAATTGGCATAAGCTGGAACAAGACTGGTATTTACAATGACTACAAGATGTCTGAAGTTTACAAGATTGCATCTATGTTTGTTTATTGTCACTAGGAACGAGTCAAAGAATTTGCTGGTTTCTCCTGTGATATTACCAAGGTTCATGCCAATGTTGTTGTTCTTAATTTGTATCTAGCCAACGCCAGCATCTCTCTGAGGCGTAAGCATTGATTGACATTGGTTTCTGGAGTGAGATTCCAGACTACTTGACAAGAACATTTTGTTTTGGATCGAATTGTAGCGGCCAAATGGCATGTAGTGATTAGTGTTTTGAAGAAAATAATCAAGTTTTATATAAACTTATAGTCGATCATTTGCAAGAAGAATGTTGTTTTGAGGCAACTCTGGTCTCAGTGATGCTCAGGTCACTGCATCACTTGGTCACCAGAAAGGCTCATGGACATTTTGACTAGATTCCGAGCCTCTACTCTTCAGGCAAAAGTACATCACGGTCAAGAAACTAACATTCAGCAGATACCCAAGACTATGCACAAAGAACAATATCAAGATAGCTTGATTGCCAAATGGTGATACCAATTTCCCATTGGCTCAGTCTGGCTCAACAAAATGTTGCATAAATGTATACAACAATGAATAAATTGTACAAGTTCTAAAACAGAAAGAATGAATATTGACTATGTATATATTCTACACTGAATCTACATGGAAAGGTTGAATATTTAATCAACCTAAGTGCTTTTTCGAAGCACATATACACTCAGGGTAAGGGTTTTCATAGAAGGATTCTTCAGTTCTCAATCGTGCTCGACCTTTCATTTCTGGCAGTGGCCCTCTTCTCCTCCTTGGAGCTCCTTTCCTGTCAATTTGGTATACCATCATGTTCCTCGACAACTTGTCTTAAAAACTTGCATTTTATCTGGTGCACGTGTGCATGTGCGAGTGAGAACATCAGGTAAAAGTTCTTAATTCTTTATATTTCCCTGCTAACTTGCTAGAAATTTTCTCTCTACGGAGATGAATGACGGAATAACTATGTTTGGCCCAAATTCCCGATTTGCTTCAAAGAGGTAGCTTGGTCATTTGGGTTTCCACTTTTGCAAACTCACTAATGACTAGCAATTCTTATAACTGTTCCTTTTATCTATCCCTTGAAATAATAACAAAATGTTTTCAGCATAGTTACCTATTTTTGTGCATGGTCTGTATAATATGTGACAGCGAAGATCCTTCTCTTTGTTGTCCATTTTCCAGCATATCAAAAACTTCAACAAGTCCTTTCCTACACATAAACACAATAATCAATGATGATATGCTACAGAAGCGAGATATGAAACACAGAATGGAAGAAAAATACAATGCAGCAACGGCTTCAGAGACTACAAATCCTACCGATGAAAGGCAACAGGATTTAGCATATATCAATAAGAAGCTGACAATATACGAAACAAAGTCAAGCGAACATATATGAGCCGTCATCAATAAGAGTAACAGAAGAATTAAATTTAGATTAATTTCTAAAGGAAAAAAAATTGCTCTGGTACCAACAGATACCAGCTTCCTGCAAAGAAATTCAATGGAAACAGAACTTCTCAAAGAATCCACTTCAAAGAAACTTATAATTTAGTGTATTAATGGGCTGATAGAACAATCAGTTGATTTGATTCTGGTCTCCCATGATAGTCTAGGGGCCTCTAAAGTTCACCAAGAAACCCAAAAAAAAAAAATATATATATATATATATATGTATATAAGTATATAAACAGGCATGTTTCGAACAGATCCTGAAAAGCAAAGAAGGATATTGAAGTTTGAAGTACTTTCATATTGGTACATACCAAAACAAAAGCAAGAAATGAGAGACACCATATTCATCTATTAAGGATATCTACCTATCTGGAGTGATCGTTTTGCGGTGACCTAAGAATCTGCGTTGGCCCTCAACAGCTCTTGCCATGTTACCAGAATATGATGGGACAAACACATCACTTTCAACTGAGATCACATAATCAAGAGCTGCAGTTTGAGATGCATGATTAGTAAATGCCTTTAGTTCCTCCTGGGTCGCAAGTGTTTCCTGTCACGCACCCGAGAACAGTTCATAATTGCACCTTAGAATGTCCTCAAATCAAACTACTTTGGCAATACCAAAAAAAACTACGAAACTGACCAACCTTGAAAACTATATTTGGAAAACGGGATTTGAGCTCCAAAAGGCGAGTACTACCACCATAGATCTCCCCAGCTGCAATATATATTAACGATGATGGTGGATAACCGAGAGCTCGAAGAAATATGCCAATCTCCTTGGGAGTTAGTGGACAGAAGCCACCTAGTCTCTGCTCAGTAGAGTTAATCTTTTTAACTTTCCAGTGATTTGTGTTCTCCCTAAAATATTGACATTAAAAATTTAAGTAGATACCTAGAGAATGATAACAAGACAAAAAGTACTATAACCAAAAACAAATGTTTCCTCAAATGAGAAATTGGAATCAGTCTGATGAACATTAACAGCTATGAAGTCCTCTGACCAAAAACATTGAAGGTATTGAGAATCATATACCCTTCATCCCAAAAATTCAAAGTGAATTTTGGTTTAGGAAAGTTTTCTGGGAGTTTGTTTTAAATTGAAATATGAAACTTTCTGAAATACATGATGATTTATTTGTCTATATGATGAAATGTTCTTTCAAGAAAAAGGGTTAACCAATAAAGAAAAGCATTTCCCACTCAATATTTCCCAGCCTAGGCACAATCAAGAAAAGCACTTCCCCACTGAAATAAGTTTTACCAAAGACCTCCAAAGAAAAATGTATGCAGAAGAAAAGAATCATTTAAAACTAGTATTTTCTGGGTAATAAATTGACCCTAAGAAAGTAATACCATCTGATTTGTCATTCAGCAAAACTCAATATCTTTATGACATTCTAAGTAGATATCAAACCTACAACTGAATCACAAAGTACAGTGATGACCTAGAGTCGACAAAAAGGGATCTTTCCAAACTCTGGCCATGTAGACTTTAGAGGGTTGATTGGTCTCAATTGCATAGATACATGTACATGCACAAGGACAAAGTTTATTACCTCATTATTCTTAGTTCCTCAGATTCCTCATCAGTCAAACCATAAGAACAACCAGTAAAAGACAACATGTCTTTCTCATATCTCAAATGAAGAGCAATATATTTTCCCCCACGTGCTCTAAGCCGTTCCACCAGCTTCTGCGGTGTCAGCGTCATGCATGCTCAGAACCTAATGTAACAGTAAGCCCCATGGGAGACCTCTTAAATGCATTAATATTGAATGGAAACATATATGTTGGATGATATACATCGTGTTGTGTTGAGAGCAATCTGCATTTATCTTATAGCTTGAAATGCAATCTCAAATTCTGAATGCAATGTGACAATTGCACATTCCTTCGTTAAAAAACACTCATGAATCATGCATTCATGACCAATCTCAACCTTAATCTAACATATATTGCGAACAGCTTCATTAGCTTGTAGACTGTAAACTTCAATAAGGAAAGTCTGAATTAAATTGGCAATAATAATTTTTAAACAAGAATGGTGAGCGATAAATGATCAAAGACAAAGCAATTCAAATTTCAAACCTTTCCAAAGCTCTCAATTGGGGGAGAGAAACGGAGCGCATGATACAAGGCACGGCATCTCAACCTCTGGATATCAAGAGGAAGATCATTGTTTGCAAGTCGAGAATCTGATTTTGCAACATGAATCACCTAGAACAATTTGAATCAGTATCAAATAAGCAAACATAGAGTTGAAATATTTAAGTCACTGAACAGCATTTAAGAACTTAGAATCAAAGCACATAGGTGCAAGTGCAATTACATTTCCAATACACTGAATATGAGCGCGTCCAGAGACAAATTACAAAATGGGAAAACCCCTTTGCAAGCTGTTAATGACAAAATTTATGAAAGGCAGCACTGCTTTCTCAAGACACAGACAAAACCTCAGATTTTGCTTTACCTAACATTTAAATAAATATATTTAGCAAAGTCTGATGGTCATGGGAGCTTGGCGCACAAGGGCTCATGATATATCAAAACCATGCGACTGCCAACTGCTCAATAAGATAAACTTTAATTTGATATATGTTTTATGGTTCCCCTTTCATGCAATTAATAATATAACCTTGGAACTTGCACAGTGATAATGATCATTGTATGGTATCACTGGTACATACTAACTACAATTTTGTATAACTCAATCCATTTTCTTATCCTCTGTCTCGTTCAACTCCTCCCCCCCCCCCCCCCCCCCCCCCCCGGCCCTCGGAATGGAAATTCAAGTCAGAGCTAAAGAATAGAAGTTAATTACCATAAAAATCAAACAATTAAGTTGATGAGCCTTTTTCTAGAGCATGATTGATCAAGTAAATCAATATTGATTATAATCTCAATATTAAAATGAGAAATCATAATTATAAAGGCTTAAATCGTAATGTGGAGAACCAGAGGAACTAATCCAACATCACTGAGACAAAAGTTGCAGGAAGGTGCTCAATCTAGAACCAGATTTTTGTTTAGGGTGTTGAACTGCATAATATCAGTTACCTGATAGTCTTTCCATAGCTGTGTCATGTCTTCATAGTAACTGGTGCTAGCCCAGGATGTGAAATGCTTCCTCGCCCGAGGAACATTTGCCAATTCCTGTGGGAGCTCCTTGACAATCTTGACATCTTCTTGCAGAGTTTCAATGAAGTGAAGTTCATCAAATATATCTGAAAATGTACTGTGCATACTAAGAAAGTTCAGTCAAAAGAATAAGATGCTAAAATGTTAAATAATAAACTGAAGCACGCAAAACACCGTTAGAAGGAAATAGAGTAATTGTAACAACCTCGAGTCATGCCAGAATGAACGTTTATCCAATTGAGGAATGACCAAGGTTGCATTCATAATGCGTGCCACAGCCACCATGTCTGCAATCTATCAAAAGATTACCATTTACCATTACTTAAATTCACCAAAAAAAAAATATTTATAAAAAGAAAGATAAATAGAAACAACTGACAGAGATCCATTGTTTGCAGCAGAGAAAATACCGAGGAAGCAGTAACATGAAAGGCATAGGGTATACAAACATTGAAATTTTTTTTTTTTCTGTCAGTGTACAGTGGGAGTTTCTGCAGTATTTCTAAGCAAATTATTGTTTGTACTGATACCATAGAGAGTATAGAGGCTAGCAATCACAATAAATTGTGTAATGGAATGTATATGTGCTCTGTCAAAAAGTTACCGATATGTGATTATGAGTGCAAGTAGACACAACTAATAACCAAGAATTCTGTAGCCCAAACAATAAAACATGAAAATATGGATCTCAGTAACATACGCCTGTTCGCATCTGATTTAGTCCTCCATTACTCCTCACAGTCATGTAGTGGTCCCATCCAGTGGCAGCTGAAATTGTATAAAGTATTTAGACAAGAAATCACTAGAAGATAGAAAGAAACAAATAGCATGAATATGCGTGTTCAGACGCATGTGCAACTATCTGGTTTAACCAAAGAGTATAAGAAACACCACAAGACTCAAAAGATGCAGGCCAAAATGAATATCTTGCATGCGTGTGCTAACATGACTATGTTTGTGTGTGTGAGAGAGTTTTTCTCTCTTGGTCTGCAGTGTGAGAGAGATTAATGGTGATGTACTAAGATTAAATAACCAAGAAAAGAAATTATTGCATTACCAAATCACCTCACTTTAATCAGTAAAATGGCTGTTGTGTGTGTGTGTGTGTGTGGGGGGGGGGGGGGGGTGCCATGATGATAATGGCGCAAATAAAGACGCAGAGAAATAAGTACTGTGAATGTGTTTTAACTTTCCCAGCATGACATACAGGGTAGGATCCATTACTACAGTAAAGATATAACATATAGCAAAAAAAATCTATGATTCTTACCTTTATATCTAGAAGTCGGCTTGACACATGAGCGTAAACCATAGCTAAGAGGAGCATCCCAAAGTTCTGCATCTGGCATCTGCATAATGGAAGCTTAATGCCGTTTTTGGAAAGAAAACAAAAAGTTGAGGACAGGCGAAGTTATTTAAAGATTATGTAGTCAGCCACAAGGAAGGGGAAGAAGATACTAATGAACTGCTAAAAAGCCTTATTTAATGGCATGTAACCATATCATAAGAAAAGGGATATTCGTTATTATGATTTATAGTTTAAGAAGAAAGGGTTGGGGCGGGGGAGGCAAACACGAAAAACGGTTACCCTTCATATATTAGGAAAATGAAAAACAGTAGCTAGTGAGAACACACTCACACATGCTTAATGAAAATAATATAGATAGATTTCCAAATTCTAGAGCAGTACGTAATTCGTTTAGCACATTACTCATATGAGAACAATGCCTTATTGACGTGGAACTAAAAATATGCTATTGTAAGTCCATTGTATGTTTAAATATCAGTGCCTTTTCCAGCCTGTGTTAATCTGTAGCGTTGCCAAATACCATCAGCCTAGTTTCACCCAATTATAGCTAAATAGGCAATACCTCGATTTCGACTCTCTCACATATCCACACTTAACAAGGTTTCCCTAAAGAATTCATTCGAGTTTTCAATCACAACAAAATGAAACTAAAGTTTGAGACTTTGTTCCTCATTGTCTCTACTTAATATGTAATCAAATAAGAGATTCACAAATACTCACTACCCTCAACCCAATGAACCTACAAACATAAACACAATGACCCAGTTCCTAAAGGATCAATCTTCACCGGATTACAAACCCAAATAAGGAAAAAGCCAAAAACCCAATTCAAGTAAGAAGCGAGGGGATGATACCCGGTCAGTTTGGGATTGTTCATCGAAGAAAGGCTGTTGCTTTTGTTGATCGTCGAGCAGATGCCATTGCCTTGTGTAAAAGATGAAGACCAAAAAGAAGAAGGCAAAAATGAGGATTAGGTTGAGTTTAATGGCGTGTGGAGATGGTGGTCTGGGTCTGTGATAGCCTCTCTGTACCATATTTGGTTTCAGCTACAGATCTCTACCAGCCTCGTCTAATTCTTCTTCTTAAAGGCGACAAGCGTCAAGTGTAGTTGAGCAATACGGTTCCATCGGTCCGTGTTTTTCTTGTTGGTACTAATCCAAAAAAAAACTGTACCGTAAATTCGATGAATTAACCATATTAGAACAAAAACACAGTGTGTGTCTATTAATTAAGCAAGGTTAAATTTTTAACACAACGATAAAAAAAAAAAAATTAAAAAAAAAACTCCAAAAAAATGATTTTTTTTTTTGTTGAAATAGACTTTATTTATTCATAGAGGAATTAGACCTCAAAAGATAGTAAAATATGGTACATAATTTAGTCACGATAGGTTATTACATACCCAAATGTAGAAGTGAGGAGACATGAGTGCATATTTAGCCATCAAATGTGTCGTCTGATTACTTTCACGCGGTGAGAAAGTACGCTTAATTACATCAAAATAAGAAAATAGAGATTTTCACTACAGTCAACAAAGCTCCATTAGCAGCCCAACTTTCATTTGTAGAGTTAAGGAAGTCTACTACCTCTTTGGCATCCATCTTAAGCAATACATGATAGTACCCTCCATTCTTTGCTAAATGAAGACCCAAAGATGCATAATAGTTTTGTTGCCCTTGGATAAACCTTTGACAGCATGTCAGCAACCAATAAAACAAAACCATCCCAACGGTGAATCACAACCCCTAAGCTCCTATGCCTAGCAAGCCCGGCCTTGCTGCTGGGCAGCATTGGCGATAGCCCAGGGTCGCAGATTGAAGGGGCACCAAATTTAAAATCCCAATTTATTTTAGTGTGTGTGTGTGTGATATGATGTCCTTTTTGCAATGATAGAGACATGGAAAAAAACTGATCAAGAACCAAGGAAATTCTAATTAAATAAAATGGTTAATGCTCATACACCCCAAATCCATCAATATACTTCTCATGCACCCCACCAACTTATTTTCCTTCCCACTCATACAAAACTTTCTACTTTATGTCTCTACTTTTCAAAACCACTCTATATTCATCCCACTAATACCCTTCTCTTTTCTCTTTTACATATTATTTATTTTCTTTTAATAAAGCTTGATGGGCTCATATCTTGAAATTATCTGTTTAAATGTTAATTACAGCTAAGCTTCATCCTCTGAATTCGAAGGTAAACAGTTAAAATTTTATTATCCATAATCGCGCATCTAGATATTATACTTTCCAGATTAGACTTGGTTACAAATTGTAGAAAATTTAAAAAAGAACGAGAAGAAGAAAGAGAAAAGCTAAGAAGAGCAAAAGATTTCAGAGATAGGCTTAGTCAAGTCACTCCTAATTACTGGGATATAATATTCCTAGTACAAAAAAGAACATAGAAGAACTAACGTTCATGATTAACGAGGAACAAAAACCTCTTAATTATTTGAGCATTGGTTAGATCCACCCATCACTGGTATCAGAGCTTGAAAATGCTCAAAAAAGAATCCCCTATGGGGACAATGTCTGAATTAATATTAGAGAAGTTGAATTCTCTACTAAAATCTCCTAATGAGAAACATCAAAACCTGCAAGAGGAATTATCTAGATGTCAAACTCATCTAAAAATATTACCAGATATAATCTACCAATTAGAAAAATTGGAAAACAAAATAGATTATATCAAAGAACTTCCAAAAACGGAAGAAGAAAAACTAACAACTATTAGTAAGAAAATCACTAAACAGCAAAAAACGCTGGATTCTATGAAAAATATACTGAAGGACAAGAAATTGCCTCCAAAAAAACAAAGAAAACTAATGGATTTAAACCATTAGAAAGACAAGAATCCTGTTCCAAACATGATCTTTCTGGAACCATCTACTAGTTCAACTAGTATTCGGTATGAAAATCCAAAACATTCATAAACTAGAGATGTCAAGATGATAAGCATCTTTAGGAAAAAGAAAGGAGTACAGCTCCTGAATGCTGAAGAATTTGAATACAATGAAATTGAACAAGAGGTAAAAAAACTCCGCAATTCCAAAGTTAAATTTTAAACAAATCTATAAAAGGGGAACATTTGATCTGATGGATAGCCATCATTTCAAACTATTGGAAATTACAACCCCTTCTACAGCAGGAGGAGAAACTAATCTCTTAATGATCACTCCTTTAGAAGTTGCCAGAGCAAAGGCCAAAAATTATCAATTTATGCATATTGGAGCAGTCCAAGTAGGCATAAATGTACTTGCCCGAGAAGGCATAAATTGCTCAGTCTTATGTGTCCTTCAAGATAATAGACTGACAGACTTTCAAGCTAGTTTGCTGGGAACCCTTGAAGCATCCTTATACAATCAAGTAGCATATTTCAACTGCTTCCCAAATTTCACAACAAGCTTGAAAGATGCAGCTCACTGTCTAAGACTAAGAGTCAAGACAAATGGTATACCTATGAAAGATATGCAAGAACTCGCAATACTATACAGAATATACTATAGATTGATGAGTACCACAGTAGCCCTTAAGACAAGGATAACAAATATCCTTGGTCTTACTACTGGATTCCTCACCAATCAGAAGAATCATTCACAGCAAATTCATAAGGTTACTTGGAATGAAGTAACTTTTCCTATTGAATGGAAATTATCTGGTCTGAAAAAACCACCATAAAATACAAAGGCTAAAGTCTTTGAAAGTAGAAAGACTAGAGAAATCAGTCTAAATTTTGAAAATCACAAAAAAAGTGATACATGTCCTGAAAATATCAGGATAAACAAAATCTTCTGAGAAGAAGCTACATCACTAGAGAACCTAGTACTAGTGGCACTAAATTCACTGTTGAAGAACCAACAACTAAAGAAGACTTAGAAGCTGATCTAAATAGACCAGTAAATATGCTTAACGCAAAAAAACTCTATGATCTCTATGAAGAAGCAGAATCTTGTGAAAATCCGGAACGATTAGAGAAACTAATCGAAGAAATGAAAAATTTTAAACCAGGAAAGGTTAGAAAAATTTTTCCTTACCAAGATATTGAAATGGAAGATGGAGAAAGCTCCAGTTCCAAAACCTTTATTATCAGAGAGAAAGGGAAATTGAAACTCCTGTATAGAAAGCTCCTACATGCAGACAAGAAGAAAGAAATTCTCAGAGATTTGTCCCAGAAGACAATATGCCTAGGGTGCCAATCACAAATTATGGCATATGGTTAAAAATAGACAAAGCTCTAGATAAGAGAAGCTATTGACCAATGGGTAAATAGCCTGATGATGACCTCTGCTCTTACCCTTAGAAAATTCAAAGCACCAGATTTGCAGGTGTACTATGAAACTACTCTTACTGGATTAGCAAAGAAATATTATCAGTACATCAAAGAAACAGCCAGAGGAATAAACTGGCTAGAAGAGATAAAAAAAAAACTCGAAATCTCCGTACGATTTTGCAACACCTTTGTATGATCAGTTCTGTGGAGATCTCTCAAATCTGAATGAGAAGGCCAAGGAAACGGCCAAATCAAATATCTATGCTCTCAAAATCTGTGACATGAGATATTTTGAAGAATACTTGAATGAATTTCAAGAATACTACTGTACAATTAGTGAACTAGAAAATACTGATCTAGTAAACCTTTTACACAGAAAACTCCCTGAACCATGGAGAACAGCTGTGAGAGAAAGCATAGCTGAAAAACCAATTGAAAGATTTTCAGTTGGAGGAATTGCCGACAGAATTCGACAATTGCTAAAAGAGCAATGCAAAGCCAATCTTAGAGCCAAAATGGCCAAGAAACAGCTCTAAGGAGTAGAAAACTTCTGTTATGGAATACTAGATATGCCCACAAACTGGGGATGTCACGAATCCAAGTTTCAGAAAAAGAAACATTATTTGAAGAAGTTCAAAAAACCTGAACACAAAAAAAATTGGATGTTTAAGAAAAGCTTCAATTTCAAGAAACAGAATGAGGATCCTAAAAAGAAATTCTTCAAGAAAAAAAAAAGAATAATCATCAGAATAAACAACCAGGCAAGAAAGCCTGCAGATGCTGGTTATGTAAAGCAGAAGGGCACTATGCCAATAAATGCCCAGAAAAGGATAAAAGGTCTACTAAAGCTCTATTTGAAGAATACGAGCCCATAGTAGAAACTGCACATATGAAAGGCTACGAAATAGCCTATTCTAATGAAGAAGATGACGACATGTCAGTATACTCTGCCTGGTCTGAAGTAGAATTATCTGACTCTAAATCTGATTCTGAAGTAGAATACTTAGAATCCAGATAGATGAATGTCCTGAAAGTCAAAAACTGGGAAGAAAGCAAGACAGAAATGATAGTGTCTTCCTACCAGGTGAACCCTGGTACATTCATTTGTGACTGTCTATGTCATGAAAAGAATAGACTTACTATGTTCTATGAAGAGTCTAAAAAGACTTATAACAAAGAATGCTTCATAGCTGAAGCAAGAAGAAAAACCAAGAATGACCTTATCAGCCAATTAGTAGAATATTTCTCTGAACAAAAAGAGAAAAAGGTAGAAACCTTGCTCCAAGAAATCATGGAACCATTTTCCTCAAAGATAAAGGGAGAAAAATCAATGAAACTATAGAAATGGTTGAAAAACCAGAAAATATTCTTGAAGAATGCAAACCATTCATACTCCAAGAGCAAGCTCAAGGAGAAGAGCTTCAACATTCGAAAGTCAACTCTATTAGTAGATACACCAACGACATAGAGATTGGACTAAAAATCCTTGATCACAAGAAATATCATCTACATGCATTCGTAGATAATGGATCAGGATTCACAGTTACAAAAAGATTTTCCATTCCAGAAGAACTCTGGAAAGAAGATAATAAAAGAATAGCTACGGGTGTCTAGTTTGATGGAAGCCCCCTAGTCATGAAAAAACTAGCTAAAGATGTTCATATCACCATCGGTGGAGGAACATTTATTATCCATACCCTTTGGCAGTCTGAAGGCCAAGGATCAGATCTTTTGTTGGGAAATGATTTCCTTCTCCAACAAAGATTTATTCAAGATGAAGAAGCAATAGGCTTCAGAAAAGGAAGTATAATGTTTTGGGCAGACAGACTTATCCAAGCTAAAAGCGTGGTAGGCCCAAACTTTACTACTCCATATCAGAGATCGCAACAAAATAGTGGTGATCATAAACCCTACCAGCCCAGATTTGAACTTGTGCTACAAATCAAGCAACAAGAAGAATTAATTGTTGAAGAATCTTCTGAAGAAGAAAAAACAGAAGAAACTAGTGAAGATGAAGAAGCTAGTTTCATCCATGAGCATAACCTCAAGCACTTTCAGAATAAGCTTGAATCTCAAAAAATCCCTACTCTTGATAAAATCAAGAAAATGCTCGAACAAAATATAGATGTAGACCCTCAGAAGTTTTGGGAAAAAGACCCAGCGGTCTGTGAATTAAGATTACATGACATTAATGCTATCTGTCATGCTAAAGTCATTCCTCACTACAAAGAAGAAGATCAAAAGGAATTCAAAAAAGATATCGAAGATCTCCTGAACAAGAGATTAATTCGACCATCCACTAGCCCTCATCATGATCATGCAGAAAACCTTAGAGCAAAAGCTAGAATGTTGATTGACTACAGAGATGTTAATAAGAAGACTGTCAAAAACGGTTATCAAATTGCTCAAGTAAGAGTACTGATCAATCAGCTCAGATGAGCTAAAGTCTTTTCAAAATTCAATGCAAAGTCGGGTTTTTGGTAAGTCAAAATGCATCCAGATAGTGTTCTTCTCATTGCATTTGGAACACCACAAGATTATTATGAATGGTTAGTAATGGCCTTTGGCATAAAACAAGCCCCTTCTATTTTCTAGAGAAAATGGACAACATCTTCAAACATGTTGCTGAATTCTGTGTCGTGTACATAGACGAGATTCTTGTTTTCTCCAAAAACATAGAAGAACACCTGAAACACCTCTATGAGGTAGTAAAACTAATAGTCCAGCATGGAATCATCCTTGGTGAAAAGAAAATCTTCTTTATCCTAGATGAAGTTGATTTCCTCGGAATAAACATCAAGAATGGAGTGATAAAACTCCAACCACACATCCTTGAGAAGGTCTGGAAGTTTCCAGATAAAATTTCTGATGCCAAGAGTCTAGTAAGATTCTTAAGAGTCATTAATTATGGGAGAGATTTCATTCTTGAAATCTCAGGGTTAACAGCAATGTTATCTCCTAAAACAAGTTCCAAAAAAAATGGAGTTTCACAGGAATATGATAAAAAAATCATGAAGCAAATAAAAGCTCTCTGCAAAAATCTCCCTCCTCTCCAACAACCAAAGGAAAATGATGAAATCATTCTCCAAACAGATGCTAGTGATAATTACTGGTCTGGTGTTGTTCTGGCAAAAACTCCAGGAACTAACATTGAAAAGATCTGAAATTTTGTAGCGACAATTTCAGCCCTGTAGAAAAAAATTATCCTACCAGAGAAAAAGAAATAGAAAACGATTTTAAATTCTCCAGCTTTTCTTGGAAAACCCTTTACTGTACGTAGCGATTGTGCTAGAGTAAAGAATTTCAAAAATTTTAAACTTGTTAAAACTGCTGATAGAGGAAGACTAGCAAACTGACAATTATTTCTAAACCAATATGATTATAATGTTCAATTAACTGCAGGAAACAAGAACTATCTTCCAGACGCATTGACCAGAGAAATGGCAATGTTCAGCCGAAGAGACGACGATGAAGGTCGCAATCCCAGAAACAGAAGAACTAGGAAAGAACATGAAGAACCTGAGGAATCAAAAGAAAAAAATCCTCAAAAGATTCTTGCTAAGTCCAAAAGGACTACACACAACTGATCAATCCCAGGGTAAAGGATTGGCTAACCCGTCTCAAACGGCAGACGGTAAAGGCTCATCAAGACCGTTGAAGACTGTTGTTTTGCCAAAAAGCAAATCAACTCCAAGTGGAGTGATAAATGCTTTTAATTATGAATTGAAAACTTTTGCAGATCCTGTATTCAGAACTGGCAGGAGACTAGCATACCACCAGAAGGCAATCCTAGACAACCTCATATAACAGATCATTTTCATACTATTTAACCTAACAGCTATTGTCAATGTAATCTTATCTAAGATTTTAGATCAGATTACATAAAACTATGGCTTAGTTTGGGATTGATTTTTGAATGGCTTTTGGACCTGCTTCTGCTTTTGGGCCAAAAATATAGTGTTTGGTAAAATTTGTTAAAGCTGCTTTTGGTCTCCAGAGCTTCTCCGTACAACAGAATTTGAGAAGCTACGAATTGTAGCTTTTGAAGAGCTGCTTTTGGAAAACATATGTGAAGACCCAGATTTTCATACAATAAATTTATGTAATTCAATAATTGTTATATTAATTGAATTATGATATTTGGGATTATTTGGATTGTCGTGGGTTGAGAAAATTGGTTTTGAATGATTTTATTTTCGAAAACGAACGTTCTTTAGGAGGTCGTGAAAATCGACTTTTTATACGTTCAAAATTTGGGAAAAACTTCCTTCATGAAAGTTGTAGAGCTCGTCGATACAAGTCCGTGCATATATGGAACTTATTATTCGGAGTTCGTATGAATAAGTTATGAATATTTGAAAATCGGAATTTTTCTATAAATAGTAGAAAAAATCTGAGTTTGTCATTAAGGATGAAAAAAATTCATGTTTGCACAAAAGGCCTCCCCCCTCTCTCTCTCGAGCGCGACTGTGCCTAGCACTCGGCCGACCCAGCTTCGACCCGACCCGACTGGAAGTCGGCCTTCCTGGCCGCTCCGTCGCCGGACCAGGCACCCAGCCGCTTCGCCGCCTCACGCTCAGTCGTTCCCCGCTGTCGCCTCACCCAGCCGCCGCCCCTAGGCTTGGATCGCAATCACTTTCCGAAGCTCAAACCCGACCCGACCGGAAAACCAATTTTCCGACGGTGCACGGGCTGATCAATCCCATTTTCGTGACGTGCTCTTCCTCTTGATCATCCCCATATGTGGTTTGCATCACGATTTTGAGTGTAGAGTGGTAGATCAAGAGTTGAAGATTTCGACGTCCCTGATTCAATCTGGAGACTGATCAGAGTGTCAAAATTAATCCAACTTCAAAGCCCGATCTAGGAAGATCTAGATCTCATCTCCGAAAAAGTCAGGTATTAAAGTTGTTCACAATTTTATTTTGAAGAAGTTTGTAGTTGACGACTTTTGCATTGGAGATGGTTGACCAGCGTTGACCGCATTCTGACCGCCGCGTGTGGCGGCGCGTCGGACCAAATTTTGAGTTTATATTATCTGGAAGATGATCTATGCATCCATACGAGCGTTTTGATATATAACTTGGCTATGTTAGAAAAAGTTGATAAATAGTCAATTTCAGTTTTGACGTTACTATTTATGGTTTTACAGTCTACCTTCGGTTTGAGATTTACGGAGATCAGACCATCGGTTTTACTTCAAATTTTAATATGATGTTCATATGACTTTCCCGATGACTTTGTGTGGCCACGGGTGAAGATCCGACCGTTGGAACTTCGTATAATGGTAAAACAATGATTCGGGCGGCGATTAGTGAAGATCTGTCCATCGGATTTTCGTATAATTTTGTTAGGATGTTTCCAAGGGCGATCCGTGAGGATCTAACCATTGGAGCATCGTTTAAATTTGATCCGACCGTTGGATTGTCTTTATTTTAGAATCCGACCGTGGGATTGTCGTTATTTTGAAATTCGACCGTTGGATCATCATTTAGGTTTATTTCGTGCTTCGTTGCTAAGTAAAGACCGTACTTGATTAGGTACTTGACGGCTTGAGTTGACGAGCATTTGGTTTATTGTGAGTTATATTTTACTGAAGACGCAGCGGGAATTTCGAGGTGAGTAAATCTCATGTGGTTCATATTATGAAACGAGTACTTAAGTTAATTAGTTTTGGTAATTGTGTGGAAAATATTTGTGGATTAAATATTTGTTTTTAAAATCACTTGGACTTGATCATTACAGTCCATAGGTAAGTAAAATGTATTTTAATTATACAAATGAATTTTCTTGTGTGAATTATAGATGGTATTAGTGGTCATTCCTGAGTGGATGATTGCGTATATATATATATATATATATATATATATATTTACATGGAATATATATATCTACTGATTGGCGTGATTTTGAATGACGATATGATTGAGTTGGAATGATGATTTGGATTATATTCAAATGCTTTAATTTCATGATAATATCATATATGTTGATTGAATTGATTTAATTATGTGAAAACATACAGTTGTACATAATGTGGAATTAGGATCAACGTAGTGACTAGTATGGGGAAATCGGACGCTCCAATCCTAGGTGGATGGTGGGATACGATTGGTTGAGTATGTACAATTATCGGACATTCTAAATATGTATATGAGTATACATATTGATGAAATATGATAAAGATAAATATGTTGGATGCCATAACCTAGGCCAGGTGACGGGCTACGATTCAGTTAGAGCTCTAGTATGTCGAATACCGTATTTTTATAAATACGATGATGAGGTATTGTGAAGAAAGATGTGAGTTAGGGTTTGGTGTTGAGTTGTTGATTGATTGTGATTGTTGGTTTTTGTGGTTGTAGAATTGTTGCATGTTGACTTAGGTAGAAATAAATATGATTAAATTAAGCAAACTTTCTTTCTTTTAATCATACGAGCTTTCATAAGCTTACCAGGTTTTGTATTGTTGCAATCCCGGTACACTATTTAAATGGTGTAGCGGATATTCCTGCAGGTCAGGATAACCAGGGAGGTGACCGAGCTGCTTAGGTGTTACAACAGTTATTTTTATTTCAGTGAGTTGTGAGGTGTGTATACTAATTTAGAGTTTTACCAATTATTGTGTATTTGAGTTGTAATAATTAACTGAGACTAAATTCGGTTTCGATTTTATTTCGTGTGGTGAGGTTGTTAAGAAAAGAAATTTTCAGGATGATTATTTTGAGTTGTGGTAATTTTCATGTTTCGGATTTTGAATTTTATTCTAAAATTCGGGCCGTGACAACATAGTGCAACAGTAAGAGAGTTTAATGAAACATAACGAACTACCAGTTTTGTCCTCCTCCTTTCCTGAAAATGACATTGGAACAGATCTTCTCTTCCTCTTTGTCGTCATTATCATTCCCCATCTCCTCCTTCCTCTTCTTCGGTGTGTGATTCTCCCTCCTCTTTTCTCAGATCGCCTTCTTCTTCAGCTTGTCGCTGGTGACCTCCTTCAATTCATGGATTCTTGTCGCCTTCCTCTGCGCCTTCTTCTTTAGCTCATCACTGGTGACCTCTTCAATTCGTGGAAAGTTGTCACTGAAAGATTCAATCTTGCTCTCCTTACCTTACTCTTTCAAATTCAATCTTTTTTTGGTTCGTACTCATGTAATTGGTATTCTTCTGTGAGTTGGGTTTGTGGTTTGAAGCATTATTGAAGCTTGTTCCTTTCTTAATTTGGGATACGAAGATGAAAGTTTTAATTTTTGAGTTAGCGTAATTGTCCTACTTAAGATAGAGATTGGAACGAGTTGGGTTTGTGCTTTTAAGCATTTGGTATTCTTCTGTGATATTCTTATTGTTGATTCTACCTGAATTATCAGGTGGGTTTGATTTGGTTTACTTAACTATGGATAATGGCTATTGGAATGTGAAACTTTGTGGGTTCCTTAGAAAATGGTGGGGACGATCATATTGATTCATACCCCACAGTACATTGAGCAATAGAACAAAAAGAATGTGAGAGTGAGGGAGATATAGAGAAGGGCTGCAGTAGAATAGAAAGAAAGAAATAAACAGAAAGGAAACAAGAGAGAGAGAGAGAGAGAAATACGTGAGTAATAGGAGCATGAAAGAAAAAAAGAAAACAAAAGAGACAGATCAAGATAAAATAGAGGAGATTAAAGGAAAAGAAGAAGAAACAGAATTAGGATCGGAAGAGAAAATAGAAGAGAGAAACATGAGACGTGAGAGAGATACCTGAAGTGAAGGATGAAGGAATTAACAAGAATAGTTTGGTTTACATTCTGAATGGAGTTCAAAGGTGAATTCAATCCTATAAGCCAGATCAATTGTTATTCTTGTTCTTATGTTTAGCATAGTTCTTGTCTAAGTTGGTTTAAGTTTCTGCACAGTTAGCAACCTGAATGATTTTCAAACAGAATGTAAGCATAGAAACAAATCAAGATGATTAGAGAACTGGTTCCATAAGAATGGGTGTCCTGAGTAATTCTTAGGCTGTTGTTTGGGTTAGAATTCTTATTTTGACATAACAAGAAGATATTAGAGTGATCAAAGAACCTATATGCATCAGTTTAACAATCTTAAACTAAGCAGTAACCTCAAATATTAGTTTGTAAGCATCGGAGAAAGCTAGAACAAGTTTATGCATTATAATTATTTGACTAACTTTGAGCTACCATAACCTTTAATCTAGGCCTTCATGTTAGAAACTATTTTCATGTGTTGAAAGCTTATACATTAGGCTTAATATCTGTTTAGTTCGTACTATTTCATTTTAGATGCAGTGATTAATTTTGAGGCAAAAAGCAGAGGTCTGCATTCTGTTGTTTTTAACCCAGTTTCATTTTTACTAAAAACTGTACATTTTGGCTTGGTATTTGTAGTTGATGTCTTTATGAAAGTTTTAGTAGACATCTTAAAGATCATTTCAGAATTGGAATCTTATAAAAAGGATTTCTCTAGATCAAATTATGATTTTTCGAAGTTGAAGGTCTACATCAGGAAATTCTGCGAATTGTCACCGTTGCTATTTGTTCCATTTCATATCAATAGTTTCTTTATTCAAACTTGTGTAGTCAATTAACTGAACGTAGACATTCTTATCCTTTCAACAAAACTTGTGACATCATTTTTGGAGTTCATTTGAGATACTTATGTCATTGTGAAATTAGTTTTTCTCATCAATTTGGCAGCCATACCTTCACACAGCTATTAAGGCTAGTAGCTCTTTGGATTGTGGTCAACATCTTTGCAATTTAGCAAAGTCAGATATCATTGTTTTTTTTACTGAGATCAATCATTCCTTATAATTTTTAATTTCAGGAAAATAATATGTGGTGGATGCCGGATAACCACAAATGAAGGGTTATTTAGGACCATATAATGGTGAGAGGTACCACCTTCCACATTTTGGTAGAGGTTATTGCTATTATGGCTTTTCATAATTACATAAGAAGATATGCTCAACGAGATATTGATTTTGATGAAAGTGAAAATTACTCAAGTGAAGAGACTAGTGAAGAGATGGAGGATAATGAACATGATGGAGATGGTTCAGGAAGACAAGAAATGGAAGTGTTAAGAAATGCAATTGCACAAAGTCTAATGAATGCATTTAGTTGCAAATTTCAAGTGACTTTAATATATTTTGTGTAATGGTTCCCATTGAACTATGGTCGGGAAATTAATCCAAATATTCTACATGAGATTTTGTGTAATAGTAAAACATAATATGCATATTGAAGGGTTTAAAGTAAATCTTTTATTCGGTCCAACCAAGGGTACAAGAATAATACATGCGAAATTTTTTTATTTGGTATGGTTACATAATCAAAAAACAAAATTATGTATTTTAGTAGCATATCTTAGCATATATGACCATTTTGGTAATTATACCCAACCAAAGTATTTTTGCCTTGCAACTTATCAAACATCTAGAAATTGTTTTTGGAGCTCACAACACTTTTAAAAACAGTTTACCAAACATCTCAGCTGCTTCTTCTCACAACAAGTTCGGAAGTGTTTCCTCTCACAACAAGTTCGGAAGTGCTTCCCCTCACAGCACAACAATCCCAAACAAAGCCTATGTGTCGACACATGTCCTTATCAACTGATCATTTTTTTATGTGAAAAATGTCAATAAATAGAGAAAGAGGCAGCAATCAATTCACACACAATCTGATCTTGGAAAATCTCCTCCTTTTTCATATCTCTAAAATTACACATTTCCTATGCTTCCCTCATTTCAATTAAGAGGTTGTGTGTTAAAATTCGACAGTGTCGAGATGAAGATTATCAAGAGATGTGTGCAACTAATGCCATTGTGATGGTAACAGTCGCTAAAGCTGAATATGATAATCAAACACGATGATGGGTTCTCGACCGGATAGTGCACCAAACGAGGAGCGATTTAGGAAAGAAAGAGGCAAAAACATGATGGAAGATTACTTTGTTGAACGTCCAGCTTTCAATGATGAGGAATTCTGAACACGCTACAGGATGAGTCACAATGGTTTCAACCAATTTCTGGTGACCTTTGCCGCTATGACCGATACTTTGTTCAGAAATCAGATGTTACCAAGAAAGTTGGACTACTTCCGGAGCAGAAGCTGACATGTTTCTTACAAATGCTTGCTTACAGTGTTGGGACAGATCAATGCACTAAGTATTGTTAGATGGCGAAATCTACCTCCATCAAGGCTCTTCAACGATTTACAAGAGAAATCGTTAATCTGTACTTGACAGAATACCTCCAGGCTTTTACTCCTGCCGACCTCAGAAAACTGCTTGCCAAAGCTAAGAGAAGAGTTTTTCCTGGGATGATTGGAAGCATCAACTGCATGCACTGGCAATGGAAGAATTGCCTAACCGGTTGGACTGGAGAATATAGGCGTCAAAATGCCTCGACTTTTTTAGAACAGGTCCTAAAACGTATCCCCACTATCATCCTCTAAGCAGTCACATTATAAGACATATGGATATGGCAGACCTTCTTTGGAATGCCCGGGGCAAGCAATGACCTCAATGTCCTGGCAAAGTCCCCGTTGTTTGACGTGCTTACTGTTGGTCTTGCATCTCAGATCCAATTCCAAGTGAATAACAAAATTCACAATTTAGGCTACTATCTCACTGACGGTATTTATCCTAAATAGGCTACTTTCGTGTAATCAATTCCAAGGCCTACACGACCCAAGGATCTCAAGTTTTTCTAGGCTCAAGAATGGTACATGAAGGATGTGGAAAGATGTTTTGGTATTTTACAGTCGCGCTTTAGTATTGTTAGAGGAGCTGCTCGTGGGTGGGATATAGAAGACCGTCGATACATCATGTTGACTTGTATTATATTACACAACATGATAGTTGAGGATGAAAGACCAAAGGACAGCGATGAAGAATTGGAGTCCGATGAAGAAGAGGAGAATAAATTGAGGCCCAACTTGGCTAAGGTTTGGGAAGAACTGACCGATGATGACTTTCATCCTATTGGTAGAGATGGTCATAATTTCAACGGATTCATGGATCGATACAATGCCATTAGATGTGAGTATGCTCACTCAAAACCTTCAAGAAGATCTGATAGAGCATTTATGGAACATTCAAGGCAACTTGCAGATCTAGATCTGATAGATGTTTGAATAATTGGCTTATGTCGATCCCAGTTGTGCTTTTCTTTTTTTTTCTTATTGTTTTTGTGATTTTAATTTGACTTGAATTATGTTGTTTGTGTGCTATGATTTTTAAGGTAAGGTGTGTGTTTTAATAAATGAAATTATTCTCATCGTCATCTTCTTTAAGAATCTAATTTATGTTTAAAGGCTCATCATTAGGGTGAGGGTTGGTGGAATCACCCGTAGAGGAAGGTGAAAAGTGTGGTTATGTAGAATATCCACCGGTGTAAGATGGTTGCGGATAGTATCCACCGAGGAAAGGATGTTGTGGTAATCCACCGAATAAAAGAGATTGTGTAGGAAATCCCTCGGTGTAAGGTGGTTGTGGGAATCCATCGGGGCAATGAGGTTGTGGGAATGTACTACCGAAATGTGGTTGTGGGAATGCACCACCAAAATGTGGTTGCGGATAGTATCCACCCATAGAAGGTGTTTGAAAACTTGACCCACTGTTTGTTTCATCATCTTCTCTCTCCACTATCTTCTTTTGCTTTCTTGACCAATAACGCTTTTTAGTTGGCGTCATCTGACTTGTATCCATCTCCTTAATTTGCTCTTCCCTCTCTTGAATTCGAAATGTCTCATTTCACATATCCATTTGCAAGTTGATACACGCTAGTTGATTTTCCTCTTGGAGACTTCCAGCAAATTCCTCATTGAGTTTTTTCTTGATGGCGGTTGCCTCTTTTCTGTTGCTTGTTATACTCTCAACAGTAGTTGACAAAGGACTTTGATCCTTCGCTGCCTTCTTTCCTTTCCGAATTGCTTCTTTCGCAGCCTTCATTCTTTGAGACCTCACCAAAGGATATGCAGTTTCACCAGTAATTACCTCATCTACATCCATGTCCAAGTTGATAGGAGAATTATCAACATCTGGTTGTGTGTGCATTTGTTGATTTCCTTCCTTTGATATTCCTCCGGTTGTATGGCTAGAGATGTCTCTAAATTGTGCAAAACCCTCCACAACCTCGTAACATTCAAAACTCTGAAAATTGTATTTTTTTCCTTCCATTTTCTCTTCATGCCGACATGGCACAATTTATGTGCTTCATCAATCTAGCCGCCTCGGCTTCGGACCCTCTCAATGGAGAGTGACGCCTATATCCATCTCTCATTGCATTGTTGTAGCCATCCAAGGTTGGGTTTGCTCGACTAACATCCAACCCATTTCAACACCTTGCTCCTTGGGTGTTAGATTTCCTTGCGTTGGAGGCAATCGTGGTTGGAGCGAGGTTTTAGTGAAATGCTAGATTAGGTTGGAGAATCAAGCCACGTAGAGGAAGACTAAAGGATCCAACATATCGGAGGTGGTGTGGTTGATCTCTGGCATGTAATGCGGCGATTGGAATCACAACCTTGGAGACATATCGGCGACGAAGCATCTTGGGTACAGGTTTGGAGTTGAAGGCGGCGTAGAGCAAGACATTTATGTATTGACTTTGGATGGAGGCTGAAGGCAGTAGTGTCGCACTCTGGTCTGATTTTTTATGCCCAATTTTGGCCGGGGGCTATTTGTTTGCAGAGGAGGTGGTGGCAGTTTTCTTGGTGCGCTTGTCGATGGAGGTGGCGAAGAGAAACTTCTAGCTCTATGTAGATTGTTCAGCAGTGTTGGCGATTAGGGTAATAACAAATGGTGATGTAGATGGTAGAGGGATCACCTTTAGTTGGGTGCCAAAATTAGTTGGGCAGCCTAAGTCAAGGGGAGGTCCAATTCAAGATGGGTGCCCAAAACAATTGGGTGTGTTATTTGGATTTCGGCCCATTTGTGGATCAAACTAGTGGGTTCTAGCTCTTAATCCAAATAAATATGTTTATTTTGATCATTTGTGGTACTAGCTTGCATACTATGTGGTTATTTTTACACAAAGTAAATGGATTTTCTGGAGAACCAAAATTGCGTGCATTGGCAAAGAATGATTCAAGCTATTTTATTTTGTGTCAATGACTATACATAATCATGTAGGCTCTTGAATAATTGAGCATAAATCTTTAACAATGAATGATACCGAATGGATCGCTTGTATGTGTTGTTCTGACTCTTTATTAATGAAATTTCTTTGAACTAAAAAAAAAAGACATTTTGTGAAATATAAAAAAAAATATCACATAAAATTAAATAAGATAATATAGTCAAATTAAAAAACAAACAGAACAGAGAAGAAAGAAAAAAATTGTGAAAGTGGGAAACATATAAGTATGTGAAAATACCACCCATTTCCATAAAAAACTCTCCACTCGTGAGAAAAACTTTCAACTCCTTGTTAAAAAAAAAAAAAAAAAAAAAACTAATTCTCACACACAGAGTGTGAGGCCCATCTATGGTTATACTAAAAATGTCAAGGGTACCAATACAGGTACTTTTCAAAAACCAAAAACAATGGGCTTTCTAACTAATGAGGATGGTCTTTGAATATAACAGAAAGTAAAAGAAAACGGAATTTGACTATGATTCTGACTTACTATGAAACAAGGAAAACGAAAAAAAAATTAACGTAATTATCAATAGGAAAATGGTTGATCCTCAACCTCTAAAAACAGAAGAATATGAAGAGACGAGAACCACCACCACAATTACCACCTTGTATATTATATCCAAACAATATCAATCTTCACAATTTAATGTAAACTCAAGACAATAGATATAAATATATTATAGCTTATTTTATCGTTAATTTTGATTGGCAAAAGAAACCTCATTAAATTTGATTTTATATTATAATACTAAACATAGTAGTGGTAGGCTTGTTGAATTATTGAATGTTTATTACGCTGGTGGATGGTAGTTGGTCTTTCTTAGCTTGCTTGACTATTGATTTAGGGAATAAGCACAAAACATCATTTTATATGTCGTTCGAGTCTTAGGTGAATAATATATTTTCTCATAAAATAAAAAAAATCTAGTGTACACGTTAGGCTGCAGCTGCTTCCAAGGCTTTTAGGCTCCCCAGCTTCATGAGCATCTCCTCCATTCCCTCAACTCCTTTTCTTGTCTCTGTTCTCGCTCAATCTCTCTCTGCTCATCCCTGTCTTCACGCTCCAGTCGCTCCGCTTCAATGGTCACCAGGATGGAGTTGTTGGCGGCCGTATGCAAATTCAGACAGCTCGTAGTCATTGAGCCGATGGTTGCAACAGTGAATTTGACCAGATCAAACATTTTGGGCTTCTGTGTTAGCCATGAAATGCGGAAAGCCACAATCCGGTTGATTACCTTGGTGGACTGAACTAGCACTCTCACCGTCACATTTTTACAACAACGCATCAGGAGCGAGCGAGGCATTTTTGGAAGCGGCTCAGATATTTTTTAGGGTTTCCAACAGTGTGAGAAGGTTGTTTCTTTTTTGAGAAGAGAGCTTGGGTTGTTTATAGGCCCCTCACTTTTTCTATAACTGCTGATTTATCTCCGAACACTCTAATTTTAATTGTTTACACCCCATTTCTCGAATTGTTTTTTATTTACGTCATACTTTTAACTCTCAAATTTTTCATCTAATTTCTCCGTTAACTTGGTTAGCACGTTAGAGCCATTTTTGTCTTTCCAACTCTCACCTAAAAAAGGTTTAGAGCAAACGAGATTTTAATCACGATCAAGAAGTAATTGTGTCTATTTCTCATAACTTCATCTAATTGTGCCGTCAAATGGGAATGTGGCATAGACAATACGACCTACAAGAAAGGCAAAGCAGACATTTTCACAATTAAAATATTAAATAAAAATAAAACCTCGAAAGACTATGTTGACCTTTTGAATTTGGGGTATCTTCGTGCATAACCTACACCTCTGCATTGCATTCACCACAAAATTCTGAATTCAATTGGATACAATGACCTTAGATTGAGAGTGCTAGAGTATTGAAGAGATCGAATCTTGAGTTGGAGTCGAACTCAGCCATGGTGAACTTGGATGATCCAAATCCAGTTGAATTGAACCTTCAATTGAATTGGGTCGGGGGTATTCAATGAATCATCCCTCGGCAACGGCACGGCAACACTCAGTTCCCTCAAATCCAAAGTCCAAGCTTGTAGTCAGTGACTCGTCGTCTTTCTCTTTCTCAATCTCTCCTCAACGCTTGATAACAAGCTACTATGTAAGGAGGACATCCTCACAGTATTACATATTTAACCACACACATTTTTCACTCATGAGTTAACTTTCCCAATAGAGCTCTTAGCTCTTGACCATTGTAACCTCTTTATACCCATGGTGAATACCAAAGTGGACGTAGCCTAGCTCCATATTGGACAATGTGAACTGCTATAAACCTCTTTTCTATGTGATTGTGGTTTATCAAACGGTTTTCCTCATTGATTTTGTAGAAAACTGCTGAAACAATGATGATAAATGATTAAATGGTTTGTTTAGAATTTTTATGTGTGCCAATAAATGATTTATTGTTGGATAATAAAAAAGAAGAGAAAGCTCAGTGCTTGGAGTTATGGTCCTATACCGTAGACCTATATTGAAATTAGTATTTTCTTTTTTAAGAATAAAAGAGCTGGAAAAAATATGAAAAATAAATCTCAACAATTACATTATATAAAAGATACACACAAACATATGTAAATGATTGCATAAAAAAATGGATTAAATATTGTTTAGCTCTTGAACTTTTACCCGAAAAACTCTTCAGTCTCTGACCTTCTAATTTCACACGTTTAGTCCTTGTACTCTCAAATTTTGAACCAATAGGTCTATTCCATTACTCTCCGTCCAAAAGCTCAGTTAAAGTGCTGACGTGGCAGTCTTGCTACGGAAAAATATCCATTATACCCTCACTTCCTTTTTTATTTTTTAATTTATTGTTTTCTCTTTTTTTTTTCTTTCCGGTTTATCTCTTCTTCTCTCTCCCATGCAGAAACCTCAGCACAACCCCTCTGTCAATCTCCTCTACAACCTTCCCCTCCTTCTTCAAATAAACAAAAACCCATTGTCAAATCTTTTCTCTCCCTCGGCAATATTGCCCCTATATTAGTCAATTGCTTCACTTGAAATTGTCATGAATGAGCAAATTATAAACGAGCTCGCTTCAACTCCAAATTAGCAAATTCTAACTGCCACAGTCATATAGTTTGTGCAGGTTAAACCTACCTATTACATGCCTAAATTCCCTGTAACCGATCAACCACAACCAAAATGGACATTTGAATCAATTCTACTATTTCCCATAAAACACAATCCAAAATACAAGTAGCTTGGTTCATCGAGGCATTATCACAAACACCTACCACACAAAAAATACAAAACCCTCATAATCAATCATTTTCTTCATCACCAGATTCATCGTCTTCCACAACAACACCATCACCTTCAAACCCACCTCCCAAATCACAAACTTTCAACCACACATCCTCGAAACCGGCATAACCGACAACCTCGAGACGCCGAAGATTGGATCTTTTGCTGATTAAGTTTATTGTCTCCGATCACATGGTGGTGCAGTAAACGGTGGATAATGGCTGGAAGCGACAGAAGCTCGATCTGTTGCTGTCAACATCAGTGACGCCAACATCAACGACTCATCAATGACCCATCAGCGATGCCAACATCAACAACCAGATTGTGAACCATCTTCTGATGCCAACATCAACAACCCATAAACATTGGCCACCCAGACAACTAACATCGCCTTCACAATTCAACCCGCCATGCTTAAGCTTCGAAACCCTAGATTAAATTCTCAATCTTTCTCACTCTCAGAGGATAAAGGTTGAAGCTTTGGATGAGAAAATTGAAACGAGGTTTTGGGTAATTTTGGTTGCAAAGAAAAGCGATCGCGGGTTGAAGAAGAAGAAGAGGAAAAAAAAAAACAAGTTGTTGAAGGTGGGGATGGAGGCAGTGGGGGTAGGGCAGGTGAGGAAGAAGAAGTGAGGAAGTGACGAGGAAGAGATAAATAGAAGAAGAAGAAAAAACAAAAAAAGAAAGAGAAAGGAATAAATTAAAAAAAAAAAAAGGAAGTGAGGGTATAATGGATCTTTTTCCGCGGAAGGACTGCCACGTCAGCACTTTAACCGAGCTTTTGGATGGAGAGTAACAGAATGAATCTATTGGTTCAAAATTTGATAGTACAATGACTAAACATGTGAAATGAGAAGGTCAAGGATTGAAGTGTTTTTCGGGCAAAAGTTCAAGGACTAAACAATATTTAATCAAAAAAAAAATTGATGTTCATATGTAATAGAAACAAAGATGATAAACATGAAACAATATATTTGTTATGCATTAATACAAGATATCTATGTTATATATGAAGCACTTCGTTGAGAATGAGAGAAAAACTTGTAGACCATTAGCCTTGGTCATAAGCAACTATATTGTACCATAAGGCTTGCGGATCATCATGGAGTTCAAAGAAGAAGAAGAAAAATAAGAGCAAATGTCTGCTAATAACGTGTTATAAACTAGAGAATAAGAGAGAGAGAACAGAGAATCAGAATTTAGGAGGAGGTAGAAGTGTATATTATTCATTCTCATGGACCCCTTTATATAAGGGTTGAGCTTACATCCTAAGTTCATAAAAGATAAAAATTTACGTGGACAACCACATATTTATAATATTTTGCAACATATAGCTTATTTTATAGTTAATTTTGATTGGCAAATGAAACATCATTAAATTTGATTTTGTATTAAATACTAAACGCCAATAGCGGTAGGCTTGTTGAATAAGTGAACATTTATTGTACTATTGGATAGTAGTTGGTCTTTCGTAGCTTGCTTGACCATTGATTTAGAGTATAAGCATAGACATCATTGTATATGTCGTTCTTGTCTTGGATGAATAATATCTTTTCTCATAAAAAAAAATCAATATCTATATAGTTTAAGCATAGGGAATCATTTATGTGAGATGAGTGAGACCATGTTGGATTCACCAATCCATCTCTGGCTCGAAGAATGTAAAATATGTTTTTAGTCTACTGTTCAGAGACGAATGATAGGATTTTGGATCTGTATCTAGAGCTTCCTGATCAAGAACAACATCTCAGAAATTTCGATATAATAAGTTCTTGCAAATGATTGCTTCACATTCAAGCTTATGTTACTGGTCCGGCTGGGGCAGAGAAGTTCATAATTATAGGGAACCTAGGTATAGAAAAACTTAAGAGACTTCCAGCTTGGCATTTCCTTACTAAACCTAGTTATATGAGTTTTGGGTTTTGGGAAAATGACTATAAATTGGTCAACATTTCATGTCCCAACTCAGAGTTTACAAATGTTGAGGTTGAGGTTTACATCCTGAGCTCTAGTTACTGGAAAACAATTGTTGATGTTCCCTTAGTTCATGGGTCTGTGTTATTTCCTAAGGCTTCAACACTGTTTCAAGGAAAGGTGTATTGGATTATACAGCAAGACTTGAACAAAGATCTAAGCATTGGAGCTTTTGGAGATGTAATCACCAAATTATTCCGGTATGAAATTCTAGAATTGATTGAAGATATGTCCAGCGAAAACGCTATTCAAACTTAAACAGTCTAAGCGAATATAATATTCGACTCTTAATCTACTGAGATTATCTATGTATGTCATATTACTGTCTTAATCCCAGAAAATGTGATGATACAAAAAAAAAAAACAGTTATACTTCCCTAGGATCAATATATATTGTAGTGAGTTAGAGCGTGTATTCATTTTGTAAGAACGATACAAACTGGTTCAATAGATGGATGATTGTTGCTGAATTCAGACATGTAAAAAAACCCTCAAGCAGTTAATCATGGCTTGTGAGATATCTTGTCGGTCACAAAGAAATAGTTTCTCCATTTTTTGAATGTGAGTTTTTTGCTGTGAATATTTTATGTGTCTGAATTGTTGGTATGCATATACCTCCCAAGCACAAGTACCAGAAGCACAAGACTCGTCTAGCCACCATAAAGTAAGGAAAGAGCTCTCAGCTAAGGGTCCCGATACCCCTCGGGAAGATATCGAGAACCATAAACGTCCCACACCGAAAGAAATGAAACCAAGCTCCCACAAATTTGCTACATTAAGGTCATCTCCAACAACCCAAAGAGGTAACTGTTTACTATCACTTTCCATTATCATTATCTTATAACGATATTGACTTGGGCATCAGAGCGTTGAAGGCGACATACCCTGTCTTCCCTCTGACCTTTGTCTGTTTTACAAATAAGCGAGACCGATAGGTATAGTGGCATACCAAGATATCTCATGATTTAGCTGGATCAGACCCTTCCCGAGACAGCTAAAACATTTGGCGCTAGGAGTCCCCTCGCGACTTGCTGGCAGAACAACTCACTGCTAACGGCCACCAGCACTCTTGATACCAACAATGACGATCTGAAGAGTTCGACATTTATGACATGTCACGTACGACCATCAAAGGACAAGCTACAGAAGATTTCATTGCAGAATTCATACCTCGATAGGACAATGAGCCCCCAAGCGAGCCAGTATCGGGAACAAGCACCACCCCGACATAGACATTTCATGTTGATGACTCCTCCAATAGTAAGCTTAGCGGAGCCGGAGTGGTCTTGACTGACCCAGTGGGATACACATATGAGTACGCGCTACAGTTCAAGTTCAAAGCCTCAAACAATGCAGCAGCGTATGAAGCACTCATCGCTGGCATCTAGTTAGCAAAAACGTTGGGAGCGACGAGCCTAAAGATCTTTAGCGATTCACAACTTGTCGTAAACTAGGTCAGTGGCGATTTCCAGGCCAAGGAACCACATTTATCTCCTTACCAATCACTCACCAAAGCTCTACTCCAACAATGCCTACCTAGCCACATTATCGCTCTAATCCAACGAGCACAAAACACCAAGGCAGAAGCTGTCGCCCGGTTTGTGACATCGCCACCAAACACTGATATTGGGAACCCCAAAATGGAAGTCCTAGACATGCCAAGTATCGACAAGCCATTCTCGGAGGTATTCATTACAGAGAGCCAACGCCCACCCTCATGGGTGGACCCATTCATTTATTACCTTTCTAAGGGTATCGAGCCACCAAATAGGGCCATCGCCACCAGGCTCCGTAGAAAGGCAACGCTATACATAATATGGGAAGGCAAGTTATACAGGAAAAAAAGGTCATGCCCCCTACTGAAATGTATCTCCCTCGAGGAAGAACAATGAGTTTTGCTATCATTGCACAGCGTGGTATGTGGCAACCACGCAGGGGCAAGGAACCTAGCATTCAAGGCACTACATACAGGATACTATTGGCCCACGATCGAACAAGACGCAAAGCGCATCGCTAACGCCTGCCTCAAATGCCACTAATTCGCCAACTCCCATCTCGCACCATCAGTACCACTTTCAATCATCATTACCTTGGGCATACTGCCAATGGGGACTTGATTTCGTTGGGAAATTTCACACTGCGCTAGGACAGTTAAAATTTTCCATCGTCGTTGTGGATTACAACCCAAAATGGGTGGAAGTCGAGGCTCTGGCTATTATCACGGTTGCCAAGGTCATCAATTTCTTATGGAAAAACATTTACTGCCGATCTGGAAATCCCAAGACAATCATCACCGATAACGGGGCACAGTTCGGTAATGATACACTGAGGGAGTTTGTCGGCCAGTATGACACACAGATCCCATACGCTTCACCAGCCCACCCACGGATAAACGGCCAGGTCGAGGAGGTCAACAAAATCATCAAGCAAAACTTGAAGAAGAGGTTGGACGACACCAAAGGTCTGTGGACAGAAAAGTTACCCGAGGTCCTCTGGGCGATTAGAACAACACCAACAAAGGTAAATGGTGAGTCCCCCTTCTGCATGTTGTTCGGCACCGAGGCAGTGATCCGGGTCGAGCAAGAAGTGCAACGCGATAGAGTGGCCTGCTTTGACTCACCCACCAATTCAGAGGGACTGAACCTCAACTCTAACCTTTTGGAATAGCGCCGCGAGCCATCCCACATCTGCAACATCAACAACAAACAGCGTATCGCCCGATACTACAATGCTAGGGTAATGCCTCGCCTCCTATTTGTCGGGGATTGAGTGATGAAGGAAAAATGCCAACTCTAAAAGGGCTGAAGGCCACATGGGAAAGGCTATACGAGATCACCGAGGCCGTCAGACTCGCTACCTTCTACCTGAGGGGAGTAGACGGTATAACTCTCCCATACCCATAGAACTCCCAACACCTCCGCCACTCTCCCAAGTAGAGACACACCCAGACCACGCATGCACCACCTCACTATTGCCTTGCTCTATGCTAACGTGAACATCATTACTGCGCCCTCTTTTCACTTCAAATCAAATGTTCTTTGCAATTGCTTTCATGCAGCAATGAATGAAATCTTTTGGCAAAGAATGAAATGCTTTTATCGTTATCACTCTTATCAATCACATTTAACGAACCCCAACGATCATCGCCACCCGACCTTTAAATGGTCAAATATAGTATACCCATATCGCTAGCGCAATCACGCCCTACGCCGGCCACCACAATGATCAAACTAGCAACAGGCAAGGACACGCTATATAGCAATATCGCTTACGGCCGGTTCTGCTGATACAGCAAAGCGCTGTCCCTCTTAATACATCACGACAAGCGAATAAAGAATGAACGAGATTATCAACGATAATAAATGTCAATGATAAGCGACACATCGCGACAAGCGAATAAAGAATGGATGCGATTATCAACACTAATAAATGTCAATGATACGCGACACATCACGATAAGCGAATAAAGAATGAATGCTAGTATCAACGATAATAAATGTCAATGATACACTACACATCGCGATAAGCGAATAAAGATTGGATGCTTTTATCAACGATGATAAATGTCAATGATTGGGGGTACAATGCGACACACGAATAAGTTCAGACTAAATGCGATACCGGTACAGTAATGCCCAACGAAAGCCAAACGAAAGAATGTCGGAGGTTCACGACTCACTCTCGCCCTAAGTCTCGATACAATCCTGAATGTTAACGATATAGTATCACCACAAGGAATGCACAATGATACACACCAACAACCAAAGGTAACGCCCAACGCTTACAAATACAACAAAGTGAAGGGCGATAACATAATGAAATGCGATACATCCATTGATCAAGAATGAGAATCAATTACAAAGACTTTGCGGCCAATAGCGATACACATCCTAGCATACAAATGTGATATACATACTCACGAGAATGCGATACACATCCTAGCATACAAACGCGACCTCCATCCGAGCATACGAACGCGATACACATGCTTATCCTCGTTACCCCTCTAACCAAGTCTGATTCTTTGGAATATGAGGAGCTTAGGAAGAAGATCACTGCTACCAGAGTTGACGGGCTGGTTAAACTCTTGTGGGAAAGACTAAGGGGCAGTGTCACTCTCTGCCCTATCGCCTGCTGATCTCCACTATTGTACCCCCATCGCACCGCTAGCAATCGGTGCCCTTGGGTCTTTCACCAGAAGCATCGACCGCTCAAATCCCCCCAAGTTGTAAAGGGGCTGAGCTCGCCTGAGATTATGCTATAAAGCCTATATCAGTCATGAGATTAAGCTATAAAGCCCAGAAATCTGAAAAGAAAACCAACGAAAGGGAGAGAGGATTTCAGGAGCAAAAGCACAATGAAAAACAAGGAAAATGCCACGTTAAAAATGTGTTCCACCCTCACTTACTTTGCCTATTTATAGGGGAAAGTCACCGCCATAAACAGTCCCAGGGTGACCAACGGTCGCACCGCATTAATGACCTGCAATAATGACAACGCACAAAATCGACAAAGCAGTAAATGCATTCAACGACCAGGGGACTACCGCTTAAAGCAATGCATGTTCCCAATAAACTTTTCATATTCCCAAGGTAAAATGAACATTCCAAAAGGAAGACCAATTGGTCAATGTTTGGACAAAACCAAAAGCATTTACACGTCACCAAGCCTATCGCTAACAAAGCAAAGATAAAAAAGAAGTTATGTCTCGCCCTTGGCCCTGCGCGCTTGCTCCCCCTCCCTGTCTCGCTCCCCAATATTCCGCCCTGCTGCTCGACCTCAACGTCCACACACACTTCCCCTTGCTCACCATCAGTGCCCTTCACCTCGCCCTCTCCAGACTGGCTTGAGACTCGTTCTGTGGTAGTAACCGGTTCACGGATGACAACCCCCTCGTTGGACCCCACTCACGGCACTGGCCTGGGATTTCGCTGCCTTTTTTGCCTGCATATCGATGACCATTTTCTCCTGAACAATCCAGCCTGTGGCGATACCATCACAAATCGAGTGCATGGCCCCATCCGAGAAAGCCTTATTTATCTTCTCTTGAAAGTTGGATGACAGAAGATAATGATCCACTGCCTTTGTCGCGCCATCTCGCTTGGCCTTCTAAAGCTTGTTAAAATGTGTCTTGGTAGCGGCACGCAGTCCAATGCAATCCACAGCGAAAGAGCTAGCCCGAGTTCGCTCCTTGACTAACTCTTTTCTCAATCTTTCCAACTCTGCATCCCTCTCGCTAGCTCGGCTCTCAATAACCCTCAAACAATCCACTTCTCCCTGAAAAGTACCAAGTTGACCCTCCAATTTAACCACGCGATCTGGATAGGGAGCCAAACTCTCCAATGCCGCGCTGCGAAGCTCCAACTCAGCATCTCGATTTTGGACCTGCCGTTCTAACTCTTGCAACCGCTCCTCAGCAGTGCGGACCCGGACCCTAACCTCCTCCAATGCTTTTAGACCAACTTCAACTCGCTGTAACTTGCCCGTCAGGTCCAAGTTTGACTCCCTCAATGGAGCAACAGCATCCTCAACTTCCCACCATCTAGATTCCTGCACCATAAGCGACCGATCCAACTCCATCATTCTCGTGATCCCATCATCAATCGCTTGCCTCATCTCCTCATGATCCACTTGGCCACGATCCAACGCATCCTGAAGCTCGTGTGCCTGCTCCCTCTCGGCATTTAGCTCCCTTTGCAGTCGTGCAATATCCCAATCAAAATGCGCAAGCAACTCGGCGGAGGCTTGATAATTCATGTTCACATCCTACATCGCACGCCAAGCAACCAAAACATTAAAAAAAAAAAAAAACCAAAACAATAACACGAGAAATAGAATGCACGCAATACAAATCCTCATCAATCTCTCTTAGGCCTCCTAAGGCGAGGATCCTCAGCATTCACACGACTGCGTTCATGATGGCAATTGCGTAAATCGACAACCATGTGTAGAATGGCACCATCTATGATCCCAATCTCGCCAAGAGTGCGTACGAGGCCCCCAGCAACTTCGTCACGAGAGCCTCGAGAACCCCCACTTATAGACCTTGAGCACGCTACATTGTCAACCCAGGACCTCTTCCCTTTGCGAGGATTGACACTAACCCCATATGGGGACTCCTAAGACGTAGTTGCGAGCCAACCCTCTTCCTCGACCCGACCCCTTCAGTCCTAGTACAAGTCTCCGACACTCGGATCCTATCCACCTCACCAGCCTGAACATGGGCCTCCATCTCAGCAACTTGAACACCCCCGACATCATCCCTTCCAACTTCCTGACTAGGAACCTCGGCAGCCGGAGTCGCATCACCAACGGCCTAGCTAGTCACCTCAACTTCCCTGTTGTCAATAGTAATCATTTCTCACAGCACCAGACCATTGATATCGTCACCAAAAACAGCATCTAGCTGCTCTAGCACATCATCTTGTACCAGACGAGTCCTGGCACTGGTATCGCTCTGGCTTCGTTCAACTTCCTCAAATAGCTCCTCAACGAAAATCTCTACTTCGACCCCTGGCTCCCATGGCTCATTCACGGGACCACGCTCCACCCCTCTTGTTGAGACTCGGGGGGACTGCCTTACGCCTTCCTGAATCTCGGGGGACTGGCACTCCCCAATGAGTAATTAGGAACATTGCCCAACCTCGTCTTCCTGCTTCCGAGAACGAGCTGCCTCCTCGACACCCGCTTGCTCCTCGGCTCACTGGTTGAGGTACTCCAACACACTATCGGGAAACCTCAAGTATACTTTATCGAGCAGCTACGTGTTCACCCGATGGTCGGTCAAGTGCACATCCTTGTTGGGGAGTGTGACGTTGCATTGCCTCTCCATCTCCGATTCTGGCAATAGCTGACATCGGTGTCAATCTTGGCATATGGAGCATCGCTCTTACTAGCAGCCTCGCTAGGCATATCGGCTATAAAACGAACAATGTGAACAAAACCAAAAATGAATGACGATCGTATATCGTAAATAAAAAAAACAACAACCCCTCACCCAGACGCCTCCCCAGCTCAAAGTCCTCATAGATCGGAAGCCTATATAGGCGGTAAAAACCCTTCTTCCCCTTTGGGAGTGCACCCCAAACCCTCGCAACACGCTTCTGCTCTAGCGTGGTCAGGATAGCCTCCTGCCTCACTACGATACAAAAACAGGCTATTAGCACACATTAATGGCAAAATTTACCAAACACGCGACCACGATACTCACAAATGGGCTGGAAACAAGTGGGAGCCCAATGCACCATGTCCGGTTCTGCCAAAGGCCTCCAACCAGGCAAGGCCTGCCCCTCTAGTGAGCATAAATGTTAGAAGGGAGATCCTTAATGATCGCACGGCCGCGTGCTCTGAAATTCACACACACCAGCTGTCCCCAGCCTTCGTCGAATACTACATCTTCAATAGGGAATTAAACTCACCGATGCTAGGACATTGCTGCCTGCTAAGCTTCCACAACACCAAAACCCCATCAGTAAACCCACACTCTACACAAATGTTATCAGAAAGAAACCCAGGAAAGTCCAGAGGCGGCGTACCTGTTCATTCCTCCAACCGAAAACGTAGATAACGATGCCAACAACCCGGAATTCCGACCATTAAACAAAAGATTCAAGCTTTCTGAACGCAAAAGGCTCTACCTTTACTCACCTCTCTCTCCGTTTCCAACAAAAGCACAGGAATGGTAACCGCCCCCATCTCCCTCCTCTGTCTATATATGGGGACCTCGAGAGTACAAGGACCGTTGGACGTGTAAGGACAACAATGCCAGATCCCACCACGTGTCCGACATCCCTGAGCGTTACAAAGGTCATACGTTGTCGTCTCGACTCCCTACCACCACGTCATTATTACATGTTACAGACTCCAGTACACCGGACTTCCCGCACACGAAAAACGAATGACAGCGACACACATGTCATAGGGCATAACATATGTGCCAAAAGAAGCTTGAAACCCTACCACAGATACGCGATAACGATACTACGACAACAGCAGGAATGATCTCCTCACCCCAGCCAATACTCCTCTTAGGTGGGGACTTGGGAGACTAGGGATGGTGGTCGTACGGAGGCCACGTGGCTAGAAACTCGCCTTGCACTTCCGATACTTCTACTAAGGACAAACTCCCCACCCAAGAGAACTCTTGACCAGGGACTTAGGGGACTTGTTGGTATGCATATACCTCCCAAGCACAAGTACCGGAAGCACAAGACTCGTCTAGCCACCATAAAGTAAGGAAAGAGCTCCCAGCTGAGGGTCTCGATACCCCTCGGGGCGATATCGGGAACCATAAACGTCCCACACCTAAAGAAATGAAACCAAGCTTTCACAAATCTGCTACATTAAGGTCATCTCCAACAACTCAAAGGGGTAACTGTTTAATATATCTTATAATGATACTGACTTAGACATCAGAGCGTTGAAGGCCGACACACCCGGTCTTCCCTCTGACCTTTGTCTGTTTTACAGATAAGCGAAACCGATAGTGATAGTGGCAGACCAAGATATCTCATGATTTAGTTGGATTAGACCCTTCTCGAGACAGCTGAAACATGAATATATTTACTTTCATTTTGACTGGGCTAGATATTTTTTGAATGTGATTTTTTTCTAAAATTTCTTATCGGCCACGAAAATATATTTCCTCCATATGGTAGTATGCCAACTTCACATGGGCTTCATCTTTCACAAAACCATATTTACCTATGTTGTTGAAAAACTCGCACTTTTAAGACTCATGATAGCAAAGTGATCATGGACTACAAGTCTGGTCTCCCATCCAAAGCCTCATATCCTTATGTGTCCTAAAATTCCTCCGACTTGTTTTTCGATAAATTCCAAGTTCTATTTATTGTTGTTACAACCCTTTGCATTTTGAAAAGCCAAAAACCGTCAACTTTCTAGAATCTCTCTTCACCTGTTTTTGGTTATTCTCTAGCTTATAATCTTTAAAATCTCCTGCCTTGATCTCCCCAAACATGAAAATGTTCAAATTTCTCTCCGTGTTCTTCCAACCATCCTCTTGATGTCTTTTCAGAAAAATGATGATATTGACAAACTCATTCATTCACAAAGAGAAAGCTTCAAATAGAATCCATTTTTGTTGTTGTATTTCTCTAACAAGAAATATTGATTGTAACCTATAATTCTATACTATATTATATTATTCATTTTCTTTCCAACCGTGGTTATCTTCTTCAAAACCCGCATTTCCCATTTTTTCATATTTTAGGCTGCAACTAATTGGCATTATAGATTGCAAATTGTTCGAATTGTATACATGTTACATCTCACTTATAATTTAAAGCTGGAATCGCTACTAATCGTCGGTCAACCATCACTAACAACCAATGAATATGATTGTAAGAGAAATGTTCAAATCCACCGTTCCAAATTTAGTTGTGTGGAAGTGTCAAACAAATATGAAGTATATAAATATGAAAATGATAAACTAATAGAAAAATCCAAAAGATCAAGGATTTACGTGGTTCACCCTAAAATCAGTGGGTTACATCTACCGGCAGATACAACAATGAGATTCCACTAATATCAAAAGTAGATTACAAGGTGTTTTACACATAAAATCAAAGTCCTAATTACAATACACTCACAAAAAGACAAAGACCAAATAGACAAACTACTCAGATATATATTGTCACTCATAAGAACAAAAGTGACAAACTAATAAATGTTTTTTCTCTGTAACCCAAAGCTGCGGCTTTTTCTTCTCTCTCACGCTCTATAGACGAAGTCATATGAATTTACTCCATAAGTGGGTAAATGTAAAATTTAAAGAGATGAAAATTAGAGAGGGTTTAAGGATAGAGAAAATGGTCACTCTGCCCCCAACTGTGACTCTTGTTTTCTTTTACCTACAAAACCCGCATTTCACAATTGCGAAGAGTGAGCAGGATTTCATGTGAGGATTAGAGGACGATGAAATCCGTACTGGTCTTAAACCTACTTCCCTTGAGCCCTAAAACCCTTGCTCTCCAATTCCCACATCCTTCAATTACCAACCATGGCTGCCGTTTCAGAACCATAAAGCACGACGCCATTTCTCTCAGGCAGCTCAGAATTCGCTCCGCTGCTTCCAACTCGGTTGCAACTTTCGCTAACGCAGACGAAGAAGCCGAGTCCGCTCAGCTCTTTGAGGTTTGCATTTCAATTTCAACTCCTCTGTTTCGAGAAATTTTGAAGTTGAATTGTCTGTAGTTTTCATCATGTTGCTTGGTTGCTGAGAAATTGAGAAAGTGAAAGGAGAAAACTCGGACTTTGTTGGAATTCAGAGTTAGTTTCTTGATGAGATAAGCTAAGTTTTACAAGGAGCCCAGTTGGTAACACTCCAATGATGGAGAGGAACAATGCATATAATGGTGACATCCAATTGGAAAATTCAAAACTCGAAACCATTTGGAGTAAAATTTGTTCTTTCTGTTTTCATACATGTGTGTCGAGAGAACAAAAATGTATAAGAGGCGTATTTTCAATGTTGGAGTTGGTATATATAATGATCAATACATTGATTCGCGTAGGGGGATATCTTGTCTACGAGAGTGTATGCTCATTTTTATTTAGTGAATGTTGTTTCGTATTTGAAAAAAATGGATTAGAATAGTAGGGTAAGACTGGGTGGTGAACTCAGTCAGTGTTCTTTTCCCACTCTTCAATATATTATAGCATATAAGCGCTTTTAGATGTTTCTATCAAGCATATAAGGGTTTGTAAAGAAATTCTTTTCTTTTCTTTTGAAGAATATCTGGACGGCAGAACCCCACACCCCCATATCTCCCCCCCCCCCTCCCCCAACAAGTGGTGGCTTTACTGCTCTGGAGACGATTATGACTGCAATTTTTATTTTATTTTTTAGTTAGATTGAGCTATTTAGCTTTAGTTGATGGTTGATGGAGTGTTTTGGTCATTTCTGTCCTGTTATGTATTATGGTAGGGTTTAATTTTTATTTAAAATTTTAAGGTCTGTCTTGAGCTGTTTAGTGCCTCAAAAGGAGTGATTGGTAAAAGCTAGTGTCACTGTGTACTTGCATTGGTGGGCTCTTCTCTATGTGGTGGTCAGAATTCCAGAATTACATTTTAAAGGTTGTTGTGATTTCTCTTCAAGATCTCAAAGGCATAGATTTTTGGGTTCCTTTTCGAGACCAGACTCCTCCATATTTAGAGCCTTTAGATATTATTCACCTATAGTGGTCAACTTTGCTTGTTTATGACTTAGGCGTATTTGTGTATTATAATCCTACGTTAGCCTCCCCATCTAATTTTAAATGGCAGTCTGTTCACTGAGAAAAAAATTATTCATGTTTGTGAACTGTATATTCTAGGGTGTTTGGGAATGTTCTTCACTTTGTACATAAGGATTGTGGTGGTGAAATTATTAATTTTGTATCCTGATTCTGGAAGGAGCAGCTAGTTTTGGGTCTGTGAATATATAAAATCACCTGTTTTGAAGATGGATGCTGGACCTCTGGACAGTGTATATTTTCTTCTTTACTTATTTTACATATATTTTATTTTTTTGGTACCCCATTGACTTTACATTCAAAGAAGTCTTGTCTTTCTTTTCTTAAATAAAAAAGTGATGCTTCCATTTCTTGTTGGTTTCTTATTGAAATAGTTTTCGTGTTTCTCTATTGAGTATATCTTCAAGTAGGAATCTCCATTGTTCCTTTCTTCCATCAATGGTGACTGCCACAGAGAAAACGTTCCCAAAAACAAGAATATGCCCTAGTAACTACTCATTCTTCAACTTTGACCACGGCCGGTACATTTCAAATATGATGGTGGCTGTATGTATGTATGTGTATAAAGTACTTGCTTATAAGAAAGAAAAGAAAATGAAACTAACTAGTTGGATTAAACTACTTACTAATTTTTTATTGTTTTTATTTTTATATAGAAATTGAAGGATGCAGAGAGACAAAGGATAAATGAGTTGGAAGAACTTGAGAAGAAGGCAAATATACAGTTAGAGAGGCAGCTTGTCATGGCTTCATATTGGAGCAGGGCCTTATTGACTATGCGTGGCAAGTTAAGGGGGACAGAGTGGGATCCTGAAAATTCACATAGGATTAATTTTAGTGACTTTTTGAGACTGCTTAACTCAAACAATGTCCAGTTTATGGAGTATTCAAACTATGGTCAAACAATATCAGGCAGGTTTTTTTTCTTTGTAACTGTTATAATTTAATCGTGCTAATTGATTTTTTTCAATTTCTCTTTATTTAACATTTCAAATTTGGGGCATTGTTCTGAGAAGTTTTTCATTTTAAGTTCCTGGGTGTCAGAAATGATTTCCTACCTTACATTAATCAATGCAATTGATTCTTTCAGATTAATATGTTGGTTTTGCATTTGGCATTCGGTTGCATTATCATGGTTTATAAGACATAAACTCTTGAACCTATTTATATATTAGCTCTGTCTTTCTAGTGTTAGCTGCATATGCCAGTATTTTCTGATAACTTGCTTGTAGATCTGTTCCATCTTTGTCTCTTAAATTATTTCTCTGTGCTTTTTTTCTTCTTCTAAATGATTGCCGATCTCTGCAGTGATTCTACCTTACTACAAAGATGAGAAAATGGGACTGGATGGGAATTCAAAAAAGGAAATTATTTTTAGGCGTCACGTGGTTGACCGAATGCCAATAGATTGTTGGAATGATGTTTGGCAGAAGTTGCATCAGCAAATAGTAAATGTTGAAGTTTATAATGTGGATACAGTACCTGCAGAAGTCTATTCTACTGTTGCAACTGCAGTCATATGGTCCATGCGGCTTGCCTTGTCTATTGTATTGTATCTGTGGGTTGATAACATGATGAGACCGATTTATGCGAAGTTGATACCTTCTGATTTAGGAACTCCTAGCAAAAAAACCAGGCAACCGCTCAAGCGCCGTGCCCTTGGATCATTAGGAAAGAGCCGGTACGTGGAGAGTAATTCTTTTATGAGTGCTTACGGTGGCTAAATGACTATGCAATATCTTTACAAACTGGAGTTCAGTTGATATGCTCCACCACACTTCGTTACTCTTAAGTTATTTTCGGGTCATTACCTTGAATAGATATGAACTTTGTTGCAACAAATTGGTAGCCGAAATGTTTTTATTTTTATTTTTTTATATGCCAAATAGTCCAAGAATTGTTTCTGGAACTAACAAGCTTGGCCCCCCATCTATATGTGAGTTACTTGCAAGATTGTAAAGTGTTAGATGCCATATTAATATTTCTTTCCGAAGTGGGCTAATATATCTCGTTTGTAAATTTTTCCACCGTTGTTCAATTTGGATTTTGGGCAAGTCCTTTTGTGCCTGTATTGGAAATCATGGAATTTATTTTTTGTCCCTGTTTGCACAAAGAATTTAGAAATATTCAAGATTACTGATTTTGTAGTTCAATTTTGCAGAACTTTATGCTAGCAGAATTCTACTATTAGAACTTGATAACATACAATATTCTTTTACTTAATTGGAGAAATAAATTTTGCTAGCATGCACTAGAGTTGGGGTCTAACTATAGCTGCTTTTTCAACAGGGCCAAATTTATATCTGCAGAAGAATCTACTGGGATTACCTTTGATGATTTTGCTGGCCAGGAGTATATAAAGAGGGAGCTGCAAGAGATTGTACGGATTTTAAAGAATGATGAAGAGTTTCAGGACAAAGGCATCTATTGCCCGAAAGGTGTACTTCTCCATGGACCTCCTGGAACTGGTAAAACACTGCTGGCTAAAGCTATTGCTGGTGAAGCAGGCCTGCCATTCTTTGCAGCAAATGGCACTGATTTTGTAGAGGTATGAGTGTATTACCCGATTTTGCAGTAATGGTTTCAAAGATTGAAAGAATCAGAATGGCATTCAAAAACAAATCTTTTTGAGATTGAACAACATAATATTGTAACCATTTAGATTATCTTTAACCATTACATGGAGCAGTTCTGGATTTCCTCTACTTAGATTTCTTGTAGTTTTCCTCTTATATGTTGCTTTGATTCTTGATGATATACTTATTGGGACACTTACTTTCATCCCAGATTTGTTTGTTGTCTGTATTAACTTCTACCATATACTAGAATAACTTTTTTGTTTGTTTTTTTGTTTTTTTTTTTCAAGACATAATTTTTTTTTTTGTTGTTGTCTGTATTAACTTCTATTTATACATTTTTTTTTCCCAGATGTTTGTTGGTGTTGCAGCATCTCGTGTGAAGGATCTATTTGCTAGTGCCAGATCCTTCACACCCTCCATTATATTTATTGATGAGATCGATGCCATTGGTAGCAAACGTGGTGGACCGGATATTGGTGGGGTAAGTTAACAGACATCGTTCTTTTATTTTCCCGTCTTCAATCTCCGTATGTCTTCGTAAAAAATTGGGGAAAGGAAACATACCAAATAGTGGGCTGTTTTTGGTTTCTAAATGGTCTTGCTGCATTAGGCTCCACGTACTCCATGTTATATGGCCACACTCTACCTCAGCATATGACCTAGCTACAACTGTGGCTCCATGCAGTCTTTTCTTAAGAATTTCTCAGGAAAAAGAGCGTTTTCACATCAGATGGCTCCACAGGTTATCCAACTTTGTAGCTCGAGATCAGAGAACTTGGATAATTTTTATGTTGGCTAGTGGTGCAACAGTAGGCATACATACATACATACATGCGTGCGTACCTAGGTACATGCGTGCGTCCGTGCGTGCGTCCGTGCGTGTGTCTACACACACACACACACCTGTGTGTGTCTAATCTTTTCTTTTGTTTTTTGGAAGAAACAGTGCTTGTATTAGAAAATCAGTCTTATCCCGTTTATTAGACAAGCCAGGGGCGCAACATTCTTTCAATCTAGGTTTGTGTATAACCTTTAGCTACGTGTGTGTCTAATCTTTTCTTTTGTTTTTTGGAAGAAACAGTGCTTGTATTAGAAAATCAGTCTTCATCCTGTTTATTAGACAAGCCAGGGGCGCAACATTCTTTCAATCTAGGTTTGTGTATAACCTTTAGCTAGCAACCTAGTTTTACATCTTTCAACAGATCTACCGCTTTATGCTTCACGGAAATTACTCCATCTCTAACCAACAGGTTGTTTACCATTAGGCAAACCAAATCCAAAATAGAATTTCTCTGGTGTGTCTGCATCTAGTTAGCCTAGCAGTATTCCACTTGAGGTTTCTTGGAGCACTCTGTAAAATACTAGGAATGGACACAGATGACAATTGATTTGCAAAGGTTTTATATAAGACAAGCAGTGAGATGACAAAAAGTTAGATATATGATACTTTACAGCTGGTTTACCTTATGGACAACCATAACCATCAGGAGGACGAAGATCTCGTTGAACAGGATATCCATGTATTTGATTTTCATTTTGTGTATTCAACTGTATCAAACACATTTGTGTCATCTAGAATACTATCTGCTGGAATATCAAGGTAGAATTAAATGACCTTGGTCCTAAATGCAGATATAATTATAATGCTGCCTAGTTGGCACAGAAGACACCACCAAATATCGCTTTCATAGTCTATGAGGCTAATGTGAATCTATAGTTGTTCCTATCTTAATATACTACACCAGCATTGTATGAGTGTGCAAATTGTATTATGAAGGGTGGCGCAGAACGAGAACAAGGCCTGCTTCAGATACTGACAGAGATGGATGGATTTAAAGTAGCTACCTCACAGGCATGTCTTACATCTCTTCTCGAATTTGGAAAGGATAATTTGTAGCTTGGCTGCTAAACATGGTTTTTAATTGTTCAGGTGCTGGTTATAGGTGCAACAAATAGGCTAGATATCCTAGATCCTGCCCTATTGAGGAAGGGTCGTTTTGACAAGATTATAAGAGTTGGTTTGCCATCAAAGGATGGTAGATATGCCATATTGAAGGTACTTTCACAAGTCTTTCAGCATTAGAAACTCTAGAATTCTAAAAGTTTTGGAGTTCTTGCATCAAAACCCTACTTTTTGTGCAAAACAAGGTGCATGCAAGGAATAAATTTTTCCGTTCTGAAGAGGAGAAGGAGACTCTTCTTCAGGAAATTGCGGAACTTACAGAAGATTTTACTGGAGCAGAGCTGCAGAACATACTGTAAGATATATTTGTTTTTTGGACAAGTACTGTAAGATAAGCTTAATCCCTTGATCAAATAATTAATTCATCATCAAAAGGGACATGCTTACATTATTGTAATTGCATGGCAGGAACGAAGCTGGTATTTTGACTGCCAGGAAGGACTTAGATTACATTGGACGAGAAGAGCTACTAGAGGCTTTGAAAAGGGTCGGTGGAGTTTTCCGCGTTCAGCTCTCCCCCTTTGTATATCTTGAGTATTGAAATTAGGTAGACTAGTATACTGTCTTACATGTTATTTGTTTATCAAATTTTGCAGCAAAAGGGCACTTTTGAAACCGGCCAAGAAGACAGTACTGCAATGCCAGAAGAATTAAAACTGAGATTGGCGTACAGAGAAGCAGCTGTTGCTGTCCTGGCATGCTACTTTCCAGATCTATATCGTCCTTTCACTGAGGTTAATGGTGTTACTGTGTTTCACTCCGTGGCTCAAGTACTTCCTGGGTAGAAACATGCTAATTTCATTTCTTTTTATCTTCTACAGACAGATATCAAATCCATTAATAGTCAGCCCAATATGCGCTACACTGAAATATCCGGCAAGGTCTTCTCAAGAAAATCCGATTTCGTAAACGCAATAGTGCGTGCATGTGCTCGTAAGTTACAAAGAAATTTTCTATAGTTAGCAAAATCATTCTCTCGTCGTTTCATTTCGTCTTTTTTGTTCCATCATCAAGTTTTATTCTCAGTACATTTCTTGAGTCGAGATACCAGTAATTCTGTATTTGAATATGATAAAAATCTACTAGTGTAGGTCTACATTAATAGTTGTGTTGCATGATTTGAGAAGGCTGTAAACTTTGTTTTCACTTTCTATTCTACCGATTTAGGTGTTCTATTATGGTACCTCTTTGTCATATTTTAGGTGCATCTATATATGTTTTTAAGATATAATCTTAATTCTGGCTTACCTTTTGAGGTCCAAAATTTGGAGTTGTATTAGATAAATACTTCATATTTGTTTACATCTAGAGGCTTTTTCATTCAAATAATAGAACTTGCATCTTCTCAACATTATTGCAAGAGCAATTGAGAATGAACGCCTTTGTTGGCCTTTGTCAAATACCAAATATAGCAGTTCTGTTAGGTGTATGAATTAGTAGGTCGGGGTAGGTCTCTGTACAATTAAAGGGCCAGAGTACACAGAGCCTCCTTTGGTCTTGTGTACAAAGTTTGTTTTGATGTTGATTCATGAAGCTTGTAAACTTCACTGTCTTAGTTTTAAGCCGGTGATGGAAGGATCTTTTAGTGTATTGAAAGGGTACAGCTTAAAACTTTACTGCTAAAATTTCAGGACTGATTAAAAGAAGTGAAAGCTGATGACAAATAAACCAAAGTAGGCCGTATATGAAGGGGACTCTGGCCTCTTGGGTTGAAAATATTTGGCTGGATGGAGTGGTGGTGAACATAGGTTTATGAAAGATGGGAAGGCTTTGAGTTCATTAAAAACCTGATGGTTGAATAAGAATTAAGGGTGTAGTAAGGAGTTTGGGGAGTGAAGAAAGAAATGAAGTATATGGAGGTCAATATACAGGATCTCAAAGCTTTGTAAGAGAGGGAGGGGTTAAGTGATTATTTAAAAAGGAAAAGAGGCTGTTTCGTGAAGTGGACACAAACAAAAAGACAAACCTGAGGTCAAGATAAGGAAACTGGATGGTTTGGAGAGGAATGGAGCGAGGATTTGAGAAACAGATTTGATGAACTGCTATTTAGGAAGAAACATTTTGGTGGGAAAGAGCTGAGATCAACAGCGCCATGGAGAGACAATTACACCAATTTTTTTTTTTTTTTTTTGCATAGCCGGCGGTGGGTTGGGGGCTAGTAGATGATATATGCTTTTATGACAGCTATATTCTAGTAGTGGGGTAGAGACTTAGATTCAAGCTGTTTTGGTAAGCTTGCCACTGTACTTTCTGCCAATTTTTTCTTTTTTTTTTCCCAATTTTCAAAGTGGCGGAACTTGAACATAAGATTGAGGCATGCTTTTGGGTTGGTACAGGGCAAGGATAAAGGATAAGTTTTATTAATTGGGATTTGGTTTGCAAAATACAGAGGGGCGGATTTGCCTCTAGTAGGAAATAAATGATGGGGAGGTGGAGGAGCTATCTTTGAATATTATCATTGCTCCTGGAAAGTGTTGGCTGGTAGCCTTCTAGGCTTCTAGAAACAATGCAAGGAGATGATAATCAGAATATTTGAAACTTCTCAACTAAATCTCTTGGTATATTTTTAGAGCAGATCTACTTAATTTCCAATTTCGTACCCTATGACCAGATCTGGAAAATAAAAGCCACTTCTAAGGTCAAGATTCTTTCTTGGTAGTGGGGAGCAGGGAGAACACCTGTGAAGGAACATGGTTCAAAGGAGAAGACTGGGTGCTCGTCTATCTTCCAACTAGTGTATAATCTGTAAAAAGGGAAGGCAACCGTGGATCACGTTTTTCTCGAATTCTAAGATGCTCATTTCTGTGGTTCAGCCGGATACCAAGGGGTTTCTCTTCTATTGGTAGAGAAAAGCACTAGGTGCCGGTGGGTTGTAAGAAGGCCTGAAGATAAAATTGGGGATGGTCAGGACTCAGGATATTTAGTGTTCTATATAATTCATCACTTTGGGTGTCATTCAGAATTTGGGAACCATCCTTAGTTGGCTGTGCTGATGGTTTCTGTGTAGATGCCAAGTTTCAAACTTATTTTACTGGTCAGGCATGATTGTCGTTTTCTGTTTTTACTTGTATTGATTGGAATTTTTCTCAACTTTATTGCTAAATCGTTTGAAGTGGATTTCATGTTTACTTATATGTAATTCTGTATGATGCACATGTGCTTGAGTGCATTTGTTATCGAACCTTGAGATGTAAGCCTCACTCCTTTCAGGTTCCATTTCTGATTATTAGACAATGGTACCTAGATGAATTTGTCCTGCACCTGCTAAATTTTATTTTTGTGTTTACTTGGGATATCTTAGCAAATGTGAAAAATAAATATTATGATTTTCTGTTTGCTTCAATATGTAGCTAGAGTAATTGAGGAGGAGATGTTTGGGGTTGACAATTTGTGTTGGATCTCTGCAAAAGCTACATTGGAAGCCTCGAGGCGTGCAGAATTTCTGATTCTTCAGACAGGAATGACAGCATACGGGAAAGCATACTATAGAAATCAAAGTGATCTTGTGCCAAATGTATGTTACAGAGATGGAGTTGAAATTCCAATCTTTTGTATCCTTTTACAATAGCTTGTCCAGCACAAATAGCGTCAGTAATATTTGAATTTAAAACAGCTTGCAGCTAAGCTTGAAGCACTCCGTGATGAATATATGCGTTATGCTGTTGACAAGTGTTCATCTGTGTTAAGGGAGTACCATTCAGCTGTAGAAACAATCACAGGTTAGTAATCTGTATAATTCTTTTGTTAACAGATTTCAACAATCGACTGCCATGACATTGTTCGCTTCAATTTATTTATCTGAGAGGTTGTTGTAATTATTTACAAATTTATGGTTGGCTGTATGCTTTCATGTCTTCCAGATATTTTACTTGACAAGGGAGAGATCAAAGCTGAGGAAATTTGGGACATATACAAAGGGGCTCCTCGAATACCTCAGGTAATCCTTGAAGTGAGAAATCAATAGTAATGGTTTATTGAGCGGTTTTACCTTGGCAATTTAAGACAGTATTCTATGATGTGTCAATCTACCCACTGTGTTGGTGAAGACACGGAAAGAGGGGTTAGTAATGACCTTTGTAGTTCATTTACCCATTATGTGTCGATTCTGACTGTTCGGTTTCACCCTTTTATGAGTTGGGTGTAAATAATACATCTGAAGAAGTTCAAGCAGAACAAAATGTAGTGAATGTCAAACTTTCTTCCTTATATCTGTGTTTGAAAATCTTTTGGTGTGTCCCATGTGTTTTGATAGAAAGGTCTACTTTAGAAGATATTGATGGAGGTAAGTTTTATTCTAATTCAAGTAGATTTTGATTGGTTAAGCTTAGAATTAGGTTGATTGCTTTTAAGGAGGATAACCAAGCCAATTAGTCCTTTGTTGTAGGACTGTTTGAATCAACTTTTAGAGTGAGCTTTTGGCTTCACCTTGAGCATCAATAAAATTTACATCAATAAAATTTAAGATGTTCCATTTTCCTTATTTCCTGCGACCAGGGATCTTTGTTTCTTGAATTTTCTGTGCCCCTCATGTTAATTTTGCTGTGTGTAATTAGAAGGGAATCACAATTCTTTTGTTTATTGGTTGACTATGGGAAAGCACTTACTGAATTTTAGTCTAATGCTCTATTTGTTTCTAATTAGGAGAGAAGAAATTAAATAACTTTTTTGAGTAAGTATATCTTGTGTTTTCCCTGCCTTTCCTCTAAGTCATCAGTTGGTCTTTCATATTATAATGCATGGTCTTTTCTACTAAAACAAAAAGCCATCTTTGAAGATGTTTTTATTGCAGAGGAACCGGGATAAAGCTATTATCTGATTTAAGTATTTAAACGGGTGGTCAGAACTCAACATTTATATAATTATTATTGCCCTGGTATTAAGGATGAGGAGGAAAGATTAATTTCTAGTCCAAATGATCTGAGCATTCTAAGTTGTTGCTCTTGCTCGCTGTTCAGCCTGCAGTGAATGCAGTTGATGAATACGGAGCCCTAGTTTATGCGGGGCGTTGGGGAATACATGGGATTACACTTCCGGGAAGAGTTACATTTTCACCTGGAAATGTTGGGTTTTCAACCTTTGGTGCACCCAGGCCTATGGAGGTATTTGAACAATTAGTCTTGCTGCATTTTTCCCATTGCACTGTATTTTGACAACATGCTACTTGGTTGTTTCTATGATTTGTTTGCCAGACCCAAAGAGTCAATGATGAAACATGGGAGCTAATCGATAACATCTGGGATAAAAGGGTTCAAGAAATTAAAGCTGAAGCTTCTGCTGAGGTTGAAGAAGACAAAGAGAGACCACAACTTTTGATGGCCAGCCATTTCTTTTGAAAGTAATTTCCTCTCTTTATTGCTGTTGCTTTTAGTAAAGTTGTTGAGAGTCCCACTCTGGGAACTTAATTCCTTGCCTAGCTACTTATAAGTTCTTGCGTCTCTCCACCCATTGCCAATTGGTTCTGGGCTGGATGCTCCAATTTCTTCATGGTGCTATTTCACATGGGCTAAATGGCCACACATTCTCCACATTGCCCACAAGCCTCAAGTCATTTGAGCCATTAAAATGCTACTTTTCCACACTAACTTGGCTTTATAGATCTTGACTCTCGAGTTAAAACTATGTCTTCCTTCATCAGAGCTACCATGGCAAAATATGGGGAAAAACAAAGCTCTGGTTTGACTCATGTTGTAAAACTACACACAAACTTTAGAGGATGGCTAAGCAATCCATGTCTTTTTGAATTCCTTGTCTTGACTTGAACAATTTTGTCTTCTCTCCGTGACATGTTTCTTCATTTCATTTTGATTTAGTCAATTTAACCATCTTCACCACCGCCTTAATTTCTAACTAGCCCCTATTGGCTTTTTTTTTATTTATTTTTTTTCAAATTTAATAAGTTATGAGCAGTTTCTCTCCTGATTTTGGGGAAGCTTCTTCTTTTTTCATGGGAAATTTCAAATATAGTCTTTTGACCATCTTATCCTCATATAGAAATAATTTGTTTACTAATATCTATATTATGTGAGGGCATATATGGTACTTCAAAAATTTAACCATTCTCTCAAGAATTGGCTTTATTATATAAGATATAAGATATCCGCAAGACCAGTACTACTATATAGCATGACCCATACTTGGTTATGCCACTCGAGTGCGACAGTCATCATGAGCCTTTCCAGGAATAAAAACCATTCCAGCTACAAACATTGCATCCAGTATCTAGAACTCTTCATAGTGCTGAAGTTCCTTTTTGGTTCAATTTATGATCTTTAATGTATTTTTGTAAGATTTACTGTTAACAATACTTTTACATAATCACTTGGCAGGGACTTGATTATTAACGGAAGGCCATTTCGAGGTTGATGACCGCACTACAATTTAGTGGCCATGAACCTAACATGTAGACCTATTCCAAGGTAGAGGAGCTTTCGGGCATTCACATTCACTATGGCAGAGGTCTTATTCCTTTTTGAGTTCATTCTCTTTTCTTTTGGGTATTGGTATAACCTTTGATTTTGTTTCATGTGTCTGCAGGTATTTTTGTTGTTAGGAGTCATAATTAATAAATAGAAATTTGTATGATCAGAAGATGCTTCAAATCAAGATTTTTCCTCGAGGACATAAATTACAGTTGGCGGTGGTGAAATTTGGTAGAGGTGAGTATTGTTGTGTTGTATGTGGAAACGCACTGATAATTACAATCACGGGATATGGAAGACTAGTGTCTACTATAGGTGAGCATTCCAGTGTTTTGGAGATGGTGTATTCTGTAGACAGGACAAAATTTATTACACTGCTAATTTGAAATAGTAGGAGAAAGATTACTGGAAATACTTTCAATTAGTTGGTAATATGGTAGCTGATTTAGAGAGATTTGTATGGTAACGTTATTTTAGTTCAAACTTTATATATAAGGGTCATCTTTTCTCTTTCAAAACAAGTTGAACTGTCAGTTTACCAGTTCCAATATGTATGCAATTTCTGTTATTTCATGCTCCCAAGTTTACTGGTTTTGGTTTCATAGTTTTTTTTCTTTCTTGCTCATGCTAAGCATATGCATTTTTTTTTAATTTTATTTTTTTTCCTTTGCTTAACCTGTGCATAATCTGCTGTCTTTTGTTTAATCAATACAAAGATTTTCTCTCATATGGTTCTGAAGATTTAATTATTTTTAGAGAAGGTTGTTTACTTGAGGACAGACAGATTGATAATTAATTTTAGTGAAGTTCCAACGTAGTATAATGTATAACCATTGAAGAATATCGTTTTTATTGGCAATCCTCCGTTTGAATTATGATATTCATGAATATAGAGGAATTTAACCACTCCGGGTTGCAGCGGCTCTTAGGGCCCCTTTGGATGACAGGAAATTATCATATATAATGTGAATCAATTTCATTTTTTATTTAGAGGTGTCGTTTGTTTGTAATTAGATATTGAAAAGGAAATAAAAAAAATGAGATTTGAGTGGAAATTGACTCCCTCAAAAAGCTTGAATTGAATTACCTAATCATGGGTGATATTCTAATTCCTTTCTCACTGTTAAAGGCAAAATTACAACTATGATATTCATGAATATAGAAGAATTTAACCACCCTGGGTCGCAACGACTCCTAGGCCCCGTTTAGATGACAAGAAATCATCGTATAGAATGTGAATCAATTTTATTTTCCATTTAGAGGTGTCGTTTGGTTGTTGTTAATGTTAGAAACCGAAAGCTCTAATTAACGTTAGAGATAAGAGAGAGACACACACACACGAGAAGTCTAGTGGTTCATCTCATTTTGGGTGAGACTACATCCACTTGAAACTTTTACTATGTGTTGGATCTTGCGGCCCAAGAGGATTACATGAGGATGTAATATGATGATGAGTAAGTGGGAAGGAGTCCCCTTTTATAAGGAAGAGAGGTTCCTTCCTTCACTTGTTTTCCAATGTGGGATACAAAAACAACTATTCTAGTCTAGAAAGCATGTTGTGAAGACAACTTGGCAAGGTTGGGAACTTGGCTTCCCGACAAGCTCTTAAGCACCTCCGACCATCATGGCGTAGCTTGGACGTCGGGCCACGGGATGCATATCGTCGTTGGGTCCCATCATGGCTCGTGGGCTCCCCTCACGAGGGTGTTGTTTATGGTTGGTGACATAGATACTAGCCTTGCTAGTAGAGGTATCTACAGTTGTAATCAGATATTGGAAAGGAAATAAAAAATGAGATTTGAGTGGAAATTGACTCCCTCAAAAAGCCTGAATCGAATTACCTAGTCAGAGATAATATTCTAATTCCATTTCTCATTGTCAAAGACAAAATTACATATATTATCCCTCTAAAAAATTTATATACCCCCACTAATATTCCTTATAAGTTGATTGTCATAATTGTACTTTAATTAGTAAAAAGATGTTATTGAAAATTCTAATTTTATAACTATTCTTATGACTTACCAAACACTACAATAGAAAGACCAATAATCAATTTTCTAGGGAAACCCTAATAGCGCCGCTGCGCTCCACCCAAAAGCAAATCTCCCTTAATTCTATCTTGCTTGTCCAGCAGCCCTTCGCGTCGACGCTGATCTTGAACCCCGTTTGTGGAGATGTGGCCTTCGAGCTTCATTGAAGCGATTGAGGTTTTGACTCTTATAGGCGTGATGCAAGTGCTGTCGGACGGGCTGTCTAAACGTGTCCAAGTGGTGTAGGTGAGATGTCGGGACCAATATTTCTTGTCAAGGATCTTTGGTTGTTTGTGGCTATTCCGGCTGGGTTCGTGGTGGATAGCCCGAGTGGTGCTGGTGGTTTTGGAATCCTGATATGCTCATGACGTCATCTGGATTTCAAGGCGTTTCTGCCTTACATCAATTGCGGGCAGGCTAGCGGCGACAGGGTCGAGTGGAAGATGGGGGCTGTCAGTGGTGGCAACGGCAAGGGTTCATGAAGAGAAGATGGTGCTGGGCTCTTTACTGTCCTCACTTTGGGCTTGGTGAAATTGAGCCTCTCTTCGGGCCTGGTGTTTTTGTTTTAGGCTTGCATTATGTTAGTAACTTAATTTACTTTCAATAAATTCTCTAATTTATTAGGGAGCTGAGCACCTTTTGGTGTTTTTAGCGAATTCTCTGGAGCGGTACCGAAGGAGGAGACCTGCTATTTCGATGTATTTGATGTCTAATGAGTGACCTAGTTCTATGTATCATTGTGGGTACTGACACATCTTCTTGTCTGTCTCAGAGACAGTGGAAGGATATATAATGGTTATTCTAGTTTAAGATGAATATATTGCAGCCCGGTGTGGGTTTGATTCAAAAAACACTACAATAGAAATAGAAAACTAATCACAGAATTTAATTTTCAATAATGTTTCAAACACCCACATGGAAAATACCAAAACCTATTTCCTTCTATATGGGTATGGAAAGAAAAATAAATCATTTTCCTATTTGGACATTCCTGCCAACCAAAGCCTGTATTAAGCATTTTATGGATGTTATTGATCTAGGATTCGAGATTAGCAAATTTAGGGCTGTGAAGCAATATTTTAGGCATTGATACAATCAACAAATACCATGTACATGTGGTAGGGTTGCTGGTTTCCTTTGATTTCTACTATTGGCAACAGGTATAAAGATGATATGACTTACGACATTTGGTCTGTTGTACCTCTGCGGATATGTTTCAACTGTGTCCCAGAAATGTGCTGAAGATCATAATTCTGAAGTCCCATTACTTGAGAGGTTTTTAATTTTTCTTCTTGTTTTGGGGAATGACATGTTAGGCTTGAAAACTATATGCACATTGCAGCTGCAATAGTAGGAAGTTGTGTCAAAGAGATGAGGAATAATCTCAGTCAGTTTTGTCATTAACGGGTTCATCTATGGTATATCAAGTACTCTAGTTCGATTCAGACGTAGATTGGCTTATGAATTAGTAGAGACTAGTTTTGGACTGCTCTATCTTTTATTCAAATCGGTCTACATCTGTATCAAACTAAGTGTACTTGATGTATCAGTATATTGATGTACCATAGAATTTCTCGTCATTAACGTACATGACACCTCATGGTTTTAACCTTAGTTTGTTAACTTACTTCACTGCCTAAAGGTTCCTTTCCACATACTCTGTTTGAGGAGAATCGTGGTTCTTAATTAGTTGCTAATGTAGATGGATCTTTTCCTGCAATCATACATGTGCATCGATCATCTCCATTAAAGACTCTTCTCCTTCAGAGATATCATCCCCATGCTATGAAATTTTTTTGTAATTAACTAATTCGTGTATTAATTTGATCACAGTTTTGAAATCTTTTAATTCTGGTTGAACATTATGCTCTTGCTTTAAATCACCAATACTTGATTCCCTTGATATCTTACCCTTTTTCTTGGTTTTAACGATATTTTCTGGAGAATAACATTGTTACGGTATCTCTGTAGTATCTAAGTTGGAGGATTAGGTCTTTTGGCATCTTTAGTCAAGGAGGTTTTACAGTACATCAATAATCTAGTTTGTTCGTAAAATCTGCAATAGTCACGCAGAAATAAAGAAAGAAAACAACACAAATATGTGAAGGGGCCGATCACGTATTGGAAACGTGGAGGAGAAGAGAGCCTAGGGAGCTGGTGAAGGTGGTCATTATGGAGGTGGTTGGGTTCCATACTTCCATGTTCATTCCGGAGGTCATATCTAACGTGGAGAGACAATATTGTTTTGGATCTGGGTTAACTAAGATGAGTCTTATTGTCGAAAAAGAACTGAACTTGAGATGAGTTTGGGATCGAGAGATACAGCCTAGGTTGATTGAGATGGTCTCGTGGTACCGTGGTCTGGTACTTTGGTGGATAGATTCAGAGATGAGAGAGATAAGACACGTGAAGTGAAAGTGGTGGGTTTAGATGTATCTGGAGGTGGCTTGCATGCAAGGTTGGTGGCAAAGTCAAAGACCATGAAACTCTAGAGGAAATAAAGGCAAAATAGCTAAATTACTCTCTGACTTTTAGCAAGATTGCCAATTTACCCCATGATATTTTAATTTTGATTATTTACACCCTCACTTTTTTAAATGTTGCCGATTTATATCCTATAACTAAATTGTAGACTTTCCATCTAATTTCTCCGTTAACTTGGTTAGCACGTGAATGGGCTTTTCGTCTTTGTAATTGTCACCAAAGAAAAAGGTCTTGCTATTTGTACCCAACAAAAATCCTAGTACACAGGTCAACTATAAATTTTTTGCCTCTAATCTTCCAATATTATCCTCATATATTAATAAATCAAGAAAAAATACAAAATTACTTTGTTAAAAAAATTAAAAAAAAAAATACTACTATTCATCTTTCGTAACTGTTTTTCTTTTTTTTGGCCTCATTCTCACATGTTCTTCTCTATCTATCTCTCAGTTATCTTCTTCTTAGCATATGCCCTCTTCCTCTATGTTCCTTTTTATCGAGATCAATATAACACAATCCCAACTTGAATCAATCAAGATGACCTTCACATGCTTGTTGTAATTTTAAGTTTCATATTCCATACATATAAATATTTTGCTTTGTTCAATGGCTCCTAAATCTTTTGCACAATTCAAACCTCCAACTGGAGTCATGGAATACCAAGTTCTCTTATGAATGTTTGAAATATGAATGATCAGACCTACCTTTAAAGAAAAAGAAAACCAGAGACCTCAATGATCAAAGATGGTTTCTCCCTCAGTGATATGATCATGTGACTAGGAAATATTAATTAAGTGATCAGCTGCAACCTAACGACCAATCTTGAAATAAAGGGGAGTGAAGAAGAAGAAGAGATGGACAAGGAAAATCGACAAAGGGCAAGTTTTTTTTTTCCTTCTTTTAACGAAGAACAATTTTGTATTTTTTTTATGTCTTTCACGAAGTGTTGGTTTGTTTAATTTTTTTTTGGGTGATAGCTGAAACGACGAAAAAGCCCTTTTGTGCTAACCAAGTTAACAGAAAATTGGATGGAAAGTCTAAAAAATAACGGTATGGTGTAAATTGGCAACAATTAGAAAAGTGAAGGTGTAGATAATCAAAATTGAAATGTCATGGGGTAAACCGGCAGCCACGGAAAAAGTCAGGGGGTAATTTGGCTATTTTTCCGGAAATAAATATTAAAGATCGTGTTAAAAATAAATCAAAATAAAGAAACATGTTGATAATGAGTTATGGACCAACTTGGGTTAAGCAGTGTTGCCTGTGACTAATGTTCAACTAATCAACTCATTTAACCTTATAATTTGGAAGTCAGACTTGAATATTGCACAATACTGTTGTTTATACAAGTTTAGTTTTTCCGGTTTGATTCGGTTTTGAACGAGTTGAAATCAAAACCGAACCAATTGACTTTGGTTCGGTTTGTTCAACTTTCAACTTCTTTTTTTTTTCGGTTTGATAAGCCCATCCTTGAAGTCCACCTATCATATTGTCTTTTGACCCTCCCAATTTTTAATTTTTTTTTTGTTGAAATATGAAATTTTATTACTAGAGGTTAACACTCAGAAAAATACAACAGATACAATAGTATGGTAGATATCCATCGTCGTTCATCTACAGACATGAAGTTTGGAAATCATAAGTGCAATCCTACAAATGTCGAGGTGCGCTGCGCAAATAATCATGTCAAATAAAAAATACATATACCCATTTAATGGAGAAGTGGAAAAATATATTCACTTCTCCTAAAAACTCTCTACTCCTAAAAAGTCTCTTAGGAGATAAAACCATGACTAACCATGGTTATTCAACATGCAGTTATTCTAATTGGTTTTAGATAACTGCTTCCAATTAGATAGGAAACCATCTCTAAAGAGACTACTTGCATCCAACCACTCTTGATCTGGAGAACTACAACACTACTTGCAACCGCTCTCGCCATCCCAATGCGATTTCCACAGCAACATTACCTCTAGCATATGAACTCCACCATCACGCTACCTCATTATCTCATATTCACTACTACATAAAATGAAACACACGACACCTCTCATACGACGCCACACCCGTTTCCATGGTGTGAATAATTTCTCATTTTTCTGACGACAGTTTTAAGATATCTGTCTTCTAATATGAATTCAACCAACGGTTGTTTTTCATGCTAAACTTATGAATTGTTTCAGAAGACATTTATAAATGGAAGCGTGGTGTGAGGTTAAAATGGTTTTAGGACGGTAAGTTTTCCACCATTTGGCAGCACTTAAATTTCCCCAGCACATAGTGGTGATACGACGGTTTGTTTAAAACTGTGGTATGAATCCATAGGTTTGCAAGTGAAACATGTCCACCAACATTCCCCCAACTATTTCCCCCCAAACCCATTTCCCTCCACCAGACAACAACAAAAGGCAAACTAAAAATTTAAAATTAGGCATTTAGACAACGTACATATGAAAAACCATTGTTTGAGGGGGTTTTGGACAAATGAGGGCTTCTCCCAATAGCTGAATGCTGTCCAAATGAGCCCAACATAATTAAAGCGGTGAAAAAAAAAACACTTGGACAAAAAATAACACTAGGATAGAGAGGCAACCAACACATATACTCCATTTGCAAAACTCATTAGCCCGCTGTTCTCTGTACAACAAACCCTTTGTCGACAAACCCAACCTGGTGGTCTTCGACCAAACCTGAAGATCACTTCCCTTCCCATCCCATCACCTCCGGGTTCTTCCATTCCCATTTCTTCCCAATTCAATCCCAAAACCAACTCAAGCCTCACGTTACGAGGGTCATGAAGAAGAGCGGGCTGGCGGTGGAGGCGGCTAGGGTTACTCGAAGAGGGTGGTGAGAGAGCGACGGCGGGAGATGGGATGAGATTGGGGTTGGGTTAGTGTTTAGGTGGTGGGGGAGATGCAGAGGCATCAGCAGAGAGACAGACGGAGCTTAGGATGGGATTGGGAGTGGGATCGAGCTTCAGAAAGGGACATGGAGCGAAGAAGGATTTGAATTTGGGGGTGGGGTTCTCAATTATCTCCTTCATCTCTCTCTCAAATTTCAATTTCCCCTAATCTGTTTCAAAATCCGATTTTTAGGGCTTGGTGTTCTTCAATTTTTTCTTGAATTTGTGTTTTGATTGGTTTGGTTGCGTTTTAAGCGGAGGAGGAAGATTGGATGATAAAGGAGCCCAACCCTAAGAGAATGCATATGACTGAGGATAAGGTAGAGAATTAGAAAAGCAAAGAAGAAGAAAAAGCAAGCTGCTCTTCATCTTCTTCGACCGCTGTGAGTTCCAAGTGGTTTTTCTTTCTTTTCTAGTTAGTTCCAGTTCATTCAAATTATGCCCATGAGTATTATTGATCATATCATCTTCTGTCAATAATGAAAAGAAAAAAATGGGGTCCTTGGTTGTTTGTTTGCTAGATTGGATCTTCATCTAATGAAGAAGATGTAGCATTGTTTCAACGTGCTGTGTTTGGCTGCTCTACTATTGGTTACAAAAAGACAAACAACTAAATGATATGATATACCGATTTCCATGTTCATTCTTATCCTTGGAGACAAGGTATGATGGATTGTCTAATCACAATTTGATGGAAGAACTTTTAACATTTCTGTTTTCTAAGTTTTTCAATTTTTGTTTATTGATCTCTGATCGCTGTTATTCTTGGTTCACATTACTGTCAGTGGCTAGTGATACTTGCATGAATTTCTGGAGAGCTTCCTACAGTTTCATTTCCCTCATCGTGGAACCAAGGACATGGTGGCAGGGGTCAGTGTAGGGGAATTAGAACTAAGTCGTCGTGTTTTTATTGTTTGTATCGAATGCAAGTTTAGCTTCAGCTTTGTAATCTGTCACTGGTTTATTGAAATCAGTAGTGTATTATTTTGCACATTTTTCATCCTATTGCAGATCTTCTAACAAGGATCGTGGTGCTCGGGCTGGTGTAGTCTCAGTCCTAACAAGAATCATCAAAAGCGATTTTGGTAAGTGAAAATCTGTCTAATGTACTTCTGAATTTCAAATTGTTGGAATATTAGTTGTCTAATTTGGGGTGTTCCAACCTTTCAATGTTATATAATCTAGAGATGGATATACATATGGGTCATGACTGCCCCATTAATGCTTGTGAACAGATAATACCTGTCATCTTTATATGACATTGGTGGAAGTGACTAGCATATTGCAGAGACAGAGTCGAAGATCTTACTGGTTGTAATTTTGTTCAAGTTACAGGTAACTGCAATGAGTGTAACTATAACACATTTAAGAGTTCTGGTGTTATTTTTTCCAGTCTAATTTGCACATGTTTTACTTATTTGGATCATAATAGTAGCTGCATGAATGTTTCATAAGGTTGTCCACGGTTTGCAAGACTTTGATGTCTTTTCTAAGTCTCTAGCTTTAGGACCATATGCAGCTTAATCTGAAAATTTTCTGCAATTTATAATATAATAAAATAACATTTATTTGATTTGGGGATGCTTAATCATTTGAACAGACAATACTACTTCAAAAAATTGTCATGTGAAAATGGTTAATCATGCTAACTGGAAATTAATTAAAGCAAGTCATTTGTCATGATGTATGCAGAGAAGAGATGTTATATATGTAGAAAAACTTTATTTATTGGTGCGCCAATTTCTTCTGGTAGGAAACTTGATTATAGTATCCAGATGTCTTGATCTATGCCACCACTATCAGCATTATATTATAGGATTGAACTTCAACAAGTTTCGACTACCTACATTACTGTAATGAAAAGAGACCACACCACCTACATTACTTTACTTAAATATCATTCATTACTTTAGTTCTTTTCCTAATTATCTCATTGTAAACAGCTACACACGAAGTCATCCAGGAAACATCCAAGTCGACTTGAAACTATAATATAATTGTCATTTGAAAATTGTTCAATCGTTAATCACATAACCTGTAAACAAACTCTTATTATTGTTTTCCAGTTGGTGGAGCATCAAACAAGACATGGAACTCTGTGTCTTTGACTCTATATTAGCCAGAGAGGCTGCTGGTCTTGTTGTTGACATGATATGGCAGAAGCTATTGATTTTGTAAACTTGTAATTATTTCAAATTCAAGTTGAAGCTATTGCCACAGAATCTGATCTCGGAGCATAAGAGTATGTTCCACCACCAAAAAGAGAGGTTCACAAAGAGAAGGAGATTGTGCAGGTAGTTGGAACTGTTTGCTTCATGCAAGAATGATGATTGATGAATACTTTTCATTATGTCTTATGATCGAATTTATGAATTATGATTTAAAGATTACAGTGTACCACTTGATGAGTATAAGATGAATTTGTACTTGTAGGGGTTACAACAATTGCAGGGGGAATTGGACCAAGTGAAGATGAGACCATGTAACATGTCATTACCTTTTGTATTTCTTTTGAAGGATGAAGTCCCAACCAAGCCTCTGAAATCAGTCGTGCCACCACTGATTCCAACTGAAGATGAGCAGGAGAAGCAAGAAGAAGGCTTCTTGGGAACTCTTGGAAAGCTTTTAGTCAACGCATGTGCATCTGTTTTGAAATTCTTGGGAGAAAGCATTCAAACTATCAAGACCAAAGCCAGCAGAAACCGCATCATAAGCATTCAATTGGGTTCATGTTTAAACCCTTAAACAATAGAATACATGTTTCAGTGTATAATGTACAACTATGCTTTATGCTTTAATAAAACAAGCCTAGTTTTGATGCATGAGATTTGAGTTAATTTGATATCGCAATACATACATATAATTTTCAGTCTTCACACCACATTTTCTATCAAAAGAACTGTCATATGAATAAAATGTGTACAACAATACAGAATAAGAACCGACTTGTTAATTACAAAGAGACAACAGATGGCTCAAAAGAATTGTCGTATGTATACAATAGACACGACAGTTACAAAAACCGACTTTTGAATTTCAAACAGATAATGAATGCTCATAAAACCGTGGTGTGACTTTTATTCACACCACGACAAATTGCTGTCGACATGTTGTCGACAGATTTGTCGATCCCATCAGACGACGGATTTAGCTGCATACCGTCGACCCCATGATCGGTATAAGACGGTTAAAAACAGTCGTCTGACGACGTTTCATCTAACGACGCCTCGATAGACTACGGAAATATACAATATCAGACGACAGTTTTAAACCGTCGTGTGAAGCCTTTTGTGTAGTAGTGATTTCACTGGTGTATCATGCAAAGAAAGAAAAAAAGTCATTAGAATCAACACGCCAAGTCCTGTGAATTGAAAAAACAAAGGGAAACCCAAAATAAAGTATACTCACAAAGAAACCTATATAAGCAAGAAAATAACAGAACACAAGACAAAGTATATACCAAATCTGAAGCAAAAAAATTGATAGATAAAAGTAAAATTTGACAAGCAATAAACAAAATTACCCACGATTGGTTACCAAATTGCAGAACATGAGAAGTCCTCTTGAGTAACTCATTTAGATCTGGAAAGTGTTAAAAATAATTTGAGGAAAGATGCCAAGGCGCATAAACTGCAACGCAAGAGTGTCAATGCACTAAAAGGCTCAAGATGCAAAAACATATCTTAAAAGCCAAAAGGTGGATCGTTGCCCACAACAAAACAATTACCGTCCAAAAAAGCAGAAATTCTCAACACGCAAAACATAAGAGTCCTTATGATGATCAACTATGTTGAAGCGTCATTGGATTAACAAGAAAATTATACAATCAAGTCAAATCAAACAATCAACACAAAAATGCAAAGTACAAGAAACAAAGTGCAAGTCAAAGTGAGATTGGACAGAGAAGAGCCAAAACTCAATTGGGATCAATGCAGTACCATAAAAAATTGCCCACATTAAAAGACCCATGACAATTTTCCAAACAAAAGCGTAGAATCAAAGGAAAACAAAACAGAGAAAGATCGCAATTGAAATTCCAAAAAGATGATAATTACATGGCATCTATGTGGAAAATGTTAAACTTAATGCTTAGTTACTTTTAACCTTATGCTAGTTAGTATTTAACTCTAGTTAAATAAGTTGTTATAAAACATTTAATGCACTTTTGTGTCTATGGCATGGGTATGTCATATAAGCCATGCTGCTCTGCTAGAGACAGTAAGAGAGGAGAAAATCTGAACAAAGAAATATCAGAACAGAGGACTAAGCAACAGAGTGTGCTGCAGCCTCTTCTTTCGACAAAAATCATCTTCTTGCATTTGTGTTTATACCATCACTTCTATATCAAATATATATTGGTGTATGTGTGTGATTGAGTGCAGGAGATAAAGATCAATTGATCTAAGAAGCTAATCAAGGCAACGTACCTGATTGGAGTTGTGAAGAGCAGTTGCATAACAAGGCAGCAAGCTTGGATCAAAGGAGGTGAGTAATAGACTGATAGCTCAACCCCAATAGAAAAGGATCCGAATGCTTCAACATCAAAATCAAAAGTGGAACAAGAATGATAGACAAATTTGGTTGTGATCATAGGTGAAGGCGGTGGGTTGGGTGGCGGTTTACAGTGGGGAAGACAAGAGAGAGAGAGAGAGAGAGAGAGAGAGAGAGAGAGAGAGAGAGAGAGAGAGTAGGTTGGGTGGTGAAGACATAAAGGTTACCTACGAATGAGAGTCGAAGTAGGGTCCTTCGATATTATAGAAATCAAGAAATACCATACCAGAACTTTAAAAAACAAACAACAAAAAACAAAAAACAAAAAACAAAAAATCCTAATAAGAATTAGAGTCAGACTCTGTAGTGCAAGAAATTGATGTCTATGTCTTGCTGAAGCATACGCTTAGGAGGAAACTTGGGCAAGAGACTCGCAATGCGCGTAGCCATTTCCAAATATGAGGCAAATTTACTGATTAGTAGCCCTTCTTGTTTCTCTGCATCATTTGTATTAATGCAGTCTTGTTTAAGTTTGTCCTGGCAATTGGTCGTCTTCCTAACAGTAAGTATGCTTTGGAGTTCCTTCTTCTTGATAGTCCAGCTGCTTCCTCTTCTGGGATTGAAGTTATATAAAGAAAGAAACCTTTGTCCATAACCTGCTATAAACTCCACTGCAGCTACGATGAAGTCGAATTCATCATTTGAAATGTAGTAGGGAAAACTGATTCGAGTCCATCCGGGTTTCAATCCCACATAGCCCTTCTGGATGGCACATCTATAGGCATGCGAGCTAGTCTCGTCGATTCCGAGAAGAGCGTGGCCGTACGGCCCTGCGCAGTCGCAGCCGCCTCTAGCCTGGATACCAAATAGGTCATTGAGTAAGGCCGTAACAAAGGAGCCATGGAGGGGATTATCTCTTGTGTTCCCTACTGTCTCATTCTCAGTCTCTCCCCACATGTTGTACTCAATGCTTGCATTTGAAGTAGAAGTATTAGTTGTAGAGTAAATGAGGAAAGACAAAATGGCTTGTCTCTTGGTACTTGTATTTCCCAAAATCCTTATGTTTTTATTCGGGAGGAGCCTTTGCAGTGCCTTTGTAACATATATCTGCTCCTGTTTCTCTATCACTTCATAACCAATGTAGTCCTTCACCCAAAAAGCCAATGCTGCTCGAATTGTTTGTATTATTTGCGGTGTACCCCCATTTTCCCTTTCTTCAATGTCCTCAAAATATAATGTGTCCTGCATTGCAAGTCCTGCTATTAATTTTCAAGAAGAAAATGAAAATAATTTGGTAGTCATTACTGAACGTGGAGTGAAACAATTTCTAGACACCTTGAAACATTTTCCATCACAGAACCTCTTACTTTCAAATATTTCGATTTTCTTCAACGAGTGTAGTTTGTTCATCATTCAAATCAGTGACATTGAGTTTGTTGGCAGCTTAATGTGTATTTGTGAAGTTTGGTAGTTTTTTTTTTATTTCTTTCAATCCCACCCCTCCTTGCCCTTAATGGAGCTCGAAGAGCTAATAAAAATGATGTGAATCATGTGATCTAGAAAGAGAAGCAGATATTATACAATTAAGATATGATCTATATAGATATTTTCATTAGCTCTCGGGTTGAATAAATTGACAACAAAATGTGTATCCAGTCTAGAGGATCATGTATTTGGTTTACCAACTTTCCTGCTAGCTATGAGTTTCAACCTTGTTCAATTTACGGACATTTGAGATCTCGAAAGGTTACTATATTTATTGTAATGTAATTTCGATGATACATACAAAGAGAATAGATGATCAAGTAAAAATTTATGGAACCTACCTTTTCACTGAAGCCATTGACATAATCAACAGTTCCACCGCCACAAGTGGACGGTGGAGAAGATCTAAGCTGATAGAGAGCCTTGCTCATAAGAAGAATGCCTGGGGAACCAGGTCCCCCAACAAACTTGTGTGGGCTAAGAAAAACACCATCGTACCCTTCTATCTCCCCTGACCTCATATCAATTTCCACATATGGTCCGCTGTATATAATTCATTGACCCAGAAGCAAAAATAATAATTAGTTATTCTTCAAAAGATATGCCTACATTCGACCAGCAAAGTTCGCCAACTCATCACAAAATTAACAATTACTGGTCGACCATAACACAGAAATTAACATGGCTATTTAAAACAAAGTTTTGGAAGTTTAAGCAAAAGCTTGGAACAAGGCCAAGTTTGACAAATAAGGAGCTATTGGCAAGCATTTCGAAAGTCATTGTACATGTTATCAAATTAGCTTTTGTTGTGTAAAAAGGGCGTACTATCCACAGAGAGTTAGTGAAATGCAAATTGACAGTGTTAATGATCACACTGAAAAAAGATAAGGCACATGCATGCACAAACTGACGTACCTTGCGGCGTAATCAAAGCACACAAATCCTTCATATTGATGAAGAAGTCGTGCAATTGCTCGTGTGTCCGGATAAACTCCGGTGACATTACTACAAGCTGAGAAGGAACCCAAAATTGGGCGGTTAGCATGTTTGAATGACTCGAGTTGCAGTGTAAGAGCTTCCATATCCAGTAAGCCTTCATCATTTAGACCAATCTCAACTACTTCAGCCAGGCTTTGCCGCCACGAAAGAAGGTTCGAGTGGTGCTCAAAGGGACCGACAAACACCACCCATCTTTCTTGGGTGCCAAGAGTGTTTATGACCTTCTCTCTTAAAATTGATGGTACGGTAACGCCCATCACCTCTTGGAACCTTTTAATTGCTGAAGTGGTGCCCTGGCCACAAAACATGAGTGCATCCTCTTCTCCACCCCCTAAGCATTTCTTGATGTATTTGCCTGCTTCATACACCATTTTTGTAGTCCGAAGACCAACATAGCTCTCGCAAGTGTGAGTATTTCCTACGGATAGATATGTCCCAGTAACCCTAATTAGCATGTGTTGTCAATAAAATTAACTTGGACAGGTGAACAAATTGGTTCAAATTAGGGAAAAATTCGATAAGTGGACCTGAATTATGGACCACTACGAATTTCGTTACATAAAATTCCAAAACATAAACTTTGATACATTAAATTGTATGTCCGACCCAACATATGTACACACCGTCAATGACGTTGTTAGTTTTGTGTGAAAATGTCATATTTTGATGGGTAAAACGGTCTCTCTCTCTTCCCCTCCCTCACTTCGTCATTTTGCCTCTTAAATCCCAAGCCCCTCTGCTCATAACCACCACTGCCACCGACAACGCCCCTGCCCCAACCTCACGACCTATCTCTCCAAGCTTCGCCCTCTTCTTCCTGACCTGGTCTTGCTTCTTTCTCGTCCTCTCTGTGTCTCCTCCCTTCTTTCTCTCTCCTCTCTTCAAAACTCGATCGGCAGGCCCTCGCCTTCTCTATTCTGATCGATTCCCACCGCAACAAACCCAATTCCTATAGAAGGCAGAGGTAGTTTAGGCATACTCCACCAAGTTAGAAGTGCAAGAAAAACGACGACGGGGATTGGAAGCTGCCTTGGTTTCAGTTCTGAGACTAGTCACATTATCTACCATTAAATTTTCATTTCCAGCAATGAAATCGCAGCGACAAGGATTAGGATTTGAAATTAATGCAGGAGATTTGGATCTGGGAATTATGGAATGGTGATGGTATAAGCAAACCCTTGAGAAATTGAAAGTGGCCGACGCCATCATTCCTGAAATTCAGTGAGCGTCTGGACCTGTTTTGGAGATGTGGTCATCACGGTCTCACTGGCTCACGGCCATGGAGGGAGGGAAAGGGGCTGGGTATGTGTGGGAGAGAGAGAGAGAGAGATTCATAGTGAGTGCGCGTCAGAGAGAGTATGAGAAGTGAGAGAGAGGAAACTGAAAGTAATTAAGTACCCTCTAACAAATGGATTATGACATAAGGTTTAACAGCGTTATACATAGTGTACATAGTGAGTTTAACTTCATGTATTATATCTGAAATTTTTCCTTCAAATTAAGTCATTTTTTAATTGAAGTTTTCGGAAATCATGATTTTGGTTCCTCAATCTATTTAGCAAGAAAGCTAAACCCCTCGAACAACTATCCAACAATGACACGGGGACAGAAAATTGGTTTGAACCCGAACTTTAAACTTGAACCCGAAATTTAAACTCAAAGAATAATATTTGAACAATGAAAATGAAGTACAGCTAGCTACCAACCATAAAAGGGGAGAACATTATTGATGATGAAGCTTTCGATATAGTGAAGGGAGCGGCCGGAAGCAGTGTGATCGGCGTAGGTGAGTCGTCGTTTCCCAAAGGGAGAATCAAATTCTACGGAAGCACCGATGACTTGAGACCGAAGCCAAGACAGTCTTAGCTCCGCCGACTCAGTGTTCGGAACCTCCTGCTCCAGCTTCCTGAATGATTTATCAGAAGTAGTACTACTGCTATTGCAAGGATCATTGTACTTGTAAAGTGATGATTCAGCAGCTCGAGAAGAACCTGTTTTGCTTTTATTTTTAATTGTGCTTATTTTCGGACCAGTAACACTAATATTAAGGATCTCTCTCAACCTGAACTGCATGTCCATGTTTTGTGAAGCGAGAAAGTAAGAAACGGAAATGGTCGAGCGAATGAAGAAGAAGAAGAAGAAGAAGAAGAAGAAGAATGAGTTCAATGGAAATGGAAGTAGGAAGCTATATTCATAACTATGAGATCCAGTGGGTTAATAAACTAGAGGTTGCATTAAATGCATGGCACCTAGTTAGATATAAAGACCTACCCCAACGGGCACGGTCAGATTATTAGAGGTATGTTTAACCGTTAAAAGTTCGAAAATTCTATCATGCTCCGAGAATGGAGTGCTCGGCCACATCAGTGCAATCCTAGCTAGCCGCACAAATCTATGCTTCAATACTAGCCGCTCATTAAGGTATACCGGGTGACCTGTTGTTAAAGTTAGACAAAGAAACCTTCGTCCCACAGTTACCTTTTCAAGGTCCCTTTATTTCTATCTGTACATTGTCTTCTTCTTTCAAGGATCCTTCTTCTAGTTAACTGTACGTATCTGGGTATTGGGTTTGATGGAAGCTTGAGCGGCCCTGTGAATTGGTTCTTCTAGTGGATATTTATTTGCATATTGGGTTTTCAATTTCTTGCCTCCGTATCTATGTATGATTTTCAATATGATCGGATCGTATACGAAACAGGAAGTTATTGGGAAGGAAATACTTGGTTAGTTGGTTATGAATTTTGAGTCCGTTTATGTTTCTGTGTGGTCATATGAAGAAGATATAGTTTGCTTTTGTGGTTGCTGCAAACGAGTTGGAGTGAGAGAGCGGGGGGCCCGCGGGGATAGATGAGCTGACTGCAGACTTAAAATGGGACGTCCAGGATTGCAACATTAGGAAACATGAGGCACTAATTTATGAGGAGAGAGGATCCTTGTCCCTGGCAAAAGGGTGGGTAAAAACTAATGGTTTGTGACATGTGCATGTTAATTAAATTACACTCGTTTGACCTAGAAGATAGGGGTCGAAATATAGATGAAATTGGATCAATGTTGAACCGGAAGTTTGAGATAATATAATTCTCACATCCAACCAACGGTTGGTGCCCCGAGTTTTATTTATGTTGATGGTATTGTCCTTTGAATGACGGAGATAATAAAAATAGGGCTATAAAGACTTATTCGATTAACCTATAAGATTGAGATCCAATTGACGATGAAAATAACTAAATATTTGACCATAAATATTTCTTCTTATCATGATAACATCTAATGGTCGATTTTGATAAAATCTATTTCCTCCACCTTGTTGCTTACAGAAGCTATAATTTTTTTATACAACTAATAAACAAGTTAGATCACATTAATAAGCACATAAGAATTTTGTGCGATCCAAAAAATCAAAACTGGAAATCGATAAATATGACATTATATCTATTTATAGCGTATTAATAGGTACTATGTAAAACAATTAACCTAATACGCCGTCATTTCGACATCAAACAAAGCGGTCAACCCTTTATACACTTATACTTCCCTAAAGGGAGCTGAACCACGAGAAGATAAACTTCCCAAAATTTTTACATTAGTTGATATAATTCATACCCACGAGAGTGTGAGAGCTGACAGATTGGAAAAAGAAATTGCGAGTGAGCAGTTATGAGCACATTAGTTTTATGTGAGTTTAGGGTTTAGGGTTGACCTAATAGATTGAGACCCAAACGACGACAAAAACAGCTAAAATTTTGACCATAACCATTTCTTCTTATCATGATAACATCCAACTGTTGATTTTGATAAAATCTATTGCCTCTACCTTGTTGCTTACAGAAGATATATTTTTTTTATACAACTAATGAACAAGTTAAACCACATTAGTAGACATATAAGGATTTTGTACGATCCAAAAAATCAAAACTGAAAATCAGTAAATTTGATATTACCCATCTATTTATAGCGTATTACTAGGTATTATGTAAAAAAATTAACCCGATTTGCCGTCATTTTGACATCAAACAAAGCAGTCAACCATTTAAACGCTTATATTTCCCTAAGGGAAGCTGAATCACGAAAATATAAACTTCCCAAAAATTTTATATTGGTTGATATAGCTTATACCCAAGATAGTGTGAGAGCTGACAGATCGAAAAAAGAAATTGCGAGTGAGCGGTTATGAGCACATTAGTTTTATTTGGTATTTATGGTTTAGGGTTGACCTAGTAGATAAACGACGACGAAAACAGAAAAACTTTTGACCAAATCATTTCTTCTTATCATGATAACATGCAATGGTCGATTTTGATAAAATCTATTTCCTCCACCTTGTTGCTTTCGGAAGAGATATTTTTTTATACAACTAATGAACAAGTTAAACTATATTAGTATGTATATAAGGATTTTTGTGCGATCCAAAAATTGAAATTGAAAATTGATAAATTTCACATTCCCATCTATTTATAGCTTATTAATAGGTATTATGTAAAAAAATTAACCTGATTTGCCGTCATTTTGACATCAAATAAAGCAGTCAACCATTATACGCTTATATTTCCCTAAGGGGAGTTGAATCACGAAAAGATAAACTTCTCAAAAATTTTATATTGGTTGATATAGCTTATATCCACGATAGTGTGAGAGCTGACAGATTGAAAAAAGAAGTTGTGAATGAGCGGTTATGAACATATTAATTAGTTTCATATGATATTTAGAGTTTAGGGTTGACCTAGTAGATGGAGACCCAAACGACGACAAAAATAGCTGAAATTTTGACCTTAACCATTTTTTCTTTTCATGATAACATCCAAAGCTCAATTTTGATAAATTATATTTCCTCCACCTTGTTGGTTAAAGAAGATATAATTTTTCATATAACTAATAAACAAGTTCGACCATATTAGTAGGCATATAAGGATTTTGTGCGTCTAAAAAATTAAAATTAAAAATTGATAAATTTCACATTACCAATGTATTTACCACGCAATCTTAGAGACTACAAAAATTAACCCGTTTTGCTGTCATCTTGACAAAGGTCAAGATGGTCAACCATATATATGCATATATGCCTTCAATTTGTGATTTTGATGATAAACTACTCGATGCACAGAGTCCATGAGAATTTTTGGAGAATTTTTCAGACACCCAAACTATTTATTACAATTTTCTAAATATTTCAGAAGTTTGAAAATTATTTTAAAGAAAAAGAAAATCCATGTGGTGCAATCTAAGCTGTATGTTTGTCCACTGCTTGATCAAGCCCCAAATTTAAATAAATGAAGATTATATATATGACTCATATAGATCAATGCATCTTTTAATAATAATAAAAAAAGATCAATGCATCTTCTCAAAAAAAAAAAAAAAAAAGAGATCAATGCATCAGACTCCCGACTCAGTCCTCATGACCCAACGATTTGAGCCGGCGACTTGTCTGGAAATCCTCCGTCCGGCCACTTCACGATGTCATTGTCACACCTCGAATTTCAAACACAAATAATAATATAATTTCATCAAATACAAAACACAGAGCTTGATGGTTCGGACACCAATACTAAATAGCTATGAAAATTTTCCTTTAATCCAGGTAACCACATGATGTCCCGAACCCACAATGTAAATACAGACTCGTTTCTTTAGAGTTATATATTATATCAAGTAAAGTTACAAATTAAACTGAACATCAATTCAATAAGTAACATCACACACTACTCTCATTACACAGCGGAAGACTAACAAGTGTGTACAACAATTAGGTAGTAAACCTACCACTGCAACAGCAAGGAAGTTCTACGACTTCAACCACGCTCACCCTAACCTGCAAGATAACCCCTACACCGTGGAATAGTGCAGTAGGTTGTCATACAACAAACCCGGGTAAGCTTGTGAAAGCTTGTATAAGTAAACTCAAAACCAGTAACAGAAACACATGCTTAAGTCTTCTAAATTTGACAGTTAATATGCATATCTCGAAGCAACAATCATCAATTCCATGTATTTCAATAGCATGCATCACAAGTCTACACATAACGGAATCTATATGCTCATGTCTAAATTCAACATTTCAAATCCATGATCATGGTCCAAATCAAAACCCTTCAAGTAATGTTTGAAATCATATTTGAAGCTCAAAGGCGGATTTCCAAATCACAATATTGAAAGTCATGGTAATGCAACTCAAGGAAGCAACTCACCCAAATGATAAGGCAAACAACTCACACTTTGATTCCTTAAAACATGAAATAAAGGAGAATAACTCATGCTTGATTTCCTTTCAAATCAAAATTGAAGAAAACAACTCATACATTGGTTTCTTTCAAAAAGTAACATAGAAAGCAACTCACTCCTTGGTTTATATCAAAACGTAACATAGAAAGCAACTCACTTCTTAGTTTCTATCAAAGCGTTAATAAGGAAAAACAACTTACACATTGTTCCCTTAAAAACTGTTAATAAGGAAAGCAACTCACACATTGTTCCCTAAAAACACGTAATCTCATGAGTTAGATATAACCTTGCCCCGTTACCTCATAAATCACAATGACAGACAGACTAGAGCTCTAACTGAATTCGTAACCACTCGTCCGACCAAAGACGTGACTACCTGATATACTGCCCAAGGTCGCTCATAGACCTTCATTCCTCGGACTTCTCAATGCCTCGAAATAAAACATTAAAGAAGTCGCATATGACTCAAAATGTTACACAAATCTCAATGCTTTTCAAAACAATAGAAATCAACATTTCCACAATAATTTGTTTTCCGAAAAGCCACAACACAAAACAATAAAAAGATTGTTTCCATCAACCCACAAATCCACCAAATATATATATATATATATATATATATATATTGCACGTGTATATACACACACACACACACGTAGTTATTCACTCAGGAATGCTTACTAATACAAACTACAGTTCACAATCGAAAACTCGAGAAAATCGTTGTTATACTTAAACTTATTTTCCTACTTGTGAACCATAGTCGTATGAACCATAGCCGGTCAAGTTCATATTATTTCAAACAAATCTTTCAAAACGATTCACGATTTATAAATTAAATCCAAATACTAAATAAATCCGTTCGTAAATGAACATTATGAGATCACTCACCTCGAAATTCCCTCTGTGCCTTCACATCACTAGACTACTTACAGAACGCTCTCTGCCAAGCACCTAAGGAAGTACAGTCTTGATTCAGTCAAAGAATCACAATTAAATAAAGTTTGAATCCTTATATCGAACTAAAATATCAAAGTAACGCAAATTGAGGTGAAACCACTTTCGAGACCACCCAAAGTCTCTGGAATGCTTTTACGATCGACGTGACAAAACCACAAGTCGATCTGATAGTCGTATCATTAGGGATTGATAACCGAAACTATCGAAATTACAAAAACCCTAACATGCTCATACGATATCCAACAATTACGTATTATATATTGAAATGCTTGTATCGACGAGTAGATCGAAATCAGGAATAGAAACTATCCTGAGATGACCGAAAACTACCGGAAAACACCACCACAGTGGCAGCACAGTTGCCAATCCAAAGTCGGAACTTAGCAAAACTTCGAACACTAAAGTTCTTCATCTCAGTTCCAATTTCAACTTTTATAACTACATCAAAGTCCAATTATAAAACAATCGATCAAATTTTACCTTAGAACAAATCAGACCGATTGAAACCCTAGAACTTCAAAGCTTCAATTCGTCCTCCATAAGTGAAATCATTCCAAGCTACCTTGGAAGAAGCATCTACGTCTTCTGGGCTCCAAAAGCCCTCAAAACCACTGGCTACGGTGACCGGAATCGCCGACTCTTTTCAAGGCGATTTCATTCCCAAAACGGCTTCTTCTCGGCCTTGCAGCGTCCACCACCACTCGTTCCACGCTCAATGGTTACCACAGACGTGTAGAGGAGGTTGAGGCGAATAAAGCCCACTTGAAATCCCGTCCGGTGGTGGCCGGGGGAGCAAGAACGATGCCGGCGAAGGTGGCAGGGTGACTCGAGCTCGGGGAGAGAGAAACAGAGCTCGTGTTTCCTTTTTGAGAAATCTGGGTTTTTCTGCAATTTTCCCAAAAATTCATCCTTTATACAAAAATGGAAAGGTTTTTCGGAGCCCATAATTTCTTCATACGAACTCCGATTCTCATGTTCCACATATTTACAAACTCGTATCGACACGCTCTACGACTTTTGTGAAGAATGATTTCAGAGAAACCCAACGTATAAAAATTCAACCTTTACAACCCCTCTAAAACCATACTTTTCGAATAAATAATTCGTCTGAAACACTTCCGATCCCTCCACGAGCCATGAAACCATCCTATAACCACAATTTAGATTCCAAAAAATCTCAGAAAATACTAACGAATTTCCGGGTTATTACAGCACCGGTGTCATTTGATTCATCTCATTATCGCCGACCTTCCTCTGGTACTGGTTCGTCTCGAGGAGGAGAATTGAAGGCCGAAAGCTTTAGCATCTCCGGTGGTTTCTTCAGCTATTTTCGGAGAATTCGGCGCCTGTTAGGGATGCATGAGGCAAGTAACTTCTTCTACTCATCATGCTCTAAACGTTGGCATACTGGTTTTTCGAATTCGATTTAGTTTTGGTCTTTTGGAAGACTTGGTATTTCTTGGTTTTATAACTACCACGGGTTACTGCTCAGGGAGATAGTTCTGGTTTCTGCTAGTTCATAATTTAGTTTCGTTTCATTATTCTTCTTCTTCTGTTACTGATCCCTAATTCGTTGCCATGCATCGATTTTACTGGGAGGTTGTGATTGGAATTTGCAAAAATAAGATTGATCTCAGGGATTCTGATGGGGATGTTGTTCGGAATTGAGTTCATGGCCGGTTGACGTCATCTGATGGCGTACCGGAGTACTAAGCAAGTCACTAAGGCAGTTGATATCGAACTCCTTGGGTCACTTAACAGAGACGATTTGAAGAAAATTTGTAGGGATAACTTTCCGATGAGTTACCAAGCAATTATATGGTAGTAACCATTCACTTACGGTCAATGGATAGTTTTCGGAGGAACGAAAAGAGTCAAAGAGAGATAGCAAAGATGAAAGAAAGAAGAAGAGATGATGACAATGAGGCCAAGTTTATATCACGGCTACCGGGGAACAGGCTAAGCCCTTCCCACCTACATTTTCTCTTATAAAATTGACACGTACTGCTCACATGGTTAGGCCCAAACAACCCGGGCACTCCAAACTCGGAGCATGGAAGACGTTCTCGTTAAAGTTGCCATTTCCCAACTCTGTTCATTGTGAAAAGACTGATGTTTGGTGACTTGATACACATTTACGCAAGCGTACGTATCATTGTCAATATAGGGAAATATTATGCCCAAAGTTATCGTACCACGGGATTAGTGGCTAACTCACAATCCTTGGGTAATTGGAAATAAAGACACTTAGCAAGCAAAGAAAAATAAAATAAAATAAATAAAAATGCTACTCTAAGGCACCAAGCCTTAGCAATGCTCGGTTTTAGTTTGCACCGAAGCCTACTCAAAGCTATGAGCCTAGTGATGACTATTTACAATGAAGTAGAAAGTGTCACCGAAAATGTAATTTGCATTTCTAAAATCTAGAGTGCAAGAATTTAAATGAAAACTTTAATTAACAACTAATTTAAATAAAGGAAAGAAAAGTAAAAAAAAATGAATATAGATATGGGGTTGATAGTTAGGGATGAATCCTAACCCTCATTCAATGTTTTAGATGCTAATTTAATTGACATGCAATTTATTAAAGATGGTAGAAGCCGTACCCAAGTCTTTTCAAGGCTCAAGGGCCGAAATTCATTTTCATGGTATTCCTACTCCGGGTCAAGGGCCATAGGAACTCACTAATCGTGAATTAGAGCCGGTTCAAGGGTCACTAATTCACATCAAGAGGCCTAGAGTTCGAGGAATTAGGCAACCAAGCTCACCATAATTACGATCAAGCTAATCATGTAGTGAACCATGCTAGTACTTCCCACGAATTTAAATCGGGGTTATAGCTCTAAAATCTAAAGATGTCATCCCTCAAATTTTAACCTAGATTTATTAAAACACATACCCAAAAGTTGACAATTCCTAAGCATGCATTCTACAAAACACAAGCATCCAATAATTAACAAATTCAATATATAAATGAAATTAAGCATCTATTACATCAAATTTAGGTTAGGGCACACAACCCTAACCCCCAACAAGGAAATTACTCACAACTCATAAATATATACATCATCAATTCCATCAATTTCATACAAACAAAATAGGAAAAGGTATAGAAGAGAGAGAACAACTAAGACAAGTTACAAATGCTAAAAAGCAAACATAACAAGCCTTGGAATTATAATTTCTCCCTTTTACTCAAATGGTGATTAAACCCCCTTATGCTTGAAGTACTTCCCTTTTGAATTTTGTGAAATTGATGAAAAAATGGAATTTTGGTGAGGAGGTGTGGATCTTAAGGAGAAGAAAAGATGAGAATTTTAGTGAGATAGATTGGTGAGGTGGGGTGGTTCTTGGCAAGAAGATAAAAATGGAGCAGGAAGGGAGAGAGAGCACCGTCCTGTTTTTTGTGTGCGGCTACTGTAGATCTCCTTCCTTCAATGAAACTGGTGGCGGTGGTATATATGAGTCATGAAGGAATGGGTGGCTGGATATCTTCATGAGAAAAAGAAAGGCTAGGATGAGGTCAAGAGATTGGAGCTCCTCCAAGAAATGGGCACGTGTCCCAACAGTTGCTGCCATGCGTTTTGGAAATGAAAGCAGCTGGAAGCCATCTTAATTAAACCACCGAGCCATCACGTGCAGCACATACTGAGGCCTAAAAGAATTTTTAAGCCCATTTAATTAAGCTAAGCATGCAGCATGCAGCACATGATTGGCCTCAATTGGTTAATTAAAACTAATGGTTAATTAAAGTTCCTTTTTCTTCAATTTATTTCTTTTCCTCAATATACTTCCGCATTTCTTAACCATGCCGATTCGTAGTGCTTGACCGACGTTCTATTATTTTGTCCTTTTGTTGGAATATTTCAATTTGCCCTAATTTCGCCCTTTTTTATCTCATTTCCGTAAGTCCTTTAATTTACTACGCGATAAATAATAATAGATTAATTACATAATAATTGACTTGAGGATTAACTTAATTCTAGTGTTTTATATATAATTACACGTATATAAATGCCGGTAATCATCTGGACGCTACTAATCTTTTCAAAGAATGAAAATGAGTGTGTGGTGGCTGAAGGAGTATGAAAAAGTTGTGTTTTGACATTTAGAGATAGTGTGTGGTGGCTGAAGGAGTACGAAAAAGTTGTGTTTTGACATTTAGAGGTAGTGTGTGGCGGCTGAAGGAGTACGAAAAAGTTGTTTTTTGACATTTAGAGATAGTGTGTGGTGGTCGAAGGAGTATGAAAATGTTGTTTTTTGACATTTAGAGATATCCAACCCTCATGGTTTTTGTGGTTTTTGACGTTTAGAGATATGCAGCCCTTGTGGGTGGTTTTAACGGGAAAATCAAAGGAAGTATTATATTTCGAAAGACATAATACTTAAGATACCATTTGAGATAAAAAAAAAATTGTAGGTATCAAAATATACTTTTCGCAATAATTCATGTATCATTTTGAGTTTTTATCCATTATATATATGTATATATATGTACCGAAAATTTTTACAAGAGTTTGACAACGAAAGGAAATAGCAACTAACTACAAAGAAAAGTGTGGATGTGAAGGAACTGTGTCCCTCAATTTACAACATCACTCCTATATATATAATTGAGAAGTAACTATGGTTAACAAAAAGTAACTTGAGTTAACGAACTATGGTTAACAAAAATAACCTAACTAGGGGTACAAATTATCAAGTCACTAACCATGGTTAGGTTAAAGTGACACCTGAACAATATGTACAAACTTCTACCGCCTTCGAAGCTACTGTAGACTTTTTATCTTCTTATCGTTTCTGCCGGTGGTGCTGTGTGGGCCCACTATGCTTCCATAGAGTTTTCGAGATTGTGGTAACCTATGCCATCTAATCCCAAACTTTGGTTTGAGCTGGAATTCGCTTCTTCCAGCACTGTAGATATGCTAATTCTTCAATCTCATGTGCCGTCATGACTGGTATGTCCAGTTGTATGACATCTGTGGCCATGGTACCCAAGAGGCCTTCTACCTCCTTCTGTTGTTCAGGAGTCGGCTAATAACTGCTTGACATATGTGTGGCAAAATTTATTCTTCCATCAGTCAGCTTAAGTAGATTACTTTGTTTGACTTCTACTACAACTTGTTTTAGTTTAGCTCCAAACCTGATTGTGTATTACTCTAAATTCAGGGTGCTGATTACCTTATTGACTTTTTCATTGGGGACCATAGCTCAATTAACTTGATGATCCTCCGTTTCTGCCAACAACCATATTTGGTATGGTTGGAAGAACTTCTCTCTTTCTCTCCATCCAATTGTACTTACAATGCTGAAGGTTAATATTTGGAGAGCCTGTAGCCTTTTGCTACATGATCATTGTTTTAATAAAATGAGGAAAATGTTTTATTTCATCAGAATTTAAACATTGGAAAATAATTTCATTAATTATTCCTCATTCAATGGCTGCGAGTTCCCAGCCATCATGGCTTATGATGAAACTGAGCTTTAGAATGCCAAAATCTTTAATATTCAGTGGTTCTGAATATTCCATAAACCGATCTTGAATTACCTATTCATGATTATGAATTTGCTATAAATATCAGAGAAAATATGTCCAAGAAGATGACTTTTTTTTTTCTTAAAAAAGATAGATCCTTTTAATTTTTTCAAATGTTGGATCAATGATATCATCCAACAGTTCTGACAACTGGAGAAAACTGGTTATCTGTAGGTACAAGTTTTGATCAACTTGGTGTGTTGGCATTCCATACAAAAGGGGAAAGAATCGTTGTGGGGTTTAATGGGTTTAATATCTTTTATTCATTTAAAGATATTTTTCTTTGTGCCAAATTGTATTATTGATTTCCTAAGTATTTTAGGATTTGGTGGATATCTTGTATTAAAAGTTCATTTCCTAATTAAAGTCTAATTAGTGTAGAATCTTGGGGAATTGAGTATTGGCGTTTGTCCTCCATATATCCAGAAACATAAGGTTATTTGTGGACGGCTTACGAGACTCAAGAATTATTGTTCTTCTTGTGTTGCTTAGAAAGAATTGCATAGGAGTCTCGAGACACTTGTTCTATGTAGAAGTGTCTCACCAATCATTCATATATATATATATATATATATATATATATATATATGCATTGATTCTCTCGAGATCAGTAGAGAAGATTGGTGTTGCAAGTGGAGCGATATTTGCAGATCGTTAAAGTGAAGAAGAAGGTCAAGATTCAAGACAAGCATCTCTCTAATGAGTCTAGAGATTGTAGCCGCGTAGAGAGCTATATGTGTTTGTAAAGAACATATCCTTCATCATAAATTAATTCTTATGTTGGGTTCTCAAGAGTAAGAGCCCCGCAGTGTTTTTAATCTTATATTTGAGGTTTTCACTGCGTAACCAAAAATATGGTGTTCTGTTTGTTTTTTTTTTTTTTTTTTGCCCAGTAAGGATTAATCCGTGCATTGCAATCCCCATTTTCCAGAAAACACATTCAGTCCTTGTATTTTCATTATCTTCTCTAGTGTAAAATCCTCGCTCCAATTTATTTGTTTTAATACTTGGAGACTACCATGTTTAAGTTTGTAATTTTTTACTTTCTCAGCATCTAGTTGTGCTACTAGATTCGAGACTTGAGTTGACAGCTTGGCTAGCAGCACTCTGAAATCTTTCTTGATTCTTAAAATATGGGCTTTCCATACTCCATTTACTGAATTATAAATTTCTCCAGGAAGCCCTGGATTGTAAAAATCCTTCACCTCTGATTGAGATGATTGAGTGAGATGTTTTGTGTATTTTTCACTTGACATCTTAATTTTGCTGCAACATACTTTTGATATTCCAATGCAGCAATATCAACATTAGTAAAACCTTTCCAGAATGCTCCGTGATATCTGTTTATCGAGGCACAACATTCTGCCTAACTGTGAAAAATACATTTTTGGAGTCCTTCAAATACAACATAACAGATATAAGCTGGGTTAACTTTATTCTGAAAATATGGCTGAAATAGCCTTTGCTGAGGCTGTGTTGGCCTTTGCAAAGAGGAACTAGAAGAACTCTGAGATGATGCCTTTTTAGCAATAGTTACCCATCCTGTGTTAGATGGTTCTACTATCTCCTTGTCTTTATCCATACCTGCTCAAATAATCAGCAAGAAAGTTACTAGAACTCTTGAGATGTTCTACTTCAAACGTATACATTGCAATATGATTATACCATTTTAGTCTTCTTCCTTCTAAAATGTTTCTTTTGTTAATAAAAAAATCATGAACTGTATGATTATCAGTTTTGATAATAAAATTCTCAGGGGCCAAGTAAATATGAAATCTTTTTAAAGCAAGTTTTATTGCTAAGAGCTTTTTTTCAAAGATTATGTATTTAATCTCATTTGGTTTAAATTTTCCAGAATTATATCCGCATATTAATTTTTTTTTGAAGTTTCTTGGGAATAGGTTGTTTCCTAACCCTTATTTTATTTTCAGACATGGGAGGATTGCTTTTTTCCCATTTTTCTGCAGGGATTGCTTTTAACACACATCCCCAACAGTTATCTGAAGCATTTGTTTCTAAGATTTGTTTTTCTCCTGATTTTGGGAAATACACTACAGGGATTAGGTTTAAATCCTGTTTAATTTGTTGTAATATTCTTTTTATCTTTTTCTGTCCAACAAAATTCCTTATTTTTCTTTAATTTTTCTACTAACGGGATCTCTTTTTGAGATAAACATTTAATAAAACTTCTTCCATAGTTTAAAATTCCTAATAGACTCTGTAACTACTTTTTATCAGTTAATTCTTTAGGAAAATCTCTTACTTTAGAGACTATATGCTCTTGAAGTTTTATTCCTAAATGGTTTAGAGTTATTCCAAGAAAATCTATACATTCTTGCTCTATATCTATTTTCTTGGGTGATAGTATAATCCCATATTTTTGGAATTTACTATAGAGAACTTAAAGATGTTTTTTATGATCTTCTCTGTTCTTAGAGAAACTTAAAATATCGTCTATGTAGACAACACATAAATCTTTAAGATCTTTAAAGATATTGTTCATCCATCTTTGAAATACTTGAGGGGCTATGTTTAACCCAAAAGGCATAACATTCCAGTGGTGGTGTCCATATGGAGTACTAAAGGCAATCAATATTTTTGACTCCTCTATTAGTTTTAGTTACCAAAATCCTGATTTACAATTAAATTTACTAAAGACTTTAGCACATTTAGTTTGATTAATTAAGACATCTTTTCGATAAAGTACCTATCAAACTCTAATTGTTCATTTAAAAGCTTATAGTTGATTATCATTCACGCTTTTCCTCTTTTAATTTCTACATGGTTTCTTGCCATAAATGCAGGATTTAGAACGTGGACTTATAGTTTCTTCTAAGAGGTGCTTTACTTTTAACTCTTTTATTTGAATTTCCAATTCATTGATGTCCTGTCTAGTATAGATTATTGGTTTGACCCTGTAATAACAGCAATTTTCATTTTAAATTCGTGTAATTGTGTTGAACAATTATTGTACAATTTCACGAATGTTGTTCGATAATATTTCACTTTTTGAATTATCAAAGGTATGAAACAATTATTTTAACGAAAAATCACGAAATGCTCGATTTGAGAAATCGACTTTTTATACGTACAAAATTTGGAAAAACTTCCTTCATGAAAGTTGTAGAGCTCGTCGATACGAGTCCGTGCGTATGCGGACCACATTGCCCAAATATTTTTTTTTTGAATTAGTTATAGAATTTAGAGTTTAATTCTATTTTAGTATAAATAGGATAAAACCCTAGCTATTTTCAGAAACTTCCTCTTTGGTCCGGCCTCCTTTCTATTTTCAGAAGTAACTGTTCATCATCTCTCTCTCGCGTCCTCTCTCTCTCGGTCGAGCTCAGCAAAAGAGAGCACGGCGTGACCGTGGTCCCTCCTCCTCATCCGGCCACCCCACAACCTCAAACCACCTCCAAGAGCTTCGTCCCGACCTTGCGCAGCTGCCAAAGGCAGCCTTGCACCGCGACACAGCCGGTAGCAGCGGCGGCGAGGCCCGAACCGAAAAAGCTCATTTTCGGTTCAATCTCGATATCTCGAGCTATAGGTCACCATTTCACTTGATTCTTGGCTCATTAGACTCACCTTAACTTCCTTAACAAGCACCAAGAAGGACCGGAACTGGGTCGATTGTAGTCACGTTCGTCGGAGTTCGACCTCTTTAGATCGAAAAACAATCGTTCGATCCAAATATCTCGAGTTATACATCATCGTTTCTTTTGATTCTTGGCCTGATGAGTTCACAATGAAGTTCTGAACAAGTTTCAAGAAGAGATCGAAGCGAGTTGTTGCAGTTTTCACGTCGGTTTTCAAGCTCACCGGTTTCTGGAAAAATTCCGGCCACCGACTGCAATTAGTACTTTTCGATCCCTTTCAGTCATTTTTTGGTCTTGTGCTAGTTATGAATGTTGCTCAGAATGATGAAACGAAGGGGAGAAGCTCAGCCCCGACACCATTGGTGGTGGTCGGCAGCGGCTCTGTCCCTAACTCCGGCAGCCCTTTCCGGCCACCTCCGGAGGTCTAAAATTTAGTTTCTATATATTTTATGATTCTACGTTTCAATACAATCATTTCAGCGTATTATACGCATATTTTGGATATAGTATGAATTAGTTATGAATTTTGTGATTTCGATCTATTTCGATCGTTAGATTTATGATCTGTGAAATTAGGACCATCCGATGAACTTGTAATTTTTATATGATGATCATATGACTGTTCTAGTGGCTTTGTGTGGTCATGGACGAAGATCCGACCGTTGGATCTTCGTATAAGTGCAAAACGGTGATTAGGGGAGCGATTCGTGAGAATCCGTCCGTCGGATTTTCTTTTAAATTAGGATCCGGCCATTAAATGGTAGTTCAGTTATGTTTTGGAATTATTGGCTAAATTTATTTTTGGGTGAGCTGTTTCGGTGTGGGTTATATTTTATTTAAAGGCGCAGCGGGGGTATCGACGTGAGTAAAACTCACGTGGTTCATATTATGAACCGAGCGCTTTTAATTATTTATTTTTGTAATTGTGTGAAAAATATTGTGGATTAAATATTTGTTTTTAAAATCACATGAGCTTGATCACTATGGTCCATAGGTAAGTAAAATGAAGTTTAATTATACAAATGAATTTTACGATTTTATTTTGTGAACTATAGATGGTATTAGTGGTCATTCCTGAGTGGCTGATTATATATATATATATATATATATATATTTACGTGGAATATACACATTGATTGGTGGGTTGTCGAGTGGTGATGATTGAATTGGATTGATGATTTGGATTTTATATCAATTGCTTAAATTTAATAATAATATTGTATATCTTGGTTGGGTTGATTTCATTATGTGATAATACATGTTGTGCTCATTTATAGATTTAGGGTCAACGTAGTGACCGGTGTGGGGTAATCAGACGCTTTAATCCTGGGTGGATGATGGGATACGATTGGTTGAGTATGTGCAATTATCGGACGTTATAAATATGTATATAAGTATACATATTGATGAAATACGATAATGATAAATATGTCGGATGCCATAACCTAGGTCAGGTGACGGGCTACGATTCAGTTAGAGCTCTAGTCTGTCAAGTACCGTATTTTTATAAATACGATGTTGAGGTTTTGTGAAGAAAGATGTGAGTTGGGTTTGTCTTGATTTATTGGATTGGTGTTGATTGAGATTGTTAGTACATCGTGGATGTGGAAATTGTTGAGTGTTGATTTGAGTGGAAATAATTATGATTTAATTAAACAACAATCCTTTCTTTTACTTATACGAGCTTTCATAAGCTTACCGGGTTTTGTGTTGTTGCAATCCTGGTACACTATTCAAATGGTGTAGCGGATATTCCTGCAGGTTAGGATAACCAGGGAGGTGGTCGAGCTACTTAAGTGTTACAGCAGTTATTTTTATTTCTTTGAGTTGTGAGGTGTGTATGCTCATTTAGAGCTTTACAGTTAATTTTGTATTTGAGTTGTAATAATTAACCAAGACTAAATTCGGCTTTGATTTTATTTCGTGTGGAGAGGTTGTTAAGAAAAGAAATTTTCAGGATGATTATTTTGAGTTGTGGTAATTTTTATGTTTCGGATTTTGAATTTTATTCTAAAATTCGGGGCGTGACAGACCCTTATTATTACTTCATGATTTCTAAGTTTAAGAGCACAATATCTTGGACTTTTTGTCTAAAGCTTTAATGGATCCTCACTAAAATTTTCTTCTAAGACTTTATATACCCAGTGTTTTTTCCTGAGTACTTGAAGCTTTGTCTCACTAGGTTTTGTAGCTTTGGTAGGGTCTATTTTGGTGAGTTCTATTATTTCTTCTTGGTCACCACACTGCCTTGGCACCAAAGCTTTGTGACATTTATTTTTATGTTGTGGTAGGAGTGGAATTTTGTGAATTCCACCATTAATGTTGTTGACTTTAAGGGCTATGTACCCTATGTCTATGAGAATGGGATAGCAGGCAAAAGTACATTTATTACCTAATATCATATCTCCATTTATTTTTTGGAAAAGCTATAATTTTTGGTATTATGTATTTAACACAATATTGCTACTTTTTTAGCTTTATGCTCAATATTTATATCTTTTCCTTTTATACGTGTGACATTAATGGGGTGTTTCATTAATGTCAATTTTTCTGGTGGTAAAGCATTAGGTTTGCATGCACAGACTGTTGCTCCTGTATCTATTAGTGAACAAAGACTATATGGTTTATAGCCAGCAAATTTAAATTCTTCTAAGACATAAGTATATCTCTTTTTCCCTTGGCTAGAGGCAAAAAGAATATCTTTATTCTAGTTAGAATGTAATACATTTCAAAAAAAAAATTTATTATCTCTTTATTTATTTTCATTTCTTTCTTTTTCTTTTTCATAACTTGTTCCCGACATGATTAGGATTTGCACTTGTTTTAGTGCAATTACTTCTTCTTCTTCTTCTTCTTCCTTATCTTTCCCTTTTTCCTTTTTTAGGTCACTATCACTTTTTATGACTACAGGTTTAATTTCTTGTAAACCTAACTTTTGCGGAAACTCTAGTTCCCACTTTTGACTTTTAGCTCTTTTGTCTCTAAAGTAAAGGTTTTTCCGGATGATTGAAATTCTATAGTAGCTGGTTTGCAACTACTAGGACTGTCTCGTACAAAGTTATTAAATAACCATTGTTTTGGTACCTCTAAGTCTTTCCAACATAATAGTGTTGGTTGTATTTCAGTGTCGAAAGGTCTTGGTTCAAACAATTCGACTATATTTTTATCTAGTTCTTTTAAAGATATTTGAGGGAGCCTAGTTAGCTCATGTATTGTCCTCCATTGTATCACTAAATCTTGGGAGTTACGATCCATGCTTAAATTTTTAAGTTGAATCTTTATTTTTATTGAGTTTTCAATATTTCTATCTGTTATAGATAAAAGTAGTTCAGTTTGATGTTACCAAACTATTCCATTTACTATATTAGATTGAATTCCTCCAATCATTGACTGAAGTGGATTATTCAGTCTTTTATCAAAGAATACAACAAGTATTGATGTATCCAAATCTTGCCTAAACAATGCAATTATAGTGATATGAATTAGGCCAATATGAATATATCTTATATCTCGTTGTTTTTTCCTTCATCTTTCTATTATGTTTTTATCAAAAAAATGGGATTTCTATTGTTCCTTCTTCAGTACATTGAGCTGTGGTGTTTCCACTGAATTGCTCAAATATTCTATGAGAAAATATTTGAAATCTAGAATTCTTATAAATAGATTCTTTATCTGTCGAGTATTTAGCTTTCTCTAAATTTTGCAAATGTTCATTGGAAAAGCTTATTTCTTCTTCAATAACATCTTTTAATTTTATATTCTGAAGTTCGTCCTCAAAATTTTCTTCAATATACGCTCTTAGCATAAAGATAAATTCTTCGTCATCTGAGCTATCACTTTCTGTTTCCAGCTCATAGAGAATGCCTTCATCGTCAGAGATTTCTTCTCATAACAATATTTCTAGGTTATTGTACTTATACGAGCATTTGCCAAACATAATTAGCTATAATGAGCCACGCTCATACTACCGCCAGCGGTACCAACAACCATCAATGGTGTGACATACTGAAACACCGCCAGATAGGCTATCACCTGAGCCCCGGATCACCCCACATCACCTCTGATGCGCCGTGCCAAAACAGCCTCAGAAGCTGGGAACGGAAGCATATCAGTCCCACATCAAAAATAAGGAAGAGGTCAGCCTCCTCCCCACCTATAAAAGGTTCACTCCTCTTTCTTCATTAATTTGACATTTACTACTTACCTACAGTTATCCTGTCAACATAAATACATTGACTAACTTAGGTATTGGAGAAGAGAAGACCGCTCACTGCGGTCTCCATTTGACACCCTTTGTATTTCATTTGACAGGTGGCAATAGGAACAAATATATCATAAGTAGCAGTCCACCCATCGGACCAGCGTTAACCAAGGATCAACCGCCGTTGAATTCTAGACATTAATATTGGCGCCGTCTGTGGGAACCCTTGAACAAAAGGTCATCCTATCACAACAATTACCATGACTAACGGTAGCGGGGGAAACGACGAAGAGCAAGCTGACCAATCCATCAATCCCCAACCCTCCAACCTGGTGGCTGACGTTAACCCAACGGCTAACGTAAATTGTGTACTATTCAACACTCTGGTCCACCCCAGCCTGGAACCCTAGATCCCGCGAACTGAAACTACAGCGGAGTCTCAACTAGGCAGTAGTTGCTGATCTCTGGGCTAGGACCTCACCGCTATGTATGAGCTGGCATTGGAGGACTTTTGTAAGGCAAACAGAGAGAGCGAACAAGAGCTCAAGGAAAAGGCCGAGGCCCAGAAACAGGTGGCCACGCTGATGTCCAGGTTCGATGAACGAAAGAGGGCGCTGGAAACAAACGCTAACCCAGTGCAGAGCAAGCAATCACAGAGCACCAGCCGTAGCCGACCCAATGCCGGAAGGTTGGTACCAGCACTCGTGATGCAGATGCATGTACTGCTGAACCCACTCGAGCTATTGGAAATACGTCCACCACCCCCACTGCGGCTGATAAAGCAAGAAGTGGAGTCACAACTGCACACCAACCAATCTGCCACCAAGGCCAGAACTAAAGGCAATCCGCCTGCTCCCAAGCAGGAACTGGCGCAGCGGAACCTCCAGGTAGGGCCTGTTGGCGACACAACCGCCCTAATTTTGAAAAGAATGCAGCAACTGGAGCAAAGGTTGATCCGGGCAGAAGCAGGCGCCCCAGCGCCAACTCAAATCCATTGTTTGCATCAAGGCCAAGGCGTTCACCACCCGAATCCTACATGCCATCAGGTCAACGCATGCAAAAACACCAAAAATGCCACAATACAGTAGCCTAACCGACCCCTTTATCCATATTGACACCTTCAAGAAGGTCACCAACAATAAGGATTCGACAACGCCACCCTCTGCCACTTGTTCAGCGAGACGTTAGATAGCGAAGCGATGAGCTGGTTCTTCGAATGTCCGTTGGGATCTATAGACTCATTCCATGCACTATGAAACGCTTTCTTATCAAGATTCATCCTGTTAGCTGCTGGAAACCACAACACAAACTAGTTATTCAACGTCAAGTAGGGTGCAGATGAAACGCTAAAGGGTTTCGTCACTAGGTGGAGAGCAACGACATCCTGGTGCCGCGACCTTGATAAAACAATGGTGTTGGCAGCCTTTAAGCAAGGACTTCTAAAGGGACCATTTTTGTACCATCTCAACTACAACCATCCAAATGCCGCATATGACCACTTCATGAATGAGGTCATCCTCCATACACAGGTAGAATTCATTACATACAGAGAAACACCACCACCTCCGCCAAAGCCAGCAAAGCCCACTTAACCTTCCTCCAGTCAACAGAAACCGCCAGCAAAACTTTTGCTACACCGCCCATTGACAAAAAGAGAGAGTGGCAACAGGGCAACTACCAGAACAAGTGGCAAAAGGATCAGCATTACCACAAGGGCAACCGCTCGTCCCAGAGGGACAACATTAACAAGCAGATGGTATGCAATGTTCACGGTCCTCATGGCCTCGTATAAAGAAATATACGATTAGTGCAAGGACAAAATCCCATCACCATCGCCGAGGAAGTACAGAAAGGTAGCAAGCTGAGGAACACCTGCAAGTGGTGCAAATACCACAAGGATAGTGGTCACAACACCAACAGCTATAACTCCCTGAAAACGACAGTGGAAACTTTGTATCGTGATGGCAAGTTGGAACAGTTCAAAGTACGCCAGCCACCACCAGTGGTCACAAACATCGAGCCCATCTGCTGCATTAACACCATCTACAGTGGGGGCCCCCACCACCAATATGTCTCACAGAGAAAAAAAGCGTTATACACTCTCTAACCACCCTAAAGAAGTTTTCAACATCCTCAATGACAGGTCTGCTAAACTGCTAAAATTTGGGTGGCAACCCATCACCTTCTCTGAGGAAGAAGAGCATGGAGTATGTCTCCCCTATGACGATCCATTCTTGATCGACGTCATGGTCGATAAATGGTCTATGGGAAGAGTCCTCATTGACAGCAAATCTGATGTCAATGTAATCTTTAATGGCGGCTACAACCAACTCCAGCGGAATAGAAAACTACTCCAAGATCACGAGCCCCTGCTCAACTTCTCTGGCGACATCACACAACCGCTAGGTTTTGACTACATGAGCTTGACCATCCGCCCTAGTCCATGCACATCGGAAATACATACGGAGTTTATTGTTGTCAACTGCTTCAGTTCGTATAACGCCATCATCGGTCGACCAACACACAACAAGCTAAAGTGCATCATCGTCGGATATATGCTTCTCATGAAGTTCCCTACACCCAAAGGCACAGGCTGTGTGAAGGGAAGCCAACAGCTAGCACGAGAGTGCTATTCAACAACTATGACATGGTCAGCACGCCGACATGTGATCGTAGCGGTGGGAAATCATGTACCACTGACAGATACAATTGAAGACCCTAGAGACGACGAGGAAATATATGTGAAGAATGAGCCTATTAACCAAGAGACATCCTTACAAGTTATCAGTATCTCTGATGAGCACCCGGAGCAGATGGTCAGCATCAAGGCTTTATTAGCCCTAGAGATTGCACCAGAACTTACACAATTTCTGCGAGATAACGCCGCCGTCTTTGCATGGTCTTACGCCGACATGCCGGGCATCTCCCCTAAGATTATCACCTACAAGTTGAGCATCAAACCATCTTTCTATCCAGTCATGCAAAGAGAAGGGCCTTTGATGAAGAAAGATATCATGCAATAAGGGAGGAGGTCACAAAACTACAAGGCATTTGGGTTCATCCGCTAAGTCAATTATCCCCAATGGAATTATTCAAACCATTGTTCTCCATAACACAAATAAGTTAACTGGTAATGCCAACAACTTTCGGCTGGCCATGTCCGCTACAGCATGCACTTGGAACAATTTTAATTCCTTTAATGTTTCATTGATTAAGAAAAGCTCAAGTCCAATCTCTAGTGGTACATTGACATTCATCACACACAAGTATTTTGCCAGCGGCAACACTTGGAAAATTTCAAACAAAAAGGCAGTTCATTATAAATCCAGGTCGGGACCATCTGCCCAATAATATTGTCTTACATATCAAAAATGCCTCAGCAGTTGCTACAGAAATAAAAAAACGAAGAGCTAGGGCAATCTTTAGGGATTGTTGGGAGCAGCAACAACATCTTTAGATGAGCCGGCGGTTGTTGGACGGCCAAGCAGCTCGTTTGATCGGACCCGGGAGTGGTTGGACTAGGCGTCACGATTGTACCATCCAGCTGGGTGTGCCCCGCCATAAAGTTAGCATGGGACACATCGGACTCAGTGGCAGTCGGAGTCCGTTGAAGGCCATCCACCGGGTGCTCACCACTTTTACCACTGCTTAAGCGGGCACCTTTTAGCTGATCAGGGGCTACACCGCTTTCAGGAGGTTCCTGTTCACGGACGGACCAGTTGGCCATGATGCTTTGACCTAGTTGATGGCACCCTTCTTGTTCAACAGATCCAAGTTGGCGGTGGCACCGGCCTTCCTTTTTCAAGGCATGCTTGAATGGTGGAGACTGCTTGTAAGCCTCTAAGGAGCTGGCCTCTGCACGGCTCCTCTCAACTCCCAGCTGGGCAACCTCAGCCTCCAACTTCTTCACCTCCAGTGGTCTTGGTGGCTACCTCCTGCAAAAGAATTTCAACACGCCGAATCTTCGCCCCCACTTGCTCCTGAAGCTAGGGGTAGGTTCGGTTTTTTTCTTTTTTGGAAAAGATATTTTTACCAAATATACTTCTTTGGTATTGTAACTCGAAAAGTTTTTGTTTCTTACCGATTACTACCCTATAGTTTGGGTGTAAAATCAATTCAGTCCATGAACTTCTAATTTCATCAAAAACACCCCTGCACTTTCAATTTTGATCTAAGAGGTCCAATTTGTTAGTTTAATTAAATTATTTAACTTGTTAACGTGGCTCATATATGACCTATTTTTATGATGTGATGTCTACAGGTCCAATTTGTTAGTTTTCCGACAATTGAGTTATTTAACTTATTAACGTGGCTCATATATGGCCTATGTTTTATGATGTGGTGTCTGCAGGCCACCTCTAGTCAATTTAAGAGTGAGTCATACTATTAAAAATAAATAGTTTAACAAATAATCCAATTATAACTTGGACCCATAACAAAATATTAATGAATTAGACCTATTAGATCAAAATTGAAAGTGCAGGAGTGTTTTTGATGAAATTAGAAATCCAGGGACTGAATTAATTTTGGACCTAAACCACAGGGTAGTAACCAGTATTTAGCCCAATAATAATCTATAACAATGAGTTTACAAGTTTACTAATGCATGCTTTGTACTTCAATAGACAATAATCTATAATTCCAGACTCCATAGTCAATATAATTTGATTGATATAGTCCAATAGCCCATCAAGTTCTAGCATCAAGATATGAAATGGTAAAAAAATATAGAGTCCAAAGTTTATAAAAGTCCATCATTACATCAACACTAACCTTACAAATTAAAAATGTATAAGTTCACTAAAAGATTAAACATCACAAAAAGAATGAATCAACATCAACATATGAAGCAGGGCATGATCTCAACCTCGGAGAGATGAAGTCTTTCACTTTGGAGGTAACATACCACTCCGACTATTTTCCACTGCAGCTCCACATGGCATCTTAAGCAACTCTATTGTGAAGACCCATATTTTCATACAATAAATTTATGTAATTTAATAATTGTTATATTAATTGAATTATGATATTTGGGATTATTTGGATTGCCGTGGGTTGAGAAAATTGGTTTCGAATGATTTTATTTTCGAAAACGAACGTTATTTAGGGGGTCGTGAAAATCGACTTTTTATATGTTCAAAATTTTGGGAAAACTTCCTTCATGAAAGTTGTAGAGCTCGTCGATACGAGTCCGGGTATATGTGGAACGTATTATTCAGAGTTCGTATGAATAAGTTATGAATATTTTAAAATCGGATTTTTTCTATAAATAGTGAAAAAAAATCTGAGTTTGTCATTAAGGACGAAAAAAAATTCCTTTTTGCACATTAGCCCCCCGTCTCTCTCTCTCGGCCTGGTCACTGTGCTTGCAGACCCGCCGACCCGACCCGGCCGAAAAGACGCCTTCCCAGCCTCGCCGCCGCCGGACCCAGCGCCCTTCTGCATCGCCTCTCCATGCCCAGTCGATCCCTGCCGTCCCCTCATCCAGCCGCCGCTCCTAGGCTTGGAACGAAGCCACTATAAGAAGCTCAAACCCGACCCGGCCGGAAAACCAATTTTTCGGCTGTGCACGGGCCGATCAATTCCATTTTCGTGACGTGCTCTTCCTCCTGATCATCCCCATATGTGGCTTGCATCACGATTTTGAGTGTAGAGTGGTAGATCAAGAGTTGAAGGTTTCAACGTCCCTGATTCAATCTGGAGACTGATCAGAGAGTCGAGATTAATCTAACTTCAAAACCCGATCTAGGATGATCTAGACCTCATCTCTGAAATAGTCAAGTATTAAAGTTGTTCACAATTTCATTTTGAAGAAGTTTGTAGTTGACGACTTTTGCATCGGAGGTGGTTGACCGGCGTTGACCGCAGCGTTCACCGCCGCGTGTGGCGGCGCGTCGGACCAAATTTTGAGTTTATATTATCTTGACTATGATCTATGCATCCATACGAGCGTTTTGATATATAACTTGGTCATATTAGAAAAAGTTGATAAAGAGTCAATTTCAGTTTTGACGTTACTATTTACGGTTTTACAGTTTACTTCGGTTTGAGATTTACGGAGATCAGACCATCGGTTTTACTTCAAATTTTAATATGATGTTCATATGACTGTTCCGATGACTTTCTGTGGTCACGGGCGAAGATCCGACCATTGGATCTTCGTATAATTGTTAAACAGTGATTCGGGAGGCGATTAGTGAAGATCCTTCCATCGGATTTTGGTATAATTTTGATAGGATGTTTCCAAGGGCGATCCATGAGGATATAACTATTGGATCATCATTTGAATTCGATCCGACCGTTAGATTGTCTTTATTTTAGAATCCAACCGTTGGATTGTAGTTATTTTGAAATCCAACCGTTGGATCATCATTAGGTTTATTTCGTGCTTCGTTGCTAAGTAAAGACCGTACTTGATTAGGTACTTGACGGCTTGAGTTGACGAGCATTTGGATTATTGTGAGTTATATTTATTGACGACACAGCGGGAATTTCAAGGTGAGTAAATCTCACGTGGTTCATATTATGAACCGAGTACTTAAATTAATTATTTTTGGTAATTGTATGGAAAATATTTATGGATTAAATATTTGTTTTTAAATCGCATGGACTTGATCACTACGGTCCATAAGTAAGTAAAATGAATTTTAATTATACAAATGAATTTCACAATTTTCTTGTGTGAACTATAGATGGTATTAGTGGTCATCCCTGAGTGGATGATTACTTATATATATATATTTACGTGGAATATATATATTGATTGGATTGATTTTTAGTGATGATATGATTGAGTTGGAATGATGATTTGGATTATATTCAAATGCTTTAATTTCATGATAGTATCATATATGTTGGTTGAGTTGATTTAATTATGTAAAAACATACAGTTGTACATATTGTGGATTTAGGGTCAACGTAGTGACCAGTATGGGGTAATCGGATGCTCTAATCCTAGGTGGATGATGGGATACGATTGGTTGAGTATGTACAGTTATCGGACGTTCTAAATATGTATATAAGTATACATATTGATGAAATACAATAAAGATAAATATGTAGGATGCCATAACCTAGGCCATGTGATGGGCTATAATTCAGTTAGAGCTCTAGTCTGTCAAATACTGTATTTTTATAAATACGATGATGGGGTTTTGTGAAGAAAGATGTGAGTTAGGGTTTGGTGTTGAGTTGTTGATTGATTGTGATTGTTGGCTTTTGTGGATGTAGAATTGTTACATGTTGACTTAGGTAGAAATAAATATGATTTAATTAAGTAACTGTTCTTCCTTTTACTCATACGAGCTTTCATAAGCTTACCGGGTTTTGTATTGTTGCAATCCCGGTACACTATTTAAATGGTGTAGCGGATATTCCTGCAGGTGAGGATAACCAGGGAGGTGACCGAGCTGCTTAGGTGTTACAGTAGTTATTTTTATTGTTGTGAGGTATGTATGCTCATTTAGAGTTTTATCAATTATTGTGTATTTGAGTTGTAATAATTAACCGAGACTAAATTCAGTTTCTATTTTATTTCGTGTGGTGAGGTTGTTAAGAAAAGAAATTTCCAGGATGATTATTTTGAGTTGTGGTAATTTTTATGTTTCGGATTTTGAATTTTATTCTAAAATTCGGGGCGTGACATCTATATTGACATAAGAGAATAATAAAAACAAAAACATTAGAAACGAAATACACAAAAATCATATATAACATAAATATTACAACTTCATTAACCCAAAAAACTTTAACTAAGAAAATAGAAACAATTACATGTTTCCGTATCTTCACACAACTCTATCTCAATAGTAGGCATATGATGTAGATACACATTTTCACTTCTAATCCCATTTTATGTACATATCAAGGCCTCTACCATTCTAGGACTTAGGGAGTTACGGTATGGATCAATAATCCTCTCACTCGTACTAAAGGAAGATTCTAAAGCTATTGTTGAGACAAGAATAGCTATAATTCTCTTCTCTTCTTCCTTCTTCGCCGACTGTAGACTTGCATTGTGAGAGGATTTTTGAGCAGAGAGCAGAACCATTGCTTTTAACAAAACACGACTGCAAGGTGAAGCTATCCATGAATGGATGAGAAAATTCACAATGAATCAGAATAATTGTGTTCAAACATGGTTGGATGACTCGGCAACTGACAGGATCATGTCATGGAGCTCCAACAAGAAGAGCTTCGTCATTAGGAACCGAAATTGGGCCAAGAAATCAGTCCAGGACTTGACGAAAAAGAACCCGAGACCGGCGGCGAGATTGATGAAATCTCGGATTCAGGCCTCTCATGTCAGAATCAATAAACTTCTTCAAATCGATGTCGAGCTTAACGAGGTAGAGCATCGGCTTCCTGTACTTCTTGTTGTCCATGTGTTCGACGCAGATGAGGAGGACCACGTAGAGCGACTGTTGCTGCAGGTCTGCCAAAGAAAATCTCTCATTAATGACGATGACGCCGTTTCAAAAATGATTATTGAAAGAAGGGAGAGAGATGGTGTCAGAGCATAGCCATCCCCCACTGTGAACCAAGACAACCTGCACGCTGATGAGGATTTGGCTGACATTGTGAGAGAGAGAGAGAGAGAGAGAGAGAGAGAGAGAGAGAGAGAGAGAGTCTGATCGGAGAGATGAGAGAGAGTGGCTTTGATGTAATTGTTTAAGGGTGCGGCTATTGACACCTTACTATTTTCTTAGTTCACCCTATAAACATTTGAATTATTGAAAGACTATACTACACAAGTGCAAAATGACTAATAAGTACACTAATTTTCTAAAATCTAAATTTGTAAAGAAAACTAAATACATAACCAATTAATTAAATACAAAGACTACTTAATTTCTCATTGAATAACATTAATCTTCTTCTCCTCCTCCAAAATTTGAATTTATCACTTTTTTTTTGTCTTTTAATTCTCTCCTCATGGTTAATTCGTTATTCAATTTACAAAACCATTACTGTTAATTTCATCAAATCTTTGCAATATTCTTTATGAACACTGAATGTAAAAAATTAAAACACGAAAAAGAAAATCAATATTTTCTTCATTGCTCATAGTTGTTAACCTACTAATCTTTTGATAGAGATTGAAATAGACGAACATTGAAACTGAAAGAAAAAATAATGGAAGTAAATCAGATTATGATTTTATTAGGAAACTTTAATATATTTTAGTTTTGTTATTGGTATAAATTAAATGAGATATTTTTGTTAAAAAATTCTTTTTAATTGGATATGTCATATAAGGATATTTCTGAAAAGAGAAATGGGTTAGATAAGTAAATTTAATAATTGAAATTAAAATGTAGGGTGTAATGAGCAAGTAGGGTGAACAAAGTAAATGATAGGGTGGAAATAGCCGCACCCTTGTTTAGTTAAGTTGTGTCATTTCTCTTTAAATTGGGTTAGTGGGAATAAAAATCTGTTACTGGGTAAGTGGATTAAATTTGGCCAATTTTGGTGTTTTATGTGAAGGACCCTAATTAATAATGGTTGGTTTGCTTACAAGTACCATGCAGCTGTCATCAAGATTATACATATATTCCTATAATTCCTTACGGTGGGTCAATGAAGGAAGGGATAATGGATCAGATTACGTGAGCCATGTAAGGAATCAAGGTTGGCCATATATGGCAATTAATATGGCATAGACGTGGTACAGTTTGAGGAGTATACAATCATCCTTAATTGCTTCCGATCATCAAGGGATATATATGACATCTCGTCATATGTCATTGCTCATGCACGGTGGATTAATTAAGGAAAGCTACATGAAGATATGTGCATATCCGAGAGTCAGTCATTAAGGCAATTACCCTGCCTAGAGGATGACTACGGCACAGAGGCAATTAACGTTGCCTGGCTAGAATATAGTCTCTTACTGCTTACGATAGTTATCAAAACTATTAATTGTTTTGATTGTATTTAAGGTCAATAATTGTGGCCTAAACTATAGTATATCCTCTGAAGGTATTTCAGTCCTATTAGGAAGGCAAATCTATAGTAAGTAGCAATATATAGAGGCTAAAGACGAAATAGAAGACACAGCCTCTCAATCAATTAATTTCTCAAATTACCCAAACTCTCTCCAGAGCAACCTATATTCAATCTAGTTGAAACCACAGAAGCTAGGGTAACACCACAGCAGACCACCGAAGCTAAGTCACGCTTTAGCAAAACTTGTGCTTTCTCTTACTTCCCAGTGATTGCTCTACTCAACCTACAACCTTAAGTATCGAATCGGTGACACAAGAGATCACAACAAAAGTCCTTATCTGTAAGGCAGGAGAAAGAACCTTGTGACGAGGTTGGTACCCTCCTCATTCACAATGTTTGAAAAGAAGTCAGGTCAAGGAACGCCCCAATGACTACACCCTCAATGGTGGCATGCTCAAGCAATCACCAGCAAAAAAGAGACTGTTGCTAGTCAAACTTGGTCGTAGCCAAACAGCAACGATGATACGACTTATGGCATTTGGTATGTTGTATCTGCTGATATGTTTCAACAGTGTTCTAGAAGAGTGCTGGAGATGACCGTAATTCTGAAGTTCCATTAGTTATGTAGTTTTTTTTTTTTTTTTTTTTTTTTTGTAAATTACACTTGAAAACTATATGCACATGTCAGGTCAAGACTTTATAGAGAATATCACCGATGGACTAGCAATTCAGTAAAATTGAAAAAATGGTAAAAAAATTATTTTACCTTCTTGACCTTAATACCTAAATTCACTTGTGTACCTGCACTTCTAATTTCATCATTGGTGTCTTTACACTTATCAATTTCAATCAATACTATCTAATTCTGTACTGTTTTGCCAACTATTGTACTGTTTTGCCAACTGTTGTGTGATATATTTTTGAAGTTCTCTTCACTAGTCATATAAGTTTGCATGTTGTCTTAGAACTCTTATACCAGCAAGAAATACTATGATAACAAAGACATAAAGGTTCTTACCCATGGATGAGAGTCGAATTTGGGTCCTTGCATATTATAGAACTCTTGTGCCAGCGAAAAAAACGATGTTAGAACTAAAGAAAAAGAATCAAATTCTATGTATAAGAATTAACAAATGTATATGAATACATATTGAGTTAGACTCTGAAATGCAATAAGCTGATATCTATGTCTTGTTGGAGCCTACGCTTAGGAGGGAACTTAGGCAAGAGAGTCGCAATGCGCGTAGCCGTTTCCAAATATGAGGCAAATTTACTGATTAGCAGCTCTTGTTTCTCTGCATCATTTGTATTAATGCAGCCTTGTTTAACTTTGTCATGGCAGTTTCTCTTCGTCCCAACAACTAGGCTTTGGAGTGCCTTCTTCTTGATAGCCCAGCTGCTTCCTCTTCTAAAATTGAAATTATATAAAGAGAGAAACCTCTGTCCATAAGCTGCTATAAATTCCAATGCAGCTACGATGAAGTCGAATTCATCATTTGAAATGTAGTAGGGAAAACTGACTCGAGTCCATCCTGGTTTCAATCCCACGTAGCCCTTCTGGATGGCACATCTATAAGCATGCGAGCTAGTCTCATCGATTCCTAAAAGAGCATGGCCGTACGGCCCTGCGCAGTCACAGCCGCCTCTAGCCTGGATGCCAAATAGGTCATTGAGTAAGGCTGTAACAAAGGAGCCATTGAGGGGCTTATCTCTTGTGTTCCCTACAGTCTCATTCTCAGTCTCTCCCCACATGTTGTACTCGATGCTTGCATTTGAAGTAGAACTAGCAGTTGTAGAGTAGATGAGGAAAGACAAAATAGCTTGTCTCTTGGTACTTGTATTTCCCAAAATCTTTATGTTTTTGTTTGGGAGGAGCCTTTGCAGTGCCTTTCTAACATAGATCTGCTCCTGTTTCTCTATCACTTCATAACCAATGTAGTCCTTCACCCAAAAAGCCAATGCTGCTCGAATTGTTTGTATTATTTGAGGTGTGCCTCCGTTTTCCCTTTCTTCAATGTCCTCAAAATATAATGTGTCCTGCATTGCAAGTCCTGCTATCAATTTTTGAAAAAGAAAATGAAAATAGTTTGGTTGCACGTTCAGAAACTTGGAGGGAAACAATATCTAGACCACTTGAAACATTATCCATCACAGAACGTCTTACTTGCAATTATTTCAATTTTCTTCAACGTGTATAGTTTGTTCGTCAGTCAAATCAGTGAAATTGAGTTTGTTGGCAGCTTAATGCATGTGCATGTATCATATCCAACTTTTTTTATAACGATACATACGTATCTTGTTTTCTCTCTAGATCACATCATTTTCATTAGCTCTCTGGTTGAACAAATTGACAACCGAATGTGTACCAATTGTAGAGGATCCTATATTTGGTTTACCAACTTCCTGCTAGTATGACTTTCAATTGTATTCAATTTATGGAAATCTGAGATCTCTAAAAGCTACGATCTTTGTTGTAAAGTAATTTCTATCATACGTTCAAAGAGAACAGATGATCAAGTTAAAATTTATGGAACTTACCTTTTCACTGAAGCCATTTACATAATCAACAGTTCCACCTCCACAGGTGGATGGTGGGGAAGATCTGAGCTGATAGAGAGCCTTGCTCATTAGGAGTATGCCTGGGGAACCAGGCCCCCCAACAAACTTGTGTGGACTAAGAAAAACACCATCGTACCCGTCTATCTCTCCTGACCTCATATCGATTTCCACATATGGTCCACTGTATATGACCCAGAAGCAAAAATAATAATTAGTTATTCTTCAAAGGATAAAATTTGCTAACTTATCACAAAATTGTTAAGTTATTGGCGGACGATAATTACTATAACTTTTGAAAAGCTTAAAACAAGACCAAGTTTACCAAAGAGGGGGCTTCAAAAGTCATTGGATATGTTTTCAAATTAGTTTTTGTCCAATGAAATGGGTCGACTATGTACCATACGCAGAGGGTTAGGAAATGCAAAGTGAATCTCTAAGTGTTGATGATTTTATTGAAAAAAGATGAGGCACATGCATAAACTAACGTACCTTGCGGCATAATCAAAGCACACAAATCCTCCATATCCATGAAGAAGTCGTGCAATTGCTCGTGTGTCCGAATAAACTCCGGTAACATTACTACAAGCTGAGAAGGAACCCAAAATTGGGCGGTTGGCGTGTTTGAATGACTCGAGTTGCAGTGTAAGAGCCTCCATGTCCAGTAAGCCTTCATCATTTAGACCAATCTCAACTACTTCAGCCAGGCTTTGCCGCCACGAAAGAAGGTTCGAGTGGTGCTCATAGGGACCAACAAACACCACCCATCTTTCTTGGGTGCCAAGAGTGTTTATAACCCTCTCCCTCAATATTGATGGTACGGTAACGCCCATCACCTCTTGGAGCCTTTTAATTGCTGAAGTGGTCCCTTGGCCACAAAACATGAGTGCATCATCTACACCACCCCCCAAGCATTTCTTGATGTATTTGCCTGCTTGATACACCATTTTTGTAGTCCTACGACCAACATAACTCTCGCAAGTATGAGTATTTCCTATACAATGATATGTCCCAATAACTGTAATTAGTATATATTTTCAATAAATTAACTTAACAGGTGAACAAATTGTTTCAAAGTCATATTTGATTTCGGTTCCTCGATCTGTTTAGCAAGAAAGCGAAAGGGATGAAACTCGAAATATCCGACAATGACACAGGGACAAATATTGGTTTGAACCCGAAATTTAAAGTCAAAGAATAATATATGTTTTTTGAAGGGGTCAAGGAATAATATTTGAAGAAAGAAAATGAAGTACTAACCATAAAAGGGAAGAACATTGTTGATGATGAAGCTTTCGATATAGTGAAGAGAGCGGCCGGAAGCAGTGTGATCGGCGTAGGTGAGTCGTCGTTTCCCAAGGGGAGAATCGAATTCTACGGAAGCACCTATGACTTGAGAGCGAAGCCAAGACAGTCTTAGCTCCGCCGACTCAGTCTTCGGAACCTCCTGCTCCAGCTTCCTGAATGATTCATCAGAAGTAGTACTGCTGTTATTGCAAGGATCATTATACTTGTAAAATGATGATTCAGCTGCTCCAGTAGAACCTGTTTTGCTTTGGTTTTTGCCTGTGCTTATTTTCGGACCAGTATTACTAATATTAAGGATCTCTCTCAATTTGAACTGCATGTCCATGTTTTGAGGACTGAGAAAGTAAGAAATGAAAATGGTCGATCGAAATAAGAAGAAGAAGAAGAAGAAGAAGAAGAAGAATGAGTTGGATGGAAATGGAAGTAGGAAGCTATATAATCTAGAATATTTATGAGATCCAGTGGGTTAATAAACTGGAGGTTGAATATTGAATCCATGGGACCTATTTAAATATTGTTGGTTTTGTAGTAAAACCCTACCCAACTGGCACGGTCAGATTATATATATATATATATATATGTGTGTGTGTGTGTGTGTGTGTTTAACTGTTTAAGATGGCATTTGGCAACTCGGTTTTTTGTGAAAAGCCTGATGATCTGGAAGCTACTAATCTTTTCAAAGAATGAAAATGTGCCGTTTGGTGGCTGCTGTATAAAAAGATAAAGGTCAAGCGTTGTTTTTTCTGACATTTAGACATCTGCAGCCCATAGGTTGGCCTAGTTTAATTCCAATTGCAAATTGCCAATATATTAATGTTGGCAAAAATTATAACTACAAATTTCTTCTTTCAATTAGAAAGAAAAAAAGAAGTTACTGCTAATTATGTGGCTTTAATATGAGAGAGAGAGAGAGAGAGAGAGAGAGAGAGGGTGGCCAAAGGTTGGTGGGTGGTGTTATTGTTGAAGGTGATTGTGGTGTGGCGTGGAGGTGAGAGAGACGAGGTATAAAGAGAAACTAATATGAGCGACACGCCAAAAAGTAAATTATCCAAATACCATCAAAGAATAGCAGGAGGAAGAAAGCGTTTTAACATAATCTCTCACTACAGATTAGTCTCTGAGTTTAGAATGCCTTTAAAGACATTGTGTGATTCCAAAAAAAATAAAAAAATATAATAGGCAACAGACCCAAAAAATTACTCAAATGTTGAAATTTCCCCATCACTTTACATAATATCTGAATTTTGCCAATAAAGATTTTTTTTTTTACCTTTCTTTAAGAAAAAAAAATGGTTATTGAAGGTCAGTAAAATTTGTATTTTATTTTAAAGGGTAAAATCCTCATATAGTACCCGAATTATCACGAAATGCTTTTTGATACCTATAAATTTTCAGGGAGTCCCGTGGTACCTGTATTATCCCTTCCGTTAGCCCTTATAGTACTTTCATCCATTATTCCTTTAAAAATGCCTACGTGGCTATCATGTGACACTCATGTGAGTAAAATAGCAAAGGTAAAATAGTCTTTTCATTCATATTTAGAATTATGAAATTTAATATATTGAATATCTATTATTAAAAAAATATTTTAACACATAAAAACAAAAAGAATAATACCTAATTTATTCTTCACTGTTTTCACGATACTTGAGTCAATTAATTTAAGTATTTTTATTTTTGTTTAGTTTTTATTTTATTTTATGAAAATTTAATATATATATATATATATATATTAATTTAGAGATAACTTTTTCTCGAACAATTAATAGGATTAATCAATAAAGATGGCAGGTAAATCTAGATATTCACTAAATTCAATTCTAAGTCTTTCTTTTAACTTAGTCTAATTTGCTTTAATTTAATTTAATCAAAAATTTGTAAAAAAAAATATGAAAAATATGTGTTTTTATGATTTTATCCATACTTTAAAGGAATAATTGACGGAAGTATTAACATGGCTAACGGAGGAATAATACAGGTACTATTAGACTCCCTAAAAATTTATAGGTACTAAAAAATACATTTTATGATAGTTCAGGTATCATATAAAGATTTTACCCTTTTTTAAAACATAAACATATAATATCCATTGATTACCAAAGCCATAAACGAGTTAACAACATACTCAGCATTTCTAAACTAAAACCCAAATTTATGAGCATGGTAGATCCAATAAAGGCTTAATAGGGGCTTATGCACGTGATTAAATTCTAATATTTTATTACAATTAATCTCCCACAGATCAGCTTCATTTGGCCCGCTAAGGTATAAATTTATACCTTAAGATAACATGTGTGTGTGTATATATATATATATATATATATACAGCGCTTCTCCGGTGCGGACCTCTACAGTTTTTGCTTAGGTGCGGATTTCCGGTTTTGACCCACTTTCTGATCACATTTCCACATCTTAGCCGTTCAGTTTTTAGGTCATAATGTATAGATCATCTCTGCAAAATTTCAACCAAATTGATGATCGTTAAGATATTCAAAACTGCAATTTACAACAATTAACACGAACGGTTCCGGTTCAACAAATTCAGTTCGTTCGTGTAAATTGCAATTTTGGATGCCTTAACTATCATCAAATTGGCTGAAATTTTGTAGAGATGATCAATACATTAAGATCTAAAAACTGAACGGCTAAGATGTGAAAATATGATCGGAAAGTGGGTCAAAACCGGAAATCCGTGATTGTTAAAGTATGAAACTAGATTAAATCAATGGACGAACTAAATCTGTCAAACTTAAACCATTCACACTTATAATCTTAAATCGTCATCTTGAATGCTTTAACAATAATCGATTTGACTGAAAATTTGTAGAAATGATCTACACATGATGACCTAAAAATTAAATGGTTGAGATGCCAAAATATGATGGAAAAGTTGGTGTAATGCCCTATCTTTAGAAAAGACTAAAATATAGATCATTCACTAGAAGGGCCTTGTATATATAAGTTCATTTTTACTTCCTTTTTTATTTGGTTAAATTTATGAGGTATTTTGATCCAAGTCCTTTATTTGTATACTGATAGTGTAGAAAAAAAATTATACACCTCCAGTTATACAATTTTGAGTCCAGTACTGTATATGATGGCCAAGCAACTACAAAAGTTGACAAACACCGCTAATTTAGACTTGGTAGCTCACTTGCGCAGCACCGCCACTGTGTAGAAATAATACTAAATTTAGTCTTACATATACGAGTGCACAACACGAAACTTGGTACTTGTAATTGACACAAAAATTTGTAATCAATTAACCCATTGCATTTGCAGTCCTTTTCAAATCTTACCGTCGATATTGCATTATATCAATGTGCTCTGCTGGACCGGGTCATTATTGTTCTTGCACCCTATTTTTTGTACATATGGTTGTCGATCTTGTACCCTATTTCTTGCTATCGACACTTGACTAGTCATGGGATTTGACATTGAATTCACTCTTGGATTTTCTCAGGGTAATAGAGAATTGACATGCTGTTGACATCACATTCACATCCATGGTTTCTCTGGAAACAAACAACAGGTTAAGAATACTATATATGCACCAAAAAGAACCCAGCTTACTTAGAAACTAAGTTATGCAATACTTTGAAAGACTAACCACGGGTTAGGGTTCCACTGGAAAATAAGCGTGCACTTGATCACTTTGTCATTCAACGGTTTGTCGTTGGAGGCCAACAGTGTATGAGAATGTTCCTATACACTTTCATCAATCGGTGGGGGAAATTGTTGAAAGCAATATGCGGGTGGAACCGTGGAAGTCGTTGCATGGTGTCAATTGTATCTCTAGATCCACCTTGTTTGATCGTCTTGGTCATGGCTGCTTGAGAGGCGATTGTATTTGATTTTTTCCTTTGTATTTTCTTATCAAAAAAAAAACATATGCATATGCATGAGACTTTAATGGGGATCAATTTGATGTGATTAAATAAGGATATAATCGAGAGAATTTATTATTGGTCGTCCTCAAATCAAATTTAGAACATCCCACTTGAAAAATTGTATCACATCCCTCATGACTCAACTAGTTACCTTACTTAAAATAGTTAAAAAGGTTGCCATTTGCAAATAGGTACAAAATGAAGGGCTGCGTCAAAAGACATAAGAAATAGCATATGATCGAGTAGCAGTATTACAATTTGTAAACATGGTACCACAACGTAGGCTTGAGTGCTTGACTAAAGGCTTGAGCCAACAACTTAATCTCATTGACAATCAAGTCACTCTTTCGACCGGGGGTTGTAATCAAGAGCACTTGTATGATGGATTGATAGACCTGGGTACGTAGGCGAAGGGTAAACCCAAGGATTAAAATATATGGTCTATCTACATATTTATCAGAATTTTGAAAAAGAGAAATATCGGATATATCGGGGATATCCGGAAAAATATATCTTTTTCTTAAAGAGTCAATTTATTGTAATTACATATAAATCTATATCAATGTAAACTTTATCTACATCTAAAAAAAGACTCTAGGTGGTTGACAAGTTACTCACTAGTTTACGAAAGTACAATAATCAGACCAAGACATATGACTCATATAGTACGAATTGCTTCATCATGAATTCTTCTAGCCCAGATTCATCTTTAAGGAATTTCTCCTCACATATTCCACTCTTCACTCGGATTTCATTCGAAGGGAATACTCCTCACCTAGATTTGCTTTAAAGAAATTTCTCATTACCCATATTTGCCTTGAGGAGATTTCTCCATCTCCTCACATAGATTTGCATTTAGATGATTACTTCTCACCCAGAATTGCCTTGAAGAGATCTCTCCTCACCCAGATTCACCTTAAGAGGATTTCGCTTCACCCAAATCTTGACTAGAACCATTATTAAAATTCTACACCCTGATATATCTCCCATATTCCATAATGTATGTTTCTATGTGAATAACTTAGTTTTTTTTTCTTCTAATTTTTTGTTTGTTTTTTAATCAGATTTTACAAATATTTCTTCATTTTATTGGAGATATATCTCAAATATCTAATATATCAGAAATATTTGATGATATTGGAGAAAATTCACAAAAATAATGAAAGATAAGATATTTTTTTCTATGATATATTGGTCCCTTCAAAAAGAGAGATATCATGAGATATTATAATTGAATTCACTACGTGATCGGAACATACCTACTACTTTTTAATCTCCCTTCAAAATTATCTTCGCAAGATCAAACAGCTTTTAAAGACAAACACGTATTCACATTAAAAATATTGAAATGATTATGACATGCAGTAAGCAATTTTCAGATTTGTTGTATTGTGAAGATCTATAAGAAGCCCTTGTGTGGTGAGCCATTCGTATGGAGCAACATACATCACTTCAGAATACTAATCTGTACATAAGGACATAAGGTCAACACAAATGATAAAAAAGTTGTATAATATATACTAACCCCACCTTTGATATTCATCATGAGAAACTCTAGCTGGGAAATATATGGTGAAGCACAATACTCTAGGATATACCTCAACCAGCAATGTGTGCGTTACCTGAGAGTCTTACAATACATCAATTTATTGATATATGAAATATATTAGTTTGATGTAGAGGTAGACCTAGTTCAATATAAATTAAAATAGAGTAGTCTCATACTATTCTACCAACAAAGGGAGCTAGTCTACATTTGAATCAAATCATTGACTTAATGTATTGGTATGTGTTAATGCATAGTAGATGAACCATGCGTCACAAATTCAACCCAAATTCTCCGCACCATGCATCCACATGACCCCATGTAGTTAATTGTTCAAGAGCTGGCCGGTTAGACAAGAAGTACTCATTTAGCCCAAAAAAATTGGGAGTGAAATCTACACTCCCTATTTTATTATTTATATTCAGTCTTTTCATTTTTATTAAAGTTTTTATAAAAATACAAAATTAAGTTATTAAAGAGAAAAAACAAAATTTAAGTTACTAGAAAATAAAACATAGCGTGGATTGTAAAATAGAGAGTGTGAATTTCGCTTCTAGGAAAAAAAAAAAAGACAACAAGTACTCAAAAACTTTTTCAGTCACATCAACCTGTATTAGGTTAAGAACTTTGAGGAACTTAAATCCAATAATATAATATCTACAAGAGTGCCTCAAAATCAATGATTTAAAAGGCGAACCTTAGGCGCCCTTTGAGGAGTAAAAGGCGTGAGGTGGTAATCAAACTGATTGTGTTTTGTTGCCAAGGCGACTAGGCTATGAACGCATAAAAAACGCGTCAGAAAGCGTCGAAAGTGAACGCCCTGAAATATATAAATTTTTATTATAACACCAGAAATACGTTGATTTGTTCTGTTTTGATGGATTTTGCATATTCACTCCGCCTTGAAATGTGTACGTCCCCCTGTTTGTTTATCAAAACAAATTTATGCTTTTGATGGGGAGGGTGTCTCTAATTATCTAGAGTATTGGTTTGGATTCAAACACACTTGAGAGAACACCCTTTAGTAACCTTTTCGATATCACTTGGTTTTAATAAAATTGGGTTCTATAATCAGTTCACTATCATTAGGGCAACTCCAACAATAAAGTCTTTTTATTTTATTTTTTATTTTTTTAAAAAAAAACTCTTAGCCCACCACACCTATATATATGCCAGTGAGAATCGAATCGTGACCTTTACAATGTTGGAATTATAATTTACCAACAGATCACAGCTCACCGGCCAACAATCAAGTTTCATTTGGCCGGAGGTACTATCCTCATTTAGCACCTCTTTATTGCACTATTTATATATGACTCAATTCTCATCTCCAACCATAAGATGCTATAAGTACTATTTTCACTATTCTTGATTAAAATATAATATGAGTATAATGGTTATGACTATTTTTTCACTATTGTTGCTATTTTCACTAGTTCTAACGGGTATATTTTCTTTCCTCAATTTTCTGGTAATTTTTTTTTTTGACAAAATGAAATTAATAACCCTCAATTTAATAAGAGCCGTTGATCATTTTTTTCCTCAAATATGAGCCCTTAGATTTAGAATATATCCGTTCAGTATAAAAAAAAAAGGACAACATCAGAACTTTCCATATTCAAAATGGACGTATCATAGTCGTCCAAAAATTAATCGTTGTAAACTCATAATGGTCAGCAGGGGACATGTATGTCAGGCGGAGCCCATCAAATTCCACCAAATTCTAGGACGTCTTCTCTCTCCAGCACGTGGACGTGATCAATTCTGCTTCCCACCCCAGTGTGTCCTCTGCACTTTCTCCTCCGGAGCGTTGAACTCCAAGTTGGGCTGACACAACCCAATTCAGTGGACCTGATCACTGTAGTTGAGTCTTGGTTCTGGAAAAGTCTCATATATAGGACTTAGTTTGAGTCCAAGTCCTATAATTCCAAGACCAAGTCCCCCTAAAACCTATTGTTGGAGGACCCAAAACATGTATGGGTCTCAAATCTGGTATGGCACCCCTATTGTTGGGGTTGCCCTTAGAGGCATTCTCCGCTCAATATATTGAAATTCCTCTTTCAATACCAAGTGAACAAGCTTGATGGCAGCGTGACCAAGGTCTAATTGCTCTATGAGTAATTGAATCAAAGAGCTAACGTTCTGCCTTCTGCGAGATGTTGGTTTGGTAATTGAATGGTTGAATGTTAATTGAATGATTGAATGTTCTATATAGTTTCAATCGAATGGTAATTGAATCATTGGATGGTAATTGAATTATTGAATGTTCGATCTGATATTAAATCGTATTAATGTTCTTAAATGGAAATACTGGTGTCGAGTTCTATGTAATGCAATTTAATCGTTTATACGATTAGACTTACGCCTTATTGAGGCTCTTCCAAAAACGCCTCTACCTTTTAAAACATTGCTCAAAATACAAGTTCTTGAGCTGCAAAGTATTTTTTTTTTTGGTTGAGAAACTAGTAGATTGCGAAGAAATGGGTAGATACCTTCAGAAAACATTCCCTGGAAATTAAAATCCAACTCACGTATTGGAACTCTCTTATTCATTGCAAATCTAGAAATCAACAGAACTTTTGAAACAACGATAGATCTATGTCAAAGCAAGCCTTGAATACTTTAGTAGTGGTTGGGAGCCTGTGTCGCTGCACTACTCCACCTACCCAACCGTCGTATCTATGTCTCTCCTCATCCTTTTCTTCATTCCAGTTACCAGAAGCTTATAAGGGTTTACCAGCACCAAATTTAACATCAAAATTAAGATTGTGTTAGTGCAAAGTTTTGTACGATTGACATTTCCTAGCCAAAAAAAAAAGAAAAAAGAATCATTTATAACAATTGTATCACTGTACTGCTCTTGGGATTTCAGGAAAATAGAATTCCTCAATCCGCAGGTACCATGCACAACTCTCATCCATATGCATGCTTGTCAAGTTTATAGGATTAAACATTCTTTCAGATCCTCACATAGAACTCAGCCTCTTTTCACTCCTAAGGGAAACTCCAACAATTAATGAAGTGCTATATAGAGGTGCTAAACTCATTTTGGCACCTTGTTGGAGATTAAAAGCACCCATTCCCATCTCTAACAATAAAGTGTTATAAGAGCATCTCCAACAGTAGGAGTCACTTATTAGTTAAATTTAGCTAAAGTTAAGAAACATAGCGATTGATTTAACAATGTTGCTCCAGCAGTAGTAGCTATTTGTAAGTCATATACTATATTTTATCGAATTGTAAATTGACATGTGGACAAAAGAGGAGAGAGCAATATAAATTTTGCTTTAACTATTCTTGATTGTCTAGCTAAATATAGCTAACCATTTTAGCTAAAGTTAAATTTAACTTAACTATAGCTAGTCTGTTGGAATTGAGTTTTTCTTCAAAAATGTTTATATGTAGCTAAAAATTGAATTTAGCCGGGTACTATTTTCACTACCCAGGTAGTCTTGAGGGCCATGTTGGCTATTCATTTTCTAACACGTTGCACGTCAGGCTCAACCACCGCCAGAATTTTTTGTCTGTGGCATGGTTTACCACAAGTGCGGCCCATGATCTCATTTTAAGACTAGTCTTGGATTTGGCACAAATTTAACACCGAGACTAGCACAGGTATCAAATTTTTTAGACCAACTCCCCCTTTGAAGCCTTGTTGGAGAGCCAGGTTCTATTTAGATCTCAAAATAAGACCATCCTTCTTTTTGTAGGAGTTGCCCTCTAAAGTTTGAGTTGCATTGTTTTCAATTGATTTGAGTGTGCGTGACAATTTGTTATTAATTATGTTGTCCGAAAGCTCTTAAAACAACAGCTATTCTAATCCTTGACTAAAGTGAATTTCAAGCCCATACCCAAGGGATAAACCATCGTTATTTATGTATGAGCCACTTTGATTTTAGTGGATATCTTTTAATTAATCAAATAAATTGGAGCTTTATGGGTGGGGGTAAAATTGGAGGGAGAACGTACACTACTCTGTGCTCAATCTAGACTCATGTCCAGATCGAAATCAAGGCTTCCTATCCATGAACCAAAAGATTTCAAGAACTGATCGAAGAAGCCTATCCATAGACCAAAAGATTTCAAGAACTGAAAAAGAACCCCATCGGATTGAGTGAACTGAAAAAGAACCCATTGGATTGAGTGTCTAAACTGTTGTTATGCGCGACCCGTGACCCTCATGTTTTGGCATTCACTTACAATATGCTTTGCTTCCAGCCAAATAGCCTCACATACAATAAGGCAAGTGCAACAAGAAAACAGCTCATCTTGTACAGTAAATTAATGTCTTTAAAACCAGAACCAAAGAAACTAAATGTCCATGTACACACTCTTTACAATCTCTTTATCTCTCTCTTCCTCTATATAACAATATCTAGAAGCTATAGATCCAAAAGAAATTAAAGAAACTAGAGCAGCATGGGATCTAGTACTACTTCTGCTACATTCTCCTTTGTTATTCTTCTACTACTTCTTCTACAACATGATCATTTTACGAGTGCAGACTCTAGCTTGATCCAGAAAACCTGCAAAGCCACCAAGTACTATGCCCTTTGCATGTCCTCCCTCAAGTCTGATCCCACCAGCCTAACCGCCGACGGCAAGGGCTTGGCGGCTATTATCGTCAGAATTGCGACCACCAATGCCACCGCAACCTCTTCTTACTTGTCCTCCCAAGTGCTCAGCTCTGCAAACGACGCCAACGCCAAGAAGGTGCTGAAGGAGTGTGCTGACAAGTATGGCTACGCCGGCGAGGCCCTGCAGGGTTCACTGCAGGACCTGACTGGGGAGTCGTATGACTACGCTTACATGCACATCACTGCAGCTGCCGACTACCCTAATGCTTGCCACAATGCTTTTAGAAGGTATCCGGCGTTGGTTTATCCACCGGAGCTTGCTAGAAGAGAGGATGCTTTGAAGCGGATTTGTGATGTGGTTTTGGGAATTCTTGATAGTCTTGGTTGGGATTAGTGTACTGATTGCGTAGCTACCTCGCTTACTCCTACTGCTAGCTATTCAATAATGTAAACTTTCTGAAGTAAAATTTCTTTTCTTGCTCAATTATTTTGTCAATATACTTTTGGTATTGTCTTTTTGACTCTAAAGTAAGCAAGTAGATAGGGATAATGAGTTCAGTAATCACGCACTAGTGACAGTTATCTTTTGGTCTCTTTTCTTCTTTTCTTTGGGCAAAAAAAAAAACAAAAACAAAAACCGAATAATTGAAAATTTTCGTCTCATGTCTCTTCTCCTTTGCAATGTAACCATATTTGTGTTGGAAATTTACATAGAAAGTAGGTTTCTTCAAGAAAAAAGAAGAGCTAGATCATCAAAACTGATTACTGGATCGAAGAAAAGATCTAATGCAACGAACACGTACCATTTCCAAAACACGTTAAGCACACTTTGCAGACATTTGACCAAGAAAAAGGGACATTACTAAGGCAACTGCATACACAAGTCATTGATGTCATCTCCTGCTAGTTTACCCTCCACCACCACCCACAAATCGGTCATCTCTGGATACTTATGGCGGGGACATGGACATCACCATTCCAACTCTCAGTCCACTCCCAAACCCCGGCCACCCGGTCACATTTTTCACTTATCCAGTGGAATGTTTTGTTTGTTGTATACATGACCATAGAAAGGACCGTGAAACTTAAATAAAGGATAACATGCCACTATTGAAGTTGAAGGTAAGTAAAGGATACCTTCAATTGATAGAAAAGCAAACATGAGAGTGGATAACTGGTGCAGCTACCTTACTTGCTAAAAGCACCACGAAGATCGAGGAACAAATTTATATAGCTTGCAATTTTGCATGACCATGCCATTAGTTGAGACTCCAGAGAAAGGAAAGAGGAAGAGATGATAATGGATTTGATATTAAAAGAGAGAGTGGTTAACCGAAAAACTATGAATCACTTAGGATACCTGAAATATACCAAGCCCGACACTTTGGTTCCTAGCTACTACCAAAATAATAACCCAAATTATAGACTTCGTTGGACAAAAGTGCTTAATTAAGAGTTTAATAGTTGAAATGCAAAAAATTTGTGTATAAATATGATTCCCTTAAAAGAAAGGATTTCAAAAAAATGTGTTGTTTGATAAAACATTTTTGATTTCAACAAAGAGGTGCCAAATTTTTTGATAATGTAAATGCATGTGAGGTACTATTTTGGTCTAGAGGGGAACATTTTTCTAATAAAAAATTTCGAGTTCACTTGTTTTTTACTAAACAAGATAGTTTGTCAATATTATTGTGTATTGTCATTCTTATAGAGTTATAGAATTATAGTTGAGCCAGTGTTGGGTAATGATATCCAACTAAAAATGAATTTCATGAGTAAAAGAGGTAAATTTTCTTGAAAGGGGTTTGGAAGTAAAAGAGGTAAATATCATCGTGTAAAAAGTTGAGGAACTATTTTTATTTCCCGCCAAAAATCCAAGTGAAACATATATACCTCTCTTTCGCAATAAACCCTAAATTGCCTTCTCGTCTCCCCCAAATCAAGAAACAAGAAAAATGAAAGGCGGGACGGTTCAGATCAACTGGCACGACACCAAGCCCGTCCTAACCCTAGATTTCCACCCTCATTCCGGCATTCTGGCCACCGGCGGCGCCGATTACGACATCAAGGTACTCTCTTTTCCTCTCCTCCCTTCTCCTCTGGCTATTCAAGAATCTATTAAAGGGTTGGGCTTTTTAGGCTTCTTGGTTTCTTTCCCTTCAATTTCGTCTGGGCTCACTTCAACTCCGCATTACACCTTTTCTTTCTTTCGAAAAACCATTTCTTGGTTTCGGTTCTCGATCTCGTCTTCTTAATTGCCTCTGTAAAAATTGATTGCCCAGAAAGCCCTCAAACTGAGGGCGTTATCCGTAATTGAGATTTGAGACCAGTTCCTGTAAAGTGATGGATATGAAAAGAAGGTAGTATAGGGAGAATTGGAAAGGGGCGTATAGAGATTGGAAGTGTTTTTAAGCTAGATTGAACTAACTGTTTCTTTCTTGTGTGTTTGATTTGACCAGCTTTGGTTGATAAATTCCGGCGAGAAGCTCCCTTCAGTTTCGTATCATAATAGCCTTTCTTACCATAGTTCTGCTATAAATGTCCTTCGCTTCTCTCCTTCTGGTAAGTGTTTATTTATATTCCGATGATTTCTGTTTTGTTTGACAATTGTAATGGAACTACACAACTAGTTGCTATAGAAAGCTTACATTATTACAAATTGCGGCAGTTTCAGTGATATTTGTATTAGCAATGCTTAGTCCTGGTTTTGCTAAATAGAGTTCGTATATGTAAGTGCTGAATTTTCTATTTATATGTATGTTAAGGTGGATAGGTGCTGTTGCATGCAACATATGGAGTTAAGGTTTCACAAGTCTAATTTGAATCACACACACTGCTGACTTTTCTTTTATCTCCAAAGGATAGTAGATACTATTTCATTGCTTATCGCACGGTGTCCTTTCCATCCATGCAAGTATATGAGTTTGGTTTTGGGCTTTCTGAGAGTAACTGAGTTACTTGATGGATTTTATACTTTTTTATATGACCGATTCCCCATCATGTCCGCCTGTTAGTGGAAGACTTAAACATAAATGTAGTTTGTATTAAAAATTCATTGTGAGATTCAATTAATTGTGTAATTGGATGAAGTTTTGAAATAAAGGATGTCTTTGTACTAACTGACAGAAATATGTTGTCACTGGATTTCTTTTTGTTTCCTATTAGAATTTACATTTTGTCAAGAATAGAATTAAGTCAGTAACTAGATTTTACTTTTGTTTTTATGGTGGTTGTAATCCTGATTTCTTGAACAAATGTTAATAATGTTGATAACAATGCTTACTGATCTTTATAACTGATATGACCATGAATATTTTTTTTTTTTCCTTTTGCGGATTTCGTGTTGTTATGCATATTGTAATTACCATAGTTGCTTCTCAAATGGCATTGGATGGGGAGTTAGTTGTCAATGTTAAAGCTATAGGAAAGTTCAGTCTCCTCTACAAGGATAAGTATAAATTATAGGAAACTAGAAGAACCTTAATGTTGTAGTAGTTTAAATTTAATGTCTACTAGAGTCAACCACTTATGAAGTCCTCTCAATGAGGCTTTGTTAGTTACCCAGTCCCTTCCACTATCTGAATTTGTCTTCACATGGAAACTTCTTTGATGTGAGTGCGCTGATGAGTAGCCTTATGGTTGCTTTTTATAAGATTGGTAGTTCTGTTTGATGGTTGGAAGCTCTATTATGCTGAACTCTTCCCTTCATTAATTTTCTATTTGATGGTTGGACGTAATATTGGTCTTTGTTGATGCAGGAGAACAAATTGCCTCTGGTGCAGATGGTATGATGAATCACTCACATAAGCTCAGTTAGTTTTATATGTTACTTAAACGATTATTGTCATTCTTTTGATCACTGATTTAGCCAAGTAATGATGCATTAAACTGTCTTTTCGTTTTGTGTTTTCTGTTAATCAGGAGGCGAGCTGATTATATGGAAGTTGCATGCAACAGAAAATAGTCAAACGTGGAAGGTTCTTAGGACATTGTCGTAAGAATTTTAATTGTTAACCTGCTGTATGCATTGCAGATTGGTTCAAAGTGCAGCTTGCAACACATTAGGTTTCTGCAGATTTAGGATCTCTGTTAGTGACCCAGGTTTAGATGTTCAAGTAGAATTTTGGGCATTCCAAAAGTAAATATGGAACTATGGATTCAAAGGATTCAAAGATGCATGTATAGAAAAAACATGTATCCAAAAGATTTATTCATTATTACTATAATATATAAACAACCACATATGCCTTTACTAGAGCTTTAAAAGCATTATGCTGACTACATTAATTATTTAAAAAATAAAAAATAAAGAAGTCAAAAGATAGGCCTTAACAAGTAGACAGAAGATTGATCCGAATCAAGGATAGGCCTGTGATCTGATCCTCTTCATGTGTTCCCTGCAGTTTGAAGCTACTAAACAATCTTTTATTCTAAAAAGTTGGCAAATCACGTCTGTAATGTCTACATGTATGAGTGTGTGTGTGTGTGTGAGAGAGAGAGAGAGAGAGAGAGAGAGAGAGAGAGAGAGAGAGAGAGAGAGAGAGAGAGAGGGTGCATAAATCTTTTATGGAAATTTTAAATATCAGTAGTATTGTATAGATGTATGAAGAATTAAAATTCCAAGTGGTAGTACAGTTTATTATATTCAAGTGCTTCTTAATTGAATCATATTCATCTATAGTTGTTCTCAACCTATCATGCTTAATGTTATTTTATCGATCAAAATATCAGAACATATAGGACAGAGAGTTCTTTTTCGCTATTTGGAGTTTTGTAAGAAATATTTTCTGGCATGAATCTCATGTGCTTACTCACTTTTTCTGGTATAGATTTCACCGGAAAGATGTGCTGGACCTTGAGTGGTCTACTGATGGTTCATTTCTCATCTCTGGTTCAGTCGATAATTCATGCATCATATGGGATGCTAACAAAGGTAGATAAGACAATGCATAAGCAGCATAACCATTTATGAGTATCTGAGAAATGTTATAAGAGATTCAACTCTGATTTTTTCTTTTTTGTTCCCAGGTTCTGTCCATCAGATTTTGGATTCCCATTTCCATTATGTTCAAGGTGTGGCATGGGACCCATTGGCCAAGTATGTTGCCTCCCTCAGTTCAGATAGAACTTGTCGCATTTATCTTAAAAAAGCTCAAACAAAAACCAAGGGTGCCGATAAGACAAATTATATTTGTCAACATGTTATTTCGAAGGCCGAAAACCCTTCAGATGAGTCTAAGGTTAGAAGATAATAGATTATCTACATATATCATATACCATCTTCATAGATGGACTTTTGACATGCTCTAGGTTTCATGTATGAATGCAGTCTGCGAAAAACCATCTCTTTCACGATGAGACACTACCATCTTTTTTCCGGAGGTTAGCGTGGTCACCTGATGGATCATTTCTACTTGTTCCAGCAGGTATTAGCTTAACAGAAGTATTATCTAATTGAAGTTGCATAAATATATTTGTGGTTCTATTAAACATTATGATCGTAGATAAGCAAATTCCCTTTAATAGGATGCAAATAACTTTAATATTATGCTTTCACTGAATAACAAACACCAAGCAGAGGGAGGTCTCTGGTAATGAACTTCTGATTTTTATTTTAATGAGTTTGTTAATCTATGTTACTATCTTTGGGTATATATTTGAAAGTTGTTGAAGGATAGTCTGATCATGCTCTCTCTCTCTCTCTCTCTCTCTCTCTCTCTCTCTTGCGTGAATCACATTCCCTGAAGCCTGACTCCCTGCCATTGATTTACCACTGATGTTTTGTTTCATTGTCTTTGTTGACATAACAATCTTTCATTTCAGGTTCTTACAAAGCATCATCTGCAACAGAAACAATAAATACTGCTTATGTATTTTCAAGAAAGGACCTTTCAAGGCAAGGCACTTTCTAGTTCTATATATTTGTTGTCTTAATTTCAACCGTTCCATCTGGTATAGTTTCTATTAATTGTACAGCTTGACGTTTCTCATTTTCTAGTTGTTTATCATATATTGTGCTTCTCAATGTATCATAACAGTAGTGTCTACATAAATGAGCTAAGTTCAAAGAAATTTATCGTCTGTTTGGTATTTATATTCCCACATATATTGCAGGCCTGCTCTACATCTCCCTTGCGCCAGCAAACCAATAGTAGCAGTTCGATTCTGCCCTTTGGCTTTTAGACTGCGAGGAACCAATCCATGTACTCATGCTCGTTCTATTGTTATTTTGGAATAAAATGTGTTTACTTATCTGGTAAATGATAGTAATCACTAGTCTTTGCCTCTTTGATGAATCTGCAGCGGGGTTCTTTAAGCTTCCCCATCGTATAGTTTTTGCGGTGGCCACTTTAGATTCTCTGAACATTTATGACACAGAGAGTGTTACTCCAATTGCAGTTTTGGCTGGTCTTCATTATGCAGCCATAACAGACATCACCTGGTAAAATTATAGTTTCCTACAATAAACTAATTTTTTCTTTTGAGAGGCTGCAATAACAATTTGTTTGATGCCTTAGTTTTACTAATTTTGACTTTTAAATTTTTTTCTCGCTCTCTGGGGTTTAATTTGCTACTATTATATGTTGCTCAACAGGTCACCTGATGCCCATTATCTAGCATTATCTTCCCAAGATGGTTACTGCACTTTAGTAGAATTTGAAAATGATGAACTGGGATCACCCATCTATTTGTCAGGTTTGTTGTCCCTTATTTTCTATTTGTTTTTCATCACATTTTGTTTATGGATTGTTTCTTCAACTGTTTGGTTCCTAATGTCTCTTAAATAATGTTCTCTAGAAGAGAAGAAAGTCATTGGTGAAGAGGACGAAAGCTTGGTAAAGAAACCAGAGGGCATGTTAATTGAAGCTACCACAGAAAATAGTCTTGCTGCAACTAAAGCCATTAATGAAGAGAATAAAATCTCAGTTAAGAAGCCAGACGACATGGTAATTGACACTACTCCAAGTAAAAGTCTTGTTGGAGCCAATAATGAAATATCAGAAGCAGAAAGGAATAAGCAAACAGAAGCAGAAAAGAAAGTCATAGGTGATGCCAGAGGCAGAGTCGAGAAGCCAGAGGACATGGTAATTGACGCTGCCACAAATGATAGTCTTGCAGCCGATATTGAAATATCAGAAGCAGAAAGGAAAGAAAAGAAAGTCATGGGTGATGACAGTAGCACAGTTCGGAAGCCAGAGGACATGGTAATTGAAGCTTCAGCAAATGATAGTCTTGTAGCAGCAAACGATGGCAAAAAAGAATCACCAAGCACAGTGACAACTCGTACTGTAAATAAGCCTACTAAAAGGCGCATTACACCCATGGCAATTGACCCTTGATAGCTGCCATTCATGCCGTTCTCACCTCTGTAAATTTTGTTGTAGTCATTTTTGTACTGTTCCATTTACTGGATGATTTCTCGGCTATTTTTTCTAGTGTATGATGCACAGTGGATTGAGTTGTGTAGTAGTTAGTGAAGCCAGAAGACTACTCCTGTGGAAATATTAAAGCAATCAATTAATAATCAAACTTGGTGCTGCAGGCTATATTAGAGCTCCCCAAGAACATTACTCAACATAATCCCCTTGTTTAAGATCAACTGATTAAGATCATTCATGTTGCTTTGTCCTTGGTTCGGTGGTATGCACATTTACATTTCCACTGATTTGCCAATGATGAACCTTGACACTTCACTTTGCGTTGCACTTCCGCATTCACAATTCCTTCACTAGTCTGCAGCTGCAATATATGTGTGCGCGATATATCTGTAGATAATCACAAATCCTACAAGTCATTTCCCATAGCATCCCTGTCAGAGCTAATAAGTACGGAACCCTTGACAGCAGAGAAGCTGCAACAAGATGAGGCTGAAAATTCTAAACCTGCTACTGGTACATCAGTATTCAAAGTTGAGGTATATTCCACAGCTGATAAACCTGAAAAGTATTTGGAATAGATTTGTCGGAAATAGAAGCGAGTCAATTTGGTGTTTGATCAGTGTTCGGAATTAACTACCAAGGTTTTTAAGCTTAGCAGCAGAAAGCTCACCCCAAATTTCCATTAAATGACCAAGATTACACTGTAAAGACTAAATCCGTTTTCCACTCCAAAAGTCCCAATCCCACATTTCTAATGGTTAAACAACTTGCCTGCCCTGGTAAAAAGAACCTATCATTTGATTGATGTAGACAACAGACATAAGACAATACTGCAAACATGAATCAAGTTTCAACCGCAAAATCAAATTGGTCATTGTATTCATTATCTAATTTTACAATTAACAACTACATTGGGGATGGATCATTGAAGCAATGTGGATGTTAAGCTCCTCCAGACTCCAGTCCATCTTGATGATTGATGAATCAAAATTGACAAGATAACTTTTTCGGTTCATTCTTTCAGGCAGCAGTCACATCTTCCAAGGAAGAAGGGCCATTAGCACACTGCTTTTTGCTTTCATATTGATCATCATCTTTCTCTTCACTTTTTTCCCTTCCTTCTACTCTCTGTTGTTGAGGTTCCTCTGATGAATCATCAGCTGCTTGCAATCGTTTTCGCTGTGGAATCACTTGGAAGAAGGAAGCCTTCCAATCTTTGGTTTCCAAGAACTTGAGGAGAATCTCAACCACTTGATTCACAGTCAGGACCTGCAATCATCAATAGACAAAAGCAAACTGTAATCTTCACTCTAACAATCGGGCTCAATTCAATCCGAAAATGATCATTATGAAACCGAGTGAGTACCTGGGAACTACACATGTTCAAGTACTTCCCAATGGGGAGCTTCGCAGTTTGGATTCCCTGCTCCTCTGCTTTCTTCATTGTAATTCCTTTCCACCTATTCCGATCCACCAATCCCCCAATAATATATATCTTGCTCCGATCAAGATCATCCACTACATTTTCCGAATCAGCGGTCAGATACACCAGATTCTGCTTCTCACTCTCCAAAGCTTCAATGTAGGATCCATCCTCCCTCTCAACACTCCACTTATCAAACCCCGGCAGCCTGCGCAACTGCGTACCCATCTCTCCTTTACACCCAGTCAGCCACAGATGACACGGCTCACTACTCCTCCCATTCACCGCATAACAATACATAATCTGCAATTCCATTCACATTCACACCTCACAAAATTGGAGAAATTGTAACAAACCAAAGCAAACCCTCAATTACTGACCTGTTGAACGAGGCTGTGGGTCTCAGAGGGGGTCATGAGGTGAGAGAATTCGAGATCAATCACAATCTTCTGTCCACACTCTTTGGCTCTGTTGAGCCGCTCGGTCTTTCGGTCTCGCTCCTCTGACCTCTTGTCCATTCTCTCTTTCCTCAAGCTCTTCCTGGACTCTATCATCTTCAACCTCTCGTCTTCGCTCAAGCTCGCCAGAGTCTCTTCCCATTCCTTCCGCTTCCGCTCTCCCTCTCTCTTCTTGTGCTCTTTTTCCTGGGCTTTCTTCTCCGCCTTCTTCGCCTCCCACCTCTGTTGCTTCAACACCTTCTTCTGGGCACTCTTCGATAGTACTACTGCTGCCGAGCAGTTTGGACATTGCGTTGCTTTTTCCCCATTTTCTACGCCCTCCATCGGAGAATCTGAGGGTTCTTCCAAGCTTTGCTAGGGTTTTACAGTCTTGTTGTTTTTCCTTTGGGCCTTTTCTTTTCTTCTCGCCACTTTCAATTTGGGCTTTCAAACATTCTCCGTTATATCCCACAGTTTTGCCCACAGCCCAACTTGAATCGAACTTTCACGAATGGAGTTGACACAGTAGTGTTCACCTACTCAGTAAGTAATTGAAAAACCTCGATCAGTCTTGGATTTAGATCCAATGGTGTAAAATAAAACAACTCAAACTTAAAATTAATTGTCCTTCTCATGTTTTTTTTTTTTTTTTGAAAAGTAGATAATTTCATTACTTATCCATGACCAGAAGACACGTATATCATTTGCTGTCTTACACCAAATAAAATCTAGTTGGTTTAAGCTGTTAAGCACATAACATGCAACCCTCATTAAGAGCAACTTGAGCACAAATTTTAGACCTAACCATCAGGAGACAAATCCAAACAACTACCTAAATCCTTGCTAGAGTAACCCTAATTGCCTAAGACCTCATTTGGTGTTCAATCAGAGAAATTAGACTTAAATAGCAATACGTTGGAATCAAATGCTAGATACCAAGATACTAGATCGAGAAACACTAAAAAGTGTAATCGAACCAAACATCATGCACAAAATCTTCAGGGTCCTAAATCCAAACCCATAGAGAAATCTGACCCAACATAGTAGTGAAGTGGATCCCACACCAGCCCAACGTCTTGAAGACCAAATCTGATTTGGGCACCCAGATATGACCGTCATCCTTTAGCCGCCCCTAGCTTCATCTCCACCCAGCGTAGCCACCAGAGAGCATGGCAACAGCCTCCCTGGCTTAAGAATCCGATCAGGCAAGCCATCGACTTCGGTGTCAATACCAACGCTGGGTATATCACCGGCGCCGCCAGCAATCCCATCCGCCAAAACGAGACCCGAACAGCGCTTTGCAATCACATCAAGCGGCCCAGTACCACCATCGAATGTCCTCCAATCACTGTAAGAAGGTAGGCGCTGCCGGATCTCGAACCCAGATCTACCATGTCGTGGTCGCAGCCCTAACTTGAGACATAGCACTGCCAACCAACAAGCCCGCGATGCCTCAAAACGATAATCGGAGAAATCTGGTGGAGGTGAAGGGGGCCTCCCTGCAAGCAACCGAAAGGAGGCAGCGCTAGGTTTTCGAGAGAGAAAGCTCTCGACTCTCATGAATTAAGATCTTGGAAGATTTGGATTATGTTGGTAGATCTCGGAAGATTAAAACTAGGCATGATTCTGGTGCATGTTAGTTAGGTTTTTTTTTTTTCCTTCTCTTTTGCTTACCTTTCAGGCCCCTTGTTCACCAAATAAAATAAAAAATAATTGTTTTACAATGATAATTTTCTTACTCAGTTACCAAACAAGTGAACATTACTCAGTATCGAGAAGGAGTTGGAGATAGAAGATATAAGCTGCGGTTTCAGTATGAATCATGTATATGTTTTTTTTTTCCGGGTCAACTTTAATAAACACGTGGTCTGAGATGAATATCGAACAGCAATGTATGGGTAGGTTGCTTCGGATCCAAGTATACCCTTGATAGCAGAGAATTGAAACTGCAACAAGATGAGGCTGAACATTCTAAACCTGTTGTTTATACATCAGTATATAGATTTAAAGTATATAACGCAACTGATGAGCCTGAAAAGTGTTTGGAAGAGATTTGCAGTATGCTCGGAAATAGAAGCGAGTCAGTCGGGTGTTTAATCAGTGTTGTGATATCTGAATATTTTTTCAAACGCAAGCATCGGTCTAATTTCATGGTAAAACCATGCAGTGGGGTAGGAGCTGTGCAGCTCATCAAAGTGGCTGATTTTGTGACCAATGCTGGCTGATTAGACTAATATTAGTGAACTCCAACAATCATCTCATCTCATTGAAGTGGCTAATATGACTGTCATCCTTCGCCTTTCTTGCCGCTGTATAACTTGCAGATTTGGTGACTTTGCTTTTGTTGCTTCCTTTGGACACCTATAAATATCATATCATGATGCAACACCCATCGATTGATATTGCAACAATGAAAATATAATTCCGGCCAGTAGTATATAATCAAGCAAAACTTGCAATTTCCTTGCTTCGGGGGCAGAATGGATGCTCAAAATTTGGAACTAGCCTTGCATTGGGTACCAGCGTCCTTCTCAGTTGTTTCAATGCTTTCTTTTCCTCTGACCGCAAACATTAGGAGTCAGTTTGAACTATATTCAGTTTGTATATGCAAGCAAGGAACAAATAGACAAAATTTTGAAATAGCATGCATACTATATATCCTTGCTGCTTCACTCTCTTCTCTATATCTCTTATACATTATCTCTGTCCTTAACTTTCAATTTGTTAGTAACTGGAAATAGAAAATCATATATGCTTTTGACGAAGAAGTAATGGATAATGACTTCCATATTATGCTGGTCACTTACCTTGTGATCAAATTCTGCTCTGTGCACTGCCTGAATATTAACATTCAGATTGAATTCTTGAACTTGTGGTAGAGGCGTGCCAACTTTCTCTGAACTGGAATTGGGTCCCTGCATTATTATGGAAGAAATATGAGTTGTTCACCTCCTTTTAACTTGGAAAACATTAATATATAAACTAAACCAGTTTGCTCACTCTTTCAAGATTGGTTGTGCCTTGAAAACCCTTATCTGGCTTCTTCCATCTCTATCCTCTTTCTTCCAATTCCCTTTGCATTTCCACCTCATGTCTCAGTAAGCTCTCTAGTTTGAAAGGTTCCGGTTTTTGTGCATTCCTTGGGTTTTAGCTTTGGTAGGATCTGCATTTAACAAATAAATCATAGTACCATCTCCATTGCAATTTCCAGTATTTAAAATGAGACAGAAATAAATAAAGAAATGTACCACACGGTAGTCAGTGGTATAAGGATATAGATTAGCTTTGGGAACCCTAGCGCTTTCTTCTTCCAATTGCTTCGGCATAATTCGGTAAAAAACTTGTGTTCTTTCTTAGCCCCTCTTTCCTGAGGACACAAAATTAAAAAAAGATAAAATTAAAAAAAGATGCTATGAATAAATTGTGTCCTGTATTCCAAACTTCTTTTGTTCTACACAAGGGATTTTCATACCTCTGTATGGAGATTGAATGGATATGGCATTGTGTTTCTGGGAAATGGATTCTGTTGGGGCTCTGAGTTCAAAGACAATTGGAAGGACAACAAATTAGAAACCAAAGCCAGTGAGGATTCTTTTCTGTTTTACAAATTCAGAATGATTAAAAACCTTAATTCTAGAAAAAGTTAATCTATTGTAGAAAACTAGAACCTTCGCCCAAGGCGAAAACTAGAACCCTTCGCCCCCAGCTCCTCCTCCGCCCAAGGCGAAAACTTTCGCATCAATTGTTTCAGATTCAATTGAATCATCGCTGTCTCTTAGCCAACTACCTGCACTGCTTGTTTGCGGAGATAAAACATACATTAAGATCAATGAGGCTCTTTATCAGGAGCAATTGAAAAATTTCAAAACCAACCTTCCTAGTCGTCTATTACTCCGTAAAAGCTCTGCACCTTTGAAGACCGCTAATCTCAAGGGTATGCTTAACACTCCGTGGAAGCCCTCAGCTCCATGGCGTCTTGTTCCGCTGGGAAAAGGATACTTCGACATTCACTTTGCAACAGAGGATGATTTGCGAAGAGTTTGGGGAGGGGGTACGTGCACCCTTGCTACTGTTATTTTCAGATTGGCTCAATGGAAGCCAGATTTTGTGCCGGGAGACATTCTCCCACAAACCCATGCTCAACTTTGGGTCAGATTTTATGGTTTGAGCCAAGACTATTGGCATCCTCAACATCTAATGGAGATTACTCATGGAGTGGGTACTCCACTGCAATCAGACCGGGCTACAAAGGAGCGTGAGTTTGGCTATTATGTCAGAGTTTTAGTAGATATGGATCTTGCCAGGGAATTACCATCTTCGTTGATGATCGAGCGTGAAAATCATTGTTTTCCCATTGAAGTGATCTATGAAAATTTGTGCACCCATTGTGGTTTGGTTGGCCATGCTGCTGATCATTGTAAGCAACTAAACAACAAGGAACAAAGGAACAAGAAACAGCGTGAGAAGACTTCTCATCCTTTGACTACTGTAGTGCGTCAAGAGTACAGGGTAAAGCGTAATGTGCTCACTTATGATATTAGGCATGATATGCAGCTGGTCCATGCTTCTCCACCAAACATGACTAATGAAATTGTTACAAAGGTTCAACATGCTGCTCCAACTAGTGACGTTGCTCATGTGCATGGTTTGGTCCAAAGCACACCAACTCTGACAGTTGATGATGACTCTCCTAGGGTCCAATCTTCTGGAAGGGAATTGGCAGAAATTGCTCAGTTTGCACAAACCGTTATTGAAGATGCGGCTTTGGATGAAATGGAGACTATTGCCCAGCGAGTAATAGAGGAGCCATTGGAAGCAAATATTGAAGTTGCTAATGCAAGGAAGGATGACTCAAGCTCCTCAGGAACGACTGAACACGTTCTTGAGGAGCATTTTTCTCTGGAAAATGCAGCAGGTGAGTTGACAAAAGGGAAAACTAGTTGCCATGACTTAACTGAGGAAGACCAATGCACAACTGGTATTGATGGAACCCCTCCTAGGGGGCAACTTGAAATGCAAGCAATGAATTCTATGATGGAGGGCGATACATGCCTTAAGAATATGACCCTTGTTCTTTCTAAAGGGCAGAAAAAAAGACTCAGCAAAGAGAGGAAAAGCAGCCAGAAGAGGGCACTGTGGATCGTTACCCTGTAAGAAATAGGGGTCCTCCTCAAAAGCTTAATTTATGAAGATTATTTTTTGGAATATTCGGGGATTAGCTAATGCTCCTATAAGAACTGCTCTTCGTAGTTTGATTAGAAAGCACTGCCCTGATTTCCTTTGTTTATTGGAACCAATGACATCTTTGACACGTATTCCTGATTCTTTTTGGAGATTTATTGGTATGCAATTGGTAGGTGTCAATGATAGAGGTCAGCTATTTCCTAATATTTGGGTTTTTCATTCAACAAACATATCATCTCCTACTATGATATCTTCTTCTAGTCAACATATGTTTGTGTAGTTTTCTGTTGGTGGTATTGCTCATGGTCTAATATTTGTCTATGCGGCAACAACTAGTGTGGCACGTCGTCCTTTATGGTCCGCAATTGAGCAAATAAAGACAAGCTTCTCGGGTCCTTTGCTGTTAATTGGTGATTTCAATACAATTTTAGGAGCCCATGAAAAGACGGGTGGTAGACTGCCTATTCGTGTTTCTTGTGATGACTTTCAGTATATGGTGGATGTGTGTCATCTGACACAAATTGATCTTAGAGGGTCACCGTTTACATGGACAAATGGTCGAGGAGTTGGCTCACATATTGAAATGTTGTTGGACAAGTGCTTTTGTTCTATTTCGTGGTTAGACTATTGGCCGATGACTAGTTGTTTCACTTTGGTTCGACACTCTTCTGATCATAATCCTCTCCTGATTTCATTCACACATTATATTGCACAAGGTCCGATTCCATTCCGTTTTCAGAAGCTTTGGTTGGGGCACTCAGATTTTTTAAAATTGTTTAAGCAGCATGGCAATCCTTTGAGGTATGTGGTTGTCCTATGTTTATTCTACAAAGGAAGCTTAAGCTTTTAAAACCTATTCTGAAGGAGTGGAATGTTAATGTCTTCGGTAATGTTCATACTGCTGTGGATAGTGCACGCGCTGCCTTTGAAAAAATTCAACTAGCCATATCTCTTGATGGGTTTACTGAAGTGCATCATGTTGAGGAGCGTTTAGCCTAGGATGCTTTATCAAATGCTTTATTGGTTCAGGAAAAATTCTGGGCGGAGAAGGCAAGGGTGAGATGGGTTAGGGAAGGTAACAGAAATACTGGCTATTTCATACTTTGGCAAAAATTCGAAGAGCACGATCCTTTATCACTTCTCTTCACATTGGGAATGACTTGGTGGATAATGTTAATATTTTGCATGATCATGTTGTTCAGCATTTCACAAGTGTCTTTTCAGATGATGGAAATATTGCTGATACAGGTTTGGTTGGAAATATTATTCCTTCAATGGTTTCAGATTCAGAAAATGGCTCTTTTACTTGCTATTCCTTCTGCTGAAGATGTCAAAAATGATGTATTTTCCATGAATGCTGATAGTGCCCTAGGTCCGGATGGTTATTCTAGTCACTTTTTTCAGGCTTGTTGGGATGTAGTTGGGTTGGATTAGTCCGTGCTATTAGATCATTCTTTCAGTCATGTTATATATTGCCTAATCTAAATTCTAGCTTTGTGGCGCTTATTCCAAAGGTTCAAGAAGCTAATGTTATCACTCAATTTTAGCCCATTGCTATGGCTATTTTTTCTTTTAAAATTATTACTCGCATACTGGCAAACCGTCTTACTCCTATTTCTTCCAGGATTATATTGCCGAATCAATTTTCTTTTTTGAAAGGAAGACAAATCTCTGATTGCATTTTTCTGACTTCTGAGTGTGTTAACTTGTCGGATAACAAATGTTGTGGAGGGAATGTTGCCATTAAGTTTGATGTAGCAAAGGCCTTTGATACTCTGAATTGGGACTTCCTTCGAAGGGTTCTTAATGCTTTTGGTTTTCATGCAACTTTTGTGGAATGGATTACTTCTATATTGGCTTCAGCTCGGCTCTGTATCTTATTTAATGGCTCTCCGGTGGGATTTTTTAGTTGTAGCCGTGGAGTTCGACAAGGTGATCCACTCTCCTCTTGTTTTTTGCCTTGCTGAAGAGGTTCTTAGCCATGGTATCTTGCGTCTGGTTGATATGGGGCATGTCCAAGCTATATCCTCTCCTAGTGCTGTGAAAGTCCCTTCTCATGTTTTATTTGTTGATGATATAATGGTTTTTTGTAAGGGAGATAAAAGAAGCCTACTAAATCTTATGGCTTTCTTTGAGGAGTACGGACTCAACTCGGGTCAGTTGGTGAACAAAACCAAGTCTCATGTTTATTTGGGGAAGTCAGCTCTTCATCGTCGTACTCTAATATATTCTTGGTTGGGTGTTTCAGTGGGTAAATTGCCTTTCATGTACCTTGGTGTGCCAATTTTTGTTGGCCGACCAAAGCGAATTTACTTCCAAGTCTTAGCTAATTGAATTCGTAATGTTATGTCTAATTAGAGAGGGCATTCTCTTTCCATGGCAGGACGGGTAACTCTGGTCAATTCTGTGGTAGTTAGTATTCTTTCCCATAGTTTCACAAGTTATGCTTGGCCAAGGACTGCATTGTAACAAGTTCGAAATTGGATGAGGAATTTTATTCGGATCGGCAATGTGTCTTCTAGTCCAGTCTCTTAGAAAAAGTGTTGTGCTCCATTGAAGGAGGGTGGTCTTGGAGTTTGTAATATTATGGCTCTTAATAAGGCTTTCCTCCTAAAAAAATTTTGGGATTTCTTATCTAAGTCTACACCAGCGGCTACATTTTTTTTTGCTCGGTTTCTTCAACGTTCAGGTCAGCCATGTTCTTCCTATAAAAAATCATATATTTGGCCTGGCATGCGACCCTTGTTTATGGATATTTTCTACAACTATAAATGGTTAGTGGGCAATGGTCGATCAATTGATTTTTGGCAGGGTAATTGGCTTAATGGTTCAGTTGTTGATAGATTGGGTATTGTGCATCAGCTTGGCAAATTATTGTGTGCCAAAGTTTCTGATTTCATCATAGATGGCTCTTGGTATTGCTCTACTAATTTGATTGCTGATCTTGCTGCACTTTGGTCAGAAATTTCAGCTGTTAGGCTTCCTTATTCAGACATGGATGATAAGCTGGTGTGGTTGGATTCTTCTGATGGGAGTTTATCTTTATCTATAGCCTATGACTTCAAGAGTAGTAAATAGGCAATTGCTCTTTGGGATAGATGAGTTTAGCGTCAATGCTTTCGTCCTCGAAACTCTGTTACTTTATGGAAATTTCTTCATGGTAAGCTTTTAACAGATGATCTCTTACTTCAGCGAGGCTTTTCTTTTGCTTCTATATGCTCTCTCTGTCATGCATCTACTCAGACGACCCACCACCTTTTTTTTTAGTGCTCTTTCTCTATAAAGGTCTGGTCTGCATTTTTATCTTGGTTTAAAGTCAGTAATTTCCTAGATATATACGATTTCTTCTCATACCCACTGCAACATGGTTTTGGTATCAATTGCAAGTGCTATGGTGGGGAATGATGGGAGCTGGCTTCTACTCTTTTTGGGATGCTAGAAATTCTATCTGTTTTGATGAGTGTCGCTTAACTACTGATTATTTGATTCACTCTATCAAGCAGCAAATTCGAGAGGTTGATTCTTGAGGTTTAGGAATTATGCATAACTCAGTAGATGAGCTTTGTATTTTCAGTGCTCTTGGAATCAGCGGTAGAGCCTCAAGATCACATCAAATTCATGTGGTAAATTGGCATGCTCCTTGTGCTTTTCAGTTAAAGGTTAATACAGATGGTGTTGCTCGTGGGACGCCAGGAATCGCGGGCTATAGAGGTATTTTTCGTGATCACTTGGGTAATTGTATGGGTTGTTTTGCTGGTTCCATGGGTATTGCTACTGCCCTAGAAGCAGAGCTTCAAGCCATTATTCATGTAGTTTCAATAGCATCAGGAAAAGGATGGACTTCTCTCTGGATTGAGTGTGATTCAGCGGTAGCCATTCACTTTCTTGCCAATAAAAATTGCTCAGTCCCTTGGCGTCTAAGTGTTGATTGGGTCAATTGTTGTACCATTCTCTCCTCTATGTAGATTCAGTTTTCACATATTTACCGAGAAGGGAATCAAGTGGCTGATTGCTTAGCTAACTATAGGGTGGATCATGAGAGGCATTATTGGTGGGACTCTTGCCCTCCTTGTGCTTCAGCTGCCTTTGTTCACAATCTGCAAGGGTTACCGAATTTCCGTATTAGCTAATTCTGAAGTGCTTGATAGATTTCATGCAAAAGTGGTTTCTGCTGCATGATTGCTCTATTCATTAGTTTGTAACTATTTTAGCTCAGTGCTCACTCTGAGTACTTTATTTCATTTTGTTTTCAGAAAGATTTTGGTTCTTGTCCCCCTTTCTCCTCTTGTGTTTTCTTTTCCTTTATTAATGGTGGGTTCCCGGTTGCGATGGCCCATTTCTTTCCAGATTATGGGTGGGTGCTAGTCACCCAAATCGGCTGTCACAGAGAAACTAATATCGCCTAATCCTCTATTTATTTTTTTTTTAAAAAAAACTAGAACCCTTCATTTGTTTCTTGTATAAATAGAACCTAAAGTATTAATTTTTCGATTACGCTCAACCACATTCTCTCATAATTGTTGTGTGCCTATATTTACTTAAGCCATTGTATTAGTAGAAAACGTCAAAGGTATTGATAATGTAGAATGTGCATGGTTTACTCATATATATATATATATATATATATATATATTCTTAACATGTAAGATGTTAACTAGTTTTGTACCTATATATGTTTGCGTAAATTTATGTTTCTCAACCGAAAAGACAACGAATTATATATTTTGATTCTTTTTCTCATTCAACCTTCTTTTTTTGTTATTTCAGCATTGAATTTTTCATTATTCTCTTGAAAATACATATATTTCCTTGTATATTTATTTACAAATTAGCCCAAGATACAAAGCACCTAGTACTCGATCTAGCATAAGATCCACACACTGAACCTTAATTTCAAATAGAGAAAGTCAATTCACTTTAGAAGACTAGAACCCTTCTTTTTCTTGTATAAAAATAGGACCAAAATATATGTTGATTATTTGTACTACTCAGATTACTGATCAGGCTTTTGATTTCATAGTACTGGAGAATCATGAATGTGTCTTTTGCCTCAGAAGGCCAAGAAAAGGTACATGGAGCTAGCCTTGTAATGCCTGATGTACGCTTCAGTAACATCGAATCAATGATCTACCAGACAAATGATAAGGTATTAATTTACAAAAATCACTTTGTAGTTGTATACAAATTCACTTCTTGTACTAGAGTCTTACATATTCCTTCATAGGTGATAAGTCCAGACCATGGATGTGGTGAACACAGTTAGAATTGCTGGAGTTGGAGAAGATGTGAAGCCAACATTATCTCAATCTTCTGCCATCCATCTAATATGGTCAAGTTATTTTGAATCAACGTTATTCCTTCTATTGGGTGACTTCACTAATAGTAATTAGGGTTCCCCCCTGTTATCCTTATGTATTGATATTATCATATCATATTAGGTAACAAATTTATTGTCTTAAATAAAATGCTCTGTACTAATGAAGAATAGAATTGTTTCATCTAGTAATTTTAGTAATATTTAGAGGTCGTGTAAGGATGCAAAACTCAGAGCTAATGAGAATAAGACATGCATGAACTTAAACTATCATGCTAGCAAAATGGAGTTAGATGTTCAAAGGTCATGCCACTATGTCAAAAAGTTAATCATACGACAGATAATCTATGTTGTCTAAGGCCTTCATTATTTTTCGTCAGTTGTGCAATCAAACAACGCAGAACATGTGCTGTCTGAAAAATCAAACGCCATAAAATTTTGGTGTTCGTCTATTGTCTGTTTACATCATCACAAGTACACATTTGTGTTATCATGAACTCAGACGACAAAAATGTCACGCCCCGAATTTTAAAATAAAAATTCAAAATCCGAAACATGAATTACTACAACTTAAAATAATCATCCTGAAAATTTCTTTTCTTAACAACCTCACCACACAAATTTAATCTCAAATCCCGAATTTAGTCTCGGTTAATTATTACAACTCACTCACAAATTAAATTATAAAGTTCTAAATGAGCGTAACAAACCTCACAACTCAAATGATAAACAAATAAATGCTGCAACTCCTAAGCCCTAAACCCTAAGCAGCACAGTCTTCTCCCTGGTTATCCTGACCTGTAGGAATATCCGCAATACCATTTGAATAGTATACTGGGATTACAACAACACAAAATCCGATAAGCTTTTGAAAGTTCGTATGAGTAAAAAGAAAGAACGGTTGTTTAATTAATTCATATTTATTTTCACCCAAGTCAACACTCAACAATTTCCACGTCCGCAAAGAAATAACAATCTCAAAATCAATCATCAAATCAACAATTCAACACAAAACCTAAACTCACATCTTTCTTCTCAAACCCCTGAAATCGTATTTATGAAAATACGATATTTGACAGACTAGAGCTCTAACTGAATCGTAGCCCGTCACCTTGCCCAGGTTATGGCATCCGACATATTTATCTTTATCGTATTTCATCAATATGTATACGTATATACATATTTAGAACGTCCGATACTCGTACTTAATCTAGCCTCATTATCCGACAAGGTTTGTGGCATCCAACTCACTCAACTAATTGTATCCTATCATCCACTTAGGATTAGAGCGTCTGATTCCCCCATACCGGTCACTACGTTGACCCTAAATCCATAAATGAGTACAACAATATATTTTCACACAATGAAATCAACTCATCCAAGATACACAATATTATTATGAAATTTAAGCATTTGAAATATAATCAAAATCATCATTCCAACTCAATCATATCATCACTCAACAAAACATTAGTCAACATATATATTCCACGTAAACATATATATATATATATATATATATATATATACACACACACACACACGTAATCATCCACTCAGGGATGACCACTAATACCATCTATAGTTCACACAAGAAAATCATGAAATTCATTTGTATAATTAAAATTCATTTTACTTACCTATGGACCGTAGTTGATCAAGTCCATGTGATTTTGAAAACAAATATTTAATCCATAAATAATTTTCACACAATTACGACAAAATAAATTAATTAAAAGTACTCGGTTCATAATATGAACTACGTGAGTTTTACTCACCTTGAAACTCCCGCTGCGTCTTCAATTAAAAATACAAAACCACACTGAAACAGCTCACCCAAGTACAACCCGCCAATCACCTAATCAAATGTGACTTGAATTTAGCCAATAATTCCAAAACATAGTTAAGCCACCATTCAACGGTCGGATTCTAAATTATAAGAAAATCCGACGGACGAATTCTCTAATCACCGTTTAGCAATTATACGAAGATCCAATGGTCGGATCTTCGCCTCTGACCACACAAAGCCACTTGGACAGTCATATGATCATCATATCAAAACTACAAGTCCATCGGACGGTCCTAACTTTACATATCATAAATCTAACGATCGAAATCGATCGAAATCTAAAAATTCATAACTAAATCATACGATATCCGAATAATGCATATAATATGCCAAAATGATCGTTTTGAAATGCAAAATCTTAAATTGTACAGAAACTATATTTTTGACCCCCGGAGGTGGCCGGAAAGGGCTGCCGGAGTGAGTGTCAGGGGCCGAGCTTCTCCCCTTCGTTTCATTATTTTGAGCAACTTTCATAATTAGCACAAGATCAGAAAATAATGGGAAGAGGTCGAAATGTACCAAAAACAGTCGAGGTGGCCGGAAATTTTCCAGAAACCGGTGGTACTCCAATTCACTTAAAAGCTCCCACAACTCGGCTCGATCCCTTCTTGAGACTTCTTCAAGAACTCAAGGCGAGTTTACCAAGTGAAGAATCACAAGAAATGGTCGTCTGTAACTCGAGATATCCGGATTTGAGGTGGTTTTCTATCTAAATCGAGGTGAGCTCTGATGAACGTAAAATCGATCTACCCAGGTCCGGTCTTTCTTGGTGCTTGATCAACAAGTCAAGGCGAGTCCAGTGAGCCAAAAATCACGTGGAATGGTGACCTGTAGCTCGAGATATTGAGATCGAAACGAAATCGAGCTTTAATGGACACGAGACTCCCGCCGCCGCCGCCAGCCGTGTCACGGCGCAAGGCTGTCTCTGGCAGCTGCGCAAGGTCGGGGCGAAGGTGGGGGAAGTGGTCCGGGGTCGAGAGTTGGACGAAGGAGGAAGAGAGAGCACAGTGAAGCCGTGCTCTATTTTGGCTGGGCTTCGGCCGCGAGAGAGAGAGAGAGAGAGAGAGAGAGAGAGAGAGAGGACGGTGAACAGTTTCCCAAAGGGGAAAGCCAGAAGAAAAAAAAGAGGAAAGTTTCCTATTCTGCTAGGGTTTTTTTCCTTAAATACCGGAAATGGAAAAATCTTCTAAATGCGATAACTAAATTAGAAAAAATCCGATCTTTGTGTTCCGCATATGTACATACTCGTATCAACGAGCTCTAAAACTTTCATGAAGGAAGTTTTCCCTAATTTCGCAAGTATAAAAGGTCGATTTCTTGAATCGAGCATTTCAAGCTTTTCGTTAAAACAATCGTTTCGGAACTTCGATAATTCTAAAAATAAAATATTTTCGAGCAACATTCGTGAAATTGTATAATATTCATTCCACACAATTACACGAAATTAAAATGGAAATTGCAGTTATTACAAGCTACCCCCTTAAAGGAATTTCGTCCCTAAATTCAAGTATCCAATTCTTCAAAGAGCTATGGATACCTCACTCTCATGTCAGACTCTAACTCTCACGATGCATCACCCTTGTCATGATGACTCCACAACACATTCACAAGGTCGACTTCCTTCCTACAAAGCCTCTTCGTAGACCTATCCAAAATACGAACAGGTTCCACCACAAAGGTCACATCCGTGTTCACACTGATAGTGCCATGATCAATCACGTGGGACTCAACTCGTACATACTTCCTGAGCATAGACACGTGAAAGACATTGTGGACACCAGACATGCTAACAGGTAAAGCAAGACGATATGCCAAGTTCCGAACCCTTTCCAGAATCTCAAAGGGTCCTACATACCTCGACGCAAGTTTTCCCTTCTTGCCAAATCTCACCACCCCTTTCATAGGTGAGACTTTCAAGAACACATGATCGCCTGCCTCAAACTCTACAGGCCTCCTCTTCAAGTCATCATAACTCTTCTGTCTGCTCTGAGAGGTCAGGATCCTGTCTCGAATAGTAGTGATCTTCTCAGTAGTCTCTTGAACAAGTGCAGGACCCAGAAGTCATTTCTCTCCAACTTCGCCCAACAGATAGGAGTCCTACATGGCCTACCATAAAGAGCCTCATATGATGCCATACCGATACTCGAGTGATAACTGTTGTTGTAAGCGAACTCTACCAAAGGTAGATGATCCGCCCAACTTCCCTTGAAGTCCTGAACACAAGCTCTAAGCATATCCTCCATCACCTGATTCACTCTCTCTGTCTGCCCATCTGTCTGTGGGTGAAATACTGTGCTCATAGCTAAGGACGTGCCAAAAGCCTTATGGAATCTACGCCAGAATTCTGAAGTGAGACGAGCATCACGATTAGAGACAATCGTCATAGGCACACCATGAAGCCTTACTATTTCATTCACATACAACTTACACAACGCATCCCCTGAGTACGTTTTTGCCACCGGAAGAAAATGTGCTGACTTAGTCAACCTGTCAACAATCACCCCAATCGAGTCATAACTTTGCCTGGACCTAGGTAATCCAGTCACAAAGTCCATGAAGATATCTTCCCATTTCCAAACAGGAATCGGCAAGGGTTTTCAACTTTCCCGCGGGTCTCTGATGCTCTGCCTTCATTTGTTGACATGTAAGACACTTCGACACATGTTCTACCACATCCCTCTTCATTCCATACCACCAAAACTGCCTTCGTAGATCCATATATATTTTAGTACCCCTTGGATGTATAGTGTATCGAGACCTATGTGCTTCCTGCATGACCTCCTCCCTGAGGTTATCAACACTCGGTACATACAATCTCCCTCGAAATCTCAACCCTCTATCTGCCCCAATCATCCACTCGAAAGGGCCTTCCACATCCGGATCAGCAGTCATCTCAACAATCCTCGCCTAAGTAAACTCATCAAGTATCTGACCCTGAATGATCCTTGAGATCAAGGTGGGCTGTAAGGTTATACTACCGAGAAAGATTCCATGTTCTGCTTATGCCGGCATAAGGTCAAACTATGATGCAGCATCTAACATGAACCACTCCCGCACCATAATCGATGCCATGATTACTCGAGGTTTCCTACTCAAAGCAACTGGCACTACATTCGCCTTTCCGGGATGATACTCCAAGGTGAAATCATAGTCCTTGATGAGCTCCATCCATCTTCTCTGCCTCATGTTCAATTCTTTCTGGGAGAATAGATACTTCAAACTCTTATGATCATAAAAGAGTTCAAATTTCTCACCATAAAGATAGTGTCTCCAAATCTTCAAGGCAAACACCACTGCTGCTAGCTCTAGATCATGAGTGGGGTAATTCCACTCATGTACCTTCAACTGTCTAGAACCATAAGCAACAGTGCTACCATTCTGCATCAACACACACCCCAAACCCTGATGAGATGCATTACTGTAAATGACTAACCCACCACCACTAGTAGGAATAGTCAACACTGGAGCTGTAGTCAATCTAGTCTTCAGCTCATTGAAAGCCTTCTCACACTCATCTGACCACACGAATTGAGTGCCATTCCTTGTCAATTTGGTCAAAGCCGAAGCAATACCAGAAAACCCTTCAATGAAACGCCTGTAATACCCTGCCAATCCCAGGAAGCCGTAGCTTCTGTAACCATGGTAGGACGACTCCAACTTATCACTGCTTCAACCTTCAAAGGATCCACAGAAACTCCATCCTTCGAGACCACATGACCAAGGAACTTGACTTCACTCTGCCAGAAATCGCACTTCTCAAACTTGGCAAATAATTTCTTCTCTCTCAACGACTGTAGCACAATCTGTAAATGCTTCTCATGGTCATCTGACGATCTTGAATAAATCAAGATGTCGTCAACGAACACTACCACAAACTGATCCAAGTAAGGACTGAACGTGCGGTTCATCAAGTCCATGAATGCTGCAAGTGCATTCTTGAGACCAAAAGGCATGACAAGGACTCAAAATGTCCATACCTGGTTCTGAACGCCGTCTTTGGAATATCATCATCCTTCACCCTTAGCTGGTGATATCCATATCTCAAATCAATCTTTGAGAACACAGTAGCCTCCCTAAGCTAATCAAACAAGTCATCAATCCTAGGTAAAGGGTACCTTTTCTTGATGGTCACCTTGTTCAGCTGTCGATAATCCACACATAACCGAAGTGAATTATCCTTCTTCTTCACGAACAACATTGGTGCGCCCCAAGGAGATACACTAGCCTGAATGAACCCTTGCACAAGTAATCCCTCAATCTGAACCTTCAACTCCTGAAGTTTAGCTGGAGCCATTCGATAGGGTGCCTTCGATACAGGTGAAGCACCTGGTATCACATCAATGGAGAAGTCCATTACCCTTTTCGAAGGTAACCCAGGGATCTCCTGAAACACGTCAGCATACTCGGAAACTACAGGAATCCCTGTAATGCTTGAAGTACTACTCCCTGATTCAATATGGGCCAAAATCCCTGCCCTCATGGCGATGTCAGATTGAACAACGATAATGAAACACTGGTTGTCCAGGAACATGGAAGTACACAATCATCCTAAAGCAATCAATCATTGTATGGTTTGGGCTCAACCAATCCATACCCAAAATCACATCATATGTGTGATCCAGAATCACAATCAAAGATGCAGAGAACTTTCTGCCACCAATCCCAATAGGGCAATCATCACAAAACATGCTAAGCTCAAAAGACACATCGAGAGGTGTTGTAACACATAATGATCTAGTAAGAGGCATCGCAATTAAACCCAACACGTCCATAACCGAACTAGATATGAAGGAGTGTGAGGCTCCTATATCAAAGAGTACTCTAGCAAGATAGTGATAAACAGATAAAGTATCTTCCACTCCCATGCTTGCCTGACCAATGGCAAAGACTCTAGCAGGTGTAGGCGGTAGCTGCCTCTGCTTGTTTCCCTGCACTCTATCCTGATTTCGGGGACACTCCCTGGCCTGGTGCCCTGTCTGTCCACAACTGTAGCATATTCTACCCCGTGGTTTCGTGCACCCACGAGAGATGTGGCCCTGCTCGCCACAGTTAAAGAATTTCACTAGAGCTACTGGTGCTATTTGCCTAATAGGCATAACTTGAATGGGAGGAGCAACTGCTGCCCTAGCTGGGGCCTGATGCTGGAATTGAGTTCTCTGTTTCATCCAAAAACCGCCCCTGAAGTCTCTGGACCTATTGCTTCCTGCTTTGGCCTTTTCCTTGCCCTGGAAGCCTCTCTCAGCAGACTCCTTTTCTCTATGAATCAGGTTCTGCTGCTCAATGATATGTGCCTTAGCTAAGATCTCTCTCTTTGTCTTCAGCTCTACGATGGCCATATCATGCTCAATCGAAGAATTCAACCCCCGCTGAAACTTCTTAGCCAAGTCTTCGTCATTCATCTGCTTCACGTACTCGATCACTGTCATCTTCCCCTGTACAAGTGCGAGGAATTCTCGTTCTAACCTTTCCTTCACAGCTGCTGGAAAGTACTTCTCTTTGAACAACCTCTCGAAGCCATCTCATGTCAAGGTAGATACCTCAATACTCCTCTGTGTGACGTTCCACCACACTCTAGCCTCATCCTTCAGCATGAAAGCGGCTAGCTTCCTCTTATCAATCTCATTGCAGTCAAACAGATCAAAGTAGGTATGTAAATCCTCAATCTATCGATCTGCAATCATATGATCAATGCCCCCTCCAAACTTGGTTGCTCCCAAGCGGATAATTTCCTTCGCTAGCACTAAGAAACGAGCAGGATCATTAATCATGCCCACGGGAATATGCTGATCCTCATAAGGTGCCTCTACCTCCACCTCATATGTATCATCGATCGGAGGGGCCCTACCCCTACCTCGGCCTCTACCCCTACCACGAGGTCTGCCTCTGCCTCGACCTCTAGCTTCGTTCCCCTTAATCTCCATTACCTAATAAGCAAGACATACTTGGTTAATACATGCATAACACTTAAACATGGCATAAGTCAAATGCAAGTCCATATTAACCAAGTAACTAAGCATACAAGACAACGTCTAGAGTTCTTATGACATGCTAACGTTTCTAGCCAACCTAACGCTCTCACATACCTAATGACATTATCAATACCGAAGAGCACACGATGGGGATCCGCTGTAGACGGGCCATCACTCGAAAAGTATTGACATTTCACCAAATATAAACCTTACGCTCTGATACCAAACTGTCACGCCCCGAATTTTAAAATAAAAATTCAAAATCAGAAACATGAATTACTATAACTCAAAATAATCATCTTGAAAATTCTTTTTCTTAACAACCTCACCACACAAATTTAATCTCAAATCCCGAATTTAGTTTCTGTTAATTATTACAACTCACTCACAAATTAAATTGTAAAGTTCTAAATGAGCGTAACAAACCTCAAAACTCAAATGATAAACAAATAAATGCTGCACCTCCTAAGCAGCACGGTCATCTCCCTGGTTATCCTGACATGCAGGAATATCCGCTACACCATTTAAATAGTGTACCGGGATTACAACAACACAAAACCCGGTAAGCTTATGAAAGCTCGTATGAGTAAAAAGAAAGAACGATTGTTTAATTAATTCATATTTATTTTCACCCAAGTCAACACTCAATAATTTCCACGTCCGCAAAGAAATAACAATCTCACAATCAATCACCAAATTAACAATTCAACACAAAACCTAAACTCACATCTTTCTTCTCAAAACCCCGAAATTGTATTTATGAAAATACGATATTTGACAGACTAGAGCTCTAATTGAATCGTAACCCGTTACCTTGCCCAGGTTATGGCATTCGACATATTTATCTTTATCGTATTTCATCAATATGTATATGTATATACATATTTAGAATGTCCGATACTCGTACTTAATCTAGCCTTATTATCCGACAAGGTTTGTGGCATCCAACTCACTCAACTAATTGTATCCCATCATCCACCTAGGATTAGAGCATCTGATTCCCCCATACTGGTCACTACGTTGACCCTAAATCCATAAATGAGTACAACAATATATTTTCACACAATGAAATCAACTCATCCAAGATACACAATATTATTATGAAATTTAAGCATTTGAAATATAATCAAAATCATCATTCCAACTCAATCAAATCATCACTCAACAAAACATCAGTCAACATATATATTCCACGTAAATATATATATATATATATATATATACGTTATCATCCACTCAGGGATGACCACTAATACCATATATAGTTCACACAAGAAAATCGTGAAATTCATTTGTATAATTAAAATTCATTTTACTTACCTATAGACCGTAGTTGATCAAGTCCATGTGATTTTGAAAACAAATATTTAATCCATAAATAATTTTCACACAATTATGATAAAATAAATTAATTAAAAGTACTCGGTTCGTAATATGAACCACTTGAGTTTTACTCACCTTGAAACTCCCGCTGCGTCTTCAATTAAAAATACAAAACCACACTGAAACAGCTCACCCAAGTACAACCCGCCAATCACCTAATCAAATGTGACTTGAATTTAGCCAATAATTCCAAAACATACTTAAACCACCATTCAACGGTCGGATTTTAAATTATAAGAAAATCCGACGGATGGATTCTCACGAATCGTCTCCCTAATCACCGTTTTGCAATTATATGAAGATCAATGGTCGGATCTTCACCCCTGACCATACAAAGCCACTGGGACAGTCATATGATCACCATATCAAAACTACAAGTCCATCAGACGGTCCTAACTTTACATATCATAAATCTAACGATCGAAATCGATCGAAATCTGAAAATTCATAACTAAATCATACGATATCCGAAAAATGCATATAATATGCCGAAATGATCATTTTGAAAAATAGAATCTTAAATTGTACATAAACTATATTTTTAACCCCCGGAGGTGGCCGAAAAGGGCCCCCGGAGTTAGTGGCAGAGCCGCCGCCGACCACCACCAATGGTGTCGGGGCCGAGGCTTTTCCCTTCGTTTCATTATTTTGAGCAACTTTCATAACTAGCACAAGATCAGAAAATAATGGGAAAAGGTCGAAATGTACCAAAAACAGTCGAGGTGGCCAGAAATTTTCCAGAAACGGGTGGTGCTCCGATCCACTTAAAAGCTCCCACAACTTGGCTTGATCCCTTCTTGAGACTTCTTCAAGAACTCAAGGCGAGTTCACCAAGCGAAGAATCACAAGAAATGGTCGTCTGTAACTCGAGATCCGGATTTGAAGGTGGTTTTCGATCTAAATCGAGGTGAGCTCCGACGAACGTAAAATCGATCTACCCAAGTCCGGTCTTTCTTGGTGCTTGATCAGCAAGTCGAGGCGAGTCTAATGAGCCAATAATCACGTGGAATGGTGACCTATAGCTCGAGATATTGAGATCAAAACGAAATCGAGCTTTAATGGACACGGGACTCCCGCCGCCGCCGCCTGCCGTGTCACGGTGCAAGGCTGTCTCTAGCAGCTACGCAAGGTCGAGGTGAAGGTGGGGGAAGTGGTCCGGGGTAGAGAGCTGGACGAAGGAGGAAGAGAGAGCACGGTGAAGCCGTGCTCTGTTTTGGTTAGGCTTCGGCCGCGCGCGCGCGAGAGAGAGAGAGAGAGAGAGAGAGAGAGAGAGAGAGAGAGAGAGAGAAGACGGTGAAAAGTTTCCCAAAGGGGAAAGCTAGAAGAAGAAAAAAAGAAGGAAAATTTCCTATTCTGCTAGGGTTTTTTCCTTAAATACCCGAAATGGAAAAATCTCCTAAATGCGATAACTAAATCAGAAAAAATTCAATCTTTGTGTTCCGCATATGTACATACTCGTATCGACGAGCTCTACAACTTTCTTGAAGGAAGTTTTCCCTAATTTCACATGTATAAAAAGTCGATTTCTTGAATCGAGCTTTTCGAGCTTTTCGTTAAAACAATCGTTTCGGAACTTCAATAATTCTAAAAATGAAATATTTTCAAGCAACATTTGTGAAATTGTATAATATTCATTCCACACAATTACACGAAATTAAAATGGAAATTACGGTTATTACAAAAAATGTGTTAGCAAACTTGAAGAGCAACAACAACATTTTTCAACTTCTATGGTTTAGTACCTATTTGGGAGATTGATACATGATATTCCTACAGTGTTAAATTAACTGAAATGTAAGTACTGAGAACTTATTTATCGTTTGTAATGGTTCTCAACTATAGATTATTATTGTTGTAATTAAGTTTCAATTATAGTTAACTAATGTTTGAAGTGATAAAACAATTCATTTATTTGTTGTTATAGTGAAATTTGTTGTCAGAATTTCACTATAACAACAAATAAATGAATTGTTTTATCACTTCAAACATTAGTTAACTATAATGATAAACTTATATCCAACTATCATGTTGTGTTTATTAACTTAACAGATAATTGTCATTGTTTTGCATGAAAATTAGCTTTATTATTGTCTTAATCAATACTAGCATTTATCCACACATGCTCTGCATGTGCAAGTTATTGTTTGTTTTTTTCAGAAAATAAAAAAGAAAAAAGAGTTGGTTATTGCAGAGAAAAGAAAATGGGAGAGAGAAAAGTGGGTTATGGGTACTTTTTTTTTTATTTTAAAAAAAATATATTTTGTAAAAGTCTTAATTATCCTTGTGATTTAATTAATTCTCAAAGTTTATTAATCTTCTAGGGTCAATTCTGTCAAAATTTTAGATTTTAGCTCACAAAACCTCTTCTCTTAATAATAGTATAGATAAGAATGTAGTTATTTCTGGTTCTTTGTACCTTTGACTCTTTTAGTGACATTTATTTGGTGTCTGGTTTCAATTAGAACCATATAATTGCATGAATCTAAACAGCAATTTATGGGTAGGTTGCTTCGGAGGGAAGAAATGAACATTAAAGAAAAGAGAATAGGCAATCGTACGGAGGGACGTATGCGAGAGTGGGGTCTAACCGGAGCTCAGCCTCATCGATCATCATCATCGGCGTAGGTTCCGTCGCCGGCATTTGGTCTTAGTTTCGCGAGAGAGAGAGAGAGAGAGAGAGATCAAACTCGATCACTCTATATACTGTAACTCCTTTACCTTTACTGTTTGGTACACGAATCCTTAATATATGAAACCCTAACTACTTTAATTCCCTTTCCTATTTGGTATATGAGCCATATGAAAACCCTGAACCAAAACCCTAGCAGATTCATTATGTATACCGGCCTTTACGCTTTTCTCCTTTCACCTTCATCCACAACGAAGTTGATCTCTAAATAAAGATCGAACAAGCAACCAACAATGGATTCCAAAGATCTCGAAGCTCTCCGAAAACTCATCAGCAACCAAACCGATGTGGCATTGAAGATAACAAAGCAACTCCTTGAATCTGAATTCAAGGACAAGAACATGATCTTCTCCCCTCTATCCATCCACATCGTCCTGAGTTTAATAGCCGCCCGGACAAACAATCCCCAGTTTCTCTCTTTTTTCAAGTCCAATTCCATCGACGACCTCAATTCCCTCGCCTTCAATCTCATCACTTCCGTTTTGGCCGACTCACCCAGCAGAGGCGGGCCACGGGTAAACTCTACAAACGGTCTCTGGGTCGACGAGTCTATTCCTCTGGAGGACTCCTACAAACAAATCGTGTTGGATTCTTACAAGGCGGCTCTAAATCAAGTCGATTTCAAAACCGATCCGGAACGAGTGAGAATCCAAGTGAACTCATGGGTTGATAAAGAGACCAAAGGCCTTATCCCTGAGATTCTTCCTCCTGGCTCAGTCGATAGCCGGGTGTGTCTCATATTTGCAAATGCCTTGTACTTCAAAGCAACTTGGGACGACGATTTCTTCTATGAACCACCAAAGTCGAAAGACCATAAGTTTCATCTTCTGAACGGGGACTTGGTTAAGGGAGTGCCTTTCATGACTAGTCGTCACTGCCACTCAATTGGTGCCTTTGACGGCTTTAAAGTCTTGAGTCTTCCTTACAGAGATTGTGCTTTAGAGGATTTTGACAATGGCACATATGCAGACGACCCCCGATCTTTCTCTATGTTGTGGTTACTTCCGGATGCAAGAGATGGGTTGCCGGCTCTAACTGAGAGAGTTTGTTCCGAGTCCGGGTTTCTAGACCGCCATCATAATAGTTTTACGACTGTTAGAGTGAAGAAATTCTTGATTCCAAAGTTTAAGATTTCATCCGGGTTTGAAGCTTCGGGTGTTCTGAAGAAAATAGGGCTGGGGATGGTTGCGATTTAATGGCGATATTTCACGAATCTGTAATAGACGTTGATGAAAATGGCACAACAGCTGCAGCTGCTACTTGTGCTCAAGTGTGGCTTAGCGATGGTAACTTCTCCGAACCTAAAGAGATAGAAGAATTTGTGGCTGACCACCCCTTCATGTTTCTCATAAGGGAAAACAGAACCAGAACGGTGCTGTTCATGGGGCAGGTCTTCAATCCTCTTGCAGGCTGATTATTAGTGTAGGAAGATATGCATATTCTTTACTGTAGTTTCAATTTCTAAGCATGTTTACTTTGGATTATATTTTCTAGTTTACTAGCTACTTAGCTAGTGCGTCGTTTTCTCATGAAATTATATATCTAGGACCATCTTGGCTTTTTTCAGAGAGAGAGAGACATCTTGGCTTATATACTGGGTTTGGGTTCGGATTTGAAAAAAAGAATTGTAGACCGTACCTTAAAAAAAAAAAAGAATAAAATTGTAGACCGTTGATAAAATTTTGGGTCATAAATGCCTATATAGTATTGAATTTTCTAACAATAACTTTTCGCAGCGAATTTTCGTCGGTGACATTCAACTTTTAAAACCTCAGTTTTTTTTTTTTTTTTTTTTAAACACAATTTTGGCGACGATTGTTCGGTTAGGTGAAGTACTGAGGCTATGTTTGGTACGGCTGGGCTTTTCAAAAAAGCTGGCTTCTGCTTATTTCTGAGAATAAGCGGCTGAAAAGCCAAGTAGCTGAGTGTTTGGTAAACTGGCTTTTCATAAGAGCTGTCAGTGGCAAAAGCAGTGACAAAGTGTTTGGTAAACTGAAACTGACTTGTGCTTTTTGTTTGTGGAATGACCAAATTGGACATGAGATAATTTGGTAATACAATGTTGTTTAAATCCTCTTGTTATTATTTTTTCATCTTTTTATGTCTGTATTATTTTTTGTTAACTTTCAATTTTTTTAAATCATGGTGACCATATGATGCAGAATTTGATAATTTTTAAAATAACTTATACAAAATAAATATATTATTAACATTAATAACAATTGAATATCCGGCTCGCATCAAATATCAGAACATATTCAAATGTTCACATTATTACGCGCATTCATCAAACTTTGAGTAATGCTATTTCTTATTGTTTCCATTTCTTGTGCACCATGACCATGATATTCTTCTTCTACATCATCATCCATTTCTATTCCACCACTTGACCCATAACCTTCTGTTTCTTCACTGCGGATAAAATGTCTATCACCATGTGCATGTATCCGTATATAATTATGAAGTGTCATGGTGGCGATGACAATCTTCACTTGCTTATTAAATGAATAACCTTGCATGTCTCTTAAAATCTTCCACTTTTTTTTCCAAACTCCAAATGTACGTTCTATAACGCTTCTAAGAGAAGAGTGTGCTTGGTTAAATACCTCTTTTTCATTTCTTGGTTCTTGCCTACGGTATTCTTGAAAATGTTGTCTCGATCCTTTGAAAGGTCCCAAAAACCCATTCATTTGAGGGTATCCCGAATCTACAACATAATATTTTCCTGTAAAATAAAAAAGATCAAATTTTCTAAAAAATTTATTCAGAGCATCATAAAATTTGATATAAAAATAATTAAATATAGTTACCTGGTGGAGGTTTAGGAAAATTCATTTCCGGATCTCGAAGTACCGATAGAAACACTCTTGTATCATGAGCAGACCCTTCCCATCCCGCACATGCAAACATAAATTGCATATTGAAATTACATACCGCCATAACATTTTGTGTTGGTATTCCTTTTCTACCAATGTACGGTATTTGTTTGTGAGGAACTATTGAAGCGGGAATATGGACTCCATCAATAGCCCCGATGCAATCCTGTAAATAATAACGTTATTTGTCAATTAATATAAGTAATTAAATTGTGAAAAAAATTACTAGTAACGTATGACCAATACCTTAAAATGAGGCATGTATCTGTTATCCCTCATTATCTCCGGTGCAACCCCATTAAATTCATTCTCCGAAGGCTTGATTATCTGTTTACCTAGTTTACACACATGATCTAATGCTTCTCCGAAATATCTAGAAACGGTTTCACCAGAATGTTGAAATCGTTCTCCTACTGACCTATTTCCACATCCCTGTCCTAGGCACCACAATAGCATTCCCATAACTTCAATATGACTTGTTCTGTTTGAACCCAACATCCCAAATTTAACTTCCAAATCACTACATAATCGATAAAATACTTCTTTTTGCATTCTAAAGGCATTATAACACCGACTGTCATTCCCTTGTAATACTTCCATCATCCACTTATTACCTGTTTGAGGAGATACCATGCAAGGAGTTTTATGAACATAGTTCATGTAATAATGTTGAATGAGCAGAGCATTGAGTTGAACACTTCGTAAGAATATCTCCTCCTCAACTTCATCTACTTCCGAATTGTTCATATTTCACTTCAAACACCTGCAATTTTAACTTCCAAAATTTATAATCTTCATAAATACCTTCCAAATCATTAACAAGCAGTAATGAAAAAAATTTATAAAGTACATTTTTATAATCTACATGCAGTAAACTAATGCAGACTTTCTCAAATCTACCAATAAATATCCAAGTGATGAAAAACATCTACTCAAATTCAATTCTCATAATTAAAAACATGCGGAAACAAACAACAAACATAAAACTTCAAAACATAACATAAGCTTATTTTTCGTTCATCTCAAACTTCAGCCACTCCAACTTCAAGTTAGGATCATCCATAGTGCAATACATCTCTCTCTTCTCTGGACTTAAAAATAGTCGAGTAGCAAAAAACCACACCCTACTACCCTGCTCGGCTCCAGGCAATGAGGTGACATCCTTCATCACTTCCTTAATACTAGTGTCTCCACCTTCTTCTACACTTTTATTGATCATAGAAGTTGCTGTGCTTCTACTCTCAATTGCCTCACACATTCGATTAATTTGTTTAGCCAAATGAGTAGCACCTCCCACCTTTTCTTTTTTTGGTACTACTCCTTTACCTTTCTCAGCTCTCTCATTTCTTTTTCTTTTAGGTAGAGTGGATGCCATATCATCACCGTCCTCAGAGTCACCACTACCTTCAAGGTTCACCTCATTGTCACCTTGCTGTGGACTTCTAGGGATAGGTAGCGCAGAAGATGGTGCATATGCATGCTCACCAGTGGCTGAAATACCCATGAACATCTTATCCAACTTGTCTTCAAAATCAGGTGCAATTCCTTTTTTCTTTAACTTTCCATATTCCTTATTTTTCTGGACAAAAAATTAAATGAGAGAGCTAAGAAAATTTTATTCAAATGAAGTAAATTTGTTAACCAAACTAATTAAATTAAATTAAATACCTCAATCTTTATACGCCACCACTCATCGGATGCATCTATAGTTTGACGCCTGTGATCCCACCCAAGACCGGTCTCTTTCCCCTTCAATTCTTTCCATAATTTCCAATTATCTTTGAGGGAATCCCATTTATTTTTCATTTGTTTTCTAGTATATTGTTTGCTAGTTTCTTTTGAGAAATTACTGATTATATTCTCCCATCCCACCGCATTAAAATGAGTATGTGGACGATTATTGTTCTCCACCTCCTTGATACATAAGTCACAAAAAACATCTACTAATCTCCCATCCCAAACAGCCGACTCTTTTCCCATCTAGCACAGATAAAAAACCACAAATTTACAGCCCAATCTTTAGTGGATGTGTATGGTGCATTTCTGCCACAATACACCTAAACATGCAAACCATGATTACAAAGTGCTATACACACAAGAATTGAACATTAACATGCAAACCATGATTTAAATCAGCATACAAACTAATTAGGAAAACACAACTCAACAATCAAGTCCATCTCATTCGTTGAATGTACATTGTCAGTTTTAAACATAAAAGTATCCCCACAGATCAGAAACAAAAAGCAAATTCTAGTATTATTACAATGTCACCTACAAAGAATACCAATTTATTACCACTTCTAGACCTTAGAGTCATGTTCACTTGCTACAACAATCTGTTCTGTTGTCAAGCTCTCGTCACCAGATTGTAAGCATTTGTGAGCTTTATGTTTAAGAGACTTTGCTCAGAGAATCTGAGATATGGGAACAAGGTCTCCATGTGCTTAACATTTACAGTTGATAATTGCCAACCTTTATTCTTAATGCCTCCTAATCGGAATGTTGTTCTTCTTGCCCAATCAAACTAAACTAAGCAATCTAAGTTCAAAAGCTTCATTCTTTATTTTCATAAATCGTACCCGTTATCTTTAGACAAATCAACAACCAACCAAAAATAACAAATAACCTACCAACGAAGATAGAGTAGTACACAACTGGAACAGAGGACATTACCTTCCTAAACCAATGCATAGACTCATAGTTGAAAAAAATATTGTTGACTTCACTTGGTATAACTTCTTTCCAGTAGGCTTCATAATGCTTAATTTATAATTAAAACCATGCAGCTCACATACATATGGGATCAATATGAATGTAAGCTCAACGACTTAACATTTTGGGCTTCACCTAATCAATCATGTTTTAATTCAAGTCAACTAAGATTCCAGCTTTTCTGTTTTTTCATCTTTCTAATTTTTTATCATAATATCTTGCATCAGAAGAACCTACATCTAAAGCGAGCTTCTCCAACTCCTCCCCTGTATTCACAAAAATTTCTTAATTTAAGTATCTTTTATCTACTCAACTACTGATTACCATGCCTTGAAAAAAGAGAGTTTCAACTAACAGAAACAATTTCAAAATTTCTGGTAAAAGCATGATGCTAGAAGCAAACCAAGGAAAACGCACCTGTCAAAAATTCCCTGATTGATCTCCTCAAATATTTATAATCCTTTTTGATACATATAATTGATTGTTTCAGAAGAAAAGGAAGCTTGAGTTATTATCAAATCAATGTTGTCCCATATACAAATATAGTGCATGCTGACTATGATTACATTTACTATCAATAATCTCCAGCAATCAAACTACTCCTACTGCCTTACATAATTGGACAAGATTACGGAATACCAATGATGACTGTGCTTCACAAAAATTCTCTACCGTGATACCTATGTTAGTCAAGATGTGCTTGAGATCAAATTATTCTGGAACCAGATGCATTATGGTTGCAGGTGTTAAAGGGTATATATTTTTCCCAGATTGAAATTTTTGTCAACCACAAAAGGCTCTAGAGTAGCTTAATGGTGAATCGATAAATAAACTTCTCGTCAATTTCAATTGCTACACATCACAACACCCAGTGTGTGTGTGTGTGTGTATGCTACAAATCACAATCTCTACCACTCATATTCAAAACCCAGAACGAAATTGAACCCAAATATTCATCAAAATCATCAAACTTTGAAACTGAAATAGCTTAAAAACCAACCTGAATGCAATTCCCAAGCAGCCTTGCTTTGGGGGGCTTCGATTTCCAACCCGAGATCCTGATGAGAGGATACGTGAGGCGGCGTCAGAGGGAGAGAGATCTTCACTACGTCTGTGATGAGGGAGAGAGATTGGATGCGGCATAGGGATATCAAGTAATTGCTTCCACCAAGAAAGGGTAAAGACCGGTATTTTAGAACTTTCATTAATCTACAGTCACCAGCGCCACAGTGAAGGCCGGGCTTCTAGCTTCTAAAAGCTGGGTTGACGCTGCTTCTGCTTTTCGAAGAAAGCCACAACAGCTTTTGGAAAAAGTTGCTCACAAGTTTGGTTACCAAACGCTTATGGGTCTTCTGCTTAAAAGCGGGGGAGCAAAAAAGCCCCCCCAAACGCAGCCTGAAGGTCACCCAATTTTTTGAAAACAACTATTGCCAGCAAATCTGTCATCAGAAGTTTGAACATCTGATAGACATCAGTGCAATATTGGTTGATTTTCTTTGTAGAAAATCTTTAATCATAGAAAGTCATTTCGAGCTGTTAAACTATTTTTGTTGATTCATTATGCAAAAGTGAAAATACCTCTTAACATACCATTTTATCTTAATCATCTTGTGCAATAACATACAGTAATTCCAGACAATTGCTGCTCTATGTTTTTTCCTAGGAATTGCTCTTACTGCTATGGCCTCAATAAACTCAATGAAGTGGATGTTTCCAAGAGTTTGAACAATTTGTTTCTACACGATCTATATTAACATTGAACCATTTTTGTCGAACCTCGAAACAGAATTCTCGTGTTTCAATAGCACTGATCAGCAACATCAAATTCAAGTGCTCCAAGTACTTGATCATCCCTACCATCAACAATGCTTAAGGTCTTACATGTGATCTGAGGTTACAATGGTGTTAAACCCTACTGTAATGCTAGTGTTGAGCCGTCTCTGATATTCGTTTCTGGCTTACAACTGGAATCAAGGTAAAGAAAGCAAATAAGATGTAGTCACATTGACATCTTCAAATGACGAAATCTTTGATTTCATTGCATATTTCCCCTACACTTCTGTGGAGAACAGATCGTATTTGAATCACAACAAACAAAACTGTTACATCTCAGAGACCAAGTTTAGTCCCTCATCAAATACAAAAGAACCAAGAAAGAATGAAATTCATACAAAAAAAAAAAAAAAAAAAATTGAAAAACACTAGTGTGAGATCTTGCTTCAAAACTGTTGAGTAGGTGTAATTCTCTACATATTGTTTAGAGAACCCAGTGACACTGTCTTTAGAGGATGAGACGAATGTAGAAGTATTGTAAGTCCTGTATGTTCAGATGAATAAACTAAAAGTTTCAGCTTCAGAAAGACTCCATTTTTTCATCATCTTTGTTATTAAGCTGTGAACCTAGGTTTTATTCCAACCTCACCCTATCCACCAGAATGCCAAGGCCTGAAAATGGAACAAGTGTAATTAGAACAAGCAATGACTGAATTAGAACAATTCATGCTGAAGGTGCAAGACGCTGAAAGGAAGGTCAGAAATAATGTTGATTTAGATTGTGGGGGAAAAAGCCGTGCTAGAACACAAGTGGTGAATACAGGGTAAAAAAAGGTGCTGTACAATTTCAGTGCTTAAATATCATTTCGTGGATATGTATCACTAGAATAATAAATGGAGGCAAATTGAACAAAAAAAAAACTTTAAAAGGTTACAAAACTTACTTGAATCCCTCTAGAAATTTGTCATTAAACAGGTAAAAGAGGATGATTTCATTCCATACATCAGGTAATCCTGGAAGACACCAGTGGCTACAATCAGGAACAGATGGTTTATCACTCCAGTTACCGACATGTGCATCACTTCGGAAAGATGACATGGAAGTCACATGAAGAACGGCTACAGGAACTGTCATATTCTTGACCACCTCCTGTACAGTGTCTGAAAATATGCTTCTGTCCCTACCTCTGGTGTCTAACATGGGGTGATCGGTCACATTGCAAAATCTACGAGTTGGATCACTGATGCAGAGGAAACATTATCATTAGTCATGCTGATTACTCCCACTTGTACCGGAAAACGGAACAAAATATCGAAGGTAGATGTCATGGGAGAATACAAATTATTGTTCAAAACATGGCTGGTTGCCACTGGTGATCAGTAGAAGGAAACATGTTCCGGAAACCTTTAGGAGATGATTAGAATCAAAAACCTTCAAATGTGAATAAGAGAACTGGAAGCACATTGAGATGGACTTAAAAAGGCCTAATCTAGGTTTCTGAAATTAGTAATGTCTGTTTGTGCGTCCAATTAGTGCAAGACTTCCACTGCTTCTTAGTCAGATCATAAAAGTCTTCAAATACTTCATGGGGAAAGTTTCAATGCTTTGGTGAAAAGCCATTTTTCTTTTGCTTATCAAACCATCTTCCACATTAGCAACAACACTAGGAAGCGGTATAATGTTACAGAACAGAAAATAGTTTCAGAAGTCATATTGAGTTTAAAACCGAAAGAGATTAAGATTCGAAAACAGCAGCATGTTACCATATCTAAGGAATACCTCCAGTGAGAGGGCTCAAAAGTCCGAAAAAAGACATGAGTTCTGTTAGTGTCGATCTTTTCCTCAACCCAAGCTGCCCAAGTATCCAGTGCTGTTCTAAAGGCAGTAGGAATTGATATTCCAAGCTTTAGTGAGTTTCCAACCTGGAAATAGCAACCCCTGTCCAAAATCCATATAAGTAAATCCATGCAGGTATAAATATAAGAACATGTCTGTTTGATGCGAATTATTTAACACAAAGATTCAGTGGTTCCCTGATTCGGTCCATACTGAACTTCAGATGGGCAAACACAAATAAGTTTTGAATTTGTTGCACTTGAGTTCAGTGGAACCACACAATCAGCACACAGACAAAATAAGTCATGAATCCATGTTCAAGTAGTAAAATCATTAGATAAACCAGCTATCATGATCAAAATGATATACAGATGAAGGAGACTTACGTGTCAAAGAGTTTTCCTGGAACCCACCACTGTCCAGTGTTGAATATCAGAACATCTGAATCAATCCACTGATTGCTAATGTCATCTAACCTGTCCAACTTTAGTATAGACTTGACCCTCTTTGGAGCATGTCTAGGCATCCAACCCTGTTGAACCAGGAAAACTGATCGAAAGAACTCGACAGTAAAATTGAAGGAACCGAAGCGAACACCCAAATATCTGATCTGTTTCGTAATCTTATTCCCATTGACTTCATAAACACTTTTCTTATCCTCCACCCCAGTCATGAGCAAGCAAATTAGTGACTCCCACTGTGTTCTACTCATAGAATCCCCCACAAAAACAACTTTTTTTCCTCTAAGCTTGTCCAATATACTCTGCACATTAAATCTCGGTATATCACAATTATTGGGTTTCCACCTATATTTCAGATAATCCTTATCTCTTCGACCATTAGCCAAACAATTGAACCCCTGCTCCACAAAGGGACACTCTGTAGCATTGTACAATGGGTAATTATCATCAACAATCCAACTTCCATCAAACACATTGCAACTGCTGCTTATCGACTGAGCAGGTTCCAAAACACCATAACCATGAAAAGTCAGGTTGAGACTTGGCATCACATATAGATAACCCCCATAAACGGCAATGAGAAACGAAATGAATGTGAAAATCACTATGAGTGTGTGAAACCAACGCGAGACCCAGCTAAATGGACTAACCCGCGACACCCAGCTAGACTGACTGACGGTTGGGCTTGCTACAGTCGGGGTTCTTGATTTGAATGATGTACTTCTATTGAATGATGTGCTCCTATTGAATGATGTAGTCGGGCTAAACGACGTAGTCCTACTTGAATTGCTCATTGTCTCCATCATCCATACCACCAATGTTCATAATATCTGATCCCCATATCCAGATAATTATTGAATCAAGATCCACAGTAACAATACATTTATACTCAAAACAAGCTTCATAACTACCATGTCACTTGCTATCACATTAAAATCATTACAGTCAATTCCAAGATCTCACATAGCAAACCGAATCAGTATGAATCCCAAACACAACAATGTCCGGTAAAAGCATCTTGTCCAATCAAAATAGCAAAGCTAATATGAACTTATCAATGGTGGCTCAGAACCATCTTCTGATCAGAACCCATTAGAGCAATGATGAAAAAAACCAAATGGGCATAACTCAAATCTCAAGAAAACCATATCCAGATGCTAAAACCAAAGAAAAGCAAAAATCTTGGATGTACTGGCCACCAATATATATATATAAATATACCGGTTACGTTCACAGAGAGAACCTATTTGGGTGGTAAAGAAATTGAGAAAACCTACCGGGAAAAGTTTCAAGATTCTGAAGATAACCGGAGCTTGAGAGTTTGGTGTAGAGCAGTCGCAGGTGAAACAGAGATTTGGTTTACGTAGTGGGTTTTTGGACATAAAAGAGATCGGAGTTGGTTGAAGAGGATGAAAGAAAGAAACATTCTACCGATATTATTTCCACATCCCATTTCTAATAGGAAAATTACCGATATGTCTAATTTCTTTTCTGTAAGAAATTTCCAGTAAAACTCTTCTTTATTATTGGTTGACCATAATTTAACATAGGACCCCTCCCATTATGGAGAAATGATTAAGGGAAATAACTCATATATGACTAATTAAATGTTAAATTAAGTTTAAATTACGTGTTATTCTTTGGCCACAGTGAATTAATTAAATGTTAAATTAAGTGTGCCTCCCAGTTGCTAAATTTTATTGATGAATATGGCTTAAATTTGGGGCAATTGGTAAACAAGGGAAAACTCCGAGGGTAAATCAGCTACTCATCGGCAATCATTGATTTCTACATGGTTAGATATTCCAATCGGTAAGTTTCCCTTTACTTATTTGGGCGTCCCCACTTTCACCGGTCGCCCAAAGAGACTTTACTTTTAAGGGCTTGCTGATAGGGTAAAAAGTTGTTTCTCACAATGGCGTGGAAGCGCTCTTTCTATGGCTAGTCGGGTAGTTTTTGTTAATTCGGTGATTAACAATATGCACTCTCATAGTTTTTTTATTTATGCTTGGCCTCAGACAGTGTTGTCAGATTTACGGAGGTGGGTAGAGAACTATGTTTGGATAGGGAATGTGCTTAATAGTGGTTATTCTACTATTGCATAGGTGAAGTGTTGTTCTCCGGTCAATGGAGGGCTTGGTCTCAAGAACTTCCTAGTTCTTAATAAAGCTTTTCTCTTGAATAAATTTTGGGATGTTTTAACCTCTTCTTCCATGACTTTGATATTTTTACACCATCGTTTTTTCAATAGATTATGGCAACCATGCACTTACTATAAGCGTTCTTCCGTCTGGCCTAGTTTTCGTCCTCTATTTCATGGTATTTTGAATGGTTAGCGGTGTATTATTGGTTCTGATACTTAGCTTGACTTCTGGCATCATAATTGGTTGAGTTCTTTTATAACTGAACGTTTGAACATTCCAGCTACAATAGCTAAAGTACTTTAAAAGAATTTTTTGGAGTTCATTGACCATGGTAGCTGGGTTTGTCCTACTAATTTACAATTCTTTTGTGCACCTATTTGGGACGAAATTGTCAAGGTTGCTCTTCCCTGTAAAGATGGTATGGATCCGAAGATAGGTAGGTTTGGAAATCTACAAAGGATGGTAAAACTTACGGTTGCTCTTGCCTATGATTTGAAGCGCACACATCTTCACTGTGTTCCATGGGCTTGTTTTGTTTGGCACTCAAGTTTTCATCCAAGGAACTTAGTAATTTTATGGAAATACTTACATGGAAAGCTGCTTACTGATGATATTCGACAACGCTGTGGTCACCATTTGTCATCAGTCTGCTCCCTTTGTCATAGTCGTGTTGAGACTGTAGAGCACCTCTTCTTGCATTGTTCTTTTGCAAGTGCTATATGGGGGAATTTTTTGGATTTGTTTCAGGTACAGAGTACCTTTAATTATGTTTTCTCTTTCCTTTCTTATCCAGTTCGTCATGGTTATAGTGTTGTTCACTGTGTTGTGGTGGGGAATGATCGAAGCTGGTTTTTATGCTATTTGGCATGCTAGGAATGCTCTCCATTTTCAGGATTCAATTCTCTTGCCGAGTTCGTTACTTCATTCTATTCGGATCTCAATAAATCATAAGATACATATAACAATATCAACTAAGAGAATTGGAAAATTAGAGTTGAAACTAAGACTTCTATCTTCTTCTCTTCTGTAAGAATTTTCGCCCTTTAGCGGTGAGCTAAATAGGAACAGCATTACCCGGAAAAACCGGGTTATGGGAGAGTAAGAATAGCATTGCACATGCTACTAAGAAAAATTGTGACTAACCTTTTATTTATTTTTATTTTGTATTAGAGACTTTTGATAACTAACTATGTAAGATTAATATGGACATTATCATTTTAGTTTAATCAAGCATTTAACAACTTGTCAATCTACTTGCAGAATAAGCAATGGAAATCATGTGGCTTAACTCCAGATTGCCTATCCATTAAGTATCGAAATGTGTAAGGCATGGAATCTGATAAACTTGGTAACAAAACCAAATGTTAATGATATACACCTACAATTAAGTGATTCTATATTGAATGACTTCCTTTATGGAAGGGGGTCAAAGCCGGCCTAGACATAATCATATTTAAGCCTGGTCCCTGCACTCTCATTTTCACATCAGACATTCATACTCATCCCATAGAGAGATTAGAGAGTGAGCAGTGCAGAAGATCGGTGTTTTGAGATCAATGGCCTCTTCAGGTTTTTTGATTCTCTAAAGAACACTTCATTTGCATATATGTGTCATTGTGTGTTTATTGCATAATTATATTGATACTGTATTTATGTTCTTTTGTGTGTTGGTTTACAAGCATTACTTTCAGTTTACATGTGGTATCAGAGCCACACACACAAAGGCTTAAATCAAATATGGCTTTCCTAGAGAATTTACGTATACATGCTTCTAGGGTTTTCATTTTCCAGAAATTTAAATAAATAAAGACATTGCTAGGGCCTAGACCTTTTTTTTCCAAGCCTATTTTGGTTCAACACCATAACACAAGACACGGGCCCAATAAGCCCAAAGGTTTAATTCAACTGAGAGGATGCCTTCTCTCTAATATAACCGTTATAAGCCAACAACCAATTTTTCTGAAACCATTTGGGCCTCAGGGTTCATACATGCTTTAGAAAGGGGTTTTTCGATTCGATGTCTTCTACACCAAATTGGTATGATTTATGACTTCAGATTGCTTCGATTGTATGCTACTATATACTATTTGCTTCCGCTAACATGTTTTATGTAGCGCGGGATAGCGATCGGGTCAGTTTCCTTAATACCCCTAAAGACTATTGCTTTCCGTCAATCTTTTCAGTGTTTGATTAGAATTTTGGCACTTATGAAGTGAATGGTTGATGTCTTAGTGCTTTAACTTCAGAATTATGTACATTACTTTCCTTGATGTTATGTTCATGTCTTATGAACTATGGGATTCTGTGGATTAATCAAAAACTATTGATTGATAATTTTACTTGGGATGAATGATTAAAAATGCATATATAGAAAATGTCTCCTGAATCATGTGCATGCATTTTTGGATTGAGTGAATAATTTGGTTCATCACAGGTACAGTTGGTGGTCCATCAAATTTTGATGGACTTGCAGGAGCCAACCAACTGATTTTGAATCAATGAGGGTTCTAGGGATACATGTTGCACAAAGCAACCTATATCTGGGATTTTCACTGATCATGTGGATACAAAAATCAGGATATTTATGTTTATGAATTTTAGCGTATGACTATATCTTACAAATAAGTTTTAAACTTTTATATACTAAATTACATAAGCAGCGCATTACAAGATAAATTTAAATGCATCAAGTTGCTCAGGTCTTTTCTTCTTGCCAAAAAGGTGTTGACTGATCTATATATGTAAAAGGCATTTTATTTTTTTTGGTTTTGTGATACAGAAAATAAGGGATGTTATATTATTTTGCCATTAAAGGTATTATGTAACATTGAAACTTGTGGGATCTTATGTGAATGTTTGCTCTAAATGATATGTTTTTGCTTGAGTTCTATGTGTTGAGCATCATGTTTTGTTTTAAACACACCCCATAAAATTAAGCAAAAGAGAAAGACTTAGAGACTTTTTCTTCAGCTTTGGCACCATTGAACCACTGACTGGTTCCCACTTTAAGAAGTGGAGGGCAGACATTGAGATCTATTTAGGGCTGCTGAATATTGACATTTGCTTAACTGAGGATGCACCTACACCAACTACTAATAATACTCCTGACCTAGACAAGGTGCATGCAGAAGAGTGGCTAAGGGCTGACAGAATGGCCAAGCTCATTCTAAAGAGGACCATGAGTGAAACCATGAGAAGTAGTGTTCCTGATGAGGGCACAGTTAGGATTACCTAAATAATATTGCTGACATGTATTAGGAAAGTGAGAAAGCTGAGACAGGACAACTTTTGGACTCTCTGATCACCATGAAATATGGACTAAGGGAGCACATTATGAGCATGATTGAAACTGCTGCAAAACTTAGAGATTTGTATATTTATGTCGATTACTAGTTCATTGTGCACATTGTACTAAAATCACTGCCCCCAAAGTTTAGCCAACTGAAAACAGTTTACCATGCTAAGAAAGACAAGTGGTATCTCAATGAGCTCATTGCAATCTGTGTCCAAGAAGGAGGTGAGTGTGTATCTTGTGGGTAAAAACCAGGGAAGGCATAGAGGTTCAAGGGAAAGAAGTCTGCTAATTCTAGTGATGTGTCAGACCCTAGTACCTCAAACACCAAACCAGCTGCAGCCTTGAAACCCAAGAAAAACACTATCTTTAAGTGTTATTTCTGTAAGAGAGAAGGTCACATGAAGAGGGACTGCCCTAAGTATAGGGACTGGCTTAAGAAAAGAGGTAATTGCATAGTTTTGTCTATTGAGATTAATTTAAAAAAATGTTTCACCAAATTCTTGGTGGCATGATAGTGGATCACCAATACACGTCTCCAATTCTATGCAAGGATTCTAAGGTGGAGGAGCCAAGAAAGAGTGAGCAGTGTGTCTGTGTAGGGAATGGTGAGAGAGTCACTGTGAAAGCAGTGGGAGTAGTTCGACTAGAGTTAGGACATGTAGTCTTTTTAGATTTGATTAATGTTTTTTGTATTCCATTCTTAAAAAGGGATCTAGTTTTTGTTAGTCTCTTGATAAGAATTGGTTATTGTTTTTCGCTCAGTTATGATGAAATAAAAATCTCTCTCCATTCAAATTATATTGGTTATGGAATTCTTATTGGTGATTACATTCAATTGTGTTGTTCATATCCAAAAGAAAAATCAATCTTATTTTTAGAATCTACTAAATATGTTGAGGAGAGTAGGAACCAAGAGAAAGTTTTCTGAAAATTCTTCTTTTCTGTGGCACAAAAGGCTTGGCCATATTTTGATTGAAAGAATAAAATTTTCGAAAAGCAAATTCTTTTACCAAACTTAGATTATTCTAATTTTGAAACCTGCATTGAATGTGTAAAAGGGAAATTGACTTCAACTAGAAAGAAGAGTTCAACTAGAAGCTCAAACCTGTTGGAGATCATTCATACATACATTAGTGGTCCATTTAGAGATACAACTATCTGTGGAAATAAATATTTCATAACATTTATAGATGATTTCAATAGATATTGTTGTGTATACCTCATGAATGATAAATGCCAGCCTCTAGAAAAGTTTAGAATTTTTAAGGCAGAAGTAGAAAAGCAGTTGGATAAAGTGATCAAAATAGTGAGGTTTGATAGAAGGGGAGAGTATTTTGGGAAGTATGATGAGTTTGGACAACACATGGGGCCTTTTGCAAAATATTTGCAAGAGAATGGGATTGTAGCACAATACACTACCCCTAGAACATCAACAAAATGGAGTGGCTGAGAGAAGATATAGAACTTACCAAAACATGATCAAAAGCATGATGTGTGCTTCTGGTCTTCCCAAATATTTATGGGGTGAAGCCTTAAAAACAGCCAACTACCTCACCAATAGAACCCCAAGCAAGGCCATAATCAGTACCCCTATTTGAACTTTGGTGTGGGAGAAAACCTAGCGTTCATCACTTGCATGTCTGGGGATACAAAGCAGAAGCCAAACCTTACAGTCCACAACTTGGGAAACTGGATAGCAGAATAGTCATTGCCTTTGTTCATTAGCTATCTTGAAAAATCAAAGGGTTTTAAAGTTTATTACCCTTCACACAGTACTAGAATCATTGCAACCAACATGGCAATCTTCTTTGATGAGATGAATAAGAACCAATCTGTGGATGATTATACTTTTGAATGTGAAGATGGTTCAGAAGATGGAAACACACAAACCACACAAAATGTTGTGTCACATATTGTTCTGCCACAAACTGAAACACCATCTCTGATTGTTGTTTTGCAAGAAAATCACATAAGACATGAAAATCACATAAATGAGCCTGCTGAACCAACACCAGAACCTAAAAATCAACCACCAGTTCAGCCAGTACTACAAACACAAATTGAGGTCCACGTTCAACCTGCACCATAACCATAAGACTTGAGAATATCTGAAAGAGTGAGAAAACCTGCAATAAATCCAGATGAATTTGAGATTTATTGCAGGAGGCTGAAACTGATTTTGGGGAGGATGATAATCCCTTGAGCTACAAGCAAGCCACAGAGAGTGAAAATGCACTTAAATAGAGAGCTATGGAGGCAGAATTGAAGTCCATGAGTGAAAACAATGTGTAGGAGTTGATTGAGCCTATTGGAAACCAAAAGCCAATAGGATGTAAGTGGGTTTTCAAGACCAAGAAATGTGCAGATGGCTCAGTGGAGAGATACAAGGCAAAACTGGTTGCAAAGGACTTCACACAGAAGGAGGGAATTGATTTTAATGAAACATTCTCACATGTTTCAACCAAAGATGCCTTCAGACCGATCATGGCCCTTGTTGCCATTTTGATATGGAATTGCACCAGATGGATGTGAAAACTGCCTTCTTAAATGGTGACTTGGAAGAGGAGATATACATGAGGCAACTGAGGGCTTTATCATACCTAGAAATGAACACTTGGTGTGTAGATTGAATAAATCCATTTAAGGATTAAAACAAGCTTCAAGACAATGGTACTTGAAGTTTGACTCTGTAATTAGCTCATTTGGTTTTGTAGAAAACATGGTTGATGAATGTGTATACATGAAGGTCAGTGGGAGCCAATTCATTTTTCTTGTATTTTATGTTGATGACATATCGCTGGCAAGCAGCAATTTTGGCCTTTTAAATGAAACCAAGAAATTCCTGTCAAGAAATTTTGACATGAAGAATCTTGGTGAAGCTTCATATGTTCTGGGGATTGAGATAAAGAGAGACAGGAAGAGATGCTTACTTGGATTATCTCAGCAGAGTTATATTTCCAAAGTGTTAAAGAGGTTTGAAATGCAAACTGTTCTGGGAATGACGTTCCAATGGCAAAAGGTGACAAACTAACAAAGCTACAGTGTCCATTAAGTGAGTTAGAATAGGAAGAAATGAAAAACAAACCTTACTCTAGACTTGTTGGCAACCTGATGTATTCACAAGTGTACACTAGGCCAGACATTGCTTTTGTAATTGGCATGCTTGCAAGGTTTCAATCCAATCCTGGCAAAGCCCATTGAATAGCTGGGAAGAAAGTTCTTAGGTACTTGCAGAAAACCAAGCATCACATGTTTGTATACAAGAGGGTTGAAGACCTGGAAATCACAGGTTTCACTAATTCAGACTTTGCAAGAAACTTTCCATCATCCAAGAAGTCTACTTCTGGTTACATTTTTGTCCTTATTGGTGGAGTTGTGGCTTGGAGAGTGTGAAACAAACTCTCACAGCCACTTCAACTATGCAAGCTGAATTCATTGCCATTTATGAAGGTGTGTGTCAGGGTCTGTGGTTGGAAAAGTTTCTGTTGCATACCAAAATAGTGGGTTCCGTTGTAGCTAGGCCCCTAAGAATTTTTTGTGATAATACAGCTGCTGTGTATTTCACAAAGGACAACAAGAGATCCACAAATTCCAAACACATTAACTTGAAATATTACAGTGTCAAAGAGAGAGTGAAGCACAGGGAGATTGAGATTGCCAATAAAGGCACTCTGTCACCATTGGCAGATCCCTTCACCAAGGCCCTACCAATTATTGCTTTTCAGAAACATGTTAACAGCATAGGAATTTTAGCTACTTTTGATAGATGAGAACAGTGGGAGTTGTGCTTGTTTCTTGTTATTTATCTTTCATACATGTCTCATTTCTTAGACCAAGTTATATGTAATAAAGTCCTGAACATTATTTGATGAAGGCCATGAAATACAGTTTATCGAGAATGAAATTTTTAGTTCATATCCAGTTTTGTTTTAATTGCTGCAGTTCCAGTAGCTCATTTGAATCCTTATTGAAATTTCAAACTAAGTGGCATGTTTGCTTGTATATTTACTGCACACATGTGAGATAGCTATTCATGAGGTTGTTGTTTGTGCTTGAAACAACATGAAGTACTTTTACAAATATTAAGAGACACCTTCAGTTTGCAGTTTGAATTTAAGGCAATTCTGTTTCTTGAGGACCACAACATTAAAAATTATATTGATACACTCTGGAACTCTAGTACAATTACAGGTTTATTGTTATTGGTGATTCAGGTGATCTATAGCTGCTGCATTAGTAGTTGTGCAAGTCTTCTATTCTGTTGAATATGAAGTTCTTTCATAGCTCTATGTTTTGGTTGTGGATTGACAAAATCTTGCATCACATTAATTAAGCACTTGATTTCAGAATGTGCACTAAGGAACTGATTGCTATATCTAATCATCTTGCATTCTTGTTGAATGAACTTCATGATATGTCCAAGTGGGAGAATGTAAGATAATATGAACTATCATTTTAGTTCGATCAAGCATTGAACAACTTGACAATCTACTTGCAGAATAAGCAATGGAAATCCTGTGGCTTAACTCCAGATTGCCTATCCATTAAGTATCAAAATGTGTAAGGCATGGAATCTGATAAACTTGGTAACAAAACCAAATTTCATATCTTCTAATTCTCAGTTACTGTTCATAGGCTTTGTAACAGTACCGGCTCGAGCTGAGCCATTTATGTGAAAAGACCATTTTGCCATTCATCTATTGGACTAATTACTGTTTGCTGTTTGACTTACCTATAAAATGTGCTGAACTGATAGACGTGATCTTTTTCCTCTCTCTTCGTTTTTCAGCTGAGTTCTGCGTTCTATTGTTGACAGAGAGTGAGAGAGATAGAGGGAGAGGGTTGGTAACAGTGGGTAGGTCCTGCATGTCATCATTTACTGCATTTTTGTTCGATTTAGGACTTATTTGTTGGGTTTTTGTGAAAGAAATCCGTTTCAAATCTTTGTATGTGATTGATTTGTGTTTATATGTGATTGATATGGGGTTTTGCTGATGCAAGGGTTTCGGATTCTCGGTTTCGATTGAGCTGGCAATCTTTTGATCAAATCAGAAGATCCGATTAAGCAATCAGATATCTTTGAGACTTTGAGCTTCAGGTAAGCGTTTCTTATTTGGTCGGTTGGTTTTGAATGTCGGTGCATGTAATTTTGTTGTAATGGATTTCTGTAAATTTTACCAAAAACTGGAATCATTACTTTATGTCAAAATCTCATGAATGTTTCCATGCATGAATGCTTGATTCATTTCAAAACCTTATGAGTGTTTCCATTATTGACAGATACATCAGGAGAAGTCCATCGCAATATGACAGATTGGAAGGTTTGTGAGTCATGGTTCCTCACTCAAGTTAATTTTTTTTTCCTTACCCATTATTCCTTCTTTTCGTCTTTCTAATTTTGACGCTTTATGTAAGCTTTACAGGTGCATGCATGTGAAGGTATGTGGCTATGTGGGTTTATCTAGCTGTGTTTGGTTTGATTTGAATTTGGTTTTGTGGGTGATTTAGCATTTTTTTAAATCTAAGTTTTGTGTGGGTTTGCATTAGAGCTATGTTATGTGCAAATTAGATATGGGAAGTAGTTAGATTTAGCAAATCGTGTCATGCATGTGTTAGTATATATCATTTTTTTGCTACCTGCAGCAACCCATAAAAACCTACCTTCACCATTAGATTTAGCCTGGAATATCATATGGGTTTTATCTGTTTCAGGTGTTTGGGGGTTTTATTTTGAGATAGGTTCATGATCTTTATAGTCTCTGCAAGCCAGATCACTGGGACAGTTAGCAATGAATTTCTTGACTTCTCTGTTGTGTGCAATGTTGGGAGCATATTTTCATTATTTGCTGACTGATTTTGTTCCCATGTTTTATTTATTTATTTATTTTTTTTCTGTTCAATCTTCTTTTCTTTATAACATACTAAACAAACTAATAGCTGAGCTAACAGATGATGCGCCCTGCTTCTGGGAGTCTTCTTATGCTCTTTGATATCAATAATTCAGATTCTAAAGTGTTTAATCCCAGAAACTTAAAGACCCAAAAAAGAATTGTTGATACTTCTAATGTTTACAGAACATTTACATTGACTTTGTAGTCACTTTGGCCTTGACTTGTTAACATCTAAATTTGTTTTGTTGATGCAGCTTTGGCATCTTTTATATTTGAAGTTTGATCATGTCTAGCTCATAATTGTTGAATGGAATCATATATCCCAGTTTCAACTGTACCAATGATAGCACAGTGAAACAATTTGTTCAATTGATAGGTCATGCATCGATCTTGGGGCAATTGATGTAGAAAAAAATTTGTGTTTCTTCCTAATGTTGCTACTAAAATATGCTTTTCGATACATGTTCAGGTGTATCAATACGTAATGGAAGAGAAATCCTTTTAAAGGTAAATTTGAAAGACATACCATACTAAGATCTTTAACTTTTATAAAATTCAGTTATAATATTACCTTTGGTATTTTTTTGTACATGAAATAGCGTGTTTTAATTCATGCAATCCTCATTGTCTTGCATTTTATTTTTCAGGACGATTGGAGAAGGTTAGAGGAGCCTTATGGAAGTATATTCATAAGTATTCCAACTGTTGATTCATCGTTGGCTCCAGAAGGGCACCATTCTTCATATTCACGACCTCTTCCATTGAAGACTAGGAGGTAAATATATGTTATCAAAATATAAATAAATGGTTGACTATTATTGTTCCTTTTCCCACCCTCTTCCCTAACACCTTCTAGAATCAGTGTTTGTAAAATTTGAATTGCTAATGAGGTGGTAATTTCTATATTAGGGACTTCTCTTGAAAGGACTATGAATCAAAGAAGGAGCTTATGGCAGATGTCATGATTAGCAGTTTAGAGAAGATACTATTTCCAGGGCTCAAGTCATCCATCATTTTTAAGGAGGTAATGCTTACAGTATTGATTCCAATCATTGTGAGCTATGGGTGTTGATTTGTATTGAATAAAGGGTTGGTTGAAACTTGAACTTATTGTGGTTTAAGTAAACTTACAATTCCAATATCCAACTTCCTTTTGGCACATTGCAATTTTAAACATGTCCATTGCTTCTGGCTATTGCTATTTGGGATATAAAAAAAAAAATCTTTCGTTTTGTCATTATGAAGCTTGCCTCCTTTATAATTTCTGACTTTTACTGTCTCTTTTATAATTTCTTACTTTCACAATGACAGGGAGACCAGCATTGAATCAGCAACATCATCGACCAAAACCATCAACAAAGAAAAAATGGACTGAAATGTCATGACACTTTTGGTGTAAATAGAACTGGAAGAAGCAACTTTTTGGACAACCTCCACCACTGATCATCACTAGCTAACAACTTCTCAGCACACATATATGCTAATGGAGATCATCACTTATTTTTGGCAAGCAGATTAGGCATTCATTTTAATTAAGCTAGCCTACAAGTAGAACAACCTATTTTTGGCAAGCTGTTCCAACAGCAACTATAACCTGTTTTTGAACACTAAATTTTAGTAAAACAAGTTCTTAACGAGATGCTCTATCCTTCTAAACTTTCAGATTTCGTTCTAAAACCCGCAGCAACGCGCGGGCACGAATGCTAGTGTTAATGATATACACCTACATTTAAGTGATTATATATTGAATGACTTCCTTTATGGGAGGGGGTCAAAGCCTAGACTGAATCATATTTAAGCCTGGTCCCTGCACTCTGATTTTCACATCAGACATTCATACTCATCCCATAGAGAGATTAGAGAGTGAGCAGTGCAGAAGATCGGTGTTTTGAGATCAATGGCCTCTTCAGGTTTGTTGATTCACTAAAAGAACACTTCATTTGCATATATGTGTCATTGTGTGTTTATTGCATAATTAGATTGATATTGTATTTATGTTCTTTTGTGTATTGGTTTACAAGCATTATTTTCAGTTTACAAACTATTCATCGCAGAGGTGTACAATACTCTCTCTCTCTCTCTCTCTATATATATATATATATTGATCATATCCAGAGCGAGGCCTCGCTCTGAAATTAAAGTGCTCTTTTAGAGTTTAAAGTCATTTTTCGATTGCATATCCACATCTCGACCATTCAGTTTTGAGGTACTAATGTATAGACAATCTCTGCAAAATTTCAGCCAAATTAATGATAGTTAAGGCATTGATAAGTGCCTTAAAGCAAGTACAGTTCAGATTGGATAGATTCAATTTGTCCATTGGTTTAAGCGAGTTGGATACCTTAAAGCTCATCAATTTGGCTGAAATTTTGCTGAGATGATCTATACATTAGTACCTAAAAATTGAATGGTCGAGATATGGATATGCGACAGAAAAGTGACCCTAAACTCTAACCTCACACTTTAATTTCAAAGCGAGACCTCGCTCTGGATATGTGTGTGTGTGTGTGTGTGTGTGTGTGTGTGTGTGTGTGTATTATCACACACAAGGCCCTTCTAGTGAGGGATATTTTTTTTTTTTACCATTTTAGGATATTGCTTATTATACCCACTTTTTGATCACATATTCACATCTCAATCGTTCAGTTTTTAGGTGTATATGAGTAGCTCATCTCTGTAAATTTGTAGCCAAGTTAATAATCATTAAGGCATTCATAAATCTGATTTACAATTATGAACACGAAAAATTCATGTTTGATAGATTCGGTTCGTCCATTGATTTAAAGGGATCCTTTAGTAGAATGGCCATATATGTATAATTTTCTTTTCATTTGTCTGTTGCTGGCAGATGTATATATATTTTTTTTTATGGAGGGTATTTTCCAACGCTACATTGCTAGCCCATATTTGTCTCCTATTTCTATTGGAAGCTTTTACCAACAATTGAGTCGTTAGCCAAAGTGTGTATCTTTTATTTTACTTTTGAAGGAAGACTTTCATCGATAAGGATTTCGTTGGTAACATTATGTTCCTTTTTATTTTATTTTCTTATGGAAATCTTTTACCTATGAATGTTAGATCGGCAAATGTGTTTCCCTTTCTATATATGTAAAATTCTTTGCAACTCATTGATTTGAGGGGGTATATTAGGCCCCGACTTAGTGATCAGCCTAGGCCTAATACTAGCCCTAAGCTTATGTTGTATGGATACATGTAACATGAATAAAATAAAATACTTAATAATAATAACTAAATAAAATTTACTTTACAACGCGCCTGCACTTGCTCTAGATTTTTAGAGAAAAATCTACCCTCACTGACCGACCATGCATTCTCAAGACGTTGCATGTCATCGGATGATCTATCTCTTTCTGTGTTGTCTGAGGAAGTGGTGTCCTCAATCGGTGGGGGTTCGATCTGGATTGTTGCGATTTGAGGGAGGTGGTGGAGGGAAATGCAGTCACTATCGGGTGGTGACTCGGTTCTTATCAGCAAGGTTGGAGGTTGAGAGTGTGATCGTCAGTTGCAAATGATCTTCTAGATCCGATATGGGTTGCTATTAATCTTCTCGATCCGATTTGGGCTATGGGCAAGGTGGGTTTATGGTTTGGTACGGAACGGCTTATGGAACGAGGGCGATGAAGCGATCCAATTGGTGGAACGCCGGCGGTGGAGAGATCGTCTAGGGACAACTGCCTGGGGATATGCTCATGGAGACAACCTGTTGCAGGTGGTGGTGCGGCAAGGATTGTGGGAAGATGGTGGAAGCTGCCCAACTTTCTTGCACTCTGCATGTAGGCTACGTTTCCCTTGCTACATGGGCTAGGGTTTGGGCCCAATTCTTAGGCCGTGCCCAAGTTGTTTTTTTTATTTAAAGTTGTTATTATTTATGTTATTTAATTTGTTTGCATACTTTTGCGAGTAAAAAGTCCCTACACTTGTCGTATAGGACAATCGGGCTACGTGCCTGTGTGTACACTCCAATGTTTTCTCTAAGTAGGCAGCAAGTTCCTTGCTTCGTCAAATGGTCGCTATCGCCTTATGGTAATTATGCTACGTTGTAATCGAGTTATATATCGAGTTATCTTTCTGTTATGTCACTGCTATGTCAAAGCAAATAGAGTAGCCAGTAGAGCACTCTTTGCATATTGGTGCCTAGTTGAATACTATTTTTTTTTTTGTGAGACTCCTGATATCATTTTAGAACGTTCTCCAGATGTTTATTGTAATTAGGAGTTTAGACTCAATATCCCCTTTTGTATTTGACAGTTTCATTTATCAAGAATTGAGGGCAGTCGCACCAGCCATTTATTCAAAAAAAAAAAAAGAATTAGAAAAATAAGAAGAGCAAATAATACTTTGAGAATAGAAAAACTTTATTTGAGGCTGCCCTCAAGCCTTGAAAATTTAACCACTTATAGGTGTTGAGTTTTAACTCAAAAGGCCTCAATGTTGTTATGAATCATAAGTCACCCACTTATAAATTATATTTATTTTGTCGCTTTTTCATGATGTGTGATCTTCACTTTTCAACAACCCAACCACTAATTTCTGAAAGAGGATGATTTGTTATTGATAAAAGAGGTCCAAGCTTATGACCTGATTGATCTTTCTTTGTTTTTTAATTAAATACAAACTAAATATCAAAGCCTCTACAACAAGCTGACCTAACTTGGTTGAAGAGAATAGCATTTCTAAGTAGGAGAGGAATATAAATCTCCCAAAGCTCTCCATTTGTTTTTGAATGTCCAATGCCCACCACACATCAGCCGTGAAATTTACTTCTCTGAACACATGTTCTGAACGCACTCAATAATAAGTTTGGAGTCTCCCTCAACAATAATATTCTTGATATTTTTCTGTTTAACTTTGAGAAGTCTCTTTCTTAATGCAAAACCAATTGACAATGGAAGAAGTGGCCTTAACCCTTTTAAACCTATAGGCAATGTCCTCATTTTCCCATATGGGATCTATACTTAGGCAAGGTCCTCATTTTCCCATGTGGAATCTATACTCTCAACACGCCCTAGCACGTATAGCAAATTTTCAAGCCATACACGTGAACAACTTATATTGTGTGACATGGAGCATGTTGCCGCAAGGCATTTATACGTGGGATAACTGAATTTGATATTATGTTCAAGTAATCTGGGTTTCACATCCAAAACCAATTGACAATGGATGGAGTGACTCAAACCCTTATAATTCATAAGCAAAGTCTCCATTTTCCCATTTGCAATCTATACTCTTAACAAAAAAAAAACATAAAATTGTAATTTTGGCAAACAAAAAATTGTCACAAGGTTGTGATTTGATCGAGCTATAGTCAGATTGGACTTAAGGCTATCACTAGCTAGCAGAATATTGATGGGCTATACACATATGGGCTTTTTACTCCAAGAGTTTGCATTCCTAGCTAGAACGATTTGTTCTTTGAGAAACCAGTCCTCCAATGCTGCTGGATTTAATTAAGGGATACTGACCATTTAACAGTTTTAGCATAAAAATTGCTCACTGACTCCACTAAGAGTTTTTTTACTCCTATTTACCCAATGTAACATTTATTGACAGTTTTGCCCTCATTTTAAGTAATAAATTACACTCCTCTCTCTCTCTCTCTCATCCGCCTCCTCACTCAGACCACCGTCATCGATCTGGCAACACCTCCTTGGCGGCTTCTCGGCCATCACTAATGGCTACTCTATCGTCGAGCCCTAGGCCTCCATCATCGGAGAGGCAGAAGGTTTTAATCGAAGAATTGGGGCAGAGGATGAGAGGGTGGTCGATGAACTCGGCGAAACGGTGACTTGTGACGGAGAGAGGTTCAGATTCGTTGATCGGGAAGAGGTCGAGGAGGGGGAGATAGGACTAGAGAGATCATCATTGGTGGGACAACAGATTGTGGATGGCCTCTAAGGTTGGAATCAAGGTGAGGATTTGGATCAGGATTTCGCTGGGAGATTATTGAGTGTTCGATTACGGTTTAGATTTGGGGCTTGAATTTTAGTACTGGAGCTCGCTCGGCGATGAGGAGGAGGTGGCAGTTGGAAGGATTGGTACAGACGACAAGCTGCATGATGGTCCTCTTTTCGAGTAGAAGGCTTCATGGTTTGCTCCAATTTGCTACCCAGGCTTCATGGTGGTCAATTTTTTTTTTTTTTTGCTAGTAAACTATGAGCTTTGAGGATGGAAGGAAATTTTGCTGGTAGTGATTGTTTTGTTTATTATCATTTGGTAAGGCAATAATAAGATTATTCTGAGGCAATAATGAGATTATTTGGGGGCAATAATATCCTCCGGTGACCTATAAGATCTCCAACGATCTCTTTGGAAAAATCTGGTGACCTCCGGTGAGATTTTCGACCTGTGACCAGAATCTGACGAATGATAAATGGAATCTGGTGACCGAAGAAGGGACTCCGGCGACCATTGACTGGAATTTGGTGACCGAAGTCTGGCGCCCATTGACTGGAGTCCCATGAAGGGGGGTGTATTGTATATGGAATTAGTGAAACTTTTTAATAAATCTATGGAATTTAAAAGTCCAGGTGTATTCAATATAGACTTTTAATAGTCCATGAAAGTCTCGGGGTATTCAATCAGGATTTTAAAAGACTTTATAAATTCCACCAAAATCTAGGGGTATTCGATTAGGACTTTTAAAAATGAATGAAAGTACAGATGTCACGCCCCGAATTTTAGAATAACAATTCAAAATCCGAAACATGAAAATACTACAACTCAAAATAATCATCCTGAAAATTTCTTTTCTTAACATACTCACCACACGAAATAAAATCAAACCGAATTTAGTCTCGGTTAATTATTACAACTCAAATCCAAAATGTAATGTAAAGCTCCAAATGAGCATACACACACCTCACAACTAAATAAATAACAAAACTGCTGTAACACCTAAGCAGCTCGGTCACCTCCCTGGTTATCCTGACCTGCAGGAATATCCGCTACACCATTGAATAGTGTACCGGGATTGCAACAACACAAAACCCGGTAAGCTTATGAAAGCTTGTATGAGTAAAAGAATGAACTGTTACTTAATTTAATCTCATTTATTCCCACACACAGCAACACTGAATAATTTCCACATATGCAAATAATAACAGTCTCAATCAACACCAATTCAATATATCAAGACAACCTAACTCACAACTTTCTCCACAACTCTCATCATCGTATTTATAAAAATACGGTACTTGACAGACTAGAGCTCTAACTGAATCGTAGCCCGTCACCTGGCCTAGGTTATGGCATCCGACATATTTATCAATTATTGTATTTCATCAATATGTATACCTATATACATATTTAGAACGTCCAATAATTCCACATACTCAACCAATCGTATCCCATCATCCACACTAGGATTAGAGCGTCCGATTACACACACCGGTCATTACGTTAACCCTAAACCCATAAATGAACCCAACATATAACATCACATACTGAAATCAACCCAACCAAGATACATCATATTATTATGGAATTACACAATTGTAATATAATCAACTCATCAATTCAACTCAATCATATCATCAATCAAACAATCCACTCATCAATATATATTTTCCACGTAAATATATATATATACGTAATCATCCACTCAGGAATGACCACTAATACCATCTATAGTTCACACAAGAAAATTATGAAATTCATTTGTATAGTTAAAATTCATTTTACTTACCTATGGACCGTGGTGATTCAAGTCCATGAAATTTTAAAACAAATATTTAATCCGCAAATATTTTTCACACAATTACCAAAAATAAATAAATTAAAATGCTCGGTTCGTAATATGAACCACGTGAGTTTTACTCACCTCGAAACTCCTGCTGCGTCTTCAATATAATTATAACTCATAATAATCCAAACGCTCGTCAACTCAAGCCGTCAAGTACCTAATCAAGTACGGTCTTTACTTAGCATCGAAGCATGAAATAAACCTAAATGATGATCTAACAGTCGGATTTCTAAAATAAAGATAATCCAACGGTCGGGTTCTAAAATAAAGACAATCCGACGGTCGGATTGAATTTAAATCATAATCCAACGGTTAGATCCTCACAGATTGCCCATGGAAACATCCTATCAAAATTATACGAAAATCCGATGGACGGATCTTCGTTAATCGCCTCCCGAATCACTATTTTATAATTATACGAAGATCAAAAGTCGGATCTTCGCCCTTGACCACACAAAGTCATCGGGACAGTCATATGAACATCATATTAAAATTTGAAGTAAAACCGATGGTCTGATCTTCGTAAATCTCAAACCGAAGGTAAATTGTAAAACCGTAAATAGTAACGTCAAAACAGAAATTGACTATTTATCAACTTTTTCTAACATGACCAAGTTACATCTCAAAACGCTCGTATGGATGCATAGATCATCGTCCAGATAATAAAAACTCAAAATTCGGTCCGACGCGCCGCCACACGAGGCGGTCAGACGGTGGTCAACGCGGCGGTCAACGCCGGTCAACCACCTCCGATGCAAAAGTCGTCAACTACAAACTTCTTCAAAATGAAATTTTGAACAACTTTAATACCTGACTTTTTCGGAGATGAGGTCTGGATCGTCCTAGATCGGGCTTTGAAGTTGGATTAATCTCGGTCCTCTGATCAGTCTCCAGATCGAATCAGGGACGTCGAAATCTTCAACTCTTGATCTACCACTCTACACTCAAAATCGTGATGCAAGCCATATATGGGGATGATCAGAAGGAAGAGCACGTCACGAAAATGGGGACGATCGGCCCGTGCACCGCCGGAAAAATGGTTTTCCGGCCGGGTCGGGTTTGCGCTTCGGATAGGAGCTTCGATCCAGGCCTAGGAGCGGCGGCTGGGCGTGGCGACGGCGGGGATCGACCGGGCGTGAGGCGGCGAAGCGGATGGGGGCCGGGTCCGGCGGCGGCGCGGCCGGGAGGACCGACTTCCAGTCGGGTCGGGTCGGGTCGCCGGGTCTGGAGGCACAGTGACCAGGCCGAGAGAGAGACGGGGGCTGATGTGCAAAAATAAGATTTTTTCGTCCTTCACAACAAACTCAGATTTTTCCACTATTTATAGAAAAATTTCGATTTTCAAATATTCATAACTTATTCATACGAACTCCGAATAATGCGTTCCATATATGCACGGACTCGTATCGACGAGCTCTACAACTTTCATGAAGGAAGTTTTCCCAAATTTTGAACGTATAAAAAGTCGATTTTCACGACCCCCTAAATAACGTTCGTTTTCGAAAATAAAATCATTCGGAACCAATTTTCTCAACCCACGACAATCCAAATAATCCCAAATATCACAATTTCAATTAATATAACAATTATTGAATTACATAAATTTATTGTATGAAAATCTGGGTCTTCACAACAGAGGTATTCAAAATATCATTCATACTTAAGGACTTAGAAACTCATGGATTATGGACTTTGTAGTGTTAATTATACACACCAATCTCCAATAGTTTTCCAGCCACCAGATCAAAGATTTGGAAAAGTCTATGATAGACTTCCTTTGTGCGCGGGAATAGGTTGATCTTCCATCATCTCTCTTTCTTGTTTTTTTTTTGTCTTTTCTTTAATCGTTTATGGTATCAATGTTTTTGGATACCCAACATGTTCACTAATACTCAAATATTGTGGTCTACCCCAAAAACCTAGAATAGTGTTGCTATTTGAGTTTATATTTATGGTTCAAATGAAGCTTGAAAAATTTAACTTCAATTGATTGAATATATATATATATATATATGTATGTGAAGACAGTGATCAATATTTTGTTATCATATATGTTAATCAGCGAAAATAAGATTGATGAGAATAATTAACCATAAATATCAAGTGATTTGTATTGTATCTTTATGTTGGTTGGGAGATTAGAAATGAGAACATACTGGCTAGACAGAGTAATAATCATTCATTTGAGTCAATGTCTACCAAAAAATACTTGACTATTGAAGAGACAACAAACTATTATCTTGTTTTCCGTTTGGGTTGGATTAGAGGTAGCAAACGGGCCGCTAAGCATGAGCACGGCACGGGCCCAGCACGCTTGACAGCGGCCCGGCACGGCCCAAACCCGTTAGTGGCCCTGCATGACCCGAGCACGTTAGAATAACGGGCCGAGTTGGGCCTAGAAATATTGGTCTATTGGCCCAGCCCGGCCCGAGCACGACATATTATGGGCCGGCCCTTTACAAACACAAAATTTCGTTTTGTTTTCAAAAATATTAAAAAACTACAATGATGAGATTTGAATATTAGACTTCTTTATTTAAAATCTCATGACAATTCCACCAATACTATTTCTTTTATGTTGTTAAAATAGTGAAATAAAACATTATATCTTAGTCTTAACATAAGTATTTTTTCTAAATATTAAATGTATGTTTATTAATAAAGACCAATCTCATCATAATACAACTATATAATGAAGAAAAGAATAATATGATACTAAATCTTCATTATATTAATAAAGATTAATCTCACAATAATATGTTAAAAACAATATATTTTGAGTTATTTTCTTCTTTCTTTCTTTCTTATAATGGAATATAAAAAATTATTAGAAAACTAATCTTAAAAAGCTAAGATTAAGAAAAACGTTGTAGAACTTAATTTATTTTAATTTTCTAAATAGTTAAATAAAATTAATTTTTATTTGTTCAAATTAAGATTTTAAAATTATGCTTTTATCGACCAGGCACGAGCACGGCCCGTTTATCGATCTGGCACGAGCACGGCCCGGCACCATATGGGCTCAGGCCATGGGCCGGACCAGGCTTAATGTTTAAGTAAATGGGCCGACACGATAATAAATGGACCGGCCCAGGCACGACACGAGGCACGACTAGGCCCGCTTAAAATGGGCCGGGCAGGGCCGGCCTGTTTGCCATTCATAATAAAAGTATATAGATTTCATAAATCAATAAAAATTCTATGGCTAAAATCAATGGTTTTTAGAAATCAATAGTAGTCTATCAACTTTTTAAAAAGTCTATGGATTTTTTTAAAAGTCTGTCATTTAAAAAAAGTCTACACAAATTCAAATACAATACACCCCCCGAAGTCTCCATTGACATAGAGAGTGACAAATAGTGGGAGGGCAAAATTGTCTCAAAAATATACAAAAAATAATATAAAAAAAATACTTAATTAGGTATTAGGGCAAAAAATATGTAATTTGTTGGGTAAATGAGAAATATTATAAGATGTTTGGGTAAGTGGTTAATGTATCCCAAAATTGAGTAAATGAACATTATCATTTTAATTAATGCTATTTGCTAGCTACTGATATGTACTTTAATTGATTGTAACGTTTCACTGATGCAGTACTCTTCCTTAGATTGAAAGCATTTCGCACTGATCGACTTTCAACTGAATGGATTCTAATGTGGCCACTGTTTAGTGCCCAATCTTCTGTAATTATTTCTTTACTATTGCATAATGCATGTAATTATCCTTTCCGGCGAAACGAAAAAGAAGAGGTCAGTTAATTATTTTTGCCTTCGTAATTCTTTTGCATAATTCTGTGACACAAGAGGGCTCAGATCAATGGATTTAACGAATCACACTCGACTACAGAATGGCATTTGCTTTCTACACATGTTATAATTATATATAGCCATATAGGTTACCTATTATATATATGCCTCCATACTGATTCCATTTGTACGTTATCATGCCATTTAATAGTCGTTGGAAATTTTGGATTAGTCTGCAGATTGTTTTCGTTCCGAAACTCAGGCCAAACATGAAATTAAGAACCGAGCAATCTTAATGAATTAATTTGTAATTTTCAACACACAAACCATCAAAATACAAAATACCACCAAATATATGATGAGGCATATTGCTAGCTTTCAATTTCCTTCAATTAATCAATCAGCTTAGGCTCATGCTTTGTTACCCTCCTACTGAGCATTAGTTTATTCGACCAAAAGAAAAATAAATACATGCATAGAACAGACGTCCAAAGACACCGTCAAAATTAGTTTTTCTTAGGGTTAACAGTGTATTAATCTATAGATGACGCCTGGTTCGAATTATTTAGGTTTAATTATCTGTTGGGCTAAATATATCAGAAGACCATAACAATACATGTATAGTCATAAGACGTATTTAGGGTTTCTCCCTCTCTAACCGGCCAGCTAGGCAGGGAAAATAGAATTCCATGCCACTATGAGCCTCTTCAAATTAAACAAAAAAAGAAACAATCTGCCGAGAATTATAACTATATATGATCTTGATTCGAGAATTATAACTAAATTAATCATCATCACAAACAGGTCTTGCAAGTAATTAAATATACTCATGGCCGTGATATAAATACTCACTTATATGCTCAAATGCATACATGATGTATCAATACCCGTATGTGTTAATTTATGTAGTTATACACATGCATGAGAGAGAGAGAGAGAGAGAGAGAGAGAGAAAGAGAGAGATTATATTTTTAATAGCTATATACGTCACTGTTTTATTAATTCCCGGAACAGAGTCGGCCAACCAAACTCTCCGGCCAAGTTCCAGAGTACTAGGCAAGTTGATTAATTATATATTCTTTTATAATATGATAGTACGTAACCCAATTGAAAACAGTTATGATTATTCTCACCACCATAGTCAACAATATCGTAACAACCTTTTCAACAATCCACATGACTGACCTTCCTAGCGAGCTAGCTATCCCCGGCCTTCCATCAAAATATAATATCTCTTACACTTTTTAGTTTTTAGTTAGACTCATACTCATGATCAATACCTATTTCAATTCCTTATTAATAATAATTAATAAGCTTAGCTTCCACAGCCTAATTAATTAATCACTAAGTACCTCATGATTGAAGCTCAAAGCTGCAATATCTCCCCGGCTACCTCCAAAAGCTGTGAATCCAAGAGCTGGTCTGGTTGTCGGAGTGTCCGTGGAAGAGGATGTGGCAGAACCAGGAATAGGCGGTGGCAGCCAATCCAATGCCCCTCCACCACCAGCTAAGGCTGCAGCGGTACTTGCACTAGGTGTACCAAGTACTCCAGCGTTAACATTAATGCATTGCTGGTGAGGATGATGGTGACTCGATTGTTGTAGCAAGCGGATTTGCCTCTTCAAGAACTTGACATAGCGAATGGCTTCGTCTAACATGGAAGCAGTGTCCATTTTCGTTCCCCCGGGAACAAGTCTTTGCAGGATCCGGATCTTCTCGCTTATCCTCTCCCGCCGGTGACGCGCAGCCACGCTCTGCGGGTCGTCACTGATTCGGACGTTCCTCCTTTTCGGCTTTCGGATTGTGGCAGGATCAATGTCCACTGGTTGCATCGCGGCGATCTTGTACATCATTTCCTTCATAGCTCCCAGATCCTCTTCCTCTTCCGGCTCCTCTTCATGTTGAATATCTTCTTGATCCACAAAGTTACTATAGTTCCCAGGTAGAACTAGTTGATCATGATGACCAAATTGATCATAATGAAGGTGAGTACCGGATGACGATGGCACTTGATGATGTAGTTGGAGAGGGAAGTTCGGCCAAACTGAATCGTACGAAATTTGGTGATGATGATGGTGGTGGAGCTGGATGGGATCTTCCATTCCCACATGATCGTTGAGATGATCTCCAGCGGCCGAGATGAGGTTGTTTCCCAGCTGATTGTTTAAGTAATTGGTGTGATCCATGCTGATGTATATACTATATCTGAGTTTTCCACTACTTCTTTCGATCAAGAAAGATTCCGATCTAACTAGCTAAAGTACTCCAACTACTGGATTCTTAATACGAACAGAAATAATTGTACCATCTATCTTGATTGATAGCTCTTTGCAAGAGCAAGCAAGCACATCGGTCGATCAGAGGTTATGAATTTTGGTGGTTGAAAAGAGAAGAAAGAAAGAAGAACGAACAAAAATACCCTCGAAAAGCTAGGGGTCGTTCCAGAGCAAGAGAAAGAGAGATGATTTGGGAGCAGATTTTTAATGGGGCATGATCGATGATGCAACCAAGTACTAAAAGAGAAGATGAATGTGTTGAAAATATAACAATAGAGAGAGAAACAGAGATATTGGGTGGGACCCATGACGATGATCAAGTAAGGGTTTGAAATTAATTTTATTTTTCTTTTTCTGGTAAAGCTCTCTCTCTCTCTCTCTCACTCTCTCTCTCTCAAGGATTGCACCCATGATCAGATTTCAGGCTTTACTAATTAGCTTTGCTAGCTAGCTAGGGTTCTCCATTTCATTTCTTTCTCTCTTTTTTTCTCTTAAATGAATTGATTATGGCTGACCCTGATCATGGTAGTACAAAGCAGCTAGCACTGAAATCCTAGCACTGCTGCCGCTGCAATTGCTTGCTTGCTTCTTTATGCTTTATGATTCTCTCTTCTGTTCTGTTGTGAAGTTGTTGTTGAGGTCTATAATGACTTTCCTTGCTCTTTTAGTCAATATCTGGTTTCTTTTGCTGCTTTCGTATTGGAGTGAGGTCTGGTAGTATAGGTTTTAGTCTTCCCACACGCACGCAAAGCTTTAACTTCTTATCATTTTATTCATATGAACCTACACAAGCTTAAAATTTTCGCTTTTGGTTTTGCTCAAGCTTAACATTGGTTTCTAGTCAAAGATGATCAAATATATAACTACATATTTTGTGAATGTGAATATTAACTGCAGATTAATTCTAAGATTCATTTTAATAGATAAACTTCCTATAAACCTATGACTATTATGTTCTCCTACTAATTGAATAAGAATTAATGTTGGATGTTTTAGAACGTTGAAATGCTTTCTCAAAGTGAGAGAAAACCCTAACAGTCATTTTTTAAGCCAAAATTTTAAATTTCAATTCCTAAAAATCCAAATTTAAAAAAAAAATGGGTGTGTCTATTGTCACCCTACTATTTTCTCAGTTCTCCTACAAACATTTGAATCATTGAAAGACTATATTATCCAAGTGCAAAATGACTACTAAGTACATTAATTTTCTAAAATCCAAATTTGTAAGAAAAAATAAATAAATGACCAATGAATGAAATAGAAACACTACTTAGTTTCTCATTGCATAACATTAATCTTCATCTTCTCCACCCAAATTTGAATTTATTACTCTTTTTTTGTCTTTTTTTTTTTTGTTACCACCTCATCATGATTTAGTTATTCAATTCACAAAATCATAGTACTACATCAAAATTTTTGCAATATCCTTTGTGAACACTGAAAGTAAAATTTAAAATACAAAAGAAAAAATCTCAATCTCTTCTTCATTGCTCATAGTTGTTAACTTTAATATATTTTCGTTTTTTTATTAGTATAAATTAAATGAGATATTTTCGTTAAAAAATAATCTCTTTTAATTGGATATGTCATATAAGGGTATTCTTGGAAAGACAAATGGGTTATATAAGTAAATTTAATAATTGAAATTAAAACTTGTGGTGTAATGAGCAAGTAAGGTAAACAAAGAAAATGGTATGGTGACAACAGCCGCACCCAAAAAAAAAAAAAAAAATATATATATATATATAACTGTTTCATTTTACAAGTTTTTTTTTTTTGATGCGTTTCATTTTACAAGTTGCAACAGTCGTGTTACTACAATAAACTCTTTTACAAGGCAACCCTACATTACCGTACAAACTACATCCCAATAATCTCTTTAGAAGGTCGAGATGTGCAATTCTTCTTCTTCCTCTAATCATGTATTCGTGGTGAAACATGAGATGCTTGATCTTAATAATCACAACTTACAATTGGCGTCGGAGCTAATTGCAAAAGGAAAACCCTACCGAACGACCAGCCCTAATGAACCCTATAGGTACAAAATTTCAAGGGTTTGGGGAATCATTAGTTAATTGAAAATTTGAAAATCTAATTACATCCTTCTCTCATGTTTTGAAATAATTTACGAAATCTTATGAGATTTTCTATATGGGAGCTTATAGTGTAGAAGACTTAATAGGTACACACTTTTAAATTTTTTCCGAGGTCTTAAGTTTGTATCTCACTACCAATAACATTAATTATCAAAATTGTTTAAAAAAAATCTTATATATATATATATATATATATAATATCTTGCTCTGCTAAGGAGGTCCTTAACTTAGCTTAAGGAACGGATTTTCATATTTTGACCATTTTTCGATTGCATATTCACATTTTAACCATTCAGTTTTTAGGTATATATGAGTAGATTACTTCTACAAATTTTCAGCCAAATTGATGATCGTTAGAGCATCCAAAACTACAATTTACACGAACGAACCGAATCTGTCCAATTTGAACAGTTTGTGTAAATTACAGTTTTAGATGTTTTAACGATCATCAATTTGACTAAAAATTTGTAGAAGTGATCTACTCATATATACCTAAAAACTGAATGGTTAAAATGTGAATATGCAATCGAAAAATGGTCAAAATATGGAAATTCGTTTCTTAAGCTAAGTTAAGGACCTCCTTAACATAGAAGGTGTGTGTATCCAATCATAAAGATTTACCTGATATCAAAAGCAATATACACAATATATATATATATATATATATATATATATATGCATATGTTTGAATTGCATCACCCTCTAATGTACTGGATCAGACGGTGGGACAAGTGTCTTATGTCAGGTCTTTTGTTTTCAAGTGCAATACTTACACAGAGGGTCACTTTCTTTGCATCTATGTTATAATTCTTGCTTCTCTACACTTGCGCATGCAAAACGCAATCATTCTAGGGTTTCAGTTGTGTTCCCAGAAACCCATGATGTAACGATTCAATTTGCATGGATTTACATTAAATTTATCAGTGTCAAAACCAACAACATGTATATCCACCTATCGACATATACATGTATTCCAATATATTCATCAACCATCATTTCTATTTATGGATACACATGCATACATCTTACATGGAGTAATCAGAGACTTCGATCATGAACTACTGAACTAGATGGTAGAATTAATTGGCAAAATCCAACCCATTAATTAACAAAATTAGCTAGCTTTTTCTCTACATATATTCTATGAAGTGATTCGTAAAGTATACGAAAATTGCAAAAGAATAGAGAAAAAGTTAGATATATGTTATAAGCACACATTAATTGATTCGTAAAGTATACGAAAGTTGTTAGAAGAAGAGAAGTCTTAAAGTTAGTTATTTGTTTTAATAGGTGCTCATGGGTAACCTATAAACTTTGTGTAGTAGTCCATTTTGCATTCTATTTTTTTCATCTAGCTAGTATTCTATTTTTTTTCATCTAGCTATTCTACATCAATGTCTACCATATACGAATGCATACATGTGTGGAGGGACATTCGTACTATATATGTGGTATGTACGTATGTGATCGATAATGAATAGTATTATGTAACAGTATAGTGTGGGGGGGGGGGGGGGGGGGGGGGGGGGGACAAGCACACATAATCGATCGACAATGAATTGAATATATATATAGGCGTCTTTCACTAACGGATCTTTTCTTTGGTCATTTTAAGAGATCTCTTTGTGAGACCCACTTTTCGATTACATATATTGGCATCTCCACTATTCAATTTTAGGTCTTCATGACTAGATCACTTATACAATTTTTCAACACAATTGATGATTGTTAAGATACTCATGATCGTAATTTACCATTAGGGTTTAAGGTTTAGACCGCAAGCATGATCTCTTATCTATATAGGGCAAAATCTCCAAGATAGCATCTCAATTAGCGCATAATCTCTCAATTAGCATAATTGTGATTTACCATAGTTGATTACTTATCTACTTCCACAACTAATAATATTGCATTAGGGCAGAACCTCCCAATTAGCATGATCGATTGATCAAGTCATATATAAATCCAATACACACATGTATTATGTATATATAACTATGAGACTTATAATATATATATATATATATATATATACACAATAATATGTATAAATATATATATAATATGTATATGTATATGTATATGTGTATATAGATTATGAGATTTATCCGACCTTACCTTACAGTCCAGCTACGATGCGGACGTTCGTACCATGCAGACGGTACGGATTTTCAATTTTCCCCCACTTTCCTATCACATTTTCACATCTTAACCGTTCAGTTGTTAAATCCTAATCTATAGATCAGCTCTGCAAAATTTCAGTCAATTTGGTAATCGTTAAGGCATCCAAAACTATAATTTACCATTATAAATACGAACGGTTCGGTTTGACAGGTTCGGTCCGTTCGTGTAAATTGCAGTTTTGGATGCCTTAACAATCATCAAATTAGCTGAAGTTTTACAGAGATGATCTATACATTAGGATATAAAAACTGAAAGGTTAAGATGTGTAAATGTGATTGAAAAGTGGTCGCAAAACTGGAAATCCGTACTGAAATTTCGGTATGGACGTTCGCACCTGAGAAAAATTCCTTACCTTATAACCAATATATGATAAAATTGTTTTGTCCCAAATCTAATAAACTGATAATATAGTCATTAAGTAACCTATGAAAAATGGTAAAATTAATTTTGAAAAGTTAGAGATCTTATGCTCAATTCTCCTCTTTGACATAATATTTTTATAAAAATAATACAATTTAGAGAAATATTTCCAACGGTCATTAGCCATCAAAAATAATTGTTCATTATCGAGGGTTTTTGTTGTCTTCGAAACTAAGAAATCATTTCTGACAAGGTCAACTGCCTCTTGGAAATAGGTATACCATTACAGGGGATACAAAATCTTGTCGAAAATAATACTAGCGCCAAAAGATCCCGCCATTTTTTTGTTTTTCCAACAAGATTGAAACTCTTTTCCTACAGCATATTGTCCGTCGTAAATAAAATATATTTTGATAGAGTGTTTTCAACGACAATTTTATGTGGTCGAAAAAGAAGTTTTTTTTTGTGAGGGTAATTTTTTGTTGTCGAAAATTTTCGTCGGAAATGAGGACTTTTGTTTTAGTGTTGTCATCATCCACTCGTTTGCTGTAGGGATGGCAATGAGGCGGGTTGGGGATGGGGATCACAATACCATCCCCATCCCCGAGGTCATTCTCCACCTCCATCCCCGTCCCAATCCCCAATAAAAATATATTGGGGATTCCCCGTCCCCATCCCTACTGGGGACTAGGCCTCCAAACTAGCTCTAAATCCCCAATAAGAATTTACTAAATAAAATATATTTTTTTCTCAAAATAAAACATAATTAAATTCATAAATCATAATTCAGTTAGGGTTAGAGAGAACGATAGGAACAGTGTCTTTTATGTTGTAAAAGTATAGCCATTAAAGTAAAGTAGTAAATATATATATTTGTGATTTATATTATAAAAAATAAACTAATATAAATTAATATATATAATTAAACATATATATAAATTAAATATATATATATATATATATTATTGGGGCAGGTTTAGGGATGGGGATCACAATACATCCCTGCCCCATCCCCAATCTTAGATAGCGGGGATTGGGAATCCCCATCTCCATTCCCTGTTTGTTCCATTAGGGACGGGTATCCAATGGAAGTCCACCCCGCTGGGGAGTTTTGTCATCCCTATTTGTTGGGTACTTATTGTTATGGTAAATTACCATTCACATGAGGAAATAATTCATAGAGGTAATCTCCTTTCCCCTAAAGATCTTTTGACACCAAAGTAAGGATATCGGTTTGGTGTTCAAGGGGGTGAGGGAAAGTTATAAAAGACTTTTTGGTCACTGTAGATCACAAGTTGGACTACAGATTTCCTTAAGGTACATGCTTAACCTAATATATGCGCGCGCCTACACATGCACACATATATATGGACTTACTAGCTAGTCAAACAAATAAGGCCACAAGTAAACATTAGAAACTTCTATGGATACTATGTATGTGAAATACACACACAGATTAGAAATGTTTCATACAAATCCAGTGCCATATGGTCTAGTGACATAAATAGAGATCGTGAGTTTGACTTACAATAGATTATCTATTATATATGAATTATTTATTTGATCATAAGAGTTACTTTTTTTTTTAATAGTGGTGATTCCATTGATAATAGCGCATGCCAAGAAGGTCATTACATACTCACCCGCTGACACATAAAAATAGCCAGAACAATGCTTCGTGGAGGAGCTACAATAGTACATAGGATAGACCAACTATTTTTAAACTTATTGCTCACTATAAAAGCGAGCCTATAAGCTATGGAAAAACATAGCAAATAGATCAGACAAAACTACACTCATTTGGTTCCTGATACAAGGAAATTTATTGTAATTAGACAAAAAGCTAAAAACATAGGTTTGGGCCAAGAGCCTAAACCCTAGTCCAAATAGAAGCTAATGGACTAAGGTAGAACCTCAGCCCAACAATTAAGCCTGATAGGGCATACCAAGGAGATCTCCAGGCCTAGCAGCCTGATTCGGGCCTAGTCCGTCGCCTTCTCCATCACCCCGTCGTACGGCCCCTTCCAGCAGAGTTCCGTCCGATCGATTCCACCGACCCACGCCGTCAAGATCCACACTGCCTTGGCAGCGATCCAATCGCTCCGAACCACGCCGCCGACCTACATCAAACTGAACAAAACATCCCCGATCTGGGTTCCCTGACTACTCGGCCCAACACCCTCGATCGAAACCATGGCGGCGCTATCGGTCCAAGATCCAAACCTCCACGACCTCTCATCATCAGTTGCCCAAGCCACGTCACCGTGATCTACATCACAACAGAAAAAAAACCATCCTGATCCTAGCCTTGCAAAAACAACACCGCCATTGATCGAGTTCCATGACTCTGGCGATCCAAGAAACCATCAGCTGGAACAAATTAATACCTGTCCAGACAGCATGACCACCATCGTCTCCACCATCCCAGCCAAACCAAACTGACAAACACCAAAGAGAATCCCCGACGGTGTCCTATAGGCAGTATTTCTCTCGTCCGACAGCGAACCCCATTACAACAAGAGGCCCGGAGGCCAGGCCTAACGTCCGGGCGTCGTCGAAGGAGAAGTGATTTGCAACCGGAAGGCCTTAGAGTTTAGGTGAGAGAGAAACTCTGGATTCACTCCATAATTCTTCCTTAAATTTTTTATCAAAAGAGTTGCTTAGCGTCAATTATCAAATTTATCTAATAAAAAATAATATATGAGATAGTTTTGCTCTTCTTGAGATTTTTTCTTTTAGTATTGAAATATTTCTGTCAAAGAAAACCGGAGGAAAGGTTCCCGTGCATGCTTGTTTTTTTTTTTTTTTTTTAATTTCGTAGACATGATTCTCTTTTTTAGTAGGAATGTCCAAAAACAATTGATTATATAATAAATTTAGAATATTCAACAATTAGTCTATAAGTCGGATTCAGGATCTTGTACTCACTAAGTAAAAACTAACATGAAAGTGAGGTAAAAGCTAACTCATCGCCACTAACATTTGAATATGGTATAGTCTTTATTTTTATTTTTATATAGACATATGAGACACTTTCAAATGTGTCTTGATATTCAATAGGATTGCTCTCCAACAGATACATATACTACACTCAATAAGTTGAAATTACTAATCATAACCTTTTAATGTATAATGCATGACTGTGGGAAACAAGAAACTTTATTACATATATTAGAAAAGTATATATAAAAAAAGATGTTGTAATCTAAGTCGCATGTCAAGAACAATGGAAAGAACACAAATTTTTCTTTAAAAAAAAAAAATTAAATTTTGTTTAGTCCATACATTTTGCCTCCAACATCGTTTCAGTCCATAAAATTTTAATATATAAAGTCTCCGACCTCATAATTTCCATCCAATTAATCCACTCCGTTAGGGATCCGTCAAAATTTGCTGTCAAGTTGATGACAAGGTCATCCAATCCACACCACCTCAGCTATTTGCATGCCACTTCATTGGGAAATCGTCCAATATACTCTCTTGCATTTTCCCCCATTCTTCTTCTTCTTCACAAGCTTTGGAATCACCACCACTACCACCATAACCACCACCGAGCTCTCTCACCACCACGAACCTTAATTCTCTTCTCCTTTCCTTCTCTACCCACCAAAATCCAGATCCAACAGTGTTATCCCTTCTTCTGTGTTCTAAATTATCAGATCAGTCACACATGTTCAACATCACCACATCCAATCTAACGCGGCAAGCAGCATAATCAAATTTTTGATCGAAATCCAAAATCCACCTCCACTACCACCATAACCACCATTGAGCTACCCACCACCAAAACCACCCTCTCACCATCCCCAAACTTCAATTAAGCACCAAAATCAAACATCACCCCTATTAAAATCCAAGAGTCGTCTTCATTAAGTGCCTATACCCATACCAGATCGAATACCGTACTCAGACCTGTACTTAGACCAGTCGTCGAGCTACAGACCCGACGTTTAAAGACCACCACGATGTCTTCTCCTTTCATCATTCCTCGATCCAGACCACCGGCACTCTGACCACTGACGTTTGACCCAGATTCCACTGGCGACCTCCGTCTCATCCGATGACTCAGGAATCAGACTCACGCGCCAGTACGCAAGACCCAGATTACCTGATCTGCTCCGTCGGTCAATCAGCCCTTCACCGGCCATTTTCTTCGTTGGTCTTCATCTTTTCACTAATTTCACCAGGCCATGGCTCATCTCCCATGTCTTACTCTCTTGTCCTTCGAATCGGAATTACACCATCTGAGCATATACCATCTAGAAGGTCACCATCTGGACTCTGCACCATCAATAAACGAGGAGCACAATTCCATAATAGAGCTAGAGATAGAGCAAGAATAGAGGAAGTGAAGAGGCTCGAACCATCTCTTGGTTCCCTCACTGGGTTCTCGATTTTGGGCTTATGCAGTGGCTTTGTTTCATATTCCGAAACAGCGGTTTCTTCTTTAGTTTTGAGGTTGGATTTGATGAGAGGAAGAAGAAGAGCTAGGTGATAAGGCTGGTGTTTGGGTAAAGGGACAAGAGGAAGAAGAAACTGCAGCAAGAAACAAAAAGAGAAGATCGAATTAAAAAAATTAAAAGGGAGGTTAGGGTTATTCTCGATATTTTAACATCCACCACGCTTACGTGGTGCTGAGTTGGCACTAACTTTAATACCACATCAGCCTACAAACGAAGCAATTGCATGGAGTGTACCGATTATATGAAAATTGTGACGTTAATGATTTTTTAGATTAAATTGAAATGTCAGAGACTAATTATATAAAAATTGTGACGTTAGGGACTTTTTAGATTAAATTAAAATATCATGAACTGAAACGATGTTGAAGGAATAACACAAGGACTAAACAAAATTTAATCCAATAAAAAAAATGATAATTCCTACAGCATCTTGTTATGCGAAAGGAAAACCATAATCAGCACTGTGTCAGGATTCTAGCTTAGGTAGTTCTGTACATAGGAAACCTAGCTATGCTAGTCGACTAGGAATTCAACTCAAAGAAAATGGTGATCGATAAATTGCATGCATCGATCTATTCTTCTCTTTTCGTAAAGTGGTCATTCCAATGGTGTTTAACCAGTTCGATTCAAACAAAGAAGTATTGTCAAGAAAACAAGACAACCCTAGATAGCTAGCCATCGATTCCCGTAAGATGGTCCAGTCTCTATAGTAGAGTTGCAGCAGAAAAAATGATTAGGGAAGAACATTTTTAAGGATTGGGGTATCGCAATTGGATGAGATCTGACCAGAAAACGACCGCATTTATTTTCCATTAATTTGGTTCCTTATAAAATGCCATACAAAAGAGAAAAGGGGACAGAAAAAGCAGCTATGGATTAAAGAAAAGGGTTGGGGGAGTGGACATGAAATTCAAAGCTCTGCTTGGGAGTCTGCACTATTCTGCAGGATTCATAGTGACTGGCTTAGAGTGAGGAATTTCAAGTTTCCATTTTTGGGAGAAAGGTCTCAAAAGCGATGTGTTCCGTTGTTGGGTCTTTTTCCAGGCCTCAGAAAAGAAAGTGATTAAAAGCTATACTTCATTGGAATTGCATGCATGACGGTACTCTCTGTTTTTTTAGCTCTGAAAAAGTGCCCAACCAAAGTGCACCTCCTATTTATCATCATCTTCTTCTTAATTAAGTCTCAGTCAGGACTTGATCGAGCGAGCGTATTGTTTATACATAACACATCGCTTTTATCATTGTAATCAATTGATCAACTAGCACAGCCACGAAATGCAGATTATTATTAGCTAGCTGACTTAATTGTCATTTGGTAGTGGGAAAAGCTAAACAGCTCATAGTTAGGTATCATGATAATGATAATGAACTATAACTTCAATAAAGCTGTGTAATTAGTTAAAGCTTAATTATATATGATTACACTAATTCAAACTGTATGTATATTGGCAATGGCTATCTTAAGTTTAAAAGAATTAAAGAAACATTTATTTTCTAATAGATTGACACCCACTATTGATCAAAAAAATGTTCTATAAAAAGAAGTTGAAAAGTATATGTTATAATTAGGACAATATAGTTGACGTTGAAAAAGTATTGTTATATATTTTTAGCTCTAAATTGAATTTTGAATTTGTGCATGAATCCCATTAGAGCTACGTACACTTGAGAAAAGTCAACACATGGTGGGAAATTTAATCCTCTCTTGTGCTAACTTTAGGCCATCTCCAACCGAAAGGACTAAAAATAGCCCTAAATTCTGTAATATTTATTGATCTGACATCAACCGCCTCCAACCCGTCAAGGCTAAATTATAACCCTAAAATATATATTTTTTGGATTGGTTATATGTGTGTGTGTGTGTGTGTATGCGCGCGCTCTTATTTTTTAAAGTCAATTGACTTATATATAGTAATTGAAATAATTTTAATGATAAAAAATATTTGTTCGGTTGTATTTTTTTTAAAGATAACTAAAAATATCTTTAGCTAATTTTGAAATGGAAATTTTCTTTGGAATCATATTTTTAATATTTATTTTATTCATGACATAAGCATTTAAAAATTACACAACAAAGTAAGAAAATGCAAACACTTGTCAGTGACAACCCTGACAATTATTAAAATCAGAAATTGAAAGCTTTGAAAACTCAATCACATAGCAAATATCAAATTCATGGTGCTTGACCTCGCAGACTCCAGAGGTGTTGGACAAGATCATCTTGTAAATGTCGGTTGCCAACAGGAGAACGTATCATTTGGTATCGAGACATATATTCTGACATGATGATTCTTCCGGATCTTGGATCCCTTTCCAAATTTTCTCTCGCTTCGTCTAAGGATACATTACCAACGGCTATAAAAAAAAAACAAAAAAAAAAAAAAAAACTAACCAACGGCTACTTTTAAAAAAAAATATATATTTAACCAACAGCTAGCTGACGTCAGCAACTAGCTATTGCTGAAGTCATGCTGCTGTCATCCTCCACTACTCGAGTGGGCTAGCTTTAATCTGATCCAGTTTTTTGAAGGGCCAAAGGGCTCCTCCAAGGGCTAAAAATGCCCCCTTAATCTCACCTTTGACCCTAAAAAATGGCATTTTACCCCTTAGCATCATGGGTTGGAGAACACATGAGCTATTTTTTGACCCTTTGCCACTTTAAACACTTGGGTTGGAGAAGGCCTAGCTGGTGATGGAGAAATAAGATTTGAATTAAGATTACAATAAGTTAATTAGTAGTTTCGATTATATCTACCATAGCAATCAAAAATAAATCAGGACACATGTCAAATACACACTACATGAAATTAAAGCACATGTGATTTGTTTAATTTATTCAATTTAACTAGTAGGGCATTGATAATTTTTTCAGATAATTTGGTCGTAGTGCACTTTTTATTTCCAATTCAAAACTTTGACAGTAGGTTTCTGAAGCTTGCGGCACGAGGCGATCGACTCATTTGGCTCCCCTTAAGTCCAAGTCTAACCTTAAGTACATATATACCACTAATCCTCTTTAGGGTTATAATTTGCTCCAAGTCGCCAAGGAAATGGCCAAAAGGTTGAAATCGACTTTTGTGAAGTATCTCATCAAGTGAGCATGCTGGACTTTCGTAGGATTTATAAGATCTCTAGTTTGCTCGGATTGACCTTTTACACCTAGTCTCCAAGTAGCTTATTTTTCTAATATCGGTTTTGTGGATCTTGAAAGTTCTGTACCCATGTATATGAGGTATTATTGGCAGTCTAAAGCTGTTTCTTCACTCATAATTTGTATTCAAATATAATTCTTTCAATCTTCTTTCACATCGATTGTCACATATGCATATGAAAGACCTTTTACTTTTGGGTCCTTTACCAAAAAAACTAAAATTGGATAAAATTAGCTCACTTACCTCAACAACAGATTTTAGTTCCCACTAACTCAGTTTAAAATAAAATTTCAATTTTACCCTTAACCTAATTAATAAACTACACCCATACCTCTCTCTCTTTCTGACCATAAATCAACTCCACCTCAATCTCCGATAGGCGGTGTGTCACGCCCCAAATTTTAGAATAACAATTCCAAATCCGGAACATGAAAATACTACAACTCAAAATAATCAACCTGAAAATTTTCTTTCCTTAACATACTCACCACACAAAATAAAATCAAACCGAATTTAGTCTCGGTTAATTATTACAACTCAAATCCAAAATGTAATGTAAAGCTCTAAATGAGCATACACACACACCTCACAACGAAATAAATAACTAAACTGCAGTAACACCTAAGCAGCTCGGTCACCTCCCTGGTTATCTTGACCTGTAGGAATATCCGCTACACCATTGAATAGTGTACTGAGATTGCAACAACACAAAACCCGGTAAGCTTATGAAAGCTTGTATGAGTAAAAGAAGGAACTGTTACTTAATTTAATCTCATTTATTCCCACACACCGCAACACTCAATAATTTCCACATAAGCAGATAATGACAATCTCAATCAATACCAATTCAAATTTATCAAGACAACCCAACTCACAACTTTCTCCACCACTCTCATCATCGTATTTATAAAAATACGGCACTTGACAGACTAGAGCTCTAACTGAATCGTAGCCCGTCACCTGGCCTAGGTTATGGCATCCGACATATTTATCAATTATTGTATTTCATCAATATGTATACCTATATACATATTTAGAACGTCCAATAATTCCACATACTCAACCAATCGTATCCCATCATCCACACTAGGATTAGAGCGTCCGATTACCCACACCGGTCATTATGTTAACCCTAAACCCATAAATAAACCCAACATATAACATCACATACTGAAATCACCCCAACCAAGATACATCATATTATTATGGAATTACACAATCGTAATATAATCAACTCAATCATATCATCAATCAAACAATCCACTCATCAATATATATTTTCCACGTAAATATATATATACGTAATCATCCACTCAGGAATGACCACTAATACCATCTATAGTTCACACAAGAAAATTATGAAATTCATTTGTATAGTTAAAATTCATTTTACTTACCTATGGACCGTGGTGATTCAAGTCCATGAAATTTTTAAACAAATATTTAATCCGCAAATATTTTTCATACAATTACCAAAAATAAATAAATTAAAATGCTCGGTTCGTAATATGAACCACGTGAGTTTTACTCACCTCGAAACTCCTGCTGCGTCTTCAATATATATATAACTCACAATAATCCCAATGCTCGTCAACTCAAGCCGTCAAGTACCTAATCAAGTACGGTCTTTACTTAGCAACGAAGCATGAAATAAACCTAAATGATGATTGTCACGCCCCGAATTTTAAAATAACAATTCAAAATCCGAGACATGAAAATACCACATCACAAAATTATCATCCTGAAAATTTTTCTTTTCTTAACATACTCACCACACGAAATAAAATCAAACCGAATATATTCTCGGTTAATTATTACAACTCAATCCAAAATATAATGTAAAGCTCTAAATGAGCATACACACCTCACAACTAAATAATAACAAAACTGCTATAACACCTAAGCAGCTCGGTCACCTCCCTGGTTATCCTGACCTGCAGGAATATCCGCTACACCATTGAATAGTGTACCGGGATTGCAACAACACAAAACCCGGTAAGCTTATGAAAGCTTGTATGAGTAAAAGAATGAACTGTTACTTAATTTAATCTCATTTCCACACACAGCAACACTCAATTATTTCCACATATGCAAATAATAACAATCTCAAACAAACACCACTTCAATATATCAAGACAACCCAACTCACAACTTTCCCCACAACTCTCATCATCGTATTTATAAAAATACGGTATTTGACAGACTAGAGCTCTAACTGAATCGTAGCCCGTCACCTGGCCTAGGTTATGGCATCCGACATATTTATCAATTATTGTATTTCATCAAGATGTATACCTATATACATATTTAGAACGTCCAATAATTCCACATACTCAACCAATCGTATCCCATCATCCACACTAGGATTAGAGCGTCCGATTACCCACACCAGTCATTACATCGACCCTAAACCCATAAATGAACACAACATATAATTTCACATACTGAAATCAACCCAACCAAGATACATCATATTATTATGGAATTACACAATCGTAATAAAATCAACTCATCAATTCCACTCAATCATATCATAAATCAAATAATCCACTCATCAATATATATTTTCCACGTAAATATATATATATACGTAATCATCCACTCAGGAATGACCACTAATACCATCTATAGTTCACACAAGAAAATTATGAAATTCATTTGTATAGTTAAAATTCATTTTACTTACCTATGGACCGTGGTGATTCAAGTCCATGAAATTTTAAAACAAATATTTAATCCGCAAATATTTTTCATACAATTACCAAAAATAAATAAATTAAAATGCTCGGTTCGTAATATGAACCACGTGAGTTTACTCACCTCGAAACTCCCGCTGCGTCTTCAATATAATTATAAATTATAATTTATAATTAACGCCGAATAGCCCACGAAATTAAAATCCGTCAATCACCTAATCAAATGTGATTCGAATTTAGCCAACAAATTCAACTCATAATTTAACCACTAATTAACGGTCAGATTCTAATTTACATTAAAATCCGACGAGCGGTTTCTCACGAATCGCTCCCCTAGTTACCGTTTTTCACATATACGAAGATCCAACGGTCGGATCTTCGCCCATGACCACACAAAGCCTCTGGGACAGTCATATGATCATCATAACAAATTTACAAGTTCATCCAACGGTCATAATTTCACAGATCAAAAATCTAACGACCGAAATCGATCGAAATCACAAAATTCATAACTAATTCATACGATATCCGAAAAATGCGTATAATACGCCGAAATGATCGTATCGAAACATAGAATCATAAAATGGACAGAAACCAAATTTTAGACCTCCGGAGGTGGCCGGAAAAGGCCGCCGGAGTTAGGGACAGAGCCGCCACCGACCACCACCAATGGTGTCGGGGCCGAGCTTGTCCCCTTCGTTTCATCATTCTGAGCAACTTTCATAACTAGCACAAGACCTAAAAATGATCGGAAGGCATCGAAATTACCGATTTACAGTCGGCGGCCGGAAAAAATGCAGAAACCGGTGAGCTTGAAAACCGACGTGAAAACTGCAACCTCAGGCCCCGATCCCTTCTGGAAACTTGTTCAGAACTTCCTTGCGAACTCAACAAGCTTGGAATCACAAGAAACGATCGTGTATAGCTCGAGATATCTTGATCGAAAGTTTCGGTATTTCGATCCGTTCGGGTCGAGCTCCGACGAACGTGAAAACGTTCGACCCAGTTCCGGTCCTTCTTGGTGCTTGTAGAGGAAGTTGAGGCGAGCTCAATGAGACAAGAATCAAGTGAAATGGTGGAGTGTAGCTCGAGATATTGAGATCGAACCGAAAATGGACGTTTTCGGTTCGGGTTTCGCCGCCGCCGCCACAGGCTGCGCCGCCGTATGAGACTGCCTCCGGGAGCTAGAGCAGCTCGAGACCAACGCCTGAGACTTGGTTTGAGGTCGAGAGGTGGTCTGTGGAGGGAGAACAATTAAGGAGAAATTTTTCTCCTCTTTCGGCCGCTGCGTCTGTGAGAGAGAGAGAACAGTTTTTTTTTTTTTTTTGTTTGTTCAGAAACAGAAGGAAGAAGAAGAAGAGAGGAACCGGTAGAAAAAAAATTAGGGTTTGCAAAATTTTTCTATATATACAAGTTTCGGAAAATTTCGAAATTCGATAACTAATTCAGAAAAAATCCGATCTTCGTGTTCCGCATGTGCACGGACTCGTATCGACGAGCTCCACAACTTTCATGAAGGAAGTTTCTCCAAATTTCGTACATAGAAAAAGTCGATTTCTCAACCCGAGTATTTCGAGCTTTTCATTAAAATAAACGTTTCTAAACTTCGATAATTGTAAAAATGAATGATTATCGAACATAAATCGTGAAATCACATAATAATCATTCGATACAATAACTCGAAATTAAAATGGAAATTGCGGGTATTACAATGATCCAACGGTCGGATTTCTAAAATAAAGATAATCCAACGGTCGGATTCTAAAATAAAGACAATCCGACGGTCGGATTGAATTTAAATCATAACTCAACGGTTAGATCCTCACGGATTGCCCATGGAAACATCCTATCAAAATTATACGAAAATCCGATGGATAGATCTTCGTTAATCGCCTCCCGAATCACTATTTTATAATTATACGAAGATCCAAAAGTCGGATCTTCGCCCGTGACCACACAAAGTCATCGGGACAGTCATATGAACATCATATTAAAATTTGAAGTAAAACCGATGGTCTGATCTTCGTAAATCTCAAACCGAAGGTAAATTGTAAAACCGTAAATAGTAACGTCAAAACAGAAATTGACTATTTATCAACTTTTTCTAACATGACCAAGTTATATCTCAAAACGCTGGTATGGATGCATAGATCATCGTCCAGATAATAAAAACTCAAAATTCGGTCCGACGCGCCGCCACACGAGGCGGTCAGACGGTGGTCAACGCGGCGGTCAACCACCTCCGATGCAAAAGTCGTCAACTACAAACTTCTTCAAAATGAAATTTTGAACAACTTTAATACCTGACTTTTTCGGAGATGAGGTCTGGATCATCCTAAATCGGGCTTTGAAGTTGGATTAATCTCGGCCCTCTGATCAGTCTCCAGATCGAATCAGGGACGTCGAAATCTTCAACTCTTGATCTACCACTCTACACTCAAAATCGTGATGCAAGCCATATATGGGGATGATCAGAAGGAAGAGCACGTCACGAAAATGGGGACGATCGGCACGTGCATCGCCGGAAAAATGGTTTTCCGGCCGGGTCGGGTTTGCGCTTCGGATAGGAGTTTCGATCCAGGCCTAGGAGCGGCGGCTGGCCGTGGCGACGGCGGGGATCGACCGGGCGTGAGGCGGCGAAGCGGATGGGGGCCGGGTCCGGCGGCGGCGCGGCCGGGAGGACCGACTTCCAGTCGGGTCGGGTCGTCGGGTCTGGAGGCACAGTGACCAGGCCGAGAGAGAGACGGGGGACTGATGTGCAAAAATGGGATTTTTTCGTCCTTCACAACAAACTCAGATTTTTCCACTATTTATAGAAAAATTTCGATTTTCAAATATTCATAACTTATTTATACGAACTCCGAATAATACGTTCCACATATGCACGGACTCGTATCGACGAGCTCTACAACTTTCATGAAGGAAGTTTTCCCAAATTTTGAACGTATAAAAAGTCGATTTTCACGACCCCTTAATAACGTTCGTTTTCGAAAATAAAATCATTCGGAACCAATTTTCTCAACCCACGACAATCCAAATAATCCCAAATATCACAATTCAATTAATATAACAATTATTGAATTACATAAATTTATTGTATGAAAATCTGGGTCTTCACACGGTGGGCTGGCTTAGTGGCCATCGACCTCGGGGAGCCGGAGTGGAGGAGGCAGGGGCAGCAAATGGCTCGGCGTTGGGCTGGCTCAGTGGACGACGCCATCATCGTTGACCTCGAGGAGCCGGAGTGGAGGAGGCAGGGGCAGCAAACGGCTCGGCGTTGGGCTGGCTCAGTGGACGACGCCATCGTCGTTGACCTCGAGGAGCCGGAGTGGAGGAGGTAGGGGCAGCAAACGGCGAGCTTCTGGAGGGAGGACCAGTCACTGCAAGCTACTATACCTACGGACCAAGTCGGTGTTTGTTTTCAACGGCGGAACTCCAGCGCTCAAGCGCCACACTGTCATCGCTCGCCGGAGACAGCGTGAGAATTCTCAGGCTAAGCTTCGCAAGACCGCCAAGAAATTGCTTCTCAATCATGTAAACAAAGTTTGGTAGAGTTCAATCAAGTCTAGTCTGATTGTTGAAGATGGTGATTGTTGATGATAAGGGCAGATCCCTCTAAGGTATTGGGAATCAATTCAGAAAAATTTGATGTAGTATTGAGGACTGTTGGTCATCGAGAAAAGCTAGACGAAATGTAATTGCATATAAGATTATTTACTTCTTTAAGTATTTAATTGGATGAATATTGATATTTAATTTTTAATTTAGGATTGCAGCATCTATTGCTGGGTAGACAGTGTAACGAATAATGCTAGTGTAATTAAATTAGGGCAGTAAGGCCCAGAAAGAAAGAAAAAAGGGCAAAAAAAAAAAAAAACAAATTCTATTGGGAGGTAATAGACGTCTATTGGGGGGCAATAAATGTTTTGAATTGATATTATGTCTTCTTTTTTTCCTTAATCAAAGTTTTATTTTTCTAATTTTATGGAGATTAGTTCCTATTCCTGTAACCAAAAGTTTTATTGAGGGGCAATAAACGTCTATTGGGGGACAATACATGTTTATACAAGAGGCAATAAACCTCTCCGACAAACTCTTTGAAAACTTCCGGCGAGGTTTCATAAACCTCTATTGGGGGGCAATAAACCTTTCCGGTGACCTTTGAGATTTTTGACGATCTCTTTGGGGACTTCAGGCAAGGTTTTTAGAAAAGTCCAGTGGGTGACAGCCGGTGACTAAATTTCGGCGACCGCTGGTCGGAATCTGATGACGGGACTCCGACGAAGTCTTCTATGGCTTCTCACTCTCTCTCTTGCTCTCTCTATGTAAATGGGTGATAGCAAACTAGTCTAAAAATAAAAAAATAAAAATAAAAACATGATTGGGTATCAGGGAAGACCTTTGTTAGAGTCTTTATAGTAAGGGGGAATTAAAAAAAAAACTTAGTGGAGTAAGTAGGAAAAAAATCTCTAAAATTAGGGTAAATGGACAATAATGGGCTTTTTCTTGCTTGCCAATATTTGGACCATTTTGAATTTTTTTTTGTTATCGCAACAACTGGTCGTCTATGAATTTTCTCACTTACCAAGAGGTGACCCAAAGCACTAGATCAAATGATCATCTACCATTTTGCCTATCTGAAATTTTGAAAAAGAAAAAAAAATCACTACACAGTGAACGGTACACATACAATGACATTTCGCAAGGACTTTTTTGTTTTTCAATTGATTATTTTAGATTGTCCTTTCAAAAAAGCATGCCAGTGAGGCTCTTAACGAAACTCACAGCCTTGGCTGTCCAAGCCTCTCTTTGATCACAGATTTGTCAAAACCATTAGAAGATAGCTAGGGCTCGGAAAGTTTCCACTCTAGCTAGATTTCAAGTTCGAACTCGATCTCGATCTCGATCCACCTTACCATCTAATATACCAATCGAAGTCGATAGAGATCTTAGCATAGACAACCCAAAAGCGTTCTTCTTCCTAGTTCCTACCTCATGTTATGTTTAAGGTAAAGAGGTTAACAACCTAAACCCTAAATCGTTACAGGTCCCGTCCTGGTGAGTAGTTAAGAGTATCCCATGACCTTATGCTACTGTGCTATAGCATAGTTGTCAACAGCCACGAGATCAATAAACCCCTAATAGGAAGCTTTAGCTAGCTTATAAGCTTACACGTGCGCGCGATTTATGGTGCTCTAAAAGTAGGGGTCATCATGGGCCGGGCTAGGGCCGGCCCTACCCTAAATTTTAGGGCTTAGGGTCGGGCCGGGCCGGGCCTAGTCAAAGTCAACAAAATTTAGGGCCGGGTAGGGTCGGGCCGGGACTTAAATATGCTAACCTTTACCCGCCCGAAAAGCCCGATCTGTTAGGGCCGAAAGGGCCGGGTCGGGCCGGCCCTCAAATAGGGCCAAATAGGGCCGAAAAGGGCCTTATTTTGTTTAACAAAAAAAACATTATGTTTTTCTTCTCAAAATATGGCTTAATGGTATATATTGGTGATAAAAGACTCATTGTTTTTTATTGATCATATAATACTTGTAACTTATAACATTTATTAATATTACTTAAGGTGGTTATATTCAATTAACTATCTATATAAATCTCCCAATATTAATTGTTGTGTAACAAAGAAAATAGAAATTAAAGAAAACAAAACTTATGAAATCAATTACAAAGAAAGAGATAAATTGCATATTATAGAAAAAAGAGAAACGTAATTAAAAAATAGAAAAAAAAAAAAAATTATGGCTTATTCGGGCAGGCCAAAAATTTCAAAATGGAAATTGATCAATCTGACAATGCTCATGGAGGGTAACAAGCCTAATAAACTAGTTATACTACATTACAAGGCATATAAGGGTTATGTGTGATCCAAAAATTTTGAAATAAAAATCGACCAATCTGAAAATTCTCATATGTTTATACAACATTGATAGGTATTGTGTAAAGAAATTAGGCCGATCTGCCGTGAATAAGGCGTCCAACGTAGCGGTCAACGCTTTGCACAAGCAAACTTCCCTAAGGGCAGCGGCACCATGCGCGGACAAACGTTGCGGAATTTTGACATCCTTAAGTAGACCCCCTACCCATGAGAGTGTGGGAGCTAAAAGATCGAAAAAAGTGAATTGCCAAGGACCGGTTAAGAGCATATTTGTTTTATGTTCTATTTAGGGTATTGAGTTGACCGGGTAGATCGAGGTCCAACCGAAGGCGGAAATTGCTGAAATTTCTACCACTAACATATATTCATATGAAAACAACATCCAGCGGTTCATTTTAAAAAATTCCATTTCATCCCCCATTTTGCTCATGGAGGGTAACAAGCCTAATAAACTAGTTATACTACATTACAAGACATATAAGGATTATGTGCGATCCAAAAATTTTGAAATGAAAATCGACCAATCTGAAAATTCTCATATGTTTATACAACATTGATAGGTATTGTGTAAAGAAATTAGGCCGATCTGATGTGAATAAGACGTCCAACGTAGCGGTCAACGCTTTGCACAAGCAAACTTCCCTAAGGGGAGCGGCACCATGCGCGGACAAACGTTGCGGAATTTTGACATCCGTAAGTAGACCCCCTATCCATGAGAGTGTGGGAGCTGAAAGATAAAAAAAAGTGAATTACCAAGGATCAGTTAAGAGCATATTTGTTTTATGTTCTATTTAGGGTATTGAGTTGACCGGGTAGATCGAGGTCCAACCGAAGGCGGAAATTGCTGAAATTTCTACCACTAACATATATTCATATGAAAACAACATCAAGCGGTTCATTTTAAAAAATTCCATTTCGTCCCTCATTTTGCTCATGGAGGGTAACGAGCCTAATAAACTAGTTATACTACATTACAAGACATATAAGGATTATGTGCGATCCAAAAATTTTGAAATGAAAATCGACCAATCTGAAAATTCTCATATGTTTATACAACATTGATAGGTATTGTGTAAAGAAATTAGGCTGATCTGCCGTGAATAAGGCGTCCAACGTAGCAGTCAACGCTTTGGACAAGCAAACTTCCCTAAGGGGAGCGGCACCATGCGCGGACAAACGTTGCGGAATTTTGACATCCGTAAGTAGACCCCCTACCCATGAGAGTGTGGGAGCTGAAAGATCGAAAAAAGTGAATTGCCAAGGACCGGTTGAGAGCATATTTGTTTTATGTTCTATTTAGGGTATTGAGTTGACCGGGTAGATCGAGGTCCAACCGAAGGCGGAAATTGCTGAAATTTCTACCACTAACATATATTCATATGAAAACAACATCCAACGGTTCATTTTAAAAAATTCCATTTCGTCTCCCATTTTGCTCATGGAGGGCAACCTCAATCATTTAAATGCAATGTATAAGTTATACAACTTTAGGAGGTAAATTGGTATAGACCAACATATTTGTAACTAAATTTGAAATTTTTATCTTATATCTACGCACATCCATTGATGAAATATTTAAAAATGTGATGTAAAAAAATTAGCACGTTTTGCGGTTGTCACGTTATCGGTCAATCAAGAAAACATACAAGTGAATATGGTTGACCAATCCGATCGGGTTCGAAACTATGGTGAAATTGACTAAATTTTTAACCACACACATAATTTATTGTAATAATCACATCCAACGGTTGGTTTTCTCATTTTCTTTGATTTGATAGAGGTTGCTCTTTGGAGTGTATGATATATAAATATAGATTTATAAAAAAATTAGTGTCCATTCTCTTTGGAGTGTATGATATAAAAATTAGATTTACATAAATTAATTGGGTTCAAATGTTCAATCTAATACTCATTCTCTAAAATAACATATTTCTTATTTCTTTTTATGTAAATATGTAATATAGAAAAATAATAAAAATAAAATATAAATTTTAGGGCCGGGCCGGGCCGGGTCGTAGGGTAGGGCCGGGTTTCATTTGCATGACCCTTACCCTACCCTATTTGAGAAAGGGTCGGGCCGGCCCGCCCTAATGGAAGGGCTGGGCCGGGCTTCGGCTCTACGGGCCGGGCTTCGGCTCTACGGGCCGGGCTTCGGCTCTACGGGCCGGGCGGGCTTAGGGCCCAAGGGCCATATGATGAGGCCTATCTAAAAGCATTGACGTGGACCCATTCCCGTACTCATGCTGCACGTGAGATCCGGACACGTACGTTTTTGCCCCCCATTTTGTTGCTCTTTTTTTTTTTTTAGAATTGCATCCAAACTCTCTCTTATTTACATACCATTCATGATTTTACTGTTTAAAAGTTCCATCAATTATTATAGATTATCTCTGTAAAAATTTATTATAAAAAAAAATTATTTACTCATTCGATTACATCAAACCAATGGACTGTTGCCATGAGACTATTAACTTTCATCGTAGCTATTCATTTGTTTGATGCAATCTAACGAGTAAACGATTATTATTTATAATGAACAGTTGCAGAGATGATATTTAAATGTTTAACTTTTGAATGGTTAAATTATGATATAACTGCCGACTGCATGTAAATAAGAGAGTTTGGATGCTCACATATATACTGGTTTGGATGCACGTATTTTCCTTTTCTTTTTGTTTTCGTTTCATCTAACATTACATCCAGAGTTGGCTGGAAAACAAAAAACAAAAAAAAAACAAAAAAATTATTTTAAAAAAAACTTACATTCAAATTTTTGTGCTTAATTAGCGATAAAAAAAATTGTAATTCGCTCATGTTTTCCTTCAAAATCTATGAAATGTTGGAGCAATGGCCCATATTAGAGATTCGAAGTATTTATAGAACTTCATTAACTCAAGTAAAAGGTTTACTAAGTACAGTAAAGACAATTTATCAATGACAAGCTCTACATCTATAAGTCTATAAGATAGGTAGATTGCAATCACGACACCTGTCCTTAAACTTAACAGAACTTGACACTGTTAAGTCTATTTTTATCAGTTTTATCTTTTAACAAAAAAAATATAAAACTTATTGATTAAGAACAAAAATACCTGTTGGACAGACCTTTTCTCTTCCTTTTCTATCTGTTCTGTTCTTCTTTCTCTGCACCTCTGCACAAAACCCAGCATCCTCTGTTCCATCACTCCAACAACCTTGCTGCGACCTTTTAAGTTTTAATCTTGTTCGTCGTCTTTGAGGATGTTTCTGGTCACCATTTGAGTGATTGACTAATAGAAGTAGCGAAGACAATCCAAAGTAGCAGCAAGCATGGAGAAGGCCATTTGGTCGAGGCTGGGGAGAGGTCGCAATTTTGCAAGCAGAATTGAAGCTCAGAGCATGTTGCACTGATTTTCTAGCTGAACAAGTGTTGTCTGTTCCCTTATAATATTGGGATTAATATTCAGTTCAAATGTCACTAATTTTCATAAATTTTGTACAACTTAAATTTATTTTCAATAGTTTATATTCTTATTGGATCAAACATTATGAGATGAATTTTTCAGGACTGAGAATTCGATTGCATTGAAAGTATATAAATTCGTGATTTTGATTTGCCTAATAAAAAGATCAAATGACCAGCTGGTTTCTCAAATGATTTTGTAGAGGCGATGAGTTCTCAGTATTTACTTCTCTTTGTAATGAGAAATTGAGAAGAGTTAGAGAAGAGAACAGTTTGTTATCATTTGTAGCCAAGGAAAAAGCCAAGCTACACCCAACTTACTCTCAATCACATAGATATCATCTCCAGCATTCTTTTCTCGAACAAGTCAGTATCCCAATAATTCCAATCATAACATGTCCAAATCATGATTCTTAACATATAACAATATGCCCAGTAGCTCACAACGCAATTGAACACAACAATTACAATACAATATGTAATAATTCATCTATATCAATACTCCTGACATTTGAACGAATGCCTCCGCTGCAATGACTAACCAGCCAAAATTCTATATTCTTCTTGTTTGTCACAACACATCTCTGTAGTGCATCCTCCTCTTCATCGCATTAAATTACCTTTTCAGTTTGCTCGCATCGCAATCATATCCCTCATTTGGTGAGGTCAAAAGAGACGACGAACACAAATTGGGATGGATTTTTCAGCTTGATTAAAATTAACGGTACCGCAACAAGATTGTTGGACTGATGGAACAAAATGTGCTGGGTTTGGCACAAACCCAGTCCTAAACTGATGGAACCAACCTAAATTGGGCTGCTGATCTTTTTTATTTTTAAGTTTGTTGCTTATTTTGATTTAGGTTGGTTTTTTTAGTTCAATAATATCCAATTTAAGTGTGGAATCTTTTGTGGATATGTGATTAAAAAATGAGTCTAATAAGTGATTCATTAAAATAACTGATATATATATGTATATTGTTGTAAATATTATTATCTATGTGGCTGTCCACATAAATACTCATTAGTTATGTACTTTGATGTAAACTCTACCTCTATATAAAGTAGGCAAATAAGACTAAATGAGAACACTTCTACTTTCTCCTAACTATTCTCTCTTCATCTTTTTTCTACTTGTATATTATCAGCACACTCCGCTCTATTTTTGTTTCCTACTTATATACTCAATGATGATCAAACAGTTAGATGGGGCAACGTTGTTGCTTGTGACCAATGACTTGATCTGTGAGTATTTTCATTACTCCTTTTTTGTTTTTTAATTCACATGGTATAATGTCCACTACTGACGAAAGTGTTTAGGATAAACCCTATTAGCCACCATGATGATCAAAGATTTATTTGTTGATTACTTTCATGTACATATGTAGGCGCTCCCAATTGATAATCAGAAATCATAAGGGAATTTTGTTTGCATATGATCGAGTAGGCCTCATTAAAAAACCCGCGGATCAAGTGGGTTGATGGAGGCCTCATCAAAGGATGACTATCTGCGTGCACATGACCTTTCCCCATTTGCCTAGGCCTCATCAAAGGAACAGCCCTTGACTTGATACAAATTTACGCAAACGTACGTATCATTGTCAATATAGAGAAATATTAAGCCCAAAGTTTATCGTACCACATGGATTAATGACTAACCCACAATTAAACAATTATTTGTTTAATCAAGTTTAGCCACTCAGAAGATGACAAGTGGCAGTAATACAATTATACATTTTGGTTAATTATGTGAGAATGGGCTGCAGCGTTTCTTTCTTTTCTTTTCCCCCACTCACGCCAGCTCGGTAGCACGTGCCCATTTCTTGGGGAATAGCAGACCTCATCCTATCTTCTCTTTCCTTGGATTCGTGGAGACCACAAATATATATGCTCTCATACCTCATCTCTCCCCTCTAACAGAGCTACAGCGCCACACAACGTAAAGGAGCAGCCCTTGACTTGATACACATTTACGCAAACGTACGTATCATTGTCAAGATAAAGAAATATTAAGCCTAAAGTTTATCGTACCACAGGGATTAGTGGCTAACCCACAATCTTTGGGTAGTCATAACTAAAGTCACTAAGCAAAGAAAAGAAAAATAAAAATACTAATCTAAGGCACCAAGCCTTAGCAATGCTCGGCTTTGATTTTCACCAAAGCCTAATCAAAACTAAGAGCCTAGTGATGACTATTTACAATGAGATAGAAATTGTCATTCGAAATTGTGATTGTAATTTTCTAATAATTAAATTGCAAGAATTTAAATGAAAGTTTTAGTTAACAACTAAATTAAATTAAGAAAAGAAAAGTAAGAAATGGAAATTAGGTCATTAGGGTATCCTTCTAGCCAAATTCAATGCACAAATATATTCCGACAATGGTCAAACAATTCATATTTGCATCAAGAACCGTACCCAAGGCTTCTCAAGGCTCATGAGTCATTAGATTCCTTAAAGGGTATTCCTACTTCAGATCAAGGGCCGTAGTAACTCAATTGGGACAATCTAGAGCCTTGTTAGAGCCTCCAGTGCACCAAAAGGCGAAGAGTCCTAGAATCAAGGTTCTCAAGCTAGCAAATACAGCAATCGAAATTGGTATTGTAACTAATCATGTTCTAAACAAGTGTCCTAGCCATAAATTAGAGAAGTGATTAGGTCCCCTAATTCGTTCTACACATGCTTATCTACATATTCAAGAGTTAATCAAGCTCCTAATCATGTATCTAAGCTAAATATTATAGAATAGAACATATGGCAAACACAAAATTGAAAACCATTAAATCAAAACATATTTATTACATTAAATCCATGCTAGGGCTCGAACCCTAGTTTCCTAAATAAATTACTCACTACCCATCAACTAATCAACAACAATGTTCATCAATTACAATAAATTAAAGAGAGTAAGGTAAAGAGAAGGGAGAAGCTACAAGGACAAGTCACAATTGCTATGGAGCAAATATGACAAGCCTTGATTTATGGCTTCTCACTTTTACCCAAGTTTAAATCTTGATGCTCCTTGACAAATTGATGAAGCTTTGTTGGTGTGGGTGTGAGAAAAGAAAAAGAAAATGGAAGAGGAAGAGATTGGGAGAGAACAACCCTTTTCCTTTAGGTTGTGTGGCGCTGTAGCTCTGTTAGATGCGATAGATGAGGTATGGGAGTATATATATTGAGACGAAATCCCCTGTCTCAAATCCTCTATCCTTACCCTATCTGTAGATAATGATTGGTCAACAACGATTAAAAAAAAATTATCTTAAACTTTGTTCCATTTTTTAATCTTAATGAACCAATTAAAATCAAGGGACAGAATAGGGATTGGGCAAACAGGCCTCATCAACAGGCCGGTCCGAGCTAGGCTAGGCTTTATTGTAAATTGAAGGATCCAAGCCCATTTATTTAATGCGGCCTTGCAGTCTTTTTCGGGCCGAGCCAAGCTAAGCCTTGCAAACTTTTTCGGGACGGACCTTGCGGGCTTTATTTACAAATAAATCTTTAAAGATAATATTTTTTATAAACTTATATTTATTTATCATACACTCCAAAGAGCAACTTCTATCAACTTAAATAAAATGAGAAAACCGACAGTTTGATGAGATTATTATAATAAATTATGAGTGTGGTAAAAAAAATTAGCCAATTTTATCATATTTTCGAATCCGATAGAATTGGTCAACCGTCGTCACTTGTATGCTTTCTTGGTTGACTGATGGCATGACGACCGCGAAACGTGCTTGTTTTTTCACATCACATCTATAAATATTCAATCGATGGATGTGCGTGGACATAAGATAAAAATTTCAATTTTAATTACAAAGATGTTGGCTTATATCAATTTTCCTCCTAAAGTTATATGACTTGTATATTGCATTTAAATTGTTGAGGTTCATTCTAAAGCAACCATAAGTAGAAAATGAATTTAGAGAAATCAACCACTCGATTGAGAGATTGTAATATTTTAAGGTGATTGTAAAAAATTCAGCTAATTTGATTCTCGTTTCGAATTCGATCAACTAGGTCAAATTTAGTTACTCTTATAAATATATATCTATATATCATACACTCCAAAGAGCAACCCCTATCAATTCAAAGAAAATTGAAAAATGATCCGTGGATGAGATTATTACAATAAATTATGAGTGTGGTAAAAAATTTAGCCAATTTCACCATAGTTTCGAACCCGTTTGAATTAGTCAACCGTAGTTACTTGTATGTTTTTTTGGTTGCCGATGTCGTGACGACAGCGAAACGTGATTATTTTTTTACATCACGTTTGTAAATATTTCATCGATGGATGTGTGTGGACATAAGATAAAAATTTCAATTTTAATTACAACGATGTTGGCCTATATCAATTTGCCTTCTAAAGTTGTATGACTTGTATATTGAATTTAAATTGTTGAGGTTCATTCTAAAGCAACCATGAAGTGGAAAATGAATTTAGAGAAACCAACCTGCTCGATTGAGAGATTGTAATGTCTTATGGTGGTTGTAAAAAATCCAGCCAATTTAGTTCTCGTTTAGAATTCGATCAACTAGGTCAAAAATTGTTACTCTTATAAACCTATATTTATATAGCATACACTCCAAAGAGTAACCTCTATGAATTCAAATAAAATGAAAAACAAACCGATGTATGTGATTATTATAATAAATTATGAGTGTGGTAAAAAAATTTAGCCAATTTCACCATATTTTCGAATCCGATCGAATTGGTCAACCGTCGTCACGTGCATATCTTCTTAGTTGACCGATGACATGACGGCCTCGAAACATGCTTATTTTTTTTCACATCACGTAAATATTCAGTCAATGGATGTGTGCGGACATAAGATAAAAATTTCAATTTTAGTTACAAATATGTTGGCATATACCAATTTGCCTTCTAAAGTTGTATGATTTATACATTGCATTTAAATCGTTGAGGTCCATTCTAAAGTAACGATGAAGTGGGAGATGAATTTAGAGAAACCAACCGCTTGATGGAGAGATTGTAATATTTTATGGTGGTTGTAAAAAATTCAGTCAATTTAGTTCTCGTTTCGAATTCGATCAACTAGGTCAAACTTAGTTACTCTTATAAACTTATATTTATATATCATATACTCCAAATAGCAACTTCTATAAATTCAAATAAAATGAAAAAACCGACCGGTGGATGTGATTATTACAATAAATTATGTGTGTGGTAAACAAAATTAGCCAATTTCACCATATTTTCGAATCCGATCGAATTGGTCAACCGTCGTCACGTGTATGTCTTCTTCGTTGACCGAAGGCATGACGACCTCGAAACATGCTTATTTTTTCACATCACGTTTGTAAATATTTCATCGATGGATGTGCATGGACAAAAGATAAAAAAAAATTAAGTTTAATTACAAACACAGTGACCTATACCAATTTTCCTCCTAAAGTTGTATGACTTGTACATTGCATTTAAATTATTGAGGTTCATTCTAAAGCAACCATGAAGTGGAAAATGAATTTGGAGAAACCAACCGCTCGATGGAGAGATTGCAATATTTAATTGTGGTTGTAGAAAATCTAGCCAATTTGGTTCTCGTTTCGAATTCGATCAACTAGGTCAAACTTAGTTACTCTTATAAACCTATATTGATATATCATACACTCCAAAGGGCAACCTTTATCAATTCAAATAAAATAGAAAAACCGACCGTTGGATGAGATTATTATAATAAATTACGAGCGTGGTAAAAAATTTAGCTAATTTCATCATATTTTTGAATTCGATCGAATCGGTCAACCGTAGTCATGACATGTAGAATATATATGCACATATTCTATATAGAAGTATGAAAACTTTCAATTTCACCATAAGCCAAATTACAACAAATTCACACTCATACAAAGATACTGACACACACACACACACACATATATATAACACTCATATATATATATATATATATATATATATGTGAGTGTGTGTGTATATATATATGTATAAATACACACACACATATATAAACATGTCCAAAAGTCCTGGATCTTCAATAATGATGATGTGCCACACTGAAGATTTCCAGATATATGTGCGGGCCTTCTAGACATGAACTTGTAAAAGATGTTGCAGATTCCCGTTCAAGCTGAACTGCATTCACTTAAATTGTCATAACTTCTAGAAAAGTCTGAATCTCAAACCGTAAAATTCCTTAGAAACTAGACACATGGGGCTTGCCGTGCATATAGGTTACAGCTTCTAATTCCATCCGAGTAGTTCCCAGTAATTCAGCAAAGTTAGGTTCTAAACTTAAAAGATGTTGCAGATTCCAGTCTAAGCTGAACTGCCTTCACTTAAATTGCCATAACTCTTTCTAGAAAAGTCAGAATCTTAAACCGTAAAATTCTTCAGAAACTAGACACATGGGGCTTTCCGTGCATATAGGGTGCAGCTTCTAATTCCATCTGAGCAATTCCCAGTAATTCAGAAAAATTAGGTTCTAGACATAAACTTGTAAAAGATGTTGCAGATTCCCATCCAAGCTGAACTGCCTTCACTTAAATTGCCATAACTCCTTCTAGAAAAGTCGGAATCACAAACCGTAAACTTTCACAGAAACTAGACACATAGGACTTTCCGTGTATATAGACTACAACTCCTATTTTCATCCGAGCAGTTCCAATAATTCAGCGAAGTTGGGTGTTTTGCACAACATTTTCTGTGTTAGTTAGCACATCTTATCTTCTTTTCTTCTTCCTTTGAAACACACTTACAAAGACACTAAACTAACGTAAATGAACTATAAATAAAGAGAGCTAAACATATATACCAAACTCCAAGAGAAAGAGGCATAGAAATATAAGAAAATATGAACACATCAACATACATATATATATATATATATAATTTACTGGCTTTTACGGGCCGGTCCTATGGGCCGAGCCGGGTTTTTACAGATTTTTTGACGAGCCTCTATCGGCCCACTGAGGAGAGCTTTTGCGGGCTTTTTGACGGGTCGAGCCGGGTTTTTGGTTTTGCGGGCTTTTTGACGGGCCTCCATCGACCCACTTGATCCGCGGGTTTTTTGATGAGGCCTATGATCGAGTACATCTTAATTAAGGTCAAAAGGTTGTAGGAATTCTATTTCTTCCCAAGGTCTGTTCCTTATTAATATTATATACATATGAGATAATCAATATGCATATCTATGTTTGTCTCAATACTGTGCATATTGTGTCGTAACCTATGATTTCTGATCATGGTTTTTTATTCGACAATTATACCGCCTTTTCTTTTCCCTTTGTGCGGAACGACTTGCATTATCCTCATATTTTGGTATGCCTATATGTTTACAACAAAAGGCTACCGGGTGATGGTTTGTTGAATTTGATTTGCAGCAAGTGGATTTGTATCATTCATTATATAATCATTGGCCTTATAGCACTGTTAGTAGTCTCCGAATATCATTATTATGATTAAATAGTTTGTAGAGTATAGGCAATTTCAATGATATTTACACATGGTCAATTCGAAAGTTACCAAAAGATAAAGGGGGGAGACTTGTATTAACATTATAATCTCTGAGCCGCACGTCCAAACCTTGACTTGCAAATCTCTTATTGAAGTTGGTTAATTCGAAAGTTGTAGAAGATTGTAACTAACCATTATAAAAAAAAATTAATAAAAAAAAATCATTGGCCATGTGTATACTTGTATATATGTGATACGTGCAAAAGCATTCGCCAATTTAAACCCTGAAAGTGTCGAGCGTTAGTATAGAATAAGCAGAGATCGTTCTAAACCAGGGATTAAGGGTGCTAACATGTGAGAAACAAATTAAAGAAAATAATATACAAGACTACATGAAATTAAGAACACAAAACAATTTACACGAAATTATTACAAGTTTACAAGTTTACAATTATACAAACATGCATAAAATTAGAACAACAAAGAAACAACAAAGAGTTAGAGAACACACATACATATATCACACGTATTAGAGAGCAAGGAATGATGAAAACAACGAAATATTCAAGTATATATACACATAGAATCCGAAAATTAGAGAGAAAACTAAGTTAGAATGGGTTTTGGAAATCCTACTCCTACTTAAATACATTTTACAAGTCCAAATCATATTAGAAATTCGCATACAACAAGGATTACTACTTCTATACTAACTAGGAATCCATATACAAGTAGAAAACAACTTCCCTAAAATTAAGGAACCAATCCCTAGAAAATAGGAGCAAACCCTAAAAAATAGGAAGACATCCCTAAAAATTAGGAAACACATAACAAACTCCTAAAAAACACTAAAACTAATTCCTATAAAACACAAACACAAATTACCATTCACGGATCACTATTCATGAATTTAATTAATTATTTTCAGATTATATATTTAACTATTTACGTTAACATGCATCCTAGAAAAAACCTAAAACCGATTTTAATTATTTACACGTATACAAAAACACAAAACATAAAAGATAGGGGGGCTTTAAAGATTGAGAACATAAATTTTCAGAAAACAAAAAAGAATAAAAATCGTTTCTATACAAAGGTGGGAAAGAAGAATTTTCGAAGAACAACTTATCAATAACCATCCAAGATCAACGTTTTCATGCATCCCTTAATCTTTATTAGTTACCATGGAAAGCTATCAACCAAGACACAAAGATCAAAGCAACCATTGTCCTTTTTAACTTTCTTTCTTAAGTCAACCGAAATAGCAAAACACTAAATCAATTTATTTTGAAAATTTCGATATCACACAATCAAAGCAACTGCGTTGAAAAATCCCGTTTTCAAATCATTAAGTTCAAGAAAGAATTGATAGACATGCAAATCCAAGCACTCAAAGCAAGTCAAAACTTATCATCACGTGCATAACCTGATTTCGACTCAAAGCAAGCTTTTACTACTATTCTAATTAGAGTTTACAAAGCGTAAACCTAATTACTAGCAAGTTACATGCAAGTCTTCCTATGTTTGCAACCACAAGAATGTTCCATGTAATAAAGCGCAAAATCAGATTAACAATCCATATATTTGGCAACTAATCAAGATCAAGAACACATAGACATATCAATCATTGAATAGAACATCAAAATTATACTCGAAAATAGTTTTGCATACTCAAAAGATTCGGTTTACACATAGATAATCCAAAGCAGAAAATCCATTCAACAATTACACAAAAACCGTGAGTAAATGTATGTTAAAGCATATGAACAACCCTTAGTCACGTCCCAAGATCCAAAGCAGCTCCTTAGCACAGCAACAAGTGAAGATCACAGTGGTGGAGGGAGGTGACACGGCTTAGCTCCTTGAAGAATTGTGAAAACCTGAAAACTTGAGAGCAAACAAGTGAGAATCGAATTTGTGGAGAAAGATTGTTACCATGAGACGTCAAATACACTAGGTATATATAGGAGAACGTCTCAAGGCACTCCCAATTCATTTCTACTTGACTTGTCCAAGTTCTTGTTGATTTAGGACTTCTTTGACATAAAACAGATTTCCGGCAGACTTGACCTCAGTGCACTAAAACGGCCATAACTTCCTCTAGAAAATCACTTCATTGATAGACACATCAAACCACTATACATGGTACATGTAGCTTAACATATAAATAATTAAGTCTTGCAACAATCAGGGGGAGACTCTGATCAGGAGGAGCATCCCGTAGTATGCTACCTAGGACACATGTGTGTTGTGCTCTTTTTGTCCTTCGACCAAAGTTATTTTTGTCCCACTGAGTTTTTGTTACCTGACAAGGTTTTTAACGAGACAACAATAAGCGCGCCCAATACCATCATTCATTGGCAGACATCCAAGGGGGAGTGTTGTAAATATTATTATGGGAAAATTACTAGTCCCCCCTATACTTATGGTGTGTCGATAGTTCAGTCCCTGCTATTCCAATTTTAACAAATAACTCCCCATACATTCAAATTTTACACAATTTAGTCCAATTACCATTTTACCCCTCACTTATTCTTGTTTTTATTATACTTCTCTCTCTCTCTTTTTTATATATATGTATATATGTGTGTGTGTATTTTTTTTTTATTCTTCTCTCTCTTTATATATATATGTGTGTGTGTGTGTGAGTATATATGTTATGTATGTATGTATGTATGTATGTATTTGTGTGTGTGTGTATATTTTTATTCCTCTCTCTCTCTCTTTTTGTATATATTTATATGTGTATATATATATATATGTCGATATATATATATGTATATGTATGTATACATATATATCTAATGTGTTTATGTATTTGGTAAGTCTATATACTATGTTTATGTTTCATATTATAAAAAAAAATTCACAAATTACTTTTATATATCTAATGTGTATGTGTGTGTGTGTGTATATATGTATGCATATGTATATGTAGATATATAAATATATGTATAATTTTATACATGTATTGTGTGTGTGTGTGTATATAATGTGTGTGTGTGTGTGTATCTATGTATATGTATATGTAGATATATAAATATATGTTTAATTTCATACATATGTGTGTATATATATAATGTGTAAGTGTGTGTGTATGTATATGTATATGTATATGTATATGTATATGTATATGTATATGTAGATATATAACTTTGCTCAGGTGCGGATATCCGCACCTAAGAAAAAGATGCGGATTTCCGGTTTGTACCCACTTTCCGATCACATTTTCATATCTTAGCCATTTAGTTTTTAGATCCTAATGTATAGATCATCTCTGCAAAATTTCAGCCAATTTGATAATCTTTAAGGCATCCAAAATTGCAATTTACACAAACAAACTGAATCTGTTGAACTGGAACCGTTCGTGTTAATTGTTGTAAATTGCAGTTTTGGATGTCCTAACGATCATCAATTTGGCTGAAATTTTGTAGAGATGATCTATACATTATGACCTAAAAACTAAACAGCTAAGATGTGAAAATGTGATCGAAAAGTGGGTCAAAACCGGAAATCCGCACCTAAGCAAAAAGTGCGGATGTCCGCACCGGAGAAGCGCTGTGTATATATATATATATATATATGTATGTATATATATATATATATATATATATATATGTATGTATTAGATAAAAAAAAATGAAGTGAGGGGTAAAATGGTCATTTTGGATTAAATTATGTGAAATTTGAATGTTTGGAGAGTTATCTGTTAAAATTGGAATAGCAGGAACTGAACTGTCGAATCCCAAAAAGTACAGAGGGGGACCAGTAATTTCCCCTATAATTATTTATGTGTATGTCCACATAAATACTCATTAGTTATGTACTTTGATGTAAACCCTACCTCTATATAAAGTAGGCTAATGAGACTAAATAAGAACACTTCTACTTCCTCCTAACTATTCTCTCTTCATCTTATTTCTATTTTATAACATATATATATATATATATGGGTCATCATGGGCAGAGCTAGGGCCGGTCTACCCTAAATTTTAGGGCTTAGGGTCGGGCCGGCCGGGCCGGCCGGGCCAGGCCTAGTCAAAGTCAACAAAATTTAGGATCGGGGCTTAAATATGTTAACCCTTACCCCCCCCCCCTAAAAGCCCGATCTATTAGGGCCGAAAGGGCTGGGCCGGGCCGGCCAAATAGGGCCGAAAAGGCCTTATTTTGTTTATAAAAAAAAAAACTTACATTATTTTTTCCCCTCAAAATGTGGCTCAATGGTTATATAGATAATATAAAACATTGTTTTTGGTTGATCATATTTAATGTGTGTGTATGTGTGTATGAATTAACTTATAACATTTATTAATATTAGTTAAAGGTTATATTCAATTACCTATCTCTCTAAATCTCCTAATATTAATTGTTATGTAACAAAGAAAAAGCTTAAGATATCAATTACAAAGAAAGAGATAAATTGTATATTATAGAAAAAAGAGAAACATAATTAAAAAATAGAAAAAGTAAAAAATTATTAGGGCTTATTCGGGCAGGCCTAAAGGGCCGGGCTGAGCTTGGCCCTAACGGGCTCCGGACCGGCCCGGGTTTCATTATCATTGCCCATACCCTACCCTATTTTAAAAAAGGTCGGCCGGGTCAAGCGGGTTTAGGGCCTAAGGGCCAAATGATGACCCCTATACACATACACACACACAGAGTCCGGCTACGATGCGAACGTTACTGATTTCCGGTTTTCTCCCCAGTTTTCAATCACATTTTCACATCTTAACCGTTCATGTTTTAGGTCCTAAAGTATAGATCACCTCTGTAAAATTTCAGCCAATTTGGTAATCGTTAAGGCATCCAAAACTGCAATTTACCATTATAAATAAGAACGGTTCCGGTTTGACAGATTCGGTCCGTTCGTGTAAATTGCATTTTTGGATGCCTTAACGATCATCAAATTGGCTGAAATTTTGTAGAGGTGATCTGTACATTAGGATCTAAAAACTGAATGGTTAAGATGTGAAAATGTGATCGGAAAGTGGTCAAAAACCGGAAATCTGTACCTAAATTTCTGTATAGACGTCCGCACCTAAGAAAAATCCTATATATATATATATGTATATATATATATATAGGTAATATGTACTTTTTGTTAGATGACAATGCCTTATGTGACAAACTGACAGCTGATGTGGTATTACTACATCATTTAATGAAGTGTTATGATGTGTTGGGCCTTAGCATCTTTAGCAATGCTAGCCATTTTTTAACAACAATGCCTTATGTGACAAACTAACGGCTGATGTGGTATTACTACATCATTTAATGAAGTGTTATGATGTATTGGGTCTTAGCATCTTTAGCAATGCTAGCCATTTTTGAGTTAAATTTTAGTCAAAGTAGCTGAAAAGTCATTTTAGCTAGCCACTTTAGAAATACGTCTGCATCAATGCTCTCTATTTTAACTAGTTTTAAATTTATATTATTTTTTAAATGAAGATTAAGTAGTTTAAATTTATTTATAAATTACATAAAATAACTTAAAATAATGTTTTAAATTATAGAGAATCTCATCTTGCTCTCTATGATGAGGTTTTCTATATTTAGGAGCAAGATAGTTAAAAATTATAATGGAGAGTCACTTAAGAGTCTGGTGAGCTGCTAAAATAGATAAAAAAAAAAACTAAACATGCTCTCCAAAATAACTAAGGAGTCAAAATAGAAAGTCTGTTAAAGATACTCTTATACCCTAAAACTTTAATGCAGGTGATACAATGTGGTTTACCTGGTATTATTCATTAAAACATGAGTAAAAGATGAAGATTTTAACTTTTGTTCTATTCAGTTATTTCAAAGGGCATAATGGCCATGAAAAAAAAGCAATACATATCAAATAACATAAAAGAGAAGTTTTATTCACACATCGCAAAATACTAGATACACATCTCCTACTTAGTACATCACCTATTAACTTTTTTTATTTTGACATTTTACTAAAATCACAACCCCAAACTTTCTAAACTATCCTCATTCACGATACACTCTACACATCCTTATATATATATATGATTTTTCTTAGGTGCGGACGTCCGTACCAAATTTTCAATACGGATTTCCGTTATTCGACCACTTTCCGATCACATTTTTACATCTTAACCGTTCAGTTTTTAGGTCATAATGTATAGATCACCTCTGCAAAATTTCAGCCAATTTAGTGATCGTTAAGACATTCAAAACTGTAATTTAGACGAACGGACAGAATCTGTCAAATCGGAACCGTTCGTATTTATAATGGTAAACTGCAGTTTTGAATGCCTTAAAGATCACCAAATTGGCTGAAATTTTTCAGAGGTGATCTATATATTAGAACCTAAAAACTGAACGGTTATGATGAGAAAATATGATCGAAAAGTGGGGGAAAACCGAAAATCCGTACCGTCTGCACCGTAGCCGGACTGTATATATATATATATATGTCACGCCCAAATTTTAGAACAAAAATTCAAAATCCGAAACATGAAAATTTCCACAACTCAAAATAATCATCCTGAAATTTTTTTTTTTTCTAAACAACCTCACCACACAATTTAATTTCAAATCCCGAATTTAGTCTCGGGTAATTATTACAACTCACTCACAAATTAAATTGTAAAGCTCTAAATGAGCATAATAAACCTCACAACTTAAATGAAAATAATAAATGCTGCAACTCCTGAACAGCACGGTCACCTCCCTGGTTATCGTGACCTGTAGGAATATCCGCTACACCATTTGAATAGTGTACTGGGATTGCAACAACACAAAACCCTGTAAGCTTTTGAAAGCTTGTATGAGTAAAAAGAAATAACGGTTGTTTAATCAAATCATATTTATTTTCACCCAAGTCAACACTCAACAATTTCCACGTCCACAAGGAACCAACAATCTCAAAATCAATCACCAAATCACAAATCAATACAAAACCCTAATCCACATCTTTCTTCTCAAAACCCCGAAATCGTATTTATAAAAAATACGGTATTGACAGACTAGAGCTCTAACTGAATCATAGTCCCGTCACCTGACCTAGGTTATGGCATCCGACATATTTATCGTTATCGTATTTCATCAATATGTATACTTATAGACATATTTAGAACGTCCGATACTCGTACTTACTCAACCAATCGTATCTCATCATCAACCTAGGATTAGAGCGTCTGATTCCCCCATAATGGTCACTACATTGACCCTAAATCCATAATGAGCACAACAATATGTTTTCACACAATGAAATCAACTCATCCAACATACACAATATTATTATGAAATTTAAGCATTTGAAATATCAACCAAATCATCATTCCAACTCAATCATATCATCACTCAACAACACACCAACCAATATATATATATATATATATATATATATATATATATATTCCACGTAAATATATATATATATATACACACACACACACACACTTAATCATCCACTCATGCATGACCACTAATACCATCTATAGTTCACACAAGAAAATAGTGAAATTCATTTGTATAATTAAAGTTCATTTTACTTACCTATGGACCGTAGTTGATCAAGTCCATGTGATTTTTAAAAACAAATATTTAATCCATAAATATTTTTCACACAATTACAAAAATAAATAAATTAAAGCACTCGGTTCGTAATATGAACCACGTGAGTTTTACTCATCTCGAAACTCCCGCTGCTTCTTCAATTAAAATACAAATCACAATAATCCAAATGCTCGTCAACTCAAGCCATCAAGTACCTAATCAAGTACGGTCTTTACTTAGCAACCGAAGCACCAAATAAACTTAAATAATGATCAAACGGTCGGATTCTAAAATAAAGACGATCCAACTGTCGGATCGAATTTAAACGATGATCCAACGGTTAGATCCTCACGGATCGCCCTTGGAAACATCCTATCAATATTATACAAAAATAGGACGGACGGATCTTCACGAATCGCCTCCTGAATCACTGTTTTACAATTATACGAAGATCCAACGGTTGGATCTTTGTGACCACACAAAGTCATCGGGACAGTCATATGATCATCATATTAAAATTTGAAGTAGAATCGATGGTCTGATCTCTATAAATTGTAAACCGAAGATAAAATGTAAAAACTGTAAATAGTAACATCAAAACGTAAATCCACTATTTATCAACTTTTTCTAACATGACAATGTTATATATCAAAACGCTCGTATGGATGAATAGATCATCGTCCAAATAATATAAACTCAAAATATCATCCGACGCGCCGCCATACGCGGCGGTCATACTGCGGTTAACCACCTCAGATGCAAAAGTTGTCAACTACAAACTTTTTCAAAATGAAATTATGAAAAACTTTAATACCTGACTTTTTCCGAGATAAGTGTAGATCGTCCTAGATCGAGTTTTGAAGTTGGATTAATCTTAGCTCTCTGATCAGTTTCCAAATTGAATCTCAGCCATTGAAAACTTCAATCCTTGATCTTTTGCACCACACACACAAAACCGTGATGCAAGGCTCATATGGGGATGATCAGGAGGAAGAAGACATCACGAAAATGGGGAGGATCGGCCGAGGTGGTGCCGGAAAATGGGAGATTCTACCAGGTCGGGTTTTAAGCCCTGAAGGATGCTTCGATCTAGGCAGGAAAGCAGCGGCTGGTGAAACCGAGGGCGGGGAGTGGTTGGGTGGCTCAAGGAGAAGGCGGGGAGGCCCAAGTCCCGTGGCGGCGGCGGCCGGGAGGGTGGTTTCCACCCGGGTCGGGTCGGGACCGGGTCAGATCGAGGGGGGGGGGGACTACTGCGCGCTTGAGAGAGAGAGAGGAGAAGGGGACAGAAATGCAAAAATGAGATTTTTTCGTCCTCATGAAAAAATCTGATTTCATGATATTTATAGAAAAATTCCAATTTTCAAATATTCATAACTTATTCATACGAACTCCGAATAATGCGTTCCACATATGCACTAGATCGTATCGACGAACTCTACAACTTTCATGAAAGAAGTTTTTCCAAATTTCGAACGTATAAAAAGTCAATTTTCACGACCGCCTAAATAACGTTCGTTTCGAAAATAAAATTCGTTCGTAACCCCTTTCCTCACACAACGATATACGAAGCAAGCCCAAAATTCATAATTCATATTATTGAACAAATATTGAATTACATTTAATTTATTTAAAAAATTAAATTTCGGGTCTTCACAATATATATATATATATACAGTCCGGCTACACTAAGGACATCCTTAGTTTTTCTTAGGCACGGATTTCTGGTTTTCATCCACTTTCCGATCAAATTTTCACATCTTAACCGTTCAGTTTTTAGGTCCTAATGTATAGATCATCTCTGCAAATTTTCAGCCAAAACTGTAATTTATCATTAAAAATACGAACGGTTCTGGTTTGACAGATTCGGTCCGTTCGTGTAAATTGCTGTTTTGGATGCCTTAACGATCACCAAATTGGCTGAAATTTTGCAGAGGGGATCTATACATTAGGCTCTAAAAACTGAACAGTTAAGATGTAAAAATGTGATCGGAAGGTGGGTAAAATCACTAAATCCGTACCTAAACCTTAGGTAAGGACGTCCTTACTTGAGAAAAATACTATATATATATATATATATATTCCATCTTAATTTAAAGAGGGAAAAAAACCCTTAATGTTTTGAATTAAGATCACTATATCCAGTTTCATCTTTACTTCCATTGACCTAAAGTTGCCCAACTATTCTCTTTGTTCTCGAATTCTTTTTGAAGCAAAACTCCTAGTTTGTCAAATTGATTGGCAAAGCTATTTTTACAAATGTCAGCTTATTAGTCCTTCCTAGAAGACTAGATTCATTGTATGCATTCCAAATAAGATGCCAACAGACAGAGACGTGTTGGAATCTTTAAAATTGTGAATATAATAATTATGGAGTAGACATTAAATGATATGGAGAACCGTGGACCTCATTTATCAAACAAGTTTCAGTACTAGTTTATCAAACAACAATTGAAATTCAAAACCTAAATTTTGTATTAGCTAAAGTTCAGTCAAAGATGGAGAAGTCATACCTCAATTGAGGGTTGAGAAGCACCAATATCAAAATCCATTACGTTGTTGCCGATTTTCTTTGAAACTATAGATGTTCATCAATCAGTCTCGTTAACTGTTTCTGATTAAGGTTTTAAGTTTGCATCTTCATTCATGTCATTCATGTATATGAGGAGAAAATTCTAAAGCAGGATCGTATCAACTATGCGTTCTTTATTTTTTTATATAAATGTCTTTTTTGATAATTTAATATGCCCATAAATTATTATGTTGGGTGTGTGAAAAAAAAAAGAATGTGTATTCAGTATTTTGCAACGTGTGAATTAAATTTCTCGACATAAAATTTTGAAAAAAATATATAAAGAGAAAATGAATTTTATTTATTTATTATTATTCGAAAGAGAAGATGAATGAAAACTAGTAGCAACCAGCTATTTTGCTTATGGTTACTTTCCACCTTTCCTTCTCCCCTAATTTAAAAAAAAAAAAAAAAAACTAAAATTTAGAGACTCTGAACCAAAAAGAATTAAGAAAGGGATCCTCACAAGTCCGAGTCCAATCCCTAAGAACTCAGCATCCCTATGGCAGCGAACCAGGCCGTGCTGGAAAAGAATTAATTTTGATGTTTTTTGAAGGAAAAAATAAGTGTAGATTCCATAAAAGAAGAATTGTAATTTAGTTAAATGATACTTCATTAGAGGTAGTTTGGACTTAACAGTCAAATGAGTCCATTTTAAACAGATTTGTAAACTTATCAATTTCTGCACATGAAAGTCTGAGCATGCTCATAAACTAGTTTCTTCCCTAGAACACACTGTTAAGAAAGCATCTTCAAATGTGTCCAAAATTAGTCACTAGTATCAAACAGCACACGTTCCCTCTTACCAAATGCCACTGCCCGACATTAACTCTGCTACTTGACTTGTACTCTCAATGTTTGCGCATTGGAATAATTGCACCCGTAGCAAAATTAAAGTCAAAACTTGCAAAACAAAAAGGTCTGCTATAAAGTTATAAGTATGTACAAGAATGAACCCTATGGGAAAAGCTTTGGGTAAATGAAAAATTACAACTAAGGTGAAGGTAAAAAGCACAGTAACGGAAGCCACCAACAATTCCCGAATATTGCGCAGGATGAAAACAAACTAAGAAACAAATGAAGGCACAAACATTTCAAGAACTAAAAGAAAGAATTCAAATGCTAGCATTCTCTATTATTCAGTCTTAAGTTTCACTATCCTCGAGCCAATTAGTATACATTACAGGACGGAAAACTAATATGTCCAAAGGCTGCGAGACCGGGGATGTTATGACGGCCAGCAATGTTGTACGACACAAAATAAATCAACACCATTTCCTCCACTTTTAGCCTTTTTGCATTTTTTCCACATATGCCTGCAACAAATGTAAATACCAAAACAGTTGAAATATTAAAAAATTAATAAAAGAGAAGAAACTGCTTGACATGTATAAAGATAAAAGTACATTATTTGCATTCCACTCGAAGCCCAGAGAGACTACCAACTAATGTGACAGATGCACTAAATGATGATAAACAAGCTACTATTACAGTATAAAAGAAAGACAACAGAGGAGAGTGATGACGAGCAAGATATTAGAATGCAGACAGCAAGATATTAGAATGCAGACGGCAAAACTTGCTGGCTATAATACATACAAGTTAAATTTTAAAACACAGAAAAGAGAAGATAAATTATGACATTTTCCTATTTGTTTGCCGTTACGAAATTTAAAATTCCTAAACAAAATTTTAAAATTTCCCAACATGCTTTCTCAAAATTCCTGAATTCTAAATAAAACGCAGCCTACAGAGCTGACCAAAATTAAATTCTGTCCTGAAGTTCTTCTGTCCAAGCCTGTCCTACTTGCTCCATCCATATGATGCGAAAACACAAACTCTACAAAGTTTTGACCTGTCTTACTAATTGTTCATTTTCTCCCTTTGCTTCAGCCCTCCCACAGAACCCTCATAAGCTTCTCAAATCTTTTGACTCACTTCTCTTGGGATTCCATAAAGAGAAAAGTAGGTAAGCTCTTCAAAATAAACCCCATTCTCTTTATAGAGAACAAATAGACAATTATAAACTCTGCCAACCAACATTTTTCTACCTTCAGAACACCCAGTGCCCAAAATCAGAAATACATTATCTGCACAATCCTTTCCTATTTAACAAAGAATGGGTGTATCAAAAGCAGACACAAGGCATTCTTAAGAATCAAACTTTCCCATGTTGCTAAAATGCTCTTCCCTCCTTCACTTCAGCCCCACAGAAGATCGCCATAAGCTTGTCGATTCTTTTGATTCACATCCTTTGGGATTCCAAAAAGAGAAAACAAGTAGGTAAGCTTTAATCAATTGCAGTTCCCTTGGGAATCCGATCTATCAACATCCTTATACCATGCTTTAGCTTCCCACACTATAGCTTTCAATTCTTCTCTTCTCTTTCCACCCACGGAAACAGTCAGTGGATTATACTCGATAATGATCAGATACAACCCTTGTTAATGCTACTTGTCCAACTGAAGGGAACAACTATAGTTCCAAACCAAAATATTAATTACAAAAACAGAACAAAACCCTTTCCGCTGCTTTCCCGCCAACTATAACCACACAATCCAGCCAATCAAACCCCACATTCTGTAATGGAAAGGCTTTACTTGTAAATCACAGATACTAATGAAAGCAAACATGGTGGAGTAGTGATTGTATGTGTCACTTGGTCTCACCGTTTGGGCAGGATATACCCAGTATGAGCTTTAATATTTGAATGGTGATTACTGGCCCATAGGAAAGTACATCCAGAATGAGCCATCTTTCAAATGGTCGATTCCCCGCACAAAGGCTACCCTTGAAATAGATTCTCCTTTGCCATACCTTTGCTGAAAATGTCCATCCCCTATTCTTTGAATGCTCTTTCAACGGTGGCATCTAGCAATTATTCCATCAAAGGTACACCGGTTGTTTTGTGTTGGGTCCTCTTCCTTGGTCTCAACTAGTAGACCGGGCTGCAGCTTCATGCAAGGGAGAGTCCCTTGGTACAACAATACCACCACCATTAAGACTTGGTTGTTGGCAGGCGGGTGGCCCCGGGGCGGGGAGTTGAGCTTGAAACGGCACCACCCGTCCCAAAAAAAAAATAAAAAATAAAAGAAAGAAAGAAAGAAAGTGATTTTGATTATCATTAATACGATTTGGTGCAGGATTAGCTATCTGGGAAATCGCTACCAACTACTGCTCATGAGTGAGACATTCATGTAGGTTGGCTTGTCCTCTTCGTCCTGCCTGTCGCTTGTCCATTATACTCTCTAGTCTAATGTTTCCAGTCAGTTTTTCTCTTGGGGTGGTTGAGAGTTCATTTCCTGTGTGGTTTGTTCCTATAGGCTACTTTGCCTTGATGTTGTTATCCATTGTTGGTCTCATTTGTTTCCTTTGCTTGTATGGCTTTGTCCTTGTTCCAAGTTCTCACCATTCTACATTTGGTGGGCATCAGAAGGAAGGATAGAAGGAAAAAAAAAAACGAAGAGAAAGAAAAACAACCGAACAGTGTGACTCCAAAGTGGGGTTTTTGCTTTATAAGCTAGGATATATTCTTGTGCCTATCTTTCTTATTCCTATCATTCTTCGAAACTATGACCATGCAATTTTTATATTTATTCACTATAGGAGCACTCTGCATACCAAACAAAACAATCCAGATGATAAAATATGAATAATGTACACAATAATAGTAACAATAATGCTGATGATGTTAGTAAATTAATTTAATTTTCTCAACATCGAGGATAAACAAGACAAACCAAAAAAGAAACGGCATCTATCACTGAGAAGAACAATAAAACTAATAAAGCACATCATATTTATGGGAAAAGGAGAATAATTCATAAAAAAGGACAGCAAATTAAATTTATAATTAATAGATGCTCCAGTCTAAAAGTCACTCACCTGTACAAGTTTTGTCAGCTTCGGTTTTGAAAATGACAAATAACTGTCAATCTTTTCTTGTGTCTGTGGAATATTAGCCCCCGGTATGGTACCAGTCACTTTGTCAACCACCTTCTTCACTATGGTTTTGTATGCATCTTTGCTGACTTGACCATCTTTCCATGAGGGTTTTAAAAGATCCTTAACGAACTCCGCAAGAGCAAATTTAAATGCACGAATCCCCTTCACTTCCTTGAGTTTCTTGCCCTCATCAGCCCCATCTTTATCTGTGACCTCCAAGGGACCATTTTCGGGGGAGTTATCCTCTTCTTCTACTTTCTTCCTTTCCTCAACGCCAAGTTCATTATTTCCATCAGGCTGATTCAACTGGTGGCTCTTACGCCTAGGTTCTTCTACTGAATTACAAATCTGATGGTAATCATCTGACGGCTTTTCTAATTTTCCATCAACACTTGTCTTCCCTGTGCTATTTGGCAGACGACACGCTTTATTGTTATTGTGTTCTTGCTTCTTAAGTTCCATGCTATCAGATGTAGGATCATAAGGCTTCTGAGACAACATGGCTGGTTCTGGCTGAATAGATGAAAGCTGCTCAGAAGATCCTTCAGATTTGGGAAAAGAGGGACCATTCAATGCATTATGAGAATTTAAAGCAGCATAAAGCTGTGGAAGCTGATGTCCACTCTCCAATAACTGAGCCAGCGAGACTGAAAGACTGGTAAGTTGTGTGAGATCTTTACCACCTACCACATTAGGCACTGGAGGAAGGCCAGTAACTAGTGATGTTTTTGAATCCCCTATATCTAACTTGATGACAGATTTCCTCTGTCCAGATAGTGTATCTTGTGGATTTACAAGTCCTCCTTGGGTGTGAGCTGGGATAAGCGCTTGACTTTGCCCGATTGTGTTCATACCAGGAAAGGGAGAAGCAGTTGAACTCTGCACATTATGGTCAAAGCTTTGGTGTGACATGATATTTGCAGAAACATTGAGGTCAGTGCGAGAACTAGCAGTTCTATCAATTGCATTCTTGCCATCATGTGGCAATCCAATAGAACCACCTTCCCTTATATCCTGGTTCTGTAGATAATTAGATCTTTCAGCTATCATTGGTTGCATAACTGAAGCACCACCATGTACCTGGACTGAAGCCTCTCGAATTATATCTTGATTGCTAGCTTTTAGAGAATTATCATTAAGTCTTGAAGATTCTGAACCCCGTGCACTGTGACCGTGCTCTTCTCTGCTAATATTGTTGGACGTTTGCAATGTATAATTCCAATCCGGAGACATATCTTGTTTGCAAGCATTTAAAGAAGTATCATTAATTCTCGAAATTTCTGAACCCCGTCTAATGTGACCATGCTCTTCTTTCCCAATATTGGAGGATTGCAATGTATAATTCCAATCCGGAGACATATCTCCGAGCCATTTTTCAGTATCTTTTGACTTAGCACCTACTTTATCCTCCTTCCACAGTTGTGCTTCCTTCTCATTCCTCTTGGCTGCTTCATGACTAACACTTGGGTCACCACGCATTTGGTTCTCGTTGTTCAGACCACGCCCCCAACTATTATCATTCATGGACCAAGCACTAGACCTCAGCTCCGGAACACCAATATTTCCGTTATTATCTGCACCCAACTTTGCCGACTCTGGCAGAGTCACAGTATCACTCCATTTTTTACCATCCCATGCCTGGTCTGCATCATTTATTTTGTGGCCCAGGGCCCATCTGCCATCCCGTGGCCTTCCAGTATTATCTGGACTCAACTTTGCAGAATCCGACGGAGTGTCATTCCATTTTCGACCATTCCATGCCTGGTCTGTATCATTTAAACTGTCGCCCAATCCCCACCTGTCATCCCGTGACCTTCTTTCAGAACTTGCATGTGACTGAATATGATGGGAAAACCGACAAAACTTTTTGTTCCGACAATTTCCCGCGGCAAAAAATTTGCAAGGAATATCACCACTCCTGCGGGGTTCACGCTCAGCACCTCGCTCTGTAGAAGCATCTCTTCTCCTTCTATCACTGTCCCTTTCTCTATCATTGTCCCTTTCTCTAATAATCTCATTTGCAGAACCTTTACTGAACCCATCAGAAACTCGGTGATTATCAAACTTGCTAGATGCCTCCCTCCTAGACTTCCCATTAATGAAATCATTACCATACACCGAAGACCTTCCACTCTTTAATGGATTGTCCCCGGAAACAGGGGGTGTAGAATATTTTGAGGCGCTGCCATTCCTGTGCCTACCTTCCCAGCTATCATCATAGCTTGAATTACCCTCGTGTAGTAACTGACAATCACTTCCTCTCCTGCATCTTCCACCAGCAAAATCTTTGCACACTTGAGCTGAAACTCCCGCTCTGCTTCTATTTCTGTCAAGGAAAACTGATTCTCGCCTATAGCCACGATCTGGACTCCTGCTCCAGCTCTGGCTTCTACTCCTGGTCCAGCTTCTACTTCTACTCCTACCCCTGCACATGACATCCAATAAAAGAAGAATACAAATAAGTGCCAATGGGGAGTTCGCAGCTAGGAGAACATAAACTATCCATTCAGATGACTCAATGTTACATATTATAACTCCAAAAACATGAGATTCAAGTCAATGAACAATTGAAGGGGATCTCCAGCAATAAAACTCATAATACATAAATTTGTACTACCCAAGAGTTATTCAAACACTGTTATAGAAAAACAAAAAGGATTCATGCGAAGAGCAGATAGTTCCTTGTTGTGCAAAGAGAAGAAAAGCTTATTTTATGCCATCGTACTTCATGACATGGTACAGTTTCGAAAATACGAATCAATGCTATCTAGGTTACATACGCATGCCTGCAACTGAGTCAGAATTTTACAGTATGAGTGGAAAATCTAACCTCAGTGACCTGCTCCAACCACTTTTGGGGGACCGACTACGATGTTGTCTCCACTCATCAAGACCAGGAGACATCCTTGTGCTGCAATTTCCATCTTCATCCCAGACCATGGAGTCTTCAGTGTATCTGCTGCCGCCCTTACTGATACTTTCATTCCTATGTGAACTTCTGCTTCCAGGCAAAGCTTCCCTGGATGGCAATCCTAAACCACGCTTAGATCTCTGCATATCATTCGTCTCTAAACCTGACCATTTTGAAACATTACTACCACCAAGCTCTGGAGAGTGCCACTCACGTCCAGATTCTTTATGATGAAATGGCCTACCCGCTTTTCCCATCCAAGCATCATCTGGTATATTTGCATCTTCAAATAGAGGCTCCTCAGGCAAATCCCATTTAGAAGAGCGTTTCCTGCTGCTTCTACTCATTTCTCTGCGCCTTAGAGCAGCAGCGGTTTAATTTATTGTCACTCGGTATAATCGGGAGACTGAAAAAAAAAAAAAAAAAATTCAATCTCAACGACATACAACAGTACAACAGTCACTATTTGCTTTTTTACTTAGTTAATCTCTTCAAAGACTTCACCAAAAAAGCCTTTCCACTAAATATAGTGAAATTCAAACTATGTTAAGGAACAATAATAAAATAAATGATTTAACATAAATGAGGACTTACCAGATAGCCGATCAGTTTTTTTCAATTCATTTCAGTTAACAGCAGAATTAAAATCTCAATCATACAATTAGATTCAAGATCCAACAAGCATAAGGATGCAGAAGACATAGATAACTTATCAGTTAATACATACATATATATATAACTTATCTGAGTTAATACATATATATATATATATATATATATATTACATATGAATATATATATTTATGTAGTATTGTACTTAAAAAAAACAAAAATAAGACTATGGGCGGGGGTCCTTACTAACCCATGAATCAGGGGCATGCCTGGAGCAAATTCATGCTAGTGAACAGACCAATACTACCACAAGCCACCTGACTAGTTTTTCAAATACTTGGCACGAAAAATTTTCATGGAAATCCAAAACCATAAAATAACATACACGAATGCATTCTAACAGACCAATACAACCACAGCCCACTTGGATAGTTTTCAGATACTTGGCACTGCAAAGATTCATGGAAATCCAAAACCATAGAATAAGCATGCAAGACTGCATTCTAACATTAGTTGAATTTCTATAACGGTGTTGCTTAGGATATAGTTATCAGGAAGGGAATGTGAATAATTTTGTGTAATAGGAACATGCTTCAATCCGTTATCAAGGAGGCAATACCGAGCGAAACACAGAAGTCATGCAAACTTTATGCCAGTAACCATTCAATGTTTTCCCAACTGCAAATCAAATACGATATCCACTTTTCGAACTATTCATTTTCACAAACCTTAACTGTTCCCCTCTGCCTTTCCAAAACTTAAACAGGAATTATCTGTATTATCAAGTCCTTCAGGTGTATTGAGGATGAAAAAATTCTTTCCAGAATTTGAAAACAGGGGTCGGTAAAAATAAGTTCAGACATGAACCTCACACAACGGTCATGGGATCTAATTGAAGTACTAGCAGAGTTGATTTACAACAATAATTGGATTGTGCTTTCCATTCCAATCTGTTGTATTTGGGATGCTGACAGTATATATCAATTCCCTATACACAGGGTAAATATGCCACATGTCAAGATAATCCTCTTCATTTTATAAAGAGCCCATTTGGAGTAACAAAGCCAAACAAATCATTTGATTTCTCTCAAGTGGCATTTAACAAGGTAAACATCATGTGATTTATGAATAGAATAGACGCCCAATAAAAGATGTCCATTCAATCATTATTAACATCCAAGTAGGGGAAGATGGGATTTCAGTATAAAAGAAAGCCCACAAAATTCTTGAAACAAGAGTCTTCAGAAGCCCAATGGCCATAACAATTGGCTCAAAGATCCCACATTCACAAGTATTGAAGAATATATGCTCAAGTACAGTGAGGAGAATTCCTCATATTAAAATGATTTTATCAGCCATAACATTGACCTTAATATCTTCCCCCCTTAAATATAACACACTTGGAACAAAAACTTTCACATATGTTGTCAGAATCCTAATGAATTTCCAAATAATCCAAATCTTCCTTAGCAACTTCAGTTCCCAAGTTGCAATATCCAGATACAGAAAACACCTATATGATTAGCTGTGAAGGCTATTCAGTATTTTCTAAACCACCGATGTAACTGATTCCAACCACCAGGGAATGAAGATATTATTGTCCATCTCCAAACAAGAACCAATTTCAACCACCAGCCACCTGCTCAACTTCCAACACTCAACACTATTGCCTTCCCAAATCTTTTGAATCCTGCGGACAGATACTTAATATCTTTCTGTGCTCCGGACAGTTTGATCAACCAAAGAGAAAAGAAACTTGTTTGATGAAAAACTATTTCTATCCAATTTAGGCTCGTCCGCAATTCATCAACCACTGACCAAAATTGAGCATTGATGCCTTTAAAGTGAAGGTTGAAGCATTCTCTTCCAACTCCTTGGATTATTAAGTATTTATACATCGCAATTCTCAAAAGCTTTCAGAGCAACCTCCAGTCTAAAGATTTATCCAACAATATGTGCTACTATATCCAATGTAGCACCTGTGGAAGGATGCTATTGTATCAGTTACTTTGAATGAAATTGGCAATCCCTCCATGCAGTGACCTCATGAAAGTACTGCAGAAAATTATACTAGATATCAGCACCCAGGTAATGTACTCTTATAGAGTAACATAGATCTAAAACACACACTAGGCTTAACTATCAAGGTACCTAGGCTACCGAAGAAAGAGAAAGTACTGAGAAAGGGCAAGGAAAAAATTAAAAAAAAAAAATTCATAAAACGATGATACACTTATACCAAAAGCTTCCAAAAAAGAAAAAACTCATCCTCCCTTCACTCCTATCTGCTCCTTTTTGGGCTGTCCACCCATTCATACTATCCTCCACTTCTCTCTACAGCTTCCATTGAGATCACATCTCCACTTCCCATATATCAGTCGACCCTTTCTAAGATAGCATACAAACATCTCGTCTTTTCTATTTTATATTCTTTTTCTCTTGAAGAGTATTTGTTCTAAGAACAAAATAAGCACCCATACAATACTAGTACGATCCAAACTAGTTAAAACCCCGCATCAGCAGTAAGAGTTTAATACTAGTATAAGCAATGCAATCAACAGAATTAACCACCACAATGGTTCAAACCACATTCAGTTATAATCATCACAATTCCAAGAAACTAAATTTTTCTCGAAAATTATACAAAGAACATATACTTATATAAATCAGAGACCCAATTGGCACATACCAAGAACTAAACACAAACCAAAGTAACTCTAGGGCATCAAATCTCAAATTTCACAAGGAATTCGATAAACCCACTTCAAAGACCACAGCTTTCAAGTGGTTCCACCAAGAAATACCTAAAACCCCCACAATGCATAGTATGAATCTCACTCGCAGCAATAGAATACAATTAGTGGAGACGAAACCCTAAACCCATTGAGATCCAATTAAAGAAATATACAGAAAGAGAAGCAATGAAAGTGCATGAGTAGCAAAACCCTAAAGTAAAGAGGGATTGGCGAACTTACATGGAATAGCCAGAGAAACCCTAGACTGCGGTGGGAGAGCTGCGTCTGGGAGAGTTTGGCATGTTTGAACTGAGCGAACAAAGAGAGGAGGAGGAGGAAGAAGAAGAAGAAGACAGTGTGTGTCTTCTTAGAGAGGAACGAGAGAAGATTTTTTTTGGTGTGCTAATTACTCGAGATGGTGCTATACTCTGCTTACAGTCAAATCACGCTTCGCCTAAATTGGGTCTCTAAGGGCAATTTTTCCACTCGTCCCACCTTTTTTTTTTTCCCCTCTTTTCTTTTAAATGAAGTCTTGTGGACTTTTTAAAGTCTCAATTTCTTTTTTATCAAAGCTAAAATTTTATAAATTTTAGTTACAAACTAACAGTAATCACAACACTTATTAGAAGATTACAATAAAGATAAAATACAACAACTTGAGTGAAAATAGCTCGATGAGGAAAAATTGACATGTCAACGATTCCACAGGCTAAGATAAGACTAATATTAGGCAGCTTTTTTAGCATGACTAACCAAATTCAACAATAAATGGATTATGTGCGCACAATAGTAAATTATTGGTTAACCATGTGGTACGATTGGTTAACCAAATTCCTCACACAGGCGTACGCAGCTTCGATACCTGTTAATAAGGTCGGAGGTTCAAAACCTATCTTGGATAAAAATACCCATGAGGAGCGGGGCGAACTTATCCATGTACCTCTGAAGTGGTAGAGCCCATTACAGACCACCATTTTGCTCACCAGAAAAAAAAAAGAGTAAATTATTAATTGGGTTGGTCCAGGATCTTTCGATCTCGTTAGAATATGCTTGTATTGAAATGCACAACAGTGAGCGGGTAAGGAACTAGGTTTTTGAGATATCGGTTCAGCCGTCAATATTTAAATATATCCCGGGATATGACAATAGCGCTGACTCACAAGAGTAAAAAGTGGTTATGTAGTCGAAACAAATATTGCTCCAACCCTGCTTGAAATTTTTGAAAGCCATAAATTATTATGTTCTATAAAAGTAATATTTATTTGCAAAAAAAAAATTGTAAGCTTAAAATAGATTATTTAATAACTGTGAGTTTATAAGCTTTTAGTGATTTTTAAATCTTATGTGACTAATAAGAATGATGGTTGGAGCAATTATTTTTATAAGAGATCTCTTAAAAGTTAATTTAGGAGCTCGTTTGAGGAATACAATGGAGATGTTCTTAGTTTGGACAAAAACAAAGTCTTCTAGCTTTCAAGTCAAACAATGTTTTAGAGTTGTTTGCATAATGAACAAAGCACTCAAGCTTTGAAGTATGGCCTATTGGCGTGAGTCATTCCATGTAGTTGGTGTGAGTCATTTCGTGTAATTAGGATTGTGAATATTGTGTATTATTAAGATTATTATGTTGTATTTAGTTTCCTAATAGGACTATCTTTTATATATACTCCATTCTTAGAGAAGGTAAATAACATATCAGAAAAATTCCAAATCTCTTGTTCCTTTGTTCTATTTGACTTGGTATCAGAGCCGAGATCCATTTGGACTCGGTTGTGCTATTTAATTGGTTTCCGCTGCGAGAAATTAGTTTGCTGTTGTGCTTTGGTCGCTTGTCCTTTTGGGTTTGTTTATTGGTTCTTTTGGTTCGATTGGTTCGATTGCTAATTCTTGTCTTTCTTTTGGAATTAGTCGCTGTCCATCTGGTTTGTGGCCCCTTGTTTTTAACTTGATTATTGCTGATATCCTGTTTGTTCTACTCATTAGTTCACTAGACAACTTTTGGTTTCTTGGACAAGAGAATATATAATAAAGCCAACAGCTTTCTTTCTTTGAATGTTTGTTTCTTTGAATATTCATTGATCAGTACCTTTTGCTGCTACCTTTGTTACAACTTTATTGAGTTTTTTAAGGAAGAAAGAAGATGATGGACTTGACGATTATGGATGGGAATAATGGAGGATCACAGAGTGGAGGGGCTAACTCTGTGGCCCGTGAGGTTGTGATTGTTCAGAATGTGACAGATAATTCAAGTTTTGGTGTAAAGCTTGACGGTACCAATTATTAGTTATGGCAGAGGCTTATGAAGATCCATATTCAGGGAATTTGAAAGTGGAGTTATGTTACCAGTAATGCAGCAAGACCTGCTGCATGACCAAAAGCCGATGAATGGGATACGGCAAATACTAATGTGATGGGAATTCTTCTCAAAGCTATGACTCCAGGGGTAATGAGATTATTTGCTAACTATGATTCTCCCAAAGCAATTTGGGATTCTGTTGCTGCTACATATTATGATGGGAGGGACTTTGCTCGTGTTCATGAATTGAATGTCAAAGCTTTCAAATTAACTCAGAGTGGACAGTATGTTGCAACCTTTTATGCGAATTTGAAGACAATTTGGCAGGAGCTTGATCAGCGAAATCCTAATCCTATGACTTGTGAAGCTGATATTGATTCCTATAGGACTGAGTAGGACAAGATGCGTGTCCATATTTTTCTTACTGGGGTGGATCCTCATTTTGAAGGGGCAAAGAATGAGTTATCACGTCTTGCAACTCCAGCTACATTGGAACAAGCTTTTGCTTATATCCGAAGAGATGAAGGTAATAAGGCTGCTGCTCAGAACCTTCATACTGAAATTTCTGGTTTAGCAATCCATGCCTCAACCTCAGATTGGGAATTCTACCCTAGTTCCATCTCAGAGTCAATATCAACCACAGAATCAAGGATATCAATAGAATCAGAATTATAACCAAATGACTTGCAACTATTGCAATGAAGTTGGCCATTTCAAGAATCAATGTCCTAAGCTGCGAAGGTTTAATTACAACAACTCTAGTTGGAGAGGAGGCAATAATACTGGAGGACGTGATGGTGGTCAAAGAGGCAAAGCAGCAGTCCAATTGGTGCCATAACCTGACTTCTACGGCATTGTAGGGCAAGATCCTTCAAAGGGTAATGGTTTCTTAGCTCGAGGTAAAATCGGTATTGCTTTACATGTTTCTGACTTTACTGGTAGTGACATATGGATAATTGATTCTGGTGTGTCTGATCATATGACCTATGATAAGTCCTTCTTTATGTCTATGTCATCTCCTTATATATCTCATGTCTCTAGTGCAAATGGTGCGTCTTTTCCTGTCATAGGTATTGGGTCTGTTCAGGTTACACAATCCATTGTATTGCATGATGTGCTTTATATACCCTCATTGTCTCATCATCTTTTGTCTGTATCCCAGTTTGGGTCCCAAAATAAGTGTTCTGTAACCTTTTATCCAATGTATATTATTTTTCAGAATCTGTGCACCAGGGTGATCATGGGCAAGGGAGAACTGAAGGGGAGACTATTTCACTTGGCTTTCATGTACGCAAAGCCAACACAAGCACCGGAACAGCCTTTGGCCCTGACATTGAATTATGACAGATTAAGTGAGCTATGGTTGTGGCACAGGCGTTTGGGTCATCCATCTTTTGGAGTTATGAAGAAGTCCATGCCTTCGTTGTTTTTGGGAGTTAGTGAGTCTAGCCTGCATTATGAAACTTGTGCTTTGGCTAAGAGTCATCGGTCTAGTTATCCTTCGAGTTTTCATTCTAGTACTATGCCTTTTTAGTTAATTCATTCAGATGTATGGGGTCCTTCTAAACATTCTACCCTTTCTGGAATGCGATATTTTGTGTTATTCATTGATAACTTTACTTTATTATCTTATGTAATTTTACTTAAGTCCAAAGATTCTGTTTTCTCTGCATTTACAGCATTTCATAAGCTTGTTCGTACTCAATATGATGCTCATGTTAAGGTCTTTCGTTTCGATAATGGGGGTGAGTTTGTCAATCATTCTTTTCATGAATATTTCCAACACCATGGCATAATACATCAAACTTCATAATCACAGACACCTGAGCAAAAGGGGTGTCTGAACGAAAAAATCGTCATCTTGTGGACATGGATTGGTCTCTTCTACTTAGTGCTAACATGCCTAAGTATCTTTGGGGAGAGGAAATTTTGTGTGCTTCTCATCTAATCAATCGTCTTCCGTCTGCCCCTCTTCAAGGTCATGTCCCGCCTGAGGTCCTATCTAACTATGTTTCTATTCCATCTTCTAATACTCTTCCTGCTCGTGTCTTTGGTTGTATTGCTTATGTTCATCTGTATAAGAATCAGAGGTCAAAGTTGGATGTTAGAGCCCTTAAATGTGTGTTTGTGGGGTATGGTTCTCATCAGAAAGGTTACAAATGTTATCCTCAATCCCAGAAGTTTTATGTCACCATGGATGTTACGTTCAGTGAATATGCATGTTATTTTTGCCTCTTGTGACTCCTCGTCAGGGGGAGAAGTCTTGTTATTATGAAGATTTGTTTAGTGGGCAAGATGTGAGACTGTCATCTGAGTTCTCAAGGCTGGAGTATTTGGGAACGAAACTTGAAAAAGAAGACAACAGCCCACCGACTGAAGAAGAGAATTTGGGCAGTCAGCTACCAACCAGTCAACCGGATTAGTTCGACCAGTCTAACTAAAAGGAAATCTTTGATTATGTTTCCGATGCCATTCCTGATGCCGCCAATGCCATTTTGGACAATTCTCATGTCTCTTCCTCTCCTTCAGCGGTCTCACCTGCTCAATCATCACCTGAGGTATGTTCTAATCCTTCTTTATCTAATACTTCTTCTATGTCAGCTAGTGTTCCTTCTTCTGTGTCAGATGTTATTCCCACCAAAACTCTGCTTAGTCGTTCCACCCGTGGTCAGCCTTCAAAACATTATGAATCTACTCTAAGTGCAAAAGCTAAGTACCTCATTGCTAATTATGTGTCGACCCATAGATTGTCTAAACCATATGTAGCCTTTATGAATCTATTGTCTTCTGTGTCTCTCCCTAGTAAAGTGCAGGATGTAATGAGAGATGAGAAGTGGATGCATGCAATGACAGTCGAAATGGATGCTCTTGAAAAGTATTGTACTTGGGAGTTAGTATCATTACCACCCGGGAAGAAAACAGTTAGTTGTCGGTGGGTGTATACCGTGAAACATAAGTTAGATGGATCGGTGGACCACTATTTTTCTCACCAAAATAAGAGAGTAAATTATTAATTGGGCTGGTCAAGGATCTCTCGATCTCGTTAAAATATGCTAGTATTGAAACGCATAACAGTGAGTGGGTAAGGAACTAGGTCTTGGAGGCACCGGTTCAGCCGTCAGTATTTAAATATATATTGGGATATGACGATAGCGCTGACTCACAAGAGTAAAAAGTGGTTATGTAGTCAAAACAAATATTGCTCCAACACTGCTTGAAAATTTTGAAAGCCATAAATTATTATGTTCTTTAAAAGTAATATTTATTTGCAAAAAAAAAAAATTGTAAGCTTAAAATAGATTATTGGATTATTTAATAGAGTTTTTGTCCATTTACCCTAATTTTAGGGTTAATGTTCTCACTTACCCCAACAACTTTTTTTAATTCATCCTTACACAAAACACTCTAAGGAGTTGTTTCCTATTACACAACAGTTGTTTTTTTATGTATTTTTGTTGACCTTTTTACCCTTTTCTTAACGACCTAACGTCCAAGCCAATTACAGCACCCAGTTTTCGAGGGAACGAAGAGAGAGAAGTTTCGCACAGAGAGAGAAGCTCTGGTTCTGCTACGATAGAGAGAGAACGAAGAGAGAGAAGCTCGCAATAGAGAGAAAAATAAGCATGTCGCTCTAGATTTCAACCCTGCTGCAGCTCGGTTTGAATTCTTTCTTCGATTTCAATTTCGTTTCTTCGATTTTTGTTTTTTCCTATCCGTGTTTGCTATTCATCTATATTGAATTTGAGCTTGATTTCGAATCTGAGTTTGTTTTCCTTTACGGTTTTTTATTTCTGAATCATTGAGTTAACTTTTGTCTGTGTTTCGTGAATTTCATCTTTGATTTGGTTCGATTTGCTATTTTTCATACTTATGAGTTTGGTGTGCTAAGTTTGATCTGTTTCGTTGTGCTAAGTTTGTGTGATTCTATTTTGAAACAGTTTAAATTCATTTTGGTCTTTATTATTCGTCTATTGCCCCCCAATAGACCCATATTGGGGATCCATAGAGGGTCCACAGAGCTGCTTTTCTTATTTTATTGATGAATTTGTTGTTCACGATGTTGATAATGAAGTGATTTGATAGATTGTGACGTGATTTTGGTCTTTGTAAATTGTCTATTGCCCCCCAATAGACCTATAATTAGGGTCAATAGAGGATTCACAGAGCTACTTTTCTTCTTTTTTGGTACGCTTAATTCTTACTGAAGTTCAGTTATACCTTTTTATATTAACTTGTTTCTATTTTGTAAAGTGATTTTGGTGTTTGACACCCCTCTATAGAGGGTCAATATCTGTCTATTGGGGGGCAACAGTGGTTTGATTTTGATTTGTTTTTTTTTTTTTTTCAAGAATATGAATAGGTCCTTAACTGTTAAGTGCACTCATTCTGGACAAGGTTTCATGTTTCGTATTAATCAATATATGAGCTTTGCTCATTTGTTTGCATACATTTGTGACCGGTTCAAGTTTTCTGCAACTAATGGTATTGAGCTTCATTATTCGCTTCTGGATGTGCTATTTTTTTCTTCGCAATGATGATGATTTCCATATGTTGTTTAGCAATGCCAAGATTTACAAGTTGGATTGTGTTGATATTATGGTGTTGAAGAATAGTATAAGTTGCAACCAAAAATCTTCTATTGCATTTGAAGATAGCTGCCCTGGTATTGTGGATGAAGATGATACCTCACTGAGGCATTTAGAACTGAAATTCAAAAGTCTTACTTGTCAAATGAGTGGGCTAGTTACATCCAATGTGTAGGGCAGAAATTTCATGGAGGTTCCCTTGAGTTTCAAGACAACCTCAGAAAGTATGCTATTGAAGTTGGGTTCAGCTTTGTGTTTATTAGAAATGATTGGGACAAAATTCATGCCCCAATTGGGGAACCGAAGGATGTGAGTGGAATGTCTGTGATTATGTATTGCCTGCAAATGGATGCTTTATTATTGGTGAGTTGAACAATGTCCACTCTTGCAAAGGTGTTCTTCAGACCCAAAAACATGAGCTTTTGGGATTGCAAATTGTCAAGACATGTATTGAAGAGGACATTGGTTATAACATGTCATTGAAGTAGAGGGAAATTATCAGCAAGTTCAAATCAGCTTATGGGTTTGATATATAGTACAAGGTTGCTTGGAAAGCAAAGCAGAAGGCTGGGGGAAATGATTTACGGTTCTGAGGCTGATTCGTTTAACATGCTAACTTGGTATAAGGAAGCTGTGTTTGAGACTAACCCGAGATCTTCTTTTATTTTGGAAGTTGATCCATTGAGTAATCGGTTTCAGAAGCTTCTCCTAGCTTTTTCAGGTTGCATTAAAGGTTTTGAATTCTGTCTTCCCGTCTTATATATCAATGGCACTTTTGGGAAGAGTGTTACAAGGGGCAGATTCTTTGTGTAACCGGAAAGAATGGAAATCATGGTAATTTTCTGATGTCTATGTTCTTTTATTGTTATTTTTGTTGAAACTGTGCAGTGGCATGCTCATTTTAGTGGTGCAGCGGCACACTGCAATCATGTATTGCTCCCCAATAGACATCTATTGTCCACCAATACTCCTTTATTTTCTTGTGATTTCTATCCCCTGTTTGTTTCTTTTATTTTTATTATTGTTTTTGGATTCTTTTTTGTTGAAAATATGGAGTGGCACGCTCCCGTTGGCGGTGCAACGGCACACTGCAATCATGTATTGCCCCCCAATAGACTTACATCTTTTTTTTCTGTTTTTTGTAGGTTTCTTTCCTCTTGCAATGTGTGTTTGTGATTTTGAGATGGATGCTAATTGGTCTTTTTTCTTCAAACACTTGAAGAGCTTGCTAGAACATCATGGTAGAGTGATTACGTTTATTAGTGATCGAGGTGTTGGACTGTTGAGTGCTTTCGATAAGATATTTCCTGGGAATCCTCATCTTTTCTGTTACAAGCACTTGGCGCATAACCTTAGGAGTAAATACAACGGTAAAGGGTCTTCTATTTTGAAAGATGATGTTAAAAAGAAGTTTTTTGAGTTGGCATATTCATGTACTGAAAAGGAATATCGTTTTCATTTAAGAGAGTTGAGAGAAGTTGGTGGCGCTGATATTATAGATACATTTCTTTCTGATATGCCTCTTGAAAATTGGTGCCGCGTTTTTTTCCCTGGATGCCGTTATGGAATTATGGCTAATAGTATAGCTGAATCTTTTAATGCTCGGTTTGCTGTTGAGCGTGAGATGCCAGTTTGCACTATACTTGATCAGACTTGGATTAAGGTGATGCAGATGATGGGTGAGAGGAGAGACGAGGCTCAGCTTTGGACATCACAATTTACTCCTGTTATGGAGGGTCGTTTGAAAGAAGGTATGGAGAAAGCTTGCCGTTTCAATGTGCATTACTCCCATACAAATACTTATGAGGTTAGATCAAACTATTCTTATGTTGTGGACCTTGGGACTCCTTCATGCTCATGTAAAAAATGGTAAATTATCGATAATTATTTTCATGTTGTCTCAATGGATGTTTATGCTTTTAACGATAAGCATTTTCATATTGATTATTACAAGAAGTGCTATGATTTTCCAATTTATCCAATATCTAATGTTGATATGGCTTTTTCGGAATCTGCAAGCAATGAATTTATACTTCCTCCTAATGCAAAGAGGCTGCCAGGGAGGCCTAGGCTCAAGAGGTTCAAGTCTAGAGGAGAGTGTGAAAAGAAGCTCATTCGTTAAGGCTGATGTGGCAAAATGGGCAAGTATAACGAGAAGACCTGCACTGAACCTATTTGAATGTAAAGTTGTGAATTGTGTTTAGCATTCTGTTTAGTTGTATTAGGGGGCAGTAATAGGCTATTGGGGGGTGATTTTATCTAGGGTCAGTATAACATTTTTGCTTTCGTAGATTATTGACATTGATTGGTGCTTGAGTTTTGTTGCTGACTGAGAAACTGATTAAGATTTTCAAGCACTTGTGTTGAGATCTTTTCGGGTTACTATCCATTTTGATTTCATTTTAACTTTTCCATTAATGCAGCAGTTGATTTTATATTTATTTTCATTTTAACATGTTTCTTTTCATTTTTCCAATGTGTTGTGAAAGCAAACTGATCCTACAAAAAATATCTATTGGGTAGTAATAGAGGCCTATTGGCCCCCAATACAATCTGAATTTTGGATGGTTGAATTTCAACAAGTGTGGAATTTTAACACTTGTGCATTGCCAATGTTGTTTGATATCCTACTGTTTTACTTTTGACTCTCGGTTCAAGGTTTATTGGGGGCAGTAAGGGTCTATTGGCCCCTAATAGAACCTGGGTTCTAAGGACTAAATGCATAAGGTATGCAATATGGGCCTGTATTTTAAATATTGACTTATGTGATATGCTCAACAGTAGTAACTGAAAATAAATTCCTTCAACTTAACAGAAAATAAATTGAAAAGCTTTCACATCATTTCAAAGTTGTATTAATATTCCAAATCAAAATAAGCTCAACTGAAACTAAGCTCATAGAATCTACATTTTCTAGCTTTGTGCGTTTCCTACAGTAAGTGCAGCTTCTTAATGGTATCTTTCAATACTCTAACCACGTCCCTCATTTGTAAACCTCTCAAGAATTTTTTTTCCTCATGTCATTGGCTTTCTTCTTGTTGGGTTGCACTCTGTGAACTATGCTTTCCATGAAATTGAGCATAAAAGGCCCACAGTCCCCCTTGTAAAGCATGAATTAGAGTTACTGATTATCAACAAAAGTACTTATTCCCCCCAATGGACCCCTATTGGGGACCAATAGACTGAAAACTTGGCACAAATATAGCAACTAAATTGTCATTTTTCTAATCATAAACAAATATTAAAGGATTTTGAGGCACTTACGATGAGGTTTTCTGCTGAGGGCAGTTTAAGTCTTCTACAAGCTCGTAGTCCTGTTCGCCGATATAATTATCCAAGATCCACCTTCTGACCTCTCTCTCTTTCTGTCATTTCTTCAACCTTAGTGATAAATTCTCCTTTATCGTCCTCACCTTTACACTTTTCTCTTGTGTTCTCTTACCTTGGCTGTCAGCGTCAAATTTTCTGGCTATCATGTTCACATCACGGATGAACCTCCTTATGTGCTTTACCTGTTTGATACAGATATATAAAGTATCATTAAACTTTCTAAATTTGACCATTTTGAAGAATAAACACATTGTTTTGATATTATTACTTACCACCCAGTTTGCGTTGATGTAGTGATGGTTATCTTTTGTCCATTCCTTCTTTGGAGGCAGCATAGAGTTCATATGAACAAAGCGTCTTTTCTCATTGTCGATGATAAGCAGTGTGTACTGCTAGCTGTAGCAATGGTGGATCGGGATAAGCACATTGGGGTAGTTGAAGCTACTCCACAGTTGTTCAATCATAAATAACTCTATTTCATTCTCATGGCCTTTAAAGTCGTCTTTCAAAAGACTCTTTTCTTCTTTTTGAACTCTGCCAGTTTCCTTTTATGTTGAACAGCGTAGTACTACACAGAAATAGACACATATTAAATCATTTAATTAACAATTTAAAATTTGAAGCGGCATGCTGCTATTTTTGTTTCATTACTTATCGCCGCTTCAATGTCCAGCAATCCAATCTGAGTGTTCTTTTCTTTCAGTTCATCCTGTAATATTTCATTGTAAGCCTTGATTACATGCAATTGTTCAATTTGACTTTCAGTTAGTATTACACATGAAGATCAGCACCTATATTGCTCCCTAATAGGTACTTATTGGCCCCCAATATTAGGTGCTTATTGGGGCAATATTTGACTATTGGGGGACAAAATAAACAAAAATTTAAAGCTTACACTAATATCCATATCTTCCTCTTGGATGATAATCTTCATGTCTCTCCTTTTTACCCCTATTATGCCATCTCTACTTGTCCAGTAGGTATATCTGCACAAATAGAAAAATGTGTAGTTATTACGAGTCTATAAAGCATCAATATTCAAATTTTTATAGTTATGCTATGTACTTACAAATCGTCATCGACCATCTCAAAGAATTGCTTGTAGTGTCTTGCGACTTTAGGCTTTAAGGTTTTCCATGTGTACTTCTCTCAATTCACATCTTTAATTTGGATTGGCTGCTGCACTTATTTCTCTTTCTGCAGGTTTGTTGCCAACTTCTGTTCGGCTTTCTTTCTCTGATTTGGCTATTCTTGTGGAGCTGTCTTTCTTTTCTTTCCGTACGTCTTCAAGATCTCCGGATTGTCATACTCACAATCCCCATCCTTGTCCTTAGTTGTTGCCTTTCTCTTGTTTTTTTCGCATTCCTCTCAATAGAATGCATGACAACCTTTTGCTTCTGTATGGGGTCCGATGGTACTGCTATTTCTGTTCCAGATTTCTTCTCTTTCATGTCTTCTGTCTTTGCAGCAGTTTCTTTATGCAATGTTTCTGCTATTTCTGCCGAATTAGCTGCTTCAAGAAGTGTCGACACAATTATATCTTTTTTTTTCTGCTTCTACAGCATTCAGTATCTCCTCCTCGTCTGTTTGCTCAATTATATTATCTTATGGTTTCTTGTAAGATCGTGGAACTGCGTTAACTGGATCCCCTCCTTTTGGTTCTTCATTGATTGGTGTTTGAGGTTCATATTAAGCTTGGGTTCGCTCATCATATTCACATCTCATTCCATCTTCCTGCTCCATTGACACCAGCACCATCTGAAGTTCATTAGCTCTCTGATCACTACTTTCCTGATCAGGTTTCCTCCCAGCCGCCTTCACCAACAATTTGTTTAAAGCTCTGATGTGGTTTTCGTGTGCTCTGTTTTCTTGCATCACATCAGTCATTTTCTTCTCCATAGACAAAATCTTGTCATCGACAACCATAATCTTTTCCCATAGCACCTTAATTTGGTTTGGCAAGTTTTCATTCTCTTGTAAGATAGTCTTCATTTTCTCCTCCATTTTCTTTTTGTCACCTTCGTCTTCAATCACTGTATTCATCTCCTTTAGGAGAACTGTCATGTTCCTAGTAACCCTTATGTTATCTTCTTTCTCTTCCTGACTTGCTTGCGGAACCTGCAACCAATAAAACAACAAAAAAGTCAGAAAAAGTTTACCAATATTGGGGCAATAGACATCTATTGCCCCGAATAGACACTTTACAAACCTGTATTGGGGGGTAATAGAAACCTAATGACCCCCAAAAGAGACATTATAAACCCTGTATTGGGGGGCAATACAGGTCTACTGCCCCACAATACAGGGTTTTTAAAGTTTCTATGTACATGCTAATGTACCCAATTGTCGATACTTGGTGTTTCCTTCTCCTCTTCTGTATCCAACAACTTGATGTAGTTATGTTCTAAACACGACCCTTCTTTTATTAATTCTTCGGGCGAGTCTGGATTCTGATAGAGCTTCTATAGGTTGAACAGCTCCTTTATTGACCACCTCACAAATCTCGGCTTTTCATTCTCCATTCCTTGAATCCAGTTTTTGATCTTTGTCTTCTCAAAGAACCAGTACTGTTAACAAAATTATTTTTGTTAGTAAACGAATAACAAACATCCAATTATCCTGTATTGGGGGCAATAGACATCTATTACCCCCAAACAGAGACATTATAAACCCTATATTGGGGGACAATAGATATCTATTGCCCCCCAATACACTACATATTTTTGTATTGTACTTACATATATGAGAAGGAGGCAGCCAGAAAGAGTTGTTGGATGATATTTTTGTACCTTTGAAGCCCATCCATCAGAAAATCTAATACCATATTTGCCCAATTAAAGCTGTTTATGTTTTCTAGGTCTTCACAAGCGTTGATGAGGTCCCATGTTGAGGTTGTAGATATCCTGCTGAAGAGGAATGCATTGAAGATGTACATGATAAGCAGTGCTGCGATTATCTTGGGATTAGCCTTCTTCTTCTTGTTGAGCTCCTTGATTAGTGCCTCTTCTAGTTCAGGTTTGATTACTGTTTCTTTCCTCATATTGACATCAAATATCGAAGATGCCTTCAATTCCTCCTTGAGCACCTTCTTGCTCAGATCTCATTCAATCCCAGTGGTTGGTAAGTCAAACAATTCATTTATGTCTTCCAAAGTTATTTCCATTTCTGTATCCTCAAACACAAACTTGTTCATTTTAACATCAAAGTACTGCAGAATTATCTCCAAGTCGCCCTCATGTTTGTGGAGCTGAGTTTCGGTGAGCTTTTTCTCGAAGAATGGTCGAATCATCCCCCAAAATATAGTAGTACTCAAAATATCCCAAGCCTCTTTTGGAATTTGTCTCTATATGTGTCAATCAATCTCTAGAAAGCACTTAGCGTGCATTTCTGTTGCATACACTCAATCTTTTCCTTTTCTGTTATTACTTCTTTCTTCATTCTTACCAGTTTCTTTGGCGTTTTCTCTTTTGTCTTTGACTTTTGCCCTTTAATCTTCTTTTTAGTTGTATGTTTGTCCTTGTCATAATCAAACTCTTTTCTTTTTTTGCTCGTTTGACTTCTTGTCTGCAGTTCTGCACATAAAACCTTTTTGTTGTTTCCCTGTCGTCTTCTTCTTTTTCTTCTTCTTCATTTGTTTCTTCTTCTACTTCTTCCTCTGTTTCTGCCTGTTCTTCTGTTTCTTCATCTTCATTGAAACTTTCTTCTTCTCTTCTAGATTTCTTCCTATTCTTTAATTCTGTCATCCTTTGCCGAAGTGTTTTCGATTGTGTTTCGTCCATATCTTCTTCGGAGCTGGAGCTGACTTTTGGTCGCTTTGTTCTTGGCATTCTGCTTATAAACGAAAAAAGCAAAATTCATTATTGCATATGGACAGCTCAACTACCGAACTTCAATAAACATCTATTGGTCCCCAATAGACATCTACTGCCCGCAACAGAAGCGTCATTTAGGGGCCAATACATGTATATCAGAGTAATATATATCTATATTGCCCAATAGTCATGTATTGGCTTCTATTGGAGGCCAATACATGTCTATTGTCCCGATAGTCATGTATTGGTCCCCAATAGACATCTACTGCCAACAACAAAAGCTTCTATTTGGGGCCAATACATGTATATCGGGGTAATATTCATGTCTATTGCCCCAATAGACACGTACTGGCCCCCAATAGACATCTACTGCCTACAACAGAAGTTTTTATTGGGGGCCAAGACATGTGTATCAGAGTAATATACATGTCTATTGCCCCAATAGACATGTATTCGCCCCCAACATGTACTACGCCCACAACAGAAGCTTTTATTGGGGCAATAGACCCCCAATAGACCCCTATTGGAGCAGTAAGGGTTTGTTAACCTGCAATAAGCTCACAATACATGTCCATTTTCATATTTTGCAATTTGTTGTTGCCCAGTGAACATAAAACATTCATTTTGTAACAGATTTTAAACTGAAACCCTAGATTTTACAGATTTTGAAACATGCAAAACCTATTCTTTCAATTACGCACTCGATTAACAAATCCTAGGCTACGAACAAGTTCATTTTCACAGAAAGCTAAAGAATCTGAAATGGAAAATGTTTAACTCACTTTTTATAATCCCGATACTGTAGAATGTCGAGTCGCCGCCGGCGTCGGTCGAGTGAGTAGCGGTGGTCGACTGAGGACCGAGAGCGAGATTCGTAGACCTAGAGTTTTTGAATGGAGAGTGAAAGCGAGAGGAAGATGCTGAGACCGAAAACGTTGGTTTTTTAAAACTGAAAAATGAGAGAAACCGTACATCGTATTTTGTTTAGTGGGTTGCCATATTATGTATTTTTGGAGTTTTCACTGGGTAACATGGTCTTTTCAATTCGTGTTTGGGTTAGTGGGAACAGTTTTTGTTTGTGGTGTAAGTGGGTTAAAATTGGCCTATTTTGGGGTTGATGGTCACGGACCCTATTTAATAACTATGCGCCACTAAAAGCCACATTCCCATCTAAGGTTTATGAGGTTTTAGTGATTTTTAAGCCTTATGAGCCTAATAAGAATGATGGTTGGAGCAATTATTTTTACAAGAGATCTTTTAACAGTTAATTTAGGAGCTCGTTTGAGGAAAACATTGGAGATATTCTTAGTTTGGACAAAAACAATGTTTTAGAGTTACTTGCATAATGAATAAAGCACTCCAAGCTTTGAAGTATGACCACCGCATAGACGCTCTCAATAACTTATTAAAAGGGCAAAGACAAGAGACCTCCTAAATTCTATATACTGGAAACTTGAATAGATGAGCCAAATTAAAACATAGCTTAATTAAAAGTATAGTTCGCATCCATAACCAAAACCGATTAGATACGGTGAAGATAAACTCAAAATCGATCATGTCTGGTAAAAGAGACATTCGGTATCAATATTGTCTAGTGAAGGAACCCATAGAAGTCGAGCAAGAACCCGATCTAGGTAGGAACTGACAACAAAGAAGTGAATTATGAACACTTGACGCCACTAATTGAATCTAGAAAGCAAATTGGATTTGCCTGGCTACACAAACTTTATGCAAGATGGCGTCCAAAGCGAGAAATAAGAAGGTCATCTATCATGCACACATATATATTGTTGGTCGAAAACAAACTGGCCAATTGTTTTGCGATAAGAAATAAGAGACGATGCAATAAACGAAATTCAGAGCTTTAAATAAGATCCATCATTTGCTCAATAAGACAAACCCATGATGAGAATCATCCCCCCATACCTGCTACCCCAAATTGATACGAAGATTAAAGCAACAAAAACAATTATATTCTCTAAAATTTGTATGTATATAAGAATGCATCTAAATACAATACGGGTGCTGATACATCAAAGAGATTAGTTCGATATAGAGGTAGACTAATTATTTGATAAAATCGGACACTGAAATCCGGTAAGGTCTCCGTTGACTTCTCTCTTTACGTGATCAAAAGAAGGAGAGGGTAAAATTGTCCTAAAAATAAATAAAAAGTAATAAAAAAATACTTAATTGGGTATTAGGACAAAATATATATAAAATATTGTGTAAGTGAGCAATCTCTTAGAGTGTTTGGATAAGTGGGGTTAATTAACCCAAAAATTATGTAAATGATCATTTTTCCAATATTATAATAGTATACTTGATGCATGTAGCCCATTGTATTGAACTAGGGTATATTAATGTGGCATATAAATTTTCTGAATGGAAATATCATAGAGCTTTTTTTTTTGTTATAGGAGCTTTTTGTTTTTGGTATATATATATATATATATATATATATATTTTTTTTTTTTATCAATGAAAATTTATTCCAATTGCAACTACAAACTGATAGCAATAATAACACTCACTAAGACATTACATCGACAAAGACAAAACATCAATAAAATAAAACTACGTATTCTTACTCACAAGAAAAAAAAACTGTCATGTTAATAGATACAACAACGAGAACTGAACTGGATTGACAAAAAAACTACCATAATAACTAGGATATGTGACCACAACCCCAGGATCTCCTGATCACATAAGAATAGACTAGAACTGAGTCGCGCAGCCTCAAGTCGACAACGCACGGGGTCTTATTAACAACAAAGCAGCTACCCAAATTCAAATACCTGCTAAAATTCAAGACGATAACGCTGACTCACAAGTGCATGAACTCATTTGAATTCTGAAAGCACATCCACAAGTTAAGAACTAAAGAAAACAAACAAAAAAAACCTCTAAAGACCAAATCACGTTGCATTATTAAAACCCTAAAGACCAAATTAGGGTGTTTTGACTTGCAAAGATTAACATTTTAAATTCCAACTTAAATCTCATCATCAATCCACTTGTTTAATGGTCTTGAATAACATAAGAGAAAAGCCTTTAAATGATCCGTTAAAGTTTTCCATTGACGCTTATTTTTCCTTATCGTACAAGTCAATGCTTCTCCCTGTCCAAGAGTCGGTCAATGCTTTTCCTCTCTAGATCCCATATGAACTTTCCCGGACATCATGATCATCTTCTTTACCTTCTCTCCTAAACAGTAAACAACCCAGATCCAATCACGCCAAAAATTCCTCCACCATCGATTCTACACTCCAAAGTCCAAACCAAACCCAACGAACAATTGAATTTGCTTCCTCTTTCCGCTGCCAAGTGCCAAGTCCTGGGGATCATCACCCAGTGCCCGTAGCTTTCGTCACTACTCACTCATGTCTGTGATTCTGGGAATCCGTGACAGACATAGAATGGCCGAAAGCTAAGCCCACTCACTCCCGTGACTTGTGGCTCGTGACCCTAATTCCATTATTTCTCTTTTCACATTCGTTTGATCGTGTCAGCCAAATAATGAACCAAATCACTACCTTCCAAATCCACTCTCTATTGGCGCATTAATTGAATTCCCAATCCCTCCCATGACCACCCACCACAGAAAACCCATAAAACCCAGCTTCGCCTCACTCTCCACACCATGTTCCTCCCTATCCAAACCCTCCAAATTCCTCTTCATCTCCATGGCCTCCCTCGTCTTCCTCTCCCTCCTCACCCTCACTCTCTTCCTCTCCCTCTCCTCCGCCGCCCGCCACCGCCATCCTTCCACCACCGCCGCGGCCGTCACTCAGATCCAACTCGCCTGCAAAGCGACCCGCTTCCCCGACACGTGTCAATCCTCCCTCACCCAGCTCCCTGACCTTCCTCCGAACCCGGCCCCAATTGAGGCCATCGGACTAGCCATCCGGGTCTCCTCCGATGGGCTTAAGTCGGCCCAGAAAATGGTGACGGACATTCGAGAAGCGTCCAAGGGGAACGTGAACCGCACCCTCGCCGCGAATAACTGCCTCGAGGTTCTGCACAACTCCGAGTACCGCATTTCGCGGGCGACGGAGGAGCTCTCACGTGGGCGGACCAAGAGCGCACGTGCCGCCTTCAGCGCCGCCCTGCTCTACCAGTACGACTGCTGGTCGGGGCTCAAGTACGCCAACGACACCCAGATGGTCAACAAAACGATGTCGTTTCTCGACGGGCTGCAGAGCAGGTCCAGCAACGCCCTCAGCATGATGTTCTCGTACGACCACCACGGCAACGACACCAGCCTGTGGGCCCCGCCGAAGACCGAGCGCGACGGGTTCTGGGAGCGGGGCGCGACGGCTGGGTCGGGTTCGGGTTTCTCGGGCGGCGTGCCGAAGAATCTGAAGGCGGACGCGACGGTGTGTAAGGCGGGGTGTGAGTACCGGACCGTGCAGGAGGCGGTGGATAAGGCGCCGGAGAATTTGGGGATAGGGAAGAGGTTCGTGATTCAGATAAAGACGGGGGTGTACGAGGAGACGGTGAGGGTGGCCTTAGAGAAGCGGAACCTGGTGTTCTTGGGCGACGGGATGGGCAAGACGGTAATTACGGGTTCGTTGAATGTGGGCCAGCTTGGACTCTCCACCTACAATACGGCCACCGTCGGTAGGTTACTGTTTCCATTTCTTCATGTCTCATACTCTCATTCATGCAATTTGCATTATTATTACATTGCATGCCTGCGCGTGCTAGGTCACGTGCATGGTTGCATCTAATATGATTCATTCCTCTAGCAACTAGCGTGTTTTATCATGTTCCGAAGCATGCGTGGTGTTTTATAATTTATTAGTTTTTGAGTTTGGAGGTAGAAAATGCAGTACATGCTGGAGCACATCGCCTCAATAGTGGAAGATGGGTCAGATGAACTATGTGTAATCGGAGGGTTCTTAGTTTAGGTGATATAGCTTGTTGGGCAACTACGACCAAGTTTTTGTGCTGCTCACATGAATGGAGTATGGGACTCACTTTGCTGGAAACATGACGTGATTGGCAATATGTTAAACGTAACTTACATTATATCATGTCACTTAGCTACCTATATGTAATATGTTGTCAGCGAAATTTTACATTTAGACCTCTTTGATAAGGTAGGATAGACACGCTAGATGACTGGATTATTCCAGGTCTCCATCATCGGAGAAATGAGAGCAAGATGATGGTATAACACTGTCCTTGTGTTATTGCTGTGAATAATCTGTTACGTCTAGAATCAGTTTTGCCATATTATCTGAATTGCTTGCCATTGCAGGCAATAATCTGTTATGTTGAGAATTGATTTTGCCATCGCACGAAATTGTTCAGTGTCGTTTTGATATCAAAACAAGTCATTGAAATCTGTTATTAGTATGGCAAATTTCATCTGGCATTGCTGATTGTTATTTGTATATCATGCAGGAGTTCTTGGTGATGGGTTCATGGCCAGTGGTCTCACAATTGCAAACACAGCAGGCCCTGATGTCCATCAGGCAGTGGCTTTCCGATCAGACAGTGATCTATCCGTGATCGAGAACTGTGAATTCTTAGGAAACCAGGACACTCTATATGCACATGCCAACCGGCAGCTATACAAATCGTGCAAAATCCAAGGCAATGTGGATTTCATCTTCGGAAACTCAGCTGCCATTTTCCAGGACTGTAACATCCTCGTTGCTCCCCGACAACTCAAACCCGAGAAGGGCGAAAACAATGCCATCACAGCCCACGGGAGGACAGACCCTGCACAGTCAACAGGTTTAGTGTTTCAAAATTGCTTGATCAACGGAACTGAAGAGTACATGAAATTGTATTACAGCAAACCCAAAGTGCACAAAAACTACTTGGGGAGGCCGTGGAAGGAGTATTCAAGGACGGTTTTCTTAAACTGCAATATGGAAGCTCTGATTACCGCGCAGGGGTGGATGCCTTTTAGTGGGGATTTTGCTTTGAAGACACTTTTCTATGGGGAGTACGGGAATACAGGAACAGGTTCGAATATGACCCAGAGAGTGACCTGGAGCAGTAAGATTCCGACCGAGCATGTTAGTACGTATTCAGTGCAGAATTTTATTCAGGGAGATGAGTGGATGGAGACCATTTAGAGGAATATGCCTTCCTGCTAAGTAGGGGCATTCATATACGGCCCCCGTTTAAATAATACATCAATTCAACTAGTGAGTGTACGTACTACTGTTATAGGAAGAGATTTTAGTGCCCTCTTAGATTTGTATGAACTTAACAAATTATTAGTAAAATATATAGCCGGCATTGATGATTTTCATTATCCGATCATCAAACCGAGACCGAGTCAGGGCGCTCACGTAAAACAAAATGAGCAAAACAAGGAGCAACAACATGATATGGTAATATTTCAAAGAAACCTATTATGTTTGACTCGATAAAAATAAAACAAAATGAGCAAAACAATGTGTTTTACCTCGGAACCGTCCTCCACGGCTGGCCGACGCCACGACCACCCCTAGTTTGATTGACTAAACAAAGAGTACTGCACAAGTTTGTCTTTGGAAATCTTTAAAGGCGAGGCCGGACATGCCGCAATCACCAACTTAATTCTGATGCTAACTGGTTTATGAGCCAATAGATGGTGAGGTTTGAACATCTAGAAGGTCGCGTTCAAAGAACAAGCAAAGTGAGAATAGTTACTGGAGTTGATGAGCGAATAGGAGGTCTTACTTCCTTCTTAGTATAACAAGACCTTTACACAAAAAATAATGGGAGGTTGTAACCACAAGACAACGAAAGAGATGTTTTTGTGAGGCTTGAATAATGATCTGAGTCTTGGAGTCTTGGCAAACAATACAAGCAATGCAGGACTAGGCAATTGTGGTAACTCAACAACACGCTTTTGAACTTTTCAACAAAGCATCAAGGTTCATATGATAAAATATGGGACCACGCGGCATGAGAAGCAACCATTGTGTACACACTCTTTCTTTTTTGATTATCTAGCTAAAATGTCAAGTTTGTTGACCTGACTTTTAGTAACAAGTAGGTCATTTTCGACTTCTTTTTTGCAATCCTACTAGTAACTTTTCAAGTTTTCATTCTAGCTAATAGAATGGACTGAATTTTAACAAAACACAAACAATTTGTCACCGAAAAGCAAAAGAGAAATATGACATGATATAATAATGGTATGTGACATTCGAATGCTTATGAAAAAAAATGTAATCTTATTCATATTTTTAGGACATTATTGTACTTATTCTAGTTTTGAAATTGATAAATGGTTGTTTATGAAGTGTTTGATAATTGCCTGAAATGTGAATAACAGCTTAAGACTTTGTTGAAGACAATGTTGTATCTATTTCTTCTTTGAAAGCTATGTATCTATCACTATAGAGATAGATATATAGGCAACGTAATCAGATTTGTGAAAACTATGTATCTATCATGATAACAATGAGTTGTGAACCTGTTACTAATGTGAGATAACTAATATCATGGATATCTATGAGCAGAATATTTAGAAACAATGGCGAGGTAATAACACGATCGATGAATAAGTTATTTTGTAGATTATGATCCTCTTTTATGAAATGGCTACAAAATCCAATATAACTGTGTAGGAAACTCAGCCTGAGAATCATACAAATGATGAACAATACCTACCACCTCATGATACCCAAATTACAAAGTCTGTCTAAGCCTTATGCTTAAAAACACGTGGTGAAAAGCAAAACAACCTTTCCAGAACTCTCAATCTTTGTAATTACATGGTTCCATAAAGGTGTAATGCATTTAGATATGTGGTAAAACAAGGCAGGATTCATAAACCGGTGATAGAAGTTGCGGTAATTGTAGGTGGAGTTGGATTGTACACAATCTGATCGTCAGTCCAATTTGTTTCTCCCCAATGCTTCAACATGCTCTTCCAAGAACATAGATTGTCTACACATCTTTTTAATCGCCGGTCTTTGATTTTGATCTTCCAATGTCCATCTGTGAAGTTAGCTTTCTCGGCTTCCCTTCTGTCCCATTCCAGTTGTGCCTTCTGCTTTGTCCTCAAAAAACAAAACTGCTGCAGCAGCTCAGGCATTGCATCATGAACTCTCCACCAACTTGCATGAGCAACATCACTTGCAAACTCTTGAAATATATCAGAATTCCAGTTACAATCATAGTCGCGAAAGCACAGCCATGGCTTCATTCCTAGGTAGTGAAGGACATAAAGAATTGGAGGATCAGCTCCAAAAAGCCTGGTTTTCTTCTGTTTCATCTCTTCCTCATCACCATCCCAGAAATGCTTTAAGAAATTCATGTGTCTAGGTATTCTATGCCACCATGTAAAAATTTCATTCAAGTAGCCCTGGTCACCGCCATTGTAGGACTGTATCTCATGAATGTGATCCATAAGAATGTGGAATGTGCAATTTGAAGGCTCAATAACCATCACCCCGGAGTTAAAAAGTGTGGCATCATTCCCTGTTGCAGAAATTTCTGGCATCGAAAATAAGATATCAATGTTCTTGAGTATAAGCAAATCAGCATCAATGAAAATGATCTTGTCATATTCTGTCAGCTGCCACAACCGGAACTTGCTGTAGTTCCATTCATTGTATGCATCTTTCTCAGCTTTCGGGTTCCTGATCCTTTCTATGGTCTTTACTATCCACCCTGCTGCCTGCAGTCCGCTCCTGTGGTAACCACTAATGGTTTCATCAACAAGTATCACAAGGTCTCGAGTGGACCCTGCCATTCGAATGCTTTGTGCAGCAGCTATGGCTCCACAAACATAAACATCCGCTGAATGGAGAATTGTTGCATACGCTTCTCGGCGCGCATTGCCAGAGTAGACCGGCCCTGTTGTCAAGAGTTCATTTTATTTTTCATCAGTGGCTGAAAAATGAATTTGGCTGACCATTTTAACAACTCAAATTGGAGTGCGTTATATTAGCAAAGTGAAAGTGCAAATGCACAATGTTAAAAATGGACCAACATGATCACTATATTGTCCCCAACTTAATCACCTACCTATCGATCCACCAAGTGTGAGGTGTTTTATCTCAAAAGGGCTCGGTGATATTAGTGGTGGAAGGTCTATTTGTGTGTTTGGAATGGACAAAGAGAGTTCACGGAAGATTGGAGGTAGAACAGTTAATAAATGATGAATTGGGACTGACCTTTGCCTCTGAAAGGAAGTGCAAGTTCACAGGAACCTACAGGGAGCTGCACTTTTTCTCTAAGCACATTGAGGTTTGGCTTGTATAACCATGCATGCCCCTCCCGCACCACAAGCTCTTTGCATCTGAACAAATTTGGAATAGGGAAGCAGTCGGTGACTAAAAGCAAATGCACATGGCGATACCCTTTGGAAGAGGCAGCAACACCGGCAGCAGCAAGCTGCAAGTGCAACCGAGCAACATCTCTAGACCAATTCGGTAGCTCTTTCCGACAAGGAAGTTTAACAGCTATGAGGTCAAGCCGTCTGCCAAGTGCTTTGAGCTTTGGCAGAGATGGGCAAACTGGAAGTCCATCTTCTTCCTCCTCATCTATCCATTCTGGATATAAAGATTCCCAAGTTACGTTCTCTGCAGCATAGTCCAAGTGCAGAACAACATTGGCAGCTTCAGGAACAATCTGATTCCACTGGTTGATTTCGCTTGTGTTGAAATTTAGTAGGCCGATTCCTTGATATTCATTCCGGTCAGTCAGCCTCCCCAAAACTTTCATGACATCATCCCAGTTAATGTCTAAATTTGATTCATATCGAGAATCCGATCCACCCCATATCCACCTGTTTACAAAACTTGACGTGTCATAACATTTTGACAAATTTTGAACAATTTAAGTACTCTGCATTAGGAAAGTAACATAAGCCAGAATGATGAGAATACAAAATGTACCGAGGAACAGAATGTGTTGGAAGGTTATTGTTGTAAACTTCTGGAGAGTAAAGGAGCACTACAAAAGTACCACATATGGCGATTAGCAGGACAAGTCTCAGCAGAGGAAGCTTGTATCTTGAACTTCTATCTTGGACGGATAAGTGGAAAGGCTTCTCTGAATCGTTTGCTTTACTTTTCTGTACTCTTCTTCTGTATATATCTTCACTGATGAATGTAGATATTCAAGAACATATTAGTGATGAAGAAGAACAAAGCAAATTATAGGGGAAACTTTAAAATAAAAATGATAATTAATAAGCCTTAATATCCATAATTTCATTTAGTAGTATGTGAACTCCTAGTACATGTTTACTACATGAGATTCTACTTTTGGTGTTGAGTGAGAAGTTATGTGAACTTGGAAGGCACATAGGAATTTAGAAGGCATTCAAAAAATCCAAAAGAAGGATGCTCAGGCAGTTCATTTTGGGTAAGCAAGTGCTTCAAATGGGTAGGCTTTTTCTCCATATATCAGATAAGCAGGATCCGGAAGTCACTACCAATCCAATAAACAAGTATAGAACTATAGATAAACAGGATTCATACTTTGTTATTGATTTCAGAATCATGTCATGTTCTCAGTGTAAATTATAATCAATTAGCCTATTCTGGTTTGGCAACAAATTGTACTGCAAGGCTTAACATTGACGATGTGGGATATGCAGTACTGTTAAGCATGTAGCAAGAGAAAAAAGTAACATGGTAATCAAAGTGAAACTCACAATGATGCAGATAGCCGATGCCTAGCTTCAACGGCGCGTGGGGAAGTACCCATTGCTCCTCTCATATTGACTAGTTAACAGCAACCACAAGGGGATTGCAGCATCTAATTTTCTAGAAATGGATAAACAAACTCGAGTAAATACAAATGGAGATAACCAAACTATACAAAGCATGTTCACAGAAGAGCAGACTTGACATGTTCGAGAGATGCCAATCAACTTAGTAATGAAAAAGCATGGAGCTGGGAAGCAAGAACACCTTCATATAAACGATGCATGAATCAATTTACGACCAAAGAGCAAGGCGTAGAGAGCGATTAGAACATACCGGGTGGGCAGCAGATTGAGAAGAGAGTAAGGCATGCAGGAGCTTACTTCGAGGAGTCAATATAGAACAAAGAAACGTCTCTTCTAATTTTTCTCTGCACTATTCACTTCTCCATTTCTGTTTCTGAACTTTTTCTGTCACCAACTTTTTAAATTTCTTTATTTTTCCCCTAGATGTTGATGTTCTGCCATTGCCACCTACAGAGTACAACCTTTTCTTTTCATTATTATCTAAAAAGACTACACAATGTATTTTCTTGTATAAATGAAAATTATGCAACTATAAGAATAAGAGGACCAACCTTCTCGTTCTACCTTTGTTCTAATTAAGAAGATTTATCAAACAGATTGTTTTTAATTTTTAGTTTTCCTGTTGCTTGATCTAGAAATTTCATTTTAAAGTACATTCAAAGGCTTATTAACTTACCTAAAATCTGAAAGCTATAGAAGTACAATCAAAAGGTTCACATTGAAAACCTATGGTTTACCTAAAAGGCTAGAAGGCTAGCTAGAAGGACCATTAAGGAAATGATTAGGTTTTGAATAGAATTTTCTGGGTGTTGGAATTATCTAGCTGTCTGTCTTGTCATTCCATTCTAATCTTTCATCTTAAGCATGCTTATCAAGTTATCATGGAAGGATAAGCAACATTAAACTTGCTTAACTTTCTGATTAAGTTTAATTTAAGTTTCTAATTGACGTAACAAAATAACTTTTTTGTCTTATTAGTTCCTAATTAACCTAATTAATTTAAATCGTCAATATTTGGAATATAAAATGTGCCCTATTAGGCCCAATAGGCTCTCAAGAATTAATAATTGATCTGACGAATCTCACCATAAAAGCACTGAAAGTAGATTCGCAGTCTAGTTCAAATTGATAAGTAAACCCTTTAGGTGGTTCATGCTTTTGGAAAAAATAAAAATAAAAAAAATAACAAGCACAAAACAAAACAGTTACCATCTGAAAAGGAATAATAGTTTGTCATTATAATAAGTAGTTGTGAGCGATTAGGTTAATGATGCCACGTATGCGGGTTTAGTTGAAAGATGTGGATTTTGGATTGTGAGTAAAGGAGTGTCTGTATCATTATTCATTGGAGTGAACCAATTAGAGAATGCAATGACAGTACTTCCTCAGTAATTGTTGGAGATTTTTAGGTATACTTCTCTTACTTTGTTAAGTAGCCTGTCCTTATAAAGAAATAATTATTTGCTTTAACAGATAGCTGTGATGAGGGTTGTTTTGTGGTAAAGGAAGGCAACTTTCGCTAAGAAGGCGGCTCCCAAATCTTTTACCCTATACCGTATACCCTAAATTGCAAGATACGTATAAAAAAAGTATAAAAAAGTCAGAAGGCTGATTTGAGATTTGGGATATGATACCTACTAAAGGAAGGCAAATTTACTATGTACTAAACATTCTATACTGTTTGTAAGTACTGTTTATCACTGTTCACCTGAGAAATGACAGTTTTGTCCCTAGCTTTTGACCTAAATTACAATTCTACAATTTTCTTTTCTCTTTTTTTTTTTTTGGGTATAAGTCTGCCATATCCTTTCCGTTTTTTATTTTTTATTTTTTTAAGGGAGAACAATCTTGTTTGTATTTGTAAATTTCTATAAATCATGGAAAAAGTTTGTTTTTGGTTGTATCTCATGTGTTGCTAATCTATTATTAATAATAAAACAAATTATATTTTAAATAGTGCCAATATTTTTTAGATTACGAGTATTCATCTATTCCATATGAAATTTGGAAATCGCAGTATCGCGATGGTCAGTTTGCTAGTTTATTACTATCAACCAAGTTTCATTTTTAATCAAAGCAGCAAAAAGAAGTCTTAAATTTAAGGATGAACTTCGCTTCGGTGAATAAAATAAAATTTTAGTTGTTTGAAACGAGGGTGAGAAAATGAGAAAGACATTTGACATTGGTTTTAGGCTTGTCCTAGGTTGATCCAATTCCCTTATTCACTCCCATTTTAATTTCAAACTATTGGCCGTAGTTTCGGGCTCAAGATTGATGTCACCAATGACTTTAAATCTAAGACGGTAATCATGTATTTCTAATTTTCTGTCACCTACTACACCACTCACTTCTCTAAGCCCCAACAACATGGCTATAGCTTGAATCCACATTTAGGGCATGATTGCTTGGCATGACCGAAGGCTAACTTATAGAACTTCATTTTAGCGTAACGGTTTGATGATGTCAATAGAGCCTCCAACAGCCTGAGCATGAATGTAGTTCACTCGTTAGCCTTTGGTTTTAGCCAAACACACATTGGGCCATTTAAATGATCTTATTTTTTTCAACAAAATATGGGCAGTTTTTAGTGTCTATTGCTTTATGAGAACTCATATTGATGGTTCATTGAGTGTGGTAAGTCCTTCTGATGATGTTATGCAATAAAATTTAAAATTTTATTATTAAAAAGAGTAAAATTGTCATTTCTCTTATAAAAGAAATAATAGAAAATCACACACAAGTGTCATTTTGAAACTTCAATTAGCCATAAAACCACGTAATTTTTCTTGCACACATAAGACCACTTTCATCTTCAATTTATGTACTTCACGATTTTGCCCCTCTACAAGCCTCTCCACGGTTTGAATTGGTCATCAAGCTGCCAGATTAGACTAATTGAGCTTCTCTACTATTCGAATTTATCGTCCGATTTTCTGATGCGGTTCGGGCCGGAGGCAGTGTGCGTCACTGGAGGCAATGGTTTCATCGATGACGGTCGGGATCTCCTCCTCGGTCCTCTGTGATCAGATTGTCGTCGTTGTCATCCAGAAGATCTGGTATGCGAGCTCTAGTGCCGGCAAAACCACTTGGTCCTATGGCTCCGACGTCTAGTCCAAAAACGAGAACGACGACATCATCTCCACCTTCGAAGGCAACTCCACCCTCTTCTGGCTGCTTCGACCTCGTCCCTATTGCTGGGATCTGAGATTGCATATCTGAGCTCCGAGTCGAATCCGTCATTTTTGGTTAGAGAGCTATTTGATCGGGAGCACCGCTGCAATAAGAACCTTTGCTTTTTTGTATGGTGTCGTTGACGTCTCTTCCCACCACCACCTCCGTTCCACCATCACCAATCTTAATTACACCTCCGCTGCCTCAATTGCCTCTAATAAGGTGTTGGCGAAGTTCACAATTTTTTTTTTTTAAGAGTTGATTTGTTTTGATATCTTTTCTACTTTTATTAATGATGAATGTTCTTCCTCTATGAATTGGTTGTGTAATGTATGAGTAAGTGCTCTTTTAATCCGAGGATTTTTGCATTTCGCATCATTGAATTTTGACATGCAATCAAGAGTGTTGTGCACTATATGAAATCGTATCAATTGGTTTTGAAAATCAACTATTTTCACATTGTAAATTTCAAGTAGCTTTTATATTGGTTGGTAATAGTTTTCTTAGTTGTTGGGAGTAGCTTTGTTATTTTATGTGAATAATTTCTCAGTCTAGGACTCTTGGAGTAGCTTTTGTTTTGCTTCGTAGTTGTTTTGGTGTTGGTGAGAGTAGCATTTGAGGCCGGTGAGAGAGTAGCCTTTGTTGTTGGTGGAGTAGTTTTTCTTGTCAGTGGGGTAGCTTTTGGTGCCAGTGAGAGAGTAACTTTGTTGTTGGTGAGTAGTTTTTGTTATTGGTGATAGTAGCATTTGGTGTCGGTGAGAGTAACTTTTGGTTTGGTATCAGTTAAAGTAGCTTTTTGTTGTCAGTGAGGGTAGCTTTTGTTGTCGGTACTAGTAGCTTTTTGTGTTGCTGAGAGTAGTTTTTTGAAGTTGGTGAGAGTAGCTTTTATTGGTGGTAAGTGCTGGTGAGAATAGTTTTTTGGAATTGGTGATAATAGTTTTCTGGGGTTAGTGAAAGTATATTTTATCGGTGGTGAGAGTAACTTTTTGTGCAGGTAACAGTAACTTTGTGATCTTGTCGGAGACCTCATTGAAGTTGGTCGGAAGTCACCAGAGACTTGCCAGAGTTGGCTAGAGACCCCACTGGAGATGGTCGGAGGTTCATCGGAAAGGAGAGGAAAATATTGTTGTTCTTTTACTCTAGTGGCGTTTATGTAAATATATTAATTTTTATATCCAAAGTATAACACAATTTTAATCTAGTGGCTGAGGGAAAAAAAAAATATTTGGTGACCCTATAGCTAATTAAACATTTAAAGATGACCTTATATGTAATTTGCTCAAGAAATAAATGAGGATATAGTCCAATATCACTTGATCTAGTGACATTAGTTCTTACTTTTTAAGTGAAATGTTCTGAGTTCAACATCTCATGAACTAGTTGTTATACATTCTCGGTTGTAATATTATAAATTGTTTATTAAAATTTCTAAAAAAAAAAAAAACAAGGATATACACCATTTATGCACAATAAGTAGTTTTCATGCTAATTGCTTGCATGTCATATCAGAGCCGTCAGCGATCCTGTTTTCTTCTGGACAATTTTTCTTGATTACCAGGGTTTCTCGTATGGGGCTTCTGGCCGATGGGGAAGTCTGATTATTTTATTTTATTTTATTTTTAAAATTTTTTTTTCTGATGTCTTACATGTAACATTGGTTTGGAGCATCTCACTTCTTGATGGTAACTGGATCCTATGGGACCTTAAGCTTTAGGTGTATTAATCAGCTCGATCATATATCGTATCAACTACGTACAAATATGGCAGAAGCTGTATATATACGTATAATCATGGCACTTTGATAGTTACAGATTCACGCATGCAAGCTTTCAGCTCTTGCTAGCTATAATGAAGCCGTGCACCTATCGCTACGTATCCCTCTGTTACTCCATCTCCCATGCATTTTGTTTGTGTGTATATATATATACATACACTCCTTTTGAATCAGGTATTTATGTGTGGTGTGTGTATTAACTGTAGTACAAGCAAAGCCACCGAAAGAGAGAAGACAGGTCTACTGGGTCAATGGATTATCTGGTATCTCCACCGGTAGCGCTTCCTAACCTTTCACTTTCTACGTTCGTGCCCACTGATGTTCATAATATCCATCGTCCCAGTCCCAGAATGCGCTGGAGATCTAGAAACCATTTAAAGCATATCGAGCAGGCTTAAGGGCAACCTCATTATAAGTTCAAGATCTATAAAGATGAAAAGAAAAAGAAAAAAGACCAAACTGGGACGAGAAATATTTAACTTCATCAGACGAGTTCAAACCTGGTTCATTACGATGCAGTTCATTAACCACTTCAAAGAGCATCAAATTCGATCTCAATGCCGGCGAGGAAACTAAAATCTTATTAATTGAATGAAAGAAAAAAAAAAAATTTCAGTTTTGGGTGATACTAACATCTCCTCATTGTTTGATACTTTAATGTGAGAGTTGTACGTACCTCTTGTCCTCTATCAAAATTCATTGATTAATTAATCACTAGTCTTGCCGACGTAGGCTATGCATATGTAAAACAGATTTTTTTGTTTTAAATTTTCTTTTTATAATATTTATGTCTTGGTAATTATTGAAGTTAGAGATATATGGGAAGTTATCTGCGGATGAAGGCAGTGAGAAGTTATCTACATAATAGGGAAGTGGAAAGTTATCCACATACAAAATGAGTTAGTGACTTTTTTTTTAACTGTTTATCAGTGTTTTATTATTTATTATAATACCCTTCAAATAGTATAAATTATTTAAAAATAATATATGGTATGAGGGTTTTCGTGTCTTTTCACGTCCATTTTGGCTAACAAAGTAGATTCTCTTAATAATAACTAGCCTTCATCATACATACTCTGCATGTGTAACAGTTTTTTATTTATTTATAAAGAACATACAAAAATAAATGAAATAAAACAGTTATTGCAGAGAGAAAATGTCACGCCTTGAATTTTAGAATAAAAATTCAAAATCCGAAACATGAATTACCACAACTCAAAAATAATCATCCTGAAAATTTCTTTTTCTTAACAATCACACCACACAAATTTAATTTCAAATCCCAAATTTAGTCTCGGTTAATTTTTACAACTGAAACTCACAAATAAAATTGTGAAGCTCTAAATGAGCATAACAACCTCACAACACAAATGAAATCAAATAAATGCTGCAACTCCTAAATAGCACGGTCACCTCCCTGATTATCCTGACCTGCAGGAATATCCGCTACACAATTTGAATAGTGTACCGGGATTGCAACAACACAAAACCCGATAAGCTTTTGAAAGCTCGTATGAGTAAAAAGAAAGAATGGTTGTTTAATTAATTCATAATTATTTTCACCCAAGTCAACACCCAATACTTTCCAAGTCCACAAAGAACCAACAATCTCACAATTAATCACCAAATCAACAAATCAACACAAAACCTATACTCACATATTTCTTCTCAAAACCCCGAAATCGTATATAAAAATGCGGTGTCTGACATACTAGAACTCTAACTGAATCGTAGCCCGTCACCTGGCCCAGGTTATGGCATCCGACATATTTATCGTTATCGTATTTCATCAATATACATATTTAAAACGTCGATACTCGTATTTAATCTAGCCTCATTACCCGACAAGGGTTGTGGCATCCAACTCACTCAACCAATCGTATCCCATCATCCATCAAGGATTAGAGCATCCGATTCCCTCATACCAGTCACAACGTTGACCCTAAATCCATAAACGAGCACAACAATAGTTTCACACAATGACATCAACCCATCCAAGATACACAATATTATTATGAAATTTAAGTATTTGAAATATAATACAAATCATCATTCCAACTCAATCATATCATCACTCAACAACACACCACCCAATATATATATTCCACGTAAATATATATATATATATACACACGTAACCATCCACTCAGGGATGACCACTAATACCATCTATAGTTCACACAAAAAAATCGTGAAATTCATTTGTATAATTAAAATTCATTTTATTTACCTATGGATCGTAGTCGATCAAGTCCATGAGATTTTAAAAACAAATATTTAATCCATAAATATTTTTCATACATTTATGACAAAATAAATAAATTAAAAGCACTCGGTTCGTAATATGAACCATGTGAGTTTTACTCACTTCGAAACTCCAGCTGCGTCTTCAATTTAAACACAAATCACACCGAACCAGCTCACCCAAGTATAAACCGTCAATCACCTAATCAAATGTGACTTGAATTTATCCAATAATTCCAAAACATACTTAAAATACCATCCAACGGTCGGATTTTAAATTATAAGAAAATCCGACGAACGGATTCTCACGAATCACTTCCCTAATCACCGTTTTGCAATTATACGAAGATCCAACGGTCGGATCTTCATCCATGACTACACAAAGCCACTGGGATAGTCATATGATCATCATATCAAAACTACAAGTCCATCGGACGGTCCTAACTGCACAGATCACAAATCTAAAGATCGAAATCGATCAAAATCTAAAAATTCATAACTAAATCATACGATATCCAAAAAATACATATAATATGCCAAAATGATCGTATTGAAATGTAAAATCTTAAAATGTACAGAAACTATATTTTTGACCCCCGGAGGTGACCGGAAAGGGCCGCCGGAATTAATGGAAGAGCCACCGCCGACCACCACTAATGGTGTCGGGGCCGAGCTGCTCTTCTTCATTTTAACATGCTGATCATTTTTCATAACTAGCTCAAGATCAAAAAATAACGGGAAGAGGTCGAAAAGTATCAAAATAGTCACGGTGGCAGGAAAATTTTCAGAATTCGGCGAGCTTGAGTTCGACGTAAAAACTTCCACCAATGGCTTCGATTCCTTCTGAAGAGTTGTTCAGAAACTCAAGGCGATCTCCCTAGCTCAAGAATCACTCGAAACGAAGCTCTACAACTCGAGATGTTCGGATCGAAAGTTCCGTTCGATCCAAAATGGGGCTGGCTTCCAGCCGCCACCACAGGCCACGCCACCGTGCAAGGTTGCTTCTGGGAGCTTCAGGAGGTCAAGGCGAGCTTGAAGATGAAGTTGAGCAAGGATTGATGGCTTGTAGCTCGAGATATCACTATTGGAACCAAATCGGGGTTAAACCGAAACTGTGCTTCTGCCGCCGTTTCCGGCCGTGCCGGGCGCAAGGTTGCCACTGGCAGCTGCGCAAGGTTGAGATGAGAATGGGAGAAGTCTTCTGGGGTCGTGAGGGGGACGGAGGAGGGAGAGCTTGGCCGGCAAAGGCTGGCTCTGTTTTGGTTGGGTTTCGGCCGCGAGAGAGCGAGTGCGAGAGAGAGAACAGTTTCCAAAAGAGGAAGGCCGGGTGAAAAAAAAGGGAAAGTTTCCAATTATGCTAGGGTTTTTTTTCCTTAAATACCAGAATGGAAAAATCTTCTAAATGCGATAACTAATTCAAAAACAATCCGATCTTTGTGTTCCGCATATGCACGGACTCGTATCGACGAGCTCTACGACTTTTATGAAGGAAGTTTTCCCAAATTTCACACGTATAAAAAGTCGATTTCTTGAATCGAACATTTCGAGTTTTTTTTTAAAACAAAATGATTCGGAACTTCGATGATTCTAAAAATGAAATAATTCAATTATCGTTCGTGCAAATGCACAATTTTCGTTCCACACAACTTCACGAAATGAAAATGAAAATTGCGGTAATTACATAAAATAGTGGGAGAGAAAAGTGAGGGTTGTGAGATAATTTTCTTTTAATTTTCTTTATAAAAATCTATTTTGTAATCGTCATATTTACCCTTATGATTTAATTTTTTCTCAAAGTTTTTTAATATTTCAAGGTTAAATCTACCTAAATTTTCAATTTTGGCTAAGAAAACTTTTCTCTTAATAATAGTATTGATATAGATAATATAGATGAAGAACATATCTAAGGAAGCTTGTAGAGAAAAACCCTTAATTGTAGAAAGGAAAAATATTTAAAAACAAACCGCTCACTTTCTAATGGTATTGCTTCGTTTTGATTTGTGATTTTCCTTCTCACTTGTTCCATGATTTTTCCTATCAAATTTTCTATATTGATGGACTCACAGTTAGCTAGATGAAATTATTTTGTTGCTATGGTATTTGATCTCAAATCATAGCTGACTGGTCGACAGAAAAAATCGTTCCTGAGAGAATCCTAAGACTCCTACTCTAAACAAGAACAAGAATCCAGTATATCCCCAGTACACCTACCTTTTCGAAAGTCCACGCACCATTATTTCAAACAAAAACCTAGAAACTCCGAAGCAGGAATAAAAAACCCTCAGAGCTACCGGTTTTTATGACCAAGATAAAAAATTAAATAAAATTAGGAGAAGAGGATGATGTATCATCATCCACTCCGTCTTAATTCATAAGAGCAGCCCAAATTGAGGATCCCCAATTAAACTTAGCCCAGCAAGAGATCCATGTAGCACACAGGAAGTCCACTGTCCAAAAGCAAGCCCAAAGAATATCCAATCCATCCATAAGACAAAACCGATCCAAACATAGATTAAAGGGACGTCGAAGCCAAACACCAACATCGCCAAGGAAGGGAGAAGAAAGAGAGACGTCGCCGCCCTTCCAAATCCAAGGTGAAGAGCCACAACGTGGCTGAGAAACCTCTATGCCGAATGTCAGGAAGTTTGTAGTGCTGCCGCCACTGCCAATCAAGGCGGGTTGCGACCTTAGGGTTGCTCTCTCTCGAGAAGAGAGTGTCATTGCAATAATAATGAAATTTTAAATCATTTTTCATAACAGTACACGAATTAAGTCCATTATAGGAATCATTTAGCTAAATAAATTTTGAAACTAAAACTGGTTATTGTTATTTTTTTTTGAATAAAAAACTAGTTATTGTTATAGAGAGACTCGTTCATGCATGAGCTGTGTTAGGAATGCCAAATTATTATACCAAAATTGAATATCAAATTACATGTCATGTAATCACATGTGACTAGCTAATTTCCAATATGTATAAATCAAAATTAAGTCTTCAAGGGAAAATGTGATAGAAATAATATTTTGAATTAAATCCTTAATTGGCCAAACAAAGCAGACAAAGAACTACTGCAATCAAATAATCAAATTTCCCACAATTCCAACGCTTAACGTCTCCTAAAATCACAACCCATCATCATCTATATTTGATACCACGATGAAAACCATATTTGGGATAATTAGATCTAAAAGGAGATCCCAAGTGTGGTTTTCATGTTAGAATGATCTCATACCTGCACTCTTCTAGTGAATGATCATTTTTTTTAACCATTTTAGTGGTTAGCTTATTAGACCCACTTTTCGATCACATATCTACATCTCAACCGTTCAGTTTTTAAGTCTATATGAGTAGCTCACATCTACAAATTTTCAGCTAAATTGACAATTTTTAAGAGATTCATAACTGCTGTTTATAATTATAAACATGAATGGTTTAGGTTGGACATATTTGGTTGGTCCATTGACTTGATTTAGTTCGATACCTTAATGATCATCAATTTTGTTGAAAATTTGCAGAAGTGATCTATACATTATGACCTAAAAACTAAACAATCGAGATGTTATATATATATATATATATATATATAAGATTTTTCTCAGGTACGGACGTCTGCACATAAATTTCGGTACGGATTTCCGGTTTTTGACCACTTTCAGACCACATTATCACATCCCTAACCGTTCGGTTTTTAGGTCCTAATGTATAGATCACCTCTACAAAATTCCAGCCAATTTGGTTATCGTTAATGCATCCAAAACTGCAATTTACACGAATGGACTGAATTCGTCGAACCAGAGCCGTTCATATTTACAATGGTAAATTACAGTTTTGGATGCCTTAACGATCATCAAATTGGCTGAAATTTTGCAGAGGTGATCTATACATTAGGACCTAAAAACTGAACGGTTAAGATATAAAAATGTGGTCGGAAAGTGGGGGAAAACAAGAAATCCGTACCTTCCGCACAATAGCTAGACTGTATATACATACAGTCCCCTTCTAGTGAGGAATCCCTTTTTATGGTTTTTCGTTTTAGTGTCAAATTCATCTCTACACTAATTACTCAACACTTCAGAAACCTTAGTTCACCCTCTTCATATCAAATTTTTTCGTTTTAGTGTGCTATATATTCAACAGATGCTTAAAACAAACGGTTCCGGTTCGACAGATTCGGTCAATTCGTGTAAATTACAGTTTTGGATGCATTAACGATCACCAAATTGGCTGAAATTTTGCAGAAGTGATCTATACATTAGGACCTAAAAACCGAATGGTTGAGATGTGAAAATATGATCGAAAAGTTGATCTAATGCCTATCCTTATAAAAGACCAAAAAAGGGATCCCTTAGTGGAAAGGCCCTATATATATATATATATATATATATATAGTCTTCCAGTGCAAAGGACCTCAGATTTTAAAATCTAAGGATTTCCTTGAATAGACTTATTTTTCGATTGCATATCCACATCTCAACAGTTCAGTGTATAAATCACTTCTTTAAATTTTCAGTCAAATTAATGATCGTTAAGGTATCGAACTAGATTAAATCAATGAACGAACCGAATCGTGTTCATAATTGTAAATCGTAGTTTTGAATACCTTAATGATCATCAATTTGGCTGAAAATTTGTAGAGATGATCTACTCATATATATCTAAAAACTAAAAGGTTAAGATGTGGATATGCGATTGAAGAGTGAGTCTATTCAAGGAAATCCTTAGATTTTAAAATCTAAGGAGGTCTTTAGCATAGAAAGACTGTATGTGTGTGTGTGTGTGTGTAGGGCCATTCCACTAAGAGATCCATTTTTTTAGTCTTTTTTAGGGATAGATATTAGATAATCTTTTACGGCATCTTAACCGTTTATTTTTTAGGTCCTAATGTGTAGATCACTTCTGTAAATTTTCAGCCAAATTGGTAATCATTAAGGCATCCAAAACAGCAATTTACACGAACGGACTGAATATATTGAACTAGAACCGTTCGTGTTTATAATGGTAAATTACAGTTTTGGATGCCTTAACGATCATCAAATTGGCTGAAGATTTGCAGAAGTGATCTATACATTAGGACCTAAAAACTGACGGTTGAGATGTGAAATTATGATAAAAAAGTTGGTCTAATACCCTATCCCTCGAAAAGACCAAAAAAAGGGATCCCTCACTATATATATATATATATATATACAGTCCGGCTATACTAAGGACGTCCTTAGTTTTTCTTAAGTACGGATTTCCGGTTTTAACCCACTTTCCGATCACATTTTCACATCTTAACCGTTCAGTGTTTAGGGCCTAATGTATAGATCACCTCTGAAAATTTTCAGCCAATTTGGTGATCGTTAAGGCATCCAAAACTACTATTTACCATTATAAATACGAACGGTTCCGGTTCGACAGATTCGGTCCGTTCGTGTAAATTGTAGTTTTGGATGTCTTAATGATCACAAAATTGGCTGAAATTTTGCAGGGGGATCTATACATTAGGCTCTAAAAACTGAACGGTTAAGATGTGAAAATATGATCGGAAAGTGGGTGAAAACACCAAATCCGCACCTAAGAAAAACTAAGGACATCCTTACCTGAGAAAAATCCTATATGTATATATATATATAGATATATATAGGGCTAAATACAGATTACTACCCTGCAGTTGGGTCCAAAATCAATTCAGTTCTTGAACTTCTAATTTCATCAAAAACACCATTTTACTTTCAATTTTGATCTAATAGGTCCAATTTGTTAGTTTTCGGCCAATTGAGTTATTTAACTTGTTAACGTGGCTCATATATGGTATATATTTTATGATGTGGTGTCTACAGACCACCTCTAGTCAATTTAAGAGTGAGTCATACTATTAAAAGTAAATAGTTTTTCAACAAATAATCCAACTATAACTTGAACTCATAACATAATATTAACGAATTGGACCTATTAGATCAAAATTGAAAGTGCAGTGGTGTTTTTGATGAAATTAGAAGTTCAGGGACTGAATTGATTTTGCACCTAAACCATAGGGTAGTAACTAGTATTTTGCCCATATATGCCAATATATATGTATATATAAAGAGGATCCAGAGTGACCTCCTTAAACTTGAAAATTGAGGATATATGTTTATATTTTTAGCTTGTAGTTGATAATTCATACTCTAGTTACATACACACATATAAATCCCACAAAAAATTATCCAAATTAAAAAATTTAACCATTTGATTAGTACAATAATCATTTTAATTTTATCTAACGGACCACATTTGTTTGCACAATTTTGAATGACCAAATAATTATGGATTTGGTTGATTTTTTGCAGACAAAATTCTTGCATAGGAATCTAAAGGATCAACGGTTGAGATCATTAATATATATATATATATATATATATATTCCATCCAGAGAGAGGTCTCGCTCCGAAATTAAAGTGCGCTTTTAGAGTTTAGGGTGACTTTTCAGTTGCTTATCTCAATCTCGACTGTTCTGTTTTTGGTTACTAATGTATAGGTCATCTCTACAAAATTTCAGCTAAATTGATGGTCATTAAGGCATTGATAATTACCTTCAAGCTAGTACGGTTCAGGTTGGACAAATTCAGTTCGTCCATTGGTTTAGACGAGTTAGATACCTTAAAGATCATTAATTTGGCTGAAAATTTACAGAGATGATCTACTCATGTACACCTAAAAACTGAATGTGAATATGTGATTGAAAATTGGGCCAAATGAGCGATCCCTTAAAATGGCAAAAAATGGGATGCCTCATGTAATACCCCCGAACTTCATTATTAATTTCTGATGATTTTTCGGAATTTATTAAGTTAATTGTTGGGACGATTTCGTGGTTCAAGGGTGGAGCGAAGGTGTTTCGGAACGATTAGTTACTCGAAACGTTTTATTCCGTGGTGGGTCAAAGGGTTGACTTTTTATACGTTAGGATTATGTGAAACTTTCTTCAGGAAAGTTGTAGAGCGCGTCGATATGAGTTCGTAGACATGTGGAATACAAGAATCAGAGTTCATATGAAGAAGTTATGGCCATTGAAAAAGTTTCATTTTTGGTTAAAGAGGAAACAAATTATAAAATATTTGAGTTTCCATTTTCGAAAACTTTTTCTCTCTCCTCCTCCTTGAGCCCAAGTCAGCCTCTCCCCTTGGCCGACATATTTCTCCCTCCTGCAACCACCAATCGACGAACCGTTTCTTCCATTCTCTTCTCCTCAATCCCATCTCCAAGTCTGGGAAGTTTCATGGCATAAGTCTGCCCGTGCACGGCGCAGCAAGGCCGGGAAGTTTGGCAGTAGCGCTGCAAAACTCCTTGATCGGAACTTCCAATTCTTGCCACCATAATCGGTTGTTCTTGAGGGTTTTAGGAGGCAAGAGGATGTTGATGTCTTCTCCCAAGGTGGTTTGCAAATAATTCAAAGTGTGAGGTCGAATTTTGAAGGTTGGGATTCTAGGGTTCATCGAGTTTCAGAGATTGCGAGGTAGAGTCCGGTCATATGGGTTCGATTCAGACTTTGTGCTAGTTATGAAAGTTGTAATTAGAGTTGAGATGAAGATCTTTTGTGTTGGAAGTTTTGTCAAAATTGTGACTTAGGTCTGGCAGCGGCGCCGCCACTGTTGTGGTGTTTTCCGGCCACCTTTAGGGCAGTTTCTACCCCTCATTGCGATCTACTCATCGATAATAGCATTTCGATATATAGTTTGTAATTTTTGGAAATCGTATGAGCATGTTAGGGTTTTAGCATTTTCAATTCGATCGGTTTTTAGTCCGTGAGGATTTGGCTGTTCGATCGACTTGTAGTTTTGATTTATTGATCGTAGAAGTGTTTCAAAGACATTGGATGGTCTCAGATGAGGATCCGACTGTTGGATCGTCTTATAATTGTATTTTGTGAATTGTGTGCTTTGTGTTGTATTGAGTGTGACCTTGATGCGATTAGGTGATTGACGGAATTGTGTGAGTGGAGTTTGGATGAGGTTTTGCTTGTATTGGCTTTTATGTGAAGATGCAGCAGGATATAGAGGTGAGTAAATCTCACATTGTTTTGGGTGATAAACTAGTTGAGTGATAGTTAGTAGAATAAACTGTTAGCTATTAAATCATATCTGTCGCAAAATAAATATTTGTTTTAAAATATGTGAACTTGATCGTCAACTGTTCATGGGTAAGTAAAAATAAGGATTTGTTACAAATGATTTTTGGTTGAGTAGTTTGAGAAATTTATTTGAAATGGTTGGGTGAAGTGAAAAGCTTATGTTTTACGTGACTTGATCCCTATTGGATTGCATTGTGATTTTAAAGAATATAAATGATTTTGAGAAAAGAAGTGCGGTGTTATTTGATTTCCGTTTTGAAAAGAATATGTTAGATTTGTGATATTGTTGAGGTGTGAAAGTATTATTTTGAAAATGTTTTCGATATGGTTTTGAGAATGGTGAAAGTTGTGTTTGAGAGTGTGATTAAATGTATAGTGTGTTGTAATAGTACCTGTGTGGTGGAACCAGTGTTGCGGAACCAGTGTGGTGATAATTTATATAGTAGTTACTAAAGTGGCGATAATTTGTATAGTAGTACCAAGGTGGCGATAATCTATATAGTAGTACCAAAGTGGTGACCAAAGTGGCGATAATTTATATATTAGTACCAAAGTGACGATAATCTATATAATAGTACCAACGTGGTGACCAAAGTGACAATAATCTATATAGTAGTACCAAGATGGTGATAATTGATGTGTTGATTGTTATGAAAAGGATATGGATTATTGTTGAGATTGTTGATGTGGTGTTTGGTGTTATTAGTAGATGAATGCTATTGACTTTTAGTTTATTTATATTATTACCTTGCTTGTCTTCTTTCGTAATCTCCTGAACTAAATTATATGCAGAGATTACTGTTTTCTGAATTGATTGTTTGTCAAGCCCCGTATTTTCAAATAATAAATTCAAAATCCGAAACATGAATTACTACAACTCAACAACAAGCATCCTAAATATTTTTTCCTTAACAACCACACCACACGAATTGAATTTCAAATCCCGAATTTAGCCTCGGTTAATTATTACAACTGAAACTCACAAATAAAATTGTAAAACTCTAAATGAGCATAACAACCTCACAACGTAAATGAAATCAAATAATGTTGCAACTCCTAAACAGCACGGTCGCCTCCCTGATTATCCTGACCTGCAGGAATATCCGCTACACCATTTGAATAGTGTATCGGGATTTCAACAACACAAAATCCGGTAAGCTTTTTGAAAGCTCGTATGAGTAAAAAAAAACAGTTGTTTAATTAAGTCATTTATTTTCACCCAAGTCAACACCCAACAATTCCCACATCCACAAAGAAATCACAATCTCAACAATCAATCACCAAATCAACAATTCAACGCGGAATCTAAACTCAGATCTTTCTTCTCAAAACCCCGAAATCGTATTATAAAAATACGGTGTCTGACAGACTAGAGCTCTAATTGAATCGTAGTCCGTCACGTGGCCTAGGTTATATATACACATTTAGAACGTCTGATACTCGTACTCAATCTAGCCCCATCACCCGACAAGGGTTATGGCATCCAACTTACTCAACCAATCGTAACCCATCATCCACCTAGGATTAGAGTGTCTGATTCCCCTATACCAGTCACTACGTCGACCCTAAATCCATAATCGAGCACAATAATATGTTTGACACAATGAAATCAACTAATCCAAGATACATAATATTATTATGAAATTAAGCATTTGAAATATAATACGAAATCATCATTCTAACTCAATCATATCATCACTCAACAACACACCATCCAATATATATATTTCACTTAAATATATATATATATATATATAATTATCCACTCAGGGATGACCGCTAATACCATCTATAGTTCATACAAGAAAATCGTGAAATTTATTTGTATACTTAAAATTCATTTTACTTACCTATGGACCGTAGTTGATCAAGTCCGTGTGATTTTAAAAACAAATATTTATTCCATAAATATTTTTCATACAAATACAAAAAAATAAATTAATTAAAAGTACTCGGTTCATAATATGAACCACGTGAGTTTTACTCACCTCGACACTCCCGCTGCGTCTTCAATTTCAGCACAATCACATAAAACCCGCTCACCCAAGTAAAAACCGTCAATCACCTAATCAAATGTGACTTGCTTTTAGCCAATAATTCCAAAACATACTTAAACTACTATCATACGGTCGGATCCTAAATTATACGAAAATTAGACGGACGGTATCTCATGAATCACCTCCATAATCACTGTTATGCAATTATACGATAATCCAAAGGTCGGATCTTCACTCATGACCACACAAAGCCACTGGGACAGTCATATGATCAACATATCAAAACTACAAGTCCATCAGATAGTTCTAACTTCACAGATCACAAATCTAACGACCGAAATCGATTTAAACGTAAAAATTCATAACTAAATCATACTATAACAAAAAAATGCGTATAATATACTGAAATGATCGTATTAAAATGTAGAATCTAAAAATGTATAGAAACTATATTTTGACCCCCGGAGGTGGCCGGAAAGGGTGGTCGGAGTTAGTGGTAGAGCAGCCGCCGACCACTGCCAATGGTGTCGGGGCCGGGCTGCTCTTCTTCATCTCATCATGCTTATAAAAAAACTCTAAAGACATGATATCAAAACACATCTGGAAGGGATCGAAATCTACCTTAGAAGCTACGGTGGTCGGAAAAATTCCAGAATCCGGCAGGTGCTCCGATCTACGTAAAAACTTCAACAACTCGCTTCGATTCCTTCTGGAGATCTGATCAGAAACTCGAGGCGAGCTCACCAGTTCAAGAATCACACGAAACGATGGCCTACAGCTCGAGATATCAGGATCGATAGCTCGGTTTCGATTGAGATCGGGGCTGGTTTGTAGCTACCACCACGCGCGGTGCTGCAGTGCAAGGACACTTCTGGGAGCTTCAGGAGGTTGAGGCGAGCTCGTGGATGATGTTTGGTGCGGTTGGTGGCCGGTAGCTTGAGATATCTCGATTGGAACTAAATCGGGGTTAACCCGAAATCGTGCTGCTGCCTGCCGCCGTTTTCTGCCGTGCCGCCGTGCAAGGCTGCCTCTGATAGCTGCGCAAGGCCGAGACGAAGCTAATGGAGGTGGTCCGACGCCGTTTGGTGGCCGATGGAGGGAGAGAGAGATCGATGAGCCTTTGCTTTGTTTTCTGGGTTCGCCCGAGAAAGAGAGAATGAACAGGTTTCCAAAAAAAGAAGGGAGGCCGGATGAAAATGGAAACCTTCCAGAAAAATTTATGGTTTTTTCAATATATACCCAAAATAGAAAAATCTTCTAAATGTCATAACTAATTTGTAAAAATCCAATTTTATGTTCCGCATATGCATGGACTAGTATCGATGAGCTCTACAACTTTCATGAACAAAGTTTTCCCAAATTCCGTACGTTCAATTTCTTGAGTTGGACATTTCGAGCTTTTCGTTAAAACAAATTGTTTTGGAGCATCGATAATTCTAAAAATGAAATATTTCGAGTAATATTCGTGTAAATGCACATTATTCGTTCCACACAATTACACGAAATGAAAATGAAAATTGTAGTTATTACAATCTACTCCCCTTAAATGAATTTCGTCCCGAAATTCAAGCATCTAATTCCCCAAAGAGTTGCGGATACCTCATTCTCATATCAGACTCTAATTCCCATGACGCATCGCCCTCATCATGATGACTCCACAACACCTTCACAAAGTCAACCTCCTGCCTACGAAGTCTCTTCGTAGACCTATCCAAGATACGAACAGGTTCCATCAGAAAGGTCACATCTGTATTTACCCTGATCGTACCATGATCAATCACATGGGACTTATCTCAGACATACTTCTTGAGCATAGACACATGAAAGACATTGTGTACACCAGACATGCTAACAGGTAAAGCAAGACGATATGCCGAGTTCCCAACCCTTTCCAGAATCTCAAAGGGTCCAACATACCTCGGTGCGAGTTTTCCCTTTTTATCAAATCTCACCACACCTTTCATAGGTGAGACCTTTAAGAACACATGATCCCCCACATCAAACTCAACTGGTATCCTCTTCAAGTCTGCATAACCCTTATGTCTACTCTGTGAGGTCCGGATCCTGTCTCAAATAGTAGTGATCTTCTCAGTAGTCTCCGAAACAAGTACAGGACCCAAGAGTCCCTTCTCTCCTACTTCTGCCCAACATATAGGAGTCCTACATAGCCCACCATAAATAGCCTTATATGGGGCCATGCTGATGCTGGAGTGATAGCTGTTGTTCTAGGCAAATTCTACCAAGGGTAGATGATCCGTCCAACTTCCTTTAAGGTCCAGAATACAAGCTCTAAGCATATCTTCCATCACCTGATTCACTCTTTCAGTCTGCCCATCTGTCTGTGGATGAAATGCAGTGCTCATAGCTAAAGATGTGCCAAAAGCCTTATGGAATCTGCGCCAGAACTCCGATGTGAAACGAGTATCCCGATCAGAAATAATCGTAACAGGTACACCATGAAGCCTCACTATCTCATTCACGTACAACTTACACAACGCATCCCTTGAGTACATTTTCGCCACAAAAAGAAAGTGTGCAGACTTTGTCAATCTGTCCACAATCACCCAAATCGAGTCATAACCTTACCTGGACCTAGGCAATCCAGTCACAAAGTCCATTGAGATATCTTCCCATTTCCACACCGGAATTGGTAAAGCTAACAGCATCCCTACGGGCCTCTGATGCTCTACCTTCACTTGCTGACACGTAAGACACTTCGACACATGTTCCGCCACATCCCTCTTCATTCTATACCACCAAAACTATCTTTGTAGATCTATATACATTTAGGTACCCCTTGGATTTATCGTGTATCGAGATCTATGTGCTTCCCGCATGACCTCCTCCTTGAGGTTATCAACACTTGGGATATACAATCTCCCTCGAAATCTCAACCTTCCATATGTCCCAATAGCCCACTCAGAAGGGCCTTCCACATTCTGATAAGCAGTTATCTCAGCAATCCTTGCCTGAGCGAACTCATCAAGTGTCTGACCCTGAATGATCCTGGAAGTCAAGGTGGACTGTAAGGTGATATTATCGAGAAAGATTTCATGTCCAACTCCTGCGGGCATAAGATCAAATTCAGATGCAGCTTCCAACATGAGGCACTCCTGCACCATAAGCGATGCCATGAGTACTCGGGGCTTCCTACTCAAAGCATCTGCCACTACGTTGGTCTTTCTGGGATGATACTCTAAAGTGAAATCATAGTCTTTGATGAGCTCCATCCATCTCCTCTACCTCATGTTCAACTCCTTTTGGGAGAACATGTACTTCAAACTCTTATGATCAGAAAAGAACTCGAATTTCTCACCATAAAGATAGTGCCTCCAAATCTTTAAGGTAAATACAACTGCAGCTAACTCTAGATCATGAGTGGGGTAGTTCCGCTCATGAACCTTCAGTTGTCTAGAACCATAGGCAACCATACCACCATTCTGCATCAACATACACCCCAAGCCTTGATGAGATGCATCATTATATATAACTAAACCACCACCACTAGTAGGAATAGTCAACACTGGAGCCGTAGTCAGTCTAGTCTTCAGCTCATTGAAAGCCTTCTCACACTCATCCGTCCACACGAACAGAGTGTCCTTCCTTGTCAATTTGGTCAAAGCCGAAGCAATACCAGAAAACCCTTCAATGAAACGCCTGTAATACCCTACCAATCCAAGGAAGCTATGGATTTCTATAACCGTAGTAGGGCGGTTCTAACTCATCACTGCTTCAACCTTTGAAGGATCTACAGAAACTCTATCATTCGAAACCACATGACCATGGAACTTGACTTCCTTCTGCCAGAAATTACACTTTTCGAACTTGGCAAAAAATTTCTTATCTCTCAATGTTTGTAGCACAATTCGCAAATACTTTTCATGCTCATCAGATGACCTTGAATAAATAAAGATGTCATCAACGAACACTACAAGAAACTTGTCTAAGTAAGGGCTGAACGTGCGGTTCATCAAGTCCATGAATGCTGCCGGTGCATTAGTTAGACCAAAATACATGACAAGGAACTCATAATGTCCATACTTGGTCCTAAATGCCGTCTTTGGAATGTCCTCCTCCTTCACCCTTAACTGGTGATATCCAGATCTTAATCAATCTTTGAGAACACAGTAGCCTCCCTAAGCTGATCAAATAAGTCATCAATCCTAGGTAAAGGGTACATGTTCTTGATGATCACCTTGTTTAGCTGCCGATAATCCACGCATAACCGAAGTGAATTATCCTTTTTCTTCACAAAAAACACTGGTGCGCCCCAAGGAGATACACTAGCCTGTATGAACCCTTGAGCAAGTAATCCCTCAATTTGAACCTTCAACTCCTGAAGTTCAGCTGGAGCCATTCGATAGGGTGCTTTGATATAGGAGAAGTACCTGGTATCACATCAATGGAGAAGTCCATTTCCCTTTTCGGAGGCAACTCAGGTATCTCCTGAAACACATCAGCATACTCTGTTCCACATAATTGTGTGTCTTGGATGGGTTGATTTCATTGTGTGAAAACATATTATTGTGCTCATTTATGGATTTAGGGTCAACTTAGTGACTGGTATGTGGGAATCAGATGCTCTAATCCTAGGTGGATGATGAGATACGATTGGTTGAGTGAGTTGGATGCCACAACCCTTGTCGGGGAATGAGGCTAGATTAAGTACGAGTATCGGACATTCTAAATATGTATATATGTATACATATTGGTAAAATACGATAAAGATAAATATGTCAAATGCCATAACCTGGGTCAGGTGACAGGCTACGATTCAGTTAGAGCTCTAGTCTGTCGAAACTGTATTTTTATAATTACGATTTCGGGGTTTTGGGAAGAAAGATGTAAGTTAGGTTTTGTGTTAATTTGTTGATTTAATGACTGATTGTGAGATTGTTGGTTCTTTGTGAACGTGAAAAGTGTTGGGTGTTGTCTTGGGTGAAAATAATTATGAATTGATTAAATAACCGTTCTTTCTTTTACTCATACGAGCTTTCAAAAGCTTACTAGGTTTTGTGTTGTTACAATCCCAGTACACTATTTGATGGTGTAGTGCATAATCCTGCAGGTTAGGATAACCAGAGCGGCAATCGTGCTGATTAGGAGTTGCAGTATTTATTTGTTTTTCATTTGAATTGTGAGGGTTGTTATGCTCATATAGAGCTTTACGATTTAAATTTTGAGTGAGTTGTAATAATTAACCGAGACTAAATTCGGGATTTGAGATTAAATTGTGTGGTGAGATGTTATGAAAAAGAAATTTCAAGATGATTATTTTGTGTTGTAGTAATTCATGTTTCGGATTTTAAATTTTTATTCTAAATTTCGGGGCGTGATAGTTTGGTATCAGAGCCTAAGGTACATATTTGGTGATATGTCAATACTTTCCGAGTGATGGCCCATCTGCAGCGGATCCGTATCGTGTGCTCTTTGGTATTGACAAAGTCATTGGGTATGTGAGAGCGTTAGGTTGGCTAGGAACGTTAGCATGTTATAAGAACTTTAGGTGTTGTTTTGTATGCTTAGTTACTTGGTTAATATGGACTTGCATTTGACTTATGCCATGTTTAAGTGTTATGAGTGTATTAATCAAGTATGCCCTGCTTATTAGGTAATGGAGATTGAGGGGAACGAAGCTAGAGGTCGAGGTAGAAGCAGACCTCGTGATAGGGGTAGAGGCCGAGGTAGGGGTAGGGCCCCTCCGGTCGATGATGCATATGAGGTGGAGGTAAAGGCACCTTATGATGACCAGCATATTCCACCCATGGGCATGGTTTATGATCCTGCTCGCTTGTTAGTGCTAGCGAAAGAAATTATCCGTTTGGGAGCAACCAAGTTTGGAGGAGGCACTGATCATATGGTTGCATATCGATGGATTGAGGATTTGCAGACCTACTTTGATCTGTTTGACTGCAGTGAGATTGATAAGAGGAAGCTAGCTGCTTTCATGCTGAAGGATAGGCTAGAGTGTGGTGGAACGTCACACAGAGGAGTATTGAGGTATCTACCTTGACATGAGATGGCTTCAAGAGGCTGGTTAGAGAGAAGTACTTTCCAGCAGCTATGAAAGAAAGGTTGGAATGGGAATTCCTTGCACTTGTACAGGGGAAGATGATCGTGATCGAGTACGATGCAGAGTTCTCCAGGACGTACAAGTATGTGAAGCAGATGGATGACGAAGACTTGGCAAAGAAGTTTCAGCAAGGGTTGAGCATTTCGATTGAGCGTGATATGGCCATCTTAGAGCTGAAGACGAAGAGAGAAATCTTGGCTAAGGCACAGATCATTGAGCAGCAGAACCTGATTCGTAGAGAGAAGGAGTCAGCTGAGAGAGCAGTAGGTCCAGAGACTTCAGGGGCGGTTTTTGGAAGAAACAAAAGACTCAGTTCCAGCATCATGCCCCAGCTAGGGCAGTAGTAGCTCCTCCCATTCAGGCTATGCCTATTAGACAGATAGCACCACTAGCTCCGGTGAAGTGCTATAACTGTGGCGAGTAAGGCCACATTTCTCGTGCGTGCACGAAACCACGGGGTAGGGTATGCTACAGCTGTGGACAGACAAGGCACCAGGCCAGGGATTGTACCCGAAATCAGGGTAGAGTGCAGGAAACCAGCAGAGGCAGCTACCACCTATACCTGCTAGAGTCTTTGCCATTGGTCAGGCATGCATGGGGGTGGAAGGTACTCTATCTGTTTATCACTATCTTGCTAGAGTACTGTTTGATATAGGAGCCTCACACTCCTTTATATCTAGTTCGGTTGTGGATGTGTTGGGTTTGATTGTTGTGCCTCTTACTAGGTCATTATGTGTTACATCACCTCTCGGTGTGTCTCTTGAGCTTAGCATGTTTTGTGATTATTGCCCTATTGGGATTGTTGGCAGAGAGTTATCTGCATCTTTGATTGTGATTCCGGAGCACACATATGATGTGATTTTGGGTATGGATTGGTTGAGCTCGAACCATGCTATGATTGATTGTTTTAGAATGATTGTGTCCTTTCATGTCCCTAAGCAACCAGTGTTTCATTACCGTTGTCTGAAATCCGACATTGCCATGAGGGCGGGATTTTGGCCCATATTGAATTAAAAAGTAGTACAAGGATTCCAGTAGTTTCAGAGTATGCTGACGTGTTTTAGGAGATACCTGGGTTACCTCCAAAAAAAGGTAACGGACTTCTCCATCGATGTGATACCAGGTACTTTACCTGTATCGAAGGCACCCTATCGAATGGCTCCAGCTGAACTTCAGGAGTTGAAGGTTCAGATTGAGGGATTACTTGCGCAAGGGTTCATTCAGGCTAGTGTATCTCCTTGGGGTGCACCAGTGTTGTTTGTGAAGAAGAAGGATAATTCACTTCGATTATGTGTGGATTATCGATAGCTGAACAAGGTGACCATCAAGAATAGGTACCTGTTACCTAGGATTGATGACTTGTTTGATCAGCTTAGGGAGGCTACTGTGTTCTCAAAGATTGATTTGATATCTGGGTATCATCATTTAAGGGTGAGGGATGAGGATATCCCAAAGACGGCATTCAGGACCAGGTATGGATATTTTAAGTTCCTTGTCATACCTTTTGGTCTCACTAATGCACCTGTAGCATTCATGAACTTGATGAACTGCACATTCAGTCCTTACTTGGATCAGTTTGTGGTAGTGTTCGTTGACGACATCTTGATTTATTCAAGGTCGTCAGATGAGCATGAGAAGCATTTGCGGATTGTGCTACAGACATTGAGAGAGAAGAAATTATTTGCCAAGTTTGAGAAGTGCGATTTCTGGCAGAGTGAAGTCAAGTTCCTTGGTCATGTGGTCTCAAAAGATGGAGTTTCTGTGGATCATTCGAAGGTTGAAGCAGTGACAAGTTGGAGTCACCCTACTACGGTTACAGAAATCCGTAGCTTCCTTGGATTGGTAGGGTATTACAGGCGTTTCATTGAAGGGTTTTCTGGTATTGCTTCGAGTTTGACCAAATTGATAAGGAAGGACACTCAGTTTGTGTGGTCGGATGAGTGTGAGAAGGCTTTCAATGAGCTGAAGACTAGATTGACTACAGCTCCGGTGTTGACTATTCCTACTAGTGGCAGTGGGTTAGTCATTTACAGCGATGCATCTCATCAGGGTTTGGGGTGTGTGTTGATGCATAATGGTGGTGTGGTTGCATATGGTTCCAGACAACTGAAGGTTCATGAACGGAACTACCCCACTCATGATCTAGAGTTAGCCGCAGTGGTATTTGCTTTAAAGATTTGGAGACACTATCTTTATGGTGAGAAATTCGAGCTCTTTTCTGATCATAAGAGTTTGAAATACCTATTCTCCTAAAAGGAGTTGAACATGAGGCAGAGGAGATGGATGGAACTCATTAAAGACTATGATTTCACTTTGGAGTATCATCCCGGAAAGGCTAACGTAGTGGCAGATGCTTTGAGTAGGAAGCCCCGGGTACTCATGGCATTCCTTATGGTACATGAGTGGCTCTTGTTGGATGTTGCATCCGAATTTGATCTTATGCCTACAGGAGTTGGACATGAGATCTTTCTCGGTAGTATCACCTTATAGTCCACCTTGACTTCCAGGATCATTCAAAGTCAGACACTTGATGAGTTTGCTCAGGCGAGGATTGCTGAGATGATTGCTGAGCTGAATGTGGAGGGCCCTTCTGAGTGGGCCGTTGGGACATATGGAGGGTTTAGATTTCGAGGAAGATTGTATGTTCCAAGTGTTGATAACCTCAAGGAGGAGGTTATGCGGGAAGCACATAGATCTAGATACACGATACATCCAGAGGGATGTGGCAGAACATGTGTCGAAGTGTCTTACATGTTAGCAAGTGAAGGCAGAGCATCAGAGGCCAGTAGGAATGCTGCAACGTTTGCCAATTTCAGTATGGAAATGAGAAGATATCTCCATGGATTTTGTGACTGGATTCCCTAGGTCCAAGCAAGGTTGTGACTCCATTTAGGTGATTGTGGACCGATTGACGAAGTCCGCACATTTCCATCCTGTGGCGAAAACTTACTCAGGGGATGTGTTGTGTAAGTTGTATGTGAATGAGATAGTGAGGCTTCATGGTGTGCCTGTTACGATTGTTTCTGATCGGGATGCTCGTTTCACATCAGAATTCTGTTGCAGATTCCATAAGGCAATTTTCCATTTTAATTTCTTGTAATTGTGTGGAACGCATATTGTACAATTTCACGAATGTTGCTCGAAATGTTCGATTCAAGAAATCGACTTTTTATACGTACAAAATTTGGGAAAACTTCATTCATGAAAGTTGTAGAGCTCGTCGATACGAGTCTGTACATATGCGGAACACAAAGATCGGATTTTTTCTGATTTAGTTATCGTATTTAGAAGAAATTTCCAAAACATGTATAAAAAGAAAAAACACTAATTTTTATGGAAACTTTCCTTTTTTTCTCCCGGCCTCTTTCCTCTTTTGGACTGTGCATCTTCGTTTTCTCTCTCTCGTCCGAAACCACTGAAACAGAGAACGGCTTCACCGAGCTCTCTCTTCCTCCTCCGTCCACCTTGCGACCTCACACCACTTCCATTGGCTTCGCCTCGACCTTGCTCAGCTGCCAGAGGCAGCTTTGCGCCGCGACACAGCCGGCAGCCGCTGCGGGAAGCTCCGCTCGGTTTGACCCCAATTTTGGTTCGATCTCGATATCTCGAGCTACAGATCATCATTCCTCTTGATTCTTGACTCATTAGACTCGTATCAAGTTGTTGAACAAGCACCAAGAAGGATCGGACCTGGGTATAACGATTTCACGTTCGTCGGAGCTCACCTCTATTTAGATCAAAAACCACCTTCAAATCCGGATATCTCAAGTTTCAGAAGACCATTTCTTGTGATTCTTGGCTTGGTGAACTCGCCTTGAGTTCTTGAAGAAGTCTCAAGAAGGGACCGAGTCGAGTTGTGGAAGTTTTTACGTCGAACGGAGCAACCACCGGTTTTTGGAAATTTTTCAGCCACCACGACTGTTTTGGTTCATTTCGACCTTTTCCCGTTATTTTCTGATCTCGTGCTAGTTATGAAAGTTGTTCAAAATGATGAAACGAAGCGGAGTAACCCGGCCCCGACACCATTGGTGGTGGTTCGGGGGTGGCCATTTCCGGCCACCTCCGGGGCTCAAAAATATAGTATTTGTATATTTTAAGATTCTACATTTCAATACGATCAGTTCGGCATATTATACGTATTTTTCGAGTATCGTATGATTTAGTTATGAATTTTTAGATTTCGATAGATTTGTGATCTGTGAAGTTAAGACAGTCCGATGGATTTGTCGTTTTGATCATGATGATCATATGATTGTCCCAGTGACTTTGAGTGGTCATAGGCGAGGATCCGACCGTTGGATCTTCGTATAAATGCAAAACAGTGATTAGGGAGGCGATTTATGAGAATCCGTCTGTCGGATTTTTCTTATAATTTAGAATCCGACCGTTGGATGGTAGTTTAAGTATGTTTTGGAATTATTGGCTAAATTAAAGTCACATTTGATTAGGTGATTGATGAGTTGTACTTGGGTGAGCTGTTTCGGTGTGGAATTGTATTTTAATTGAAGACGTAGTGGGAGTTTCGGGGTGAGTAAAACTCACGTGGTTCATATAACGAACCGAGTACTTTTAATTAATTTATTTTGTCATAATTGTGTGAAAATTATTTATGGATTAAATATTTGTTTTTAAAATACATGAACTTGATCAACTACGGTCCATAGGTAAGTAAAATGAATTTTAATTATACAAATGATTTTTACAATTTTTTTTGTGTGAACTATAGATGGTATTAGTAGTCATCCTTGAGTGGATGATTACGTATATATATATTTACGTGGAATATATATTGGTTGGTGTGTTGTTGAGTGATGATATGATTGAGGTGGAATGATGATTTGGATTATATTTCAAATGCTTAAATTTCATAATAATATTGTGTGTCTTGGATGGGTTGATTTCATTGTGTGAAAACATATTGTTGTGCTCATTCATGGATTTAGGGTCAACATAGTGACTGGTATGGGGAACCGAATGCTCTAATCCTAGGTGGATGATGGGATACGATTGGTTGAGTGAGTTGGATGCCACAACCCTTGTCAGGTAATGAGGCTAGATTAAGTACGAGTATCGGACGTTCTAAATATATATATATATATATATACATATTGATGAAATACGATAAAGATAAATATGTCGGATGCCATAACCTGGGTCAGGTGACGGGCTACGATTCAGTTAGAGCTCTAGTCTGTCGAAACCGTATTTTTATAATTACGATTTCGGGGTTTTGAGAAGAAAGATGTGAGTTAGGTTTTGTGTTAATTTGTTGATTTGATGACTGATTGTGAGATTGTTGGTTCTTTGTAGACGTGGAAAGTGTTGGGTTTTGTCTTGGGAGAAAATAATTATGAATTGATTAAATAACCGTTCTTTCTTTTACTCATACGAGCTTTCAAAAGCTTACCGGGTTTTGTGTTGTTACAATCCCGGTACACTATTCAATGGTGTAGCGGATAATCCTGCATGTCAGGATAACCAGGGCGGCGACCGTGCTGTTTAGGAGTTGCAGTATTTATTTGTTTTTCATTTGAATTGTGAGGTTTGTTATGCTCATATAGAGCTTTACAATTTAAATTTTTAGTGAGTTGTAATAATTAACCGAGACTAAATTAGGGATTTGAGATTAAATTGTGTGGTGAGGTTGTTAAGAAAAAGAAATTTTCAGGATGATTATTTTGTGTGGTAGTAATTCATGTTTCAGATTTTGAATTTTTATTCTAAAATTTGGGGCGTGACAAAACAATATGCAAGGATTATTATGACTTCTATTGATTGTTTTTAATGTAATCTCCTGAACTAATTTATATGCAGGGATTACTATAATTTGCTCAATGTGCTTTTGATGTAATCTCCTGAACTAATTTATATGTAGGGATTATTTTTTACTTGATTTTGATTTATAAGTGCTTTATTTTTTTGGAGAAGTGGCTGCAGGGATTTCAATGATTTTGAAAGGTCACTGAGGTGACAATGATTCGGTTGAGTTAAAAGGAGCAAGATTTTGGATTATCGGAGTTTTAAATATTTTAAAATATTACGTGAGCATGATATGATATGAACTGGATGTTTTGTTATGATAATTGTATATCTATTTCGTTAGGTTGAGAAGGTGTAAGCATGTGTTTCTTCCTTGTTGTTTTTAGTTTACTCACTAGAGCTTTCATAAGCTTACCGGGTTTGTTATTTTCAATCCGGTTCACTATTCAATGGTGTAGGGGTCTATCCTACAGGTTAAGATGAACGTGATGGAGCTGTGGTCCCCTGCCTTTGTAGTTGTGAGTTTAGGAGTTTATCCGTCATGTGCAATTGTTAGTCTTCCGTTGTGTAGTGAGTTAGTGGGGTTGTTTACATATTGAATTGTTATTTCAATTTAACTTGCAAATTTGGTGTAATGTAATAAATGACTCTAAAGAACGGGTCTGTATTGACATGGTGGGTTCAGGGGCGTGATACTTCCTGTTTTTTAAAGAATTTTTTTCCTAGTGTTTTCTAATGATATCTAAACCATCATGCCCATTGTTATTTTAAATTGTGCTTGAAAATTAGGGCGTGACACCTCACTAGACACACACACACACACACACACACACACACACACACACATGAGGGCCCTTCTAGTGAGGGATTTATTTTTTTGTGGCCATTTTAAGGGATCACTTATTAGAATAATTTTGGTATCACATATTGCGATCTCGACCATTCAATTCTTAGATCTATATGAGTAGATCACTTTTGTAAAATTTCAGTCAAATCGATGACTGTTAAGATATTGAACTAAATCTAAATCAAAGTAGGAACCAAATTTGTGTACCCTGAACCGTTCATGCTTATAATTATAAATAGTTATAAATGTCTTAATGATCATCAATTTGGCTGAAAATTCGCATAAGTAATCTACTCATATAGACCTAAAAATAGAAAGATCGAGATCCCAATATGTGATTAAAAAAGTTAGTCTAAAAGAAATCCCTTTAAAATGGCCAAAAAAATGGATCTCTCATTAGAAGGGCCTTTTTTGTGTGTGTGTGTGTGTGGATGTCTCATTTTGTACTACTATATAACCTAATTCAATGATTTCAACCGTTTATCAGTACATTATTATGCAAGAATTGCATGTACAAAAAAATCAACAAAATCTATAATCATTTCGTTATTCAAATTTGTATAAATAGATGTGATCCGTTAGATAAAATTAAATGAACATTATGTCAATCAAATGGTTAAATGTTATCCGATTTGGCTAATTTTTTGTAGGATTCTATATGTCTGTATGTAGCTAGAGAATGAATGGTTTAGATTATGTACGCTAAAAATAAAAACATCCTCATATTTCAAGTTTAAGGAGGTCCTTTTTAGATCCTCTATTTATATATACATACAAGGCCATATTTTTTTTTTTTTGGCTATTTTAAGGGATCACGCATTTGACCCACTTTTCAATTACATATCTACATCTCAACCGTTCAGTTTTTAGGTCTATAAGAGTAAATCACTTATGCAAATTTTCATCCAAATTGATGGTTGTTAAGGTATTCATAACTGTGATTTACAATCAAAAACATGAACGGTCATGTTGGACTGATTTGGTTCGTCAATTGACTTAATCTAGTTCGATATCTTAACGACCATCAATTTGGTTGAAAATTTACAGAAGTGATCTATATATTAGTACCTAAAACTAAATGGTCGAGATGCTAAAATACAATGAAAAGTGAGTACCACAAGGAATCCCTTAAAATGGCCAAAAAAGGGTTCCCTTATATATATATAGTTCCCTTATATATATATATATATATATATATATAGGGTGCTGCTATTGCCACCATGATATTTTCTTAGTTCACCCTACAAACATTTAAATTATTGAAATACTATATTATCTAAGTGCAAAATGACTAACATGTACACTAATTTTCTAAAATTCAAATCTGTAAAGAAAACTAAATACATAATCAATTAATTAAATACAAAAAATACTTAATTTCTCATTGGATAACGCCAATATATATATATATAGATATTTAGAGAAGGACACCAATCTTTATTCAACAATCGAAATTAACGATTACAATGTCAGAGTACAGACTCCCTAATGCTTGGAGGAATAGACCCCACCCAAGAAACACCTGACAAGAATGTAAAGCTAGATTAGCAAACTTATGAGCTGCTGTGTTAGACTCATAATACACATGAGAGAAATAAGCTCCAAGGAAAAGCTGCAAAGAGGCCACAATGTCGTCAATAATGCGACCTATAATAGAGAAATTGCCATCGCTGTCGTTGGTAGCATTCACCATAGTCAAATAATCAGACTTAAAACTAACCGGAGGTAGGAAATGATCAATACCCACCCTGTAAGCTATTCGCCTAGCCAGGGCCTCCATCTCCTCCACTGAGGATGCTCAAGCAATAAAACAACAACCACTTGCTATCACCACACCATCAGTGTCTCTAAAAAGAACTCCTAAGCCCTTACGCTTTGACTGACAATCAAAAGCCCCATCAGTGTTTGCTTTTAGCCAATCAACTGGTGGTGGAAACCAAGTTTTAGGAATGCACACCCCGGAGGATGAAGGAGCAGCCTTTCTAACAGACCGAAAGGTGAGACACTCAGTGCGAGTTTTAAAGAAGAGCTGGAAGATATTCAATGGCTTGTCATTCTAGAAATGCTGATTGCGTTCCTTCCAAACTGCCCCATGAAATAAAGATCAACAAGCTGAAATCCTCCCTTGATAACACCTTCGAGCAAGAAGCCAACCACTCATTGTAGTTTTGAATTGCAGAACTTACTGAAATTGCCGGTGACAAGGACGGAAACAATTTCAAAACATCCCGCATCAAAGGGCAATCACGCTGGACATGGGATATTGTTTCCTCCTCCACATTATAGAACAGACAGTATTTTCTACAAAAACCCTTTTCAAAACAAGCTGGGTTGCAGTAGGCAAGATTGAGGAGCAAACTTTCCAAATGTCACTTTAACTTTGGGGGGAATAGGAGCTTGCCATAGGCTTCTCCAAAGAGAAGTTTCCAACTATAAGCTAGAAGTAGAACCCAAATTTGGATCAAGCTCCGCATAAGTAAGAAGGTAGGCACTGCTAGTTGTGAAAGAACCTTTATTATTATAATGCCAAACCCATCTATCATGTACCCTTCTATTACTCAATGGAAGAGACATAATGAGAGCTGCTTCTCTCTCTTCAAAGGAAACCTTAATCAGGGCTTCATTTAAACTTCCAGACGGTAACATAAGCTCATGTACTCAAATAGGGGCCTTAGGGCAGCGAACAAAAGGTCAAAATTCATGGGGTTGTGGAATCCACGAATAATTCCAAATATGATAGAGGGGCCATCACCTACTTGCCATCTAATCCCTTTTTTTTTAGAATGGTGAGAGCCCAATAAATTCCACACCAACAAGCCGAGGGGGATGAAGACAGTTGAGCAGACCTTATATCCCCATTTGGGTTATATTTTTATTTTATAAATTCGAGCCAACAATGAAGTAGGATTACAGATGAGGCACCATCCTTGTCTGGCCAATAGCGCAAGTTTATATGCATGTATGTCCCGGAAGCCGAGATCTCCATTTTCTTTGGGTTGACAAAGCTTATCCCAAGCCATCCAATGAATCTTTCGATTGTCTACTTTACTACTCCACCAAAATCGTGCACACATATGACGCAATTTATCACAAAACTATTTAGGAAGAAGGTAACAGCTAATAGCATATGTAGGCAAATATTTTGGTGGGTTATTGTCACGCCCTGAATTTTGGATAAAGAAATTTAAAATATGATATGCGATAACTCAATCAAATGCCTAGAAAACATAGAAACTTTTTCAATTTAATCTAAGCAATAAAACAAATTGAGCTTACAAATGTCAATACCGACTCATTCTTTAGAGTCACATATTACATTACAGAGAGTTTACAAATTAAATTGAACAACAATCTAATAAGTAAACACACCCACCACACTGACTATATAGTGGAATACTAACACCAAAAGTGCACTCCTACGTCCAAGTTAGGACAGTAACAAAGCCTCAGCTTCGACAATGTTTACTCTATACTCTGACCTGCACAATAACCCCTATAATATGGAATAATGCACCTAGTTGAAACAACAAACCCAATAAGTTTTTGCAAGCTCGTGTGAGTAAACTTAATTAACCACAAAACACTTTTCCGACTCTAGGACAACAAATCAACACAAAGATTAATTCCAACATCCAAATCCTTTTCTTTTTAAGGAAAATACAAGTCACCACCGTGACAAAACAAATCATTTGTAGACCCAACCCACAAATTCAAGAAATCACTCTTCCTTCCTCTCGACAGGAAGCATTTATCCCCACAATAACATGATAAAATATTCCTCAACTGGCTATGAGTCTCAATCACAACTACAATCATAAATGAAACTAAAAAGAACCAGTAATCCCTGCATAGAAAATTAGTTCAACAGATCACCAAAAAGACACAATCCAAAATCATAGCAATCCATGCATATAGTTTAGTTCAGAAGATTACATTAAAATCAAACAATAGAAATGAGAAAGGAAAATAAATAAAGAAATCAAACAACTCACGCTAAAGCGAAGAAATCACCCTCTCAACTCCATTAAAACAATCACATAATGATGATTCGTTTTCAAAACTCGACATCCTTACCTCTTAAGGGTAACATATATCACAATTTATTATTAAATCAAGTCCCACCTCGAACAATTAAAAGAAAGAATACACCCCAAACTCTCTTTTAAAAATACGTACACATGAGTTGCAAATAACCTGCTTGTTACCCCTAAAAGATACAATGACAGACAGACTAGAACTCTAATTGAATTGTAACCATACCCCGGCTAAGAGCATGATTTCGATAACCTACCCTCGGTAACTACTGTGACCCTCGGTACAAAGACCAAAACATTTAAAAAGATACTCAAGACTCATTACACAACTTCAATACTTTCCAAAAAAATATAATTGACTGTAACAAATATTGTTTTCAAAACTCAACTCCCATCTCAAAAACAATATAGAAATCAATTTCGAAATATTGTTTTCACCCCTTAAACCACTAGCACAATTTGACAAGTAAAACTCTCAAATACGAAACGTCACTAATATAATTTTTTCCATTCAAAAGAAGAAAAATTTATTCATTTTCTTAGAAAATTAAATCACAACAATTGCAACATCGAACTTACAAAACATGTTAATTCCACTTCATTACACCACTGCTCTAACATATATATATATATATATATATATATATATATTCCACGTAAATATATATTGTAATAACCCAGAAATTAGTTATTAATTTTGGAGTGCTTTCTGGATTTTATTTTGTGGGTTGTTGTGCAAATACTTATTTCGTGGTGAAGGGAAAGTGTTTCGGACGAATAATTACTCGAAATGTTTTAGTTTCGGAGGGTCAAAGGGTTGACTTTTATTCATTGGGTTTCTTTGAAAACTTCCTTCACAAAATTCATAGAGCGTATCGATACGAATTCATGGGTATATGGTAAGTAAAAATCGGAGATCGGATAAAGAAGTTATGCGCGACGGAAGTTACTTCCATTTTTGAAAATTTTGGTATATATAGAAAAAAATCGGAAAATAATTTCAGTTTCCCATTTTGGAAACTTTCCGGAACTTTTCGGAAGTTTCTTCTCTCCCAAACCCTCGACCCGCGCATAAATCTGGTGACCCGACCCGGCCGGAACTCGGCCGTCCTGCGTCCTTCGGCGGTGAAACCAACGACAACCGGTTTAGACTTTCCTCCTCTTCTTACCTCAGCCACTGGCTTGTGCCCAGATGCACCGGAGACAGCGAATCGAATGATGGCAGTGGAGGCAGCGCTTGACCTACAGCGATCTTCCTCTTTCGACCACGGCGGTGCATGAAACTAGTCATTTTGTGACTCTCTCCTCCTACTAATTACAACCATGCAAGTTTTGAAGATCGATTCGAAGTGTGGTCTGAGAAATCACGGTTTGAAGTTCAACGGTTAGGATTTTTTAGGCTCGATCTAGGCTGAATCAGCCTCTGTGAGCCTCCGAAAATTTTGTTTGATTTTTAGAAGGTAATGTTTCGCCAATAAGATTTTTGCAATGTGAATTAAGTGAAAAAATTGATTACGAGATTGTTTTAGTGTCAAAACCATCTATTGGGCCTTATGATTTAAGTTTGGGCTGAGACTTTCATTTGGACCTAGAAGGTTATAGAAGTTTAGTGAGGTGACTGTTTATTGAAGTTTCGAACACGATAAATTGAGCTGTAACAAAGTTTTGGATTTTGGATTCTTACGAGATCGATATGCTATCAGGCTCACTGCGACAGAGGCTACCGGGGAGAACCATTTCTGTATGGCCTTCGGGTCTGAGGTTGTCATACCCATCGAAACACAAATTTCAAGTCCCAGAATCGAGTACTTCGACGCAGGTACTAACGCAGAGGGCCTACACCTTGATGCTGATTTGTTTGAAGAACGTAGGTATGTGGCCCACATACATAATCTCGCAAACAAGAGAAGCATAGCCCGATATTATGACGCTAAGGTTCAGTCTCGGACACTGAAGTTGGGGGACTGGGTCATGAAGCAGGTCTACCTAGAACCCCTGGGACTGGATCCCTCATGGACAGGCCCTTCTGAGATCGTCCAGGAGGTAGGCCCCGTGACCTTTTTTATCTGGGACATAGACGGGGTTGTTTCCCGACATCCATGGAATACACAGCGCCTCCGGTATTATTACAAGTAGTTCCCAGAGTATCTTACCCTAGCTTTTGATCATCCCGCTATGGCAAGCTACCCATCGGGTACCCATTTTTGTATAAGCCACTAGTGCTGTTTTGAATGGAAAAATGGATTATTTAGACCATTACTTGTTTTTTTTTTTGCCTTAATTACCGGACGTACCGGCCAACCAAGCTATATTGTTAGTTACTTAATTCCAGTAATGAGTAATTTCAACATGCACGCTTCAGCAAGGCATAAAAAAAACAGTAATTTTAATCCCTTTAAATATTTCCATTCAAAAGATCAACAGAAGGAGATCAACCCTACTACTGGCTCAAGGCCGGAGTTCAAAAAATGGGTTACAAAATAAGGCCCCGGAAGGCAAATTCACATCCTAAACATCAATATTACCGCCACTTGCCCCTCCTTCAGGTCCAGCACTCTGGCTTCCCTGTTTCTTCTCCTTGGCCTCTTGTTTCTTCTCCTTGGCTTTATCCATGTACCCGGCCGTTACCTACTCCTTGTACTTGTGATCACAGCTTTGCCTTGGGCAGCGAGTAGCATGTCAACAAGCTCTTGGGAGCCCTTGAACTTAGCCACGACCTCTTACTTTTTAGTGGGAATATGCTCTTCCAACTGCTCTGCTTTTGTCTTCCACACCTTGGCAGATTCTTCAGTTTCTTCCACCAAGTTCCGGATGCCTTCCACCTCAGTCTTCCCCCTGGCAAGCTCTCATTCTAGCTCTGCGACCCTTTCTCAGCTGCCTCTAGTTCAACTACCTTGGGAGTTAGCGCCTCTACCTTCTTCCAGGAGTCTCGCTCCTTCCCCAGCTTTGCTTTCTCCCTGTACAGATACTTCACCTGCCCAGAGAGGTTGCTGACCTCCTCCTTCAGTTGAGTGTTTTCCTCACTTGCATTGATCACATACACATTGAACAGTGCCTGTAACACTCTGTCAGGACACACGGGTAGCAGTGCAAACAAAATATAAATGAACTATAGATTTACATGTACTCGCATCATTGATTCCTGTGCAATTTGCTGGTTCTCTTGGGGTGTGTTGTCCTTTAGATTGCCCAGCATCACCCACACAAACTTCTCATCAACAACCCCATACTCACTCAATAATTGCTTGATGGGCTTCTTGGGGACTATTGGTATGGCAGGGGAGAGTAGCCCAAGTGACGATAAGGGCTCCGGCAACGGGTGACTTTTCTTCTGCCTCTTGGATCCCGTTCCTTTCACATCTCTTCCGATGTAGGTCACCTCTTCCTTGTCCCAGCTTCGGTGGCGGTGCTTATGGAGCCTCTTCTTTTCACCTGGAAGCATTGCCTCCTCGCTTCTAGCCTACCCGGTAGATCGAGAAGATACTGAGCCCAACATCGGCTCCTTACCCCTTCCGATATCTACGGTCACGACGTCCCTGGCTGAAGATTGGTCCCTCTGGGTGATGGAGGCATCAGGATCAAGGTGCCCGTACCCTTCATCATCAATTTCGAGAAGAAATTCATCTATTGAGCAACCTGTGGCCTTCGACGTAAGGTCGACATCTATGTGAAGTGCATCCTCTCCTTGGCTCATCAGCATCTCCTTAGCTTGTTATCGTTCATCTTGTTCTCCTCCTTACCTTTTCAAGGTTTCCTCTTCGACACTCTCACTGCAGACAAGGTTGACATGTTCAATCGCCAAGCAATAAAAAACATAACCAAGTTCTTTATTTTAAAAAGAACACTAGGTAGTCTCCCCATGCGTAGCCTATTTAGTATGCGTACTGGATGAACCTATAGGAACTTCTTTCCTCTTCACTCCATACGGCGTATACCCGGGCTATTCATTTGTTCTCAACCTCCGACAAGGAGTATGACTGGTCCTCGATCGCCTGGAACGTACCCGTTAGATGCCACTTCTTATTTCTGATTTGCCAGTGCCCTCCCGCAAGAAATACTTTACTCCTCCACTTCTTTCTTTGGGAGGTAGGCATGTCAGTAACTAGCGGCTTATAGTCCCAAGCAACGAGCATCACCATACCTTGACAAGCTTGTTTCCTTAAGTACAACACCTGGTAGACGGCTCGAAATTCATTGACGGTGGGCATCCCTTCCTGGCACAGGTTCCACATGGCTACGATACTCAGGATTTGTCGCCATGCATTCGGAGTCAATTGCCCCAGTGACAGGTTTAGCATCCTCACCAGAAACTGTAGGCACTGGGACAACGGTAGCGACAGCCCTTGGTGCAGTTGGTTCTCGTGTAGCGCTACCTATCCCGTGGAGGGATTCGCTACCATCTCTCAACTCTTCAGCGGCCTAAGATCTACCGCGTCCGGTATCCCCCATTTTATCCTTATTATGTTAATCTCCTTCATCGTCATGCTTCTCCCGGGCTCTTCGCACACAGTCCCGTCCACTCGCGTGTACCTAGGTTTAGGTATACCCTGGGGAATGGTTACCGTGACTCCATGCACCTCCGCCCCAGAGTCATCCTTGCTATCATACCTATCAGTATTCTCACTATTCTCCGCCATCCCCGTACGAGCAATAGTTGTCAGGTATCGATCAATATCTGTTTTCGCTTGTCTTACGGAGGATTGATACGACGATCCCCCATCCCCAGCCTTTGTTTCTGATTCCCTCCTAGAACTACAGGAACACGGGCCACAAATTTGCTATCTGGAATCAGAAACACAAGGTCAGCCTACGCATTTAGACCTACGACCTTGTTGAAGGGTGGATTGTTCCCTACTTCAAACCCATATATTCAAAGAAACCCAAAAATTGAAACAAACCCAGAAATCAAACCAAAAACTGAGGAAAACCTACAAAAACCCAATTTGCTTTCCCTCCCTCTCCTTCTCCCCCAAACCAACACTCATAGACAACCAATGCAGGCATTGTTCTGATTCATGACACAGAAAACCCAGAAAAAAAGCATATGGTAGAAAGTAGAAAACACTCATCGCATAAAATCACGAGACAAAGCAAACCAAGCCCACAAAATCACAGCCGCACAAATAAACCAAAACTACAATTCTTAGTGAAGAAGTTCTGACCTTTTTCGTCGACAGTCGATTGTTCCCTCCTTCCACAACAAGCCGTCTGAGATTTTCAGAGTGTTTTCAGTTTTCAGAAGCAAATGAAGAGGGAGAGATGATTTCCCTCTTAAATTTAACCTTCCACAGATCACATCCGTTGAAAAAGAAAAGCCTTCAATCGTAGGATCACTACACGTGTCCCACGTGTCTCTCCACGCTTCGAAATCGTCAGCTAAAGGGATGGGCATTTATTGCACAAACTTACTTTGTACCCCACATGGCTTACATGCACGAATAACCCTATCGAGTATCATAGGCCGAAGGCCCCATCAGGTAAGAAACCACGCTCTCCATCCCACTGGATCATGGCTCTCTCACCTTATCAGGTACATGAGGTCCCTGGCCTATCTACTCCACTAGGTATATGAGTTCCAGCCTCAACCTACCAGGTACGAGAGGCCCATGGCCATAAACCCCATCAGGTACGAGACGATGCTCTCCATTCACTAGATCAAGGCTCACTCACCTCATCTGGTACATGAGGCCCTTGGCCTATCTACTCCACTAGGTATACGAGTTCCAGCCTCACCCTACTTGGTACCAGAGCCCCAAGGCCATCAACCCCATCGAGTACGAGACCACGCTCTCTATCCCACTGGAGCAAGGCCCTGCTCAAGACATCTCTTGCACGTGAACTTGGGGGGGACTCCCTACAGGCACACAAGTGCCAAACCCCATGCCAAAATTATCAAGTCTCCACCCAAGAAATATCTTGAACGGGAACTTGAGTGACTTGTACACACCAAAGAACATTTCACTAGGTTTGTCACTATCAATTGGGTCCCGTAGGGATACCCAGGTACCATGCCATGGGTCGGTTTCTCAAGCCACCATGAAGATACTCATCTCAGATGGCACCACGGGCACTAGAGGCCGTAGACTGGATCAACACAACCTCTAATGGCACACCACAAGGCTGACATTAGCCAAGAGGAACAACCTATGTCCCACATCGAAAAGAAGAAGAACTCCCTTCGCAGTCTCGAGTATTAAGGGATCAGCACAACCACTTTTTTACTGTAATAACTCCTTCATTTACTATTGTCGTATTCATTAATATATCATATTACCTCACTCAAGCATCGGAGAGGTATAAACCGTCTGGTACGGTTTATTCCTCTAACGTTCTGTTCCTGATACAAGATTTAAGAAGTGGATCTGTACCCCAGACGATATAGTATTCTGAGTGAGGTACCCAGAGAAAGCCACCAGAAGCAGTGGGTATATGGTACGCGGAAATCGGAGATCGTATGAAGAAGTTATTCCCAACGAAAGTTATTTCCATTTTTCAAAATTTTGGTATAAATAGAAAAAAAATCGGAAAATAATTTTAGTTTCCCATTTTGGAAACTTTTCGACTTTCTTCGGAAGTTTCTCTCTCCTAAACCTTCAACCTGTGCGCAAATCCAGTGACCCGACCCAGCCGAAACTAGGCTGTTCGGTGTCCTCTAGCGGTGAAACGAATGGTAACAAGCTCAGACTTTCCTCCTCTTCTTCCCTCAACCACTAGCTTGTGCCCAGATGCACCAGAGATGACGAAAGCAGTAGAGGCAGCGCCTGACCGTAAGCGATCCTAGTCCTCAAGCCATAGCGGTGCATGAAACCAGTCATTCTGTGATGCTCTCCTCCTCCTGATTACAACCATTAAAGTCTTGAAGATCGATTTGAAGTGTAGAGAGAGAAATCACGGTTTGAAGTTCAACGGTTATGATTTTTCAGGCTCGATCCAGGCTGAATCGACCTCGGTGCTAGATATGAAAGTTGCTCCTCACGTTGAGATCTTCAAGTTAGGTGGAGTTGATTTTCTTGGTTTTGAAGTCGGTCTAGCAGCACGTTGGCTTCATGTGCAGCCGCCTGTGGCGGTGTGTCCGACCATTCCAGAGGTAGTTCTTTTCTCCATTAGCCTTCATTCATCAACACGAACATGTGGGTATGTTTACTTTTGTGTTTGCTCGACTTTTTGGTTGAGTTGGATTATTTGAGGTTTCAGTTAGTTCGGTTTTCAATCCGTGAGAATCCGATTGTTGGATCATTTATTGTGTGGATGGTTTGATCCTCGAAGTGTTTCGGAGGCCTTAGGTGGTCTTCGATAGGGTTTCGTCTCCAGTAACGTGTCCATCAGTTTATAGTTTACATGTTTCGAACTTTAAAATGATTGTGTGCTTTGTGTTGTATTGAGTGTGACCTTAATGTCATTAGGTGATTGACGGAATTGTGTGAGCGGAGTTTGGAAGATTTTGTGCTTGTCTTGGTTTTTGTGTGAAGACGTAGCAGGATATAGAGGTGAGTAAATCTCACATTGTTTGGGTGGTAAATTTGTTATGTGATAGTTTTAGTAGAAGTAATCATTAGATGTAAAATGATTTTTCTTGCAAATAAATATTTGTTTTGAAATATGTGAACTTGATCGTCAACGGTTCATGGTAAGTAAAAACAAGGATTTGTTACAAATGATTTTCGGTTTAAGTAGATTGTGAAATATCGTAGGAGTTGTTTGGTGAAGTGAAAAACATTGTTTTGCATGATTTGAGCACAATTGGGTTACGAGTTGATTTTGAGGTTGTCGAAGATAAGGCTACAGTATTTTGAGGCGATCAGTTTTATTGTGATATTACCATTTGAGATCTCATTTTGAATAGTGTGACTTAATAATTAGAGTTTGAGTAGAACCTGGGTGGCGGAACCAGTGTGGTGATAATTTATACAGTAGTAGCAAAGTGGTGATAACCAAGGTGGTGATAATTTATACAGTAGTACCAAGTGGTGTTAATTGATGTGGTGATTGTTATGAAAAGGATATGGATTATTGTCGAGCGATTGATGTTTGATATTATTGATGTGGTGTTTGGTGTTGTTAGTAGATGAATCGTATTGATTTTTAGTTTATTTCTATTATTGACTTGCTTGTTTTCTTTCGTAATCTCCTGAACTAAATTATATGCAGGGATTACTGTTTTCTGAATTGATTGGTTTTAATGTAATCTCCTGAACTAAACGACATGCAAGGATTATTATGACTTCTATTGATTGTTTTATAATAATCTCCTGTACTAAATGATATGCAGGGATTACTATGATTTGCTAGATGTGCTTTTAGTGTGATCTCCTGAACTAATACATATGCAGGGATTACTTTTTACTTGATTTTGATTTATAAATGCTTTACCTTTTTTCGAGAAGTGGTTACTGAGATTTCAATGATTTTGAAAGGTTACTAAAGTGACAATTATTCTGTTGAGATAAAAGGAGCATGCTTTTGGATTATTAGAGCTTTAAATGTTTTAAAACGTTACTGGAGTTTGATTGTTAGTTGGACATTTGTGAAATTAAAAGCATCAGTTGAGATTAAGAGCATGTGAGTCTTAAAATTTGAATTAACGTACGTGAGCATGATATGGTAGGATATGAACTTGATGTTTTTTCATGTTTAACGAAGGTTGAGATGGTATAAGCATGTGTTTCTTCCTTGTTGTTTTGAGTTTACTCACACAGGCTTTCATAAGCTTACCCGGCTTGTTGTTTCAACCCGGTGCACAAATCCATGGTGTATGAGTCTATCCTGCAAATTAGGGTGAATGTGGTGAAGGTATTGTCCCTTGTAGTTGTGAGTTTAGGAGTTTATTTGTTGTGTGCACTTGTTAGTCTTCCACTGTGTAGTGAGTTTGGTGGGGTTGTTTACATATTGAATTGTTATTTCAGTTTAATTTGCAAACTTGGTATAATGTAATTTATGACTCTAAAGAATGGGTCTGTATTGACATTGTGGGTTCATGGCATCTTTACTTGCTGTTCTTTAAAGATAAATTTTCCTAATGTTTTGTATTGATGTCTAAACCATCATGCCCGGAGTATTTGTGATTCTTATTTGTTTATAAATTGTGCTTGAAATTGGGCATGACATATATATGTATAGTCACCCGCTCAGGAATGCTATTAATACCAACTATAGTTCACAAATACAAAACCCATGGAAAATCATTTTATAATAAAAATTCATTTTACTTACCTATGAACCGTTGGCTATCAAGTTTATATATTTCAAACAAATATTTATTTCAGAAAACGATTTCATAATTTAACAAATAATTCTGAATAATAAAGTAACTCAGTTTATAAATGAACCTCGTGAGATTTACTCACCTCTAAATCCCGCGGCGTCTTCACATGCCACACGAGATAAAGCTCGAACCATCAAATTCTTCTCAACAACCTCATCATACCTAGTCATAACAATCACACTCAATATGATACAACGTACACAAGTATTTAAAGTTCGAAAACTGCCAACTAAAAACCAAAGACTACGTCCAACAAGACGAAACTTCCTCTGAGACCTCTCAAGTCTCCAGAACAGTACTAGGATCAATTTCACAAAATTATACAATAATCCAATGGTCGAAATCTCATGGATCGCAAATTGAGAAAATCTAGATTATTAAAAAACCTAATAAATCAAACGGTCTCCAAAAGTTACACATCATATTTCAAAATGCTCATATCAACAAGTAGATGATAATGAAATAAGAATTTGCCCAAAACAGAGCTGCACGCGCCGCCGGACCAACACTAAAATCTGGAGGATCAGCCCCTACCAACCTGTAGAGAATAACATGGGGAGCAACTTTCATACTGGGACTAAGGCCAATATGGTCTAGATCGAGCTAAATCTAGCTCAAAAGTGTCCTGTAATGCCCCGAATTTCCATTATTAGTTTAGGATGATTTTTCGGAAATTATTAAGTAGTTTATAGGATGATTTCGTGGTTCAAGGGTAGAGCGAAAGTTTTTCAGATGAATAATTACTCGAAGACGTTTTATTTCAAGGGGTAAAGGGGTTGACTTTTTATTCGTTGAATTTCTCTAAAACCTTCCTTCATGAAAATTGTAGAGCACATCGATACAAGTTTGTGGACATGCGGAACGTGAAAATAGAAGTTCATATAAAGAAGTTATGGCCAACGGAAAAAGTTTACATTTTTTGTTAAATAGAAAAAAATCAAAAAGATGTGGAAAAAAATCCTAGGTTACCATTTTTAGAAACCCACTTTCTCTCTCCTTTCCCAGCGCTGAAATCACCGTTTCTTCTTCAGTTCGATTCTCCTCCATTCGGCCACTGTTGTCCACGCTACAATTTCATTCAATTCGTCTCTTCCTCACAATTTGGGTGGCGGCGCTTCTTTTGGGTCACCGTCGGAACTCACAATTTCGGCCACCTGTGGTGCCCATTCTTGAGGGCTTTTGAAGCTTGTGAGACGTACATGAATCCCTCCAAGTGGCTTGAAGCAATTTGAAGTGTGGAGGTCAAATTGAGGATTTGAAATTCTTGGGTTTCAATGGAGCCCTTTTCTTTCGAGGTAAATTCCAGTTTCTATAGTTAAAGTTGGACTTTGTGATAATTGAAGAAGTTGTTGGGCTTCTTGTTGTAAACATTTTGGCATAGGTTTCATGACCCAACTCGGGGGTTGCCAGTGTTGCGTGGCGGCGCATCCGGCTAGCTTTTGTGCTTTTGTTTCCTTATTTGTGTCCTACTCGTCGATATGAGCACGTGAATATATTATGTGGTCATATTGTAATCATTGGAAAAATGCTAAAGTTTAACGTAATTTCAGTTTTCTTTGTTTTGGATCCGTGAGGATCCGATCCTTGGATCAACTTGTCTTTTTGACATTTTGCTCCTAGGAGTGTTAGGAGTGTTCCAGAGACCTTGGGAGGTCTCGAAGGAAGTTTAGTCTTATTGGACGTAGTCCTTGGTTTTTAGTTCGTGTGTTTCGAATTTTAAATGCTTATGTACGTTTTGTCGTATTGAGTGTGACTTGCTGTGACTAAGTGTGACGAGGTTATTGAGAGGAGTTTAATAGTTTGAGCTTTATCTCGTGTGGTGTGTGAAGACGCAGCTGGATTTACAGGTAAGTAAATCTCACGAGGTTCATTTATAAACGGATTTACTTTATTATTGGCAATTACTTGATAAATTGTGAAATCATTTCCATAAATAAATATTTGTTTTAAATTATATGAACTTGATCGTCTACGGTTCATGGGTAAGTTAAAATGAAGGTTTGTTATAAAAATGATTTTCTTTCTTTTGGGTTTTGTGATTTGTGAACTATAGTTCGTATTAGTGGCATTCTTGAGTGAATGACTACGTATATATATATATATATACACACACATAAAATATATATATATATATATATATCTTGATGGTGTGGTATTGTGGTGTGTACTATAATTGTGATTCTATTTATGATATTGTTTTGAGACTTTATTCTTTACGGAGAGCAATATATCATGATAATGATGATTTATATTTTGTTTTATAAGTGCTTGTAATGTGGAAACTATAGTTGAAATGAGTACATGGTATTATCGTATATGAAGTGTGAGTAGTATTTTTGAGTCTTGAGTGACTCTTTAACATGATTTGGTCTTTGTACCATGAGTCTGAGTACCGGGGATCATAGTAGTGATAGAGGACGAGAAATAGTTTGATGGTTTTGTGAAACCTTTTGGGTCTAGTGTGATCGTTGCGAGTAAATTAGTGACATATGCGGTGAATTAAAAGGAGTTTTAGAGTATTCTTCCTTTATTGTCCAAGAAAGACTTTGTTGTCCCAGAGGGATTATGATGTAGACTACATGTGTGGTGATTGTTGTTGTAAAGTATGTCAGTAGTGGTAGAGTTAATTGTTTTCATGTAATCTACTAAACTAAATTATATGCAGGGATTACGATATTTCTTAATTGTTTGATTTTAATGTAATCTCTTGAACTAAATTATATGCAGGGATTACTATGATATTAAATTGTGTGATTTAATGTAATCTCCTAAACTAAATTATACGCAGGGATTACAGTTTTCTAAATTAATTTGTTTTAATGTACTACTATGATATTGAATTGTGTGATTTAATTTAATGTCCTAAACTAAATTATATGCAGGGATTACTGTCTTCTGAATTGATTGGTTTTACTGTAATTTCCTGAACTAAACAATATGCAGGGATTACTTTGGTTTTGGGTTGTGTGCTTTTTGGTGATCTCGTGAACTAATTTTCTATGCATGGATTACTGGCTTTATTTACTTTAATTTGTGAATGCAATTGTGGTTGAGACTCGTAGTAAGTTGAGAAATACTTTATCATGTCATTATGGTGATAAATGCTTCTTGTTGAGAGGAAAGAAAAGTGATTTCTTGGATTTGTGGTTGAGTCTACAAATGATTTGTTTTGTCACGGTAGTGACTTGTGTTTTCCTTAAAAAGAAAATGATCTTGATTTTGGAAATGATCATTTACTCACACGAGCTTGAAAATGCTTACCGGGTTTGTCATTTTAACCCGGTGCACTATTCCATGGTATAGGGTTTATTGTGTAGGGTCAGAGAAAAAGTAACCGTCGTTGAAGTTGAGGCCTTGTTGCTATCGTAGCGTGAACGTTGAACGTAGAAGTGACTTTGGTTTTAGTCTTCCACCATGTAGTGAGTGTCGTGGGTGTGTTTAAATTTTAATTCAGTTTAATTTGTAAACTCTCTGTAATGTAATATGTGACTCTAAAGAATGAGTCAGTATTGACATTGTGAGCTCGGTTTGTTTTGTTGCTTAGTATAAATGAAAAAATTTCTAAGTGTTCTTTTTGGATTTTGGATTGTTAATTTATTGCGTTTCGGATTTGAAATCCTTTATTCAAAATTCGGCAATTTGGTATCGGAGCGTAAGGTACATATTTGGTGATGATTAGTACTACTCGAGTGATTGCCCGTCTGCAGATGATCCCCATCATATACTCTTCAACATTGATATAATCATTTGGTATGTGGGAGTGTTAGAAGTCGTCTTGAACGTTAAGTCGTCAAAGTATAGGTTGGCTCTATAAGTAAAGTGCAGGATCTTGGTGTAGCTTCTTTGAGTTGAAATCTTTTGAGGAATGTGAATCTCTGGATTGAACTCTGGTTGAGTTGTCAAGGATTATTTCATGGAAACGATGTCCTTTTGTACGATTGTAGTTGTTTGGTTAGGGTCATGATGTTTGACCTATGCTTGTATCTAAAGTTGGTACAAGTATTTGACTGATAGTAGTGTGCCTTCCTAAGTTGGATCGGCAGATGTTTAGGATGGAAGGTACTTATCAGGGGATAGTTATCTTGTTTTATAGTGTGGTGTCTTAGCAGAGCATTTTGTTCAGCATACTATTATGTGTTAAAGTTGCTCTGATGTATCTCAGTAGACCTTGGGTGCGGTTTGGAGACTTAGTGTGGTTTTGTAGAATGCCTTGTGGTGATTTGTGTGTAGTGATGTAGCATGCATAATTGTTTCTATGGAGATTCATTATAATGTTGATTGCACAGTGAAATGCTTTTATAGCAGCCTTTATGGCAGCAGGAAATCTTTGTGGTAGTGCTTGTACTGCTTTTGTAGCAGCCTTTATGGTAGTGCTTGTGTAGCAGCATTTTTTGGCAGTGCTTTTGTAGCAGCCGTTGTGGCAGTGCTTGTGTGGCCGCAGGCAACCTTTGTTGTAGTGCTAGTAGTGCTTTTGTAGCAGCTTTTGTGACAGTACTTGTAGGGCTTGTGTGGTAGTATTGGGTGGCAGCCTGTGTGACAATGATTATGTGAGCAATGTAATGTGATGATGTAGGTGTGCATTAGTCGAAGCCAGACCCTTGATTGTGTTATGATATGGTAGGACACTTGTTAAGTAGTAATGCATGATTCATTACTGTTGTGATAAGAGTTTTCTATGTGATTTTGGTGGTGGAAAACTTGTGAGTGATTTTGTGTATGGTTTTGTTGTGGCAGAACCATCCAATTATTGATTGTTTTTGAATGGCAGAGTTCCTATGTAGTTTCAGCGTATGGGAAGTTTTGTTATGATTTTGAGAAGGGTTTGACTGTGAAAGGACTATGTATTGTTGATTTGAGTTGAAATGAACGTTTCATTTTCAATTCTATGAGTGTTGCTTTATCAATCTGTTGGAGCAGATACTGTTGTGAGAACAGGATTCTGGACTATTGATTGCTTTATCGATGTGTAGTTTCAATGTATGGGAAGTTTTGTTATGATTTTGAGAATGGCTTAACTGTGAAAGAACTGTGTATTGTTGATTTGAGTTGAAATGAACGTTTCATTTTCAATTCTAGGAGTGCTAGTGTTGCTTTATCGATGTGTTGGAGCAGATACTATTGTGAGAACAGGATTTTGGACTGTTGGTAGTCTGTATGTTGTGCTACAATTGCAGTGTTGTGGTTGCATTGTGTGCAGAGTCATGACTCGTGAGATGTTGGGTTATCTCCAAGTAGGATGGTGGAGTGTGTTATTGATGGGATACTAGGTGTTGTACCGATATCGATTGGTGGATATAGGCACGTCTTGCTTTGTGGAGTGGACACTATTCTAGAAAACTAAGATGAATTACTCGAAGTGTGAGTGCAGCATTTTATCCACAGATTGTTGGACGGACTGAACGAGTGATTGACATTAGAACAAGTAAGAATATAAGTAAGAATATACGTGGTCTGAAAATGCTACCTAATGAACTTTTAACATGTTCATACAAATGAATGAGTGGTTAAGTTGTGGAGTACATTGTTTCACAAGAAAACCATGGCATTAATGTGAACAAAAACATAGTTGTTCCTATGCAAATTTTGAAATTTATAAATTATAAATTAATTACATCAGTTTGTTTCAGTGGGGATGATTAACTGATGAGGAAACTATGCTAGTGTTAATTGATTAGAACCAACCACACAAACTAAAACGAAGAGAGAAAGCACATAAGTCGTTTTCCCAAAGGGAGTTGAGGCTGGTAAAGAAATTTAACAACCTATATTGAAGTTGAAATCTTTAAGGATTAAAGGCATACATATAAGATCTTACGGATTAAAGACATACAGTAACGATGCAAGGATGATGGTACACCTCTAGTTGCAGCTACAAAAAAAGGTGGGTAAAACCACTGTCCCGATTGCGGAGGCTTTAGCTTTAAGAGATAGCCTCCGTACTGCACTACATAGAGGCTAGAAAGAGTCCATGTGGAAGGTGATTCCAAATTGGTGGTCAACTGCATCACTGGAATCTCTTCTATACCTTAGAGAATCTTGAATATTATCTACGATATCAGAAAGTTAAAACTTGAACTTGATTTGTTCCTTTTAAACATGTAATGAGATAAGCTAACTTTGTAATAGATGCAATTTCTAATATAGATCATGCTCATGTAAATGGTGATATTTGGACCAACTCATTCCCTTGTGAAGCTTCTAGAGTCTATCTGTTTGACACTATAAACTCCGGATGCACCTGGGCTTCCATATCTAATTTAAGTATGTTCTTATAAAAAACTAAAATAAAAATGCAAGGATGATGCTATTGATGTAAGGGTTCTCACTTCTCAGTGATGATGATGATGATTATGGACATTAATGCGTTGGAATAAACCACTATCAATTTACTTTAATTCATGATGCTAGTTAAAAAATTATTTGATATTCAGTATCAATATGTAGGGGCGGATTTTTTTTTTTTTTTTTTTGGGGGGGGGGGGGGTCGAGTCTAGGCAGCTGCCTAACTTCGAAACTTAAGACAAGCTATGGAAATCTATTTGGTCTTAGGGTTCTGCAGAATTCTTTTCTGAAGAAAGACACCGCCTGGCAGTTTGAAATCTTTAGTTAGGGCTAAGAGTCATAACTAGATTTAAATACAATTAAATATAATTAACACTGGAACTGTTCACATGCACCCTATGGATATGGAGAAGTGGGTGATCACCCGTCTAGAAGCGGGTAGTTAGTTCATGAAAATAATAAATTTTCTTATTAATTATTTATTTATTTAAGCTTTGTCTTTTTTGTCTTTGACAATTAGAAAGATATATAAAGTTATTTAATATTTTTAGGGATATAAAAGTAACAAATTTCAGTTATGGTGAGCAAGCCCTCTTCTCTTAAATATAATATAGACAATACTTGTCAAAGATATAACATAGCACTCGTGGCACCAACATTACTATTCTATACTAGGTTTAGAATTTCTTTAAATATTTTTTGTTTAAACTTTTTGCTTTTTAAGATAACATAATATTTATACTTTTATAAACTACAAACTATACTTCTCTCTTTGCCTCTTGATAATTTTTCTTTTTGTTTTTTTGTTTTTCATAATTTTACTTTAGTAAGTGATATCTATTTGTGCTCCAATTTTCATGTATGCAATTGCTACATATTTAAGAGTTTATAACTCCAATTAAAATATAAGAAAATTTTCTTTGAAAACCAATTGAAGAGAAGTCTATTAATAATCTGGCCTTATTTGAGAATGATTTCTGGATCCGCTGCTGATCATATGTAATGTGAAGTCTTCTCAATTGTGACTTTTATTAGTATATTTGAGGAGTGTTACAAAATTCAAATATACTGTCATTGAAAAGAAGTATATTAATAAATTATATGTAACTATAGATTGACATATACATGATGAGGTATTTTTGCAATATCCTGAAACTTAACTCCATGACCTCATTAAGCTTGATGAAAACAAGAAAATCATAAAAACCACTATTGGTTATAACATTTTAAAAACCTAATACCTTGATGTTATATTCGAACTTTACATATAATCCATAATGAGTTATTATACTCCTAATCCATTCCATTGACGCTACATGAATGCCATTGCACTTTGCAAATGATAGAATTAGACCCGCTTGGAGTTTTTTGTCTTGTTTTTGGTCAACTTCTTTGCCAAATGCCAAGTCTGGTCCTTGTTCTATTGGATTACGCACTCACTGACATAAGCAGACCCATGAAGCATGGACTAAAAAATCAAAAAAATCACCGAAATATCGGCCAAATTTTCGTTTTTTTAGGGGTTCGATATTATCCTCACTAACCATTTAAATTTCGGTCGATATTCTCTAAATATCGCGATATTTTGCTATATTTCCTGAAATCATCGATATTAACAATAATTTTGTGAAATTGCAGAGAGATGCCTCGTTCTGAAATTTCAGAGCGAGATTAGGGTTTAGAGTCACTTTTCAGTCGCATATCCGCATCTAGACCGTTCAGTTTTTATGTACTAATGTATAGATCATCTCTGCAAATCCTTAACCAAATTGATGATCGTTAAGGTATCTAACTCACTTAAACCAATAGATCAACTAAATCTGTCCAACTTGAACCATACTAGCTTTAAGGTAGTTATCAATGCTTTAATGATCATCAATTTGGCTGAAAATTTTACAGAGATGATTTATACACTAGTAACTAAAAACTGAATGGTCGAATGATCTGTACATTAGTAGCTAAAAATTTACTGAGATGATTTATACACATATATATATATATAGTAATATATCTGCATATATAATACTTCTAAATCCAAAAATTAAGAGAAATATCTAGTCAGTAACCAATTTACAACAAAAACATTTTTTACCAACAATTCTCAATTTGAAACAATCTTTATTACTTAAAAATAAGAATATTTTCATCACACAATTCATCTTCTGTAGCTTCGTGCTTCACACTAAATATATTCCTTAGACTCTTATTTCAGTAATACAAAATTAGGTATACTATTAATTAATATTTATAAGTCGTTGGTTTCTATACTCTATTTTATTAATTTGAATTAATCATATCTACTTTTCCATCTATAAAAAAAATATTGAAAGTATTGAGTTAAATTTTATGAAATGTCAGATGACTCAGCATACACTAATTCATCTTAAATTACTATAAGTCAATATATAACAATGTTTATTCAACATTTTCTTTTGAAATATGGTAAAATTTTAAAAACAGTACATGATGTATGGACCACTGAGAATTAAGGTTTTTATACTTTACAAAACTGAATAACGGTGTCTGAGTTTCAAAACCCGACCCAACATAAGTATATGCCGTCAGTTTGACTGTTAGTCAACTTACTTTCCATCATATTTCTAAGGGCAAATTCGTCTCTTCAGGGATGTGGAAAAAAAATGAGATGCAATTGTTATGAACACCCAAAAATTTCTCCCCACACCCAACATGCAACACCTCATCATCATCATCTTCCCCACCGTTGCCTCCACCACCGTTGCCACCATTACCACCACCATTGCCACTAGTAGCACAAAACCCAGTTAAACCGCCAACCACCATCAAATCCCAGAAAGATCAAATCTTTGAAGACAAAACTGCACATGCAATGGAAAAAAATGAAAACCCACATAAGCGAACAGAGAGATACACACATGAATTAGCCCAATTCTCTCCTCAAATTTAGTTTCTGGCTCGCCTCGTCGAATTGGGTAGGAAAGTCAGGCCACCGTATGCCTCATCAACCTTGTCAGACACATATCCTTCACTCGATCTCAGAAGCGCAAGAACAATTCTTTTTTATGAAGACGTAGCCACGGCCGCCGACGGTGACGTCTTTCAGTAATAAGTCAAACATGGACTGAATCACCGGCAGGGTCTGTTGGGTTCGGGCTTGAAGGCCAAAAACGATGTGCAGAGGCGAGTTGTGTCCGTACAATTCATGGGTGTTGGGTCTGCTGAGCTAAATTTTAGAAAAACAAGGCAAAGTAGGATTGCTAAAGGTTCCCACTGAAGCTTCATGGCCAAGAAAATTTGTCAGAATTCAAAAAGGTGAGGAATTAGTGAAGTTGGTGCTTCTGGGTAGCTTAAGATTTCACAAATTAATTTGGGTTTAGCATAGTTAATGCTGGAAGTTGATGACCCAAGTTGAGCTTCAATTCATTGATGGGTTTTGAGAAGTTTGAGTTGGTGTTGCAGGTCAGAGAAGACGAATTTGTCAATGGGAGCTAGAAACCCACCACCATGATGATGTTAAGAATTGGGTTTATGGTTTGTATAAGAACCCTTGATTGAATTGGTGAAGATGACTATGGAGTTTCTAGAAAAAGGGAGAGAGAGACCACAAAATAACCCTTTGAAAAATGAAAATTGGCATAAGGATTAACGGTGTTACTGACGGCATGTACTTACGTTAGGTCGGGTTTTAAACTCAGACACCGTTCTTCAATTTTGTAAAGTATAAAAACCTTAATTCTCAGTGGTCCATACCTCATGTACTGTTCTTAAAATTTTGTCTTGAAATATAGTAGATAATTGATTAAATACACATTTTCAAAAGTCTTCTTTAAAATTTCTGGGTTTTCCACTAAATTTCCAACATTTTTCTCAAATATTTATCGATATCAATAATTTCTTGATATTCCCGTCGAAATTTCTATTTTTCGAACTGTCGATATATCCTCGATATTTGATATTTTAGTCATCGCCAGGAATTACCCACACCTGTGAATGGAATTGCAGCCCACGTCTCAATTGAAGTATTAAAATTTACAATACATATCCAAATTAAACTTGGTAGCATGCATGTCTCGAGGGGTGCACAAAATATGGCCTTATAAAACCACAAAAATTCAGATAAGACACCACATGCATACATACTCCAAACCATGGAAGACATCTTCTTCTACACATCTCTCTCCATCATCGTTTGCGTGTTCATCTCTCTAAATATGTTTGGACGAAGTCGTTACCCCAACCTCCCTCCAAGCCCTTCCTTATCTCTGCCGATACTCGGCCACCTCTACCTTCTTAAACCCCCAATCCACCGCACCTTCCACCGCCTCTCGCAGAAACACGGCCCCATCTTCTCCCTCTGGTTCGGTTCCCGCCGTGTTGTCATTATCTCCTCCTCCTCAGCCGCGCAAGAATGCTTCACCAAAAATGACATCGTGTTGGCAAACCGTCCCCCCACGCTCATAAGCAAGCACTTTAGTTACAACCAAACCACCCTGGTGGCTGCCCCTTACGGCGATCACTGGCGCAACATTCGCCGTATTAGCACTGTCGAGGTCTTGTCCACCAGCCGGCTCAACTCGTTCTCCGATGTCAGAAAAGAGGAAGTCAAGCATTTGCTGCACAAGCTTTCCGGACATGCAGAAGAAGAAGAAGGTCGTTTTGTGAAAGTAAAGCTGAGGTCTATGTTGTATGAGCTGACCTTCAATAACATAATGACCATGGTGGCGGGGAAGAGGTATGTCGGGGACCATGTTGCAAACAAAAAAGAGGGGAAGGAGTTCATTGAGATCATGGATGAGGCTCTTTCGTACAGTGGGGGAACCAACCCTGGAGAATTCATGCCATTTTTGAGATGGTTTGGTGGTAATGGTTATGAGAGGAAGGTGAAGAAGTTGGGAAAGAGATCAGATTTGTTCTGGCAACGTCTAATTGATGAGCACCGGAACAAGAGTGCTTCGGAGAGTAAAAATACCATGATCAACCATTTGCTTTCTCAGCAGGAGTCACAACCTGAGTATTACACAGATGAGAATATCAAAGGACTTATACAGGTTAGTAAAAATTATTATATCTCAGCCTTGTTTTTTCTGTTATTCCAAAATTAGGATCATAGTGGTTGGTTTACCATTTAGAGTTAATTATTGGGTTTTTGTCCCTTTATCCTAATTCTATGGTCATTTATCCCACTTATCCCATTAAGTTTTTTTAATTCCTCTTTATCCATAAAGACTCTAATAAGGTCTTTTGTAATATCTAATTAAGTTTTTTTTGTCTTTGTTTTTGTTTTTTGTTTATTTTTGAGAATATTTACCCTCACCTTTTTGTTACATAGAGAGAGAGAGAGAGAGAGAATGGAAGAGAGAGAAGCCATATGAGACTTCGCCGGAGTCCCGTCACAGACCATCTGATGTCGAACGCTCGCAGGATTCACTGGCCGCCACCCCTCAGACTTCTCTGAAAACCTTGTCAGAGGTCCCCAGAAAGACCGTTGAAGATCTCATAAGTTGCCAGAAAGGTTTATATCCTCCAACATTTATTGTCCCCCAATAATCCTCTATTTCCCCAATAAACCTCTATTGCCCCCCAATAAACCCAATAAACCTCTATTGCCCTCCAATAAAGGTTTATTGGGGGGCAATGAGGTTTATGAAACCTCGCCGAAAGTCTCCAAGGAGGTTGTCAGAGATCTCATATGGGGCCAGAGAGGTTTATAACCCTCTAATAGACCTTTATTGCCTCTAAATAGACATTTCGGTTGCCAGAATGAGACTAATCTCCCTAAAATTAGATAAATAAAACTTTGATTAAGGAAAAAAAATTAAGATAATTACATCAATTCAAAACATTTGTTACCCACCCCAATAGACGTTTATTGCCCCCTAATAGACCTTTAACAGACATCTATTGCTCCCCCTGATAAACTTTTTCTTTTTTCTTTTTTTCTTTCCTTCTAGGCCTTTTGCCCCCATTTTATCAAAAATATAAAAAAGGAGAAAGAGGGTGAAAAAGACGTGCTCGATCTCAAATGAAAAACAAATTATTCAATGTTGTCGAAGACAATAAATCTCCCAAATTCCTCGATCAACCTCCCAATTTTTCTCAATTCCACAATTAAAACCTACAAGACGCTTTAGACCAACCAAAAAAAAAAACGAACAAAAAGACCGATCCATCTCCCCAACTCGCTCCCAGGTCAACTCGGCTCTCAAAGCCATCCCTTGCTCCAACATCGCCGAGTCCAGTTCAAGGACTCTCTGGTGATTGCGCGCCGGCGTGGAACTCCATCGACCTCAACGAGTACAAAGTCTACAAGACCGAATCGGTCAGCGAGGCGGTGGTGGTAGAGGCGTCAACACAGACAGAGCCGGATCTCTTGTCAAGCAGTGGGTCGTCGAGCTCTTCGCCTGCGCCTCAGATCTACACCGAGAGAGAATCACAACAAGTAAAAATAGAAGCAGCGATGAGGGGGGAGAGAAAGACAGTTTTCGTCGGTGGTCGACTAGAGATGGAATGGAGAGAGATTGTTAGTGGCATGGACGTAATTTGATAATTAAGTTGAACATACAAGTGTCTTTTTCTTTTACATTGGGTTAGTGGGAACAAAAATTTATTGTTAGGATAAGTGGAATCATTTTGGTCCATTTTATTGCTTTAAGTTAAGGACCCTTAATTATTTACTCTATAAGAGTCTGCAACGATCAACTTTAAATATTTTTTTTTATTAAATTTATTAATTAAATCAAATGAATTTTCAGAGTCTATTATTGGCGGGTACTGATACATCAGCAGTGACATTAGAATGGGCCATGTCTAATGTGCTACGCTATCCAGATGTATTAGAGAAGGCTAGAGCTGAACTGGATGCTCAAGTTGGTCAAGAACGCTTAGTAGACGAACCAGACATCTCCAAGCTTCCCTACCTACAAAGTATTACCTCAGAGACTCTTCGATTGTACCCGACGGCACCAATGCTATTACCGCATTTTGCATCAAATGATTGCATTATAGGTGGATTTAATATACCACGTGACACATTGGTGTTGATCAATGCATGGGCCATACATAGACACCCGAAGTTATGGGATGATCCTGAAAGCTTCAAACCTGAAAGGTTTGAAAATGGCAGCAAGGACACGGCACACAAATTTATGCCATTTGGAAAGGGGAGAAGGGCATGTCCCGGAGCAGGATTGGCCCAACGTGAGGTGGGCTTGACTTTGGCCTCATTGATCCAATGCTTTGAGTGGGGGAGCGTGAGTAAGGAGGAGGTTGATATGATCGAAGGGAAAGGACTCACGATGCCTAAACTTGTGCCATTGGAGGCCATGTGCAAACCACGTTCAATATTTTTGAACAAGGTTTTCCATTGATCAATGGACAATTTTTATACTAAAATGTATTATTAAACGTGAATAAGTTGTGGGCTATTAGTTATTTAGAACAGCCAAGACCTTCAGATGCGGAAAATATTATCGAGTGTACTAAATAAATGTATCAGTAAATCATAAGCTATATAAAAGCTACATAAATTGTGTAGAATATCGTATTGCTATTATTATTGTATAGTGTATATTGACGCCCTTTTTTTGGCTTAAATTTTTTTTATTGAAATAAAAAAGAGAACGATAAGAGAGAGACATGAAGGCCAGACCCCTTAAGAAAAATAAAAATGAAATTCAAATGGCGTAACCAATTGAATCAAATGTATTGATGCCTTTGTTTTGGTTGTTGGTTTTCAATTCATTAATTTTTCTTTTAAATCAATTCTCAATGTTTATTCTTTATATACAAATGACGTTGAAAGATGAATATCAAGGTATATATATATATTTTTTTTTTTTAATTTTTACAAAATTTATTCAAACTCTTATCTAACTTTTAATTTATAACAAAGCGCATGAAATTTTACCTGTAATATATTAAGAAATTTATTTTTTCACATAACAAAAGCCTAAGGAGAGACCTTTCCCTTTTTTTTATTTTTACTTAATTTATTCACACTTTAACATCCTGATTTACACTTCACCAAATCGAAGTCACTACAGTGCCATGGACGCTTAGAACCCAAGCTAAGATATTCTTAACTCAGATCCTAAAAGCCAGAATGAAAAAGAAACAAAATTTTGGACACTTTGATAATCTAATTTAAGAAAGTGAATGCAGAAGCTTTACTTTTAATTATAAAATGTGGTGAAAACTTTTTTGAAATGTTTAAAATCATTTAAAGTATGCACAAGTTATTTCAGAATCGAAAAGAACGGTCCCATTCATGGTAAAAAAAAGTCCGAGTTTACAAGAAATACATTACGAACAAATCAAACTCATCAAGTGAGTGATATAAGGTTAGAGAGAATGGGAAACCTATCAAGCGGAACAAACTCCTAAGCCACACCCAACATTCGTCCAACTGTCCCGTCTCCGTACACAATACCTACATCACAAACTGTTTAGAGGTGAACTCTCGTCCTCGCTACTCAATAAGACTTTACCCAGCTAGGTTTGAAAATTAAATTAAACATAGGTGCCAACGAGTGGTGAAAATCACCTATAAAGAAAGTTTAAACATAGGTGCCAACGAGTGGTGAAAATGACCTATAAGAAAACTTTCTTTATGAATCTAACATTAGTGTACCAGGGTCCGAAAGACAAACCTGATGACCGGTCTCATAGACCAACTACACGACTTTACCTCAAATAAAGTAATAATCAGGTAAGCGTAGCAAAAGCATCCACTACCTAGCTACATAACCAATTCGTCATTGCCATCGAAAGCACCGTCCAACTGGTGCAGCTAACCTTCTGGAAGTTAAAGGGATTAAACTCAAGAAAGACAGTGTCATCTTTCGCTCCCAAGCCATCCCAACATAATCATTTGTTAGCATAGTTAGGTGCAGTAACATATCTTTCAATTTAAAATAAAACAACTTATACATACGAATTATAAAACTGAAAACCACTAACTGAGGCAAGTCCAGAATCCCCCACCTGAAAATATAGCAGTTTTAACTCCACACGCTTTCCCAGAACAACACAACCACGTTTCACATTTCCGGTAACTAGAGTCCCTAGTTCGATCATACTCAACTGTTATCACTTTTGACCAATAACTCTTAGAACAATCAACCAGCTCCACTCTGATCAATTATTGTTGTGCAGGTACTTGATCAATGTCTAGGAAGCATATTATTTTCCTCATCCACGTCATACACACCAAAAATAAGGGCCAAACCATTTTCCTTAAGGACCTTTATTTCCTCTTACTGGTCTTTAGTCAAATATATTGTAAACTAAACAATAAGGTTGATAATTTTGACACAATGTCAAACTCTCAAGTTCTCAATCAATTTTTATTTACTAATTCCCATCCCAGGGACAAAGTCAGGATCTAGATCTGGAGTGGACTAATTTAAGACTTACTCCATCCCAGGGACAAAGTCAGGATCTAGATCTGGAGTGGACTAATTTAAGACTTACTTACAAGAATTTTTTTTTTTTCTTTGTCGATAATAATTAATAGATTTTTACACTAAATTTTATAAGAAAAACTAAAGGAGAATGTTGTATGTTAAGAAAAAAAAGTGGGAAGAGCAAAGGAAAACAGACAAGATTTATCTTTAAGAGAAGAAATTTTTAAAAAATACTAATAGAAAAGTTGTAACAAAAGAAGGAAAAAAAAGAAAAAGAAAAAGCAAGGAGAAAATGGGGAAAGAGGGAAAAAAAAACAGAGAAAAATATGGTTAATAATAAAGAAAACAGCCCTAGGAGATTAGGGCCCAGATCTGCACTTCATCAACAATTAAAGTATTTGTCACATTACCAACTGAACCAAAGTAAACGATTGAAAGAATTTTGGGTTGGGCTCAGCCCATCACGTGGATGCGTGTCCCTATCCCATGCTACTTCTCAGTTCTCAATCACCAACAGCAATCAAACAACTTAAAAGTTTGCAATAATACTTCCAATAGCAAGACATCCAATTCACATGTTTCCAGCCTTTACGTTCTAGTTCCACCTCTTGAAACCAATTAACCATGATTAGAAACAAACAAAATCATTTTAACCAATCTAGACTTGTTTTAGAATTTCCACCAACTTTGTGAACCATAATATCTTGTGTACGTCCATAATCCTTATTCTACTTTATAACCAAACTTCAAATTATCAGGTAATCCATAAGCATACTCAGCTAATCAAATACCAAAATATCATCCCAAAGCCTCCAAAGGAGGACCCAACTTACCTCGATGCCAAACAAGACCAGAAGTCCAGAACAGATTCCCAGTTTGGAGAGTTCGCTTCTTTGACGAAGAGTATCGCAAGTTCCTTCCTCTTAGCAATGAACTTGGTCCAAACCAAGGATATCAGTTGAATCCTTTCTTCTCTCACCTCGTTCACTCCTCCAACTTCAACCTACATTCATGCCTTAAAATTCAACCCAACAATTCAGTACCAAACTCGATGCCTCACTGCCAGGAACAATTGCAAAATTTACCATGAACCAAAGCCTTGTCAACATGATTTCCAACTCACCTTACTTACACAAATCAAATGAATGTCTTTGAGCTGCTGCTGCTACACCTTTACGACACAGAATAGCCAATTGGAGAAAACTCACCCGTCCTTCACCATCTCCATCACTTTCACCAATTCTGTAAATTTAACATACCCATTCTCAATCTAACATACAAAATGGAATTGGAAAGGGCCTCACAAAACCTGAAAACACCACCGTGCACAGTGACTTCGACGGTGGGCGAGGGAACCGAAATACCAAGTCTTCCAAATGTAATTGAATTCGAAAACTTGTCAGACCAGAACGTAGATCTCAACGAGATGACTAATTTCCTTACCTCGCATGTCATCATCGGCGACCGGAGTGGCCGGAAAACCCAAGAAAACTGCCGGAACTGCAGAAACTTTTCGGCTTCGAACTGACTTCATCAGAGCTCTTCGGTGGACACCCAAGCCATAGGGGTCCTACAGCCGGTGGTCAGACGCCGGTAAACTGCTGGACGGAGGAGATATTGTCGGGTCTTCCTCGCGGGTCGCAGGTCTGAGAAACGGGTCGCCAGTACTGAAATTTCTGGAGTGCCCATTAGATCTGATCTCAGCCTGCTTATAGGCTCAGAGACGGTCAGGATGAAGCGGTGGTTAAGATCAACGAGCCAGATTTGACTGCTTGAATTTCCTTTAATTAAAATAAATTTCCTTAATTTCCAGACTTCCGAAATTAAAAACAAATAGTTCCAATGTCTGAAAAATTTCACCAAAATTGCCACAAACTCGTCGTGACACATACTTTACATCGAGTTAATAAATTAAAGATTCACTTCTACAAAGTTTTCCAAAATATTACTCAAGTGTTGTTATCACTAAATCAAAATTTTTTCCGGGACTCACACAGACACTCTAACCTATTATGACCATGTCAGTCACTCTAGGTATAAAATGTCATCTTCAGCTTGCGCCTGATTTTCCCCTTTCTCTTGCTTTCCTTGCTTCTGCTAGAAGCAGTGTATATTGCTCAAACATGCCTCAGGTTTTATCATTTAATTTTGTGGTTTAGAGGGAAAGTGATGAGAGAAATTTGGATCTCCGTCATGAAATCCCACTCTAAGGTCTCCCATATCAATATCGTCGACGAATAGGTAATTCTCACCTTCAATTCGTCAAAATCGTCCGTCAAATTTTATTACTTTTGTTAAAGTTTAAAACTTTGAAATTTATTTCTAAAATGGGCAGGAACTGAGGGCAGCTGTATCTAATATTGAACCCAAATGGAGTGGAAGCTTCCCACAAGGTTTACCAAGTATAAGTATATTTGGTGTATTTCAAATATTTAACGTTGCTTATGCCTCAGCTTATCATGCCTGCTTACAGATTCTATCTAATTAATAACTCTTTGCATATCCACGCGGTTAGCTAATGAGAGGTTTTTTATTTTATTAAATTACCGCAAAACTTAATGGCTCTCTTCCAATTTAAGTACAAAACCAAGAGTCATTGTAAATGTAATCACGATGGTGAAACTTGATCGAGTTGTACTTGAAGTCTTGATCGAAAATGTAGTTTGTTTTTTGTGGGGGAGGGGGGGGTGTGTGTTTTTTGGGGGCGGTGGCGGGGGCCGGGGCGGGGTGATGGTCTGACCCCTGGTCTCTCTGAAAGTACTAGAATGACCTAGAGGGAGGGTGAATTTATAAGCAAGACACTTGAAACCACAAAACTTTTCAGAACGTTGCTAAGGGATTGTAAAGAGCTAGCGACCCTTACGTAAGAAAACAAGTTAAACTATAAACCAAAAGCTTACCTGACACATACCAAAACAAGAAAACAAATGGGTAGAACACAAGAATTGTTTACGCAGTAAAACCCTAAGTGTGAGGTAAACAATTGTGGGCCTTAACTCTTGAAGGCCAAGTGCTCAAACACACACTAAAAGAATGTAAGCAAATTACAAGGAAAACTTACAACCTCTCAGATAACTCTTGACACGGTTACCTCTAATTAGACTCCTTCTAGTCGATTGAACAACCTCACCAATTTGCTCACTGCTTCTAGATGTGCTTCCACTTGTCTCGAATTCTTCAATCATCTATTCTTGAGCATGCTTGATTCCCAACTGATCTCATAGGACACTCACAAATGCAGAATGATATGAATAAATTATGAAAGAACTTTTAACTCGCTAATTCACTTTGACATGGAACAAGTGAACTATCATCCTAGACACTACTTTGCCTTTAGGAAATATGAACTCTTTTATCTTGCAAAGCGTTAGTCAGAAAATATGTTTGCAAAACCTATATATGCGACAAAAAGGATTCCCCTAAACCCTTAGGGTACCATCAATTTCATTGAAGAATTTGACACCTAATAGGAAACATATTTTTTCTAAAAAGATAAGATGACTTAACAATATATTTTATCCTAAAAATAAGAGATACACATTAACTAAATACAAGAACAATTCAAGACTTCAAATTTGGTATAAACACGTAGTATCCACTTGCCTTTATGAAAATACAAGGACAGAATGTGTTTTTCTGGAAATGGGGATTGCAGTGCACGAATCAATCCCTATTGGGCAGAAACCAAAAATAATGAATAGAACACCAGATTTTTGGTTACGCAGTGAAAACCTCAAATATGAGATTAAAAATACTGCAGGCCTCTTACTCTTGAGAACCCAAAACAAGAATTAATTTATGACGAAGGATATGTTCTTTACAAACTTGAATAGCACTAGCTCGGCTACAATGATTAGACACAAACAAATCCAAAGTTTGTCTTCCGTCTCAAATTCATTCTTCACTTGAACGATCACCAAATATCGCTCTCCTTTTTTCACAGCCTCTCTACTGATCTCAATAGAATCTATGCATATGAAAGATGATCAAGAACACTTATTCATGGACCAAGTGTCTTTGACTCATGTGAAGACCCAAACTCAAGCAAACATGCAAGACTCTACCAAGAATTCTTGCATCTCTTCGTTTTACCGTGTATCTTTTGTGTATATATCATAGACCAACGGCAAAACCTCTCACCAAAAGATTCTACCCTAATTCTTCTTTAATTAGGAAAGAAACTTTCCATATAAGAAACCCCACAGATCTTAAGGAAGATCAATTAGGAATAGAAAAGTCCTAAAAACCCTAGGACACCAACACACCGATTTTAACAATCAGAATAATATTTAAAAACTTAAATGCATAAAACCTAAAACCTACTTTTCAAAATCGGACTCCACATGAAACTGACTCCCATGCATACGCAAATGCTTTTACCTGTGATTCTTCAAGATCAGTAAAGAGACCTTGTCATAGTTTTGTATGGGAATGCCAATACGATGTACAAGAATTGTACCTGCAATCTCCCCCTTTAGCATTCCTATACAAAACACATCTAATCCATGCAAACTCCCCCTCAAAAAGTACAAGAGAGACATCACAATTCATCATCCATAAATTTTCCTGAAACACTTGTCACACAATTGGTAAAATTCACAAGATAGAATAACGTTATCACAGTCACACATCGTCATACATCTAATTTCTCCTCCTTTTTGAATAGGAATGACAAAGATAACTTACGTAGCGGAAGCTATGTAGAAAGAGGATCACAAATAGATGGTTCACAATAGACACAAGCCCAAGTCGAATCAATCAGAGGAGGATATCCCCAGTATTAATACTCCCCCTAAGGGTGATCATGTGAAGAGAGATGCAAGAATGAAATGCAAACACACAATGAGTGGGTTGTATCCAAATGCTAAGAACATATTTAATTCGCATAGCTTTTCCAACAAGAGCAATATCACTTAATCATAAACAAGAGTGCAACAAAATGAGTTCACACTAGTGAATTGATTTCGATAATCACAAGGTACGATAGAGGATGATCGAGTATTATATACCTCTTATTATGTAGAGTGAACATATCTCAAGATGGGGTGTGTAATATTTGTAGAAACCTGAAAATCAAAGCTCACATACGAAACATTTTGGAGCACATAATCTTTATTCCTCGTATAACACCGTGTGGGCATGATTTTGAATTTTCTCTTTTTGCTTTTCAGACAAAGTAATATTTTTGCTCAAGAAGACTATGACCCATGTAACGAGTAGTACGCTAGCAGCTCCCAAGTCAGATGACTTTAGGATACTAGATGTAACAAGGACATCCCAAATAGTATATCTACTCGAGTTAATAGTTTCACAATCCACCGGGGTGACCAAATCATTCATGTTTCTTCCCAATCTTCATATCGTTCTTCACGACCGAGACCTGTTTACTTTGGGAATAGCCTGACCATGCTCCATAAAACAATTTTTTTTTTAAAGGAGCAGCAAAAATAAAGAAATATTTCGTACAAGAGTATTGAAAACAGGCCAACCAACAAATATGACTTACCACCACTCAAAGTATGTGTGCATGTAAGGATACAAGGTGATAGAGAATATGTTGTTCAAGCTCGCAATTACAGAGTACGCAAGAGCAAATTCAAAACGTGCTAGGTACCTTATTGCACACAGATTTAAGGAAAAGAGTACGGTCCTTGTCAATCTAAGTTCAAAATAATCTGCCAGACCCTTGGGGATATTTCCAGAAACTGAACCTAACAATGCAGAAGTGTAAAGAAAATGCACTTGTAAAGAAAATGCACCTATACTATCATGAAAACATACAACATGAATGCATGCAAAATGGATCAAGTGAAGTGAGAGTATCAACACTTAGAGCATCCACAAACGATGCTTAGAGCATCCACAAACGATGCTTCTAAGTGATTTAAATTGAGTTCTGTCTAACGGTGTACTAAACGAATTAGCTAATTTGTGTTTAGCAGGAACAAAAGCAAGCTCAAGCACATTATCAAGATTATTCGTATGAGCAGAAAATGATTATTTGAATATTTTTTAATCCAGATTTGCTTCTGCTTTGTTTTTGTTTCCAGATCCACGGGGATTGAAGCCATGCATACGCAAAATTGGACTCCACATGAAACTGACTCCCATGCATACGCAAAATGATTTTACCTGTGATTCTTCAAGATTAGTAAAGAGACCTTGTCATAGTTTTGTATGGGAATGCCAATACGATATACAAGAATAAGCAATCAAGACACCATACAGACTTATTTGGGATTGAAGCACAGCTATCAATCCCAACACTTAATCATGCAAAATGCAATGAATAATTCTTACCTAAAATGTCGTACGAATCAGATAGGACCTTGACTTGCTCTTCAAGCTTGAGATTCACTTTCATTCTTCTCATACAAGTTCATATACTAACCTCCCTCATGCTTGAGTCAGATAGTTTTGTATAAAGGAATGCCAACAAATACAACCTCCTATACTAACACTCTCTTTGCATGTAAAGTTGGACTTGTTTCAGTATTAGGATTTTAGTTTGAGAATAATAAAAAAACTTACTCACTGACTAAACTCCTTATTAGAAATTACTAAAGAAGTCGGTGGAGATCTGAAGTAGAAGTTTTGATCACTAAGAATAGCTTGACCATGTTAAATTCATAAATATGTATACCTCATTAAAGTTACGCCTTATAAGATTGCTCACTTAACTAATAAATTACATATTTTTTGTCCTAATATCTAATTAAGTGTCTAAGCGGGCTCTCTAAGCCGCGCCTCCAAGCTTCCAAAGCTGCCATTGATAGTGCCTTGTGCACCACTCCACAAACGTTTAGCGATCTTCCCCCTCCTCTCCTTCATCTTTGTTCTCAAATGACTTCTCTTGAGGAAGTTACTGCAACCTAGCTTTCAAAAGTGTCTTTTGCACCGGCAAGAGATGATGTGATTGACATTATGATGCTGTCCTGTGGGAAAACTCAACGAAATTCTCAAGCTTACCTGTTGGGAAGATCCCTTTCACCCAAGCCTATGGAGATCAATGATCTTCGTCGTCACTTTCGTCGGATCTGGGTGTTGGTAAAAAACTTCAAAATCCAAGAGAGATCAAACTCCATTTTCCTCTTCTCTTTTGATCACCGTGGCGACCTGCGCAAGGTGATTAGAGGAGGGCTTTGGAATTTTGCTCGGGCTCCAATGGTGTTGATGGAGTATGATGGTGTGACACCAATTGAAATGGATCCCGCTGAATCTGCTATACTATTGGGTACGTATTACTCATATCCCTCCTATGTATAAGAAAAAAGAAACTATCATGGATATTGCTATAGTGGCTAGCCATCCCCTTGAACTGGATGAAAGGCTCTTTAAAAACAAAGGGAAAATTAGGGTTAGGGTTAGCCATGATATCCTGAAACCAATTTTTTTGGAAAAAAAGCTTAAAATTGATATTGGGTTGAAGAAGTGATTCACTACCACTTTGACAACCTCTTTGGACGATGTGAGGATTGCTTGCTGGTCTTCCATCCTACAGGTTCATGTACTGCTGCTGGAAAAAATAAGAACAAGACTATGGTGCAAACTCATGTACCAAAAATTGATTTTCTGAATAGGAATTTTATGGTTGATGGCATGCCATTTACTTTTAAATCATCTATTCCAACTGTTGTTACTGTATCACCTTTTGTGAATCTGAAAGACACAGGGTTTCGTAAGGCCAAAAGGTCTATTGTGCTGCATGAGCCTGAACAAAGGAAAGATAATGGTTTAGCTATTATGCCTGTTGAAGAATAGATGCCCAGCAAGATAGGTAGGCGTACTCCTACCCCTTCACCTCAGAAAGTCCAAACCCCAGTCCTGATTGATGAAAATAGAGGACAAGTGGCTAAACCAAAAAAGCTCAAGATGCCTGAATTCACCACCAAATTTACTGCAAAATCTTTGGGGCTTCAGGAAACTCCAGGAGGTATAATGGTGCCATTTGTAGCTGCAGAGATGAAGAAGAAAAGGGGGCGTCCTCTTGGAGCCTGAAATAAAAATCTACCAAAGACCAATAACGAAAAGGAATCTGCTTCTCCATTGAGTCTCACATGTTCACCATGTTCCTCTAGCCCTTCAGGTCCGGTAAGGGGAAAGAGAATGAGTAATTTGTAAGTTGGTTTTTAGCTTGCTCTCTAAACTCTGTTATGTTTTTTGCACTAGATATATGATCCTTTTGGTGCACCACAATTTCTTGTATTGGCAAAAAGAGGCTCAAGTCAAAAGTATTTTTTGTAAGCCTAGTTTTGATTTTGTTTTGGCAGCTCTTTGAATAATTGAGCAAGATTTGTCACAGTGAGTGGTATCGGGTATCCATATGGATCGTTTATATGTGTCGTTCTGCTGTTCTATCAATGGAATTCATTTGAACTCAAAAAAAAAAAATTCAATTAAGTGTTTTTTTAGGGGGATAATTAAATATTCTCTTTATCACCATTCGCGCAACTGCCAGCTTGGTTATTAATCGACCATCGAGCTCCCTCAGGTCGCCGTCATCGGCAGCTAGAGTAGCCGCAAGTCTAGTGTGCTCGAGACCCTTTTAGGCAACTACTTCTTGCCCCGTGGCTCTGAAAACTGCTCGCGCCGCCCCCTTGTGCTCCAGCTCTTACAGACAAAGTGCGATGCCGATGGCACTGATGAAGAGTACGACGAGTTCCTTCATGTACGTAGAAAGCGCTTCCATGATTTCTCAGACATTAGAAGGGAAATTCAGGTACTATTTCCAATCCTCGAATATCTTTTTGATTACTTGCTAAGTGCAAAGTTTGATGCAATGTGATTTGAAATTGAATTCGAATCATTTGGTTTCTGAGGAACTATAAAGAAGGATGCATATTTTAATACTCAACACAAATTGAATATATGGATTGATGAGTTTGAATTCATTGGTTTACAAGAAGTGCAGTTCTCTGAGCATAAACCAAGGAGTGTAAACGACTATTTTTGACTTCTGTTTGAACTGTAGCCACCATAGCCCAAGGATTTGATGGTTAAATTTAGTATCTGAGTTCTGTTTGCGTATTCAATTCTGGTTTGGGATATTTGCTTCATTTTGTCATTCTGCTACCTTCATTATGTCTTCAGCTACTTTACTGGTGATGATTTATTACCTGATATTTTGTTTATCTATCTTTTGGTGCAGATGGCATATGTTTTATCTATTTACAACAAGAAAGATAAATACTTTCGAATTACGGTGAATAGTTTTCCTTTACTCTCTTTGGAAGTATATGGAGATACTGCCTTTGATGTTCTTCCAATTTATATGACATGTATGGGCAGTTTGAAAAATTCAGACAACTCGCACACCGTTAAATTTGACCCCTTCTTCTTTGTCAACTTGACTTGCATTTTCATACCATTCTACAAGCTCTTGTGTGACAAATGCTGGCTTTATGATTTTTTTTGCCAAAACAATGCTTTTATCTTTTAAAATCAAACGCTTTGGTTGAAAGGGCAAATGAGAGGAAGTAGTCTGAAGAAACTAAGACTAAGAGTATATTTGTTTAGCATCAATTGTCATAGAGCGGGTCAAATATGTTCCCTTTCCAGGTTTGTTCTCATCATAATGAAGATATAGATAAGAAAAAACTTGGAAATTGCACTTGCATATTTTTAGTCTGAAACCTAAGCTAAGGATACTGAAGTTTGATATTATGGGTCATGTACCACAATATCGAACTTCAGTATCTCATTTACCTTTTGAATGCGTTTCTTTGTCTTTTTCATAATGTGCAATGCTTTTTTTTATTAATACAACTCCACCCACCCTTGGCTTTACAGGTGCATTTGTTGGATGTTCACTTAGCCATGTCATATTGTCCACAAGGTTCCTAAAATCACGAGGCAGTGGCTAGGGGACCAGTGCCCAGGAGCTTAGGCGGCGCCTAGGTGATTTTTTCTTTTTATTTATTTTTAGGCGGTTTTATTTATTTATTTTTATAGCATGTACCAGTATAAATAAGAGAGTATATAGACATAAAATGATATATAAATACTTATTATAATTTATAAATAAAAATATTATAAAAGAATATATTTTTATTAATGGATTCCAATGCTAGTCAAACATGACCTGATCGGTTCCCTAATCCCTATTCAACACAAACCCCTGACAAATTACATCGACACCAGCAACAAATAAAACTGGCATAACGACGACTTAGAATGACCAGTTCCTCTTCAAGGTCTCGTTTGCAGTCAGTTCATTGAGAGCCTTCGTCTGGAACATTCAAATAGAACCTAACAGATTGCATCGGAGGCCACCATATGGGCATTCAAAGAAAACTCCGACAACTCAACAAATTGCATCCGCGGCTAGCTTGTCGAGATCTACATCATCGTTCACTGTAGCTCGAGATTCTCCTGGCCTGTCTAGAAAACACCCCGCGGCTACCGCCCAACCGCCTAGGTGCCCGTCCAAATCTTGACTGCCTAAAGCCACCGATTACACATTAGTCGAGTGGGGAAGCTGCCTGGGCAGCCAATTTTTGGAACATTGATTGTTTGTCACTACCACTAAAGTCACTGGCCAGGTCACTATTAATCTGAAGTCACTGGCAAAGTAAATGTTATATAAATGTCATGTTATACACATGTTACTAGCTATGTCCAGTGTTGATCATAAGTCAGTAGCTAAGTCATTGTCAATCACATTACCTGTTAAGTCAATGACCAAGTCATTGTTATATCCATGTCACTAGCCAGGTCACATTGCATTAGGCACTGGGCGGCCATTTTTAGAACACTGATTGTATGTCACTGCCAGTGAAGTCACTGGCCAGATCACTGTTAACCTCAAATCACTAATTATGTCATTGGCCAAGTTACTTTTAGATCCATGTCACTGTTATACACATGTCACTGGCCAAGTCACATTACATGTTACTGTGGTCATGTCCAATGTTGACCACAAGTCAATAGCCAATTCATTGTCAATCACATGTCAAGTCATTGACCAAGTCATTGTTTTACCCATGTCACTAGTCAGTCACATTGCATGTCACTGTTATACACATGTCACTGACCAAGTCACATTGCATGCCATTGACACATTTTGGAGTTTTCAAGTTACTATTATATCCAGGTCATTGGCCAGGTAAATGTTAACCTCAAGTCATTAGCCATGTCACAATCATGAACATGTCACTAATCATGTCATTGATAATGTAACTATAAAGTCACTAATGATTTTCTCATTTTCATAAGAAGAAACCTCATAAGTATACAACACTTTAAAATGTCATTTTATTGCGATACTGTTCAAATTCAATTACTTGAATTTTTCTATGGCCAACAGATTGGATTGTTGAATTTTTGTGATGTACTACATGGAGAGACTTTCGAAAGAAGAGTGGTTTACAAAGAAACTCAGCAAAAATGATATTTTGCAATATAGAGCTCAAATAATCAAGACATTTGTGAAACGTACGCACAATTGCATCTCTGCAAATTTAAAGTTTTAGAAATTTGTTTAGGGCTTAGAATGCAAGTCACTGGTCAACTGTAAACTTCAGCTTTCTAAGTCAATTGGCTCTTTATATCTTTTTTATGGTGTCACTCTTATGTGTAGTTTTTCTTAGTGAAACATTACTTTTATTGATATTTTGCAGCAATTCAATTTTTAGGCATCTTCTCAATTCACCAAGTCATTGTCACTGACCATATCACTTGCTAAGTCACCGGTCACGTCCAATGTTGATCACAAGTTAGTAGACAAGTCACTGACCAGTTCATTATTAACCTCAAGTCATATGCCAAGTTACTAGCTTCAAGGATAGAATCGGAATAAAAAATGTCCAATATTAAACACAAGTCACTGACCAGGTCATTGTTAACCTAAAGTCACTGGTTCAAAGGTAGAATCGGAATATAAAATGTCCAATCTTGATCACAAGCTAGTCTATAGACAAGTCACTGTTATCCTCAAATCACTAGCCAAGTCGCTGGTTTCAAGGGTAGACTCGTAATAAATATGTCATTAAGTGGACTAATTTAACATAAAGTCATAAACTTATGGACTGTTTTAACATAAAATCATAAATTTATGGATTGTTTTAACATAATGAATAACTCTGACCTAATTTATCATTTACTAACCTAAGATGGAGTTTTTTTTTTTTTTTTTTTTCATTTCACATTATTATTATATTACTTAGAGTTTTAAATTTCATTTGTGATATGAAATAATCCTCTAATAACTAGTAGCTTTTTTTTCCCAGTACCATTTGGTCTAGTGGCATTAGCCTCACTTCTATAAGTATGAGTTATTGAATTCGATCAGTAGTACGTTGCTATATATTCTCAGTTGTCATTCAGGAGATAAGAAAAAATTAGTGACTTTTTTTAATTTTTATATTTCATAGTTTTAGTTTAGTTACACATTTATAAATAAAGACATATTCAAGAAAATTAGGATCATTTTCAAAATTTTGAGTCTAACGAAAAAACGGTTTCAAGAATATCTGGAACATTTTTAAAATTTTGAGTCTAACAATAAAAACAATTCCATGACAATCCGGAAAACTTTCAAAAGTTAAGTCACACATTAAAAGTTAATTGTTTTTCATTGTCTTCATTGCCAATATTACTTAAGGACTAAATACTGTTTAGTCCTTGAGTTTTTGACCATAAAACACTTCAGTCCCTGACCTTCTAATTTCACACGTCAAGTCCTTATACTTCAAAATTTCAGACCAATAGGTCTTTGCAGTTGTCACGCCCTGAATTTTAGAATAAAAAATTCAAAATCCGAAATATAAATTACTACAACTTAAAATAGCCATCCTGAAAATTTCTTTTCTTAACAACCTCGCCACACGAAATAAATTCAAAACCGAATTTAGTCTCGGTTAATTATTACAACTCAAATACAAAATAAATTGTAAAGCTCTAAATGAGCATACAAACCTCACAACTCAATGAAATAAAAATGACTGCTGTAACACCTAAGCAGCTCGGTCACCTCCCTAGTTATCCTGACCTGCAGGAATATCCGCTACACCATTTGAATAGTGTACCGGGATTGCAACACAAAACCCGGTAAGCTTATGAAAGCTCGTATGAGTAAAAAGAAAGGACTGTTGTTAAATTAAATCATAATTATTTCCACTCAAATGAATACTCAACAATTTCCATATCCACAAGGAACCAACAATCTCAATCAATCAACAAATCAACACCTCAACAATTTCCCTAACTCACATCTTTCTTCACAAAACCTCAACATCGTATTTATAAAAATACAGTATTTGACATACTAAAACTCTAACTGAATCGTAGCCAGTCACCTGGCCTAGGTTATGGCATCCGACATATTTATCTTTATCGTATTTCATCAATATGTATACTTATATACATATTTAGAACGTCCGATAATTGTACATACTCACCAATCGTATCCCATCATCCACCTAGGATTAGAGCATCCCATTCCCCCCTATCGGTCACTACGTTGACCCTAAATCCATAAAGAGTGCAACAATACGTTTTCACACAATTAAATCAACTCATCCAACATACATAATATTATTATGAAATTTAAGCATTTGAAATAAATCCAAATCATCATATCATCGCTCCAATCATACCAATTAATATATATTCCACGTAAATATATATATATATATATATATATATACGTAATTATCCACTCAGGAATGACCACTAATACCATCTATAGTTCACACAATAAAATCGTGAAATTCATTTGTATAATTAAAAATTCATTTTACTTACCTATGAACCGTAGTGATCAAGTCCATGTGATTTTTAAAACAAATATTTATTCCACAAATATTTTCACACAATTACAAAAACAAATAATTTAAAGTGCTCGGCTCGTAATATGAACCACGTGAGTTTTACTCATCTCGAGACTCCCGCTGAGTCTTCAAATAAAATATAAACCACACCGAAACAGCTCACCCAAATATAATTTGTCAATCACCTAATCAAATGTGATTTGAATTTAGCCAATAATTCCAAAACATAAATAAACTACAATTTAACGGTCGGATTCTAATTTATAAGAAATCCGACTGAAAGATTCTCACGAATCACCTCCCTAATCACCTTTTTGCACTTATACGAAGATCCAACGGTCGGATATTGGCCCATGACCACACAAAGCTACTGGGACAGTCATATGATCATCATATCAAAACTACAACTCCATCGGACGGTTCTAATTTCACATATCATAAATCTAACGGTCGAAATCGATCAAAATCTCAAAATTCATAACTAAATCATACGATATCCGAAAAATGTGTATAATATGCCGAAATGATCGTATTGAAACGTAAAATCATAAAATGGACAGAAACTATATTTTAGACCTCTGGAGGTAGCCGGAAAGGGCCGTCGGAGTTAGGGACAGAGCCGCCGCCGACCACCACCAATGGTGTCGGGGCTGAGCTTCTCCCATTCATTTCATCATTTTGAGCTACTTTCATAACTAGCACAAAACCAGAAAATAACGAAAAGGGGTCGAAAAGTACCAAAAACAGTCGGGTGGCCGGAATTTTTGCAGAAACCGGCGAACTTGAAACCGACGTAAAAACTGCAACAACTCGCTTTGATCTCTTCTGGAAACTTGTTCAGAACTTCATTGCAAACTCACAAGGCCAAGAATCACAAGAAACGATCGTGTATAACTCGAGATATCCAGATCGAAAGGTTGTTTTTCGATCTAAAGAAGTGGAACTCCGACGAACGTGAAAACGATCGACCTAGGTCCGGCCCTTCTTGGTGCTTGTTAAGGAAGTTAAGGCGAGTAGATTGAGCCAAGAATCACAAGAAATGATGACCTGTAGCTCGAGATATTGAGATCCGAACGAATCGAGCTTTATCCGTTCCAGCCTCGCTGCCACCGTTGCCGGCTGTATCGAGGCGTAAGGCTGCCTCTGCAGCTGCGCAAGGTCGAGACGAAACTAGTGGATGTAGTTTGAGGTCTTGAGGTGGACGGATGAGGAAGAGGGAGCACGGTTTCTCTGTGCTCTGTTTTCTGGGCTTCGGTCGAGCGGCGAGAGAGTGCAGAGCTACAGTTTCCCTAAATGGAAAGGGAGGCCGGGAGAAAGAAAAGGGTTTCCAAAAAAATTAGGGTTTTTTCCCTATACACACATTTTGGAAATTCCTTCTAAATGCGATAACTTTCAGAAAAAATCCGATCTTTGTGTTACACATATGTACGGACTCGTATCGACGAGCTCTACAACTTTCATGAAGGAAGTTTTCCCAAATTTTGCACGTATAAAAAGTCGATTTCTCAAATCGAGCATTTCGAGCTTTTCGCTACAATAATCGTTTCGAACTTTCGATAATTCAAAAAAATGAAATATTATCGAGCAACATTTGTGAAATCGTACAATAATCGTTCAACACAAATACACGAAATTAAAATGAAAATTGCGGTTCTTACAATCTACCCCCCTTAAAGGAATTTCGTCCCGAAATTCAAGTATCTGATTCCCCAAAGAGCTGTGGATACCTCACTCTCATGTCAGATTCTAACTCCCATGAAGCATCACCCTCGTCATGATGACTCAACAACACCTTCACAAGATCAACTTCCTTCGTACGAAGCTTCTTCGTAGACCTATCCAAGATACGAACAGGTTCAACTACAAATGTCACATCTGTGTTCACTTCGATCGTACCGTGATCAATCACGTGAGACTCGTCTCGGACATACTTCCTGAGCATTGACACATGAAAGACATTATGCACACCCGACATGCTAACAGGTAAAGCAAGTCGATATGCTAAGTTTCCAACCCTTTCCAGAATCTCAAAGGGCCCAACATACCTCGGTGCGAGTTTTCCCTTCTTGCCAAATCTCACCACACCCTTCATAGGTGAGACCTTCAAGAACACATGATCGCCCATCTCAAACTCTAATGGTCTTCTCCTCAAGTCAGCATAACTCTTCTGTCTACTCTGAGCGGTTCGGATTCTGTCCCGAATAGTAGTGACCTTCTCTGTAGTCTCCTGTTCAATCTCAGGACCGATGAACCCTTTATCCCCTGCTTACACCCAACAGATAGGAGTCCTACATGGCCTACCATAAAGAGCCTCAAATGGAGCCATACCGATACTGGAGTGATAGCTGTTGTTGTAGGCAAACTCTACCAATGGCAGATGGTCCGCCCAACTTCCCTTAAAATCCAGAACACAAGCTCTAAGCATATCTTCCATCACCTGATTCACTCTCTCGGTCTGCCCATCTGTCTGTGGCTGAAATGCAGTGCTCATGGCAAGAGATGAACCAAATGCCTTATGGAACCTACGCTAAAATTCTGAAGTGAAACGAGCATCACGATCAGAGACAATCTTCACAGGCACTCCATAAAGCCTCACTATCTCCTTTACATACAACTTACACAACGCATCCCCTGAGTAAGTTTTTGCCACTGGAAGAAAGTGTGCTGACTTAGTCAACCGGTCAACAATTACCCAAATCGAGTCATAACTTTGCCTGGACCTAAGCAATCCCATCACAAAGTCCATGGAGATGTCTTCCCATTTCCAAACAGGAATCGGCAAGGGATTCAACATTCCTACGGGTCTCTGATGCTCTGCCTTCACCTGTTGACATGTAAGACACTTCGGCACATGTTCTGCCACATCCCTCTTCATTCCATACCACCAAAACTGCCTTCGTCGATCCCTATACATTTTAGTACCTCCTGGATGTATAGTGTATCGAGACCTATGTGCTTCCCGTATGACCTCTTCCCTGAGGTTATCAACACTTGGTACATACAATCTCCCTCGAACTCTCAACCCTCCATCTGCCCCAATCATCCACTCAGAAGGATCCTCCACATCCGGATCAGCGGTCATCTCAGCAATCCTCGCCTGAGCAAACTCATCAAGTGTCTGACCCTGAATGATCCTAGAGATCAAGGTGGGCTGTAAGGTGATACTACTGAGAAAGATTCCTTGTCCTGCTCCTGCGGGATAAGGTCAAACTCTGATGCAGCTTCTAACATGCGCCACTCTCGCACCATAATAGCTGCCATGTTCACTCGAGGTTTCCTACTCAAAGCATCCGCCACTACATTCGCCTTTCCGGGATGATACTCCAAGGTGAAATCATAGTTCTTGATGAGCTCCATCCAACTTCTCTGCCTCATGTTCAATTCTATCTGGGAGAATAGATACTTCAAACTCTTATGATCAGAAAAGAGTTCAAATTTCTCTCCATAAAGATAGTGTCTCCAAATCTTCAAGGCAAACACCACTGCTACTAGCTCTAGATCATGAGTGGGGTAATTCCGCTCATGTACCTTCAACTGTCTAGAACCATAAGCAACGACACTACCATTCTGCATCAACACACACCCCAAACCCTGATGAGATGCATCGCTGTAAATGACTAACCTACCACCACTAGTAGGAATAGTCAACATGGAGCTGTAGTCAATCTAGTCTTCAGCTCATTGAAAGCCTTCTCACACTCATCCGACCACACGAACTGAGTGTCTTTCCTTATCAATTTGGTCAAAGCCGAAGCAATACCAGAAAACCCTTCAATCAAACGCCTGTAGTACCCTGCCAATCCAAGGAAGCTACGGATTTCTGTAACCATAGTAGGGCGACTCCAACTCATCACCGCTTCAACCTTCAAAGGATCCACAGAAACTCCATCCTTCGAGACCACATGACCAAGGAACTGGACTTCACTCTGCCAGAAATTGCACTTCTCAAACTTGGCAAATAATTTCTCCTTTCTCAATGTCTGCAGCACAATCCGCAAATGCTTCTTGTGCTCATCTGATGACCTTGAATAAATCAAGATGTTGTCAATGAACACTACCATAAACTGATCCAAGTAGGGACTAAATATGCGGTTCATCAAGTCCATAAATGTTGCAGGTGCATTCGTGAGACCAAAAGGCATAACAAGAAACTCAAAATGTCCATACCTGGTCCTGAACGCTGTCTTTGGAATATCTTCATCCTTCACCCTTAACTGATGATATCCAGACCTCAAATCAATCTTTGAGAACACAGTAGCTTCCCTCAGCTGATCGAACAAGTCATCAATCCTAGGTAAAGGGTACTTGTTCTTGATGGTCACCTTGTTCAGTTGTCGATAATCCACACATAACTGAAGTGAATTATCCTTCTTCTTCACGAACAACACTGGTGCACCCCAAGGAGATACACTAGCCTGAATGAACCCTTGTGCAAGTAAACCCTCAATCTGAACCTTCAACTCCTGAAGTTCAGCCGGTGCCATTCGATAGGGTGCTTTCGGTATAGGAGAAGTACCTGGTATCACATCAATGGAGAAGTCCATTACCCTTTTTGGAGGTAACCCAGGGATCTCCTGAAACACGTTTGCATACTCTGAAACTACAGGAATCCCTGTAATCTTTGAAGTACTACTCCCTGATTCAATATGGGCCAAAATCTTTGTCTTCATGGCGATGTTAGACTTCAGATAACGGTAATGAAACACCGGTTGTCCCGAAACATGGAAGGACACAATCTTCCTAAAGCAATCAATAACAGCATGATTCCGGCTCAACCAATCCATACCCAAAATCACATAACACGTGTGATCAGGAATCACAATCAAAGATGCAGAGAACTCTCTGCTCCCAATCCCAATAGGGAAATCATCACAAAACATGCTAAGCTCAAGAGACACACCAAGAGGTGATGTAACACATAATGATCTAGTCAGAGGCATAGCAATCAAACCCAATACATCCACAACCGAACTAGATATGAAGGAGTGTGAGGCTCCCGTATCAAACAGTACTTTAGCAAGATAGTGATAAACAGATAAGGTACCTTCCACTCCCGTGCCTACCTGATCGAGGGCTTAGTAGACATTTTACTGTAATTTAACGGAGGTTTTAGACGGTAAGGACCTATTGGTTCGAAATTTTAAAGTACAAGGACTAAACGTGTGAAATTAGAAGGCCAGGGACTGAAGTGTTTTATGGTCGAAAGCTCAAAGATTAAACAGTATTTAATCTATTACTTAATATGACAAAATGGGTACCAAAATCATTTAATTTTACAATTTATTTATTGTCTTCAACCTCATTGTAACGCTCTTGCAAAACCAATACATTAGTAACAATAAAAAAGAAATGGAATAGGATTTGAAAAAAAAGAAAGAAAAAACAATATGTTCTGACTCCTTAAACCTAGCCATCTGTGCTCGGTATTCCAATCATGGCGACCGATGCCGGGCTGCCTTCCAAATGGAGGAGTCCCCTCCACCTTCAATTGTCCAAGCCTAGCCTTCCAACTCTAGAATTTCCTGACAATCACCTTTCAAAGCCAAAAGGTTGAAGCTTTCACGGTTTCTGTTTCTTACTAGAAGGAGTACAATTCGAATCGACTGTTAGAGATCGGTGGTTTGCACCCCAAATGGGGACGACTGAAATTGCAATTGTGGCTCAAGTTATTGATGGAGGGACTGAACACGGAGGCGGTGCTTCATAGGGCGGAGATGCAACCTTCTCTATGGAGGTTGATCTCGATACGACATGATTCAGGCTCAATCATTCACCTCCAAATGGTAGAGTATTTTGGGGCGTGAACCTAGTTACTATGCGAACTGTACGGGATTTGGCTGTGCTGCATCTAGGTGCGATGGCTATGGCATCTGTCGACAAAGCAAGGGCCGACGTTATGGTGTTGCGTGGTATAAGTTGGTGCCCAGATGTAATACCCTGAAACTTCAAATTAATTTCCGATGACCTTTTAAAAAATGATTTCATGGTCATAAGCGCGATTACGAAGTTTGGAGAGATGGTGGAATTAGTTCGGACGATTTTGTTTCGAAAACGAACATTTCGGGTTTACGAAAAATCGATGTTTTATACATTTGGAATTTGGAAAAACTTCCTTCATGAAAGTTGTAGAGCTCGTCGATACGAGTCCGTGCATATGCGGAACACAAAAAATCAGATTTTTAGAATTAGTTATGGCATTTAGAAGATTTTTCTATTTCAGGTATATAAAGAAAAAAAACCCTAGATTTTGTTGGAAGGTTTCCATTTTAGTTAGGCCTCCCTTTTATTTTTGGAAAGCAACTGTTCATCGTCTCTCTCTCAGCTGAACCCAGAAAACAGAGCAAGGGATCTTCGATCTCTCTCTCTCTCTCTCTCCCTCCACCGGCCACTAAACGGCATCTGACCACCTCAATTAGCTTCGTCTCAGCCTTGTACAGCTACCAGAGGCAGCCTTGCGTCGCGACACTAGGGGAAACGGTGGCGGTAGCACGGTTTCGGGTTAACCCCGATTTTGTTCCAAGCTCGATATCTCGAGCTACCGGTCACCAAACCTCACCAAACTTCATCCACGAGCTCGTCTCAACCTCCTGAAGCTCCCAAAAATGTCCATGCACAGCGTTGCTGCGTGTGGTGGCGGCTGGAAGCCAGCCCCGATCGGATCGAACGGAACTTTCGATCCTGATATCTCAAGCTATAAAGCTTTGTTTCTGATGATTCTTGAACTTGGGAGCTCACCTTGAGTTGCTGAACAAATCTCCAGAAGGGATCAAAGCCACTGGTGGAAGTTTTTACGTCGAACCCAAGCTCGCCGGGTTCTGGAAATTTTCCGACCACCGTAACTATTTTGGTAATTTTTGACCTCTTCCCATTATTTTATGATCTTGAGCTAGTTATGAAAAATGATCAGCATGATGAGACGGAGAAGAGCAGCCCGGTCCTGACACCATTGGTGGTGGTCGGTGGGGCTCTGCCACTAAATCCGGCTGCCTTTTTCGGCCACATCCGGGGGTCAAAAATATAGTTTCTATACATTTTTGGATTCTACATTTCAAAACGATCATTTCGACATATTATACGTATTTTTTGGATATCGTATGATTTAGTTATGAATTTTTAGATTTCAATCGATTTCGATCGTTCGATTTGTGATCTGTGAAGCTATGACCGTCCGATGGACTTGTAGTTTTGATATGATGATCGTATAATCCCAGTGGCCCTGTGTGGTCGTGGGTGAAGATCTGACTGTTGGATCTTCGTATAATTGTGAAATAGTAATTTGGGAGGCGATTCGTGAGAATCCGACTGTCGGGTTTTTATTAAATTGCAATCCGACCGTTGGATTGTCGTTTAAGTATGTTTTGGAATTATGGGCTAAATTAAAATCATATTTGATTAAGTGATTGACGGTTTTTACTTGAGTGAGCTGTTTCGGAGTTAATTGTGTTAATTTGAAGACGCAGCGGGAATATCGAGGTGAGTAAAACTCACGTGGTTTATATTACGAACCGAATACTTTTAAATTAATTTATTTTTTCGTAATTGTGTGAGAAATATTTATGGAATAAATATTTGTTTTTAAAATCACATAGACTTGATCAACTACGGTCCATAGGTAACTAAAATAAATTTGAAGTATACAAAATGAATTTCACGATTTCCTCGTGTGAACTATAGATGATATTAGTGGTCATTCCTGAGTGTGAGATTACGTATATATATATATATATATACGTGATTATATACGAATTGGTATGACATTGAAGAGTGTGTAATTGTGATGATTTAGTTTATTATGGATTAAAATGTGACTTATCATATTTACGTGTTATATATATATATATATATTTATATATATATTTATATATATATCTGGACGATGTGGTATTAAGTAATGAAATAATGTTTAATCTATTGGAATATTATTTCAAGCAACTATTATCTGAGAGTATGTACTAGTGATTTTGTGGTGTTATGCAACATGTATGAGTGAGTTCGTTATTGTTTTGAGGCGTGACTTTTCGGGAAACAATATGTTGTGAGAAATGGTATTTCTATTATTTTGAAAGGTGTTTGAAGATTTGGGAGTCATAGGTTGTGATTTCTCCTTTTTATAATTTGAGTAACATTTTGGGTCTAGTGTGACTCGTTTCAAATGTTTTGATCTAAGGGTCAGGTTGGCCTAAGAATCCGGGGTTGCAGATTGTGACCTCAGGCAAAATATTGTAACTACGCCTTTGGCTGGGTTAGAGATTGCGATCAGTTAGAGGTCTAGTCTGTCCGCCAATGCGTCCAAGTTGGACCGGATTTTCATATTGATTGTTGGGTTAACATTTCCTATGATTTTTTCACGATGTGACTTGTAAGTGTCGTTTTGGTAAAAGACGTTGAGTTTTGGATGAGTTTAATAGAGTGAGTTGATAATGTCGTAATTAATCGTTCTGGTGACTTTTTTTTTTTAAAGTTCTATTCTTTTTCGTTTCCGTTTATGTTGTTTAATATCTCCATTTGTTTTCCTTGTTTATTTCTTCCGTTTGATTTCCCTTTTATTTCTCTTTTTCATTTTATTGTTTGATTTTAATGTAATCTCCTGAACTAAATCATATGCAGGGATTATTATGATTTTTGATTGCATGTAACTGGTTATGTCCTGCATTAATTTTTATGCATGATTTATGTTTATTTGGTTAATTGTGGAGGGCAGTGATGGGTGAGACTAGTAGAAAGTTGAGAAATATTATTATGTATTTGTGGGGATAAATGTATCTTCTTAAGAGGAGAGATGAGTGATTCATCTAATTGGTTGAGATTCAATTGATTTAAGTTGTCACGGGTGTGACTTGTATATCCTTTGATTTTTAGATATGCTCATTGTGTTGGTTCTCTGTATTGAGTCAGTCACCGTATTGGTATAAATACGACATCGGGGTTTTGAGAAGAAAGATGTGAGTTTAGATTCCGTATTTATTCTTGATGATTTGGTGATTGATTATTGAGATTGTGGTTATTTGTGAATGTTGAAATTGTTGAGTGTTAACCTTGGTGAAAAGAAATATGATTTAATAAAACAACCGTTCCTTCTTATTTACTCACACAAGCTTTCAAAAAGCTTACCGCGTTTTGTGTTGTTGCAATCCCTGTACACTATTCAAAAGATGTAGCGGGTGAGCCTACAGGTCAGGAGAATCATGAAGGTGATCGAGCAGCTTAGAGTAGCTGCACTTGTGTTATTTTGATTTTCTTTTGTGAGGTATGATATGCTCATCTGAGCTTACATTTTTATTTGGAGAGAGAATCATGTTGTGAGATTATTTAAGAAAAAAAAATTTAGGATGATATTTGTTGAGTTGTAGTAATTCATGTTTCAGATTTTCGAATTATTATTCTAAAATTCGGGGCGTGACACCAGAGCTTTGGTGTCCAAAGCAAAGTTGAGGGTCCATAGTGGGTGGCCCAAAACTTTGTTGAGGCGCAACTCAATTAGATGGCCCAAAACGTTTTTAAGGCCTAACTCAAATGGGTGGCCCAAACGTGATGGGTGTTGAAGTCACAACGGTTTTGGGTGTCCATAACAAATATTAGTATGTGCTATAATTCGACCGTTTCATGGACCAAACTGATGAGTTCTACCTCTATAGGTTTTCAAATTTGGGATCCAAGAGGATTGTCTCAACTAATCACTTTTTTGTTCTTTATGTTTTGGGGTGAGTCTATGTACTATATCTATTTTCATAGTTTTTTAGACTCGTTCTTAATAAGTGAGTATTGGTTGTCTAATAGGTGATGCTAGCATACCACGTCCTAAACTTGCCCATAGAGTTGGCAAGGAAAGCTATGTATCCGTGCCATTCTGGCTTGAGTCAAATACAATTGACGTGTTGGTTAAAAAAAACGCTCTTCCAAAACCATCAGTCCATCTATTAATCAGCATAGTTGTGGGTTGTATACTTGTATGTGCATAAATTCATAAACAAATCTCCTTAATTGTCTTAGACTTTCATTTTCATAATAAGAAGAAATGGTAAAACCTTCAAAGGCCTTTGAGGCTTTGAAATCTTTGTAAGGCATGATGGTGACAAAGATGATGTTATGGAGAGCTTGATACGTTCTCAAATAATCATCGGATCAATGATTTACCAGAGGTATATATTTCACACCCCAAGATTTTCTAAGTTTTCAAGTTTTCTTTTTGTTCACACGCATATTTCAATATCACTCTTTTATTTCGTCCTCGGTGCTCTTTGTGTGCTGAAAAAAAAATTCATCATGTTTTTTTTTTATTTGGTAATTTATTTATGCTTTTAAATTTATTGTAAATCACTCTAAATGAAGAAAATAAAATAAAATAAAATAGATGAAGTTCAAATCACTAAAACCTTAAACTTTCAATATTTTATACTTTCTGGGGCTCTGAGGTCGGCTCAAGCTCTAATGGAAGCAAGGATGTCTGGGGAAAAACATGGGGACTAAATGCACCCCATAAAATCAAAGTGTTCATTTGGAAAGCTATATACCTGGTTTCTTACCATGTGCAGCAAATTGAAGGAGAAAAGGATCCTTGATACTGTTGCTGGCAATGCAGGGACCTTGTTGAATTGGTGTTGCATATTGTCACGAGCCGCACTTAAGAGTTGTGCTATCGTGACATGTTGTAAGGAGATGCCGAGAGTGGCGAGCCTTGAGGCAAGGAGATGCCGAGTGGGGTGAGCCTTGGGACAAGGTGAAGCGAGAGGAGCGAGCCTTGGGAGCCCAAAGGCGAACTTGAAGCTAAAGTGAAGATGAGTGGCATTGTTGTAATTAAGTGAAAGTTCTGGTTCGAGGTACTTCGGCTTGGAATTTGGGATAACTCCGAACACGAGAAATGTCCGGAACGTCGAAAAGAGTTCAATGCACTTGACGGTATGTCATTCGGATTTTCTGGGAATTAGTTATGGAATATTATTCTCCTCGGCTATTTTGATGTTTCCTCCCACCTTGTGCATGTAAGCAAAATATGCTCTATAGGGGGAGACATGGTGTTGAACTTCTACCACCCCCGGTGCTGGTCTTCATGGGGCACTAAGTGAGCTTCTCCCGGGCACCCTTGGGGGCCTAGGAGCCAGGCATGTGTCGTCAGAAAGGGGCGGCATATGTTTCCACGAGTCAGGATGTCTCGTGGACGGTATTGGGCGAAAGGCCAATATTGCGGGTCGACGTCGAGGGCGAGGTTCGTAAGAGGGCGATCCTTATGCCATCGGCGTTGGACAAACATGTGGGCTTACATAAGATATGTCGGGACTTCGTGGTGCTCATTGGCCACGGAACAAGCGACGTGGGCATGTGTTAGGGTTCAACCTTGCCCAAAGTAATGGTGATGCCAGCAAGCACGGGAGGGGCGACTCCGTGCTAGACTGAAGGAAGCTTAAGAGGGGCATCGAGGATGAGTTGCTCACTTGGGCGGCATGCCAACAAACAAGAGGGCATGCCCGCTTGAGGATTGGCCACGAGTTATAATATGCCTTGGAGCCTTGACAGTCATCAAGAAGAGAACAAAGACAGCCTCGTCAGAGAGGGAAGGCCATAAGGCCTAGGTGACTTGTCAGGTTGGCACTCAAGGTACAAGTAGATAGGCAGGTGTTACCCAAGAGCCGAATGGGCTATCTAGGTGATGCCTATGAGGCGAAGTATGAGGGCATGTGTTGCCCAAGAGCCAAGTGAGTTACAAAAGAGATGCTCACGAGGCGAGACAAGACGGCAGGTGTTGCCCGCGAGGCGAGCGAGTCATACTAGTGGCGTCCATGAGTTGTAGAACAAGAACAAGTATTCCATATAAGCCTTGGGGTTTGTGCAAGTGATGCCACAAGGGGAAGTAAGCGGGAACGTCTCGTCCATGAGTCAAGTAAGGTGCGCAAGTGACGCGCACAAGGTTAAAGTATGTGGGCATGGGTTGCCCTTGAGATGAAAGCCGAGTGAGTCGGATAAGCAATACCCACGAAGTGAAGTATGCGGACATATGTTGTCCATGAGCCTAGTGTGTGTAAAGTGTGGCAGGAACCAACATTTCTAGACTTGGTGCATCATGTTTGTTCTACTTCCACTGGTTTTGAATTTGAAACATTTTGCTTCCCTGCATGGTGGCTTTGGGAAACAGGAACTTAAATATGCACGGTGAAAGGATGTTGGAGCCCGCTGGTGTCCCGCATATTGCTTCTGAATGGCCGACTGAGTATGAGCCTGAATTTTCCGAAAACAGAAGCCAAAGTTGCTGCTGCCCAGAATCGGGTTGATTGGCAACCTCCATAGCAAGGGCATATTAAACTGAATTTTAACTGGGCCTGTGACTTGAAGAATGAAATTTTCGGTCTAGGTATAGTATTCAGAGATCATAATGGAGGCTTGAAAGGTGCAATGGTAGTCCCACAAGTGGGTAATCTCTCTCCAAGATCAGTGGAGGCATTATCATTATTACATGGTCTCAGGTTTGCAGCTCATGTTGGCTTTTCCAACATAGAAATTGAAGGTGATGCCCTCTCAATTATTAATACTTTGCGGATTAGTTCAGAGGTTTTCAGTTTAGAAGGTTATATTGTTGACGAAGTTAAAAAGTTAGTTCAGTCTTTATCTATTTGTAGTAGTCATTTTGTGAGACGTGATGGCAACAAAGTTGCTCACAGTTTGGTAAAAGAGGCTTTAAAAGTTAGTCAACATTTACTTTGTTTGGAGTCAGGGCCTCTTTGGCTCCATGAGTCAGTCAGTATAGATTTATAGTGAGGAGTCTAGTGTGGTCAATTCTATCATTTTTGTGTAAGAGCTTCCGTGTTGGTATGTTCTTGCAGATTATTGCCCCAAACTCATTCTAAGCAGTTCATTAATCATTATTAATGAAGTTCTTCTTGATCAAAAAAAAAAATCTTATGCTTTCATAAATTTATTTGCATCTCTCTCTCTCTCTCCCTCCCTCCCTCTCTCTAATGAGTTGCACCAGTTTCTATGTCTCAAGCTGCTAGCCTTCACCTCCGATAAGCACTCCTTTCTTCCTTGCTTTGACCAACTAGAAAGTTTCTTAACCAGATTTCTGTCACTGACCTCTTTCTTTTCAATTGCTTCCACCTCCAAAACACCACAAATATTATCATCACCCCGGCAATCATAACAGCCCCTGGAACTATTAAACCCACTATAATTTCTTATTGTTTCCACTATTTTCACTATTTTCTTTTGTCATGCCCAAACTTGAATTGAACTCCAATGTTTCGACCATGGGATTTTAAAGACTCTTCCTCTTCCAAAGTTGGTAAACAATAGAAATAGGCAGGTTCTCCATGGAGATGAGCTTTTCTTGAAGGGCAGAAGCAACCTCCCATTCCTTGCAATTATTTTGTTATTCACCAAAAAACCACTGAAGACTGGGGCATAGCTTCCTATCCCAAAATATATTTCTGTATACAATTCCAGTCAGTGAAGGAAAATCATCCAATCGTTTCTAGATTTTGTGGGATTGGCTTCCTTTTCCCCTTGCGATATTCTTTTGCATTGGCAGTATTCTCTCCGTTCATTCCAAATCTAGAAGAAAGAATAATAGTTATTCAAAAAAAAAAAATATTGCAAAGATAATATTGGAAAATCACATGCACAAAGTTAAGAAAGATATTAAAGAACAAAGTAGGGGTGCGGTTTACAATTTGAGGAGTGCAAATTTTACTCCTCAATGCATAACCAAAGGATTCAAATTTGCTCACCACTATCTCCTAGGTGATACCACTACTCAATAAAAGGTTGTCATGTGTGATGATCAATAGCTATGCCTAATTATAGTTAACTTAATTATCATGAGAGAGAAAAAAATTAATAATAATTAAACTAATGTATCATTGTTATTTGATTATTCATTAAATAAATGATTAAATTCAGTTTATCCCCCTGAGGTTTGAGGGTAATTACATGTTAGTCTCTGTCCTTTCAATTTAATTAGTTTACCCCCCAAGCTTTCCAATTTCAATCAGCTGTGTCCAATTTTTACTATTCAGTCTAATTTGGACCGTTATGACTTTTAAGGGCTAAAATGGTCATTTCATTTTTTTTCTTTTATTTTCATTTAATTTTTTTTTCTATCTTCTTTTATATAAATTTTGTCTTCAACCTATACACAACAAGTTATACTCGGTTTATAAAAACAAAAAATATACTTTAGATGGTGGAAAGCCGCTCGAAAATCTAGGCTATTTATGATATATCTCCGATAAAGAAAAGAATTTTAGGATATATCCCTAATAAACTAAAGAAATGTCTGTGTAAAAAATAATTTGCAGATAAAGTGTAAAATAGTGAAGAAATAAATTTCTTTCATTTAAAATTTTTTTTCTATTTTTATATATATAAATTTTGTTTTCAACCTATACACCACAAGTTATAATAAGTTTATAAAAACAAAAATATACTCTAGGTGGTTGAAAGCCGCTCGATGATCTACCATATTTATGATATATCTCCGATAAATGGAAGAATTTTAGGATATATCCTCAATAAAGTGAAGAAATGTCTGTGTAAAAAATAAAAAAATAAAAATGATAATAAAAAATAAAAATAAAAAAGAGAAAAAAATAATTAAAAAATTAAAAAATTAAAAAAATTCCTTTTGTTTTTTAGTTTTTTTTTTATCTTGAAATGATCATTTTAGCCCTGAAAAGTCAGACTTAACGTCCAAATTGAACGGAATTGACACAGTTAATTGAAATTAAAAAGTTTGAGGGTAAACTGATTAAATTAAAATGACATTGACTAATATAAAATTACTCTCAAACCTCATGAGGTAAACTGAATTTAATCCTTAAATAAACAGCTCCTAGAACCTTCCTCTTCTAACTGCTCTGGTTTTTCTTTTTCCGCTACATTCGTCTTCTACCACCTGTTCATCACTTATCCTCATCGTCTTCTTTATTTTTATTTTCTTTGGTTCACTCCCATAGACGTTTGTATCTTCTTAGTTCATCTTCTGCATAACCTATTTCTCACACACACTCTCTCTCTCTCTCTCTCTCTCTATCTCATTTCAAAGCCCCCAGGAACCCTAGCCGAATCTTTGTTCTTCTTCATTGAAGGTACTGTTCTTGCTCAATCTTTGCTTTTCTAGCTCTGCATTCCTTCATATTTTTTTCACTCATGCTTTGCTTGCTTTGTGTTCATGTATTCTGAGCTTTGCTTTTGCTTTGGGTGAAATATGTGTATAGCTTTGTCTTTTCACCGTAAAGAGCCTCCGACCACCACTCATAACTGGGGATACCAAGTCACGAAGTCAGAAGGGCCGAATTGATGAGTTAGGAGATCTTCTCATCCAAAGTGAGGCGCGAGAACGAGGTCATGAACTCTTTGGTTTATAGAGAGGGTGGTGATTAGAAAAAGGGTAGGACTTAGTTGAATATGGAGGCTGAGTTGACTCGGTGAGATCAACGAGGAAGATGAGGCTGGAGAAGAAGAGAAGAGGGATGAGAGAAAATAATAAAATATAAGAGTTTTATTGTTATTAAATCTCTTTTTCTTTCTCATGATAATTAAGTTGAGCACTATCACAGGCGCATGCAGTTTTTTATTGAGTGGTGATATCATCACCTAGAGGATAGTGGTGAGCAAATTTGAATCCATAACCAATAGTCATAATAAGTTACAGTCCACCATGACCCATATAGGGATATAGATGTGTTTCTATCATCACCTAGGGGAGGATAGTGGTGAGCAAATTTGAATCCATAACCAATAGTCACAATAAGTTACAGCCCACCATGACCCATATAGGGATATAGATGTGTTTCTATCATCACCTAGAGGATAGTGGTGAGCAAATTTGAATCCATAACCAATAGTCACAATAAGTTACAGCCCACCATGACCCATATAGGGATATAGATGTGTTTCTCTGCTTTGCTTTTATTTGACTCGTACGATAAACATATAAATGTAGGACCTATATATAGAAAGGATTTTGTGCTTCAAAATTTCCTGGGACAGTAATTTTTTTTTTTAGTGGAGAAACAGTAACTTCATTGATAATATGGTAATATTATAGAAAAACTTGTCAAACACTAAAAAAGTCTCCTCAGTATTACGCTGATAATTGAAGCCCAAAAAGTACAATGGAACATCAATATTTCAAGAAGACTAAAACACATTAATGTAACCACGGTAAGTGGTTCAGTGGATGCACTGGATACCCCCACGGAAACATTAATATATGGAACCTCCAAGTCCTGCGTTCGAACGCTGGGTTGGTCTAGTGTAACTGTTGAATTATAAACGTGGTCAGGAGAGGGGCTGCAATGCACTCGGGCTCTTAGCGGAGTAGTCTTTAGGCCTAAGAAGCCTTTACCGCAATCCTCATTTTGGATTAGTGTCAAAAACAAAAACAAAAAACACTAATGTGTCCCATATGCACCAATTCATTTGTATCGCAAATCATCCATTCTGTTAAGCTTGATAGGCCACTTCCTTAGGAAGGAAGGAAAGAATATGCCAAACAACAATTGCAGGATCACTGACTGATGCAATCCAGCCTTGGATTCTTGTTATCAAATGAGCAACCTTAGCCTTTGATCCTCTACATAAGGTTTGCAGCAGACCAAATTTCAACCTCCAGAAAACCTTCCTCCTCAATAGTCTCCTTCATGACAATTGTTAGGGTGGCCTCGTCGCCATTAGTTAACATAAGCATTTAAGTGGGCGAACTTATCAAATTTGTGGGATTAGACAAAAGAAGCCCATAATGGACATGAGGACCCAGCCAATTATCAAAAAAGGGGAGACAACTAGGTAGGTCAGGAGTCATGGATCAACTAACCCGACCAGTTTTTCCAGCCACATTTACAGACAAGGTCAATCTCTTAGATCACGCTGCCACACCCGCAACAGACTTCACTGGCGGGTTAGAGTTAGCCGTAACCATTAACACAAGAGTCATCGCTGCCATAATGACGTAACTATCGAGATCACCAAGCAACACTGCCTGCTCGCATCCTAGCATCCAACGCATGAGTCATCGAAAAAGCGTACGTCCAATGAGATGGCCTTGACTTGCATAATATAAAAGTCCATAACTTGAACAACAACTATGGGGGATGAAATCTGTTGTCCCCAAAAACACTGTGCCAAACATATCTTCATGCATTCATTGGTCCACAAAGAATAAAATATGGAAGAAAATATTAAGAAAATATTTTCTTAATCTTTATGGACCAATAAATACATTGGGACAGATTTGGCACAGGATATTAAGAACAGCAGATTTCATCCTCAATTATAGAGGGACTTGAAATCAAAGTGAGACCACCATCAAAAAGAAACTATACAAGCCAATTACCAAAAACTAAACTTTGGTAAACCTAAACAGTCACTATTATATTGTGTCTGGATAAAGGGTGGAGCCAAGTCCCACCATATCAAACCAGAGGAGGTAGAACCATAATTCGCCAAAGTATTAGTCACTTGGTTACATTCTCAATATATATGCAACGATTTGAAATGCATTTGAGACATTCGATGCAAACAATTACCCCATTCTATACAAAGCTTCCAAGGAACCAAATGAGGAGAGCGAATGAAATCAATTACTCCATTCTATAAAATATCTAATGCTTTCATATCCTTTCTCTTCATAGTCATTAGTTCTATACCCCAATGTAAAAGCGTTATCCATTAACAGTTAAAACTAATGACACATGGGATGACGCTTTTACATAAGCATCCCAAAATTAGGGATCATCAATAGGTAGGGCCAGCCCTGCCCTGCTCAAAATCAATGAGCTCGGGCCGGGCCGGACAAAGCCACAATATATTTTTATTATTTTCGGGCCGGGTAGGGTTGAGCTTTTTGTTAAACATCAAGGCCTAGGCCCACCTCTAGGCCCATGAGCTTTTTCAGGTCGGGCAAATTCCCATGGGCTTTTAAGCCCACAAGCCAAGTGATAACCCCTATCCAAAATAAGCATAGAATATATATGACATGCAGAGTTCTCAGTTAGAACTTACAATCCCCTATCCCCATTGAAATTATGCCTCATTATTATCCATGTTTTTCATATAAAATGTGAATGATATACATAACTGCTATATTTTTCAAAAAAAAAAATTTGTATTTCAACTCGTTAAAGTATTATATACAACTTTTACTTCTTTTTTAATTTTATTTTGCATATATTATTGAAAAAAATATATCAATTAATATTTTAAAATAAAAATAATAATTTAATAAAAAATATTTTGTCGAATTTGTTAACGAACTAATACATGATATTTCTGAATAATACTTTTAATATTTTTTTTTTGTATTTTATATCTCTTATTTTTTCACTAACAGACCATATATTTTTATGAGAAATTTCCCAATAACTCGCGACTCGCGACCATGAAACCACCTTTGTGGGTGGTGAAGGACAAGCATGGGGTTGGATTCCATATGTAGCATACGCGCGGTAGTTGGCCTTTTGGCCCTATACTACATATCAACCAAAGCTAAATTCAATCCACAAAAGCAGCAAACATGTTAAGAATTAATTATTGTGCTACAAGCTTACAATCACAAATTTATTTTTTCTTCATGCGAAAAAGATTTAATATACATACTTAAAGTAAGGGTACATCATGCATTGTTTGAAATCATTTTTGTTACACAACTCATTTAATGCTTATGTAAAATTATTGGAGCACCATACTGTGGTTGAAGGATTAAAAGTGGGGAAGGAGCATGATTATAAGATGGAGAAAGCTCAAAAGTAAAGTGTTGCAGGATCAATGATAAGGCCAGTTTCGCTTCTATCATGGCAAAGTTCTGTCCAACGCAGATCCGAGGACCGGCTCCAAATGGGAAGAACGAGAGCCGGTCCTTTGTTGCCTTAGAAACTCCTTCAGAAAACCTCTCTGGCTTGAACTCGTTTGCATCATCACCCCACAGTTCCTTATCGTGGTGAATGAGCAGTGTAGGTAAGCCAACTTCGACTCCAGCTGGCAATGAGAATTTTGTAAGTTGTGTTTTTTTGTGAACGATTCGAGACATCATAACCAGTGGTGGGTATAGTCGAAGAACTTCAAGTAAAATCATTGTTACCTGGGGTTAATGCATTCAAGGTTAATATATATCATACAAACCGATCCATCCCCTTAGCAAAATTCATGCACAAAATGCAAAAAGCAACTATTATAATCAACAAAAATGTGTGTGTATTCCACCTTGTGTACTTACAACTTTCAAGTGAGTTAGGCCTTCAAAGTCTGGCTTGTTGCTTCCAAAGACTTGCAGAATCTCTTGTCTTGCTCGATCTTGCCAATTATGACTTTGACTAAGTAAAATCATCGTCCAAACCAGCAACACTGAAGTGGTCTCTTGCCCAGCAAAGTAAAACAATTTACACTCCTCAATTACATCTTCAATACTCATCCCAACGTTTTTGTTATTCTTCCGATGTCCCTGGATGTCATTCAAGCTTGACTCCAGAAGTGCACCTAATAAGTCATCTTTAGTGGCTTCACCTGCCTTAATGGCCTGCCCTCTTTTAATTATAAGACCCTTGAGTAAACGCCTTATTTCTTTGTCAATTTGCTTCATCCTCTTGTTCATCTTAGTTGGTACAAACCTATGCACCACAAGACATTTAGTTTTATTGAGAAAGTAAGGCATATATGAAGGAGATCCAAGTACAATTTTATGCATTATCTATAGGAAATATTAAATTTTTACCTCCATCCTGGAATGTAAATAGTATGTACGGTTTTTAATGCATATCCTGTCTGTTCTTTTAGGAGTTCAAATATTTTCCTTCCTTCTTGATAGCTGCTTCCAAATGCTGTTCGAGAAATCACATCAGCCGTCAAATGTTGAAGAGAAGGAAAGACATCCAACTCACATGATAAACCCTCTCTGGACACTGACCTCTCCCATTCCTTAATCATATCATCACAACTTTCATAGAATGCCGGTAACATACGCTGTTGCAAACAATGCAACATAAATTAAAATTAATTCGATAGGAACAACTATATATTCTTGACACCTTCAGAATGTCATATGTACTCTTCTGCACCTTTCTATGAGTATATGTAAGTAATAAAACAATAACTTTGGAGCACTAAAATGAATGTCTGGACTCTGCAGTTGGTGATAACATTTGCCTGAAAATTTTCAAAATATTTACAATTACATATTTACATATCATACCTTTAGCTTCTCCACATGGAACGTAGGGTTGATAATCCTTCTGTGCTTAACCCATTTCTCACCTTCATAGGCTGCAATACCTTGTGCTAGCAACTTAAAGAGTGGGCTTGATTCTGGTTTCAGAAAATTATCCATTTTTGTGAGGACAGCTTTCAAATCTTCTGGATTCATTATGTTCACCCTTGGTGAGGTGCCAATCCAAACAAAAGAGTCCTTACCTGTAAAAGATATACCTCATGTAATTCCTTGTTTAATAGGAAACCATATAGACTACGTACTCTTGTTCTTTTGCGTCTACGAACGTTTAAGCTCATATATGTCTTATTTAAGTTTACAAGTAGCCTCAATCGTTGTACCCACAGGCATATGGTACTAAACTATATCATTAGCAAACTAAAGTATATCATATATATATATATATATATATATATATATATCAAGTACATATATACATAGATATGCAACAAACTATACATCATCATAAAGAGTTTGGCATGCTTACCATATGCTTTTATGGTTTGCTCATCGAAAGGGCTGACTTGTCCTACTGTGTCATGGGAGGTTGACAGTTTCATGGGTTTAGATGATGCTTGTTTGAGCAGGTTAGCGGTCTCCTTCAAGTCTCCATACATAAACCTGTAGGAGTTTCCTTTAAGGCCTTGCTCTCTCAGCAATCTTTCTAGCTTCTTTGGCTTAAACCACAACCAATCCAGCACACCCCACACCCATCTTGCTGTTATGCTAACAAAGACAAAGCTCAGAGCTGCCCAGGTAGCCACTGTTACTTCCATGTTTGACGTCTGTGTATGTGTAGCTGGCCATAAGCTAGGGAGAGAACCAGAGAAAGAATTGAAAGACAGATGGTATGGTACTGGACTGAAGAACTGCAGAACTGATCACTTCTATGGAAGGAGGAAAGTGCCTTTAAATTTGTGAAACTCGAGGACTTTTCTACAAATGGGAAAAATCCCTTTCAGAAATGTCAACATGAATGACCATTTAGTAATTAAATTCAATGTATACTTCTTGGTTCCGAGTATAATATTTTTATTGGGCTGTTCTACATTCTACTACTCACATGATAAGGCAGCCCTACTCGCGGAGACTTTTCCCCGACCCCGAAGAGACAAAGTTGCAACAAATCAAAGGCAATTGAGACCCGCTCACTACTAGCTTATCCATCAGCAGCAGTGTGTCGTGCATAAGAAGCTATTGGAGTGGGGAGTTTTTCTGATAAGAAACAATATTGGAGAGGGAAATTACACAGGAAAGAAGCTCTTCTTTCTGATCTCTCTTTTTGTCCAATCATGCAACCACATGTTTGGAATCTTCTTATATTAAACACACCACAAAAATCCCAGAAGTCAGGTCTGGTGGCTATCGACTGTTGGCTGTATATATCTCTTTGCTCACACCTATTGACTATTAGTCCTCTGCTTTTTTTTTTTGGTTGTGTGTTTGGGTGTGTAAATGACAATTGATGCACGCATTTTATAGTTACTGTTTTCTTGATCTCCATGCAAAAGAACTAGAGAATAATTCTTAGATTCACCTCTTATTTGTGTATCGATCTACTATTACGTTCATATACTAATACCACTCATGTACTTCTGCCTGTGACCATGAATATTTGAGCTCACGTCGAAGTTTACTACTCCCTCGTCTTCTTTATGTTAAGCATGCATACGGTACTGAATATTGTTAAATGTATCATATATTCATGTATAAAAGGTAATTTGGCTTACCATACGTTTTTACGGCTTGATCGAGAAAAGGGATGACTTTTGGTGCTATGTCATTGGGGGTGGAGAGGTTCATGGGTTTGGATTTTGCATGTTTGAGCAGGATAGAGTTCTCCTTCAAATATCCATACAAGAACCTGTAGGAATTGCCTTGAAGGCCTTGCTCCCACAAACATCTTTTTAGCTTCTTCGTCTTCAGCCAAACCCAATCTAGCACACTCCATGCCCATCTCAGTATTATGCTAACAAAAACAAGGCTCCGCGATACCCAACTAGAGTGGATGCTCTGCTGCCTCTATCCAAATCCCTAAACAAGAAAGATAGGAGTCCCCATTATATCTTTTTTTGAGAAAGAGTCCCCATCATATCTTTTCAAAAAGAGGTCTTTTTTTTTTTTGGTCTAGGGCGTCTCTTGATCTTAAAAAGAATGAAAACATACAGCTTAGAATTGTTTACAGAAATACATAAAAAGAGGATTGTATGAGACATCCCAGACAGTCAATCAGAGTACTGAGGAAAACTATATTGATGCCATAAAAAGACAAGCATCAACTAAGAAATAAAATCTTCCATTGAAATCTGTATTACAGAATGATGATCCTTAACTTATGCAAGGAAAATATTTCCTTGCCTACTCTATTTCTCATGGCCACACAATGAGCCAGCTCTACAATTCTACATTGAAGTTACAATGAATGGTTCAAAGGAAGAACTAGAATAAAATGAAAAATAATTAACCCCAAACCAAAAGGAAGGGATCTCTGAGGCCCAAAAATACATCCTAGCTCCTTAGGATGGTGAGTTGCCAACATCAATATTGATATCTTAGACAAAATGTTCAGTAGGGTATTCATGCTCGTATCCATTATAATCATAATATAACCTCTCTCCTTTAGCAATGTCACGAGTAGCAACCAATAAGACCCGGCATTCATCGTTGACACTGTATCTCACACATTTACAATTCTGCTTCTTCTTACCCTCCCTGCACAAATTATGATACATTTTTAGCATAAAAGAATCAAACATAACGAACATGTGGAGAAAAAAAAAACGTATGTAGTTTTATTATACATTCTCTCCATGAAGCTAGTGTTGAGCAATAGTGTAAGTAATAGGTCGCATGGACTTACAGAGAATGGTTGTTGATTCCATTGATAAATCGAGCAATGTTTCCACGTTTATCAGGGCAGATGACAAGACTCTTGGATGGATTGAGTGCTAAGAGAAGGGTCATCATGCTGTCACAGTCGTCATTTTCCCGATGCTTAATGTAATCGACATCACCCGTATATTCAGCAATAAAAGTGAGATCCTTAATCTGCTCATCAGCCTCTACTGTAAAACTACATAAAAGAACTCAACAGGATCATACTCAATACACAGGTACCATTACCTATTTAACTGCAACACAAGATAATCAAAGATAAAGTTACCCTTCACATGCATCGAAAACAACTGTAAGAGGGGGGCATTCTCCTCTTTTACACATGGTTCTGCAGTGTTCCAATGTCTCAGTATCTTCTTTGGAAAGAATCTATTAGAAGAGCACCATTACTTACACAGATGATGAAAAGAGTAAATACCAGTTGGCCATAATGCCAACCAAAGCGAGAATAGATTGAGAGTGGTTCAAAACCTGCATTCCACCATCTTCAAACTTGGACTGATTTGCAGATCTAGGAGCCATGCCAGGCATGTAAGTGAGATCATCACTGAATTCCATGTGCAATGCTGTTAACGCAGAAGCAAGGGAACCCATTTGTTTCAGCCTTTGAGCAGGATCCTCTGATGGAATAAATGGCAATAGTCTTCTTCTTCTCTTCTGCAACACTAATGATCCTGAACGTCTCCGGCGCTTTCGAGCATCTAGAGTTCAAGCCATAACAACCACACAACAGAGGAATCAATTTAGGAATAACTGTGTATTATAAGTAGATGAGTACAAGAAAACACCCTATCATCTTTGATGTATGTTACATCATTCCTACATAAAACAATTCAATTCAAAGGGCAAGTATTGTACTATTAGGATGACCTCCAAAAGCATTAGTAGCATGGTCAGATAAAACAATACTGGGTAAAACAATCTTTGTTGACAGACACAAAAACTGTGGGCCACCAGGCAGTTGGACAATTGCTTATAAGAAAAGATAATCAAGTTAAGACTAGAGAAGTTACAATATTTCCAATAAAGGGTGTGGCTTACATAATCTCTCGGAAATAGTAGCAGCATGCAAGAAAAAATAAATAAATAAAATAGAAAAAGGGATGAACAACTTCACATCAAACAAAGAATATATATAATATATATAGACAATAACATAGTTGGACAATTTTTCATAAAGGATACCATCACAAGTAGAGATGTTACATTGCTCCCAGTATAAAAATTGTAAGCACGGAGGCAAAAAGTTGGGTGAATTTAGGTTATCAGGATGCATTGTTGAATTTTAGACTATGTTAGTTCTTTGAATATACATTGTTGACATTTACAATGAGCTAAGACTACTCTTCAATCACAACAGCTTTTAAGTACCAAAATTGTATCACAATGGTTCTCTCTCTGGAACAATATGCACTCAAATTATAACCGATTTTCATAATCCAAGGCATGCTTACTCCTAGTTACCAGAATACATGACAAACCTTTTCATTATACTTGTACTACAGCTATCTTCATCACACACTCCTAGTTACCAGAATACATGACAAACCCTCCAAGGTCCTACTTTCTCTATCAGTGTGGAATGATCTCTTTTTACTGATTACTGCTGTGTTCACTTTCAAATTTCATGCATTACACTGTAAGAAACTAGTGCAATGTAATTGCCCAAATCGGATTTTGAGATGCCTAGAGTGCGAGTAATCACAAATTCAAGGCTCATAGGATCTAATGTTTTTGTTTCTAACATTTTCCCTTCAATCTACTGCTCAACAGTTAGATCTCAAGTAATTATACTGTTTCCATCCTATTTTTCTATATAAATAAGATATAGTGTCACCAATGATCATTGAATGATCAAATTACTGACATTTTTCACAGTTGCTGATTTTTGCAGGGATGATTTCTGTTGATTGCTAACAGAAATCAAACATAAACGGTTGGATCATCAGACCACATTGTGGGGACCCTAACGATGTCATTCCTTGTAGATCTTATTAAGAGGGATCCTTCTTACTCTTCTTTACTACTGTTGGTTCCAAAACATTTTTATGCACCTCAGCTGCTTGTTTATCCTTCGGACATAAATTGATCCAAGTTATGCGTAGCTATACTCTTTTACTGTTATTAATATATCCCAAGTGTTTATTCTTTGAACACTAATAGATGCATGGATATGAATGTATTCTCTTTTATTATTTAGTTAGCAACTTAACATATCCCAATGTACCATATCCAATCTTTTGAAGAATAATCGTACTTATGTTCCCAAAACCTATATGTGCTTCCTAGTTAGCAACAATGTACATCTTGATTCCCAGCTTACGTAACTGCATCAATGGTGTGGCATCTTCCCCTTCCACTATGCTTACTATTGAGTGGCAAATTTTGTTAGAGTAAGCACTATCACAGGCACATCAAATTAGATGAAACTTTAGTCAAAGACAGCACAGAAGCCTAATGCAGAGGAAATTCCAGACAGTATCATGTACAATTAAATCCTACATACATGAGTGATCATTTTATATCACCAAGTCTTTGCAATGGAAATAAAATTCAGACGAAAGTAATTTTTGTTTTTATCTTTTATATGTCAAGACCTCATCAAAGAGCTTATTGACTACAACATTTTTTCCATTGGATACGCACGCATGAGTTAGGGAAACTTTAGCTAGTGAATATAGCAGTACTGCACTGCAGATTTTTGCATTTTTGTATGATATCTGTAATACCATGATGCATATCCCAAAAGTCTCACCCTCATATCAGGAATCCCAAGTATCAATATCAAAAAGTCATAGCCTAAATTGTTTACTGCTAAGCTCAGATAACTTTCCATTACTTCTAAATTATTCATGCACTGTTCACAAGCATCATAAAAGTGGCAACATATATGAAGTTCATAGAGCATAAGTTCCAGTTGAAAACCCAGCAACACAAGTTTGGGGCCAATAATACACATTTCTTGCAAAATATTTTTCAACTAAAGTTCGTCAAGAGGAGTTCTCGTTAGAATATCGACTAGCAATTCCATTTAGAGCATAGATTTACTGCTTATTTAGGAAAGAATCTCCATTTGATGAATCAAGATTCTTTCTATGACATGGTCAGGATTGATGATAAATGGAAGTTATGTTGAAACCAATGCGTATTCAGGAAACGAAAGTGCCGCCCCCCCCCCCCCCCCCCCCCCCCCCACCAAAAAAAAAAAAAAAAAAGTTAACAAATTATGGATTCAGGAAATGAACATTATGTGTAAAACCAATCTACATTTAGGAAATGAAAGCACCCCAAAAATGTACAAAATTATATCAAAAGAATAAGACTGTCCCTTAATTCCCACGAGGAAATCAAGCACTTATCAAAACCGTAACAGTGTTACTGACAAAATAAAATGACCTTTTTGATAGAATATAATACAAAAATGTATAAGTATTCAGCATTTGAACAATTTCTGGTTTTCCATCACTAGTAAAACCAACAAAGTTCATCAATTTTCTTGAAAACACTCTATAAACTCAATCTTATCTCAATATTCTTCAACTCAAACCTATTATCTTATCATTGTCATTTTATTTTAGTTCACCTCGTATAATGGCTTAAATTATTTCACAAAGCCTCAAACAAATCAAGACTCAGACAATGAGAATCAACATCACCACCATAATATACTACATTGTACCAAATTTTTACCTTGAGGAGAAGCACATTTATCTTTGTCATCACTACATTTCTGAATCCGAAAGAAATCGATGATCTTTTTCTGCGAGAAACCTAAAACAACCATTTCAAATTTCGTCAAATTTCACACAACACCTCCCAACAAAAACAAAAGAGAAAATGCAAAAGCCGGCATTGAAACCAAAAAAAAAGAAATCCCTACTTCTTACTCTTCTGTGTCCGGAGCACTTAGGGCAGAGCCAGGACCCAATCGGAGAATGGCGACGATCGGCCGGAGGCATTTCATGTGGAAGCCCCTATCGCATTTGTCGCAGAGGAGCAGCTCATCAGCTCGGTCGCCGGAGCCACATTGCACGCACCTGACGTCGCTGTAATCGGTTCTCTCCGCCACGGAGAATCGCGCCCTCTCCATCACCTCGGAGAGCGGCTTGAACTTCTTCGGCGGGGGGGACTGGGGCGGCGACCGGTGGCGGCGAGGGGCGGAGGTGCGGCGGTTGAAGCGGATGAGGCGCTGAGCTGGACTCGCCGCCGAGGAGGCGGTGGCTGGAGCCATGGCGGGAGGGATTTGGAGAAAATGCGGGGCAATTTTTGGTTGCAGGGAAGAACACAGAAATGGTGGAGCTTTTGGGAAAGAGGAGAGAAAGGAAGGAGGAGGAGGAGGAGGGGTTTGGGTGGTGACGTGGAGGGATGTGATTGGGCGGGGCTAATGTGAGCCGGTGGGGAGTTGGTGTGTGAGTTTTTACATAGTAGCCGTTTGGTAGTGGAATGACGGAAATAGGTTTGACGGGGTTTCACTAAAATCGGAATTTCAACGGCGGGCAGAGTTTCCGAATTCCAATGGGATTTTTTTTTTTTTGGGTATTCTTTTTAATGTTGTATCATTTGTAATTCAAAATTGTTGGTCTGAAATGAGACACAAGAATCAAGAATAGAAAATGTGATGGAGGAATTTATTACACCAGACTAGATGAAATATTTGCGTCATCTTGTCATACTGCTAATCATCTTGAGTAGCTATATAGTCATTTATTTAAAACGTAACTCTCTCTCTCTCGAAATGGATTGTTAAGATTTTCCATTATCACCTTAAAATTGGGATAGCAGGAATTCCACTTTACCATATACCACAATTAGAGGGGTGATTATAAACTCATCCTCATATGTAGTTCTTCTTGCGATGCGGTAAGGAATTTCTAGTACTGTAGTCCTTTCGGCAACTAATTCTAGCGTGTGAGTCAATCGTTTGTCGCCTTTGTGTACCTCAGCTTCTGTTATTTGATGATGGGCACCAAAGGCACGAGCAATGCAGCATCAAACTTGTATTGGATTGTAAGAGATCACAATCAGGCAATAACGTCTTCAAAATCAAACAATCCAACTAGCACACTCAAAATCTTTTATCTATATGGGGTTGTAATTGAAATTTTCTTTCGTAAGTCATAGGTTTATTATGAGAATGAACTCGGTTAAAAGGAGCCAATTGCAAATTATGAACTTTGCTTTATCATCCTAGATGGCCAAATTAAGTCGGTCTCTTAAAAAGAGCTAAAATCATTTTGCATCCCTCACCTTTACACCTAAAATTGTTTGTGCTTTTAAACCTCTAATTTGATCACATGTTCCCACGTACTGCAATTTGATCGATTATAGCCAATTCTTACTTAATCTATTGATTTCTTTCTATAATGTTGCTCACTTTCTCAAACTAGTTTTTGGTCTTCAGTTAAGTAAAAAACATGTAATGCCCCAGAAATTCATTATTAATTTCTTGGAATTTCCTGCAATTAATAAAGTATTCGTTAGTAGGATCTCGTGGTTCGAGGGTGGAGCGAAAATATTTCGAAAAATAACTACTCGAAACTTTTTATTTACGAGGAGTCAAGGGGTTAACTTTTTATTTGTTGAGTTTCTCAGAAAACTTTCTTCACGAAAATCGTAGAGCGTGTTGATATGAATTCGTGATATGTGGAACCCACTAATCGGAATTCGTATGAAAAAGTTATGGTCAGCGAAAGAAGTTTCCAAATTTGGGAATTTCCTATAAATGGATAAATTTGGAAAAAAAATCAGAAAAATACCTAGTTTCCAAAAACGAAAATCTGATCCGGATTTCTCTCCCAACCCGTCGAACCGACCCGATTTGGTTTTCCAGCCAATACTCCTCCGTCCGGCCACCTCTAGACGCGCCACTGGTCCTATTCAAACTGACTTTTCCTTCTCCATCGTTCTGTGGTTGTGGTACACAGTAATTCGTCGGCGGAACGAAGAAGCAAGGTTGGAATTGTGGTGGTGGCGGGATTTCAGAGCTTCTTGATTTCTTCCATTTTCGGCCACCTTCGGCGCAATTTCTTAAGGGTTTTTCAAGCACAAGAGAAGCCGATCATTTCTCCCAAAGTCTCAAACCAATTTGCAGTAAGGAAGGAGAATCGAACATATTGGGATTTTAGAGTTTCACCGAATTCTTGAAGTTTCGAGGTAAATTCCTGCTTACTCTTTCGTTTCTGGACCTCATGGTAGTTACGAAAGTTGTTGTGCATGTTGAGATGAACATTTTGACAGAAGTTTCATAACCCAATTTGGGGGTTGTCGGCGGCGCGCCCAGCCAGGTTTTTGGGTTTTGTTTTCATGGTTGTCACCTACTCGTCGACACGAGCTTGTTGATATATCATGGGGTCATGTTGTGATCATTTGAAGCATGCTAGATTGAACGTAATTTCAGTTTTTCTCTGTTTGCAATCCGTGAAGATCCGACCGTTGGATCGTCTTATAATTTTGAGAAATTGATCCTCGAAGTGTTCCAAAGACCTTGGGAGGTCTCAGAGGAAGTTTTGTCTCGATTGACAAAATCTTCAGTTTTATGTTTAAATGCTAGGTTCGAATCGTAACCGCTTTCGTTTTAATCATGTACTAAGTTGAAATCTTATTTTACTTAGGTGATTGACAGAGTGTGTTCTGTATTTTATCAAAACTGTAAGAGAAGACGCAGCGAGATTTAGAGATGAGTAAATCTCACAGGGTTCATTTATGAACTGAGTTAATTTATTATTCAAAATTATTTGTTAAATTGTGAAATCATTTTCGGAAATAAATATTTATTTTAAATTATATGAACTTGATCATCAACTCTTCATAGGTAAGTAAAATGAAGATTTATTATAAAAATAATTTTTCACGGGTTTTGTATTTGTGAACTATAGTTGGTATTAGTAGCATTCCTGAGCAAGTGACTACGTGTGTGTGTGTGTGTGTTTATATATATATATATATATATATATATATATATATATATATATTTACGTGGAATATATATATATTGGTACAATTGTGTAATAAGGTGGATTTAACATGTTTTGTGAGTTCGATGTTGTTATTGTTGTGATTTAATTTTCTAAGGAAATGATTGAATTTTTGTTCTTTTAAATGGAAACACTTATATTTATTGATGTTTCGTATTTGAGAGTTTTACTTGTCAAATTGTGTTGGTGTTTTAACGGGTGAAAACAATATTCCAAAAACAATATTTGTTACAGTCAATTATATTGTTTTGGAAAGTGTTGAGATTGTGTAACATTTTGAATCTTGAGTGACTTTTTAAATGTTTTGTTCTTTATACCGAGGGTGGGTTATCGGAACCATGCCTTTGGCCGGCGTATGGTTACGATTCAATTAGAGCTCTAGTCTGTCTGTCATTATATGTCATTGTGAAGACCCAAATTTTCATCCAATTAATTTATATAATTCAATATTTGTTCAATTGTATGAATTATAAATTTTGGGCATGATTCGTATGTCATTGTACGAGAAAATTGGTTTCTAAACAATTTCATTTCCGAAACGAACGTTTTTGAGGAGCCGTGGAAATTGAATTTTTTTACGTATAGAATTTAGAAAAACTTCCTTCATGAAAGTTGTAGAGCTCGTCGATACGAGTCCGTGTATATGTGGAACACAAAAATCGGAATTTGTATGAATTAGTTATTGCATTTAGAAGAATTTCCAAATGGGATATATATATATTTTTGGAAATTTTCCTAAAATAGGGTTTCTATTTTGATCAGCTGTCACTATTCATCTTCATCCTCTTCCTCTCTCCCCGGTCCGCCACCCCCATTTCTGGGCTCTCCTTTGTCCGGTAATATCTCCCTCCACAGACCTCCAATCGACTTGATTTCAAAAGAATTTTCGTTCACCTTGAAGTTATTTAAAACTTTCTAGAAGACATCAAAGTGAGAAAAGAACCGTGGGAGGCGCTAGGAGGCTGAGAAGCCGCATAGCTCAAGCTGGAACTCGCCCGAGCTGCTCTCCCTTCACCGGCCGATATCTCTCTCATCCGACCTGCAATAGACTTGATACCAAAAGCAATTTTGCTCGCCTTGAACTCATTTAAAACTTTCAAGAAGACATCGATGGGAATAACCATCGTGGTGGCCGCTGCAAGTCAAAGAACATGGTGCAGCTGAGTTGGAATTGCCATCACCCTTCACCGATCGAGTTCTCCCTCCACAAGCCACCGTTTCACACCAGACCACGTCCAGCACCTTCGTCTCGTCCTTGCGCAGCTTCCAGTGGCAGCCTTGCGCCGCCTCTCGGCCCCTACACGGCGGTGGAGCTCAAACCCGATCCGATCTCAAAAAATGAATAAACCTCGATATCTTGAGCTACATGCCGCCATTTCTTGTGATTATTGGCCGGGTGAACTCGCATTAAAGATCTGAAAAAGTTTCATGAAGGGTTCGAGCCAAGTGGTGGAAGTTTTAACGTCGAACTAGAGCTCGTAGGATTCTAGAAAAATTTCGGCCACAGCTGCAATCTTTGGTAATTTTCGACCCCTTCTTGATGTTTTATGAGAGCACACCTTTTGATTTTTTTGATAAGCTTGATGAGGTGAAGAAGAGCAGCTCGGCCTCGATGCCATTGGAGGTGGCCGAAGGCGGCTCTGCCACTAACTCCGGCGGCCTTTTCCGGCCATCTGTGTGGGTCACAAGAGTAGTTTCTGCTCATTTTTAGATTTTACATTTTGATACGATCATTTCGATATATTATACACAATTTTTGTATATCGTATGATTTAGTTATGAATTTTTACATTTTGATCGATTTCGATCGTTCGATTTGTGATCTGTGAAGATCGGACCGTCCGATGGGCTTGTAGTTTTGATATAATGATCGTATGACTGTCCCAGTGACTTTTTGTGGTCATGGGTGAAGATCCAACCATTGGATCTTCATATATTTGAAAAACAGTGATTTGGGTCATCGTTTGAGTATAACTTAGAATCCGACTGTTGGATCATCGTTTGAGTATGTTTTTGAGTTATTGGCTAAGTTAAGGTCATGTTTGATTAGGTGACTGACGGTCTTACTCGGGTGAGCAAGTTCGGTTGTGAATTGTATTAATTTGAAGACGCAGCGGGAATACCGAGGTGAGTAAATCTTACGTGATTCATTTTATGAATCGAATGTCGTTATTTACTTTAATTATATTGTATCGGAAGTGAAAATGTTTTATGAAAATAAAAATTTATTTGAAATAATATGAACTTGATCGACTACGGTTCATAGAGCTGTGGCTCACAGGTAAGAAAATGAATTTAAGTATAAAATGAATTTTTGTTTTTAATGCATGTGAACTATAGTTGGTATTAGTGGTCATTCCTGAGTGAATGATTACGTATATATATAATTACATGGAATATATAGATATTGGTTGGTATGTTATTGAGTGATGATATGTTTGAGATTGGAATGTTGATTTTGAGTTATATTTTGTGCTTAATTCCATAATAATATTATGTATCTTGGAATTGTTGATCATATTGTGTGAATGAATATTGTTGTACTCGATTATGGATTTAGGGTCGACGTAGTGACCAGTACGAGGGAATCGGACGCTCTAATCCTAAGTGGATGATGGACTACGATTGATTGAGTATATCTGATGCTCTAATCCTAAGTGGATGATGGGCTACGATTGATTGATTTTATCGGATGTCATAACCTAGGCCAAGTGATGGGCTACGATACAGTTAGAGCTCTAGTCTGTGAGTCACCGAATTTGTATGAATACGCGTTTGAGATTTTGTGAAGAAAGATGTGAGTTTAGATCCCATATTAATTCTTGGTGATTTGGAGTTGATGATTTTGGTGATCGATTATTGAGATTGTAGTTTTCTTTGTGGATGTTGAAATAATTGGGTGTTGACTTTGGTTAAAAGAATTATGATTAAATAAAACAACCGTTCTTTCTTATTTACTCACACGAGCTTTCCGAAAGCTTACCAGGTTTTGTGTTGTTGCAATCCCGGTACACTATTCAAACGGTATAGCGGGTAATCCTACAGGTCAGGAAAATCAGGAGGTGATCGAGCTGCTTTGTGTAGCTGCATTTGTGTTAATCTAAATTTCTTTTGTGAGGTGTGTTATGCTCATTTGAGCTTACATTTCTATTTGGAGAGAGTGTGTTGTAATAATAAACTCTTTGAGGATTTCGTCATGTATTAATGAGTGGTGTGTGTGTGGTTGTTTAAGAAAAAATTTCTTAACGTTATTTGTTTAAAGTTGTTTTAATTCATGCATCGAATTTGAATTCATTGTTATTCAAAATTCGGGGCGTGACAGTCATGGAGGGTTACAAGCAGGTTACTTACGACTCATGAATATGTGTTTTTAAAGGAGAGTTTGGGGTGTATTATTTCGTTTAATTGTCTGAGGAGGGACTTGATTTCATATTAAATTGTGAGTTTAAAATAATATGATTTTATTGCTTTAGTGATGTATGTTACCTTTAAGAGGTAAGGATGTCGAGTTTTGAAAGTGAGTCATTTTGTAGGATCATTTTGAATATAGTTGAAGGGGTGGTTTCTTGCCTTTAGCGAGAGTGTTTGATTTCCTTATTTATTTGGGCCACTTACCCAATTTCATCTTAAAAATTGCTCACTTGCTCCATTAAGAGTTTTTTAACCCCATGTATCCAATTCAACATCTACTGACAGTTTTGCCCCTATTAATCAAATTGAAACTCACCGATCTCGCTCCTCTCAGACTCTCTCTCCTCCCGGACTCTCTCTCTCTCTCTCTCTCTCCAGCCGGCAGTGGCCATGAGGCCTTCAACACCTTCTTCGTCGACCTCGAGCCCGGCACCAGCAAGCACATCCCAAGCCCCATCTTCGTCAACCTGGAGCCCACAGTCAATCGTCGATCACCGTTCTGGTGCCAATCACCGATCTGGTGCCGATCACTGATCTGGTGCCAACCACCCTCAATCACCGATCACCGATCTAAAGCTCCCATCCCACTGCGGTGCCGGAACCTCACCCACCTGAAACTCCGATCATATTATTACTGGCATCCACAAAGAACTCCAAGGTTTGAAGAAGCTATCCTGTGGATCGTGCACCTTCAGAGCCAAAGGAATGAACGTTGTGCAGGAAAATTGCTCGGCTCTGGAAGAGTATAGGTGAAGCGGCTCCGGTCGATTTGATCTGGTGTCCAGAGCAATTTCTGGGTGCCCAGAGCACTTTTTTTTTTAAGTGGTATATTGTGAGCTCTGAGAGTGGGGAAGGAACGCGTACAATTAGAACATATAAATTGATCAATTGTGTCTGTAGTATATTCATTTTGGTTTTGGGGGGTTTATGCAATTCACTTGAAGGCAATAATATGATTATTGGAGGGTAATAATATGATTATCGGGGGCAATAATATGATTATTTGGAGGCAATAATATGATTATTGGGAGCAATAATATGATTATTGGGGGGCAATAATATGGTTACTTGGTATTATTAGGGGGCAATAAATTCAGACGCCGGAATTCGGTCACCATTTCAGTAGCCGGATTCGAGATTCCGGTCACCGGTCACAAAATTCCGGTCATCGGTCGCCGAAGTCCGTCATCGGAGCCGGTGGCCGGCCACTGGTCACGGGAGTCCTACAATGTCTCCGATAACTTCTCTCTCTAAGTGAGAAAGAAGGAGAGGGCAAAAAAATCTCAAAAATAAATAAAAAATAATTAATTAGGTATTAGGGAAATAATTTCTTAGAATGTTTGGGTAAGTGGGCAATCTCTTAGAGTGTTTGGACAAGTGGGGTTAATTAACTCCAAAATTGGGTAAATGATAATTTCCCCAATTTATTTTCCTTTTTCTCTTGTTTTATTGATCTTAATATAATCTCCTGAACTAAACCATATGCACGGATTACTATAATTTCTTTCGTTTGATTTTAATGTAATCTCTTGAGCTAAATTATATGCAAGGATTACTATGGTTTTGAATTGTGTGATTTTAAGTGATCTCTTGAACTAAATTTTATGCAAGGATTACTGATTTTTACCTTGTTGATTGTAAGTTCGGTTGTATACTGTGGAATTAAATATTATTGCTTTAATTTATCTCATAAGTTGAGAAATTAAAAACATGTGTTGTCTGATCATTCAGTTGGGTTTACTCATACGAGCTTAAAAAGCTCAGGGTTTGTTGTTGCAATCTGGTACACTATTCCATGGTGTAGGGTTTTCCTACAGGTCAGGGTAACCAAGGTTGAGGCCGCAGCTTGTTGTCGCAGCAGTATTAGGTTTAGAACCTATTTTGTTTAATCCATGTACTATGACTTTATATCGTTTCAGTCCCTAACATTCTAATTTAATCTGAAAAGTCCCTGAGGTCACAATTTTCGGCCAATAGGTCCTCGCCATTAACTCTCCTTCCAAATCATCTGTTAAGCCGCTGATGCGGCAATCGCTTTCACACCAACTCGCTCGATAATTGTGTAATGTCCAATATAACCCTATATTTTTCCTTTAAAAAAAAAAAACTTTTTTTTTGGCCTTTTCTTCCTATCTTCTTCTTCATACCATCGACTTGTACGATGTCGTCCTCCTCCTCACTCTCAAAGGCGTAGCTACGCACGGGCTCTGGTGGGCTACAGTCCACGCCAATTTTGAAAAGACATTACTTTGTAGCATAATTTTAATTTAAAAAATTAAATATTAAAAACTAGCCCACCCCAAATTTCTATACTTAGCCCATATGTTATTAAACTTAGTCCATATGTTATCTTTTTTCTTTTTTTGGTCAGATATATATTATTTCTTTTCTTGAAGTATTTGATTTGATTTGATTTTCTATTTTCTTTAAGAGGCATAGTCGCATAAAAAGGTTTTTTTTTTTTTTTTCGTAAATTAGGTCAACATTTTTCTCTTTTTTTCTCTTGCTGTTTCTCCGAAATTAATCAACCCCAGATGAAGCTTTGGTTTTTATTCCGACTGCTATTTCCCTCTTCATTCTTCAGGTACAAGTTTATCCTCTATTCAAGAGTGTAGGGTGCAATATGAGTAGGTATGTTATTTTGTCTTAGACTTTTGTTATTGAATTACTATCAATGTTATAATGTTCATTTTTTTTAATCAGTTAGCTATTTGATTGTTTGATATATGTTTAATTTAAGATGTGGTTTGTAAAACTTAAAAAAAAAAAAATTAAAGAATTAGTAAAATTTTATTAAAATATTTTTTTAAGCCCACCCATTCTAAAATTCTAACTCTGCCATCGCTCACTCTCCCACCAAATAACAGAAAACACCAGAAGCAATCACACCATCCTGAAAATGAACTCCGGCGTCACCATCCACCACCACTCAAATCACCAAACAGACCAATCTGAGCCTCCAAAATCCAGCTACTCACAAACCCCAGAACCATTGATCGGAATCGACCCACCCACCACCGACAAACCTTGAGACTATGCCCTAACTATTCTACACACAAGTAAAGTGAACTAAAGCAAAGCTTCTAACCTGCAAGGCCTAACCAGATTGAGATCTCCTTCCCAACTTTAATTTCTCTTTGCAACAACCTCCTCCCTTAACTCCACAAAATCCAAAGCCTTTCTCTCTGTTTCAAGTTTTCCGATCAAATTCTGATCATGCCGAACCGATTCGCAGGAGCTCTGACTCAGATGGGAGCCGATGGTGATCCACAAGGCCAAGCTGAAGCCACAAGACCTCCGCAAACCCAAGGTGGTGAACCAGGCCCTTCGGACTTGCGTGCCGGTCCAGACCATCAAGAAGTCTGACACCGGCTCCAACAAGAAGATGGCTTTGGCCGTGAGTGTGAAGAAGCTGGACGATGCGGCAAAGCAAGCAGTGTTGGACCTGGTCTCGGCGAATGTGAGGCATGCGATTCAGAAGGCGTGCTGGTACGCATCTAAATCCAACTTCTCAATTCCAAATCGCCTTATCGAAACAAGACCTTTGGGTATTGGGCAAATCCGAGGAGGTTTTTGGATGGTGAGCTCGATGGTGGTGGTGGAGGAAAGCTTGGTGGTGGTGAATTTGTGCGTAAAGAAAAAGAAAAGGAAAAGAGGATGAAAGAAATTAAAAGTAAAAAAGAGAAAAGAAATTGAACAGGGGTATAGTGGACATTTTACCATCCACCTCGCTTACATGGTGCTGACGTGGCATCCAATTGTGTGCCGCGTCAGCTAGTTAACGAAGCATTTGGACGGCAAAGATCTACTGGACGGAAATTGTGACCTCAGGGACTTTTCAGATTAAATTAGAATGTGAGGAACTGAAACGATGACAAAGTCATAGTACAAGGACTAAACAGAATTTTTCCCTTATTTTATTTACTACTGTTTTATAGTATGCTCCTGGCAAACATTTACATTTACTTTGATGCTTCCGAGTTTATGCAAAACATGTAGTGATGAAATGTGACCCTAGAGAACAAGTCGGTATTGACATTTGTGAACTCGGTTGTTTTATTGCTTAGATTAAATTGAAAAAGTTTCTATGTTTTTCTAGGCATTTGTTTGAGTTATCGCATTTCGGATTTTTTATTTTTTTATCCAAAATTTAGGGCATGACAAAACACCCCAATTATATAAGCTTTAACATGGACACCACCCATGAATCACCAAGGGCATGACGTACAATGACAATAAACTTGTGAAAACCAAGTACGTTGGCTTGCCTATTCCCAAAAGAAATTTTGTTAGACTTTTATGTTGTTGATGGTTAATTGACTTCCCACCAAATCGATACAAATGCGAAAGTATACTACCCCAAACTAGGGTTGTCAATTCTGACATGACCCGATAACACAACTCGAAACCCGCACGAAATAAAATGGGTTGAACCCGCACGATTAAAAATCGGGTCGGCCGTGGATCAATCCGCCAACACGAAATGAACCCGTATAACCCGATTATGCTACTTCTTCTTTAAATTTTAGACGTTGGGAGTATTTGATCATAGGATTAGATAATTTGAAATATTTTGCTTTATAATTATTGGATTTAATTATTTATGAATTATATATAATTATTTATATTTTTCATCTTGTGGAGTTTTTAGTGAATTTAATCAGTTTATGCATTTTTTGTAGTTAAATGGATAGCATTGTTAACCTTTTTTTTTTTTTTTTTTGAGAAAGCATTGTTAATCCTTAAATTGGTCATTTTGTCAAACAGGACACGACCTATTTATTAAATGGGTTAAGTGGGTTGGAAACAGCTAACCCGTTTAATAAATAGGTTGGGTTTTGGTTTACCTTTTTGACACGATTATTAAATAGGTTGGGTTTGAGTTTGTATTTTGCGACACGACAAATACATTGATCCGACACGAACCCAACCCGACACGACGCATTGACAACCCTACCCCAAACTTGACTATTGTACGCAAAACCACGCAGTCATGACTTGTTACCACCCAACCAAGATATGTTTTGATGATCACGCGCGCTTACACATTAGATAAAATTTTGGAGCTCAATCCCTTATTATGAGATTTCAAACAAGGTCAGCAACTCCTATAAACATATTTAACGTTGATCGCCTTCTCATTTACCATCCGCAATATCTAGGTCAACCCCATATTGAAATACAAAATTTTGTAAATTTCACAAGTTTTTAAAATTCTTATTAAATCAGAACGCAAAAATCTTTTCCTAGTTTGTGTCCCTTAATATTCGAAACACCTATTTCCAATCTAATCTCTCCAACCTTGCAACAAAATACTTCACCAAATAAACGTGATCTCATCACAAACCCTCACTACTCCCATGTAAATGTGACAAATAACCCTCCCACTGTCAACGTCTAGTTCCCCTTCCTTCCTGGCACATTTCCTCTGTTAACCATGTCTTGGGGTCAACGCCCATGGTCAATACTGTTGGCTTCAAACTCTTCTACATCTATTGTCATTTCCTCCTCAACCCAAATCGCTCCAATACCCTCTAACACTACCAGCACCGCAACCAGATCTCCTCCTCCTCCTCCGCCCCAGCCACAATGAACCCGCCACCGCCGCGGCCCACAACCCCCAAAAAGGAGCTCCAACTCCAAGGCCCCCGCCCCTCCCCGCTCAAACTCAGCAAAGACTCCGTCAAAATCAAGAAGCCACCTCCCCACCCCCACCTCCGCCAAAACCCACCTCAACAACAGTTCCAGCCGCCGCAGCAGCAGAACGAGCCGGTGGTCATCTACACCGTCTCACCCAAAGTGATTCACGCCTCCGTCAACGAGTTCATGTCCCTTGTCCAACGCCTCACCGGGCCATCATCCTCTCCCCCCGGCGACCTCTCCCCTGCCGCCCGCCTCGCCTCCATCGAGAAAACCAGCCCCTCTTCCGATCAGAAGCACTTCCCGCCCGTAAATGCCACCACAACCACCGCCGCCATTGACGACGACTTTATGGATAGTATTATGGAGGGAATTGACTTGATGGGTCAGTTCCCGGGGATTCTGTCGCCGGCGCCGGCCACCATGCCGCCGATCCCAGCTGGGTTCTTCTCTCCGGCCGCCGAAGACCCGCAAAACCTCAACTGGCAAGGCGCCAACAATGTCAACAGCGGCTTCAATAGTTTCATGCCGAGCCCTTCCTCGAATTCGGCTCTGTTTTCGGCTCCTCTGGTTTCTCCGAGCCCTTCTTCGTGGGACCTCTTCAACAATTTCTTAGACTTCTAGGAATCTGGGTCGGCAATTGGGATCGGCCGGCAGGCGGCCGGTGAAGGTTTTTGTTTTCTTTGTATTGACATTGTTGACTGACTTTTATGTCTTGTAAGAGTAAATTACTAAATTGTAGAGATCAGAATAGTGGACTTTTCATGTGTAGCCAAGTTAAGATTGGTTCCTGGGTATTCCGTTTTGGATTTGAGGGTTAAATTAATCCCTCTCTTTGTACTTTTAGATGAATTTTGGGTAAGAGTTTTTCTTTCCTTTGTTAATTTGTAGTGGATTTGAGGGTTAAACCCCTCCTAAAGTATTTTGTACGTTTATCAAGTGATGCATTTTAAGAAATGTTTTTGTTCTTGGTTGGTCCAAAGGTTAAAAAGAGAGAACAAGAATTGGTTGCCGCGTATTGAATGACATTTATATAAACTAGCCCCGTACTCATGTTATGTGTACTGTTGAAAAGAGGAGAATGTACAAAGTATAACTTTGTAATTTGTCCTTACCAAGTTATCTTCATCTTTATTAAAATTTTATATGGCTTTGCTAGGGTTTGCTTGTGGCGGTGCCAAGTTTCTAGCCTGGGTAGAGGGCTTCTCATCTCTCTCCGGTCAGTCTGGGAAGGATGGAGGCGGAGCATTGCTTTGTCTACGTGCTTCTGAATCTGTCGAACTCTGGTTTCGACTTCTGTTCCTGGTCATGTTGATCTGCGAACCTGCTATGGCTATGGGCTCCGATCTAGTGGTGGCGGCTACTGGTGGTTTTGGTTTTTGGGATGCTAACTGGACCCTCTCTCGGATTTTTGAGGAGGATTCAGTAAGTGGACAGGAAGTGAGTACAAGAATGGGCGGTGCTAGACCTCCGTTGATTCAGCTCGCCAAGCCTCGACTTTGGGCGGGCAGGTTTAATGATGGTCGGAGCAAGGAATGGGATCCGGGTAGAAGCCACGGTGATCTCAGTGGTTTGGGGCGATGTCTTACTGCAGATGCGGTGGTGATGGGTGTTTGGCCGGATCGATGGGATTTAGGATCTGGTGGCGAGGGCAGCGGGGTGGTGTCGACTTGTTGGGGCTTCGAACGCGGCGTTTTGTTGGTCGGCAATGGCTTTAGCACTTTGATAACCTCCTCTACTGTAGGTCATAGGGCTGCGTATGATTGCGCTGGTGGCTGGGTCGATGTTGATCACGACGCTCGAAGTGATGGCGGCGGCGATCATGTTAGTGGTGGTGGTGGTGGCGGTGGCGGAGACGATCAAGTTGGCAGTAATCCATCTAGGGTTTGTGTTGAAGGGTGGTCTTGGGCCTGGGTCTGGTCTTGGTTGGGAGGGCATGTTTGGGTTTCTCATTTCTGGGCTTGGTCGGCCTGTTGGGCTTGTTTAATTTTGGAAGGGATGGAAGGTGACTTGTCATCTTCCATTCCTAGTATTTAGTTTCTTTAATAGGTCGCAAAGTTCACTTTCTCTTAGGGTTTATTTTACTGTTTGCTTCAGAGAATGTTGATCGTTGTTTGAAATAAATGTGCATTATCTTCCTTAAAAGGTGGGTATACTCGGGGTGGCCTGAGGCTTGTTCTGGTCATAGAATAGGTGTTTAGGGTTCCCTAAGGAATGATTCTTTCTGTCGACCCCATCGGGGTGTTTCGATTTTGTACTGCTTGCTGAATCTATATAATGCCGACGAAACAAGAGCGGTTTGGCATAATCGATCTCGACTCTGATGCGCAAGACTCGAGTCTGAAAGGTCGGGCGATCAAACTCCATGAACTGGCCTAGTCTACTCCCAATCAAGCTCACAATACGTTCAAATCTGAAGGCCGGTGGCACTCCTTGTAGTGTCATCCAATAGGATGATTTCTTTAGTGGTATCTCCCTTACCGAGCTGACACGGTCATAAGGTGCTAGGGCTATAGGAGCCCGGTTGTATCCCCATGGTCCTCCTTTCCAAACCTTGTCCACATCAGAAGGATCTGTGAAGTGAGCAGCTTCCCTACCATGAATGCTTCAGGTTGTCTCAATCCTTTTGATGGACGCAGGTCCACCGGTTTCTTTCCATCAGACAGCGCTAGGGAGGAGGCCAAGCGGGACTTAACCCAACACCTTACGGCACGAGCTGACGACAGCCATGCACCACCTGTGTCCGCGTTCCAGAAGGCACCCCCCCCCCCCCAATTGCCATTGACGTGAGAGAGAGGCTACGCTATCGAGAAAACCCTAACCCTAGTTAGAGAGAGAGACAATTGCGGCTTGTGGTTGGTTCGAGTTTACTCTGCTGGAACTCGATTAATACATTGTGCATTAATATGATCAATTATATGTATGTTTTAAGGAATCAGAAATTGAGAGAAATTAGCTCTGTATTCTTATTGATAATAGGGGTCTCTTTATATAGAGGATTACAATGCATAGAATCTGAACATACAAGGAAAGTAATTCTACATTGAATAGGATTCTAAATCCTTCTATAACCCTATTACCACTAGGTCAAGTAACTTAGAGTTTGGGCCAGACACATAATCTGGATTTCCTTGAACACCCCCCCTTGTGTCGCCCAAACGTGTTGCTTCTCTCGTTGCCTCATTAAAAAACTTGCCGAGTAACAAAAACCCAGTGGGATAAAAATAACCTCGGTCGAAGGAGAAAAAGAGTACAACACACCCTTCACGTTTTGAGACCATACATGTAGACATCTCCCCCTGATGTCTGCGCCTCCCCCTGATGATTACAATCATGGGAGTTCAGATAGTTTCTGCAAGCCAATTCTTGCCACATGTTTCTCGAACGTGGATTTAGGCAATGACTTAGTAAACAAGTCTGCCACATTTTCCTCAGATCGAACCTGGTTTACTTTGATCTTGAGGAGCTTCTGTTGTTGCTGATTGTAGAAGAATTTATGCGATATATGCTTGGTGTTGTCACCTTAGATGTAGCCTTGCTTCATTTGTTCAATGCAAGCAGCATTATCCTCATAAATGCTTGTTGGATCATCTGTGGTAGACTTCAAACCACAATTACTTCGAACATGAGTAACTATGGACCGTAACCATATACATTCACGAACTGTTTCGTGAAGAGCAATAATCTCTGCATGATTCGAAGAGGTAGCGACTAAGGTCTGCTTTGTAGACCTCCAAGATATCGCTGTGTTTCCCATAGTGAATACATAACCAGTTTGGGAACGACCTTTGTGTGGGTCAGAGAGATACCCAGCATCAGCAAAACCTTCCAAAACACCTATATCATTTTGGGATGGGGAGAGGGAACGCAATCCACCATGTGTGGTGTTCCGGTTATTTGATGGGTCTGAATCCATCATCTCTCAGTATGGATAGAATAAGCCCATATCGATCATACCATTTAGATATCAAAAGATATCTTTAACACCAGTCCAATGGCGTCGTGTTGGAGCAGAGTTATATCTAGCTAACAAGTTCACAGCGAATGAGATGTCCGGTCTCGTGCATTGTGCTAAGTACAATAATGCGCCTATTGCACTTAGATATGGCACTTCTGCCTCTAGCACTTCTTCATCATCATCTTTTGGACGGAATTGAGCTTTCTTTGGATCAAGACTACGGACGACCATTGGGGTGCTTGAAGGCTTAATCTTATCAGTATTGAAACGCCTAAGCATCTTTTGGGTATAAGCTGATTAATGAATCAGAATACCATCTTCACGGTGCTCAAGTTCCAAATTGAGGCAAAACCGTGTTTTCCCAAGATCTTTCATCTCAAACTCGGATTTCAAGTGTTCAGTGGTTTCCCTTAACTCTTTAAGAGCTTCCAATGAAGGTCATGTCCAACATGAACCGCGATAGAATCCGAAACTTGTTATGGAAACCCGCGGGCATATCCCTTCCCAATCAAGTAGTCACTTTAGTGAGCGTTTCAACCTTATTGTAAACGCGCTCCATGGTCTAGAGCCACTTGACTTGGGTAGATGAAGTTTACCATGAACCTTCATGTATATTATGTATCTAGATCCCTGTATAGATACGTAGTAACCACATTTATAAGCTGCATGATCAGTTATTTGGAAACTACCAAACTGACAGGGTAGTGGAGTGCAATGACATCCATTACGAGAGAATATGTCTTATCGTAGTCGATTCCAGGGCGTTTTTGTGAGAAGCCTTGCGCCACAAGGCGAGCTTTGTACCTTACAATCCCGTTTTTCTCATTATGCTTTCTAACGAATACCCATTTATGACCAACTGGTTTGGTGTTAGGCGGTATTGGTACAATTTTGCCAAATACCTTTCTTTTCGTTAGAGAATCAAGTTCTGCCTGGATCACATCTTTCCATTTTGGCCAATCAGCTCTACGTTGACATTCATCAACGGAGCATGGTTCGATGTCATCGGTCTCAATAATCTCACGCGCTACTGAATACGCGAATACATCATCAATGATGATGGAGCTTCTTTCCCGTCCCATGTACACTAGTGTAATTCACAGAGATCTCTACATTCTCAGGGATAGGTTCTGACATTGGGGCGTCCCCTAATGATGTCTCTTGGACATAACTATAATCCAGAACATTCTCATGGGACGGATTTTGAGTATCGATGATCAAAGGATTTGTTTGTGCCTCATTCGCTTTCTTTCTAGGGCGAGTATCCTTCGAACCAATTGGTCTACCGCGCTTCCTTGCGGGACCTGTGACCATAGATACCACATCATTGCCATGCTGGGCAATGGTGCCATCTCCTAGTGTCACAGGAGTGGCGTTATGTCCATTATTAGGGACATCAATCCTTGCAGGCACGTTTGCAGCAGGTATGTGTGATCTCGTCACTTTGGCAACATCAGAAAACGCATCAGGCAGAGCGTCTGCTACGTTCTGGAGCTCGATTATTCTTCGCACTTCAAGTTCGGACTGTGCGGTACGGGGATCGAGATGAGACATAGTGGGGACAGACCACGACAATTCCTGTCGTTCCTGTTGAACATGTGTGTTCTTGTCTCCCCCTAACAACGGGAAGACTGTCTCATCAAAGTGACAATCCGCAAATCTAGCGGTAAAGAGATCGCCTGTCAAAGGTTCAAGATAGCGGACGATAGTTGGAGATTCATAGCCAACATAAATGCCCATTCGTCGTTGTGGACCCATCTTTGTATGCTGTGGTGGCCTAATAGGCACATAAATAGCACACCTAAAAATGCGTAAGTGCGAGATATCAGGCTCGTACCCAGTCACTAGCTGTAACGCATAATAAGATTGAGTTGCAGTAGGTCGTAGACGAATGAGTGTCGCTGCGTGCAATATTACATATCCCCAAGTAGAAACAGGAAGACTGGTGCGCATAACCAATGTCCGAGCTATCATTTGTAGTCGTTTGATAGCAGCTTCTGCGAGACCATTTTAGGTATGAACATGGGGAAATAGATGCTCAACATCAATCCCCATTGACATGCAATGGTCATCGAATGTTTTTGATGTAAACTCCCCAACATTATCAAGTCGAATTGACTTAATTGGATGGTCGGGATAGTGAACCCGTAGACGGATAATCTGGGCAAGGAGTTTAGCATAAGCAGCATTGCAAGTGGACAATAGTGCAACATGTGACCAGCGTGTCGACGCATCAACCAATACCATAAAGTATTTAAAAGGTCTGCATGATGGTTGAATTGGTCCACAGATATCCCCTTGGATTCTCTATAAGAACGGAATAAGTATTTTGAGATCCTTTGCGTAGGACGGTCTCGGTCCAAGGGGCCTTAGAAGCAACCAATGAGGATTTTGGTTGGGCCGGAGCGTCTGTAACGCTATTAGAAGCAAAATGTGTGACTATATCTCCTATGATGGCGTTAGAGCCATGGAAATTGGTGTGTGTGGCGTCATGGCCACTAGGAGGAGTAACCATGGCATCATGCTCATGGTTGGCGCTATTTGTGGAGTCATCACGAGGGACAAGAGCGGCCATGAGGCGGCCCAAGACAACAGCAGCCCCTGAGGCTGCAATTTTTGCGGTCCTGCTAAGTCCGGGAATCAACGTTTGATTCTTGCTTCTTCTCATTCTGAAGAATGGATGTCCGTGTGAAGTCTTTAGTATACGGAGCATCATATCACAACCAGGACGTCCTAGTCGGTCATGCCAAAGCCAATATGTGTCTGAATCCAAGAGATCTTTTCTTATGACATTATTGGATTCAATTGGTCGAATTGTAGTGAAATAAAGTCCACTAGATTGACATGTAAGCTTCTCTAAGATGCACTTTCTGCCGCAATCATTAGAGGTAATGCAAAGGAGTTCTATTCCGTTCTCATTATGCGTTTCCGCATGGAATCCGTTAGTTCTTATATCTTTAAAGCTCAATAAGGTTTGATTTGCCTTAGGAGCGTAGAGAGCTTCAGTGACTTTAATCAAGGTGCCATTTGGCAAAAGGAATTGGATCATTCCATGTCCTTGAACTAAACCTGATGGCCCAGCTATCGTAATCACAGAGGAATATGTAGGCAACATCTCTAAGAATAATTACCTATGTCGTAGAATGGTATGCGTACTCGCACTATCCGCGAGACATTGTAGTTCATCCATTCCTAAAAAAAAGCTCATAATTAAAAAGGAGTCATAAAGAAAAGAACTCAACTTTTATTGATAAGCCAAACAGAATTACATCATTGTTTAATCAAAGAAGATCTAATCCAAAAAGAAACTAGCTAATGCAAACAATGGCAGTCATCTAACTTCTTTCAGTAATTTCAATGTAAATGTGACCAAGTGAGTAGAGAGATGTCGGTGGAGCAAAGCTCGCTTAAGTACCACTTATCTCAAAACCTTCCTAGACAACACATTTACAAGGAGTACGCCTACTTTGAAGTAAGATTAAACCATTGGCATCTACTAAAAATAATATGGCAATTACCTACATCTCTTGGAAAATAAAAAGACTTAATCAAAATCGCCAGTTTCTGGGTCTTGATCTTTGTAGTCTTCCACCTTTAGATCGAGATCGCCATCTTGATCTTCTTGTTCCATGTAGTTGGCCTCCCTTGCTTCACGATACATTTTGTATGTGTTTGCAACGTTCTGGGATGCACTACACTTCTTTGCCCAATGTCCACTTGATCCACATCGAAGACAAACATCTTTATGGTCAGGCTCCCTTGATCGAGGTGCATTTGATGCACGAGTTGGACGGCCATTGTTCTTGGTGGTGTCACCACCATGGCCGGAGGCTCCACCTCTCTCTCTCTTCACACGTTGACCTCCACGGTTCTGTGCACTCCTATCTTGGCGATTTCCTTCCTCTTTAGGGCGAGAATATGGACCAGAACGTCCAGAATTGTCCCTACTCTTAGGGTTTCGCTCCTTGCATCCTCCATTGGGGGCACGACTATAATTAGACTCCGGAATAGACTTAGTTCCCACAGGTCTAGCATTATAGTTCTTCACAAGGATATTGTCGTGCTTCTCAGCTACGTTCATGGCGTCAATGAGCTCATGAATCCTTGTGATACGTCCTGCATTCACATCAATCCAATAATTCTTCGAAATCATCAGGGCAGAGATGAGGAAGGTAGAGAGTCTTCTCGATCAACATCATATCAGTTATGGTTTGTCCACAGAACTCCATCAAGGACTTGATACGAAGGGCTTCAGAGTTATAATCAAGTACGGACTTAAAGTCACAAAAGCGGAGGCTATGCCATCTCACTTCTAAATCAAGAAGCAGGGAGTCACGAACGTTACCAAATCGCTGCTCAAGTTCCACCCATAGTTTTCTGGGGTCTTCCTCATTGAGGTATTCACTTTGGAGAGCATCATTCATGTGCCTTGTCATGAGAATTATGGCCTTGGCTTTATTTGCTTCGAAAGCACAAAGTTGCTCTACAGAAAGCACGTTCTGACTAGGCTCTTGGATGGTTTACAGTCCATCAGCCTTAAGATGTTGGCGCACATCTCGGACCCACCTATGGTATCCTGCGCCAGTTGTTTCTAGTGGAACAAAGTTCAACTTATTCAGGTAACTCATCCTGAAAAACAACACAAGATTAGGGTTAGTTTCGGAGCATAAAAGGCTACCATGAAAACAATAAGAATTTCTTAGCGTAGTCGCTTCCAAGAAATTAGGGATTTCTGAGCGTAATCGCTCCCAAGAAAATCTGATTCCAAAAGGGGTTTTGGATTAGATCGAAACAATGATGTATGTGGTCGATCTTTTTTCTTCTCAACAAACTTTAAGTTTGGAGGACTCTACAAACTCCAAGCTTGGAGTGAGCACGAACCCCCACAGTTCGGCTTTAGGTCTCCCCTATGAAGAAGAAAGGGGGGGTAGAAGAAAGGGATGTTGCAAGTCCCCGAGAAAAAAAGAAAAGAAATTGAAATTACGGAAGCAAAAGAAATTAAATTAAATAAAATAAAAAAATACCTCGAATGTGGGTGTGGGCTTCCTCTCCTTTTTTTTTCTTCCCTTTTTTTTCTTCTTCTTCTTTCCGGGCTGCATGCCCTCTTCCCCCTTTTTTTCTTCTTTTTCTTCTTTCCGGCCCACCTCTTTCTTTCTTTCTTTTTTTATTTTTTTTTTTGGCAGGTGCATGTGGGCAGCTGCTCGACGGCTTCGAGTGCGACTGGCGGCTTGGCTGCTTGGCTGCTGCACGTGGGCTGCTGGTGGATCCGCTTATGCTTCTGGGCCTAGGGCTGCTTCTGGGCCTTGGTTGACTGAAGTAGAGACAGAGGATGCAGGTCGCCGGCGGTTCGGTGGTTCAGTAGCTTCAGCAGGCCTGTTCGGGTGGTTAGAGGCCGGTTCCGGTGGTGATTTTTCTGCTCCGGTAATCTGGGTTCAGGCTGTAGCTTTTGGTGGAGTATGGCAGCAGTGGGCAGGGAGGAAAGCTTCGAACCGGGCAGAGAGGTTTATGATATTTCTCGGGGTCGGTTTGGGTATTTTCCGGCCAGTTCTGGGGGCAGCTTTGCCGGTTCTGGGTTTCTGGAGGTGAGAGCTTCAATGTGTGTGGCGAAGGTTTCCGTGGTTTGAAGGCTACGAATATTAGGTTTCAGGGTTAGGGTTTCGTGTTGATAACGTGTTTTAGGGAATCAAAAATTGAGAGAAATTCGCTGTGTATTCTCATTGATAATAGGGGTCTCTTCATATAGAGGATTACAATGCATAGAATCTGAACATACAATGTAAGTAATTCTACATTGAATAGAATTCTAAATCCTTCTATAACCCTATTACAACCAGATCAAGTAACCTAGAGTTTGGGCCAGACACATAATCTGAATTTCTTTGAACAATGTACTTATTAAATTAAATAATAGCCTTAATGTAGTTAAATAATAGTGTATTTTATGGTTTTTTAGTTTAAATATACTTTAGGTAATTTGGGTTGTGTATTTAGTGAAATATTAAAATAAGAAATTAAATGGTAGGTGTATTGAGTAAGAAGTGTGTATTACGTAATTAAGGGTGTGTATTTAAAACTTTTCATCAAAGAATTGTAGGTGCAAAAGAAATAAACTCATACTAAAAAACTTTTAGACTGATCGGTACATATATATATATATATATATATATATATATATATATATGAGAATTGAGAAAGCAGAGGCTAATGTCCTTCGTATGTCAATATCAATTGGTTATTTAATCTGGCTTGAAATCGTCTGTCCCAATTTCTCTGTCTCTCTGCCTCTCTCCCACTAGTTTGTATAGACACATGTACTACCACGTCGCCACGCTAACCAACTACTTGACGGAGTTAAGCATTTGAGAAAATCTATTTTTTTTTATAATAATTAATTAAAATATAAACCAATATTGAAGAACAGTCTGCACAGATTAGGACGAAACAGATCGAATCGAACCCAGATCAGATCCAACTTTCTTCTTTGAACGAACCCAGATCAAATCCTACTTTCTTAGTTGGAAAAGAAGGCAAGCTCGTTGATGATCCGGAGCGAAGACCATAGATTAATTAGGTCTCCAAGTGTCCGTTGGAAGAATGTCCAACATGAAATTTAGTTTGGCTTTGTTAATACCCAAATCCGTGTTCTATCAGATGAAAAAGATCATAATTTTTTTTTTTTGGCAAGAAGAAGATCATAACTGATGGGTTTGTTTGGATTTCATGGTCAGAGAAATTTTGATTGAGGATGATATGCGTAGTGCTCCATGACAATGATTGGATTGGGGATTGTGAATTGGGAATTTGCATTTGGAAAATTCTTGCTGGTACAAAGAGAAGAAAGTTCTTTTCTCTGAGAAATCATGTTGCAAAGGAAGGAGACTTCCTGAACTAGATCTCCTGTCTTTGATCCCCTGGAGGAAAGTAGATGATGTGGTTCATCATCTGGGTTCGTCCTTAGAGGTGTTGATATTAGTTTATATTTTAATCAAAAAAATAATAAACACTTTAAATGCTTAACTCCGTTAAGTAGCCGGTAAGTGTGGTGACGTGGAAGGACAAGTGTCAATACATCAATCAATGGGAGACAGGAGAGAGACAGAAAAATGGGGGACAGAGGATTTCTAAGCCATTTAATCTTATCAGCAACTTGACTTGGACATACAAAATGAAATCCATGTACTTGCAATTAGTCAGAAGCATGTGCCTTTTGTGGGCGTCGTTTTCTCAAATATTGAAATAAAGCCACATTTTGGCAGGGCATCACTAGGAGGAGGATTTTGGGTGAACAACCCAACTAAAAAGACTTGGAAGTTAAAAAGTTTCTAAGACACTAATGGTTCTCCACATTTGATCATCCATGATAGTATGATGATGATTGTTAGAAAATTCACTACAAAGTTAACTTGTATAAGTCATTGATAAGTTTTATACAGACGATCTTATTCAAACTTCATTCCTCATTAATTAGATGGGAAAAAAAACACAATATACTTATTATTTACAAATTTATTTTATCATTCTCATATCATAACATATTTCAAAATTTCAAAGAATAGGTTGAGGTTCGAAATATCGTAAAAGAAATTATTAGAGTAAGTAAAAATGATTCATATTAGGCTAGCCGGTTAGATAGAGAGCTGCAATAGCCAAAAAAAATCAGAGAGAGAGAGAGAGAGAGAGCTGCAAAAATTATGAGAAGTTAATTCAAAGAAAAGCTTTGGAGGGTAAGCTTGCTTGGTGCTAGCAAAACTATATTTTTGAATTTGTTCGAGGGTGAGCTACAGATGAGTAATAAGCTAGCTAGCAACTAAGAGCAAGAGCTACAAAAGTTGATTGAAGAAGAATAAAGCTTCGAAGGGTACTAATTAAGATTGATTTTCGTAGCAACCTTTTGTGATTCGTCACGCAGGAGGGAACTTGCAGTAGAATGCAAAACCCTAAAACTAGCACCGCTGGAATTGGATTCATGTGCTCTTGAAGCCACTGAAACCAATATGCATGGACACTGAAAAACAAGCGGATTTAATTAAGCTAACAGAGTTTTGGGGTGATACAGAAGAAAAAGACTCGAAAGCTAAGTATGTAGATGCAATTTCTTTCAAGCGTCTTGTCATGATCCTCATGGAGATCATTAAGGCCACTGCTGCCACTGTTGGTATTGCTCAAAAACAATATCCGCACCGAGGTTGGAAATCTCTACCCATCGAGGCTTTTTATCCTCTCTAGCTTCCTTCATTCCAAACTGGCCACGTTGCATCAGTGTTAAATATCGCAAAAGATCATAAACAATTTTCTTGATGTACTCTCCGTAGTGACTCCATCGCTTTTAATTAGAGCTGCCACTTGATTTGGTAATTTACATCATGACTCCATCACTTTTAAGTTTTAATGCTACTGCGTGGAACAGGCTGGGATGAAGCATAACCAACCTTTTAGTCCTAAGAGTACTAGGAGAACTACTGCCATTGCATGCATCTTGGATGTCAAACACCATTAAAAATTCAGACGATTTATCGGTGGCCGACCCATAGAAAACCAAATGATTACCATACGAACAAAGGCAAGCCACAATAGTGTCAGCTCGTCGGTAGGAGAAGAAGAAAGAGTGAGCTGTTATCCGGGCATGACCAACCAGCCATCAAACGACCCTACACACTCCAACCTAAGTTTGTGGGATTTGACTTGTAAATTTTCTTGTTACGCTTAAGCAGCAGCCATCAGACTAGCGGGATTCATTTAATTTTTTGTCCAAATTTGCTATAAGATAATATAAACTATTCCATTGGTGGACTCCGATAAAACTAGAAGATTTTATAAATTAGTAAATCTTTAGAAGAATGAATCTTTTTACAAATCATCAAATCAAAACAAAAAGTTCAGCAATGGTCTAAGAGCAAGTTCATCCGTTGGATCACCGGATCACATACTATTCACTGCTTTTTAGTGTATATTTCCATTCTCTGGATCACGAAATACACTGTGCCCATGACCCAGAGCACGAAATACACTGTGCATGGTGACCCAAAAAATGATCCAAGGTGACCTAGGGCATGAAATACACTGTGTTTGTAACCCAGAGGGTGAAAATACACTGGTGACCCACGGATGAACTTGCTCTAAGGTTCTGTTTCGGAATATGGCTCAAAAGAGAGCAGAAAATTCGATCACCACTTTTTATCACCCTGTTTTCTCAGTTCTTTCTCTCCGAACCATGAATACTGAAGAGTTCAGAGATGCAAGATGCCACGCATCGTTTTTCTTTCTTTTCTTCTGGGCAAAATAGTCGCAGCTGTAGATCTCATCCACTGTTTCATTATATTATATAATCACTAAAGAACAAAAAGTTTGGACTTCAAAATTTCAAGTAGCTAACCTTAGATGGAAATTATTTACACCTTACATTCTGAATACTAGTACCTTTGAGATCATACAGTTCTTCCGATGCCAAGATTGCACTCCTAAATATTTTGAGCATCAGTGGTAACCGCCTCAATGTACTGTCAGTGTCAGAATTGATCCAGCCATTGCTCATGTTCTTGGCGCTACTGTAGAATTCCATGCTGCCCCAATTAACGTGCCAACCTTCTCCCCCTTTATGGCTTTTGAGATGTTACCCGGTTTATTTAGATTGAACACAACAACTGCAAGAGATGTAAGAGCTTAGTAATACAGTTGGATACTGTCTACACCAATTGAATAACTATGAGGTAAGAAAAAACATCGAAACTATACAACTTTCTGAACATACCAGGAATTTTGTTCTCCTGGCATAAAGTAATAGCAGTCATGTCCATCACTGAAAGATCTTTTGATGTCACCTCCTGATATGTAAGAGTATCAAGAAGACGGGCATTTGGGTTACACCTAGGATCCTCATTGTAAACTCCATCAACATTTGTAGCTTTCAGCACCACCTCTGCATTGACTAGGTAAACAGTTCAACAACAAATATAATTAGTTTGAAACACAAAAAAATAGTAGTTTATTAGTTTGACATTGGTTACCGGTCAAGTTGCAAATCAGCAAACAGGACTATACAGTCAACATCAAATGCGTGAAAAATATAGAACATCCTTGAGAACCATATAGAACCACCAGTGTTTGCCTGACACTATAAGATATATAATGAAGTTTCATTATGCCAATACAGAATATTCAACTCACTTTCTGCACCCCGAAGTGCTGCAGCAGTATCTGTTGTAAAGAATGGATTTCCAGTTCCTGCTGCAAAGATCACTACCCTGCCCTTTTCCAGATGCCTCACAGCCCTTCGACGTATATAAGGTTCTGCAACCTCAGACATCCGAAATGCAGTCTGCACTCGAGTAGGGATACCAATACTCTCCATTGTGGCTTGGAGAAATATTGAATTCATTACAGTAGCCAACATCCTACAAAATTGAAATACAGCAAGTGGCAACTAAAAGGTCAGGCATCTAAATAATGTGCAGGTGTTGCAAACCAACTGAGAACAAGAGTTTCATTTCCATTTTTCAGTATTACAAAATGGAAGTACCTAATGCAATCAAGAGACAGAGGGATTGTATTTTTATGAAAAAAGCACCCGTCCAAAACTTTAACTGGGGTAGTATTTTGCATCTGTACCTTCATTTTTTTTTTTATTATTATTTTTTTTTTTGGCCTTTCAATTATAACATATTCCTAGTGGATTCAATGTTTAACAACTTAGAAACAAAATACCCATAATTCCACAGTCCACTCCATGATAGATATAATAAACAAGATCCAGAAATATGACATGAACAACATCCAGATTAATGGAATTTTGCCAACTATATAAACATGTAAAGAAAAAAAAAATGCAACCAAAGGTCTTTACAAGTGAGAATCAGTTGATCCCGATTAAAGGAAGTACCCGATGTAATCAGCGGATGAACGGTCAAGACCACTACTTCCAGCCCAGGATGCTCCACGGAATATATTTCCCCCACCAACAACAATGGCAACCTGAAACATTTGATAAGGTGACTAAGACGTAATGCCCGAAAACTGTTAAACTGTGTTTTAGATTTCTTAAGCTGACAATGTCACTGGTACAATCAGATGATAGCCATATTTAGACATCCTATTCATGCAAGTCTTAGATTATGTTTGGTAACAGTTCTTAGAAACCCCCAACTCCCATTCTTACTTTTAGCCTGAAGCATTTCCCTGAGGGGAGATACAATATAGAATCCAGGCTGGGATAGTGGAGTCCACTCCTAACCAGTTTCAATAGTTATTGCATGTCTAGATAGTTCCGTAATCCCCAAAATTTACTAGGTTTAACTTGCTAAACATCAACATGACATGACAGTTATATGAGAACAAAATATTAGTTGATGTTGTGTCTATGAGTGTCCCCCTGCTTACTTCTATAAAGAAGACAGAATAGGTCATGCAAAATACAATTGTCTAATGCCAAGAAGGTTACCTCAATGCCGAGGCGAGTCACAGATGCAACCTCCCTTGCAATTTCCATTGTTACCTATTGTTGTAAGGGGAATATTAGAAACTATCAAGAGAAGAATATTCATCACATGATGATCTAACATTTTACATCCAGACCTTCGGGTCAATATTCTGTGTGTGATCTCCGGCAAGTGCTTCTCCGCTTACTTTAAGCAAGACCCTTTGCCATTTATAAGGTGGTCTGGACAACCCAGCTTCATTCATTGTCACCCCAAAAGGAGTCATAGACGACATTTGGGAATGTCTGTTTAAAAAATAAAAAATAAAAATAAAGATTAAAACTTGAAATTAGCAAATGATGAAGGTACGTAGTCAATTTGTCGTAAAAAACTCATAGATCATGCTAGTGAATTAAAGATGCCACCTGCTGATAATGAGATTGGTACAACCCAACGCTTTACCACCACAATCTTAATGAAAATGAGGCTAAAGAGTCAATTACTTAATCATAAATTTGCATTTTATTGATCTATGACAGTTCTTTATTGATCTATGAGACCTCATTTTAACAGTTCTTTCTATGATGCTTCAAACAAGAGAAAATAAGAAGCAATTTAGTTCTTCCACTTCCTAAACAAGCTAACTCACAACAACCTCATGCTATGAGGTCTGAACATTTTTCATTCTTCAGCTTAAGACCTATGTTATTAACAGTGTCTGAAACTCCAATTTCCCTAATAGCTCTAAATGCTTCAGTATGTTGATCTTGCAAATTGCTTCAGTAGGATTATAGATATGGATCAAGGTGGAGTAGCATTTGGGTTGTGATATAATATCTAAAGTACGACCAAATCGCAGGAGGGTGGGCAGTTTTTTAAAAAAGAAACAAAAAAAAAAAAAAACAAAAGGTATAAACAAGAGCCACATTTGTAATTTCATATCGTATTTCTACGGACTCATCAATTAGTATATTAGGAAATGAAACAGACACCCTAGTTCTGATGCCCTTTAACCTCTCTCATATTCCTCTCATTATCCAAATCTGCAAAACGGGCTAAGGGAGTGATTGATTGAAACTTGCACCGCACTAAGCGCAGTGATATTTCGAGACTCAGGGTGATGCTGCATTGCATGTTGCATCCACCAGCATTCAAATTGTGTACAAATTGATTAAGCCATTTATATACTCAAAGAGGATGAATTCGAGTCAAAAAATGAAACCCAATCAAAAAAAATTTCCCTCTCAGGCATTTCTACAAACACGTACAAGGCATTCCTCTTCAATGTTCAGATGAGCAAAATAACTAAAATTCCGGCGCAACCCATAACAGAAAAGACAGAAATAAAGCCATTGATAATGTCATACCTTCCATTTCCATTGAGTGAGTCAGAGCCGGAGTCGGTTTCAGAAGACGAGCAGCTAACCACCAAGCGCTGATTTCTCCGGCTCTGAGGCTTCACACAACTCAGAGAAAATGGAAACGAAGAAGAGACAGTGTTCAGAGATAGAAGAGGAACAAAGGAGGAGGAGGAGGAGGAGGAGGAGATTGCCATTAAAAACTGAAAATGAAGCAGCCTCCGCAGCGGCGCTCAGGCCTTGGTTTCGTTCCATAAATAGGATAACGTAAAGAATATTGACAAACAACGACATGTCGGTTTTGTTTTACCTGTTGTCGTTTAATTCTATCTGATTTGAAAATGGCGCGTATGTTGCAGTTGGAAAAGCATTCCCCCCCCCCGGAACGGAGATGATCAAATCTGCCGGAGAGGCTCTTGGTAAAGTTCCCTTAAAACTTCAATAGTGGAGTGGATCTCAAGACGTCGCATTGGCCCAAACCAGATAAGACGAGGATGAACTCCACGTACGTGTTCGATGAAATGCCTCACTGAAAGTACTTATTACAGGATCAAAGTTTCGTGAAAACGGCTCCATGAGGAAAACCGCAGTTTTGCTACGGTCCCAATACAAGGATTTCATATTTCGTCTTGATCTATTTGACGAATTTTAGGTGCTTTAGCTGAGAGCTGATGTAATTGTGTTTCCACTAGGATTGCCTACTTTGTCCTTTCAGGATTTGCAGCCAATATGGCCTTGATGGTACAGACTGTTGGTGAACCTTAGTGCAGTGTGTAGAGGTCTCTCTAAACTTGAGAGTAAGGCTGCTTATTACCATGGTGGATGCATTGCATGCAGGTAAATCTTCATTCTTCAATCACGCTCGCTTTTCCCGAGTCACAAGGAAAGAAAATGTCTATGTTGGTTTTGTAGCTGTAGCTAACGTACACTTTGAAGTGGTATGCACTACTCATTGATGACGAAGTTTCTTTTAAGCATGCCAAAAGAGGAAAAACTGCTCCAATCGTTTCAAAGATTAAAAATTTAGGCTCCATGAAGATTTGGATTTGAATGGAACAGCGAAACACAGGATTTGAATAGAAGCTACAACACTATGAAAAATCCAAGCACTACCATAATCATGCTTTGTATTTAAATAGAACAGAAGGACACATTTTTTAGGCTAACAAAAATTTTAGACCAATTCACTAGGTAAGCCGTGAGCAACCTTATATGTAAAGGTCGTTTTTTCACCCTTAGCCTACCTCTCAACAGTTAAATAGAATTACACAAACAGAACAATTCACAATATTTTCTTTTTATGCGTCATTACCTCATAATTCATTCTCAAATAACTTTACATTTGTGATTTGTGTCATATTGTAGCTTGTTCAGATTTTCAAATCCAGAACCCAAAAGGTATACATATATACCCCCCACCTACTAAATTAAGCCAGCATAAAACTCCATTATAGGAGTCCAATGAAAAGTAGTTTCAAATGATCAAATGTAGATACAATTATTGCACTTAATTCCGATATTCTAATTCCTACTACTCTTAATAGTATACCACCGATATATAGCTCTCTGAGTCATGCAAAACTGATCAACATCCGGGTACCACTTTCCGAAAAGGGTTACGAGTTCCATGGTTAAGTTACCACCTTAGCTGAAAAAGTACTAGTTGGGGAAGAACAGGAACACTGCCTCCTTTGCTGATGATGCTCATGCTGCTGCTTAGACTTGGTCTGCCCTCTCAAGCTCATATTATCCTTCCTTGCATCTGCATTGTTCTCTTTCCTGGCGTTCATCTGCAATATGGTAAATCAATTAAACTGCATACAAATTGACCTGGAGAAAAAAGTGCATTTTCTAGTTAGTTATGTATAAAACATAGATAGAGATGAGCAGCATTGATAGTTACCAGTTGATGTCTTCTCTGGTAGGTAAGAGTCCCAGAAATTGCAGTAGATTCATTGTGTTGGGCATCAACAGGTATCTCATTGAGGTTTATTTGAAGGGTCTTGGCACTCTGGGACTGGGAGGTAGTCTTCTCAATCTCAGATGGTACTTGAGTAAAAGCAGGAGAAAAAGAGGGTGGGTTAGTCACATTGCGTAACAGAGTTGATGTATTGACTGGGCGTCTCTCAGCAAATGGCTTAACAAGGGAGCCTGAGCTTGAGCCTGGATTGCGTCCATGTGGAGACTGAGTAAGGACTAGATCTAGTTGGGTTGCTGGTCTTGTGGAAGAGGTAACAGAGGGTGTGGCTGGGACCGCAGACTCGTCAATTTGGTGTTGAGACATAGACAGGTTCATGTTTGGCCACAGAAATGTCCCCTGCGGCCTGCAAATTTTGAAGCCACTCCTCAGTCTCTCTAGCTTTGTTGCCTTGCCCTCTTTTACCCCTCTTTCATTGTCTGTCAGTTGTGGTACATCAGCTGCTTCTGAGTAGTACATAAGTGGTGCTGCTGGTGCTTCCATGGTTGATTTCAGTACCTTAATTTCTTCCTGCAAGCAATAACCTCCATCCATCAGTTCAATATATGCCAGTTTCACCATCATCAACAGCAAGAATTTGTATGATTTAAACACAGCAAGAATCTTATCTATATATCCATCAATTACTAGAACATGTTGAAAGTAACTTGGACACTCAATTGCGTCATAATCACAGTAGGAGTTCTCTCTGTTGCGTCTAGAACTGTTATCTATACTAAATGGACACTATCACTATACGTAATTAAGAGAAAGATCAAAGTCTTAAGGTGACAATTCCCATGCTGCATACCTCCATTCCAGACAAAGTTTGAGAAGCTTGCTGCATCTGTTCTTCGAACTTGGATGCCCTGACAGCTAGTTGTGTATATTTGTCCTGCAAATTAAAGTTCATCAAAAAACTAGCAGTCCTTAAACAAGCCATAACCAAGGTGATCAATCATGATGCACAGTACAATTCATGTGCTCCAAACATATAGCTATCACTGATCACATGTTCACATTGTTTACCTTTAGCTGAATTACTGAACTGTAAGCTTGGTCCCAGTCCATACTTGTCAACCAAGAGTTTGAGGTGGTGGACACCATAGCTAAACCCTGCTCTGGCTGCTTGGATTCCTTGTCCCTCTTCTTCAGATTAGCTATCTCATCCCACAGCTCCTTAAACATTGTTGCACAAGTTGGGTCTTGGGTAGGGTCATCACCAGGTTTCCACCCCTGTGGTGGAGTCCAATAAGGGTCTTGAACCCCAGCCTCCTTCCTTATCTCAACCAAATCAGCACTCTCAAGCCAATACTCCATTGCCCCATCAGCATTGTGCCGCCTCCGAAACCTATCAACCCCACCTGGAGCCACCTTGCCAGCCATATGCTTCAGCAAATGGTCCAGCAAACCCGTGTCGCCGATCAACTTCCGGGCCTCATTTCTCAGAGCCGGTCTCCTTATTGGGTTCCCAGCAGTAGCCCCTCTTGCCTTCAATACCTTCAACATGTTCTCCTCTGCCAACTTATACCTGCAAGCAAATCCAAATCACCCATTTTCAACAACCCAAAATTCTTAAAACACAGAAAATCAAACCAACTCGGAACATGAATGAATGAAAAAAATTGCAGTCCATACCTCCCAGCAGACCATCTCGCCACTGAAGCTTTAACCATTCTCTTCTCACTCCGATTGTGCACCACAATCTGCTTACTCTGTTCTTGACGTTTGGGCTTCTTCTTCTGAGTCTTAATGGGCTGCTTTCTTCTTTCACTCCTTCGATTCTTCACCGCCATCACATTCGGCTCACCCTCTTCTTCTTCTTCTTCCTCAGACGTCTCATCACCACCTCCCTCAATCTCCTTCTCTTCAGAGCTCGACGGAATCGGAGTCGTCCTGCTCCGATTGGGGCTCAGGAACCGAACCCGCTTGCGCGTACCCCACTGGACCAACCCACCGAGACTAATCTCAGACCGAGGCGCCTTCTTCACCGGGTTAACTCTGATCAGATTCTCAAAACGACGCCGCGTAATCACCGCCCAGAAGCTCCACACCTTGCTCCGGTCCGAAATTTCCTCCGGCGGAACCCGCCGGTAAAGCACCTCCGACGCCGTCTCCGGGTCCAGCAAGTACTTCTCGTCGAGCGCCGGAAGCTGGTTGTTGACATTCCCATTCTCGCTCAGAAAAGCTTGCAGAGAGTGAATGCTCGGAAACCTCACCGAGACCTTGAACAAAGCCTTCTTGCTCACCTTGAACACAAATTAACCAACCCAAAAATTTCAATTCCCAAACAAAAAAATGAACAAGAAGAAGAAGAAGAAGAAGATGAAGAGTACCATAACGATTCGAATAGAGTTGAGCTGCTCTGGAGCTTTAGGAGGAAGCTTGGAGTGGTCTAGCTCATAGAAGCAGCCCACTCCTATGTGCTCTGTGGCCTCTGCAAAACCAGAAAAAGCACAAGAAAAATCAAAATCGATTAAACAAAAAGCAGAATCAGAAAAAAAGTGTGGTTTTGGCTTTGGCTTTTGTACCTAGAGAAGAACAAATGGCCAGAGTCTGCAGAGTGCCTTTTTCTGCGTTTTGCTTCTTCTCCAAGTACTTCTTCATCTTCGTCTGCTTTTCTTTCGTCTTCGTCTCCGCCACTCACTCACCAACACGTGAACCCAAAACAAAGCAGTGAGTCACAGAGGTGTGACGCTAGAGGGTTTATACGGAGGAGAGCAGAGACTCAGAGAGAGGATTATTTTATTAATATTTTCTGGGGGCCGTTTTGGGTTCGCGAAGGTTGTTGTTGTTGTTGTTGTTGTTGTGGAGAAGCCAGGGTGGTGGTTATACATGAAGGAGCAGACTCTGAACCCACGCGCGTTTCTGTTAGCGCGTAGGGGACAGCGCATTCAATGCCCTCTCGTACTCTTTCATCGAGACCGTCGGATCCTCGCGCAATCGATCATCAGCCGTTTGTTTCTTTTTTTCTTTTTTTTATTAGAATTACTGAAATAGGAAATGAAGCCTGGAGATGGCTGAGATGATCTGTGGAGAAAAGAAGGCAAGTTTGAAAACTGGGGATGGGAAGGACAAATTGGTAATTTGTCGTCTGGCTCTGGGGTGTCCGAGTAATTTTATCTTTTGTTTTCCGAGAGTTTTCTGTTGAGAGCCAAACAGATTGCTTGTCACGTGACCTGGGACGGTGGTCCCCTAGTTGCAGACGTTTGGTAACTTTTTTATTTCCATTTTTGCCCCCGCTGCCTAAATTTTCACCACGTAGTTGCACAAGGACCACTCATAGGTGACCTATTAGGCCTTTTATGAATTTATGCTACATGACCCAAACATATGTAACGCAAATCTCGTTAGGTTGTCACAAGCACAGGTGAACCTTCTTTTATTTTTATTTTTTATATTTGGGCTAATCACGGTATTTAATTTTATATTAGTATTTAAATATGTCGAGTTAGACTATCAGAGACATAAGTTATATATTGATCGTTTCAATTAAGGTGATGAAATCTCGATGTTCAGCATCATCATCATATCAAACGTTTGATAGGACATTTGCGAATATTTTGTTGGTTTTCAAGTCTTGTTATTGTTGGATTAAAAATTGTCAAATTACTTAATTTTCAAGTCTTGTTAATGATATTTACTCTATCACAACTATGTAAGCACGACGAACTTTATCTATCAATGCCCTTGAGGTTAGCCTATGCAGTGAGAGAGTGAGAAATAGAGTTGAGATTATACTAGGTCAGGAGTTCGATCTCCTCCATGTAACCACTAAAAAAAAAAATGTATTCAGTCAACAATAGTTTCATGCTTTTTATGTATTTGGTCTAAATACGTATTCCGTCAACAATAGTTTCATGCTAACACGTTAAAAGCAAATGTTACCGTGATAAAATATGATTAACAAATTTTTAAAGTGTAAACAGTTATATACTTGGCGACGTTACTGTTTTTTTTTAAATCTGTACACACGGAATTACGGATGTTGGAAATTTGGAAAAAGGAGAATTTCCAAAGAGCAGAGCAAACTATCAGCAGGATTGACCTACCGAGCTAGTATTCCATTAATCTAATTAAGATTCACAAAAATAGAATGTGAACTTGAGAAACTGCATAGATAGCCTACCCTAATGGGCAGTCCACACAAGCTTGAGTGACATAACAAAGTGAAATGTACACACTAACGAAGCTCTTCACAAGGCTTCAAGCTCTAATGAATCTATATCCTAACAAGAACAGCAGTGACGAAAGCTGCGCGAATACATTGTCGAAAAGCCTTCGAAATTCATAGATTTCAATTCTCTGCTGCTGATTCTGCTAACCTACTTAATAAGCTAGGATCTCGATGCCAAGATGATCAAGGACTGAATGCTGAGACAAATGAACTCCTACAACCTGACCGGCAATCCATAGTTATGGAATGTCCTGATTTTTCCATCCCATCCGGCAGTTACAATGACAAGCCCCCACGTTTCTGATTTCGTCAAGTGGTTGTGAGCTTTATTGTGGTGTTGATGGTCTTTGTATTGCCAGTGATCATCTTCCTCTCCTGCAACTGGTGAATCCCACTGAGGAAGGTTTTCCTCGGGCCAAGTTGCAGAGCCTCTGCAGGGACCCTCCAGAAAGAACCAATTCCCAAGCAAAAAGCGGTCCGAATCTCTACTGCCAGGAGTAGCGTCTATTCGGCCTTGTGTTTGTGAGCAATATCGTGGACTAGCAGCTTCTAAGTTCCTCTCTTCTGTTCCCATGCCTGACCAAGGGATTGCAACAGACACACCTTCGCAATAGAAATGTTCACAGGATCGAACAGATTTTGTATGCTTGGATGATGGAAGACAAGAGCTGTCATAGTCCCATAAATAAACGCGTGAGTCCTCTCCAACTGAGATTATACGTTTCCCGCTGGATGTGAAAGAAGCTGACATTTGACTTCCTGACTTTGGAAGACCTGTTACATTCAGTGAGATCAACTGGTTCAGAAGAAATGCTTATATTAATTGCAAACAAATCCAAATAAGATGTAAGCTAAACCAAGTATTGATTTAATCAAACAAGTTCAGATTCATTGCATGTGTAAACACCATATTACTATTATTCTGGTCATCATGCCATTGCTAACCAAATGAGTCATTGATTAGACAACAAGCAATTGAAATCTGGGCACCCAGATAGATGGCAAGATGCTAAGCCAAGGTAAAATTACAGCTGTAAAGGATGATAGGAAGGAATATCATTGCAACAACAAGAAATTGTGATGAAGTCAAGGATTGCAGATGCATTGTATGAGTAAGATGCCTAACTGAGCATAGGATACAGAGAACGAGAAACCAACCACACAAATCAAGAAATGTGGTCATCATTTTCACACTACACACTCTAAATTACTCCCCAAAAAAATTATCCATGCACTGAAACAGCTCAGAAAGGCAGTTGGTCATTACATCTATAGTGGCATGCTTCTGAACCCCGCAAAAACAGTAACAAGTATGAATGTTGAAGGTCATTCCTGGTAATTACTACGGCAAGAACAACCTATCTAGCTCTCTAGTTCTAGAGTGGATCTACTTTTACTGCTTTCAGAAGTTAGATGAGAAACCAGTCTAAAACGTTACAATTACAATTTGGATTGACATAACAGATTTATTACTCGGTCTGCATCACCAGTCAATAATATGACATATAAAATGAGGGTTGTCAACCTAAAATAACTAAACATGTTTCCGAGCAATCAATGACTCAGAAAACACCTTTTAATTAAAGTTAACAACCTATCAAATCAAAAGTGGTAAGTTCGACATGGTAATTGAGAAGATTAGAATAACACAGAAATCAAAAATCATGATCAGAAGGTTCTTTACCTCTGTATTTCTTAATGAGATCTACCCCATCAAACACACGGACTTTTGAGTCTTCTGATGTTATCATAATTCTTTGAGCGTTTTCTTCGGAATACTGTGAAAAAAAAAAAACCGTTCCATGTTAATGATTGATACAGAAATTTATCTTATAGCAAAAGTACAGAATAGAGAGAGAAAGTGGAATAACTACGGCCTAGAAAGAGCTTCAGGTGAATACCTGGATGCCAGTGATTTTGTTGCCGGAGGTCTTCCTTCTAGAACAAATATGAATCTGTGCAATAAGCTGAAGAGCTTCTTTTCCTGTTAAACAAACGAATCAGTTTAGGCATGTTCCCCAAAATGGATCACATCAAAACTATGATAATCTCAAAGGTTTATGCACCTGATTCTTCATAGAAGCGGCAAGTGCCTGCTAGGGAACCAACTGCGAAACCCTGCTTGCAAGAAAACATTTTCTAGGTTTAACAGCATGAAGGAGATGATGTCTGAATTTATAATTTCAATAGCAGTGTATTATCAAACAATGGCTAGTTAATTACTAAGAAACCTACCTTCCCATCTGGTTGATAACAAATAGCTGTTATGACATCTCGCATATCAGCCCAATCAACAACTCGCTTCTCAAAAAGCCCCCAAACTCGAACCTTTCCATCTATGGATCCACTAATGAAGTAATTGTCATCGAGAGGATTGAACTGAATGCATGTTACTGTTCCCATATAGAAAGTGGCAAAATTACATTTCCAATATACACAAAAATTTTGAGGATAACACAATTTATGAAATGAAAACAATCAAATATTATAACGGAAATCTTTACCATAGTCATTGTGATGGAAAACATTTAGGCACTGACTGCAACCAACTTCCCACAGACGAACAGTTTTATCCATGGACGAAGAAATGAGACGCTGCAGCAGAACATACATACAGATTTAAATCAATTACAAACTAAAGTAAAGAGTTCTAATTATGATAGAAAGCAGTCAAGTAAACAAGTTAAGTTTCAGCATACTCACGTTTGAATTTGACCAAGCCAGGTCTAACACATCACTGGAATGGCCAAGAAACTCTTGGAGAGGTGATTCTTCAATTCGAAAACTGTTGTCAGGAAAAATAACTCGACATCCAGACTTGATCTTTTTAAGTTTGCTATCTAAGTTGCCTTGAGCCATAAGGTAATTACAAGAGGCATCTGCTGTAACACACCAAATGCGTACAACCCCATCTTCACCACCAGTTGCAAGGTATTGGCCATCAGGACTAAACTTCATCGTCCAAATAAACCCATTGTGAGCCTGAATTTCTTGCCCGGTGCAAAGTGCAGCAAACTCCATGTACCTCTTACTGTTCTGTTTGACCTTCATTCTGTTTTCTTTGGATACTTCAGCATCAGGTTTTGATACCTCTGAGACAACTTTACCTCCTTTCCTCTTGCTCTTGTTTATAAACTGTTTCCACCAACTTCTCTTCTTCTTCCGGCCCTCCTTTGAACCCTCGCATTCTTCTTCAGTAGCCTCAGTTTCTCTCTGAGAAGAAGTTTCTCTCTCAGAACAAGTTTCCCCCTGAGAACAATCACTACCAGAAGTCGAAACTTGTACTGACTCTAGAATGGAAACTAAATTTGACTTGTCCTGCAGGTCTCTGTCCAATTCATCATACATAAAATTTGCTAGATTGTCCCCTTCCCTGCTATGAAAACCCGAATATTCCTCAATGTGACTAGAGGAGGAGCTGCAAGAGCTCGAGGCAGCTCCACTCCACTCCAAAAGTCTCTCCAATCCCATCGTCTCCGATGAGGTACCAACGTCCCTTTCCATCTCCACAGAACCAAACTTTGTAGATCCAGATTCAGCTAAACCCATCTGCCGTAGAAAACTCTCTCGTCTTTCCTTCACACTCGGTGGCTCATTCAACCAAATCTCATACTCCAACTTGCTACACCCCAGCTCCTCCTTCACTACCACTGACTCTTCAGATGACAAATACTCTGCGGAATCAAAGAACAAATCCTTCTCACCCCCATCAGAACTCAGCATGTCTTGTACTTGAGACCAATATTCCACATCAAAAGCCACTACCCCTAACACTCCCTCCAAGCCAATCAAAATTCAAAAGAAATACTCAGAATAGATCATTACAATCCCTTTAATACCCACCAAAGCCCACAATCACGGACCAAGTTTCGCTCCTTAACTATGCAAACCAATGAGTCATCCTTCCACATTCCACACTCCACATCCAGTAATTCAACTGAAAATAAAAAAATACAAGCAAATCATGGGTAAGTACGAGGAACCAACTCCAAAATAAGAACAACGCCAATCGTTTTTGGCATGTTCAAAAACACTAGTATACAATATACAATGCCCCGACTACTAACTCAATAAACAAACACATAAGAAGAAGCATAGCACACCAAAAACCCGGAAATGGAAGAATAATCAAATGCACAAAACAGAAACCAAAGCTTCAAGGTTCGAAGGCCATACCTCGGTTTGAATGCCAAGCAACGCCATCTGTATTCAACAATATCCACCGACCCTCCTATGATCGTGGCAATGCGAAATATATCTATTTCAAAGGTCAGTTTCACACACACACACACCACCTTTGAGCCTACACAACTCAAACCCAAAAACAGGGCTCTCCAAATGCTATGCATCAACCCAACCAGTGAGGGGTTGGCACAGCTTGGTTTCGAAAGAGAGAATGGCGGAGGAAGGAAAGGTGAAGATAGAAGAGAAGCCTCGAGATCTGACTGCGCTGAAGGATTTTAGAAGCGCACGAGCGACAAGCACAGGGAACAAGAACAAGCCTAGTGTTGTGCTGCTGCTAACCACTCTAGGAACCAGTGCTCTGCTTTTGCTCTGCTCTCTGTTCTGTCTTAATAACTATACCCCAACCAACAATCTCTGCGACAACAATGGAGAATTGTTAAAGTTAGAGAGCGGCAATTAATACTGATGTGCCCTTTTCAAAATCAGCAAAAACCCAAATGGGGAAACACCAAAATTGAGCTCCAAATCACATTTTGGACAAGACCCAGATGAAAAAACGCCATGAAAACACAACCCAGTGAACCGAAACAAGACCCAACTGATAAGAGAAAATGGGAATTGAACAGCAAAAACGACCAGAATTTTGTGTAATAATTTTGATTATGTGCGTAATATAAGTGCCATAAACAGAACACAATTAATGGGATTTAAACAGTGCAGTTGGGTTTGTCCCCCTGTGACTTTTTTGCTTTTCTAAACAAAGGGAAAGAGAGCATTAATGGAGAATTACAAGTATCATAAACAAGGCAAACGAACCAAACAGCCTGTAAGAATTGAGCCGCTGCGAAATTAGTACTAGTACTATTAGTAGTAGTAGTAGTAGTAGTAGTAGCCACACCCACAACAACTACTGCACCTTTAAATTTAGCACCACCCTCTACAACACTCGCTGGCAAAACAAGAAGAAAAAGAAACAGAGCTAGGCTTAGCTCTATAGCTATGGCCACTAGAGAGAGAGCGATTACTCGAAACACTAAGAGGTCCTATCACTGACATGTGTCTACCACCCACTATTTCCCATTTTTCTCAGATCAATTTATTGGGTTTTGTGTATGTTTTTATGTCTTGTGCCTTAAAACGCCATTAAAGATTTGAAGCTGTTGATTCTGCTGGTTGTTCTGGTTCCTGGGTTTTTGATTTTGTGAGCAGATTTTCCAGCCTTTTTGGGTGAATGGTCCAAAAAACGAAATGGAAAGAGAGCAAAGGGGTTTTCATAGTTGGTTCGATTGATCTCGTCAGTTATTTTGGACTCACACGCGCACTGATAACGTATGCATGTATGTGTGTACTGTATATGCAGGTATCATATATACGGAGGACTGAGAGAAGCGGAAAGGGGGTCCTTTCTCTGTTTCCATTTTATTTCAGTTGGAGCTTTCGGTTTCCCTCAGATTCTCTAAAACCCAATCCCAATTTGCTATTTCTGTTTAGATGTGTCAGTTCCTCGTTTATTTTCTTTTCTGTTTTTTTGGTGAACTCTTTTTGAATATGAATCAAATACCAAAAGAAGAAACTCACGTGAAGTCAATTAATCATTAGAAATAAGCTTTCCCAGGGATTTGCACTAGTGTATATACCAATGTTCATCATAGCAGAGAGAAGTGGATAGGCAAGTCCTGTAAGTTTATGATTTGGCTTGGTGGATACAAAAACCAAAGGCCAACAAGCAACCATTATGCACAGGAAAAGAAGGTTTTCTATGCATGTTCTATGTCTACCAAACTTTGGTAATACATGTTTTGGAACCTGCAAGACCTCACTCAGGGGAAGGCCCTATAATTGGGGATCGCATTCTTCGAATTTGATGGGATATGTCCGTGGCTACTGTTACACATTCTCAATGGTGGATTTGATTGATGTTTTTTATTTACTTTATGTGAGTCTCGACATATAACACTATGAGATAAAAATGTTAAGATTGAGTGATCGCGTCACGTGACACGTTTAATTTAATTATTAAAATTTTATTTATTAGTATTAAAATGTAAAATAACCTTCTAATAAATCATAAAAAAAAAAAAACTCAATATATCCCTCACAAACCTCTAATTGGTCGCACCTATCATGTAGGATGGCAGATGGCTACCCTACTCAAAAATCTCTTCAACAATAAACCTTGATTTGTTCATTTGGTGTTTTACCATTTCTTTACTTTTTGAGAATTTGGAAAGAAAATTTGGATTACCCTTCTACAGTATGGCATACTCTGAATTTTTCACTATCATATAAAATGTAAATATATTTCAAACTATTTAAGTTGCGTGTAGGGAAGTATTGGTTAGGTATGTCTTAAAGATTGATTATCGAGTTGCGGTGGCATTTTGCTAACCAAAAATTGACAAACCAGCAGTAACTCCACCAAACTAGCTAATGTTTTAACCCAATCCTCAATTATTTGATACGATAAACAAGCAAAAATCGAATTCAACTATTATACTTGAAGCTAATTATTTTTTACACAAATTCTATTCTATATATTGTCTAATTTCTAGTGTTTTACTTCCTATGTTAAGCTCTCAAATAACTAAATTCGAAGTAATATTGTTGTAGCAAATTTTAAAAAATTGTTAGCTAAATTTACTTTAAGGACCATTTTTTAACAAAGTAAGAGATTTTTAGGTAATGTTGCTAGAGATGCGATCAGTCCTTTGCACATACATTAATTAATAAGGTTGTAGGGCTACTCTAGAGAAAAATTTACTGTTCTATTAACAAGTTGGTAAAACAATTGGGTTGGAGTTATTAAGTATTCACTTCTTGTACAAGCTTAGTGTTACAAATGTTATTTTGAATATTTTCTTGAATTGCTCTAACATATTATTGGTCCAACTTCCAAATAAAGAAATGATCAAACATGCTCGAAATTATTCACTTTAGTCAATTCAAGAACAAAAGTTTTATATTCTTTACGATACCAGAATCAGATAAAGAAATATAATAAACCTAATTATGGACTCTAGCAAGACTGCAAGAGCAAGTGCATAATAATATTGACTCCATTATTGTCTTAATTACGTCATCTCAACTTTTGTGCCAGGAAACTTGGAGTGCAATTTGGACTGCCAATTCCTATGCTCGCTCATAATATTCTAGCCAAACTGCAGAAATCATATATCTGCCTTCTACTATATCGATCTCAGATTCTCATCACTCACAGTACAGATTCTAAGTTAATTCACTTGCGAGAGAAATAAAAAGGCAAAGTGGGTGATGCATGCTTCAATATTTGACACTCAAAAAACGAAGATCACGCATTAATTGTGTAAAATTAGGACAATATCTTACTTATTGTTATTTATGGGCAATAATTAAGATCTATTTTTTTTTTTTTTGTTTTTCTCTCTGGCTACACTAGTATTCATTTTCTCACCGGACAAAAATATGAAACAAACCAGCTAGCTATTTCTGGATTCTCAGTGTTAGGCAGAAGGATGCTGCAGAAAAATGTCGTAAAAGTTCTAAGCAGAAACAGGTCGTGGTTTCATGTAAGACTAACTTGGAGACTCCAGAACTAATGATTTCGCCACCCTAAACCCTAAACGATCAACTCTCATCACCAAAACTAATTTTATTCTGATATATGCATGAAAACAAATTAACAAACATGAGAAGTTGAGAACTGACCTCGATCTTGAAGCGATAGTAGTACTACTGTACTGTATATCCTCTTCGAGCTGTCTTCAGTCGATAACCAAGTGACCGAGCACAGCTATGGCTGAACTCTGCAAATGATCCTCGAGCTTTCTTCACCAGATATGAACTAATAAAGAGAGAGAGAGGACGTCCACCACAAATCAACACCATGATTAGGCTTGTTGATATATTTATATATATACACACTGAGATGGGATGAGTCGACGTATCTTCCATCTTTTTGGTCTTTGATAATTAAATTATGAAATGAAGTTGTTGTTGGTAGCTACCTATCTAAGCCTTGGAAAAATGGAACTTTTAGAAGGCACCTGTAATTTGGTTCCTAGTTGTTAGCGCAGCATATCTCCGCTCTATCTTCTCTCGATTTCCTCTCATTTAAAGCCAAAAGGTGCACGCTCATTTTAATATTCCCATTTGCATATTTATATGCTACCTATAGTCTTTTACCTAAAATACTAATTATCAATCTAATATACTAGATAATTACATAATTATTAATCTATATGTAATTGTACATATATCAAGGATATATACTTACTAACTATGCAGTATGCACCTTGTTGCTTTCCTAACGGCTCGATGGTGGCGGTTCCGGGTTTGGACATACGTAAGAACATACGTAAGATAATACCATAGCTAGCTTGCTAAATTAATGGTAGCAATTAGGATATTAGGGTTTAGATATTAGAAACGAAATCAACATGTGCATTATACTACATGCTCAACAGCTTTACATATGTAAAGTAAGCTTAATAAAGTGAAATGAGAAAGTTTTGTGGCGGACTTATTCAACTTCATTCTTCTCAGCTTGAAGATATGTGGTCAATGATTCAGGATAATTTTTTAAACATCTATGAGCTAAAATAATTGTGAGCTCTATTGAAAGATGGAATTAAGAATGATAAAACAATTAGAATGAATGACAGGGTGTTGTTTTCAGGGACCTGATCGATCATGTGTTTGTCGAACTTTTGACAAGTTCCTTTTGTTTGTACGCTCGTTGGATTTTCATGCGATTTTACCTAGTCTTCGAGTACTACATATCTATAGTAAGTTGTTATATGGTTAAAATATATCTATTTGTTTTAACAGTGATATACAAATATACAATCATGTTAAACAATACAAACTATATAAACGATCACCTAATAAGAAAGAAGTAATCATTCCGGCCACCGAAAAAATATTTATTTTACTAATGTTGAAAACAAGAACCATAGAAATTCTACTGCCGGAGGTTTCATCATCCGTGATATTGAAGGAAAACCTTTATTTGCTGCTGCCAAAGGTTTTGGGAGTACGTACTATAGTTCCAGTAGCAGAGGCGACTGCTTTAAGAAATAGCATTGCTAGTGCACTGCAACAAAAAAAATTCACATGTCCAGGTAGAAGAATATTCAAAGCTCGTGATTGATGCGGTCAAAGGTTTTATCCAACCACCTTGGAGAATTACAAAGACTGTTCAAGACATTAGAAAGATTGCAGCCTTCTTCTCTTCCATTTCTTTCAAGCATGCCTTCAGGCAAGCTAGCTTTGTAGCCGATGCAATTACACATTTAGGTCATTCTTCATTTGACGGTTTTTCGTAGACTAATTCAGTTTCGAGAAATGCATCGAATGCTCTTTTTTTTTTTTTTTATATTGTAAACCACAGATGTTTTAGAGGCTTCCATCTTTAATTATAGTCTTTCCGCATATAAAAAATAATAATAAAAAAATAAAAAACCATAGACCAGAGTGTTCAATCTATATGTAAAGCCAAAGAGCAAGAATGATATAGTCCCCAACCTCCAACGTCCATCCGAACGGATTGATTGACGCTGCTAGCTAGTCTAAAGAAAACTCGTCGCGAAGCAAAATAAGGAGAGCATCGCTGAAGATGTTGAGGTACTGCGACATCCATGAGGACGCGATAGGAACTCAAATGACGTCAATGCCAAGAGGCTGCGAGGGTTTATGAGGTAGTATAAACTCTTAGCCTCGTGTGTGAGATTAAAGTAGAAACCAATTGTACGTTCGTCTTACCGTCCAAAAACTTGAAGAATAATAACACCGCTATTCTCATGTTACAGTTAAGCACTGATCTAATTAGATCTTTGACACCAAGGCATTTAGTCCTTAACACTATTCTTATGTTAAAGCTAAGCACTGACCCTCGATCACTCAAGAAATCTAGGACTTCGGCATCATTTTCATACCGGAGAGGAAACTTAGCTAGACTCCATTCCCATCCACATCCACATGCATGTGCTCTTGTTATTTTCCAGAAGGACTCACCCGAATTTTGGAACTTAATTGACTAAGCAATAATGCACATTCTCCCAAACCCTAGTATAAGTATATATATTTCCTTTGCCCTACATTCATATAGCTAAGTGCTTATCTCATCCTCTTTGGCTATGGCGTTTGGTGGCCCATGATTTGAATTGCTCCACTGGCGTTTTAGTCACAGCACTTGGTCGAGATTGTTCTGCTCCATTTCTAACTTGTATCTACGATTCAATTCTAATTAATTTGAAATTCGAGTTGTGTGTGTGGCCCTTGATAGATATGAGGATCGACACCCTTAATTAGTGTATCCTTAGGAGATTACGGTGAACATAATTGAGAGCATGTGATCATATATTGTGCGATATCATACTTATTGTTACCATATTTCTCTATTAAATAGATAAAATAAAAAAATTTATCTTTGAAATTTTGACACATCTTGGATAACATATATAACATGAACATAGTAGTACAAAGTGAAGACACATTTTTTTTAACATTGTTTTTCAAAATTTAACACTTTTTTTGGCAATTCAACACGAACTTTTTTCATTCCAACTAATTAGAAATCATATACATGGGTGGGGAGAGAAAATTAAGGAGAAGAAATTTGAAATGTACGTAACACGAAGTTGAATCGACCATCGCTTAATTGAATAATAAATGGATCTAGTTAGTGTCGATTATGTGTAACCCGATTTTGACAGAAAAAAATAATTTGACCAAGAATATATTATATATTGATTATCTATTTTAACTTATAAGAGTGAGTTACAAAAGTTAACTTCAAAAATTAGTAATTTCATGATAAATCCAACTTTTAGAAGATAAAATATAGAAGTGATTGATACATTTGGGCGAGAAATAGAGGAAATCGAGCTTAAAGACTACCATATAAGTTAGTAAAATGGGACATGACACGGTTATCAGATTAAAAGTAATTAAATTGTTCGACAAGATTGATTAATCGAATAGATTGGATCAAGGTTAAACTAGTACATATATGACGACACAAAAGATGATAACTATCCGCGAAATATAATGCCAACCATAACGGAGTAACGGGTTTGTGAGTCGTTTGAGACTAATCATGCCATCATGGGATTACAAGGAAATCGAAAAGACCATAGACCGTTTTAATCAGAACATATATATACCAATTAATTAATTTGGACCTACATGTTCATATAATATGATTTAAATTATTGGATTATATGATTTAAATTATTGGATTTGTAGTCTCAGCTGGCAATTAGACTTTCGGGAGATTGAGACGTTACAAGAGATGCGATTGTACGTTCCACCATATATATCATGAAATGGGATCCAGACATTTTGTGGTCTTCTGTATCAATCGGTCCACCCAAATGGAATAAGAGTTTATACATGGTGTCAACTGTGGACGGAACCGATAAACAAAATGAAACAAATTGATAGTCCAAAAACCAATAGGTGGAGAGGTGGGTTTTCATCCTTTACTTGGTAATGGTACAAGAGTTTCTTGGCGAAGTCTGTAGCAAAACCTGCCGGAGACGTCCCAGCCAAAGGATCCGTACAAGAGCAAACTTATCGAAAACGAAACTGAGATATACCAACTGTTATTATTACAATGCGATAAAAGGAGGAGGAGAATTGTTCCTACGATACTAATCGTCGGAAAGACCTGCCAGCATTGTTCAAGAATTCAAGGCTTCAACTACCCTGTTGATCCCTTCTCTAAAAATAACGAAACTGGTCTATGAAACCTTATTTTTTTAGTTTTGAAACATCGGATTGTCATAAAGAAAATGAGATGCCAACAAATCAACAATGAATCTTCTTATCTTCATCTCCGTTGAATCATCAACACCTAAGATGAAGATCCGATCCGACACAAGCAAACATTTTGGAATTAATGAGGATATGAAGTAGGTGTCGTCGTTCTTCATAAAATCTTTTTCTACCTGCAGCTCAGAGTTGGTAGTACCCGTAGAAAAATATAGTATAGGAAGAGATGGACGTACGTGTCGATCAGTGTCTGGTCGGATCACAGATACATGTAGTTAATTAATTAATTTGCATGTGCATATAATTAGAAATGATCTTATGATCGATTAAGCTCTAAAGTGGCTCGCGGTGGCACACGTTGCCTGAGTTTAATATATATATATATATATATATATATATATATATATATATATATATATATATATATATATGAACCATTGTCACATCCACATGAACTCATTGTCGATCAGTGAATCAACATTCTCTATACAAAACAAAAGAAATGCAGCTTAATTAATTGCCTTTTAAGTAGAGCTTACGCTCTTCTACTACAAGCCATTCCACCATATTAGCTATGCTTGTGCTTTGGTGGTGACTCAAAAGTACCTCTCCTGATTTGGAGGATAAACCTTGAAGCTTGCTTGATGTTCATTTCACGCCTGCAGTTTCTTAGACAATTCTAGCACCTTCTTCATGTATTATATTGTATAATTATGATATGATTAATCCTCGACCGACTATTATAAAACGATCGGACAAGTTGGTTCTAGAGTACACATTTTCCTCTTTGTTAATTCTAATGCGTTTTGCTCTTATATATTGTCATGCATGATGTACCAACCCAAAAGAATGTGGTTGCCATATCCCTTGTTTCGAAACACTACAAAATATGCCATCTTTAAGTAGTATAATTAAGTCGACCACAAGTCTCGAGTCATGCCGATTCATTTGTACAGCAAGGAGATCAATCCCAATAGAAACTCCATGCTAAAATGCATCTTCTTAAGTAGCTTAATATCTATTTGAGCATTAGGAGAGTATTTTGAGAGTGCTCTTTTGGCTGAATTGGTCTTTTGTTGGACGGTCGAACCATTAGGTTTGTCTGACCGCTCAATCATGCGACGACATTACAAGTACAATTTTTAAAGACATGGAGAGTATTTTCAAAGTTTCTCATATAAGAAATGTAGTATATTAGTGAGATTTTTATTTCTATATGAAATTTAATTGATGAGTCAAACGTGTTACGTGATATGACTGTCTCACTTATTCTTATTTATTTATTGATGTGATATCCAAAATATGTAAGTGGAAGATCAACAACTAGCAATCAATATCCTATACCTTAATTGTAAGTGTATACCTTTATAAGTAGCAAGATTCTCGACCAAGAAGCACTACTAATTCCCCATGATCAAACTAGAATTCAGTAGCAAGTCCAAGTCTAAGACTGGTCTTCCCAATAATATCAAAAATAAAGTTATGGGCCTTTTCTCATAAGTGTATAATGTTTTGGCCACATTCAGCCCAATTTGAAGACAGTTTGGTTTTGACTCTGAAGCCCAATTTAATCAAACAAGAAAAAGAACAAAAACGATCATATAGCCCAAATTGGCAGCACCATCATAAACAAGGAGTAAATTGGACAATAAATGGGGACTATGGGAGTTGGCACCACCACAAGAAAAAGAACAAAAAACAAACAACAATTTGCAAGGCAACATGTATAAAGCTAAGTCTTTGTGATTATCAACGACACATGATCCAATGAAGAAATGCAACTATACCCCCCAATGTGTACCTTTTTTTTTTTTTTTGGATCAATCCCAATGTGTACCTTAAATGTATAGTATTAAACTATTAATGAAAGAGACCATAGAGTATTAATGTGACAAAAGAAAGAGAACATCAAAAAGTGAAAGAAAAGTGTGGGGGGCCTCCCAAGTGCTTGGGGAACCATCCACCCAAACTTTTGATTTCCCGTGTCCCCAAGTGCTAACCAATCCCAACCCATCTTCCGAACACAAATCCAATACGAAACAAACAACCTTTGAACGCAATTCTATATTTCTATATATGTTTTTTTAGCTCATGGTTTAGCAACACATTTATCACCCTTATTTTTTTTTAAGAAGTGCCTATTTAAATTATTTTTGTGACCAGAACAATTATAATTTTTTTATCAAAATCTTTTCTTAAATATTTCAATTTTTCTTTTTTTTTTTATAGTAAATTCAACACTATCACATCAACAGTCGTCTCCTTCATCTTTTGGCCGTCAAGGATGAAGGAGAGGAGTTGTCAAATGTGAGCATGTTGGGTTCAACGTGATAGGGCGAAAATATAAATATTTCTTTAAAAGAAATAATTATAATTATAAAGAATTCTAAATGAAATACACTTAAAAAAGACTCGAATTTTAAGAAGTAAGAAGAAACTATATTTAGCTATTTATGCTTGTCGGCGTCTCCTTCTCAACATAGACCGATGCGATTACTTAATAAGTTAGGGTTCGAGTTACCAATTTATTTTTCTTGTCAAATCTTGATATATGTCATTGAGTTTGTTTAGTTAAATATATGAATTCTGCTTATATAATATTATTTCTAACACGATCTATGAGTGAATTACTACATATTTTACTCGTTGAATTTTGAAAAAAAAATGACGATTTTCTCTTGAAAACAAAAATATAACATAAACGGCAGAAATCATTAAAAATGAACGAAACGGATTAAGTGTGTTTTCTTAAATAGTAATGGGGGTGCATTCTCAAGGGCCTATATTTCTAGTTTCCAAAATCTATCTATATACACACTTAATGACAGGGATTGGAGGGTTGGTCAGACTTGTATATCTTTCTCTCCTTTAGCACATTTCTTTTAGGATTGGGATTCCAATCCCTTTCATTCCTTTCCATAGTTTAAGCCCCAGACACCACCATTACCATAATCTCAAACCCATTTTTCTATTGAAAGGGAGAGAGAGCTCACACTACAGTCAGCAAAGCAACCCCATTTCAGCAATTGCGGCACCCTGTCTCTCTGTCTTACTCTCTAAAAATGTATACAATTTTCTTCAATCTCAAATTAACAATTGGAGTCAGTCAAATCGGTTGTTTGCTTAATACATTGTTTATAGTCTCTGAGCATCATTTTGCCCAATCCCGGCATCTCGCTCCTCTTTATTGCTAAACAATAGAGGCTATAGCACCTAACAATAGAGGCTATAGCACCACCACCCTCCCATTTCATTATTCATTTGTTCAATTCAATGCACCACAAATGCTATGTATCATAGATTCATAGGTTTCAACCACACCCTTTTAGCTTTCTTTATGGCTTATGGTATCATTTAGAACAAATAAATAATCAGAGTCGGTTTTCTATTATTATTGGATATAATTGTATAGTCTCGTATTTGTAAGTAATAAGTCTTGAATTTAACTCGTTAATTCATAATTGATGTAATAAAATAGAATCAGAGTCGAATTTGAAATTATACAAAAATTCAATGCGATCGTATATGAAAGTCTGAAAAATTAAAGATCGAAGTTCGAATCTACACCACCCTGAACGACCCTGCAAATAAATTACAATCATTTTTGTATTTGTTTTGATTGACATAAGTTGAGGAGAGCAAATGCTCTTGTTTCTTGTGAAGCACTTCATTGGTGATTGGTGGTGTGATTGAACATCTTGCATTGAATGATTGTGGAACCAATCAAAGGGTTTCTCTCCTTCAAATATGACTGATTTCCTAGCTTAATCCATATACAAAAGAATACACAGAAATGACAAATGATGGGTCGTTTTACATACATTTCTGGCTAACATAATGATGTATAAGTGTGGTTGGATATTGATAGCTACTGGTTCCATTGATTTGATCTAACCAAAATAATTAAGGATCATTGCAATGCAGCAACACCAACCAAAGTGGAATCACCCATTAGTCCATTACCAACTACCTTTAACTTCACTACTCATTTTCTGTTTTAATGCGCCTTTCACTAGGAAAGAAATCACAATCACAAACACAAACTTTGAATTCTCTTTACAATTCGATTCTTGATTCGACATTGAATATGAGAAAACGTTATTAAGACGATCGTGAATCCAATAACCAGAAATAACCAAATTAAAAATCAAATGTAATGAATTTCAGTTTCTCCTTGCCTCCTTGGTAATTTGTACTCACTAACAAAATTTTTGTGTCATTTACAATCTCTCTCCTTTGGCCTTTTGTCTCAAAAGGGCATAATATGAGTGGTCTTAGTATCATAACACGAAATGGTGGACTTGGAATTCACCCGGAAAATCTTAAGCAAATCGGCGGACATTTGCCGGACGCACGGCGAGCAATTGCTCTGCATCAACAGCAGAATCTTGGTCAACCCGTTGGCTTTCGTCACCGCATCCTGCGCCGATCGCTCCTTGAACAAGTAGCACACGCTCCACAGAATGGTCACCGCGTGCTCCGTCGCCGAGCTCGACGCCTTCAGCAGTCTCTGCACGATCGCCGACACGCAGCAGTCGCCTCCTTCCTCCTCCTCCGCCTCGCAAATCTTCGCCCGGCCCTCCTTCACCGACGACACCGTTTCGAGCAGCTTCAGAACCTTCTCGATCGTCGACGTCGTGGAGTTCGAGTCCGACAACAATTTGGAAAGACACTTGACGGCGCCGAGTTGGACTAGTTTCACCTTCACGCGTTTCGGCACCGAAACGGCGATGAGGCACGACAGTCCGGCTTCGATTAGGGTGGAATCTTTTTCCGGACTCGTTAATTTCAACAATTCCGGCAACACTCCCTCCCGCTCGGCGATCACGAGCTTGGACTCGGCGCTCACGGCAATCGACTCCATAACCCTAGCCGACGCGATTCGAGACTCGGCGCTTCCCTGTTGGAGAACAAGCAGCAGAGAAGCCAAGCAATCTCCGCCGCCGGCGCCGGCGCCGCTTTTCTTCAACATCAATCTCATCAATCCATCATTCTCTTGGATTTCTCCAATCAGAAAATGAATGATCCTGACAACTTGGTCGAGAATGCGAATGTTGTTGCTCCCGTGGCCTCCGTCGCCGGCATTGCCGCCGGCAAGAGCCTCCACGAGCTGCGCAACAAACCCGTCGCACTTGGCGAGAAACTTCCTGTTCTCTTCCGACTCCTTGGCGAACCGCGCAATCTTGGCCAGCGAATCCACAGACGAGGAGATGTGGCGGTCCATCTGCTGAATCAGCTCCACCACTTGGTCTTTGGAGTTGCTGGTGTTGTCGCTTTCGAATCGCGCCTTTCGGAGACGGACCGATTCGGACCAGATCTGTATGAGGCGGTGGAGGGTGCGGTTGGGTACGAAGTCCTTAGATGGGAGGACTTGCATGGTGGCGGGGCAGGTGTTGTTGCCGTCGTCGAGCCAGCGCTGGATGCTGGCGCGGTCGTAGGTGACGCCGGTGCAGAGGCTCACGGGGGATTTCATCACGTCAAGTGAAATCGGGCACCGGAAAAAGCTCGGCACCGTGATGTAGAGGTCGTCCCTTCCCATTTTTGGCTTCGGAGAACGACGAAATGTAGAGAGAGAGAGAGAGAGAGAGAGAGAGAGAGAGAGAGGAATCGGATTGGAGAAGACAAAGAGAGCTGTGGGTTTAAAGAAGACAGAGAAAGAGAGAGAAAGTAAAAGAGTCAAAGGTACGGTGACGTCATCTTTTTTACTTTTTCCTCTGATTTCTTTTGATTTTTAAAAATATTCGCGGGTTTTGGTCCACAGTCAAAGGGAGCTGTTTTCCTCTGTGCGGGGGTTTATATTTTAACTAAGCAACTTCAGCCGTTTGATGGGGGTGTATGAGATCGGAGGGATAGGATTGGAGGAGGAGGTACACGTGGGATGGGAGTGGAAAGAGCGTGTAACGTGGGAACGTGGGAGTGGGGGAGTGGGGACCACTCGAAGAAGCAGTGGGAGGTGTGGGGGCCCAGGAGGGAGGGTTCGATCGGTCGGGATGAGGACGTCAGGGGGACGATGAGAGTTGGGGAGTTGACGGAGAATAACGGCGTTACGTCGATCTGGGGTTGAATACAAGTAGGGCTTTACCTCCCTTATTCCCTTCTTTTGTTATTGCTTTAATACCTCCTCCACTAGCAATATTCGTCTTCACACTTTCCATTTTTTTCTTATGTCATATTTACAAATTCAAAAGATTGATGTCTGGTTGGACAAATTTAGTTTGTTGATTAATTTAAGCAAATTAGATAATTTAACAAATTTTCAGTCAAATTAATGATCGTTAAAACATCAAAACTGCAATTTATACGAACTAACCGGATCTGTTCAATCTGAACCGTCCGTGTAAATTGCAGTTTTGGATGCCTTAACGATCATCAATTTGACTGAAAATTTACAGAACTGATTTACTGATATATACCTGAAAACTGAATGGTTAAAATGTAAATATGCGATCGAAAAGTTGTCAATATATGAAAATCAGTTCCTTAAGCTAAGTTAAGGATCTCCTTAGCATAGAAGGCATATATATATATATATATATACACACACACACACACACACACATACACTAGAGCGAGGCAATTTCAGAGTGAGGTTAGGGTTTAGGGTCACTTTTTGGTCGCATATCTACATCTCGACCATTCAGTTTTTAGGTACTAATGTATAGATCATCTCTGTAAAATTTCAGCCAAATTGATGGTCGTTAAGACATTGACAACTGCCTTAAAACTAGTACGGTTCAGGTTGGACAAATTCAGTTCGTCCACTGGTTTAAGTAAGTTAGATACCTTAAAGATCATCAATTTGGCTGAAATTTTGCAAAGATGATCTATACAGTAGTACCTAAAAACTGAACTGTCGAGATGTGGATATACGACCGAAAAATGACCCTAAACTCTAACCTCGCTCTGAAATTTTAGAGCGAGGCGTCGTTCTGGATAGGATCTGTGTGTGTGTGTGTATATATATATATTGATGTTTGAATCTGGTTTCGATTTTGGTTTCACTTTCCTTTTCTATTAGCTATCTATTCTGTATAACTTTTTTACACATTATACACCATAGCGTTTTACGTTAAAGTTTATGAAGCTAGATTATAGTGCTATGCCAGAAACGCATTGGCCTCGGTGAGTGGTTTCGTGAAGTAGAGATAGAAGGGCATCCAAATGGAGAGTAAGAATCGCAAAGCGATTGCTTTTGAGGTAGTAGATTCGAAAAACCGAGTGACACTAACAGGGTGGACGAAGCAACATAGGTTGGTACTCACTCTTTCCTCCAATCTTCCCAAATTGAGTTTTCTTTGGGGTAATACTTATTCAACCCCAACTGTTTGATAGTTATTTTTGTAACAGTGTATAAAATTATAGCGTGATTTTTCTTTAAGTTTATATCTTGATTTTAGCTTTTAGGTTAACTTTTTAATTTTCATTTCACAAGAGATGCTCATGCAATTATAATTATGATTTGACATCTCTTGGCACGTTCATTAATCTTTTTTCTTTTAAAAGGTAGGATGATAAATTGTATTAATGTAACTAATTGTTACAAAGGATTTTATCAACTGTCAGAGAGACAGTTTCACTCCAAGAAGCTTGCAACCCCGAAATAAGAGCATTATTAGCTAGCCTATGAGAAATCTTATTAGATTCCCTATAGACATGACAAAAGAAAGAACCACCAAAGAAGTCAATGCCAGAGAGATATCATCAATAACCCTCCCAATCACAAAAGTATCCTCACCCTCTGCTTAAATATCCTGAATGAACTGTAAGTAATCAATCTCAATAGTAATAGGTGACAAATAACTTTTTTATATAACTTTTCTACACGTTATATACCTTGAGTGTTTTACGTTAAAATTTATGCAGCTGGATTATAGTGTTGTGCACGAAATTCATTGGCCTCGACTAGTGGTTTCATGAAGTAGAGAAAGAAGGGCATTCAAATGGAGAGTAAGAATCGCAAAGCAATTGCTTTCAAGGTAGTAGATTCGAAAAACCGAGTGACGCTGAGAGCAGATGCACCAAAGTATCAATTGGGTGACTAATTGGAGAAGAGGGCCAGTCTTCGCCATGCAACGGGAAAAGATTGTCTAGGCAATCAATGGGGACCACCTAGGGACCACTTGCCCAGGCAATTGGTCTGCTAATCCTAAGCCACTGAATTGCCCGACCATTGGTGGTGGGCTCCACGGACCTGCTGCCAATAGCTCCTTTTTTTTTTTACCTTTTTTTTTGTGTAACGTTATTTAATCTTAGCCATTGGATCGAAGGATCCAATGGCTGTGATTAAATAATAGTGGTAATTTTGATTTTCACCGTAAAAAATAATTTAAAAGGTAAAAGAAATCTTAAAATTATTTTTTTTTCAAACATTCTATAGATACCTATTCCCTCACCTTAATTACTAATTATTTAATTAATTAAATTTTAATTTTACATTATTTTGAATTCATGAATTATTCAGATTTGAAGTGTGAATAGTGGATTGGCCGATACATTGCCTTTAATTGGTGCATTGTGTAAATTAGAGGCAATTGCCAATTGGAATGAATAGTGAATTGGTAGTACTAATTTAGTTGGCAAATCAGCAATTGCCCTTAGTTCATAGGTGCATTTGCTCTGATAGGGTGGACAAAGCAACATAGGTTGGTACTCACTCTTTCCTCCAATCTTCCCAAATTGAGTATGTTGTTTGGTAGCTGATGGCCTAATAGCTGGGGGATTCATTGAGTACTTGGCGCTTAACTCATTGAGTTTGCTTTGGGGCAATACTTATTCAACCCGAAGTGTTTGATAGTTATTTTTTTTACAATGTATAAAATTATAGAGCGATTTTTCTTTAAGTTTATATCTTCCCAAATTGAGTATATCGTTTGCTAGCTGATGGCCTAGTAGTTGGTGGATTCATCGAGTACTTGGGGCCCTACTCATTGAGTTTTCTTCTGAATAATACTATATATCTAGTTCCTAGTGTTTTAAATTTAATTTTTTTTACGGTGTATAAAATTATAGAGCGACTTGTATTTAAGTTTAAGTTTTGGTTTTAGCTTTTACTATATCAAAAGGTGTTCGGTACACGGTGTTTAACTTCACATACTGCTAAGACTGAACGATTTTGAATGATAAATAACTGATCTCACATATAAATGACTGAGATTGTATTTTTATTGTATGTGGACTTACATTGCCGTGTATACAAGAATTTTTGTTACTATATACTAGATTGAACTTTTTAATTTTCATGTCACAAAAGATGCTGGTGGGATTATAATTGTGATTTGAGATCAATCTAGGCACTCTCATATGAAGTGACTAATCTTGATTTGTGATTTAAGTTAAAGGTTACTACGTAAGAACTGAAATAAAATTCGATCTCAACTAAGTCATCAAAGCTATAATTCCTTGCAATTTGATCTTTGAAAATAAGATGTCCACTTTCATTTGAACTTTTATATTGTGCTTCTCCATATCCAATATTTTATGATCGAAGATCTCCATTTCAAGTAGTTCTTCAAATTTAAGTTGTGATGCCCACTTGTGCAGCTTCTTGAGCAGGATCGAACTTCTAGAAAATGCAATTCTAAAATATACAATTGATATTCTTATTCCTTTCCTGAGGTCACTGAATTTACATCTTATTCAAACCAATCTTAGTGTTTAATTTATGATTTAATGTATGTAACTGCTATTTGTGGTTTCATTAGTACTTCACTATTAAGTGGGCATTATCGAAAACCATCACCATAATCCACCCAATAAGTAAAAAAGGGTAAAACAATGAGAGCTTCTTTTGTCAGTTTTCTTTCGAAAGAAAGTGAAAAAAATTTTCTTAGGTGCTGGGAATCATTAGATGTTGAAGAAAGCAGAAACCAAAATTGATGGATGATCAGTGCACCGAAAGCATATATCATTACTCAGTGAACTCAATTTCTCCAAAACACTTTTAACTCATACATGACCACTTCCACTATAACCAATACGAGAAAAGATGAAAGGTAAAATCACACTTTTCTATTTTCAATTTCTCCTTTTTTTGTCGGATAAAAATCATGTAACATGAATGACCGGCATATTCATTCTTTTGCATTTTCAAAATTCATCCTGAGAAGGCATATTTCTCCTTGTCTTTAGGTCAGATTTCTCCTTGACAGATTACTACTAGAACAAAATATCCACATAAATGTCTGCAAATCACTATACAAGAGGCAGAAATGAGAGGAAGAGCATTATAGTTATTTAATTATTTATCCATACAAAGAAACTTTTAAAATTCGATATTTAGGGTTGGATAGTTGTAGAGTTTTTACATTTTGTTTTTTAAGTTTTCATTAGTTTTTTTTGTTTTTTCTGATATTCTGCTTTTTGCGGTCTGAATTGTACTCTAAGATGTATTATGAAGGATTTTCGAATCCTTCTAACTTGGACGCAGTGATGTCGTTAATATATTGGAACATGATTCCATTTCCTTTAAAAAAAAAGTAACATTTTTAAGATCAATTGAGTACGTAGAAGAGTTTTACTTTCTTTTTAACGTAAAACATATTAGTTTCTGTTTTTATTTTTATTTTTTATAATCTCATAATTTTGAGACATTTCAAATTTAATATATTTAGCGTGCGGAGCTGCATTCTAAAACCCTTGTTTCGTGAAGTAGGGTGGTGGTTCCTCCGTTTGCTATTGACGTCCCGACGTTGTTCTCTTGATTCGGTAAAGCAGGCGAGTAAGGGGATCTCCCTTCGATTTGCGGTGGTGTGGCCAAGGTCGCGGTTCAGACAGATCGATGACACTCGTTTTGTGTAGGCAAGCGGATCTGCCCTTTCGTGGTGGTGGTGAAGCTTTGAGGCCCAGGGATTTGGACTTGGTGTCGGCGGGGTGCTCAGACCAGTGCATCGGATTTGGTGGTGAAGCCTTGTTGGGGTTTGGAGGCGGACTAGAGTTGGGCGGCGTGGCTTGGTGACCTATACCAAGCTCCCACTAATTTCTTCCTATGGCTGAAGCGCAAGGCCAACTGCCGGAAGTGCTGGATTAGCAGCGGCAGATTGCAATATGGTAGCAGCAGCTCCGACGACCTCTCTAGGGTTCTGGTGCTCTCCGGCATGAATTACAGAGTGAGGGCAGTGGGAGTTGGGCTGGGCTTTTGGGCTTAAACCCACTTTCCCTCCTCTTTGATTTGGGCTGGAGTTAGGTCAGGCCTTTTGGCGGGTTGTTGTGGGCTGGACTCAACATGACCCTCAATCGAGGCTATTCACTGCAATAATGGGTGGAGGGGTACACCAATAAGGTCTTAGACGCCAAGCTAATCAAGGCAATTAGGGTTATGTTAGAATAAATTTAGTTGTTAGTTTTCTTTACATATTCCTTTTTGGATTTTAGTTTTTGCATTTTCCTTTTTTGGATTTTAGTTTTTTGTCCTTTTGGATGTTAGCCTGACTGTTTGTGCAGTCAATTGAGCAATGAATGTAATGGGTGATATTCGAATCCCCTAGATTGACCTTGTATGATCTTTTCGATCACAGGAATATATCTTCCTTCCTCCTAAAAAAAAACATATTAGTTTTTCTTTCTTTCTTTCATTAGTAGTGATTAAAATGTCGGTGTGTGTGTGTGTGTATATATATATATATAACGTTGCTCAAGTGCGGATATCCGCACCTAAGCAAAAACGTACGGATTTTATGTTTTTCTCCATTTTTCGATCACACATTTACATCTTAACCGTTCAATTTTTAGGTCCTAATGTATAGATCACCTCTGCAAAATTTCAGTCAATTTGGTGATCGTTAAGGCATCCAAACTGCAATTTACACAAACGAACCGAATCTGTCGAACCGGAACCATTCGTATATATTGTTGTAATTTACAGTTTTGGATGCCTTAATGATCACCAAGCTGAAATTTTGCAGAAGTGATCTATACATTAGGACCTAAAAACTGAACGGTTAAGATTTGAATGTGTGATCGGAAAGTGGGTCAAAACTGAAAATCCGTACGGATCAAAAAACTGCGGACGTCCGCAGTGGAGAACCGCTGTATATATAGACACAAACACACACACACAGATATATATATATATATATATATATATATATATATATATATATATATATATATATATACAGTCCTTCTTGGCTAAGGACCTCCTTAGTTTTTTTTAGGTACGGATTTCCGGTTTTAACCCACTTTCCGATCACATTTTCACATCTTAACCGTTCAGTTTTTAGGTCCTAATGTATAGATCACCTCTGAAAATTTTCAGCCAATTTGGTGATCGTTAAGGTATCCAAAACTGTAATTTACCATTATAAATACGAACGGTTCCGGTTCGACAGATTCGGTCCGTTCGTGTAAATTGCAGTTTTGGATGTCTTAACGATCACCAAATTGGCTGAAATTTTGTAGGGGGGATCTATACATTAGGCTCTAAAAACTGAACGGTTAAGATGTGAAAATATGATCGGAAAGTGGGTGAAAACATCAAATCCGCACCTAAGAAAAACTAAGGACATCCTTACTTGAGAAAAATCCTATATATATATATATATATATATATATATCGAAACAAAGAGAATGTTTTGTAAGGAAATAGATGAGAAGTAGTCAAAAGCACGTAGATTTTGCATGAAAAAGACGCGAGTCTTGTACCTAAGTTTGAGTGTGATGGCAATATCGCAACCAAACATTAAGATATGCGACAAAGACTTGGCAATTGATTTGACCAACTATATAAATATGTCGATTATTTACAAGTATGAACACACATACGTAACACTTCGGTTGCATCTAAATGGAAATATATGACATTTAGTCCAATTTGGCGTATCTCTGCACCTCACGGCATTATATCATATATTTCAAAGTCAAATTTTGGAAACATATATTCAACATTTGCTATTGGATGATGACTTAGATCTTAGATGACTTTGACTGTGGAATATGCATGATTTGTTAAATTGCTTAGTTTGGAAAGAAAAATATCAGAGTAGTTTGAGGGAGGTGTTTTCTTATTTTTGGGAAAAGAAAGAGGTATTTGCCGACCAGGAAAAGAAAGAGTTATTTTAGCGTTTCTAATATTCTATCCATTTAGGGGTTGGGGGTTTGATCTAGTAAAATGTTAGATTGTCCTCTTATGCTAAAATTTCGATGAGTTTAGATACTTCTTGAAATTAAATTCTAAATAGTTAACTATATGTATTTAAAAAATTGATTGTACGTAACTCATTTTCACGAAAAATCTAAACAAGTAGTATAGTAAAGAGGACCTATCATTATTTTCAAAAAATAAATATAAAAATAAAGAGGACCTAACATATGTAGATGTTTTGATTTTAAGGATAAACTGGTGGTTTTTGATTTTAAGGATAAACTAATGGTTATTCGTCATGTCATGTTCCAAAATGTATAAACTCATTTAAATTAGTTCGTCTCATGGATGCCATACCATAGCTAGTCTACAATTCAAAGACGATAAGTTATGGTTTATGCATAATAATTCATATTTAAAGCATGATTATTTGAAAATCTTCCAAATCTTTGAAAAAAAAGAAAGAAAAAAGAAGCAGATGCGTCTGGGATCGATCACATTTGATTCCCCAAATTCCAGTTGTACATATACCACAATTCCCATATGTTGAGCTAAAAGTTTGACTCCTTTTTCTTCTTTAATTTGGACAAGACTTCAAAATTACACAATATGATGATGCGTGTTAGACTAACCTAGCCTAATTTTCACTAGCTAGTAGTCGTTTGAAAAATATGAAACACAGAAGCATTAATAGTAGTAGTTCTCTGCTTCCACGGACCCTTTGGGAAACAAGAGGAGGTTAAGACTATATGATTGATCGAATTTTAGCTTGCAAGTCACTACTGCTCTTTTAATTGGTATTATTTTTTATGATCATAAAAATATGAATGAATGGCTGAATTAGTTCATGCATGCTTGTTATCAATCATGTTCCACGTTGTGAATCATTTATGTTTGAGAAACATATATACGTACACGTATGTATCCAGAAAAACAAAATAGAATGATGATCTCGTTTTGGGCATGTATATGGTATATTCAATAATTTGATTGCCCGAACCAAAATGTTTGGCTATGATTGATTGGATTAGTGGTTGCTTGTTTGATTCATTGATTTAGGAACACAAATTTTACCATGAATTTTCTATGTATTGATTAATAATTGAACTTGTTTATTTTTTGGGATGAATTGCTAATCACAAGTTTTTTTTTTTTTTTTTTAGTTTTTTTTTATGCAAAAAGACTATGATTATAAGTGGAAATCTCTAGGGCATCCAGAGTTTACAACATCAAAGCACAGTGCATCTGAAATACTCCTAGGTAATGGGGAGATCCATTGTAGACCATCCACAGAACTATGACCTAAACTAGCTACAACATCAGCTGCAAAATATGCCTCTCTTAGTACATGATTAAAAGAAATGGAATTGAAACTAGGTGCTAAAAGCCAAATATCTTGCACAATTTTGCGGATTCTCCAACGAGGTTGAATTCTTCTTTTCACAGCATCGATGACTAACTTGGAGTCTTCTTTTGCTTGTATATTGATAAATCCAAGTTGCTTGGCAAGAACAAGACTGTTCCTTAGCGCCAATGCTTCAGCTAATGGTACACTGGTAGTCCCGAAGCTTCTGGTTGCTGCAACAAGCGGGGTTCCTCTGTGATCTCTGATGATAAAGCCACCTGCTGCAGAGCTTTGTAATCTTGAACCGTCACAATTAATTTTGACATATCCACCAATAGAGCCCTTCTTCATGAGGCTGCCACCACTTCATTTGGAAAGCTGCTAATCACGAGAATGTTAACACACAATTCTAAACCAGAAATCAAAGTATTGAATTTAAAGTTCCTTATCACCATGCAAAAAAAAAAAAAAATCTGGTTAATCAGTTCAATATTACATTTTAGTGATTCTACACTCATTCAAATGTTTTCATAAGACTTCAGCTAAATATGTGTCCCACTTAATTTTGGCGACATGGAATATATGTTGTAATATTCAAGTCAAACACGTATACAATTTAAATTGTATAACGTGAAGTACTATTCATGAATGTTTGGCCTAACACGCAAATAATATGCAAAAATCATGATACAATACTCCGGAGCCGGCAACCGTTAAATTGCACTCGTTTTATTGTTGTGTGCATTTAATGAGTTAATCTAACGGCTCCGAAGCACCGTAGACCACTCCAATAACATGATCAGGTATATGAGAAGTTAACTCATACATATTCTTTTAAGTTTATTAATTGCATCTGCTCATACCAAACTAAAGATTCAAATTTCGCTTTTGGTTTGGATTTCGGTACTTTAAATTTAAGGAAATTTCTAAGAAAGTTTCGATTTCAGTAGAAATTTCGGTTAAAAATAAAGAAATCACATTAGTTGCATTTATAAAATGATATTTTTGAATGAAACTTTTACATATACTAAACTAATCTATAATAAACCTATTTACAATGTAACCTCTTTAAAACTATACATTATAATAGAATTGTGATATTTAATATGGAGAGTAATTAACTAGTACTATATTAGGTAGCTAAACTAGTGTTTTTATTTATGTGTAATAATAAATGTTTTGTATATTGATAATGTGAATGTGTACTTTTTTTAATTTTTTTTTGTGATTGGAACCCAGTGGGAGGCTTGATCATCACTCATTTTTCACTAATAATTAGAAAATTACAACGGACGGGAATGACGTAATACCAAAATCTCGTGAATGAAAATGAACAAGTACAACAACATGAATATAAAAGCTACTAAGATGTAGTTCGATCTACCTGGTTGAACTGTTCCATATAGTATCATACAATACTGCTCCCACATACACGAATTTTAGAAATTATTTTGGTACTTCATTACATGGTGTATTGTATGTGTGTTGTTCTGTTCCCACATGCAATCCATATATCGGATGTTGTGGAATTATCCAATATAGTGTTTCATTGTATGAACCATACGACATTTGAGACGAAGCAAAAATGAAATCATATTGTGGTTGGAGCATTCAACTTTGTAGCAGATAAAAGCAAAAAAGTTTTTGTTGTATTCAACTTGATTGCACAAAAAAAAATCAAAATCAAAATCAAAATTTCGTATTTTCTTTATGAAAGTAAGAAGTAAAAAATTCATTGTTGGTGACATACAAAATTCACAGAATTTCAGTAGATTTTCAGTCAGTTAAGATTCGACATATCTACCGTGAAGCAAACGGTGTTGCACTTAGACTTGCACACCTTGCTAGCATGTTTGTCATTGATGATGTTTGATTAGATGAGAATCCTGCTATTATTCAGGATGTTCTGTACGAGGATTATTCTCATTGTTTTTATCATTGTATTACTAGTGTACAGGGTTCAGGTATTACACCCCCCATGCAAATTTCTGTCATTACTTAAATCAGTTTTTCCTTAGCTGAGCTAAGGTCACCAAAAAAAATAAAAATAAAGGAGGGATACTATTCATGGCGCCACTTCTTTCCAACTAATGAAAAATTAGTAACTGAATTAGTGCCGCCTCATTATCTTGACGTTGATAAAAGTGATTTTCTTCATGTTCTCAATGGATTTTGCATCCAGATCAGAGGTGTAAAGCCCAAGAAATAGCTACAGTGCCAAACTAATAAGTGAAAAGAAGGCCCAGACGCACCCTTAGATAGATGAAGCTAGATTGAAGATGAGCCGGCCACTTCGATCAGAAGCAGTACCAGAGAAAGTAGAAAACAATGCTCCACCAGACGACCCCATAGATTAAACAGATATGGAGTCCCTCTTCTCCACTAGCTCCACTCCTGAAACTTTCACTAACAAGTATATATGTATCAACTTTCCCTTCGTCGCTATGCTCAAGTCTATTGAGAGACAAAAGAGTTCCAAAATCCAAATAGGGAACCAGCAAAAGTAGTCGAGTCGTCGTCAATTGCAATGGTAATTTACAGTAGTACGTGTCGTAGCTGGGAGTGTGTTACTGTTTCACTCTGAGGTACATAGTACTTGAGTCAGTAGCATTATATTTGCAGCAGCTTTAAGCTTTAGCCGGCCATGGCTGGCTGCAATCCAGTGTCCATTGGTTATGTCGTACAGCAACGTCTAATTCAAGTCGTCGTGCGCGCTTTCAAATTAAATTCATATCAGTGATTTATAAATGCAAAAGCTCATCTGAAAGACTGAAACACGTAATGAACCTCATTATTTGAAGCTTCTCATTCTTGTTGTTCAAAATCTACGCCCTCGTTTTTATTTAAATACATATTACTATCCTGTAGTTTGGGTCTAAAATTACTCCAGTCTCTGAACTACTAATTTCATCAAAAACACTCATGTACTTTCAATTTTGATCTACTAGGTCCAATTTGTTAGTTTTCCGACAATCGAGTTATTTAACTTGTTAAAATGGCTCATATATGGCCTATGTTTTATGATGTGGTGTCTGCATGCCACCTTTATTCAATTTAAGAGTGAGTCATATTATTAAAAATAAATAGTTTTTCAATAAATAATCCAAATATAACTTGAACCCATAACAAATATTAACGAATTGGACTTATTAGATCAAAATTGAAAGTGCATGGGTGTTTTTGATGAAATTAGAAGTCCAGAGACTGAATTGATTTTAGATCTAAACCACAGGGTAGTAACTAGTATTTAGCCCTTTATTTATTTATAAGATTTATATATATATATATATCTAATAAATATTTCATTTAAATGATTTGATATCTCGATCTTGAGCCTAGCTAGTGTAATTTGGTGTCATAATCTGTTGAAGTTCTGTAGTGTTTTGGAATGCAGAAGCTTAGACTTCATCCAAACTTGTCTCCATTCAATATCCGAAGCTAACCTCGTCAAATACATATTATGCAAACGAACACAATTTAAGACTTAATTATTCAAATGTAGATCTATTTACTTTAATAAGAGCTATATTTACCTTAATGATGACTTCTTTAGATACCATATAAATCATCAAACTCAAAGTAATAAAAATATTACAGGAAACATAACATGTATGAAAAACGTATATGTACCACAACCTTACTCCTCATTTTACTCATTTTAATTAAAAACTCCAATACATCAGTCAAAGCTATAGTTACAAACTATCCCATATTGTAAAAGATAACATGGAACACGCTACATGAGAATGCCCAACAATGTATCTGACAAATTGGTGGTTGACAGATGGCTAGCATTAAACTTTAAGTTGACTATATAGGCTAAGCCTAGAACCAAATCCTAGGTGATGGAAGAAGTTTCAAAAGGTAACATGGTGGTCACATGTCAAAACAACAAAATAATGTAGCATTTTCTGGTGTAAGTTAAGAACAATTAATCCCATATTCCTCCTATTCCTCTCCCCAACATGCCAACCTTTCTCCTCTCATTCGTTGGCAACCTCCACCTCCTAATTTTGTTAAGTTAAATTTTGATGGCTATGTGCTTACTAATCAACAAGCTGCTGCAGGTTTTATCATTCGTTCTGACCAGGGCTGTTCTATTATAGCATCCTCAAAAAAGCTAGGCACTTCTGATGTTTTGCGAGCTGAAGGTTTTGCGCTCCAGGCTGGTCTTCAAGCTGCCTTGATCCACAAGTCTACTCACATTAAGGTTGAAGGAGACTCCAAAATTCTCATTGATGCCATCAACAACAAAATCTCAACCCCTTGGAGAATTGCCACTTTAGTTCATAATATTAAACTCCTCGCTACCCATTTAGCTTCAATTGAGTTCAGACATGATTAGCGTGAGACAAATTTTGTTGCGGATGCTTTGACAAATCTGGGACATCATATTAACATGGGCAGTTGGACTACTCTTTTACCTCCTCAAGCTCAAAATACTCTCTCTTTTGACTCACTTAATTTTGGTTGTTTTATGGGTTTCTCCTTGTAATTTTTATTTCTCCAATCGAAAAAAAAAAACAATTAATCCCATATTAGAGAATTCTTAATAAAGTATATCTATAACATACACAAATGTATACTTGCATATCAATTATGAAGTTAGTACTTAGTAGTTCTTATGGGATTCTATGTTCAGCCCCATTGTTTTATTTAATTCTCATATTTTTAGGGGGCTTGTTGTATTACGCTTGGCATGTTTCATAGTTTAATGAATTCTCATTTTCTTTGATTAAAAGATCTAACGATCAGTAATATGATAGGGAAGGGGAAATAAAATTTGCACTTCCCAAATTGCAATCTGCACACCCCTTTTATTTGTTTAATATTTTTTACTTGCATGTCTACCTTTTCATTATACTATTCCACACTTGCCCTTATTCTCATCTTCCAAAACACTCTCTGACCTTTTCACGTACTCGATCTCATCTCTTTCTTTTAGTTTTGTCTCGATCATCTCTCTTCGATGGCTGAAATGAAAAAAAAATTCAAGAAGCAAAACCAAATTGACAATATCTTTTATATCAATTATTTATTTAGATATACGAAGCTGCTATATCAAGTTGTTATCGTCATCATCCTCACCAAAACAGAAAAAAAAAGTATTAAACTGCCCAGATTCATTGCCCAATGAATACAATGAAGTATGATTATACCAAAATTGATGCCCAGTTTTATTTTGGTGCCCAGTTTTAACACACAAATCTACTAAATTGATATCAAAATTCTACCCTCATTTGAAACACAAATCTTTCAAATCTTTCACGAAATCAAAACCCAGAAAGATTTTGTGACTGATTTTGATTATGAGAAAGCAAAACCCAGAAAACAAAACCTAGAAAGATTTGTCGATTGGATTTGTGATGATCGTGAAGTCTTTCAAATTTGATTTGGTGAAAGCAACAGAAAACAAACCCACTCATGATCATTAGTTACAGAATCTAAACCTCAGAGTTAAGCATCCATATGCTGTTGATTGCCAAGTTGACTCTATGGCCCAGATTCCAAATCACTTTCTGTACCTAAGGCAGTATTCTCACTATTGCTCTTGCTATCTTCAAATGGCATGTCAAGATCAGAGGATTCACTATCTGAATCCATAGAGTTCTTATTCAAATTGGATAAATGCCTTCTGATTTCTCGATTGGATGCATATTCTCCATTATCCAAACTACCATTCACAAAGGAACCATTACTTCTCGATCAACTTCATTTCAGATGTTTTATTGACCTTGAAGGCAGAAGAGAAACCCCCTGCAAATATAACATATTGCCACATCCCATGACTTGATCAACTCACCCAATTAAACCTTCTCAATCATTAACCACAAACACTACTCTACCATTTCACAAATGGCCACCGTCATTGATCACTCCGACGTCTAACATGAGTTTCTCTTCTTCCGCATCCACAAAGACGGCACCATTCATTGACCCACCCATCTCGGCCGACATATTCCTACCCAAATCTTCTGATCCGACCCGAAAGCTCTCCCTCCTCCTCTACCTCCACGGCAACGGCTTCTGCTTCGAGTCGCCCTGCTTATTACGGTAAATTCATATCTCCAGCTTCACTACGATTATTTGATCTGAAAGCAATAGAGGATATGAGAGAGAGAGAGAGAGAGAGAGAGAGAGAGAGAGTGAAGAAAAATGTTGTCATAGTAAGGGTAATATCGGAAAGACGTATATGAAGAGTACATATAAAAATATTAAAATTGATAGTCGGAGTGCAAATTGTAATTTAGGGTGTGCAAATTTCACACCTCTAGGAAAATGTCTATTTACTAAAATTTCATCTACTTTAACTCTATCTATTCAAACATCTTATAAGATTTTTCACTTACCTAACAAATTACATGTTTTTTTGCCTTAATACCCAATTAAGTTTCTTTTTATTTTTTTATTTTTTATTTTTGAGACAATTCTGCCATTTCTCCCTTTGTCACATATATGAGAGAGAGAGAGATAGAGGGTTCGCGGGACTCTGGTTGTCGGGCTTCGGTCACCGGCTACCGAAAGCTGGTCATTATTCGCTGGACTTGTCGGAATCTCATCGGACATGGCCAAAATCTCGCCAAATAAACTATTTAGGTTTTACTGGGGGCCAATAAAAAGTTTTATTAGGAGGCAACAAATGTTTCATTAGGGGTAGTAAACGTTTATTTGGGAGGCAATAAAAGTTGCGAAATGTTTTATTGGGGCAACAAACTTATTATTGCCCACCAATAAATGTTTTAATAAGGGAGCAATAAAACTTGAGCCATATTGGGTTTCTAGCACCGATCGTCGGACTTTGTGGGAATCTAGCTGGAACCTCACCGGACTTTGCAGGAATCTCACCGGACCTTGCCGGAATATTGCAGGATTCTGCCGGACCCTCGATGGAGGTTTTATTGGGGGGAAATGAACTATTTTGGTTTTATTATGGACCAATAAAAAGGGGAGCCCTTCTAATGATTACTTTCTAATCAACAGTTTGAGAGACCCACTTTTCGATTACATTATGGTAAATTAACCGTTAGATGTTTATGCATGCATGAGTAGATCACTTATGAAAGTCTTCTTTCAAATTGCTAATCGTTAAGTTACTGAACTAAATCAAATCAATGGGCAAACCAAATTTGTCAAATATAAACTGTTCATGTTCATAACTAATAAATCACGATTACGAATGCCTTAACTATTTTCAATTTGGTTGAAAAATTGCATAAATAATCTACATATGAATTATTGTCCACCAATAAATGTTTTGGGAAAAGCTTAAGAAGATCTTTCAGTTTATCTATGATATTTAGGCCTCCAATGTCGGTAGTGGTGAATGTCATGGAAGACTTAAGCTGACCACATCAACAATACATAATTCGAAACAAACCAATCAATCCAAAAATTGCAATCCTCACAATTCACATTCATTAACAACATTTACCAGAGTCAATCCGCATGCAATATCGTAATGTTTTAAAACAAGTTTAATTATAAGCCAATCTTTTTGCAAATGTGTTTTTGCATCAAAAAATGCCAACGCTTTTAGGTGAAATAGTACCCAAATTGCTTACACAATGGTTGTTTTTGTGATCAAAGAATCAAACTACGGATTCATTATATATCACTTCGATTTGGATTGAAAAACCAAAGAAGAGATAAGTAAAATCAAATAGTCTTCTTTACAATATACACATCATGACCAGTATAAGTAATTCCCGAAATCTGAGAAAAGAAAGAAACAAAGTTTCTTTGATCATACACAATTACATAATATAATTGTCAATCAAACTTTCAGGGTTTCTTCCAAAACCAAAACTAAGAGTCTAACCAATAAGAATGTGGCGTCGTTTGGAAAATATACCGATGCATTTAGGGAAACGCCTAGAGAAATTGATGACTTGAAGTGCACTACTACTGTCATCTTCATCCACCAAATTCTCGATCTCCATGTGGTCAGCGTTCAAATCATTCACCTTTTATTCGCCGACGACACCATTCTGGTTCTTCTCCATATCCTTCATTTGGTTCGTTGAGATAATAAATTGACGCAGAGGAAGCTCTGATCGGCGCACTGGATCCTCAGGCCATCAAACCCAACCAACAACGAAGAATTGGTCGCAGATGACGGTTGGGAGGAGAGAAAGAAGATTTCTTCGACCTCGTCGTCGGAATCGGAATCGAAGCCGTCCTCATTGCCATGCCCGTCACAGATGAAGGTTGGCGGGAAGGGGGGTAGAGAGAGAGAGAGAGAGAGAGAGAGAGAGAGAGAGTGACTTAGTGATAATTTAATAATTGAGTTGAGACTAAAAGTGACATTTTGTCATTAAGTTGAGTGAGTGGATATACAAATCTGTTAGTAGGGTAAGTGGATTCATGTTGGGTCAAATTTGGGCATTGGGTCAGAGACCCTAATATGATTTGTGTCTCATTGCTTATATGTTGGGTAATTGCAACAAGAAAATTTTTGTCTTCAAATGACGTAAAAATATACAAAAAATACGATTCATGCAAACTTAAGGGCGATAACTAATGGCTTGATCGGTCTACGCGTCAACTACAAGTTACAGCTATTCTATAGCATTTCAATTTCTTTTCTATTTTCCATCTCTATTTGAACTTAGGATTTCGATATACTATCAAGTTTCTTATTTATTTATTTATTTATTTATTTAAAGAGAAACGATATCATGGATATCTTAATTTATAAGGTAGTTATACCTTTATTACCATGTGAACCTCTCTTATTGAGTTATTGTCGTATTAAGTATCGTCGTCGTTTAAGTAACTGAAAAATTACTATGTTTTCTCATTTTCCCTACCTACCCACTAGATTTTTGTATTGCATTGATTGAACAATCTATAAATGTATCTTCTTCGTATATTATCGATTTTTAGAATCAACCAATCAAAGGTAAATCATGTTCCGAAGAACCTATTATCTTCTATGCCTGTTATGCACTGAATTATAATCTGCTGAATAGAAAGATTTCTCATAGCTATGAATTCATCCGTCGTAATTCAAATTACTTACTTCCTAGTCCTAAGCTCTGAAATATATGGTCGGCAGGGCATGCAGTCGATCGATGCATCTACAAATTCATTAATGTGAGATGGATATGACGAAGACCAGTCGTCCACGGAGCCCTTTGTTTTCCCTTGGGTCTATAGCTAAGTTAGTCGATCAAGTGCTCCCATGTCCCATGCCCCTCTATCGTCCTATGAGACTAACATGCCAGAATCCAGTCTAGCCATGATCCCTTAGGCCCTTACCTAGCTTACGTACTAAGAGAGGAAAAGAAAGAAAAGTGAAAGAACAGTAGCTGCAGTACTGGTAGTAAAATTTGCAACAGTAAAAAGGATGGAGCTAGATTGACTAAGGTGGCCAGTAGACAGTAGTCCGTACACAGATTTGTTCACTTACTATTGCCGCACATTCATGATGATTGACACAGCAATTCCCGTCAATCCCCTTAATTAGGGGGAATGGGGCATGGAGGACGACTACTGGTACTAGCTTTGTGACTACACCTGCACGTACTAGTGTCTGTAGTGTACTATTTCTGATCTCGATCAATAATCTATATATCTATTCATCTCTCTCACGGATTATATATATCGATCTACAGCAAAGTGAGTAAGAGAGAGAGACAGATAGCATAAAAATGAAAGAAAAGAAATAAGAAAGCCTAGAAAGGTGGAGTGGGCAAAGGGTCGACAAATTTTCCTGTTATGGGGCCTAAAACCCTAAAACAAACAGTACTAGTTTCCCATTAATTCAATTCATCAACACTGGGACCAACTGACTCACCAAATTCTATCAGAGCAAAAACTAAAAAAATCTGATATGCATCGATATATGATCGATCACATCACATATATAGTATGGACATGTCTCATAACATAGCCCTCTTTGGCTTTCTTTTGCCAACTCTATGGTCCATCCGTCCGTCCTTCCCAGTATACTTTTTTTTCTTTTTGAAGAAGAGAGATCTTGGAGCTTTGCCTCGTTCTATGACTTCTATCTCATTCTCTTTCTTTTAAGCTTTTGAATAATCACCTCCAACCCACCACAAGACTCATTTGCTTGCTTTTGTCAATTAAAGCTTTCCAGCTTTCTGCTTCCAACATTACTTCTACTATCAGTAGAAGCATCTGATTTTCCTCTAGTCCTCTTTTTCCTCTCTCTTTCTCTCTTATCTATCTCTCTATCTCTGTCACATGTTTCCAACAAAAGCACTCAGAGATCACACAAAATCGTTTTGTGCATTGAATATTGCCCATGTTTCCTGCTGATATCACCACCTTAAACTTTTGCTCATCATCAACAATCTCAAAACCCCAACTCCACAAACCCTCCCCCCCTCCCTCCCTCCATCGATCTTTCTCATCTTTATTGTGATCACGTCGTTTGAAAACATGGCCTCATGTAGAAGAAGAGTACCTGTAACAAGATTTGTACTTGCTGTATGGCTTTTCTTGACATTCATCTTCATCCTTGTCAACTGCAGCCATGGCTCTAGATTAATCACCCAGCAGCATAACCAAGAGCAGCAGGAGCTGGATGTGTTCAAGATGAAGCCGAAGAATCACCAGTATTCAGGCCACTTTCTAGGGTTCTTGCCAAGAAGAATACCAATACCAGCTTCTGGCCCCTCAAGGAAGCATAATGGTATTGGCTTAAAAGCTTGGAGATCACCCTAGCCTAGCTACCCTCCTCACTCCTCAGTCCTCACCATCCATCATATATATATAGACATTGATGAAGTTTTTGGTCATCAGAATCAAGGTTATGATCTGGGTTTTAGTTTCTCTTTTGCTTTGTCTTTAAATTTCTTCACAAAGAACAATGAAGAATTGGGGGACAATGTACATGGAATTGTCAAAGGGTGATTCTTTTTTGGCTGTTTGATGGTAATTAATTAATTAATGTTTTTTTTTATTCTTTTCGTTTTTTTGGTTTAGATGTAATGGCTACGTATGGTTTCTCCTAGTTAGGACAAAGACTGGTTCTTAATTAATTGGTTTTACCCTAATTTTGTGTTTTTTGGTGTGTGCATCCAATGGACGATCAATAGCTAGCTTTACAGCAGCTCACTGATGCTGTAATATTTACTTCCCTTTTGATGTTACTTCAGTTATATACTATTTTTCAGTAAGATATTAATCTCACTTTCATAACGTAATACTAATGTATTGATGTATATTTCGATCATCTCTTACCTAACGAATACTTATAATATACGTTCCAATCATTTTTCGAAATCTCCTATCCACTGGTTAATTATTTACAAACCCTTTTTGCCTTGTAAGTACTTAACCGGTAATTACGAATGGTTGATTTCTATGGTGGAGTACTGCACTGAGTTGTCATTATGCACTATTATTTTCGGGTAATTATGAGAGTTTTTACCCATAATTAAAGTATATGTGTAGATGATGATTAAAGAAGAAACTATAATGAAAGTATGGTACGTTCTAATTAAGTTTACTTTTTACTGCTCTCACACTCCACATCCACAGTCCGCACGATGACAAATGAAAACCAAATGACCAACTGCACCACATCGTCTCATTCCTCGGCGGCTAATTTTTTCATTTTTCTTTTGTTAATTGGACCAGTGTATCTCAAGCGGCTTAAAGTTGAGGAATTGGTTCCTCCTACTTGTTTGTTGGGAAGTAGCACTTTGTTTAGTACCATAATTGCATGTTGGCGGATGGAATGCTAATTTCGTTTATAGGCTCGTTTTAAAAAGCTATCTCAAATAGATTTGTAATAAATATTCAGTGCTTAGATAGGAATTTGATTGTTATCCCCACCATTTTTTTTTGTCTTTCTACAAACATGTAGACTGTTTTGGCTGTTGGTCCAATGCATTTGACTTCTATTTCAAAAAAAAAAGTCAACTATTTTTAATTAGATTTAATAAATATATATTATTTATTTGAAAATCAAAATCTTTTTTAGAACTATTCATATTACCAAAAAAAAAACTATCATTTGGATTAACAAAAAAGTCTTCATAATTGTCTACTTGTTCGGCCTCGCCAAGAATCAATTTTTTGTTCCGCCACTAAATGAAAGTACACCAAAAATATAGGCAACTTCTTCACAAAATTCTTTGTGATTGAATTGATAGAGATAAAAAAAAAACAAATTGTTAAAGGTACCGATTTATTTGTTAAAGAGTGTTTTGGTAAAATTAAAAATGCGTACTTAGCTTTTGTAGTATTCAAAAAAATGAATTAGAGATTTAATAAGTAGAAGAGATTCAAATATCAAATTTAGAGATCCAATTAGAACCAATTTTAAAAAGATGCTAGATATATATTGCAAAAAAAAAGAAAAAAGAGTTAGTGTTTGGATGGAGACTTATCGACTTAGGGTCATTGAAGCCAACATCATAGTGTATAAAGCTATTTGTGCAAGTTCCCAATTAAATAGAAACAATTTTTTTGAATGGAAAAACAAAAAGTCGGTTCATTTATAGTAATATAGAGTTTAGGGTTAATTACATATAAGTGCATCTTTGAATGTTTTTTTAGTCATAAAGCCACAAACTAATTTTTCTTCCTCATACGGCCACTAGATTAAAAATAGTGTTATATTTTGGATATAAAAATCAACATATTTACATAAATACCACTAGAGTAAAAAGTCAACAACCATTCTCTCTCTCCTCTCTGGTGAGGTCTCCTGTCAACTCCGGCCGACTCTGGCGGGTCTTCGGCCACCTCCAGCCATTCTAACGAGTCTCCAGCCAACTTCCGGCAAACTCCGGTGACCATAAAAGCTACTGTGGCTAGTAATAGAAGCTACTCTGATGAGATTTTTCGGCAACCTCTGGCGAGATCACAAAAGTTACTATCTCTAGCAATAAAAGCTATTATCATTAGCAACAAAAGTTAAGTTAGTGAGATTTTCGGTGAGGTCACAAAAGCTATTATCATCAGTAACAAAAGCTACTGTCACAAACAAATGTTACACTCCTCAAAACGAAAATCTACTATCCCCACAAACAAAAGCTACTGTTACAAACACCAAAAGTTACTGTCATCAACAATAAAAACTACTGTCATCAATACCAGAAAACTACTCTCACCAGTAACAAAAGTTACTCTCATTATCACCAAAAGCTACTCTCATAAATGTCAAAAGCTATAACCAAGCAGAACAAAAACTACTCCTAGAGATTGAGAAAGTTATTCTCAGTGACTAACAAAGCTATGGAAATGTAAAGGATATAACCAAAATATAAATGTTACTACAATCGAGAAAAGAAAACATATTTAATGGTATAAAAAGTACGCAGGGTTCAATAATGATTTAACTATGTAAAAAGTAACTTCCATAGTTGTCAAAAGCCACTACCATAGTTACGAAAATCTATTACAATAATTGGATAATGCTACTGTCATTTTTCAATGGTGACGCTCTAAACCCATAGGCATAATTTTGCCACCTTAAGCACGAGACTTCATTTCAACATTTCTTAGTTGGTCGAATGATCTCTTGGTCAATGGACGCTTCAATATCCAAATTCACATGATTTTCGAAATCTACTACTACAAATGCAAAAGGGAAGAGTTATGCGAGAACGAAGATACAACAAAATATTAATATTTGAAATGAAAACTAAAAACAACAATATGCCGTTATGCCGCATACGTAGCACTCTTTATCAACTAGATTATAAAAAATAAGCAATCTAAAAAACTACTGACAGAGGTACATAAAGCTATTATAACACATGTACAAAACTATTAGACCAGAAATAAAAAGCTACTGACATAGGCACAAAATAAAATGCTACTGACATAGGTACAGAAAGCTATTATAAATCATGTATAAAGCTACTTGACCAATAATAAAAAGCTACTGACATAGGTATATAAAACTACTATAACACATGTATAAAACTACTGGACCAGTAATAATAAGACATTGACGTAGATATATAAAGCTACTGACACAAATATATAAAGTTACTATAACACATGTACAAAGCTACTGGACCAGTGATAAAAAGCTACAGACATAGGTACTGATTGCAGGAAAACCAACTTATCGATTATCCATGTTGGTAGTCTAACAAAAATCTCAAACAATAAATGCTAGAGAAATGAAATCACAACAAAACGAAAATGAATTTCATACAGAATCTTGATTTTTCAATAAGCTATTGACAAAAGACAATTTGAAATCAATCAAAATGAAAACAACTATTAAAATCAGCTTGAAAAGGTACTAGCATAAGCATAGAAAGGTGTTATCACTATGTTGAATTACCACTAAAATAGTTATAGAGAGCTACTTATTTGAAATTAATCATAATGAAAACAGCTGGAAAGCTATTGACATTAGCTTCAAAAGATATTAATACAAGCATAGAAAGATACCATCACTGTGTTGCAAAGCCACTATAACAATTATAGAGAGCTACTGACAACAACAAAAAATGAAAGAATTTTGGAAGAACAAAGATATGACAAAGATCAATAGATATGCATAAATGAAAACACATGAATCTAAAACTCTATCAACTAGATTATTAGCTTCTAGTTTTGATCGACATGAATGAAAACATAGAGTAACTAACAAAAGTGCACAGTACAAGTATCAAGGCCAACATGTAAAACCTTATGCATGCTGTCACCATATGCTTTCTTCAAACATGAATTGCTTGCCCGACCTCTGTTGTGCATGAGTAATCACCTGCAAGTACAATCTTCATGTTAGATAACGTAAGGACAAATTCAAAGGCCACCAAAAATTTGCTCCCATAAACCAAATGACACCACACACTTGCCATAAACTAAAAGCAGCTCGAAAACAAATTTCGAATCCTAATGAATGCACTCATAGCCTTTTCGAAACTAAAATTGAGATTTAATTTCACAAACAACTACAACATAATTTCCACTACAACAGCATCTTTCTCTTTATCAATTTCACATGAGTGAGAATCTTAAAAGTAAACACGATCACACCTTGAACCTTGCAAGTAGCCCCTATAAGGCTACAATATTACCAAGTCCACCTACATTCAATTATATATACACAATTCAATTCCACCGAGCATAAAGCAAACAATTCAAATTGAAACAAAATGAAACAGGTCATGAAACCCTCTCGATCTTAATTGTAAATCAAAAACCCTAACTCAGTCAATTCCAATTCAAATTTCCTAAGTGAATCAAAAAATCTCATCAGCAAAAAAAAAAATACATGTACCTTTGAGGTTAGAGAAAAGGTTCGAGCAAAGATTGCAGTAGAAGACGAAGACGAAATAACAACAAGAGCCATTCTGAAATTGAAGCAATCCGATACAAGTATAAGAGTCCTCGACATCAGAGATCGGCGCTCCAGTTCGGCTGAGGACGGCGGGGGACGCTAGAGAGAGGAATCCCAGCAGCGACTACTTCAATTTCTCAAGCGAAGACCGAGGTAGACTCAAACTCACGAAGGCTAACGAAGATTTGGTGAATCTTACCGAAGACGAGCGATGTTTCTAGAAATTGGACGCCGACAAAGACTAGATGGTGCGCCGGTGGAGAGAGAGAGAGAGAGAGAGAGAGAGAGAGAGAGAGAGAGAGAGAGAGAGAGAGAGAGAGAGAGAGAGAGAGAGAGAGAGAGAGAGAATAACTGGAACTGAAAATTATATGCTAGACATGTGGGGTAAAATAAGTATAGCAAAAAAAGAGTTGATGGTTTTGGGCCCCAAAGTGGCCTTATATGTATAAAACAATTTAGATAGCCTTATGACTAATATAAGTCTCAAAGTGACACTTCTTTATAATTTTCTATTGAGTTTGTGTACCATATCTCGATCTCTCATTATATTTTGTAGTTTAATTATTATTTTTTAAATAGATATTTATTTGTAAATTCTCACAACTAAAAGAAAGAATAATTAAGTTTATATAATTACACTTTTAAGTGCATGTATTGACATATTAATTGTGCAATAATGTACTGAAACAAATCCACAATAGACGTTCGCCTACTTGGTGACTTAGTATATGGACAAACAATTTCGAATTATAACCAATTGAATTCTGACACAATGAGGTCTACTAAGGTGTGTGATCATGTTAAGGATAAGAAGAAGCATTGATTCTTAATTATAACAAGTGCAAAAAGAAATACTCGAAAAAAGTTGACCGATATAATCACCACCGGGGATGGTGTTTGATGGATATATAAAGTTCTCTGTTATAATTTGAGACTCCATTGGATTCCATTGAGGAAGATATTATTTGCATTAATTATGCTACATATATTGACATGTATTATTATGATTTTGATGTCTGTATACGATGTTGTGATGGGTATATTTATTCATGATGGAGCTAGCCCTAGCTCCTCATTTCAAGTTTGGCTTATTAGTCATTACTTTGCCAATGAAATTACTATGCATGTATTATTACTTTTCAAGTGCTTGTACTGCCCCTTAGTTGGATGCAATAATTTGTACAGTGGCCATACAGTGGTATTTAATCACCATTTCTTTTCTTTTCTAATATTCAAATTTTTGTTACACTGTGAATAAACTGTATGTACTTTAAAAAAAATCACTTAAAATGTACTTTATACACACCCTTCAGATTCATTTATCTCTTACAGTTATTCTAATTAAACTCCAAACACACCTTATGGGTGTGGATAATTACATGAGAAATTATTCCACAGAATGTGGAGAAAATTACTATACATATTTTGTTTTTGATTTTTAATTTTGTTTTGTTAATTTTCTTTTTTTTTTCTTATATTTGTGAATTAATCATTTTGTCTTTCTCAAATATTTCAGTTCAAATGTTTTTTAATATTTGATGGATATTTTGGTAAAATTTTTCTGTGTTAGCGGACAAACTCTCTTATGTTAATAATAGTATTTTTGAACACAAAGCAAACGCTTTTATAGATGGAGGGCTCATAAGAGCGTTTTACAATCATGTATGAGAACATCAGTGATGCTTCCAAGTGGTTGTTGGAGCCACACAGAAGCCTGTGTCTCTTCAAAACCAATGGCAGCTAAACGGTGAGCAACCCCATTACAATTTCGAGAGACATGCTCTAATCGAACACCTGTCAATCTAGACCATACTTGCTTTATGTCATCAATTAGGCCCCCGTTGGCTAGGAGACTGTGATCTTGACTATGTATCTCAGAAACAGCTTCGAGACAGTCACTTTGAACTGTTACGTTGTGTTCCTGGAGGGAGTAGAGCAGGTCCATGCCTTCTCGTATAGCAAGCATCTCACATTGCTTTGGTGATGCAGTGTAGGGGATGGTACGAGCAAAGGCAGCACGAAACCTACCTTTATCATCACGTAACACACCTCCAATGCCCCCATGATGTTGATTGGGTAGAAAAGTTGCATCCACATTTAATGTCAGCCTACCTTGCTCCTCCGGTTTCCAAACCATCTTCCTCGGTGCAGTAGATGTTCGGCTACTAGATCGCACCTTTTGGAAGTCCTCCAGCCAAGCAAAGCTACCAAGAAGAGCATGTTGAGTTGTCTGCGACTTGTTTTGCCACAAAATGGAGTTCCTGTTTTTCCAAAATGCCCATAAGATCATAAGCAGCTTAGCAAATAAATCCGGTTGACTTTGCACCGCTCTTTCCAGCATCCATTCTTTAAAATTCATACTAGGGAGCAGAGTATGTTGTAGGTTGAACGGGGCAGCAGAAAGAATACTTTTGACCATAGGGCATTTGCAGAAAACATGTGCAGTGTCCTCAATTCTGGAGTCACATAATAGACAGTTCAGTTCTTTCAGTTCTTCCTGATAACCTTTGAGAAGCAGCCTCTCCCTCGTCGGTAATAAATTATTGCATGCTCTCCACATGCAAACCTGAACTTTTCCCGGGACTTTAGCTCTCCACAGTTGTCTCCATAAAACCTGAAAAGGTTCACCCTGTGACATGGAGGTTAAGACATGTTGTAGGACATGAGCTCGAGCTATCCAATACGCCGACTTGACTGAGTAAAAACCTTTCTTCTCTGGTCCCCAAATGAGTCGATCCTGATCAGATTGTCTACTTAGGGGTATACAAAGCACCTTTACAGCACGCTCAGGGGGAAATGGACTATTCACTAAGGCCGGAATCCATTCCCTGGTGTTCTCATTGATGAGGTCAGCAACATACTCCAAGGTGATGTTTGAAGGCTTTTGTACCTGGTACAAAGATGTCACAGGGAGCCATCTATCAGTCCAAATACTAACTTGCTGCCCATCTCTAATCTTCCATTGAACACCGGCTTTTAGGACCATTCTGCTAGTCAAAATACTTCGCCAAGAGAATGATGGAGAGTCTCCAGCTTCTGCCTCCCAAAATGAGCAATGTGGGAAGCATCTGGCCTTATATAGGCGAGCAATAAGAGATTGAGGGTTAGAAAGAAGCCTCCAACCTTGTTTGGCAAGCATGGCCAGATTGTATGCATAATATTCTTGAAACCCATGCCTCCTTCTTGCTTTGTGAGACACATCTTTTCCCAACTCCGCCAATGAATTTTCTTCTTTTCATCTGTATCTCCCCAGAAAAAAGAGGCACATAATTTATGGATATCATCACACAAACCCTTTGGCAAGAGGTAGCAATCCATTGCATACATTGGCATTGTTTGGGCTACAGCTTTTATAAGAATCTCTTTTCCTGCAGCATTGATGTTAATAATAGTATAGATATATCTCTTCGGTGAATAGCTCTGCTATAAGAGAAGGGTAAATAAAAAAATTACTTAAAAATGGAAAACTTTAGTAAGTTTTCTGTTAACCCTTATGATTGAATAAGGTTTGCAACGAGCTAAAATTTTGTCAAAAATTGATTTCGGGTTATAGTAATCTATGTAATTATTATAGAAATCTTACTATTCTCTAATAATGATGAGCTCCTAAACCTAAGACGCTTTGCTTTTACCACGTTTGTCGACTAAATAAGGTGAATATTGAACTACTTTGATTGCTATATAAAGTTCAAAATTAGCTTCATCCATTTTAACAACTTTTAAGAGATGATGCAAGAGCACAAATCAAGCTAGGGAGGCCCATTATTTGTCACAATCAAGCTTCATGCGTTATTTTCAATATAATGGACCTGTTAAGTGACAATTCAACAAAAAAAGTGAGTGAAGGCCCCTCATCTAATTGGCTAGAACTGCAGGTATATTATGGATTCTTTTCCTTTCTTTTTTTGTGGTGCGAATATGATATTTAAAGAACATTATGACTTTTAGCTTTGATGTTGAGACTTTAGAGCGTTCATTACATTAGAAACACATAATCAAATTTTTTATTCAAAAGAAGCCGCAAAACATTCTAATAATCATGTTTCACTGTGAATAATGTTCCGGTATTATCCCTAAATAAACCATTCAGTAAGCTCAATGAAACCCACGAAAAAAGTTTGGGTTTGCTTTAAATGTCCAGATTTTTTTTTTTAACCCTTAACCCACTTTTACATATATGAGATGAGAATCATCCTTTTACAATGTTAGAATTATAACTCACCAATAAGATAGTTGTCATATTTCACATTCAAGAGTTAAAAGATGTATATGTAAAACATGAGAAACAATTCCTGAACTGCCAAGAATATAAGTGCACTAGGTAGGCAGTTAAGCACATTATGCAGTAAAAGAGCAAGCCATCCTTCTCCTTTGGTTGATGTATTACATTTCTTGATTTCTTCTTTTCTGGGGTTTGAATGTTTGACAATCTATTCTACTTGGTGAAATATATATTCTACTTAACTTACAGCGATGGGCGTATACATTTTGCCAGTTTTAATGTGATAAATTTGGAACTACGGTGTAGATATTAGTCCTTCCTGCAGCAGGGTTTCACACAACACATCATTCCCTCCACAAAGAAGTGGATGGTCTTGTCCTTGATATGCCTCCGAGCTGAAACAGATCTTGATCTTGACCATGACGAATACAGTATCTCTGCACATTGTGTGGAGAAACCATTTTTGCTAAGGTCCAGGAACCGCAGATTCTTTGCCATATCAATGGCAGTTGAAAACTCTTCAAGAAACTGGCACTCAGTGGATGAGGAATTTCTTTGACATGAGCTTGAACAGCTCTCGTTGCGTGCAGATGCAGCAGCTTCAACCCCAACTTCATCATCTTCACTATCAGCAACTTCAAGCTGGCTAACATCTTTGAGCACAGATACCAATGGAGAAGATTCAAGCATATTGAGGTTTGGCTGCAAGAGTCCAACACTCCCTTTTTCTGCCACATCATATGGTGCAGCGTACTCTTTACAAATATCCGCATTTTCAGCAAGATTGAGCTCTTCAAGAAAAGCATTACCTGCACAAAAAATCAAACCACCAATTTATTAGTTCATTGCTAAGGAATAATATTGAGATATAAAGGAAGCATAATGTATGAACCTGATAATGCCTGGATAATTTGCAGAACGCCAGAGATCCCAAGCTGGCACTTTTGAAGGACCAAAACTTTCAGACAACATTGAGAATTCAAAAGCATTGACGATAATGCATTGCTACCCTGTGGTCAGAGTTCAGTCAGGCTAGTATAAAAAAGCGAAAAGCCTGGATACAATTTAGACAGTATGGACTATCCTATTATAAGCTAATACACCAACAAAATGTTCCATCATCGTAAAATTTTGTTCTCAGTTAAAGGTGCATGTTAAGTTGTGAACTTGTGATAGATCTAACGTGAGCACGATCTAAATGACCACAAACCAAAGTAAAGACACTAACTATTTGTTTCCTCAGTTAGTTGCTTGCAAGTTGCAATGCGTCCAGCAATTACCACAAGCACAATAACCAACAGTCTGACAATTAGCAACGTACCAAATGAAAGGAACAAACCTCTTGCATAATAGGATTTCCTGAAAGGCTCAGCTCAAGAATGCCACAAACCATAGAAGAATTAGTGCTTAGTTTGACAACATAATTATATGTCACTCCGCAATATGATAAGTCAAGTTTTACAAACTCTTCAATTTCATGGAACAATGACTCAGTTACTAACAATGCTCCGTCCTGCAAAATAATAACATGTAAAACCACAGCAGCAGGAGTGGCTTTCAAAATCCAACAACAGAAGTAGTAGTAATCATGACAGAGCTCACTCACAAGTCCGATACCAGTTTCCCCAAGCATTAGTACTGACAAGGACAAGTGTTTAGCAAGTTGGCAAAGACTATCAACCACAGGCTTGCTCAGCTTCAAGCCGTTCATATTTAGTTTTGAAAATCTGCAATAAACCAATGCAATTATACACTCAATCAGCTCTTTTTTATATGTACTTAAATCAGTGGAGGGTAAACTCTGTAACTTATATAAACAGAATAAAGAAAAAAAGGGTTTTGATTCCTCTAAACCTTTTCAGAGTGCCAAGCTTGGTGAGTAAATTAGTTATGGCACTTCCAGAAATAGGCTTGTTATATCCTGTAGAAAAAGAAGAAGAAGAAGAAGGAATTAAGACAGCATATTAAGTGAAAATAGAGTCCAAACAATAACATCTATCATGCATGTGTTGATTTACATCCTTTGGGGACCCTGGTCATGAACTGCAGGAATCTTATGAATGAATTTGACTCAATTCAGATCAAGCATATCCATCGGGAGCCTAATTTGGTTGCTGATCTCTTAGCTAAGAATAGCAATCTTCATGCTAAAGGGGTTTGCACTCTTCATGATCCTCCAGCTTTAGTTACTGAAGCTGTTTTGAATGATATTGTTGGAGTTCCTAGAGCTAGAAGTTTTAATGCCAGCAATGCTGGCTAGTCTCTTTTCTGTTGTTTTCTTTCTGGGCTCATTGCCCCAATTGAAAAAAAAAAAAAAAACATCTATTATGCATATGACAAGTCAAAAGTACCTATACAAAGTTGCTCAAGGACAGATTCAGCACTCAACGCATCAGCAACCTTTTGAATAGTTCTAGATGTGATGGAGCATCGCTCTATACTCAAACTGCAAAGGGCTAAAAAGCAAAGAGCACACAAAGCAGGAGCACCATGGAAACAAATAAGCCTCACATTGAGCGATATTAGTCCAAATAATTAAAAAAAAAAAAAAAAAATCTTATGCTTCTAATAACGACCATTGATAAGGAACAGAATTCAGAGTTTGAATTAGTTGAGATGCAGGGAAAGCAGTTTACCCTTGCAATTCTCCAAGATAGTTGAAAGGTAAGATGCGCATGCATCAGTGAGACGATTTCCTGAGATATTAAGCACTTCCAATCGAGTAAATAGCAGAGGGCACTCACAAATCTGAAGATTGGCCGAAGAAAATCGTTATAGTAAGCTTACTTTAAAGACAGGAAAGAAAGGCCCCACTATCTTTGTGCTAATAGTGAAATTATTTGATATGCAACTCCTGATTCATCAATATATATAAAAGTCAAAATCACATACACCTAGTAATCATGATTTTCTTTTCTTTTCTTTCTCAATTCCAAAATTAAATCAACAAAAATGGGCCTGGCCTTAGAATTATAGGGGTTATCATTCCTTCTAGCCTTTTTTTTTTTTGGCCAATAGCATTCCCTCTTGAATTTCTCCCATTTTATATAGGTTAATTTTTTGGACTTGAGACTCACCATAGGCAACAAAGACTGACAATCTCCACACCAATCTGATCATCTTTAAATATTTAAAAGACTATTCACATGCAGCATCTGTGCACTTCGTATGAAGTGTAGCAGTTTCTTTATCAACTGTCAAAGATAACTAGAAGATAATAACTAGATAGAATATGACAAACTGAGGCTTAATTCAAGAAAGTGAGAAGGACTTTGAAAATTCTAAAATCTCACAATAAGTATAGATTTTCTATACTTTAACAGAATTTTAAAGAGTTCTCGAGGTTAAGAGTCACATAAAAGATTTTCTAACTTTCTCAATATATAGATGAGGTTTCAGTCTTTAACTATTACTGATAAGATTGTTGGCTTACAACTGTCTCCACTTAAGTTGTTAGAAATAACAATTATTTTAAAACTTAATAATTTCCCTCCCCCAAATCTAAAGGGCACAGCAAATGGAATTCCACTTATGTTAGAAGTTATAATCAACTCACATTATGATATTCTGCTTTGTTTACCATGATAAATTGTGTGATTTACTATTAGAAAAATGCTAGGTAAACCACTTTTTTAGGTATCGCCTGGAATCCATCTTTATGTGGCAGCTAATGTGGCACAGCCTCATCATACAATGAAAGTTTCTGATTTGTCATATTGTTAAGGTGGCTATGCCACATCAGCTGCCAAATAAGGTCAAGGTAGTACCTAAAAAGGTGGTTCCCCTAGCATTAATCTTACTATTGTTCTCAAGAACTTAAGCTACCACTCATGCCAACTGTACCCTGTCGTTCATTAATGCCAGTCTTGTTCACAGCCACCCCATAACACATTTAAAAAGAAAAATAAGGTCAGTCCAATTATCTCCTATAACATAATAAAGCCATCTAGCAACAAGTAAAAATGGGAGGGTGTAAGAGTAGGGTCCTAAATATCAAAAACTAAAAGTAACTAAATTAATACATAGGAAAAACATGTTGGCTGAATGGTCCAAAAGTAAAAATTTATGCTTTGACATGAAATTGGTGCAAAGCTGATACATACCTGGAACAAAGCAGTTGGGCCAAAGCTGTTGCAATGCAGATCCAACGTTAAGCCACCATATTTTTGGCCTGATGATGTGAGTACTTGCTGGAGTTTCTCCATAGTACCATTTCCTGGGGGATACCGAGCCAAAAAGCAGTTAATACTAACCAAAAATTCCAAGACTGATTAATTAATAATGCAAGCAGAACTAAAGAGAACAGCTTGAGTCGAATTGGAACATGTTAAGGAATGGATAATTCTTTTTTTAGTCCAAAAGCAACACCTGTGAATCTAAATAATGATAGGCTGGATATCAATGCTATTACCTAACAAATTGTGGGAAAGGTCTAGCATTGCAAATGTTTTATGGGCATGGAGGGCATTCAACAGTGGAGTTATTGATAAATCTTGCAATTCACATTCAGAAACAGTAACTTCATCGTCTGAAACCTGGTGTACAGAGAAACAAACACTAAAATAAGGAAATACATTCAAGCCTACAAGAATATCAATAATTATCCGGAAATAGGTTGTGGAGTACAGAACAAGGATGTCAAATTTTTGCCTCAGTAGTCATTCCTCTAGACTTACCTCCAGATCATATAGTTTCTTTAGCAACTTCATGTTGGGTGTCTCAGATACTTTGTAGCAGTAATCGGTGTACAGTTTTATCAAGCGCTTTTGGACCCATCCTGTGACAGTAACATGTAAAGTTAGATTCAACCAAAAATAAAGAAAACAACAGTAGAAGAAATAGTAATATACTACTAAAAACAATAATAAATCATAAATAACCATACTAACAGCAGAAGTATCAAGTTAAATTTAAAAAAAAAAAAAACTATAGTAGCAAGTCGCATGTGGATAGTGATTCACTAGCTGTTGTGCTTTTACTAGAATAATAATTGAAAACGTTTCTATTTGCACAGTAAACACATAAACATAGCTTAAGAACCGTAAAATCATGTACTCGAAATATCTGATTGTCTTTATAAGAAAATACAGATATAATAGAAAAATAAAAATGAATGACTCCGAACTGTTGTAAGACATACCATCAATGACAGCTTCAACCACAATTTTTCCCATATGCCCCCGAAATGTTTTGATTGTTTCGAGGGATTCAATAACTTTTTCACCACATTTTACATTCTGAATTATTGGAAGTAGCCCTGGAAGTGAAAAATCCAAGTATTAGTGACATCAAAATGCTTAAAGATGCAACTCAGCGAAGTTCTGCCGTTTCTTCTTCAATCAAAAAAATTGGGAAAAGCATTATACTTGTTGGCAAAGAGTCAATTCTGGTCCCTCTAATATATTCACACGCAATGTCCGAAAACCGCATAGGATATGTAATACATAGGCAAGCTTAACAATCTGTGTGCTTAGCCAGAATTGGTGTGCAGCACCGAGACAAAGTAGCCTACTCTTGTTTTAATCATATCATTTTGTATGACTTTCTGCAAGGGTACTAGAGTCTAACCATATGTAACACATTATCTATAGCTATACTGCAAAAAAAGAGTGATCATGTCATGGGCAAATCCACCTAGCTTGCACCTTGGAGGATAATCACATCAAAAGACTCATTCAAATTTTTTTCCTTCTTTTTCTTAAAATAAATGAAAGACCAACTGCAACTACTGTCTACAACCAAGTAATTCAAATTAATTAAAAAATTTCTCAAAACGTAAAATAAATGAAAGAATACATGAACAGAGTTTTTTCTGCAGCAGTGATTCATCTTAAATGTCATAAATTTTCGTGCTATAGCTACTAGCCACTAGAAACATGCTAAAGTCAACAAATGCCTACCCTCGAGTTTTCTCTCCATAGGAAGTTGCAAGTAGTATAAGCATGCCAGTTGAACCTTCATTGACTCAATGCTTAAATTATCAGAAGCCATGAATGAGTCCTGTATTATGTCTTCATCGATTTCAAAAGTTATACATTGCTGCGATTAGTAGAAAAAGACACAATATGTTAGTCAAATAACAAGGTAGCAGAATCATATGCCTCGAGACAGAAGCGCTTGCAAGTAAATAGAGTAACACTCACATTATGTTTATCATCCGAAGTAAGCAACATAAATTGTGCAGCGTCATTTTTATGCAATATATTTCCAGAGACACTGACATCACATTTAGAGCCACTAGCATTAAAACCTTCACCAGAACTTGAAGCTCTAAAAGATTTTCCTTCTGGAGTGGCCATATTAAGAGTCCTGGATTTGCATGAACTAGAGCTTTCTTCAGTATTAACAGGAGGATCAGATCTTGTGGCACAATTTGAGGTAAAGGCTGAGACATCCTGCAAAAGGTTAAGCACATCAACCACAGTAGAAAGGTCACAATATTCTCCACTCTTGATTCAAGACCACCTACCTGAAATTTCGTAGTAGGACTGGCTGTATTACTTCTAGTCTTAACTGCAACAAGAGCAATATCAAATGAGTCCACTGTGATTATGATTGAGGGCTAAATCAGTCAATCATTAAAATTACCTTCACTAGATGTGGCGACATTTAATGGGATTTTATTATGCCTGACTTTTGGGCTTTCTGCCTCATCAAACATTTCGTCTTCATCATCAGACAGGACTAAACGAATGCGTTTACGGCCCACCACTCCATGCTCATTGTTTTCGAAATGAGCTGATTTCATCTTAGACGACACTTTGGTAGACCGGATGAGAGAAATCAAAGGTACATCATCATTCAACTCTTCCTTTTGGTTTAAAGATTGTGATTTGTTAGATTGGGAGTTTCTTATCTCTTCTGAACAGCATGCATTAGGCATATCATCTGAGAAATCACCACTTCCTTCTGTACTAGATTCAGAGCAGCGATCCTCTGCCATAATTTCTGTTTCAAGCCCTTCATTGTTTTGCTCCAATTTGTCAATTTCAAGTTGCAATCTCCTGCACAGAGGTATCTTTGTCTAAGAACTCATCATAAGCACGAACTCTATGAAAATGAGATAGAACATAAAATCACATAGCATAACATCCAGAATTTCACTTCAGCTGTTAGGGGGATTGCATGAATAAAATTACCTGGTCTCTTCAACATCATCAAATCTGTTCAAGTTGCTATAGTGCATATTTTCTAGTGCAGTACGCTGTACATAAGAAAGTTTACCCTCAACAGCAAGCCTGCAATACATCACAGCAGAAGTTCAACGTAACTTTTTTTTTTTTTTTTGGGCGGGGAGGTGTTGGCAGGGGGTTCGTGGGGGCGAGTGTGAACATAAAGAAAAGAGAAGGGTTATTCTTAAAACACAACATGTTGCCAGGTTTCTTATGTTTCCCATCCTGGTTCTTGGCATGTATCTCCTAGCACAGTTATTACACAGTTTTCATGGTCCGCCTCTGTACTTCTCCTAATCTGATTATTCTCTTGTTTCAGCTTCTCATATATGTTACTCGTCTTAATAAGGGAAAAAAAATCTTAACTTTCCTTTTAAATTATGGTTTCAGATGAATTGTCTCATCTTGGTACTCGGTTTGATTTACTTCGGTCCCTATCGTGACAAGACAGACAACAAGGATTCACTCTTGTTCGATTCTATGACTGGTACAAAAATTTAAAGCTCTAAATACCTTCAATGGAACCTATGCAGGATTCATTCTTCCTCTTCTGCTAGCTGGAATATTCAATAACACCCTTTCAGAGCATCCTTTCGACTCTGCTTGCTACAATCTCAGAGTAGAGTAGTAGTTGATCACATCTATTCTCCAGCTTGAGGATGGTGTTGGTAATAGGGGTTGTTTAAATGCTAGCTTAACTATTGTGTGTTAACTAAATCAAGGATGCCTTCTAGAGCCAAAAAAAAAAAAATTGATGTATTGGTATTCTATCTAAACACCTATCTACTGTGTTCATGAGCTATTAGAAAAAAGAAAATGATACCTTTTTTTTTTTTTACTGTAAACATCTTTTTCAACATGTTGTACATACACAGTCCACATCATACCACAAAGGCCAGAACCTACTTTAGTGTGAGCCTACATATACATGTATGTATGTACGTATATGTGTGTGTATTCACTACATTGTAGTATTGTACAAACAGTCATTAAATCAAATACTATGAGACAGGGTCCAGACACATAAAATGGCAAACTGGAGCTATGTAGATTGCATGTTCATTATGTTTATGATATTTGGAGGTCTGTGTTTGCAATATCAAATACATGCATCTAGGAGGATAATTTGGCTGAGCATGAATGCAGCACCTCGTTAGAGAATCCAGGGTGAATTAAAAAACACTTGCTCCAAATTGGAAAATTCTATACAATTATTAGAATTCCAATTAAAAATGTCCACTAGAGAAACCATACCTGTAGCTATCTGTAAATGCATTGAGTGCTTCTTCATAATAGCCTTCACTGTCCAAAACATGACCTATGTTAATTTGTGTCAACGCCTGTCCCTGAGATTGCAAGTTCTAAGTAAGCATCCTCCAGACCAGAGATTACATACATCAACCAACATGATCCACATCCATTCATGACAACAAGGCATTGCCCAACAGGAGGGCAAACACCATCTCCAGTTTACCAAAATAGCCTATGGAGAGCTTGTCAAAGTCTACTGGCAATTATTCAAGCATTTTCTAAGTCTACACTATGTCTTGTCAACTATAAAGGACAATAAGAATAAAAATCATATTATATAATTTCATAGGCAAACAGACACTTACCTCCAAGTTTCCAAGTGATTTGTAAATTTTCAAACTCTTCATGCACCATTTAAGGGCTTTCTGGAACTTCCTTAGCTTCAAGTAGGATTCTCCAATGCTCAAAAGTGAATCAGCAATCTTTTCTTTATCACAAATTTCAGTTGCTACTTTCTTCTTCTTTTTTGCAAATTCAAGGACCTGAAAATATAAAAATTTCACAGTAATGACAGGAACAGCATTAAACTTTTTTAAAGAACAATAGGCGGTTTAAGTTTCACATCAGAAGAACAAAAATACTTCCTGACAATATATTTGCAGTCAAATTTCCTGAATACGTTATTCAATAACCATTCATTATCTTCAGAGCAGTCGTTGCTACATTTTGAAGGATTAAGGAATATTGATCACATGATAATAAATTATGTTTTTCTATTGATGCTTTATTTAATAACCATGATGCTCGTGTTGAAAAAAAAATAAAATCTGGGATGAATACTAGTGTCATCATCCTCCAAAAGACCTCCCTAAAAGGCCTAAATAACCCCTCAGCACACACCATCAAATCCTTCTATATAAATAACATTTAACGTCTTTAAAAAAAAATTTAATAATAATAATAAAACAGTATATACGCACATTCCTCCGTGTGTGTGTGTATCAGATGGGAAGAACACCCAACCAAGGTGGCACTCATCTGCTGGTCTGAAATTAAGACCAAACATCTGATGATGCTCATATTGTAACCAATGTAGTCTAATGACAAATTTAGCAATGCAGGAGATAATACAATCTATGCTTGATAGATATTAACATTGTGTACCAGAAACCCCATATGCCCATTTACTTGTGAAAGGAATTATTCAAACACTGACCTTTTAAAAGAAAAAGAATAGAGTTGCAAGACCGCTAAGCGGTGTGTTTTTTATAAGAGCAGTGAGCAGTTGAAAATAGTAGAACAACAGAGGAAACCTATTGAGAAAATTGTACCTTTTGCCAGGCAGAGATAGTCTCTGATTTGTTAATAAGAACATCAAGAGAAGCAATTTGCTTGAGCTGACAATTCCTCTTATGTGTTGTGCCTCTTGCTATGGCCATGTCTCTTGTTAGCTTCTTGAGATTTTGCTCTTCTCTCTTCATGTCATCCATTACTTTACCCAATTCTTTTACAGTTTTGATATTGTCTTCAATTTGACGTACCAAGGCATCCTCATCTTCCATTGAATTTGCTAGATCAAGTGCTTTTTGGTAGCAAAGGATTGCCTCCTGATATTTCTGAACACGGTTATGCAACTCGCCAAGATTGATATACCCCTTTGCTTCTCCTTCACAATGCCCAATTTGTTTACATATCAGAATGTCCTTCTCAATGTGTTCCCGAGCATTTTCCCACATCCTCAGCTCAGTGTAAATCTTTCCAAGATTGTGATGAAGCCTGGTGCGCCCATCATCATATTCATTCACCTCTTCTTGGTCGCAAATAACTAATGCTTTAGTCAAGATTTTCTCAGCCTCTTCCAGGTTATCACGATCAAGTTCAAGCAATCCTACATTGTTATGAGCGTCAATATATTCTTTGATAAAGAAAGATTTATTAGAAGGTGGGTTCTCTTTGATAGCCTGTGCAAGCTTCATAGCAGACTTGAAGTACTTTTTGGCATTCTGCACCGACTGATGTTCGTCCAGGGATTTTAGATACATCTCGTGGTATGTACGACCTAGTTGCGTATTGGCCCTTTGCTGCTCAACAAGGTCATTGGCCTCCTCAGCAAGCATCAAATGTTTTTTCTGCAAAAGAAAATGACAATCCGTAGATTCAATCTTTCTTGCTCTGAGCCAAAACTCCTAAACCTACAGCTAAATGACTTCTCAACAAAGCTCTTTAGGGACTAAAACCTGTCAAAGAATTCCATTCACATGACAACTAATAGTCTACAAGCTAAGCACCAGGTCTTTGCTAGGACATTGCCACACAATCGAAAACTCTTAAACAAAATCAATGTCGGCACGAACCAGATATTTTACTTAGATATGATCAACTGAAGACTCCAAAGACGTTCACTACAACACCCCCTCCACACAACTCTAACATACATTTAGGTCAATATAACACAAATTTTAGGTAAATCCCTCAATTCATTTCATTTCCCCCTAAATTACTCAGCGCTCAAATTCTGCCACTTTCCAATAACCCACAAATCCCTAAACGCCAAAACAACACTGACTGAATACACAACCATTAACAGCACCAAATCTGAATCGAATCGAAGCACCGAAATAATCCGAAGGTTACCTGATACAGAAGGGCGTCTTCGAAACGCTCGAGACGGAGATAGACCTCACCGAGGGACTGACACGTGGCGAGGGAGTGCTTTGGGGACAAGTACTTGGTGCAGAGATGGTAATCTATGTCGAACCAGTTGAGGGCCTGCAGGTACTCGCCCCTGTCCTTCAACAAGTTGCCGATGACGTTGGCCCACCGGGCCTCCTCCTCGTGGTTGCCGATCGCCTTCGCGCTCCGGTAAGACGCCTTCGCCTCGCTCAGTTTCGCTTCCTCTCTACCCATTTCTGAGATTTGATTTTTGATTTTGGGAGTATTAAGGGTTTTGGGGCTTATATTGGAGGGATCATCTCCCGCCAAAAGGTGTTTTTTTCTTTTTTTTTGGGGGGGGGGGGGGCCGGGTCGGTCATATTCTCAGGCCCACGCAGTGGTCACTTTAAGGTAGAAATAAAATTGGCTGATAACACCAGGTCAGATTGCGGTAACTTATTATGTGATTGGCGTTTAAATCAAGTTTTAACCAATGAGTGTGGTTATATTGATTTATTCGTTTCGGTGAAGTCACATTGAACATCACTCTAAACACACAAAATAGTTAATTACATGGGTAAATTAAAGATTTAGAGTAAAAAATTGTTTCTTCTGTATCCATATCTTATAGTTTGAAATTAATATCATTTTAGTCTTGCATCCTTGTAATTTTCGTAATTTAAGGCATGTAATAACCGCTGTAGTTATATTCACATGTATAATCTCGTCAATTTGTTAGATGAAGATTTGATGGGATGAGTTTACAGTTCTTAGACATGCCTTTATTTTATTTTTATTTTTTTATTGAAACCCAGCAAAATCCGACCACCGAATCGAGGACATGGATAAGCAGTTGCATTTCTGCTTTCTTTAGCATATAGACCTTTCTTCTAGTGGCAATCCGCCATGTCTTCCTTTTCTTCGACTTGAAAACCTTATGATCATCAATGTGTATCTCCTCTTTTGGGATGGCAAGAACAAATGAAGTCTTCATTTTTCACTCCTGCAACTTAGTTCCACACTAGCTCTCTAGTGAGAAAATCCGAAAATCCATCTACACAACAAGAATTCAAGATCAATGGCATCTAACATCAGCCACTGCAATGAAGTTCGTAATGGTGTTCTTAGCAGTTTTCTATTCAATTCTTTTCAAGACTAAACAAGTAATTCTCTTGACGTGGCAGATGTGGCAGAATGAACTAAAACAAGTCAAATTCTTCTACAAAGCTGATCCAACGATTTCGAAGCTACTTCCTGTAATTACAAAGGAGGGAGAAAAAATGGGAAGAAGAAGAAGAAGAAGGCTTTAGAAGACATCAATGTAGTTTAGGGCAAAAATCGTATAAAGTTTCTTCTCCAACAAGAAACTATCTACAATTGTGGAATAGAAGATGTGTGGAACAAAGCAAACAGTTATAAGGGACTAGCGAACCAACTCTATATTTTTCTGGGATAACCTTTTTCTTGTTTCCTTGATAGCTTCATGTCTTCTCTTCGATATATCTTGAAGTTCCAGCTGGAATTGCAGTTCAATCGTTTCCAACTCCTTTCTAAACTCAAAGTCGTCTGCAGTGCAGAGTGAGGAAACACTGATTGGACAACTTGCACTTTTGTAGCCATTTGGCAAATGAAAATTTAAGTCCAAAGACTCAGATTCTGCGGATGCATATGAATTATGAGATCGATGTGTAGCGTCATTAGAGGTCATAGAAGCACATGACATCTCAGAATACCGTTCTACGGCGGTGGTTGAACTAGCTAAAACCGCATTAGAACTCGGAACACCCTTCACATAAATAGGAGGCTTTTCTAGTTTTGGTGGAGGATTAATGGAGCCTTCAAAAGTAGAAGAAGTTGGGCAAATCGGTGGTTTTGAGGGATTGGCATCCACACAAACACTCTGGTGACATCTGCCCGAGCATTCCTGAGGCTTTGGCGACTGAGAGTCTTTCTGATGGCTCATATGCTTTCTGTTTTGAGCAACCAAATGATCAACGCGAACACAACACTTCCATTCTGATATCAAGTTCATCAATAACAAATCAATTAACTCTGCTATGAAGATAACATTATGATCTTCTAGTTCGAGTTGCTCAACCATTTCACTTGAAACTGAAAGTGCTGTATCACTGTCAATGTAGAACAAGAAATGAATGTTCCTTGCACGACCTGCATTTGGGTAGGAAATTGTATAGATCTCAGCATAATAAATCTAAACTAGTCTGAGAGTGAAATGAGCATGCAGTATAAAATATGTACTCACCATTCTGATCAGCTATTCTCAGAATTAACGATATGGAGTTTTCGTCATTATGCTCGCCTTTTAAGAAGAAAAAGTTGCCTCTTTTTGACCTCTGAACCTCCACGTAAAAGGAATGAGACTCGCCGTCACCAGTGTTACTAAAAAAGTTTATCACTGGTGGCTCCCCATCATCAAAATCCTTAGATAAGGCATTGTTCCGTGCGCTAAGAGGTCCTTCCGACATCACACAACGATCTCCAAAGGCTCCCATTTTCGGCAATACAATATCTGGAAGTGGCAGAGGACGATTTTTTACTGAGCCATTTAATTGGAGGAAAGGGTCCATCAGAAGCTCTTCTGCTGACAACCTTTCGGATGCTGGGACTAAACACTTCTCAATAAATTGTTTCATTTCAGGATCTTTTACCTTGGAAAGGGCAGCGGGCTTTATTCCCTACAATGTGTAATGCACCCTTAGTGATACCCTGATGAATATAAGCCTGATAAAGTAGAAGGCAAGTTAGTCTGAGACGACTTACAGATGAAACCTTCTTATATATTTGAGCTGAGTTTCTACATTCACTATAAGGGTATTCATAAGTCACCATCTCTAGCATGCACATCCCAAAGGAGTATATATCTGCTAACTCATTATAGTTTTCATCATAGAGCTCAGGAGCCATAAACTCAGGGGTTCCTAGATGAATCATATGAACAAATTAATACATCAAACAAAACCAAAACTACAGCAACGAATGTGACAGCCTGTAGCCATTCAAAAAAAAAAAATATATATTACACGATGTAGAAGAAAAGGCAGGTATAAAAACAAACGTCTCTTCAATATAAGCAAATTGTCTACCTTGCTTGATGATTACTAGTCTAAATCTAAAAACTATCCTAAAACACAAAAAGGACCGATTGCATTGAAATACTCAGATATATACAGCAATGCAAAGCAGGAAAAGAAAAATCCTACCAATTACACTTTTGGCAGTAGCTTGCTCCATGACAGTTGCCAACCCAAGATCTCCGATTTTAACTTCTCCTTGGTTACCATTGATGAATATATTATCACACTTCAAGTCCCTATGCATAATTGGTGGGTTGTGACTATGGAGATAGCTCAATCCCATCAATATTTGTCTTGCCCATCCCTTTACAGCTTTCTTGTCCACTTTCTTGTGTTTCTTACAGTACCTAATCAAAAATCAGATCCACTAACCACAAGGCTAATCTCATCATAAAACAAAAAAAAAAACTGTACTAAAAGATTGTGAAGGAAGATAAACATACTGTCTGAGACTCCCCGAAGTGAATAACTCCGTTATTATATTAACTGTCTTGTTCTTATCATCGATCCAGGAATTATAGAATTTTACTATATTTTTGTGCTTCAATGATTTCAAAAGATGAACTTCTGAATACAGCCGCTCCAGGTCACCCGGTGATTGTAGCACTTCATCAATTCTAACTTGGTTCCATGCTACTTCAAGTCCATTCACTTCATCAAATGCTTTGTATCTAGTAGTCAACAAAAATTAAGGAAAGCATAAAAACTAACTAAGAATTCAACACCACTTGCACAATTAATTTCACATCTGCCCATTGCTGGGACACATGAAAGAATTTAAAATTAACTAATGAAACCAAAGAAAAAGAAGTGCAGATGTAGCGGTTCCCACAGAACTAGATCAAACTACAAACAGAGAAGAGAAATGAAACAACACCAAAAGACAACAAGAAAAGTGGATACACTGTCTTGAAGGCACCTTTCCCGAGCACATCTTTATACTGTAAAAATCCACAAGCAACAATTGATTACAATGAAAGAAATTTTAGAGTCTGATGTTACATATTCGTAGATTTAGCAAACAATAACTTCATTCAGTTACTCAATTGATCTGTGCTCAGAACAAAGACTTTCTTCTTTTGCCAAGGAAAACTTTCTTTCATTCTTTTGAAATGCATTTTCTTTAGTTTATTAAGCAGAAAACAATGGAGCCAATTGATGTTAGCGTTACCCGAAGATAACGACATGTTGGATCAGTTTCAAGAACATCAGGATCAGGAGGTTCAGCATATACGTCAGCATCTTCTGCCATACCAACCGAGCTCATTCTTTTAGGAGCTCCAGTGTCTGTTACTTAATAACCTGAGTGAGTAATCAAACATTTCAAAATCTAATGTCTTAAAAACATTAACCAAGAAACTAATCCTTAAATCACAACTGAACCCCTTATTTCAATCCTCGATAAAATACGAAAAACCGGTATATTTCAAATGTCCCATTATCAATATGAGATCAAAATTAAAACCCTCACCCTAGCATTAGCTCAAGCAACGTATAGATTTAAGTCTTTAACAGAACTACTACATTATTCCATAAATTTCAAAATATCAAAAATCAAAAATCAACGTATATTAAAGAACTTCCCAACAAAAATCAAGAAAAACCAATCGAAAACTCTAATTTTAGCTAACATTTTGATAACCAATCAAAAACATACAACCATGAATCACATTACCAATGTTAAAAAAAATGAAGAAATAACAATGCACAGAAAATTCGACCTGAGAACCAAAGTATTGCGCCTTGTCCGATGAATGAGACAATGAAACCCTAAACCAGCTTTCTTTCTTGTCTTATTTTCTGGGGATTATATGAAAGGGGTGGGGAGAGAGAGAGAGAGAGAGAGAGAGAGATGTGAGTGTCGAATAATATCGATCACGGACGACCCACCTCTCGCCTCTCCCTCTCCTCGTCTGGTCTCTCATAAAAACAGCATCTAAAAAAGGATTACCAGCTTCTCCGAGACATGTATTTATACCTATCCGTCCTACCTAATAATATGGGGATGTCTTCCCTCTTCTGCTTGTGACTGTTAGATAGACAACGTCTGCTGAGTTGTCCCATGTGTATTGCGTGGTTTCGGCGGTAAGATGACAGACGGGTAAGGGGGACAAAAGAGATTCTCCATTCGGTTGAGGTTCTAACCCCATACCAACATTTCTTTGTTTTAAATGAATTTCTTAGGCACGATAGAGATGGAGAAATTCCAAACGTACGCAGTCCGATTAAAATTCAGAAAATTTTAAGCATGTTCAGAAACTATACTTACTTATTAAAATAAAATATTCAAAACATTCATTTGCATGTTCATTGATTGGGCAGCTCTACCAGTCACGTGATACGTTTGTCCTACGTAAAAATCTCTCATAATAGACAAGCCACATAGATGATACCCGACCAATCATGTTTCTTAGTTTTTTAATTGCATTCAGAAACTACCTATGTTTAATTAAAATGAAATATACAAAACACTCTCTTACATAGATACTAGTTGACTTGGTTTATAATAACACGTCTGCCCTACTTAAGAATCTCTATGTCTACATTATGACATAATTACATGTAATCTTGTTTTTATTTTTAAACGAATGCAAAGAAAATCCTCTTGGAATCTTATACAAGAAGTTATCGAACATTATAAGGAACTTATCGGGAGAAAGAATTATTACACCAACGTTTTGAGAATAAGATTGCCTGATTGACCTAGTTTAGCAAAGAGATTATTTGTCATATTAGCCTCTCTGATTTAGGTTAGCAATCGATCAGAAATATAATCTTTTTTACAATGTAGCCTATTTATAGACTTTTAAAGTGGGAGAAAAAAAAAACAAATATGCTTCTTGTTTTTAATCAGAATGACATATTTCTATCTAAATTCTAGAGGTTCAAGCAAAACTTCAGGGCATGCATTCACCAGAACTCCAGAAGAATATACAGTATACCAAAGTAGTTAGGCTCATTTATATATATTAGCAAATAGATCCCAGCTCCTGTTTTAAAAACTATAAATACATTGATATTAAGATTTAAACACTGAATAATTAAAACTTTACAAACACTTGCAGTTCGCTAACATAGGATATATATATATATATATATAATATATATTATTAATACATTTGATCAGTGCACCTCCAGATGAAGCTCCATTCAGCAGAGTTCTCTAACTTCCACAAGACATGCATTCTTCACGGTTTGTCAGAGAGCATACCATCTGTGCCATTTGGGTATTGTCATCACTTTCCACCGCCGCGTTTGGCTTTTCCTATATTTCCCAGGATAAATCTTATCAGTGATTAACCCAAATTCAATTGTACGATATAGTAAAGGATAACGATCATTACCTTGAGACTCTCAGTATCAACAGTAAACTTGATGGCATCAGCTGCAGCACGCGATCGTAGATAATACATTCCTGTTTTAAGACCCTAATACATTCAATGAAAAGCAAATTATAAAAAGTTAGTATCTGTTAACAGACTAAGCAGCACTTTTAGCAATACATGGTGAAAATGCAGCATCTTTAAACATTCACAAAGCTAGAATGAATATGTCTATCCAAATCCAAAAAATAAAATGTATTAGTGCATGGAACTTGGTACATACTACATACCTGTCTCCAAGCATAGAAGTGCAATGAAGTAAGCTTCCCAAAATTGGGTTGGTCCATATGTATATTAAGACTTTGACTCTGATCTATGTAACATCCCCTATCAACAGCCATGTCAACCAATGTTCTTTGCTTGATCTCCCACACAGTTCTGATTCAAGCAACTTGTCTTAGCATATTCTAAAAAAGCAAACTAAAACAAGGAGTAAATAAATATAGGGAAGGGAAATTCCGTACCTGTAAATGGCTTTCAGATCATCAGGGATTTGTGGGATTTTCTGAACAGAGCCATCCTCATAGATTATCTTATTCTTAATAGCCGGAGACCAAAGACCCATCTCAACCAAGTCATGAAGAAGATGTTTGTTCACCACAACAAATTCACCACTGAGAAAAAAGGGAAAAGAAGGGTCAAAAAAGGGAACCATAGACAATCAAATAAAGAGATGAAGAAAATGGCTAGGAAGCAAACCTCAGAACCCTGCGACTGTAGATATTGGAAGTATATGGCTCAAAGCACTCATTGTTTCCAAGGATTTGGCTAGTTGAAGCAGTAGGCATTGGGGCAACAAGCAGTGAATTTCTGATTCCATTCTGTGCTATCATTTCCCGGAGAGCACCCCAATCCCATCGATCTGAAGGTTTTACATCCCACATGTCTGGCTGAAGAATTCCCTGAACAACAAAATCACGTACACTATTATTGATTGATGTTGGACACAAAAATAGTTGCATATATTAAGAATTCACCCATTAAAGCGGATGAAAAAGCAAATTCACCAGAGTATCTTAGACCCTTAAACCTCAATATGGGAATAACCCTATATGTATAACAGATGAGTAACTAAGAACTGCAAGAATAGTACCTTGCTAACTGGACAACCCTGGTATGTTTCATATGGGCCTTCTTTTGATGCTAACTCAGAAGAAGCTTTCAGAGCATGGTAGTAAATGGTCTCAAAAATATCCTTATTCAGTTGTTGAGCCTACAATTTAAAGCAAAAGAATAGACAAATATTAGGGTAAAAAAATCACAATTGTACAAATGAAGATAGGGCAAAATAAATAAGCAAAACTGAAAATGGAAATTACCTCAGGTGAATCAAAGGACATGCCAAGCAAAATGAAGGCATCAGCAAGACCCTGAACACCAATCCCAATTGGCCTATGTCGCAAATTAGACGTCTTTGCACTCTCAACGGGGTAGTAGTTAACATCAATTATCTTGTTGAGGTTTGCAGTGACAATTGCAGTGACCTAATTGACAGCACAAGAGACATAAGTTAAACCCTTACAGAGAAACATTCTCCAGATTTCATGATTCTTAAGAATAAGAAAATATATTATGCCAAACACTTTGATTGGAGATTTGAAAAGAGATCAAACCTCTGCTAGTTTGTCAAAGTCAAAGTAGCGATTTTTGGAACCTTTGCTTCCAGCAAGCTTAGATGGATGTGACTCGAAAGGAACAGCCTGTAATAAGTCAAAAGTTATATGATGACCAATCATGAACTGGACTAATAAACATGTTTGAGCATGACAAAAGTGCCTGACCTTCTCCCTGACAAATCTTGGTAGAGCAATTGATGCCAGGTTGCATACAGCAGTTTCCGTTGGACTAGTGTACTCAATTATCTCAGTACACAAGTTTGAGCATTTTATGGTTCCCAGATTTTGCTGATTGCTTTTCTTATTGCAAGTATCCTGAAAAAATAGCAATCACACAGAGAATCCAGAGATCAGTAGACTGTATAAAGCAAAGCACATGGATAAACAGCAAAGTAGTCATATCTTTAGTCAAAAATCACCTTAAAAAGCATGTAGGGAGTCCCTGTTTCTATCTGGGATTTCAAAACTTCAAACCACAGTTGCTGTGCCGGGACAACCTTTTTGGCCTTTCCCTGTGCAGAAGTATCATGAATAAGGCCACTGATTATGGTAATCAACCAAAATTTAGCTACCCCTGGGCAAAGACCCATGAGACTGCCATCCAAGGCAGCCAGAACCAGCACTAAGCATAGGCCATTTAAGCTGCTGCTTATGGCCCCAATTGATAAAGGCCAGCAGAAGGCATAGACCGCTTAGGCCTATGGTCATAAATTGCTAATGACCAGCACTAGGCATAGGCCATTAGGCAGCCACACATGGCCCCAACTGCTAAAACAGCACTAAGCATAGGCCATTTAGGCTGCCACATAAGGCCCCAAATGCTAAGCCAGCACTAATCATAGGCCATTTAGGCAGTCACATATGGCCCCAATTGCTAAGACAGCACTAAGCATAGGCCATTTTGGCTGCCACATAAGGCCCCAAATGCTAAGCCAGCACTAGGCATAGGCCATTTGGGCTGCCACTTAAGGCCCCAATTGTCAATAGCAATTTAGGCATATTGAATGCCTATTCTTGCCTTGTTCTATGTTGGTAATTTTACAGTCTGGCCCAGGTATACCTCTCTTTCATAATGAGTGTACAGTTGCTCAAATTTTTCACCCCAGCAATCTGCCAAACCTGGAGACTCATTAGGACAAAATAATGACCAATCTCCATTGCTTTCAACTCTTTTCATGAACAGATCAGGCACCCAAAGAGCATAAAAAAGATCACGAGCTCTATTCTCTTCCTGCAAGATATAAATTACACATCATCAATATTGACATTCATCCGTACACTTTGGATGCATTCAAAGAGACAGACCCAGACAAATAAGAAAATCTGAAAGGGAATGAAGGAAAGGTAATACTTCCCACACAACAAACACAGATATACATGGGACATAGGAGGTACATACCTTTCCATGATTTTTCCTTAGATCCAGAAAGTCAAATATATCAGCATGCCAGGGCTCCAAGTACACAGCAAAAGCACCTACAAGCATCACAGTACTCAACAGTTAGTCACACCTTGGGCATAACAAATAATCCCCTTCCCCCAAAATTATAGAATACACACACATTTGTGTGTGTCAGCGTATTGAATGTACCTTTCCTTTTGCCTCCCCCCTGATCAACATAACGGGCAGTATCATTAAAAACTCGTAGCATCGGAATGATGCCATTGGATGTCCCATTTGTTCCACGAATATAACTGCCAGTAGCACGAATGTTGTGAACAAAGACACCAATTCCCCCAGCTGATTTGCTGATAACAGCACATTCCTTCAAGGTATCATATATGCCTTCAATGCTATCATCTTTCATGCAAACAAGGAAGCAGCTACTCAACTGCAAAAAATTCAGTGGACCACATGAGATCAAGAACAATATAACCTCTTTATATCATTCTCCAAAACCATTAAAACAATACACTGATAAACATAACACATACTTGAGGCCTTGGCGTTCCAGAATTGAAAAGGGTGGGAGAAGCATGAGTGAACCATCGTTGAGACATGAGATGGTATGTTCTGATAACAGAATCAATATCATTCTTGTGTATTCCAACAGCAACCCTCATTAGCATGTGTTGAGGCCTTTCTACAACCTTCCCATGAACCTTTAAGAGGTAAGACCTCTCAAGTGTCTTGAAACCAAAGTAGTCATAGTCAAAGTCCCGGTCGTAAATGATCTCACTGTCCAAACACACGGCATTCTGAACAGAAACAAAAGCACTGATATAAGCTATTTCAGATCACAAGTCTATTTTGTTTCAACTCCAGTATCTATCATTGCACAGTTATAGTGCCAAGAAGATTATCTAAGCTATCAAAAACCAGAACACCAAGTCAAATGACCAAGAGTTGCTGAAAGATATTACCTTCATGATGATTTCATAAACATCATCAGCAATCAGAGGAGCTTCCAGCCCAGATCTATCATTGACATGGTTGTACATAATTTTGACCCTGCATCAACCACACACTCTCATCAACACAAAGATCAAAAGGCAAGAAATGATAAAACTAGCAAAAAGTCTCGATAAAACTCACGTCTCCGAAAAGGACTTCTTAGTGTTTTTGTGTAGGTTTGAAACAACAATCCTTGCCGCCAACTGCACCAAATTCACGTCAATTCTAGAAATCTCACAATTCATGATCTCACTATGAACAAAACAGAGAACTCTTTCACAATTCACAAATCAATACACACAGAATCTTCACAGATCAATTACAACCATCAATTACACATCAAAATTCTCAACACACAGATACAAACACAGATCGAAGCTCAACAACTAGACCGATAGTCAAATCAACACAATAAGAGATGCAGAAGCAAAGGGATAGACTTACGCAGGCATAGTCAGGGTGGTTGGCGGTCATAGCGGCGGCGGTCTCGGCGGCCAATTCATCAAGCTGGCTGGTGGTGACGCCCTTGTAGACTCCGGCGCAGACCTTCTGGGCCACCAAAACCGGGTCGCAATGCTCGATGCTAAGCCCATAGCTGAGCTTCTTCAACCGGGCCGTAATCTTGTCGAAATGGACCGCCTCCTGGCGCCCGTCTCTCTTCACCACATACATGGCTCTCTCTCTCTCTCTCTCTCTCTCTCTCTCTCTCTCTCTCTCTCTCTCTCTCTCTCTCTCTCTCTCTCTCTCTCTCTCTCTCTCTCTCTCTCTCTCTCTGGGGAATATCGTCGAACAGGTTGTGTGCACAAAAGAAGTGAGGATGAGGGAGAAGGAGGAAATGGAGGCCGGTATATAAGGGGGGAGGGTAGGTTTGGGAATTAGGGTTTGGGTTTTTTTTGGAGGGTTTCCCTCCAAGTGGGGGAGATATTAAATCGAGGGGTTTGAAATTTCGCGCCCAAATTGAAGATTGCGGAGGAAGCTGATTGCTCCGTACTCTCCGAGCTGTGACCAAAAATATGGACAAAAGAAAGGGAGCGAGGGGTTGGAGGTGGGCCCGGGCTCTGGAAAGATAAAAGGGACCGAAAGAGTTTTAAATTGAAATAGAGTAAGAGAGAGGGGCAGCATTTTTGGCGCCACTGGCATCTGCGAGCTGTTTGCGTTGGCATATGGTCAATCATTGTAATCGTGCGGCGTTGTGGTGCCTTGGGGTAATAGAAGTGGTGTCGGAAAGTCAAAATGAAAGGGTTATATCCAACCTAACAGGATCAATCCGTTTAGTAAACGAGTTGGTTTGGCTACATGAATGCAAATTTATAAGAATAGTTAACATACAGTGTGATCTAGGATGTGTTTGACCTCTCTAATTCACTTTGTTGTTGTGCTTAGTAATTTTGTGTATTCCTTTATCGATTGGCGAAATTGAGACAGTTCTCATTTGATGAAGCTTGATACCAACAAAATAATGAAAATGACTGTAAAACTATGAAATCCGATCAGAGCCTCTTGGACTAAAAATTCTTCCATGCTCCAAAATGGCATGCTTGGCCACGTCATCATCTTTCATGTTCGTCCAATTGATTGAGAGAATTATGGCAATTCAATTGAGAAACCGGATAAATTGTACAAGTTTTAAAAGTTGAAGGAAGAAATAGGCCCCACAATGTAAAACGCAACAGTGAAGTAAATAACAGTTTGTTAAGTTCATCCCTTAGGACCACTTTCCACGTACTGGAGTGAAGAGAGTAGAGAGAGTGAGACTTTTGTAAGAGAAGAGTGGGATCTTGCTGGATAAGCAGATAAAGTCAAATAAATCTCCTCGTTATTCCCTCACTCCACCAGTCCACCATAACCAAAGGTCCAGAGCTTTTGTATCGAAGTAATATTTTGGGAGCGGGGAGCTTTGATCTGACCCGCTTCATTATCAAGCCAGCTGTTAGCATTGAAGTCACCCTCAAGTATAAAGGCCAAGTTATAGAATATGGAGATTAAGTAAGGATGTTGAGCCCATGATGATTGGCAAATCCTTTCTTAACTAGGGACAACCTAAGGAAAACTAGAAAACTGCACAAAATTTCACAAAACCAAAGCTCAATACAAGTTGTGGCCGGCAAGTGAATGATTTTATGCATAAATGGATGATGAATGTTTGTATGTTTGTTTGATTGATCGGTTGATTGAATAAACTAAATGCAAAGAAAGTAAACTAAGACAAAATAAGCTAAAGTTGTAGAAAAATTGATGGGAGTTAGGGTTTGGATTGTCTGCCACTAACCTCTCTTGATGCAACAATACAATTGAATATGAATTATATTAAACCTATTGTCCAATTACCGTCTTAGCATCTAGATAAGACTATTAAGGCCTAAAACCATTTGATTTTATTAACTCTAACCGAATAAGTCTAGCATTAACTTCCTAGAGACAAAGTCATGTACCGGATAGGTCTCTATCATTTTCCCCTAAATGCTTAAAGCTTAGAATTTAGGTGATCAAGCAAGCAAACCAATCTTATCTCTAGGTGATTTTATCTCATTACCCTCAAATGCACACATGGTGTGCTTTCATGCTTCTTTTTGCCTAAAGGCAATCAATTTCTTAGCAAAAATTTCATGTCATGGCAAACACATTAACTCAAACTGATTATGTCTAAGTAAATGCATTCAACTTTTGATTTAGCATGTGAATGTGACAACATGAATTTCATCAAATCATAAACAAAACATCTATTACAAGCAAGGTTAGCTAAGGCTTTCAACCTTAGCCCCAACAAGTTCACTACTTACTCATAACTAAATAAACAAGCAAGCTTCAACATACTACAATACATCAAGTAACTAAAGAGAGATAGAGAGTGAGAAGTGACTATTGATGGCAGTGGAAATGGTGGTGGAGATAGGTCTCTCATGTCATGATGTGGTGTTGTGGTGGTTGTCTCCTCCTCCTTGCTCCTCAAGCTCCTTAATAGTGCAGAGATGATGAATCCTTAAGTAGCTAGTAATGGTTTGTAGTATTGAGATTGTTATGGAATTGATGGAAAGTGGAACTAGTAGAGATGGAGATTGTAAAATACACAATCTGATTATACATGAATTGCTCTTAAACCCTATTACTGAAAGTGGAAGTTGAAAATTTTCTGGTACGAAAATTTTGCTGAACAAGTTCGTTTATGACAACAGTTTATTTGATAAAAGACAACATGAACTCAGAGCACGCTAGTTCTAGAGACAGAAGATTAAACATGGAGGAATCACTTGCCCGGAGACGATGGAGCCATATGAGGAAGTTGGTGGTAGTAATAGTAATATGAATGCCATAAAAGAGGTTGTGAGTCCAAGTTCTTTACCCGAAGGGGAAGATTTCAAGGAATTAACTGCCGCTAACGTAGTAGGAAGAGAGTTTCCAACTATGGAGGATGTTGAAAGATGGTATAAGATGTATGAGGCTGCCATTGATTTTGGCGCATGAAAGCAGAGAATGACAAGGGGGGTTAGAGGGAGGGTTACTAGGCGAAGAATGGTATGTTGTAAGGAAAGAAAAAGAGATTCAAAGTAGTTGGAGAAAGAGGATAGTGTTCGTAATTCAAGGAACGAGACCAGAGAAAACTGCCCAGTAGCATGTTCTTTCCACTATAACAAGAGTTTTGGCACATATTTTGTCAGTGAAGTCAAAACTAAACATAGCCATGAATTAGCAAAGCTAAAGTGAGACTCAATTCATTCAGTTAAATTGATGTGTCACAACGCAGATTTGGGTCATGCTAATACAAAGCAAAGTTGTTCAATAAGCACCTCCCATGCATATGACTACATTGTCAACACTAGTGGTGCATTTGAGTTTGTTGGATATACTTCCAAGGATGTTCAATAAGATGGATGCTGACCAAAGAGCAAAGCTTATTGATAGGGATACACAGGCTGCAATTGCTTATATGAATGTGAAGGCCATAGATCCTGGGTTTATGTGTAAGTCCAGTGTTGATGTGGATGAGAGACTTGTGAATCTGTTCTAGAGAGACTCAGCTTCGTTGTATGATTTCACATGTTTTTGGAGATGTATTAATATTCGATAGTACATATAAAACCAATGTGTATAACAGGCCCCTCGCTGTGTATGTGGGCACTAACAATCAGCGTGCAACTATTGTATTCGCATACGTAATTCTAGTTCATGAAATAGTGGAGACCTATACATGGGTCTTGGAAACATTATTGGAAGCAATGAAGGGCAAGAAGCCTACAACTGTTTTGATAGATGGAGACAAGGCAATGTGCAAAGCAATAAAGAAGTTTTTTCCCAAGCAAAGCACCGTTTATGCTCCTGACATGTTGGTAAAAACATGGTTGAACAAATTAAAGACGACGACAGCATAAAAGATTTCAAAGAATATTTGTATAACTCATGGTCAACAGTCGAGTAGGAAGAAGTTTGGCCGAACATGGTACAAAGAATTGAGATGGCAGAAGCATCTAAATAAGGAGCTAAAAATTGGCTGGAAATGATGTATCAAGAAAGGGGATGTTGGGTAGAAGGTTTTTTCATTGGACATTTCTTTGCTAGTATGACAAGCACCCAAAGATGTGAAGGAATGAATAAAAACTTAAAGTTTGGAATAGGGAGGTACTCAAAGATCTTTGAGATTTTACCCCGGATTGGCATAACACTAAGTTGAATGAGAAATGATGTTAATTATAATTGCAGGAACTCAAAGTCGACCCTCACCACTCACATGCAAGCACTAGAGGATAAGTTTGCTTGGAAGCTTACCCATGATATGTATTTTGTGGATGAAGTGTGAGAAAAATTATTTTGTGACAAATATGATCTCATTTTATGGTTCAAGGGTGTTCTATGTGATGAAGTATAAACAACCATAATTGGTATGGAATGTGGAAGTTAGGATGGGGAAAGAAGATCTTCACTACATCTTCTCCTGCAATTTGTTTGAGTTTAATGCGACTCCTTCCTCTCATGCATATTTTCTATTTTATGAATTACAAGAGCAAGTAGAGGTCTTACCAATCTATGAGCATTGGACCAAGAGTCCTAGAGATAAACATAAGGATGCGGCATTAGGGTTTAGATAGAATCATGCAAGTTGGTAGGTGTGTGGCTCTGCAGTCAATTTGCAACAGTATATCTTACGATGGGTCACTGATTCGAGAAGGGTTCAAAGTCATAGTGAATGAACTAACTAGAGTGAAATTAATGGCTGAGAAGTACATGGTTCAACACACTGAAACAAGCCTGCACATCAGTAGTCAGAACCATGAAAATGTAGTAAGAACCAAGTGATATCCACATGTCCAAGAAAGCAAAGTATAGGGAAGAGATTAATAATTATGAGGAGGAACCTACGAGAGTCGAAAGACACTGTTCTTATTGCAAAGAAGGCAGGTGTTGTCAATTTTAATTTAGTACTCACAAGTGCACGAATCAATTGTAGAATCGATATGCAAGCACGAGGTCATCATTCCCTCAAGGACTGATTGAAACAATTTTGTTACGACAAATGTGCTATAACAAACTGATTTTTATGATGTGGGTGAGTTTTAAACAGAAAATTAAAGAAAGAAAAACTAAAATTAAATATTAGAATGAGCAATGAGATTTTTTAAGAGTTTAAGAACATATTATGAAGAAGCTAAAGCATTGAATCCACCACCTAATACTTCTATCCTATTTTCTAGTTGGTAACAATTGACTTCCCTATATTTCATGCCAAATATTTCCGTACATAAGCCTTATTGATCCCGGACATATGTCAAAGTTCTTCTAACTTAAGAATTCTAGCTTATTGATCCCGTATAGAACCCAAATAGCCAAACTATGATTTATGGGGGTGTATTCAATTCATATTTTAAAAGATTTTGTTAGAGTTTTTATAATCCATAGATTTACTTAATCCACAGATTGTTTAAATTCTATATGGACTCTAATTGATTTTAATTGATTGATTTACTAGTATTTGTTTAGATTTTACATGTTCTTATGATGTTTTTGGTAGGTTAATTTTTTTCCTTCTTTTTTAATAAAGCAATGGATGTATGGATCCAACTAGAATGCTATATCAATAACAAAAAAATATGGCAATCTACCATTCTTTATGTTGTATATAATGATTTATGAACAATAAGAGAAAAATAACCAGTCAAAATGGTACACAAAAAATAAAGTAGTGAACTAAAGACATAATTTATTTCTTATCTAAATAAAAAAGAAACATGTGTGTGTGTATCATCTTAAAAATATCATTAAAAGTAAGCTTAATTAGCTAGAAGGATTAAGGCTTCTAGAGCTATAGTGATAAAAATAAAAAAAATTATTAGATGAGAGTAGAGGCAGAGGCGGATAGTGGGAAACTAGGTCTAAGACAAAATAGATGAGTGTCATTTATTGAGGGCTGCTTCTTCATTATATTTTATTTTTTAGTGAAGAGCTTCTTCATTTTTTGAGTGAGAAAGAATCCATCAAAATCTTTTGAGAAGTGGCTGAAATATTGTTTTTTAATTTTGATATGTATAAAAAGCACTATAAAATCCTCTAAATCCAGCATTTAATGAAATTCTTAAAAATCCATATACTTTTGTATATCGGTAGATTTGAATGGATAATTTTAAATCTTAATTGAATACATCAAGATTTTAAAAGACTATTTTAAATTGAATACCCATGTTAAAATACAAAAAAAAAAATTATAGACTCTTAAATGAATACACCCCTTTACTTCACTTAATGATCAGGTTCAAGCAAACGTGTTCAACTTCATTAACCACAAAAGAACTAGGAAATCATGCAAACAATAATATCGACTATGATCAAACACTTGTATTCTCAATTCACAACTCTTTAATCACTATATTGAATTATCTTTTGGCACCCTAGAGAGCATCTACTATTTAATCAAGCCTCATGTTCTCAAACCAGATAACTCATAAACAAAACCTAGGTCTTATTGATCCCGAGCAAAGATTTTGAATAAAAGTTCTATTGAAACGGTGATTAAGAGTTTAATATAGAAATCTAGAAATTCAATAACAAACCAAATAGAATAGTCATACTAGGAGATTCATCTCAGCCCAAACTTAGAAGTTTAGCAATCCATAACTATGAAAAGCATGACTAGAATCAAAGAAAACATGTAACAAACAATGGAAGAATTGAGGAACTCGGGTCCAGCGATGGTGAGTGCTTCTCTTTTCCTTGTTCTCTGCGAAATATGTTGCCTCTTGTGTCTCTAGACGTTCCAGTTTTTTGCCTTATATGTCTCTTTTTAATTCCTACTTGACTTGGGCTTCTTAAGTCTTCTAGTCCAACTTAGAATAGATATCTTCTCTCCAAAGAAACGCAAGGTTATTGTAGTCAATGCAAAAAATTACTCCAAATATGTCAGGCACGTTCAGTCTTGTTCCATTCAAGTGCTAAGAACAACAGACTTGGGCCTCGCACGTTTGATTCCGAAAAGATATGCAAAGCTCGTCAGATGTTACCTTTCCGAATTAGGTTCACTTAAATCATCATAACTTTCTTCAGAAGAATGCGAACCCACCTTCGTAAAATTCCTCATAAAGCTAACACCAATATCTTTCCAATGGTATAATGCTCACCTGCTAATTCATTGTGAGAAGGTACAGTTTAATCCTTAAAATTGACGCTCAATAGAGACAATTCTGGAAGATCAAGATAGCAAGCATCATTTCAATCATGTGTTTGAATTTAAGCTTCAAATATTTTTTTTTTCCTCCAATTTAACCTACAAAACACAAACACAAAGTAAATAACTCAAAAATGACAAGAACTAAGCATAGAATCCTACATTTAAGGGTATAAAAATGTATGAAATTATGAGTGTATAGCGGGCATAATTCTAGAACTTCTGAAAGAAAAAAAAGAAAAAAATAGCTGACCTGGTTGTTGAAAAGGCTAAGGCAATGCAAGGTGTTTTGCCTAGCAGACCACAAGGGACCCCAACTTATAGCATAACACATTCCCTTTTGCACTCCTCTATCGCAGGCTGTACTTATGACTTTATTAGAGGTGATAGCAGGGATTTCTGTGAGGCTTTAGCTTCACAAAGCCATGATCTGCACATAGTATATCCCATCTAAAATCTACAACGGGTGAGTTTGGATCTCAGTTTTAAAGGCCCAACTTATCCAAGTTATTGGTAATTCTAGTCTTAGTTGTTGAATGATGAAAGTGTTGACGGGGCATAGAGGAAAGTGAAGAGGCAATGGTGGCATATGACGTGAACCAATATTTGAATGCTCCCATGAAATTCACATGTGATGAAGAAGGATTGTTTTTTTTTTTTTGTTGAGAATAGTGATGAAGATGTTTTTGACCCTTTTTGTTTGAGAAAACTTAATTGTTCAAAGTACCCTGTATTAACAATTAAGCTTATTGTTTACTATCAGTTACAGTGTTAGAAAAAAAAAAAGCTTATTGTTTACTATGAATTTTATTTTATCAATTTCCACCAAAAAAAAAAATCAATAATTTTAGAAGGTTAATGGTCCCCAAAAAAAAAAAATTCACAATAAACAACATTCAAACATCAACAGATGCTTACGAGTCTTGTTTTAGTAATGCATGTAGAGTCATTGATTATTGGATGTCTTAATTTGCATGCAAAATTGGTTGTTCCATTGCTGGGGAGTTTTATGAATAAGTTCAATTAGGTATTGTGATATTTTCAATTTACTTTTCACAAGTGACAGCTCTACTTCTTAATAATTTTCTAAATTAATTGCTTAATGTGATTTTGATTTTAATTTTTGCTAGATAATAAAAGCACAACGTCTAGTATAAATACACGTCCACCTCCAAAACCAAAGGGAAAATAGAAGTCTAGTATTGTCATTGAAATTTGTGATTTTTTGTATTGTATGTTCAGATATCAACAGTTTCACATTTTGAGTCATTGATATTTCAGTAGTTATGATTTTATTTACTTATTTTTAATTTTTGTTAAGGTATTGATGTCACGCCCCGAATTTTAGAATAACAATTCAAAATCCGAAACATGAAAATATACAAACTCAAAATAATCATCCTGAAAATTTCTTTTCATAACACTCTCACCACACGAAATAAAATCAAACCGAATTTAGTCTCGGTTAATTATTACAACTCAAATCCAAATGTAATGTAAAGCTCTAAATGAGCATACACATCTCACAATTAAATAAATAACAGAACTGCTGTAACACCTAAGCAGCTCGGTCACCTCCCTGGTTATCCTGACCTGCAGGAATATCCGCTACACCATTGAATAGTGTACCGGGATTGCAACAACACAAAACCCGGTAAGCTTATGAAAGCTTGTATGAGTAAAAGAAAGAACTGTTACTTAATATAATCTCATTTATCCCCACACACAGCAACACCCACTAATTTCCACATATGCAAGTACTAACAAACTCGATCACACACAAATTTAATATATCAAGACAAACCAACTCACAACTTTCTTCACAACTCACAATCTCGATCACACACCAATTTAATATATCAAGACAATCCAACTCACAACTTTCTTCACAACTCTCATCATCGTATTTATAAAAATATGATATTTGACAGACTAGAGCTCTAACTGAATCGTAGCCCGTCACCTGGCCTACGTTATGGCATCCGACATATTTATCAATTATTGTATTTCATCAATATGTATACCTATATACATATTTAGAACGTCCAATAATTTCACATACTCAACCAATCGTATCTCATCATCCACCCAGGATTAGAGCGTCCGATTACCCCACACCGGTCATTACGTCGACCCTAACCCATAATTGAGCACAACATATAATATTACATACTGAATTCAACCCAATCAAGATACACCATATTATTATGGAATTACACAATTGAAATACAATCAATTTATCAATTCTACTCAATCATATCATCACACAACAATCCACTCATCAATATATATTTTCCACGTAAATATATATATATATATATGTAATCATCCACTCAGGAATGACCACTAATACCATCTATAGTTCACACAAGAAAATCATGAAATTCATTTGTATAGTTAAAATTCATTTTACTTACCTATGGACCGTGGTGATTCAAGTCCATGAAATTTTAAAACAAATATTTAATCCGCAAATATTTTTCACACAATTACCATAAATAAATAAATTTAAAACATTCGGTTCGTAATATGAACCACGTGAGTTTTACTCACCTCGAAACTCCCGCTGCGTCTTCAATATAATTATAATTATAATTACGCCGAATAGCCCACTCAAATAAAATCCGTCAATCACCTAATCAAATGTGATTCGAATTTAGCCAACAATTTCAACACATAATTTAACTACCATTTAACGGCCGGATTCTAATTTACATTAAAATCCGTCGAGCGGTTTCTCACGAATCGCTCCCCTAATTACCGTTTTTTCACATATACGAAGATCCAACGGTCGGATCTTCACCCATGACCACACAAAGCCTCTGGGACAGTCATATGATCATCATAACAAATTTACAAGTTCATCCGACGGTCATAATTTCACAGATAAAAAATCTAACGATCGAAATCGATCGAAATCACAAAATTCATAACTAATTCATACGATATCCGAAAAATGCGTATAATATGCCGAAATGATCGTCTCGAAACATAGAATCATAAAATGGATAAAAACCAAATTTTAGACCTCCGGAGGTGGCCGGAAAAGGCCTCCGGAGTTAGGGACAGAGCCGCCACCGACCACCGCCAATGGTGTCGGGGCCGAGCTTGTCCCCTTCGTTTCATCATTCTGAGCAACTTTCATAACTAGCACAAGACCTAAAAATGACGGGAAGGGATCGAAATTACGTATTTACAGTCGGCGGCCGGAAAAAATGCAGAAACCGGCGAGCTTGAAAACCGACGTGAAAACTGCAACCTCAGGCCCCGATCCCTTCTGGAAACTTGTTCTGAACTTCCTTGCGAACTCAACAAGCCAAGAATCACAAGAAACGATCGTGTATAGCTCGAGATATCTTGATCGAAAATTTCGGTGTTTCGATCCGTTCGGGTCGAGCTCCGACGAACGTGAAAACGTTAGACCCAGTTCCGGTCCTTCTTGGTGCTTGTAGAGGAAGTTGAGGCGAGCTCAATGAGCCAAGAATCAAGTGAAATGGTGGAGTGTAGCTCAAGATATCAAGCTCGAACCGAAAATGGTGGTTTTCGGTTCGGGCCGTGCCGTAGCCGCTACAGGCCGCGCCGCCTTGTAAAACTGCCTCTGGGTGCTAGAGCTGCTCGAGACGAACGCCTGAGACTTGGTTTGAGGTCGAGAGGTGGTCTGTGGAGGGAGAACAATTAAGGAGAAGTTTGCTCTCCTTTTCGGTCGAGAGAGAGAACAATGCGAGAGTTTGAGAGAGAGTGTGAACAGTGAGTTTTCCAGAAAAAGAAAGAGAAGGAGGCCGGTGGAAATTAGGGTTTCCAAAAAAAATTTTCTATATATACAAGTTTCGGAAAACTTCGTAATTCGATAACTAATTCAGAAAAAATCCGATCTTCGTGTTCCGCACTTGTGCGGACTCGTATCGACGAGCTCTACAAATTTCATGAAGGAAGTTTCTCCAAATTTCATACGTAGAAAAAGTCGATTTCTCAAACCGAGTATTTCGAGCTTTTCGTTAAAAATAATTGTTTCGAAACTTCGATAAATGTAAAAGTGAATTATTATTGAACAATAATCGTTAAATCGTATAATAATCACTCAACACAAATATACGAATTTAAAATGAAAATTTCGGGTATTACAATTGATTGTCGAGTTTTTTAATAAGTTATAAGGCTTAGATAGTCTGTATGGATTATGGAACCATCAAGGCATCAACTGTTGTATTGTTGTTATTTACTTTTCTCATGGTTACGTCGAGAGTGTTACATTGAAAATTTGAATTTTATAAAGTATTCTAACATTGCTTCAAAACCAAGTGTAGTTGATCTTGATTCGCTACGGTTTTGAATTTTAAAAATGTTCAGTTTGGCCCGTACAACTTCAATTGCAGTTTCAAATTCAATTTTTGCTCTACCCTTCTCGTAATCCAACCATTGTCCAGCCCTAATTATTTTTATGCATAAAATTTTAACTTCTGACAAACTAAGGAGTAAATCTACGACAATTATCAAAAATCATTTATCCAAAATCAAATGAATAAATCAAGTAGTATAATATGAGAAAAATTATTATATAATCCCGAACCGGTGACAAAAAAATATTGGAAAAAGAGCGGTACAAATCACATGCCCCATGGCATTGCTTTGGATGCAATCGAATTAAAATGTTGCTTAACATAAAAGACTGCACCCCAACCCTTCTTTGGGATAATCATCATCTCCTCACCTAAACCCACCTTCTCACGCTCCCCTAATTCTTCTTCACTACAATTGGTCAAAACCACTCTCTCTCTCTCTCTCTCTCTCTCTCTCTCAAGCTGAGACAAAAATGGCGGAAGAAAATGAGTCGACGTCGATTCCACTGAGTCAAGCTGAGAACGGCGGTCCCGATCCCGAAGACCCGGCCAAGTCTCCTCCAAGCTCTCCCAATTCCTCCACTCGTAAGGTACTCACGCTCTTCAATCTCCGCCCTCCATTGCTTTCTCCTCCAAATGTACAGTCACTGATCACCGATCTCACACCAAGCTATTCCATTTCAGTTTTCTGTTAAATTAGTTGGCCACAACAGTTCCAAATTCGGAGTCCTATATAGTTATAGTCAGTTAAGTTGAAATCGAATCCAGTTGTTTAGTCAAATATATCCAAGTTCCTGAATCCACATAGATAAGGAGGAATTTGAAGTAGCATTTCTCATTTGAGTATTGGAAATTTCTCAATTAGTTGTTTTAAACCGAATGAATCAATTAGTCCCTTACGATAAGAATAAAAATCGAGTTACTAAAGGAATTTTAGTTCACAAACACATTGCAGCCGCCCAGTTTAATGAACCTATACTAGTTGCAATTTGTCAATGCAAACACCTCGTATACAGTGCTTAATATTTTGCAATGCAAATGTGTTCCTAGTTTTATAAATCGGAACTTATGTAGTGATTAGTATCTTGTTCTGCATGTAATGTTCTTTTCCAATCGTTTTCAGGCTTGTTGTTTTGTTCTCCAGAGTTGGGTGTCTAAGAAGTTTATGACTGGAATGTAAGTAGCAACTATATTATTCTGCAGATTAGATATTCCTTTCGGATGTCTACTTCTTGATCAGATTCACGGGATTTTCTAAGCCTAGAGTTGTATTGAATTGTTTGCAGTGTAGTTCTTTTCCCTGTTGCTGTTACTTTTTTCATCACATGGTGGTTCGTCCAGTTTGTTGATGGGTTCTTCAGTCCACTCTATGAGCAGCTTGGCATTGAGATCTTCGGTAAGTTATGGATGTATAATTAGTGATGTTTGTTGAAAACCAGCTTTAAAAAGTGAGGCAAACAGCCAAAAACTTGATAATAGTTGTTGCTTTCTATAGTTGATACAATTTTTTTTTTTTGGCGGTTGTATAACATTTGGTGATGCCACTCTTTGAGGACTGTAAAGTGGGGTAGTTTTATTGAGAACATCAGTTTTGATTTTGAGGTAGGAAGGTTGGCAAGATAATACAAAGGTTTTGGAAAGCGCAGTGAAGATTACTTGGTCACTGAGCATTTGCTTATCCATTGGGATTGAAACAATTTGATATATGACCTCATAGTTTAAGTCCAGATGTGCTTAACGGTGAAGCAAATGCAGTTAATGATGGAGCTTCAGTCTTGTAGGAATATCTGTGGTTGCATAAAATCTGAAAAGCTTAAGTTGTAATGCCAAGTAGATCACAGACCCAGTGCAGAAATGCTATGATGATTTAATGCCAAATGGGATTTAGACAGTGGCTTGTCTGGGAAATATTAGCTTGTAATGAGTGCCCACCTAATAAGTCAAATGATGTTTATGAAAAACCATGTTTATCTTTCTAATGTGAAATTTCTTAACAAAAATTTCTTGCTTTACAAGTTTTGTTTTGATTTTTTTACTGAATGGTGGGAATCCCGTGTGTGTCTCAAGGCTCTTTGTTTGTAATGCAGGACTTGGATTTATCACATCCTTACTTTTCGTATTCTTTGTTGGTGTCTTTGTTTCCTCATGGATGGGTGCCACTGTTTTCTCTCTTGGAGAATGGATTATAAAGAAAATGCCTTTTGTTAAGCATATCTACTCAGCCTCCAAACAAATTAGTTCCGCAATTTCTCCAGGTAACACTTTATTTCATTTATGTTTATGCTTGCTGACTATGCATTTTATTGCATGAAGAGAAAATGCACAAGTACTTGAACACAGTAGGATGGAGTTGTACAAACCCAGTGCTTATATTAGTGTTCTTAACAAAGAACAACTAATTTTCAGCCAGAAAAAGTGAAATTAGGATTGTCTCAATTAGAGAGAAGCCACTCCCATCCTGTACATCTGCCAAGTATAAATTGTGAAAGTGAAAGAGGATCACAAATTTGCAAGACGTAAAATGCTTACATTTCCAGGGGTGCAGCATCTAGACAGAGCACATGTACTTTTTTGCAGTGACACACTAAAACTAGAACATTAGCTCCCGCCTTCATTTGAGACTTATTACATTCTATCATTGACTTCAGTCATGCAGAAAATTTTAATATCTGTTAGCTGTTTGAAGTGTTTAAGTACATTGTGAATTTACTTTAGCAAGAAATTTACTTGATAGTAATAGAAGCCAATCTACCCTGCACCTGCCACCTGAGCCCGAATAAAGTTAAATTGAATGGTATTATTAGAACAATGTAATTTCAGCAATATGCTTTCATTTGGATTTTGGGCTGAGAGCTACATTTCCCTTGCAGACCAAAATACCACAGCTTTTAAAGAGGTAGCAATTATCCGTCACCCACGTGTTGGTGAATATGCTTTTGGGTTTATTACATCAACTGTTACCCTTCAGGTTCTCATCTTTATGTTTCTATCCTTTTGTTTCCTGTCTAAAATAGTCTTGTGGTTGATATTCTGTATTTCAAATCATAGAGTTAAATTTATTTACTCAAATACGTCTGACTTTTCAATTAATTTGGAATGAAAGTAAGAATAAAAATATTTTATGACACAAGCAGTGGTCTAGAAATTGTTATGAAAAGCCCTTAAACTCCTAAAGGCTACCCATATCAAAGCTATTGGGCATTGATTGATGTGGTTATTCTATCTTCGGTATAGAAGGTCATTGAAGATGTATTCTCATCATCAGCATCTGTAGAATATTGTTCGGTATATGGGACCAACGATCTGCCCTGGGAATCTCCCAGCTGGCGAACTTTAAATCCTTTCCTTGCTGATATATTTCTGGTAGAAGTTGGTGGATACGTGGGCCTTGAAAGCAGAAGGATAAATATGTCCTTACTTTGTATATCATTCATCCATCCCATTTACCAGACAAAAGAGAAGATCCTAGTGGATAATTTTTTGTTCTAAGGTCCGATACTTCTGTATTGAAATATCCCATCGATTAAAACATCCTAAAGACTGTGCACACCTTACTTGAGACTTATATGGTAATAGGATTTCATACTAATTGGCTCTAGTTTTCTTCCTATTTCTTATGTTTCCACACTTTATTATTCTGTAACAGTTTGCCTGCAAAGTAATGTTGTCCTACATTAGGAAGATCTTTTTCCTTTACTCCTAAAATGACTTTGGGCTTGAGGTTTTTGACCAGCCATCAACTATGTCAAGTTTTGTCTTTTAGTTTGATGTGTCAAACACTTGCTAATATTTGGTCTCTCTCTCTCTCTCTCTCTCTCTCTCTCCCTCCCCCTCCTTTTCTTTTCTTTTCTTTTCTTTTCTTTTCAGAGAGATAACGAAGATGAAGAGTTATGTAGTGTTTTTGTCCCAACAAATCATCTATATATAGGTGATATATTTCTCGTTAACTCCAAAGATATTATAAGACCAGATCTGTCTATTCGAGAAGGCATAGGTATGTTTATCTTTTTTCAATTTACCAAATCGTTGTCTTGTCACTATATTGTCTCTTTGTTTATTGATTTTTTTTAGGGGACGTGAGGAATGATTGATTTAATCATATGCATGATCTTGATTGCAATGCTATTTACTATTATGCTTGGCTCTTACAAGGGATGGTTTAATTGGTAATATTGGCTGCGTACAAGGGTGGAACTAGGAAAATTTTAAGGGGAGGGCAAGGGCAGCATAGGCCTTTACATTTTTGTTTGCAAGAAACTACCTGGGCTCAGTATTCCTTGTGGTTGGTTTCACTCTTGACAGCATAGGCCCTTAATATAGCTCTTCTAGAGCACTTTAGGCTGCCATGACTTCCATGTTCTTGTTGTAGATGTGATTAAGCTCTCTGCTCTCCAGGTTTGCCCACCTGAAACAGTGGGCAAAACAGTTTCTTCAATACTTATAAAACTAAAAATTAGATATTGTATATAGATGTAATTGTTGATGATGTGCTAGAGAAGTTCCATTACATTTCCAGTTTCTCTCTAAAGCATGTCATGATTTTAGATGTACTCTTTGTACCAGTTCATATAGTTGTGCTAAGTAGTTATTATATGGGTGGTTGCCCTTAACAGATGCACACTTGAGTTGATTTGTCCGGTTTTGTGTTCCTAATGTGTACTGGCAAAAGGGAATGCATCAATATAACAGTTTTCTTTTCTCTCTATAATGCAGAGATCATTGTTTCTGGGGGTATGACAATGCCCCAAATCATTTCTCCTCAAGAAAGGGTTACCCAACAGGGTGATAAAATTCCTTTGAACAGAATAAAGTGATGTCATCAAACAAGAGACATTCCTGGTAAGATTATAATTCTTTCCTTGTCTGCCAAGATGTACCGAGCATCAAAGTCTTCTCAGTGTGCTGGAACTATGAGATTAGGTTGTTCATAATAGTAGGCTTTATGGTGAAATAGTATGCCTCTTTTGATTTTGTAGTGATGCTCATGTTTGGAAGTGCATTTGTATACCATTTAATTATGCATCTGTGTTCATCTATAGAACCAAATGATTCTTTAGTATATATAAATTTATTGAGCCGTTCAATTATGATGGGTACACTTCCTGCATCTTGTTCATGATGTGACAATTCCATTGAAGTTTGTAATCTATACTATTATTAAGAGAAGAGAGCTTGCTCTCCAAAACTGAATTTTTTTTACCAATTTAACCTTTATATATTAAAAAACTATGAAATGTAATTAATCAATAGGGATAATATAGTAAATTATAAAATAGAAAATAAAAGAATAAAAAAAAAACAATGCGGTAGTTGTACGAGAAGTTTTTCCACTATCTTCAACTTCTCTCTACACACAGACATAGTGGATGGGCCATGCTAGTTATAGTTTATGGTGCTTATAGTTGCTGGCTGTGAGCGTTTGGCATAGCACCTCTAGAAAATCAACACGGGTGTTAAGAGAACTGTGTAGATGTTCTTGGAAATGCTCAGATTCAGTTGGAAGCAACTGAAGATTTGAAGCTCTTCCATTTTTCAGAGGAGAGCTGCGATTTTTATTTATTAATTTTTTCACAGTGCACCTAATATTGTTTCACCATAGAATTGACCTGTATTGGGCAACATAAATCCGCTGGATAGATCATGGGTTGAAAATAAGCACCAAAAAAGAAGAAAGGAAAAAGGATTGGTATGCTGAATTGAATCTGCCCTCCCACTTAGAGGGCAAGCTCTTCCTGGTGTTGCTCTACTGAGGTAGGTTTCATGGTGGCGGTGGCAGATGGTGGGCATTGTCTTTCATGTGGCCATTGACGATGGTGCTCAGATATTTCGAAGTTTTCAAGACGCAACTCTTCACGAAGTTGTGCAGCAACCACCTCTCCAGAGTCAAGTAGGGTTGTGAATCAGCTCGATACAGCTTGGGTGCGTATTGAGTTCGGCTGGATTTCAGCTTGTCGAGCTGGGCTTGTAATACACAAGCCAAGTTTGAGTTGTAGTACGCAAGGGGGGCTGATTGAGATTGTTTGAGCATGTTCGGCTCGTGAGCAGCTCGTATTTAATTATGAGTAAACTCAAATTAAGCTTGAGCTTGACTATTAGATTTTTCCTATGTAGTTTTTTATTACAGAATTCAAGGTAATCATTTTAATAGTAATAAAAAATTAATACTAAAACCTCTGCTTAACACACCAGTTAGGTTTTAGAGGGAGCCTCAGTCTTTAGCGAGCTTCAACTATACTGCATGTAACATAATTTACGGAATTAGCATCTCTAGTACTAGTACTGGGCTCTCCAATGGTATAGTTACTTCTTTTCAACAGAAATCCAGGTTTTCTTGGTGAAGGAAGAGCTGCATCGTTGCCCAACACAGAGACAACTTTTGACATGGTTGGTCGGTCATTTGCGTACTCTTGCAGGCACAGGAGCTCGATTTGAATGCACCGTAGAACTTCACTTATGGGGTAGGATTCTCCCAAAGATGTGTCGATGATTTCCAAGGCTCGGCCTTCTTTCCATAAGTCCCAAACCTGAAAACCATTTAGCACAGAGGGTCGAGTTAATTTTCAAAACTAATTGAGTAGGTTCATGAAGTCGTGATTAATGATTGTGAAAATAGCTAGACTAGCTTGTACACTTACATGCCCAACCAAATTTGAGTCAGGATTATCATAGTAGTAACCAGTGTTCTTTCTGCCAGTAACAATTTCTAGCAGCAAAACACCAAAACTGTATACATCAGACTTCACTGAAAATAGTCCTTCCATTGCATACTCCGGTGACATGTAACCACTATAACAACATAAAGAAAAGTAATTATTAAACAAACTTATTTCATTATATAGTCAATCAAATTTGTTGTCTTTGAATTGTGTGCTTGGTGAGGTTGTGTTTTCAAACTGATTACATTCCTTTAGCTCGTGGTCATAACATGGAGGAAATGAAATAACACATGACTAATTATGACTGAAAATTTAGTATGATATCGATCAAATTGGAAGAAGCTTACTAGGTTCCAACCACGCGATTTGTATTTGCTTCAATTTGGTTTGCTCCGAATATTCTAGCCATACCAAAATCTGCAAGTTTGGGGTTCATATCATAATCCAGTAGAACATTGCTGGCCTTTAGGTCTCTATGGATGATTCTTAATCTCGAATCTTGATGAAGATACAAGACCCCTCTAGCAATGCCAAAGATAATCTCCAAGCGTCTTGTCCAATCCAGAGACGTTCTTTTCATTTCATCTGGAATATGATTTCTTTTCATTTCATCTGGAATATGATTTCAGATTATATAACTTTCTTGGTTACTTTAACTTAATTTATGGTACTACAGCATGAGGAAGACATACTGAAAATGAACGAGTCCAGGCTTTTGTTAGGCATGTATTCATAGATTAGCATCTTCTCTTCATCTTGAACGCAATAGCCTAAGATTCTCAAAAGGTTCCTGTGTTGAAGTTTTGCAATCAGCACAACTTCATTCTTGAACTCTTCATTTCCCTGGCAAGAATTTTTGCTTAGTCTCTTCACGGCTATTTCTCTTCCACTAGAAAGCACACCCTGAAATGAAAATTCAATACCTAAGTTATTGTACCAGAAACTACTAGTATGATAATTCATATTCAGCCCTTGATAATGCATTTACATAGTGCATTTAGAAAAGGTACACAACAATCCACGGTGGAGATGATTGAGACACTAATTGAGGAAAACTACCTTATAAACGTGGCCAAATCCGCCTTCTCCAAGCCTATTCGAATCAGAGAAATTTCTTGTGGCTGCAGATATGGTGCTTAGATCAAAGAAAGGCAGATCCGACATTAATCTGCTATCATCAGGATCTGTTCTACTAGGAGAATCTTCCAAGTAGATTGAAGGTGTGATCACACCAAATGGAAATAGATTTTGTCTTTCCTTACCTGTCAACAATTAAAGAAAACAAGAATTTCAAGTTAACTACTGGTTATTCTTAAAGCCGCTTGAAATTCTTGCATTTGTAAATCAAGGTATACAAACTGAGCAAAACTGATCGACAGTAAAAACTGAAAATTTCATCTTGGTAAATCAAGCTGCTGACATAGTGACTTACCTTTTCTCTTCATCTTTACGGACCAATATGCGATAGAGATCACAAGAAAGAACACTAAAATAGATGTTATAATAATTGCCAGCTTTCTCTTCTTGTTAAGAGAACCATTCGACTTCTTTACGTGTTTAGCTACAAACATATATGGCAAAAAATCAACACCAAGTACTTAAGAAAATGAGTGCCTAGAGATTAAAAATGTACCTTCGACAATGAAATGTGAAACCAATATTACATTTGAACAAAGGAGAAGGAAGAATTACCTAATTCAATTGAATCAACTCGAACATATAAATCTTGATTGGCATTCGTGTAAGTCCTTGTATCCATCAAGTCCCCGTACCATGTCACGCATCCATTCCCTCCTCGCGGGTCACCTGCGCTCGAGTATGCCGTGCAAGAACAATTCCTTAAGCACTCCTCTTCACATTCTTTCAGATCTAAGGTCAAGTTTACACGCGCAGCAGATGAGTCTGGTGCCTTTACTGGTGACACCTTCACGAACCCCTCTCCGTTTTTACACATGGATGCTCCTTTTTTACTCACACACCCATCCGAGCCATCTCTCAAGTACCATGCACGGAGCAACTTAGGTTCAAACCCAGGTAGGCATGTACACTCGAACTCACCAGCATTGTAAGGGTCACAGTTGCTATTTGGACCACACTTGCCATAGTTGTCACATAGCTCTACCGGGGCAGACCAAAACTTGATCCATTGGTGTTCCCGATCTTGCCATGTGGACCGTTCGACGATTCCTGATTCATCAAGCACCATCCTTGAGAAGATTGAGTCGTCCGTAATACCATACATGATGGATAGCTCATCTTGATTGTTCACAAAACTAACGTTGAAGATGAATTTAGGAGTCATTTTCGGGACACCACTCCATCTGTGCCCGATCCAAGTTCCACCCCGCCACCGGGGAGCTTGACCTTTATGCAAAAACAGCTGCGGAAACCCATTTGGATCAATCCTAAATGAACAATTCCCGGTTCCCGGGTCATCTTGGGACTTCCAAGAAGTTAGGAAACGGTTGAACCCGGATCGCCGGTTCAGCCCAATTTTCATAAAGGGAAGCATTGTATTTGAGGGATAATCAAACCCTTCCCACAGGCTCCGGCCATTCTCAAGCAAAACAAAATTACCTGTATCCAACAGCTTGGCCATGGAATTTTTTGGAGAAGAAGAGAGTAATATTAGCAGACCAAAGAGGGACTTTTCTGTCCTTTCCATATATGACGAGGCCTCCATCTCCCTCGATCACTAAAAGTCCAGAGGAATCAGTGACAGGGTTGTCTCTATTTGCTACCCAAACAATGGTCTGCTCAGGAACTTTGTTATACCAAACTCCAACGTAACGTTTGCCAGAATTTCCCGGGCTGAAGAACCCAAGAGCAAAGAGCTTCCTGCTCGAGACTATAACGTCGCCGTCTTTGATGGTTTGGTTTGGGGTAATGGAATCAGTGCAAATGCAAGGGGGGAGATAAAGAAAGAAGATGAGCAATGCATTGATCATAGACCATTGACTAGAATTCATGGTTAGGTTTCGACCTCAGTGGCACACTGACGCTGAGATTTACGGGAAAGACTCTGATTCAGGGCCGGGATTTTCCTATTGTCTTGTATGAGCCAATTTCATACCCAGGTGGATTGATTTCTAATTTCAACTACTGTACTTTGTTTAATGTTTACGTCTAGTTGAAGGAACCTAATCTTCCATTATCTTCTTGTCTTGTATTAACATCTTTCTTTCAAAACGCTGAGAATAGTCAACTAACAAATTTTATTTTAGTAACTTCTGTTTGGTTGGAGTCAACATGCTTCTAGATGCAGATAGTAAATTATACATGTAGACTTTCTAACAAAGGATTTGGATTTGTCATAAAAAAAAGAAAGAAAGAAAAGGATTTGGATCGTTTGACTTGGAGGGTTATGATGACAAGACCATAATACATATTGCGTTGCGGATTGTTTATGGCTCAATAGGCTAGAATCCACTAACCGACCATAAAAGACAAATTAAGATATTCTTCTTCAAATTTTTAATTTTTTTTGACTCTTTGATAATGACTAAGATATTACAAAATTTGACACTTAGTCTCCTTCATTTTCTCTTTTTTAATAAAAATTCTACTTCAAACAAATTTCTTTCTTTGATTTCAATTTTTTTTTTCAAAGAGGTCCAACGTTCGATCATCCGCTTATGAGAAATACCTCTTAGGAAGAACTTTATCTAAATCAGGTCCCGACTCGAAGTTGTAGTACAATTTGCCACCATTTCATTATCTGAAAAGAAAATTTATTTTCATCATTAAATCTGACCAAGCTGAAGTTCAAGCTCATCAAGAAACAAGCCAAACCAAACCTGAACACCTAATGCTCAAACACAAATACTTAAGAGACAACTGAAAACATGCAGCACTCACAACTCTACCAAAGTGATACCTAAACTAAAAATAAAAAAAACCCTAGGAGAGTTTTTCTCTCAACCCTAGTTGCCTACGGCCTCCTAGCCTCCCTCCACAATCTTTTGCTTTCTCCTCTTCTCGCCTACTTTCTCTTTGTCATGGCCCCCATTGATGCGGTAATAGCGAGCTTTGCTACCTCGCTTGCTCTTGCTGAAGGGGGACGCGCCCCTGACCTGGGAAGATCGACGGAGGTCCTGTGCGCAAGTCCTCCCAATCTTTTCTCACTGGCAAGCCTTTGACCCGAAAACCTATTAATCCAAAGGCGTTCATGTCTCACTTCAACTGAACCTGGATGGTGGATAAGGAATTTAGGGTTCAGGAGCGGGCTAGGGGTTTGTTCTTGTTCTCATTGGCTTCTGCACGTGATCGTAACAAAGTTCTTCAGGGGGAGTCTGGTGCTTCGACCGAAGCCCCTGTCTGTTTTGAAGAATATGATGGTGTCACGCCATTGTATGAGATTCATTTTAAGCCTCTTCGGATTTGGACTAAAGTTTTTGGCATACCACCTCTATATGAAGAAGCTGAGAACCTCACGTTGATTGGCAATCTTTTGGGTGGTTTCTTGGACTATGACAAGAAGGAGTTTAAGAAGGGGGTGATTAGGGTTTTGTTCACCCACGACATATCTAAAGCGATTCTGCTTGAAAGAAGAGTCTTCCTAGATATTGGGGTTGAACCTGTGTTGCAATTCCAATTCGAGCACTTGTGAGGGAGAAGTTCTCAATGTGGTTTGGTCACGCATGCCGGGTTGGCTCGTGAGGAGCCAATTGTAGTAAACCCTACTCCTAGGGTTTTACACTTTCCAGGAGCTTCGACCTGAAGGAGTTACTTTGCCTTTTTCTGCTAAGAATAAGGGAGACCGTTTCTTTACTTCTCCGGCCATCCCAAAGAAGAAGCAACCTGTCTTTCATCGAGTGGAGCGTCGATCTCAGATCCTCCTTCTCCCGCAGATCCGGTTCTAGCAACGACAGTCCTACGTCCGCGGGTATTAATTTGGAGCACAGGGTGAAGAGTAACGGAACCCTAGGTGAGGAAGCTGCTATGGATGTTTCTTGTGATCTTACTGTTCCTACAGGTATTTAGAAGAAGCAGAATGATCTGCCTTCCAAGAAAAAGGTGCGTAATGGTGATAGCTATCCTTCTCCCAAGAAATTCAAAACAATCTTGGGTGGCAAGATTCCTACATTGCAGGTGGAGGCACTTGGCCTCATTGAGTAGGATAGTGACCTTACTTTGGTCACTCTGAAAAAGAAGTCCGGTAGGCCTTTGGGAAGCAAGAACAAAACTCCGCGTGCCAACAAGAAGCTTGAGGGTACTCTTCTAAAGATCACCTGTCCTACTAGCATTGGAACAGTCCCCAGACCTAGAGACAAGGGCAAAGGAATGCTTTAGTTTTTCTAGATTTTCTTTGCCTATTACTAGAGGTTGAATCTTCTACTACTTGCATCTAGGTTTCTCTAGTTGTACACCATTTAAGGTCACTAGGCAACTAGGTTACTACTTCATGGAAGTTGGTAGGGAGGATTTTCTTTCTTGTTTTTAGGCTTAGTAAGTGAGCGGATGTGTTAACAGTGAGGGTAACCTGTCGTTTGTCTGGTAGCTTATACCATGTATGATTTTGGTTTAAGACAATATTGGACGTACGTGCCTTCTGTCCATGTATAAATGAATGAAGTTATCTATTTTCTCAAAAAAAAAAAAAAAAAAAAACTGAAAACATGCAGCTAATTAAAAGACATCTAAAGACAAGCAAGCGAAGCTCAAACACCAGCTAATTGAGTTTTGATAGAAAACAATTAAGCCAAATTTGACACCTAATTCTACGCTCGGCTCGGTTTGTTTACACCCCTTAGGGTCAACTTGTTGTATGCAAAACAGGCCATCATTTCCCTTGAGATATGATTCACCTATCTCAAACTTCGAATCTAGCTGCATCTCTCGCCCAAGTTTACCTTGTCACCAATTATTATGTCAATTTTCTCAAGTAGTTCATGAAATGCACAACTTTTCATGGCATTCAAGAGATCTAGTGAAAGACTAGTTTAAGTTGGCTCATCCCCTACAACCATGACAAACTGGACAGTGTGTTGATCTTTTTCCTCATGCAGGTTTGGGCTGTTAGTTATGGGTTTCAAAGTAGCTGAGTAGATTTTTTTAGTTGTAAACATTGTAACCCGGCTTTGCGATCGAGGCTAGGATGTGAGGTTGTGTCTGATCCAAGCTCCTAATCTGATTTTCATGTTCAAGGGAATCGCCTTTGCCATGAAGGGTTTTATTGATAGTATCGTTTTGGTTCTAATAGACGAGTTTATGTAACTTACCCAAGCTCGCTCTCAGGTCTCCTTCTTGTCGGATCGTTTTTGAATATGGTTGCACAATGCCGCCCTTCCCGAAAGCGTCGTAAGCCATTCACATGTTAAAGACGGGAAAAAGTGTTATCAAATATTAATGCTCAGTCAGTTGCATAAAATGTGACCAGTCACTATATCGGATTGTTGCATTGTGACATCTTTTGTGTATCATTTTGTTTCATTTTCAAATTTCAACATACAAGACCTACATATTTATTATATTTCGGTCCATTGGGTGTGTGCAAGGTTTTAAATCTCTGTGATATATCCGATATATCCCCCGATATCTCCTTTTTTCGACGGACCGATATATCTAAGGGGGTAAATATCTTATCTTTCACCGTTTCTGCGAAATTTCTCCGACATCATCAAATATCCCCGATATATTAGATATTTACGATATATCCCAGATAAAGTGAAGAAATATCTGTAAAATTTGAGGTAAAAAAAAAAATCAGTGATTCTCTAAATGAAAATCTGTGTGAAGAGAGATCTCCTAAAGACAAATTTGAATGAGGAGAAATCCCCTCAAGGTGAATCTGGGTGAGTAGAAAATCCTCTCAAGGCGAATCTAGGTGAGGAAAAAAAATCCCCTCAAGGCAAATCTAGGTGAGGAGAATTGGATAAATACCCTTAAGGCGATTTTGGGTGAGAAGTAATTCTCTAAAAGTCTAAATGCAAATCTGTGTGAGGAGAGATTTGGTACTGTGTAATCTGTGACTATTTCTGTAACTCTGTATGTAGTTTGTAACTCTGTAGTTGAATAATAGAAAGAAGATAAAGCCATAAATGTTCAATTATTCAAATGAGGCCAAATGACATTGCAGAAGGAAGTCAAGGAACCATATATGGATGACATGATGAGAAGAGAGTGCAGAGTACGGAGTATAAAATTTTGGCTATGCATCTTGAAAAAGTGAGGAATAACGAAGCTACTGTGTAGTCTGTGTCTTAAACCTGAAATTTTTTTTCGGAAGTTGTCTCTTGTTTTAGTGGATCAACATAATTAAAAATAGAAAGTGATATATGATATGAAGCAAACTATAGACAATTAAATAGTTAAATGTAATTCATCTTTTTTATTGATTTTATTTTATTAAGTGCAATGTTTATAAAACCAAGGTTTTAAATATCGGTATTTTCATATCTATCGGTACTTTGAAAAAGGGAGATATCAGATATATCGGGGATACAGTGTACGAAAATATCGTTTTTGAAAAAATTCAATTTATTAGAAATTTAGAACTACATATAAATACATATGAATGTCAACTTCATCTACATCCAAAAAGAGACTCTAGGAGGTTGAAAAGCCGCTCGCTGGTCTATGAAAATGCAATAATCAGACCAAGACATATGACCCATATAGTGTGAATTGTAGTGGTGAACATGATAGTTATAGATCTCTTTAGAGCTGCCGACTGTTTCCCCTATAAGGGGATAATAAGGATGAACCCAACTGGATGACTGATCATATACTTCTCCATATTGATTATATCCATAAGCATCATAACCAAATTGATTGTTGCCTTCATGAGATTCATTTGATGCCTAAACTGATAGAGTCAAAACTTAAGGCAATTGAAGAAACATCAGATGGGGTACTTTGATCATCAGTTGCACCTCTAGTCCTCCTCCCATATCGGGTCTTCTCTTGAGCACCATGACCAGCTGTTCTCACTCCGTGGTCTTCATCTTGAGTGGCATGATCAAAATTACCTTCACAGGCAAATTGGAATCCTCCATCCACAGAAGATTGTCCATATTCATATCTTTCACCTCCACCACCTGTTCCGCTTCCACCCTCTCCACCATTATCAGAACTATCTGGAGTTGCTGTACCACCCCACGCATCATCACTATTTGAATTATCTTCTGGATTTTTAACAACTTCTTCAGATAAGACTCTCTCTACGTTGATTCCAGCATTAGTTACAGTTTCTACAACTTGTGGAAGAGGTCTTCCAGCTTCATCATCGAGGTGTGTAGGCATAATCCAATCATGAAGTGGATCAATGCTATTATCAAGCGGCTCGCTTGCAACATGAAGTAGATCTATATAGTCGTTTTCATTGACCACATTATTCTTTGCCTGTTTATCTCGCAGCCGCAACTTCATGTTGTAGTAGCAGTATACAAGCTTTTCCAACTTCTGATATGCCAAACGGTTCCTTTGCTTGGTATGAATAATAGCAAATGTACTCCAATTTCTCTCACACGTAGAAGAAGAAGCCGTTTGTGCCAAAATACGCATTGCAATTTTCTGCATGTTTGGTGCAGAATACCCACATTGTGTTCACCAATCAGCTATAAAGCTACTACAATGAGTTACTGCTATAGTAGATCAACATTTTCTATTAAAGAAATTATATGTGTGTGTATGTGTGTGTTTTAATGTTTACATATACGGATATATCACAGACCTGTATTTCTGGTTTCTCTTGTTTTTCTTGCTATGGTTGACCCAAATGATTCCTTTGTATCTCTAAAGCATACAATCTGCATTAACCATTTGAAAATTAGTCATTTCTAATCCCAAAATTTTTTAAGGTTGTCATCAATAAGAAGTTACCTCATCCACAAATGTATCCGCAATTTCTCCATTTATGTTAAATTGTTCGACAACTGTTGCCAGAGAGTTTGTGAACCGTAGGTTATAACCAACATCAGGTCGATAATGAAAATTTGGGTTTAAGAAATGTGCTACAAACAAGAAACCAAAAAGTTATATAATATAGATCTAACTAAGTAATTATCAAGATACAAACGTATTTCGAGATAGAGAAATAATACTTGCTGCATGCAATGGTTGACTTAATGTGTTATCCCATCGATCATTGATGATTTTAAGCACTCATTTCTTTCCTCTCATCTGTGATATTTGTTGTTTCACTCTTTCAAACATATCATATAATATGGGCATGGTTGGCTGAATTTCTGTGTCAACAATTCGAAGAATCTCATACAATGGCTTATAAATTTTATGGACTGCTTCCATGCCATCCCAAAATGTCCCATCGAGGACTCTGTTTTCTATCCTTTTGCCATCTCTGGTCCTGCTCGCTGCATTCTCATTCCATGCGCTACTTGTAAACAATTTTCTCAAGTCAGATTTCTTCTTCAAGATACTGTCGATGGCAATGTGATTTGTCGCAAATCGAATTTTACCCAGTCGAATCAAATCTCCCTTCGTGATGCTCCTCATTTCAGCCAGTATCCAACCATGATTGTAGATGTAGTTAGTTACACTTTGAGCCCATTTGACGACAGTGGAAACAGTCTCTTGCTTCCCGATATCTTCAAATATCAAATCGATGTAGTGGGCAGCACACGGGATCCAGAACAGCGGATATTTTTTCTGTAGTTCTCTTCCGGCCTTTTTAAATGCTGATGCATTGTCAGTGACAATCTGGACAACATTTTCTGGTCCAACATCTTGGATAATCTCATCTAACAATAGTTCTATGTACTGAGCATTTTTTTTCATATGTGAAGCATCTACAGACTTCAAAAACACAGTTGAACCTTTTGAATACACCATGAAATTTAGAATCGACATTTTGTTTGGGCCAGTCCATCCATCACACATGATAGTGCATCCATATATTTTCCAGGTTTCTCTGTGAGTATCCACATACCTTTTCATTTCTGTGTACTCATTCTCTAAGTAACGAGTTTGAATTTCATAGGAGGTAGGAAGCTTTACACCAGGACCTAAACAAGAAAATGATTTATTTTATAGGAATGTTCATTATATACATTCTACTTAACATAATTGTCCATGAAGAAATATGTAAACACAATATAATTTACCTAGATTTCGAGCTGTAGTCAACATGTTTTGGAAATGTGGAGAATCAACTTTGTTAAAAGGGACAGCATCATATATGTGGTATTTGGACACCATTGTTGCCAATAGTTCTCTACCACCTTTTAGTAATGATTTAATTGTGCCTTGTTTTGATCGACTATCTTTTGATGGCAATGCTACTGGAGGCTTAGGAAATAAGTACCGATAGGTTTTTGATCGATCAACTTGTTGCGGTTGTTGACTGCTACTACCACCTCTCGATTGTTCTGGAAATTGAAATCTTGCACTTCTACTAAACTGAGAGTTCTTATCACGATCTACGGTTGATCGTCTTACTGCAGCACAATAATCTTGTCATTCTGCAGGGTGCATGTCTGGTGGATACTGAAATCCATCATCATCATCATCATTGTCGTCATCGTCATTGTACAGACTTGTTTGATTGCCAAGATAATCATTGCGGAGTTCTTCTCTAGTATCATCTTGAACAACTGCCTTTTCTTGCTTAATAGAATCTTTTCTCTTTATCTATGCTATCACCTCTGTTTTGATCTCCAGTGGCACCTTATCACATTTCTTTACACTCTTGTGAGGATCATAACCCGATAAATGACTCTTCAATCTTGTAATTCCTTCACTTTTAAAAGTGGCAAAACAAAATATACATGTTGTACCATTTCGATTTCCTTCGACGGGAGTTGCGTACTTCCATGCTGGATCATTTCCACCTCTACCGCTGCTTGCCATTTTTAATCTAGCATATAAAAATGTACTAAAACAAGTAAATATTTATTGTAACATCAATTTCACAAGACTCTACTCTTACATAACTAGAAGGTTCTTGCTCAACCGAACTTGGAATATCACCCATAACAATTAACAACATCATTTTTCAGAAAATATGAATGTATTTTTTTTAGGAATCAATAGATTTGATTACTTACATCAAGAAATCTAGTAAAATACAGAAGTTTTAATCTACATTACATTCTAATTTCATCAAAAACAATTCATTATAGAAAAGAAGTTGAAGTGTAATACCTCAATAAAGTTGAGAGAATGAGAGCAGATTGCTGAGAAGAGGAGAGAGTGACTTGGTAGAGAGAGGTGAAAGACTGACGCTGATGTGCAAAGAGAGGTGAGACTTGAGAGTATTAAGTTTGAGAAACAAGAGAACTGGGTTATTGGGCAGAGATGAGGAGGGAAGGGGAGAAATTCAGAAAAGATGAGGAGGGGATGACATAAAAGAGAAGAAAATGTGAGGAGAAAAAGGAAGAAAAGATGAGGAAGGCTGACAGAAAAGAGAAGAAAGAGGAGGAGAAAAGATGAGGAGAAAAGGAAAGAAAAGACAAAGAGGGGATGACAGAAAAGAGAAGAAAAGGGAAGAAAAGGTGGGGAGAAAAATAGGAGAAAATAGGAGAAAAATAGAGAATTGTCGGTTGCAGTTTGTTATATATATTATATATGTTTGATATTTTTTTAGAAGTACTATAACGTAGTCTCCCACCAATAATTTCTACGGGAAATTGGTAGGAAATTTCCTTCCCTAGTAAATTTGGGGCCCATTGTATAGTTTTATCAGTGTGTGTTTGGTGAGTTACTGAGTTGGTAAAATAGTGAATTTGTATTTAGGATGTCATGCGCTGGAGCCCTATAAGGGTGGGGTGGGGAAAAAAAAATTGTATTTTGAATCCCCATTATTTCAGACGGTTTAGTTCAAACACGAAATACCCTAATTTGATGCATTTTTGAATTTTGACACAACGCAAAATCAAAACCGAACCGCCAGTTTCGATCTAATCCAGGTTGATTTCTCTGTTTTTTTAGTCCATTGCTGCCCTTTTTAGAAAGCTTGTACAGACATTCTTCCCACGAATTCTCATCTTATTGCTTGATTCGTTAATGTTCTTTAGGAATGTGAGCTATGTTTTGACACTTGGTGGATCAATCTACGAAGTAGATTTGTTATAACGTTTTGAAAATCTTTTATTGAAAGAGAATGAATCAATCTAAACCCTAAACCTTATGAGCTCTCTCTTTGATTTAACTCGTTTAAGGCTTGAGAAAATGGACTTAACCCCTGGGGCAGTATGAACACCCAATACCAACATGACAATGACCCAAAAACTATCAAATCTAGTTGGTTTGAACGTCTTGTCTGGGTCTTCACAAACCCCTCAAAACCTCACCAAAATCATATCTTTCTGCGGAACATCGGCTTCTTTCGATGTGGCTAGTGCCATTGACGCCACTGTTATCAAGTTGAGTTTTTGTTCTAATGTTTACATATGCAGTGCTCTTGTCGACTTGTATGGGAAATGTAGCGAGTTGTGGAATGCCCAGAAGGTGTTCGATGAAACGCCACACATAAATTAGTGACTTGGAACTCTTTGGTTTCTGGTTATTTCCAAGCTGGTTCGCCATTACGAGAACTCATTTGTTTCTGGACATGTTAAAGGTCGGAACAGGACCGCCAACGATGTTCGGCTTTTCGGGGGTGTTGGTGTGTTGCACACAGTTGGAAGCTAAACAGCTTAATTGTATGGTTTGAACTTTAAAATGGGGCTCTGTGATGATGTCGTCGTGGGAACAGTATTGGTAGATATGTATTCAAAGTGTTGTAAGATTAGTGAGTCGCGTCGCGTGTTTAATCAAATGCAAGACAAGTCTGACGAGTGGACAGTCTGATGAGACAATGAATTTAGTGATAGAGATGCTACAGTTGGGTCTCAAGCTGAATTATGTTATTTATAATAGTTTTTTGAGTTCATTTGTTAGGATGGATTTTTGGGATTGTTGCAGGCAAATCCATTCCCTGATAGTGAAAGAAGGGTTTGATTCTAATATGTATATTGTGGTTGCCCTTTTGACCATATATTCAGAGTCTAATAGTAGCTTGGAGGATTTCCGTGCGCTTTGCTCCTGTGTTTCAGCGTGGGATCAAATATCATGGAACGCAGTAATTGCGGGTTTTTGTATTATTGGGAGCAGTGAGGAATCTTTGCAGTTTTTCTCTGATATGAGGCAGGCCGGTGATGTTGTAGATGATTCAACATTACGATCTGAAGAAAAGGTAGATACAACTTTTAAGATGGACATAAAAATACCCGTTCTTGCAGAAGCTGAGACTCTCATCCTTCCTCCTCTCCCATTCTCCAGTCACCATCATATTTTGTAGAAGCTGCAAAATGGCCGTGGAATCAGATGATGACAAGGAGGAGGACGAGAAGGAGTCATCTGACGTTGGAAAGGCAGGACTTGCGAAAAGATTTTGTTCTTTGATTCATCTTAAGCTAGCTAGAACATGCATCTGAAAATCGCTCTGTTATTCTCTTCTTATTTATGAAGGTAATGTATAACTCTTTCCTGACTAATATTCTGTGCTTGTCTTCTAGAACCAATCCCGTTTGCAGCATGAAGTGGTATAACCAGCTAGCATCACCTTTAGTAAACGAGAATCTATGGGATGATATTAAGGACTACAGGCTGCTCAATGCTCTCACTAACTTGGAGGCTAGCTGTATTGAAGATGTAGATTCAGATGATCTGTTTGAGCATAAGCCTGGATATGTATGCCGAAAGCGATGGGATCAAATGGTCAAACTCTTTGATGACCATGTACTGAAGTCATTTCTTGAACGAGTGGAAGCTTTATCTAACGGGTATCCCATTGATTTGATTCAAGCGATCAAAGTCTATGATAGTGAATTGGAAAGCGACTGAGGTTTAGTTGGTGACTAGAAAGCGTACCCGCGCTTTGCTGCGGGAATATAGTTGTTAAAAAAACGATAGAAGAATAATCAAACCCAGCAAACAAAATTAGAATCATATGAAGAAGTTTGCCAAAAAATTCAGCCAAACTTCAGTGGGAAATGCTGTTATCTATATACAAATAACAGAAGTGTTTGGTAATCTCTTGAGGAATTAGGTGTCTTGTTGGTCCTATGGCTTGGGTTAGAAGGTGGGATTTTAGGACGCTTCCTGAGAAGCTGCTTCCACCTTGATCTGGTGCAACAAATCTAACAACAGCAGTCTGTTGTTCACAGTTGGTGCATTCTTCTGTAATGGGTGTAGGCTTAGTGTTCTGTGATTATTTGGAGCTACCAGGCAAGTTCTAATTGTTGATGTAAACACTGGTCTGTAAAGTATCGAGTTTTCCCAAATGTAATCTTCAGAAACTTGATGAACACTGTTTGGAAGGTGCAACAAATTCAATCATTTCATGATGAACACAATTATTTGAAGCTTATAATCATATGAAATGTTACAGAACAAAGCTATTGGAATGAGGAAAAAGGAAGATAAACATACCAAGTAAACCAGAACAAAAATGAGGGTTTTTTTTTCACTACTTTATGTTTCAAGTAAAACATACCAATTACGTGTGCTGCTTAAAGTTAACATTGCAACGATCAGCCTAGGCTTTGTACCTCTTAACTTAATGTTTGCTCCAAAGTAGAAGTACTCCTCTTTAGCCCTAGCCTCTCAAGTTCGGCTTCAAACATTGCCTCTATTTTACTCATCGACTCTGAACTCATAGAAACTCTAACATCATACTTGTCCTTATTCTGTTCAGAAGATTTGTTCTAAATCGAACATCAGTAACAATCATCATGTGATCTTCCAGTGTGCTTTCAGTCTGTAGTGTTTATTTGATCCAAACAAATAACCTACTAACATGAAAGAAAAAAAATCAGAATTACAGGAGAAGCTGAAAATGAATTAAAAAAGCATTTAACTAATGTTTCCTCTTGAAAATCGCTACACATTGGTAAAGCTAAATATGTAGTAAAGCCCCTGAAATTCAAAAATTTTGAAGGGGGGAAAAAAGAGCCTGAATTTCAAAAATTTTGAAGAATTTCCGTTTTCTTCTTTGCATTAACCTGGATTTGCTAGATGAGTTCAAGTTCTGAAAAATATATATACAGAGCACGTAGAATCCTGAAAGTTAAAGCATTTCTTTAGCTATACCTTTTACAGAATGCAGATAAGCATTAAACCATGATAATAGCATTCACATGACAATGGGAGGTTTGCCAATGAGAAACATGAACTGGGGAGCCATAATGTCAAACATAATGATCAAAACTCAAATAACTACTGGGTTTTAACAATGAGAATTTGCAAAATATAAAGTCCTGAAGTTGCTGAAAAACACTAATAACCACAGGAGCTCCAAATTGCTAGGTCACACATCAATATTCAAGCATCCAACTTGAGTTGGCAACTTGCTAACCATTGATTGCAATTTGGTTAATGCTCTCCTCTCCCAAAAAAAAAAAGGGTTAGTGCTCAATTCAAACTACTCTGAATGAACAATACCAACTTTAAGTTGTTATGTACCAGTGGTGGTTGAGGTACCAATAAAATCGACAACTGATGAGAAACAAAGTAGGCTGCGAACTATGGTGATTGGTCAGTGGTAACCAACATGATAATTAGAAAAGCAATATTAAAGCCAGTAACCAATGGTCAAAACTCTTCCACTTTTTTTTTGGCATGATTTTGTTGAATAAAGTCTATAGTGAAGAATTAGGTCCAGGTTTCTCTTCCTAACAGTAATTATGGTCATGAGTAGCGGTCCAAACTCTTCCACATTGTTTAGCATAGTGTTTTAGGGTCTATATTCAAGAGTTTGGACCAAAAAACCAAAAGTGAATACAGATGAGTCATCTAAACATAAAACCAAAATCATGCTTCTCCTCATACAACCACATTTGTTCTAGGAATTTGCAACAACAAAAACTTAAATACAGAAATTCAATTGGAGAGGGTATGATAAATCAAAGCCCATCATTAGGACAACTAAAAAAATAGATCTATTCCAGATAATGGCTCAAACTAATTACGAGAAACAAAACGTGATCACACCTATTGAAACGAAAAAGATGACTAAGAACCCGTGAAGCCATCAAAACACGAAAGGCAAGATTGGATCTTTATGGTCAATAGATGATTACACAGATTCAGAAGTAGGAATATGATCAGAAGGAAGCACATAAAATTCAAACTAAAATGTGAATTGATTCATTAATCATAGTAACTTTATTCAATCTCATATGTCTTTCACCAAAATCTAAACAAACGATACGACAAACGATCCAAAGCAATAAAGGTTGAAACTTGAAGGAGATAGACTAACCTCCGATCTCAGATGATGACGTGAGAATTTGCCTCCCTCTCTCTCTCTCTCTCTCTCTCCCCCGTCTCTCTCCTCGATCGTTCTTGATAATTGATAAAGATGGTTTACAGGACTGTAGAAGAAAGAAGAAATCAAGTGGAGGTGATATATCAGGTCCGGACTCCAACAACAAAACCGTAAGTAAACAGAACAGAAAGGGCAAAAGCGTCTTTTCAAATTCCCAGTGAACAACGCTACAGTGCCACTCACGTTTAGTAAATAGTAAATATCAAGTAGCTGATGTACTGGAAGCAAAAGAGGTCTATGATAATTAAACCAGTACTGGACCGTGGTTTTCTGGTATTGCTTCCTTTCATTTTTGTGTCTGGCGTGTCATTAGTTTCTTACCTTTTTGTGTCAAGGTTGTTTCTTTGAGAAATAATGACTATTAGAAAATCATCTGTGTTTTGACATTCATATATGCTGGTGTTGTGTTACCAATTAAATACTCATAATGTCATATGTCTTGTAATAACCTCGATTTTCAGTTTTTAATTTCATGTATTTTTTGTGAAATCAATAAAGCCTTATTTGTATGAATTTTAGTTTGAATACGTATTTTGGTTTGAGTCACGATGATTCGAAACTTTTCGAATTAACAAAAAACTCGAAGCGATTGATTTTTAGAAATTGATTTTTTGTATGTATGAAATTTGAGAAAACTTCTTTCATGAAAGTCATAGAGCTCGTCGATACAAACTTGTGCATATATGTAACATAAAATCGGAGTTCATATGAATTAGTTATGAATTTTTGAAAAAATTTCATTTTAGTATAAAGCTTCCATTTTCAGAAATTTCCAAATATATTTTCATTTTTCCCTTTTTTGGAAACTATCGAAACTCTCTCTCTCTCCTCTCTCTGAGCCCAATTTCGAGCATCACCTTCACTGGACAATATATGGAGTTTTTGGCCACCTCACGACGAGCCACCAAATCCAGCAGGTTCACCTCCTCGTCCCGCACCTGCACATGCTCGCCTCTCGGCCTGTAGCCGCCGCAGCGAGCTCGACCCGTTTCAGGTTTAATTTGACGTCAACTGTTATATCTCGTGATTCCAGCCACCATTCTTCGAGTTTCTTGACTTGTTCAACTCACCTTGAGCTACTGAACATGCTTTGCGAAGGATTGGGCTAAGTGGTGGAAGATTTCATGTTGAACGGAGTTGTCACCGGTTTTTGAAAAAATTCCAGCAAACCCGTGGCTTCCAAGGTATTTTTCGATCACTTCCCTTCGTTTTAGACCTCGAGCTAGTTATGAAAAATGTTTACCATGTTGAGACAAAGATTTGCAGCCTAGTTTCACCGCCATCGGTGGTGGTCGATGGTGGCTCTGCCGCTGCCTATAACTGGCTTTTCCGGCCACTTCCGGCTACTTTTGGAACAGTTTCTAACCTTTTTCTCGATCTACACATCGATACAAACGTATCGACATACAATATGTAATTTTTGGAGATCGTATGATTTAATTGTGAATTTTACAATTTCGATTATTCGGTTTGCAATCTGTGAGGATCAGGTAGTCTGATTGACTTGTAGTTTTGATATAATGATCGTAGGACTGTGCTGATGACTTTGTGTGGTCACAGGTGAAGATCTGATAGCTAGATCTTCGTATAATTACGTTTTTTTAATTGTGCGCTAAGTTAAATATCGTATTGATTAGGTGATTGACGGTTTGAGTTGACGGACGATTATGAATCATATTTTGAGCGGTTAAGAGGATGTAGCGGGAATTTAGAGGTGAGTGAATCAGACATGGTTCATTTACGAACCGATATTCGGTGATTTCTATTCAATTGTGAATTTGTGGAAATTGTTTTAAGAAAATAAATATTTGTTTTAAATTATATGGACTTGTTTAACTACGGTCCATAGGTAAGTAAAATGTGTTTAAACTATAAAATGAATTTCTTGATTTTAATGCTTGTGAACTATAGTTGATATTAGTGGTCATTCCTGTGTAGGTGACTATGTATGTGTGTGTGTGTGTGTGTGTGTGTGTATATATATATATATATATTCCTCGTGGGTTGTCGAACCCACGAGGATTGGATTCTTTTCACTAGCTAAGGTGTTAACCTAAGGAGAGCTAGAATATGCAAATGTACAATCACAAACCTAAATTCACCAGGAAATTTAGGCACATGGTGAATATGTGCATTGTTGTGGTAGTGAAATTGTTTGTTGGATAGAGTGGTGAACCAAATTAAATTAAATGCTCAAATGTAAACTAAACTACTATAAACTAAATTAGTAATATGATGCATGAAGTTAGGGGTTGGATTATCTACCACTAACCTCCTTGCAAGTATTGAAGTACAAATACAAGTGATGCTATTCTAATTTCCAATTACCCTCTTTGCATCCGGATAAGACTACAAAGGCTTGAACTCCTTTAATGTTATCAATTCCAACTGGATAAGTCTAGAATTAACTACCTAAGAACAATTCCTATTACCGGTTAAGTCTTAATTCATTGTTCCTAGATGCATAAAGCTTTGAGTTTAGATAATCATGCAAGCAAACCAATCCTAGATCTAGGTGATTTTTACTCACAACCTTTACATGCACATAGAGGATGCTATCATGATATCAATGCTCAAGGTTAATTACTCCCTAAATATTTTTTCATGAGATGACAAACACAACACATTCAAATTAGTTAAGTTTGAATGAATGCATTCACTTCTTGAATTAGCATATGAAGATGAAAATCACAAATAATATCAAATGTAAATTAAAACAACAATTCATACAAGTTTGGCTAGGGCTTTCAACCCTAGCCCTAACAAAATAACTACTCACTCATAATCATACAAATTAACACCAAATCTATAAAGTACATCAAGGTAAATCAAAGAGCTAAGGAAAGAATGAACTAGTTGAAGCTTGACAAATCAATGGCTAGCTCCTCATTTGTTTTCCTCCTTCAGTGCTCCTTGAATCCTCTTTGAAGGTGGAATGGATGGTTGATAAGCTTCTTGATGGTAATGATGAATGGAATGGTGATGAAGATATGATGCTTATTTGGCCAACTTTGAGTGGTAGTGATGGAGTAATGGCAGTGCTGATGGATGTTGAGGAGTATGAATATTATGGGTTTGGATTTTGGGAGGTGGATATAGAGGTTTTATGAAGGAAGTGAAGAAAGAAAGAAGATGTAATGGGGTGAAATGGGTGATGCCTCTTCCTTGTGAGAAGAGATGCTTATATAGAGAAGAGAGAGGAGTAAAATGATAAATGAAAGCAAAAGGAAGCAACTCAAGCATTTAAGAAGTATGGTGGTGGAGTATGAGAGTTGTAATAGATCCTAAAATTAATGGAGATGGTTATGGAAGAGATGAAGTAAAAATAGGGAAATAATGATGAGCTATGAGAGTGTAGAGTAGAAAAAATGTCTTAGGAGAAGAGAGGAGCAGCTGTTCTCTTTATTGTGCATGGGAAAACATGAAAATGAAGAGTGTTGGAGTGGTTTTGGGTCACCAAAGTCAATATACATGAGAACTTTCTTCTCTTTTCTTCCTTCAATTAAATCTCCATTAAGATTTCAGATTTTGCCTTTGACTTCTTCATACCAAATGTTTATTGATAAGTGTAGATTATTCTGGTAAAATTTTAGAATTTATCGCAGCATCATTTTGTCGGAATTGCTACAGGAATCCGTATAGGTCCTCATTTGAGGCTTTTTGATCTTTTAAGCAGAAACTTGGATTAATTTTTGAAGGCTTTCTACTCCAAAATAACCCTTAAACTATTCATAAGAAATGATCCTTAGGATGTTTAGAATGGATATGGAAAGTTTCAGCTTATTTGGAGTTCGTTAATTAGACTGCCGTTTCTCCTTCCTTGTTTAGCTCGGTTTCTCCTAGCCGGAGTAGAAAAATGTGCTAAAGTTGACTTTTTATTTCTATGTTTATCCATCATTTCCTAGTATGATAAAGAAAAAATAATAAATATTTATATAAATAAACACAAAGTTTAAGCAAAAGTATAAGATTAGGAAAATAATGGAAGTGGATTAATCAACATTAAATTAGACTTTAGAACAAGCAATTTTCATGTTTTAGGGTAATAAATATGTGTATGAATTATGATCCAACATCTCCTTAACCAGTTTGACTAAGCGAACGACATCCACTACCTCCACAACAGGTGGAGCAGGCTGTACAGCGAAAGGAGACTCTGCATCATTCTCATAAACCTCCTCTAAAGGACGAATCCTGTCCCCACCCCTAGCTCTACCTCCTCTTCTGACCCTACCAAGGCCTCTAGCCCTGCCTCTCTGAATTTCCATCACATAAGGAGCATAGTATGCTTGGTTAATACATGTATAGTACTTAAACACATTATAAGTCAAATACAAGTCCATATTAACCAAGTCAATACTACAAGGAAGGCACTCAAGTTCTTAAAGCGACTCGGCGTCCTAGACGATACCTAACACTCACACATACCCAATGACATTGCCAATACCGAAGAGCACACGATGGGGATCCGCTGCTGACGGGTCATCACTCGAAAAGTACTAACATATCACTAAATATGTACCTTATGCTCTGATACCCTACAAAAAAAAAATTGCAATAGCCACGACGCCATTCCGTCGCGAAAAGTTGTTTTGCCGTCGCAAAAAGCATTCGCAACAGCTCTGCGACGGACGCCGTTGGTGGCGTCGCCAATACCTTTAGCCACGGCAAAATGCTGTAGCAAACCACTTTTGCGACGGTAAAGAGATTTACGACACTTACTCTGTGACGGTTTCATGCTACCTCTAATGCCGTTGCCATTACAAAATTTACTACGACAAATTTTTGTCGCAACATAATTAATATTAAGATAATTTTTTTACTTCCTGCCAAAAATTTTTCCTGCCAAATTTGTTTCCCGCCCATATTTTTTCCTGCAAATTAATTTGCTTCCCGCCAATTTTTCAATAGAAAATTTTGCTACGGTCTGATTGCCGTAGCTTCGGTGTGGTGTTATATAGAAATATATTCTTGGCTACGGCAATTCACTGATGCTAGTAGCCAACCAGCATTTTTTTTTAATTTTTTAACAAAACCTGTATTTTGCAACATCCAAAAATGGGATAAAAATATCAATATACAACATATCCACCAATTTTTCAATAGCAAATTTTGCTATGGTCTCATTGCCGTAGCTTCGGTGTGGTGTTATATAGAAATATATGCTTGGCTACGGCAATTCACCGATGCTAGTAGCCAACCAGCATTTTTTTATAACAAAACCTGTATTTTTGCAACATCCAAAAACGGGATAAAAATATTAATATACAACACATATATTGTTCATTAACTCATCTATTTCATTGCAATGTAATTAAGTTGCTGCACTGTCAGAATATGTAATTAGAAGAAGTACAAAGTTATGCCCAAAACCAAGCACCTAATGAAGACAACCAAGAGTAACACTTAACAAAAATTCCAATATTGCACTATCAGAATATGTGCAATAACATATTGAAACTCAGTCCTTTGCTCATCATTGCTTGAATCTGGATTCCCTTCTTATCCTACAGTCTCCCTCCGAATTTCATGGTCACTAGTTGCATCTGGAACCTAAGACATCAAAAAAGAAAAGAAAAAAAAGATATATCATATATGGCTTTGCATATCACCTTTTTTCAATGTCACACCATAACCCAATTCCAATAATTAATATCGCTGGTTGCACCACTCTTTATAATCATATTACAAAGAGAATGGCAGTATGAGAGGAAATTTCAAACCAATGGTCATCAAAGCTAGTGTTTCTTTTACAAGTTGATACTAGTATCTATATTCATCATTGTTAAATTAACAAAAGTATATATGTGAACAATAGCAAAGGGCAAACAGATCAAACAAATATTGGCAATAATGCATCACTTGAAACAATTCTAGGACTGAGGACACATATGATTATAATAGAACATTATGATCCACCTGCCAACTGTACACATACAGAACTAACAAAATTTACCTACTTAAACAAGGAAAAACATCCCACTAAAAAGACCTTTTAGAGACCTTTATACAAAACCAACATATGATGTATATAGGGAAGCATATTAAACTAAAAAATTCTTAAGAAAGCTGAATATATGTTGTCACCAGCTAAATATTTCTTGTCAAAACAAACTGAAATCTCAATGTCTCCGTATTACTTTATATTCTTGTCTTGCTATATTATCTCATCAATACCATCTAATAAATTGTGCACATTAAATAAGAGCTAAAATTCAAGCAATTATTCTTGCGATGACAAACTTGTCCATTTTGATTGTGCCTCTCCTCTCTTTGTTCTCCAAAAAATCAATTCAAGCTTGTAGCATATTAAGCTGATCCTGAAACTTTTTTGCCACAGATTCAGTTACTTTTTGTATTATATCATCAGTGGTTTCAGAGGAATTTGGTGCATGTGCGTAGACAAATCTTCGAGGCACGCCAGATCCATAGGTGTGACAATATCCATGGCCATCCTCTCCAATCAATTCATGAAATATACGGTCTTTGACTGCCTGAAGGTTCCTTTGGTCCTCAGGTTCTAATAGAAGTCGTTTTTCATATTCTTCCTACATTCAAGTATAGAATTACCAGCTTAAAAAAGAAAATATAAATTAGAAACTAAAACATTATCATATAATATACTAAAAATAAAGCTTACAATGACTTGGACTACTTCTGATTTTGACTGGCTCATGCTTTTTTCCACACATTCATCTTATCAGTTTCTTCTCCATTTTGCTCCATCCATCAAATACAAAATAATAGCAAACTGAATCTATATTCTAGTTCAAATTTCCATAATTTCAGATTTCAATACAAGAACCAAATTTATAGATCAAATGGACAACAGGAAGAAGCTCATCTCCTACCGAAGAAACACATAAACGAGAATGAAGTGGAATACCTCAAATCGTAATTGAGCAAAGTGTTTTCAACCAGTAGTATGAACTGGTCCATGAAGCTCCCTATTGATAGAATTTCTTCTTGCTATCATCTGCAACATCAATCTCAAGGTTAAGTGGTATTGATTCTGGTATTTACAATCTATTTATAAATATCGTGCCATTAGTACCTTAGCTTCCTCACTACTCTAATAGGCAACTAGCTCACTCCATTGCTCTATCACAATATTCGCAGGAACTTTTGAAAGAATATCTGGATCTTCTTTGTTTTTCTCAAAGAAGTTGAGCTTCGTTTTGCTTTTATGATCCTTCCAACGATTATTGCAACATCTTAAACATACAGTTTTATATCCTTCTGGAACATTCAGCAAATCCTACAAAACATTGATAGGTTAGGATTAGTCTATACTTGAAACTAGTATTTTTGCTTCAAGTGATTTTAAAACAAATCAAAACCAGAAACTAATTGCAAATACATGGAATCGAGTTTTTTTTTCCCCCTTCTTCTTCTTCTTCTTCTTCTTCTTCTTCTTCTTCATTATAGTGTTTACCAACAAATATAAATGACATATATACCTTAACTTCTTTCCGTATTCCATCTTTCACTTTAGCTCCAACAGACTTCCAATCAATTATTGTTAGAGGAATTTGGCCCTCCCATACAATTTGTCCCAACTGCGACTTTGATTGGGCATCCCTATCTCCCACAGGCTAGAAGGTAGAATCAAACTTGATTTCGACTTTAACTCCAGTATTCCATTCTGAGATACCCTTATTTTGACCTCTGGAACTTTCAGCAGTAGCTTGTACTTCTATCTCTAACCAAGTTTTAAAAATATCAAATTGTAACTTTAAAACAAAAATGACTATATCACAAATATATTAGATATTGATGTACCCGCTGGTGGAGATGGTAGTGCAGGGGGTGGCAGTGGTGGAGGAGGTGGAGGGGTGGTAGCTTCCTTCACTCTAGATCTTCCCGCTTGTACTATGTAATCAGCTCCAGATAATGTTTTAGGCTTGGTTCTATATTCTGTATTGCCATTAAATGACCTTGGATCTGCTCGATACTTGTGATAATAGGGTAACCACTGCTGATGAGTCATGTATGAAGTTTTTGACCAAATTTCAACCCCAGGTAACCACTTTCAGAGTTGCATGATGGCAAGCAAATTCACCTTTCCACCCCGACAAGTTGGCATAGGCAGGAAAGTCATTAATCATCCACAACAATGCAGCACACATTTTAATTTCATTGCTGAATGCATCAAATGTTTCTGCACCATCTTCATACAATTCCTTCAATTCTTCAATGAGTGGCTGCATGTAGACATCAATTTTATCATCAGGTGCCTTAGGACCATCAATAAGAACATATAGATATATAAAGGGCTGCTTCATGCACATCATAGGTGGTAAATTGTAAGGAACCAATGTGATAGGCCAAGTACTATGAACTATATTCATAGACCTGAATGGGTTGAATCCATCTGATGCTAACCCAAGCATTATATTGCGAATGTCTTCTGAAAAATTTGTGTGTTTTTGGTCAAAATCTTTCCATGCAAGAGAGTCTGCAGGATGTCTAAACACACCATCATCAGTTCTTTCCTCGCCATGCCATCTCATAAGCTTTGCATTTTTGAAGGATTTATCTGTCCATCCATAAAGTACCTTCGCTTGCAAAAGCAGAACCGTATATGACAAAGCTGTGTGTCTCTTAGAACCCGGATACAATGGAAGGTTTGCATCTTCAAGAAGCTTCAAGAACTTCTTGGCAGGCTCGCTTGGCCCTACACGAGGATTAGTTGAGTTTTCTTCATTATTCTGATCATGTTTTCCGACATTAGGAGCTCCTAAAGCTTCTTGGACAAGTCTGACCATATCATCCTCCGTAAAAGAATCTAACTGATAGCTATTTTAAAAGCTATTGATTTTCCTTATTCTCATATAAATATGTCGATTGTAGTATAGGGAAATAAGGGTCTCCCTCAGAGGATTAAGTTAAACTAAATGCTTCAACGAAAGTCACAAAAATGTGACTGCAGCTCATATTGAATAGCAGTTGAAAAATAAATTAAAAACCTAACCAAAACAACCCAGAAAAATACGACAGTTACAGAGACGTACTAGACACACAAGATATCTAGCATACAAATATTGGGAATTTTTGGAGTTCGTTTACTATGAAAATAAAATACGTTAAGTCAGAGGACAGAAAGAAAACGATACTGAAGCAGATTTTAGAATGGTTGATTTCAAGATGATGAAAGTAGCTAGGAAGGAAGTATCCACCCCTAACAATCACACACAACACACTTTGTCCAACTTATTACCCATTAACTTAGTCGAAGATGCTCAGATTGGCTCGGTACGGTTGAACACAACCTATTACTCTTTCTTACTTTGTATGCTAGGCAGGAAGTGCTCTACACCTAAACTATTCCCAAGCAATGCAACCTAAAGGTATGTTTATTAGGTTAAACATGCAGAGATCATTAAGTTTGAAAAGAGTTTGAGCAATCACTAGGCATCACAAATAACTTAGTGCCTTGCTAAACCTAGGATTTTGTTTACTTGCTAGTGAAAACTACCAATTACTTCTCTAGATAATTTGAGGAATCCAACTATTGATCCAGGCATCAAACCATCAAAGTATTAGAACCCTAGCATGCATACTAAGTAGACCTCCAAAGCATACAAACATAGAATTCATCAATGAGAAATGGGTAAAGAAACCTCAACTTTATTAATTGAAACAAACCGAATGTCAAAGCATGTTATGGATCATGTCTAGGGGCTTCAATTGCCCCTAGCTACTAGAAATTTAGTTACACATAATTGAAATAAAAAACACAAAGGAGTGCATGAAAAAGGAAGACAACAAAAATCAGAAATTGAGAAAATACGGATCAATGATCGATCTTTGAGAAGCAGCGATCGATCGTTTTTGGTGTGGCTTTTCAGTCTTGCTTCTTCTTCTTCTTCTTTGCTGTGTCTCTGGTTCTTTCTATGTGATGGTGTGTATGTGGTTGGTCACCCTCTGAAGAACATGGAAGGAGGCCCTTTATATAGGAGTTACAAGTTCAAGGGCACTCCTACAATTAGGCTAAGTTTGTTTAGTTCTCCCAATTGAATTCCTCTTCTTAGGCTGAATTCTTTAACTTTTAGATCCTTTATAGCTCATATAAAGCATGCTAACAGCTTATATAAAATGTGTACAACTCAGCAAACGATCCCCAAGAAGTCTAAAAACAATCTGCCAAGAGATACTTCTTTTTTCTGCCTCAATTAGGATCCCTTGTTTAGCCCCTCATTTAGACAGGTTCCATTTGAGTGTTGAACGTGATTTTCAGAAAGGTAAAAGCCTTGATGTTGACCTTAAAAAGTGTACAAAAATCTTCTAAAAATCCCCTCAACTTGTTGCCCAAAAGCAGCCTTGAAAAGCCTTCAAGATAAGGTCTGTCAGAAGTTTCCAGATTTTCCTTATCTTTTGGTCAAATTTATGGGCTTGTACATCGACCTTGTAGCTATCTTTCTGAACGATTCTTAGGCCTATAATGCCCTATAACATCATTTATTGACTTCCAAACAATAACCTTCCAAAAAATTCTCCAAAAAGGTCTCCAAATGACAGCTCCAATATGCTTCACAGATAAGACTGAAGGAGGAAAGCTGATCAAGATGCCTACTTTGTGCAACATTTCTGACTTCATCCTTAACTATTATGACCACTTGCTTTAGTTTTATTGTAGTGACAAATCTGATTTTCAAATGTAGTCAAGATTTGCTGCCATCCTGACTCAAAATATCTTCAAAATGGGATCCAAATACAGAAGAAAATAAGGCAGAATCCAGTTTTCATATTTTGCTTCTTAGCAACTGTTTTGCATGAATTTTTCCACAAGCTTCCCTTCTTGTTTCTGACCACATAAATGGTTGTCCTTCATCTTTTGCATCACTATTATACATCCGAGCCTTGCCACAATTGAGCTTCTATTTTTCCATGGTTGATCAACAAATCTCCTAAGAAAATAACAAAGTTAGTTCGATCTTTTTAACGAAAAAACTAAGCAAAATGTAAAGGGTTAAACTATAAATTCGTTGCATTTTATGCTCCTGTCACTAATCCAATACCCTTTTCCACTGGATCAACATAATCATTAGGCTCACCATGCTTATCCCATTTCCTATACTTCTTGAAGAAACCATAATCACAAAGATGCTGCCGCACAACTAATCTTACATAAAGATAATGATTTTCGCACTTTCTACAAGGACAATAAATCCTTGAATCCAGATCCTTATTGATGTATGCAAAAGTCAAAAATTGATCTATTCCATTATAATATGATAGAGAATGCCTATCTGCTAAATCTGTTGATGATTTGTCCATATTTATCCTTAGCAATCAGATTGAATATCTACGTCAAATAGCCAAGCAAAATACTGTTTATTAAATTATAACCATGACTACCAACCAAACCAAGAACTTTAAACAATTAACCGAAGTGAACAAGCAATGCATACAAGTGAGCTGGCATCAAAGTACAATACAAAAAGACTATAAATCTTTAATATATACTCTAGTATAACAATAATCTGATACGCATTAAAGTATACAAATTGATTATATATAAGTAAGAGGGTAGACTAGCATGCTTATGAAGTAGGTGAGTATGGACACAAATAATGATCTGTTCAAGTAAATCCAGAATATGTGTCTGGCCCAAACTCTAGGTTACTTGACGTAATGGTAATAGGGTTAGAATTAGAGATAATATCAGAGAATCTTGGAGATATCAAATCAATTATAATATTTCGTTTCCTTGTAGAACTCTGATTCTATGTCTTGTATCCTCTATATAAAGAGGCCCCTATTATCAATGAAAGTACGACTCAATTCTCTCTCAATTTTAGTTTTCCTTAAACACGTTATCAGCACGAAGCCCTAACCCTGAAACCCTAAATTCATAGCCTTCAAATCCCAGAAACATCCGCCGGCCATGTTGAAGCTCTCAACTCCAAGAATCCAGAACTGACGATGCCACCCCTAGAACCGGTCGGAAAAACACTAAACCGACCCCAAGACCTCCTCCCCAGTTTACCATTTTTCAATCAAACTCCACCACCAGCAGAACCTTGATCCCAGAATCCGAGAATCGGAAAACTTTTTCCAGGAACTGGCCTAAAACGACGTGAATTGGCCACAAGAAGCAGCTGCACTTGAACCGACAGAAAAGAAGAAAATAAGAAAAGAAAAAGAAAAAGAGAAGAAGCCCAGAAGAAGTCAAACCTAGAACAAGTCAAACCCAGAAGAAGTCAAAGCCCAACCCACAGGCCTACTGACATCAGCTTGCCACGACAGCCGACCACGTCAGCACCAAGGACATACAAGACTGCCTCGTAAGCACTAGAGACACACAAGCACTCCACGTCAGCACCAGTGGCACCTCAACCCTCCAGTCAACGTCGGTCAAACCTTCGATCAACGTCGATGACAGTTTTCGGTCAACTTCCGGGTACTATTCTGGCGACTTTTCAGGGCACATTTCCAGCCAAATTTCCAGCAACCTATTTCGAAGTATTTTTTAGTAAAAGTTCCCGTTTTTTAGTTTTTATTCAATTTATCTTATTTTTCTCAGGGACTTGCAACCTCCCTTCTTCTACCCCCTTTCTTCTTCATAGGAGAGACCAAAAGCCGAACTGTGGGGGTTCATGCTCACTTCAAGTTTAGAGCTTGTAGAGTCCTCCAAACTTAGAGTTTGTTAAGAAGAAAACGATCGACCATACACATCATTGTTTCGATCTAATCCAATACCTCTTGGAATTGGATTTCTTGGAAGCGACTATGCTAAAAAATCCTAATTTCTTGGAGCAATTACGCTCTGGAATTCATAATTTCTTGGTAGCAACTACGCTTAGAAATTTTATGTGTTTTCGTGGTAGCCTTTTACGCTATGAAACTAAGCCTAATTTCTTGTTCTCTTTCAGGATGAGTAACATGAACAAACTGGACTTTGCTCCATTGGGAACAACTGGATCTGGATATCACAAGTGGGTTCGTGATGCTCGCCAGCATCTCAAGGCCGATGGAATCCTAGATTCGATTCTCGAGCCTAGTCAGGACGTACTAACTGTTGAGCAAGCTCAAGCTTCGGAAGCAAATAGAGTAGCCTTAGAGGCGAATAAGGGGAAAACCATCATCCTATTGACTTGTCATATGGATGATTAGCTCCAGTACGAGTATATGAATGAAGAAGACCCCAAAAGGTTGTGGGTCTCACTCGAAGAAAGATTTGGCAACGCCAGGTGACTCCCTACTTCCTGACCTAGAAGTGAGATGACATAGTCTCCGTTTCTGTGATTTCAAGTCAGTTATTGACTGCAACTCGGAAGCACTTTGCATCAAATCCTTAATGGAATTCTGTGGAAAAGATATCACACATGCGATGTTAATTGAGAAGACTCTCTCTACCTTCCTCGTCTCTACATTGATGGTTGCTAAGAACTATCGAATCGACATTACTGCCAGACAAATCACAAGGTTTCATGAGCTTATTGGAGCTATGAATGTCACTGAAAAGCATGATAACGTCCTAGTGAAGAACTATAATATGAGATCCGTGAAAACAGAACATATTTCAGAGTCCAATTATAGTGGCGCCCCTAAGAGAATATGCCAAGAACGAAACCCTAATCTCAGGGATACTTCTGGACGTTCTGGTCCATATAATCGCTCTACTTAGGAAGGTAACTGCCAAAATAGGCGAACATGGAACCGAAGAGGTCAACATGGAAAAAGAGAGGGAGGCAACACCTCTGGCCATGTTGGTGGCGTCACCAACACTAAAAGCCATTTAAATGATGCTTTTGAAGCGCCTCAATCAATGAAGTTTGAGTAAAGAGATGAATGTTCCCGATGTGGATTGTCGGTCATTAGGCACACATTTGTAGAGCTCGTGAAGAAATTGTCACCGCCTACAAAGCATATTGTGATGCAACAGAAGCTCACTATGTGGAACAAGAAGATCAAGAAGATGATCTAGAGTGAATGGTTAAAGACTACAAATCTGGCTGGGATCAATAGATCGTCAATTTTGTTTAAGTCTTTAATTTTCCAAGAGATGTAATAGGCAATTGCCATATATTTTTGTAGTAGATGCAAATGGTTTAGCCTCTCTTCAAAGTAGGCTCACCCAAAGTAAGTGTGATGTCTAGGAAGGTTATGAGATTAGTGGTACTTAAGTGAGCCTTGCTCCACCGATATCTTTCTACTCACCTGGTCACATTTATTTTGGAATTACCGAAAAAAGTTAGGCGACTACTATTGTTTTGCATTAGCTAGCATTTTGAATTAGATTTTCTTTGGTCAAAGAGACAATGATGTAACTCCGTTGGCTTATGAATAAAATTTCTAGTTCTTTTCATTATGACTTTATTTTCATTCTGAGCATATGACTTTGTGACTACGATGGCTGGGCCATCAGTACTAATTCAAGGACATATGCTCAGAATCTTCGGACCTAGGGCGTCATCATAGTCACAAAGTCATATGGTATCTTGGAGGTCTACAGAACAGATCCTAGTCGCTATATCTTCGGACAATGCAAAGATTATTGCTCTTCACAAAGTGGTTTGTGAATGTATATGGATTGGATCCATAGTTCCGCATGCTCGAACAATTGTGGTTTAAAGTCTACACAGATGAGCCTACGAGTGTTTAGGATAATGCTGCTTGTTTTAAACAAATGAAGCAAGGCTACCTCAAAAGCGACAACACCAAACATAATCAGCAATAACAGACTCTCCTCAAGATCAAAGTGAACTAGGTTTGATTTAAGGACAATGTAGCAGACTTGCTCACTAAGTCATAGCCTAATTCCACTTTCAAGAAACATGTTGGTAGCATCGTTTGCAGAAGTTATCCGAACTCTCATAACTGTAGTCATCAGGGGGAGATGCAGAGATCAGGGGTGATGTCTACATGTATGGTCTCGAAACGTGAAGGGTGTGTTGTGGTCTTTTTCCCCTTCGACCGAGGTTATTTTTGTCCCACTGGGTTTTTGTTACTCGACAAGGTTTTTAATTAGGCAACGAGAGAAGCACCACGTTTGGGCAATATAAGGGGGAGTGTTCAAGTAAATCCAGAATATGTGTCTGGCCCAAACTCTAGGTTACTTGACCTAGTGGTAATAGGGTTAGAATTAGAGATAATATCGGAGAATCTTGGAGATATCCAATCAATTGTAATATTACATTTCCTTGTAGAACTCTGATTTTATGCCTTGTAATCCTCTATATAAAGAGACCCCTATTATCAATGAAAGCACGACTTAATTCTCTCCCAATTTCAGTTTTCCTTAAACATGATCGAAATTTTAAATAAATAAGCATTTTTTGTTAAAGTAAAATGACAATTGGAATTGGTCTACTCATTTCATTTCATAGTCCCTTTATATAGGGATAGAATTATAATGGAAACATCGATTATATTAATGATACTAAATGTTGATTGATCCGTAATTATGTTGATTGATTCGTAATCACTGATTCCTTAATTCCCTCTCTGTCAGTTGCTTTGACGAAGGCACACAATATGTTTTTCCTTTTACACTCCCCTTTGTGCCAAGTCAAAGCGAAATGGTGCATGAGTTGTTGCCTCACTAAAAACCTTGCCAAGTAACAACAAAAACCATGTGGGACAAAAAATACACCTTGATCGAAGGAAAAGAGCACAACACACCTTTTACATTTGAGGATGACATGTGTGTGTTAGACTCCCCTTGACGTCTACCCCTCCCCTTGATACTTACATTAATCAGGGGAGATTGGAAAGTCTTCGCATTCCTATGCTTTTCACATGTTTCTCAAATATGGCTTTAGGCAATGATTTGGTGAACAAATCTGCCACATTCTCCTCAGATCTTACTTGATTCACTTGAATCTTGAGGAGGGCCTGTTGTTGCTGATTGTAGAAAAACTTTGGCGATATGTGTTTTGTATTATCACCCTTGATATATCCTAGCTTCATCTGTTCGATGCAAGCTGCATTATCTTCATAAATACAAGTAGGCTCTTCAGTGGTAGAACTCAAACCACTAGTCCCTCGAATATGTGTGATGATAGCTCTTAACCATACACATTCACGAATCGCCTCATGTAGAGCAATGATCTCTGAGTGGTTCGAGGAGGTAGCCACAAGGGTTTGCTTGGTTGATCTCCAAGATATCGCTGTGTTCCCAATGGTGAATACATAACCAGTTTGGGAACGACCTTTATGTAGGTCAGAGAGGTACCCAGCATCAGCAAAACCAACCAAAATGTTATTTGGTGTTTCGGTGTAGTGAGTGGCGCTTTCGCCATCAACATTTCCTTTAGGGATTACAGTTCCATTTGCGGTCCCTTTTGTCTTTTTGTAGGGAAAGAACAGTCCCAAGTCAATGGTTTATTTTAGGTATCGGAAAATGTTCTTGATACCATTCTAGTGACGTTGCGTTGGCGCTGAGCTAAATCTAGCTAACAAGTTCACTGAGAATGCAATGTCTGGTCGAGTACATTGGGCTAAGTACAGTAATGCGCCTATTGCACTTAGATAGGGAATTTCAGCTCCTAACACTTTTTCGTCATCTTCCTTTGGATGAAATGGATCTTTCCTTGCATCCAAACTTCGACCGATCATGGGAGTGCTAGCAGGATGTGCTTTGTCCATGTTAAAACACATGAGCATCTTTTGGACATATGCAGACTGGTGGATTAGTATTCCACAAACTCGGTGTTCTAGTTCAAGGCCTAAACAGAATCGAGTTTTCTCAAGATCCATAATCTCAAATTCAGATTTCAAGTAGCTCGCGGTTCCTCTTATTTCATCAAGAGTACCTATTATGTTCATATCATCGACATATACTGCTATAATTGCAAATCCGGAACTTGTTTTCTTTATGAGTACGCAGGGACATACTTCATCGTTCTTATATCCCTTCCCAATCAAGTAGTCACTTAGACGGGTATACCACATCCGCCCGGATTGTTTCAATTCATAAAGTAAGCGTTTCAACCTAATTGCAAACGCACTCCGTGGTTTAGAGTCACTTGACTTGGGTAATGTAAGGCCATCAGGTACTTTCATATATATCTCTGAATCTAGATCCCCATAGAGATATGCAGTAACCACATCCATGAGCTGCATTTTCAGTCCTTCGGAAACTACTAAGCTAACTAAGTAGCGGAACATTATAACATCCATTACGGGAGAGTATGTCTCCTTGTAGTCAATTCTAGGGCGTTGTGAGAAACCTTGCACCACAAGGCGAGCCTTGTACCTCAGGACTTCATTCTTCTCATTATGCTTTCTGACAAAGACCCATTTATGTCCTATAAGCTTTACACTTGGTGGGGTTAGCACTACCGGACCAAATACCTGTCTCTTTGTCAGAGAATCTAATTATGCCTGGATTGTTTCTTTCCATTTAGGCCAATCTACTCTTTGTTGACATTCTGCAACAGAGCGTGGTTCGATATCATCGTGTTCTATGATTTCTTGAGCAACAGTGTATGCAAATATATCATCAATGTGTATGGAAGATCTTTCTATCAACTCATACGCACTCTCATAATCCATTGAGATTTCTTTGTTCTCTGGAATCATTTCAAATATCGGAGCGTTCTCCAGTATTGATTCATGGACATAACTATAATCAAAGACAATCTCATGAGAGGGATTCTCTACATTGATGATTAATGGATCGGTTTGTGCCTTACTCGCCCTCTTCTTCCTTGGGTGAGTGTCAATCGAACCAAGTGACCTCCCCCTCTTCCTTTGGGGAGCCACGACCTCAACCACACCTCTACTAAGTGTGGTTGCAGTGCCTCTATCTGCAGCACCGTGCCCCTTGTTGGGGACTTCTAACCTTGCAGGCACATTTGCAGCTGGTATATGTGATCTCGTCACTTTTTCGATATCAGTAAATGCATCAGGCATCGAATCTGCTACGTTCTGAAGATCGATTATTCTTTTCACTTCACTTTCACATTGTGAAGTGCGGGGATCAAAATGAGCTAGAGTGGGGACAAACCACGACAATTCCTGTCGTTCCCTTGGAAAATCCTTTTTCCTATCTCTCCCTAACGACGGGAAGACTGTCTCATCAAAGTGACAATCCACAAATCTAGTGGTAAAGAGATCGCCTGTCAAGGATTCCAAGTAGCGGATAATTGTTGGGGATTCGTATCCAGCATAAATACTTAATCGTCTCTGAGGACCCATTTTGGTGCGCTGTGGGGGCGCAATAGGCACATATACTGCGCAACCAAATATGCGTAAGTGTGAAATGTTAGGTTCATATCCAGTTACCAACTAGTACGCAGAAAATGGTTGGCTAGCAGTGAGTTTGAAACGAATAAGTAAAGCTGCGTGTAATATTGCATAACCCCAGGCAGATATAGGCAGGTTGGTGAGCATAACCAATGCCCTAGCCACCATCTGTAGCCTTTCGATGGTGGCTTCTGCGAGACCATTTTGTGTATGCATATGGGGTACATGATGCTTTACTTCGATCCCGATAGACATGCAATAATCATCAAATGCTTTTGATGTAAACTCTCCAGCGTTATCAAGCCTTATAGACTTGATAGGGTGATCAGGGTGGTGAGTTCTTAAACATATAATCTGTGCTAGGAGTTTTGCAGTATTTCTTGTGGCCAATAAAGTGACATGTGACCAGTGTGTCGAAGTATCCACCAGAACCATAAATTACTTAAAATGGTCCACATTCTGGATGGATAGGTCCACAGATATCTCCTTGGATCCTTTGTAAGAATGGAATGTTTTATTTTATATCTTTAACATAGGAAGGTCTCGATCCTGTTTTTGCTAAAGAGCAGGCTTTGCAAAACGAGTCATGTACCTTTGAAATAGTCAATGAGGCATAATGGGAGGGAGGTAGTGCTTCTGGTACTTCAGAAGGCAATGACTGCATTTGAACAGTACTAGAACTGACACCTTGCAGTGTGACGGATTTTTGTCCCATTTTATTTTTCACTCGAAAGAAGGGATGTCCATATGAGTTCATTAAAATACGGATCATCATGTCATGACCGGGGTGCCCTAGATGGTCATGTCAAAGCCTGTATGAGTCAGTGTCCCAAATTTCATTGTTGGTGACAACATAGGATTCAATGATCCAGATTGTATAAGGTACAGTCCACTAGATTGACTCATAAGTTTCTCTAAAATGCGTTTCCTTCCACATTCATTAGAGTTAATATAAAGGTATTCAGTTCCACTCTCACAGTGTGTTTTTCCATGATAACCGTTGACACGAATATCTTTGATACTTAACAAGGTTCGATTAGCTCTTGGTGCATACAGAGCGTCTTTGACTTTAAATATATCTCATATTCTTTAGAGTATTTCTATTTTAGTAGAATGATAATCTTTTCATTCTAATAATTTTTGTTTCTCTAGATGTATTGCTTTACATCTTTATAGTGCTATTTCGAACCATGTAAATATGTGTAGTAAATAAATTTGAATAAATTCAATGCTTCAGAATAAAATTCAAAATTTATTAATAAACCAACGATAATCAAATCAAGGTCTTTGTTCAGAAATCTAATTCATCAAACCATTCTTTAAGATCAAATAATAGTCTTATTAAAAAAAAAAAAGAGGCATTATGCCTTCATATCTATCTTTAGAAAATAAATAAAGAGATCAGTCAAAGTCTGAAGCATCCTTTGGCGGAGCAAGTTCTTTGTTGCCATTGAAGTCTACAATAGTGAGGTTGACATCTAGGTCATGACCTTCTTCTTCCATATAGTGAGCCTCTTGTTCTTTAGACTCCCTATACCTCTTGTAAGTGGCTGCAACGATGTTGCTTACTTGGCAGTTCTTGTACCAATGCCCAATGACTCCACACCTATAGCATGGTTCATTGCCAACTGTATTCTGTTTGACTGAAGGGTTTTTAGGTGCCTTTTGCACCTTGTTTCCATGACCACTAGGGTCAGCACCACAATCTATGCGCCATACATTGGGAGGGCCTCCACGGCCCATATCACGACCCCTATGTCCCTTGCCAAGTGGTGCATTGTTGCCACGTGGGTAGGGATCAACACTTCCAACTCCCTTTGCATTGGAGTTCTTTCCACCTTTCACTTTGCCATAATTAGCCTCAGGAATTTTCTTTGTTCCAACAGGCCTGGCATTGTTGTTTAACAGAACCTCATTATGCCTCTCAGCCACTTGCAGTAGGTTGATCAGCTTGTTGAAGGTTGTGATTCTTTTGTTATCATACTCCAGCCTATACTGGTTTGCTAGTATAATTGTTGAAGTAGGAAAAATGGAAAGAGTCTTCTGGATCATATCATCTTTTGTGAGTTCATTTCCACATAAATTTAGACGTGCCTTTAGGGGCAACATGTCCTTGTTGAAGTCATTGACCCTTTTGTAGTCAAGCAAGCGGATTTCATTCCACTGAACGGTCAATTCTGGGAGCAAGGTGTCATGAATGTTTCCAAAACGTCCCTTAAGGGCATCCCACAGTTCTTTGGGTGTCTTCAACTGAAGGTATTCCCAGCGTAGGCTAGGATCAATATGTTTCCTCAAAAACATTAAGGCATTTGTTTTCAGCTTATCAGACGGTCCGTCGTCTTTGGGGTTAGTGGGAGTTTTGATGGTGATAGTGTATTCTTTTGCCACACAAGCAGTTTCTACATCGGAAACCCAACGGTGGTACACAAGTCCATATGAGTCCAAAATGTCAAATTCAGGTCGAGTTGGATCAGCCATCTACATAAACAAGAAAGAAGAAATAAATTACGTAGTCATAAAGATATCCACGTGAATTATTTTCCAAACGTATGAATTAGATTTCAAGACCAAGATTCGTAATGGTCACATTTTTTTTTTCGATGCTATGTGAAAATACTTTATCACAGCAAGTGTGTGTATAATGCGCATGAATTTTCATTATCATGGCAAAATGGAATTTTATATGTTGCATTACAAAAATAATTATAACACATTTAATAATAAATAAAACATAGCATATATAAAAATAAATAAACTACATGGCATGCTCAAATTTCATATATAACAATATATATATATATATATATATATATGGCATGCTAAAAATAAAATATATAATCATATTTAAAGATAATCATATAAAGCATAAATAACAAGACATGCTTTAAATGATCAAAATTATCTAACTAAACATGCTCAATAACAAAATATAATAAAGGCATAAAAAGCATGCTTAAAAATAGAAAATAAAATTCACATACTTGATTAAAATCATAAAATAAAATAAAGAAAACATACTTGATTTTGAGAAAATAAAACAATCTTAGCACATGCGCGTGTTGATGCAGGCGTGCGTAGCGATGTTTTTGGGCTTGAGAAAACTAGGCCGCTTCCTCTTCCTTTTCAGCAGTGGGCTTTGATCTTTTTTTTTTTTTTTTCTCTCTTGTTTTTTTTTTCTTTTTCTTTCCTCTCTTCTTCTTTCCTCTCTGTTTGTTTTTCGGTTTGCAGGAAGAAGAAACTAGTGCAGATGCCGGTCTGGACGAGGGCGCGGGGGCACTGGGGCTGGGCTAGGCCGGGGCTGGGACCAGTGCAGGAGATGAGCGGATCCCGGCTGGCCAATCCGAGCGTTGGCGGAGGCGCTGCTGCAGATGGGCTGCCGGATTCTCCAGCGATCTGTGCGGGTGGGCTATTGGCTCTGACGTATAATCTGTGCGAGAAGAGAAAAAAAAAAATTTCTGCTAGGGTTGTTGATTTTTTTTTCTTTGGCTATTGGCTTTGAGCTTGCTGATAACGTGTTAAAGTAAAATGACAATTGGAATTGGTCTACTCATTTCATAGTCCCTTTATATAGGGATAGAATTACAACGGAAACATCGATTACATTAATGATACTAAATGCTGATTGATCCGTAATTATTCTGATTGATCCGTAATCACTGATTCCTTGATTCCCTCTCCGTCAATTGCTTTGACGAAGGCACACAATATGTTTTTCCTTTAACATTGTTCAAATATACATTAAAAAAATATATAAAAGTAGCAAACAAAAAAGATAAAGTGGATAACTTCTGCATTTACTCCCAACAATCTCATAGACATCCAAGACATGAAAAAGATAAGGCTTACTTGGAATTAGACTCAAACCATTAATGACGAGTGGAAGATAGAGGATGGAGAATAGAGGACAAAGTAGACTAGCCTCCGAGCAATATGCAAAGAAGCTGCAAAGCCAAACAATTAATAAGATGCAAATAGATTATGAAGTGTCAAACTACATGACACTTTTTTTTTTTTTTGAGAAGACAACTAAGTGAGAACAGATGCTTATTGCATGTAATACTACCAAGGCTGCGTTCATAGAAAGGACTAGTCTCGATAAGTATTGCTTCAATCATCATCCTAGCAAGCACGTTGGTAAAAGAGAAAGCAAGAGTACAAAAGAATGGCCAATTAACAAAGGAAGCCAAGAGGAGATGCTATTCTACATAATATGACAATTAAAAATTGAAGACAAGTTGATAAAGAAATAGCACATATATTCTAGTTCCACATCACATTAGTTCTATCTCTTATAAAGAAATAGCACATTATTAGCTAATCAAAAACACCAGCCAACTAAACCAAGTATACATCTGTTTTCATTTAGAGAACCCCTACAATCTATAAAAGGCCACTACTCATAATACATAAAAATATCCAAGTATCAAAACCAACCACTGAATAGGACCATGGAAAACTAAAACATAATTACAAACACATGCATATACCATTTAGCTGAAAGCTTCAGCAACTGAATTAACCCATATAGTGATAAACAAAACTAGAGTTATTAATTACTCAAGGCTTGAAAATCATTCAGGGTCAAATTCAAATTAAAAGATTTAGGGCCTGAAACCATCTAAACCAAAAGAGTCAACAACCGAGATATCGCTATCTACCATGTGAAGAATAGAGTAGGACCAGTGCTTTGAATTCTCCACAGAGCAAATTGAAGTCAGCTCCATTCATATTGAGATTTTCAGTACCAAATCGACATACTCAAACACTCAAATGACATACCCAAACACCAAACCAACAAACATAACTATTCTTCCACAAATAAGCGAAATTGAAAGTGATTTCAGATACACAAACAAATTTTCTATACTTGGTTCCTCTCAGACAACAAAAATCTCATCTCTTTCATTTGATAATTTGAACTAACCGAATTGAACCCACTAATGGGAGAGAGAAGATACATACTTAGAGAGTGAGAAAGACGAAGTTAAGTACTGCATATGAGGTTTTTGAGATTTAGATGGGTCTTTAGAGAGAGTTTTTGGGTTGAGGGGAGGGGAAGATGGAGTATGAGGTTTCATTCTTTGGGAAGATTGAGTTTTTTGGGTTAACTATGACGCGCGCCTATTTTTTGTTTCCCCACTCCTTGTGAAGCTAGGCCAACTTTGATTATGATTTTAAGACCCAAATAGTATAAAAGAAAAATAAAATAAAAAGTAAAAAAAGCTACGGCAACTATAGCGTAGCAAGAAACAGGACAAATTTAACTATGGCATTAAAGATGCCGTCGCAATTGTATCAGTTTTTATGCCACGGCGTTAATTTGCCGTCACAAACCAATTTTAATTTTGCGACGCGTTGTTTCCCGTAGCAAATCTATGACCAATGGCGACGGCATTTTTGCGCCGACACTAACTGCGGCAGCCATTGCAATTTTTTTTGGTAGTGATACAAGATCCCTTTAGCTATTCCAAAGATAATCTCCAAGCATCTTGTCCAATCCAGAAGTGTCCTTTTCGTTTCATCTGGAAAATGTTTTTAGATTATATAACTTTCTTGCTTACTTTAAAGTCCAGGCTTTTGTTATTCAGGTATTCATAGATTAGCATCTTCTCTTCATCTTCAATGCAATAGCCTAAGGTTCTCACAAGGTTCCTGTGTTGAAGTTTTGCATTCAGCAAAACTTCATTCTTGAACTCTTCATTCCCCTTGCCAGAATTTTTGCTTAGTCTTTTCACGGCTATTTCTGTTCCACTAAAAAGCACTACTCCCTGAAATGAAAATTCAAAACCTTACTTATTGTACTAGAAACAACTAGTAAGATGATTCATATTCAGCCCTTGATAATGCATTTACTGATTTACATAGTGCATTCAGAAAGGAGTGAACAACAATCTGAATTGGAGTTGATTGAGACACTAAATGAGGACAACTACCTTATAAACAGGCCAAATCCTCCTTCTCCAAACCTGTTCGAATCAGAGAAATTTTCTGTGGCCACAGATATGGTGCTTAATTAGTTGGAAGAAAGGTATATCCAAATTTAATCTGCTATCATCAGGATCTGTTCTACTAGGAAATTCTTCTAAGTAGACTGAAAGAGTGATCACGCCAAATGAAAATAGATTTTGTCTTTCCGTACCTGTCAACAATTAAAGAAGGGGCCCTTAAAAGAAACTAAGAATGTAATGGAATCAATGGAAATGCAAGAGGGGAGATAAAGAAGCAGGAAGATGAGCAATGCAGTGATGATAGCCCATTGACCAGAATTTATGGTTGGGTCTCTAGTTTTCTAACTCTGTGACGCTGAGATCGATTGATTTGTGGTGAGTAGCTGAGATCTTAAATGCTTTAAATATTGAAGAAAGACTTAGAAGCAGAAGCCTTCGTCAATAGCATGCCAATAAGTCAAATGATGTTTATAATGTGAAAATTTCTTCTTAAAAATTTCTTGCTTTACACAGCATGCCATGTGTGTCTCGAAGAGCCTTGTTTGTGATGCAGGACTTGGATTTATCAGATCCTTACTTTTCGTATTCTTTGTTGGCGTCTTTGTTTCCTCATTGATGGGTGCCCCCGTTTTCTCTCTTGGAGAATGGATTATAAAGAAAATGCCAACAAAGAATACGAAAAGTAAGGATCTGATAAATCCAAGTCCGCAATTTCTCCAGATAATACTTTGTTTAACTTATATTTTTGCTTGGTGACTATGCATTTTATTGCACGAGAGAAAATTCCCAAGTACTTGAACATAGTAGGATGGAGTTGTACAAACCCCGTGCTTATATTATATAAGATGTGCTGTCCCAATACTTCGTGGTACTCGTTCAACCCAAGTGCCCCTGGAGTGCTCTTAACAAAGAACAACTAATTTTCAGCCAGAAAACGTGAAATTAGGATTGTCTCAATTAGAGAGAAGCCACTCCCATCCTGTACATCTGCCAAGTATAAATTGTGAAAGTGAAAGAGGATCACAAATTTGCAAGATGTAAAATGCTTACGTTTCCAGGGATGCCGCATCTTGATAGAGCACATGTACTTTTGCAGTGACACACTAAAACTAGAACATTAGCTCCCGCCTTCATTTGAGACTTATTACATTCTATCATTGACTTCAGTCATGCAGAAAATTTTAATATCTGTTAGCTGTTTGAAGTGTTTAAGTACATTGTGAATTTACTTTAGCAAGAAATTTACTTGATAGTAATAGAAGCCAATCTACCCTGCACCTGCCACCTGAGCCCGAATAAAATTAAATTGAATGGTATTATTAGAACAATGTAATTTCAGCAATATGCTTTGGTTTGGATTCGGGGCTGAGAGCTACATTTCCCTTGCAGACCAAAATACCACAGCTTTTAAAGAGGTAGCAATTATCCGTCACCAACTGTTACCCTTCAGGTTCTCATCTCTATGTTTCTATCCATTTATTTCTTGTCTAAAATAGTCTTGCGGTTGATATTCTGTATTTCAAATCACAGAGTTCAATTTATTTGCTCAAATACGTCTGACTTTTCAATTCATTTGGAATGAAAGTAAGAATAAAAATACTTTAAGAAACAAGCAGTGGTTTAGAAATTGATATGAAAGGCCCTTAAACTCCTAAAGGTTACCCATGTCAAAGCTGTTGGGCATTGATTAATGTGGTTGTTCCATCTTCGGCATAGAAGATTAGAAGGTCATTGAAGATGTATTCTCATCGTCAGCATCTGTAGAATATTGTTGGGTATATGGGACCAACAATCTGCCCTGGGAATCTCCCAGCTGGCGAACTTTAAATCCTTTCCTTGCTGATATATTTCTGTTAGAAATCGGAGGATACGTGGCCTTGAAAACAGAAGATAAATATGTCCTTACTTTGTATATCATTCGTTCATACCATTTACCAGACAAAAGCAAAGAACCTTTTGGATAATTTTTTGTTCTAAGGTCCGAAACTTTTGTATTGGAATACTCCATCGATTAAAACATCCCAAAGACTCTGCACACCTTACTTGAGACTTATATGGTAATAGGATTTCATACTATTTGGTTCTAGTTTTCTTCCTATTTCTTATGTTTCCTCGCTTTATTATTCTGTATACAGTTTCCCTGCAAAGAAATGTTGTCCTACATTAGGAGGGTCTTTTTCCTTTACTCCTAAAATGACCTTGGGCTTGGGGTTTGATGTGTCAAACACTTGCTAATATTTGGTTTTCTCTTTCTTTTTTCTTCTTTCTTTTCTTTTCAGAGAGATAACGAAGATGAAGAGTTATGTAGTGTTTTTGTCCCAATAAATCATCTATATGTAGGTGATATATTTCTCGTTAACTCCAAAGATATCATAAGACCAAATCTATCTATCCGAGAAGGCATAGGTATGTTTTATCTTTCTTCAATTTACCAACTTGTAGTATTGTGATCATATTGTCTCTTTGTTTATTGATTTTTTTTTTTTTAGCGGACGTGAGGTATGATTGATTTAATCATATACAGTGATCTTGATTGCAATGCTATTTACTATTATGCTTGGCTGTTACAAGGGATGGTTTTAATTGGTAATATTGGCAGCATTCAAGGGTGGAACTAGCAAAAATTTAAGGGAAAGGCAAAGGCAGCATAGGCCCCAACATTTTTGTTTGCAAGAAACTACGTGGGCTGAGTAATCCTTGTGGGTGGTTTCGCCCTTGACAGCATAGGCCCTTAATCTAGCTCTTCTAGAGCACTTTAGGCCGCTAGGACTTCTGTTTGGCTCCAAAACCAGTCTAGCGTGCAAACAGTCTCTTTTGAGTGCGCGGGCGTGCCAACACCGTAGGGTGTAGTCGTCGGGAGGAGTCCCTTGACCTGACTTCTGAATCAAACACTATGGACGAGGAGAGCATCAAACTCGTCACCAGGTTCTTTTCTTTACCTTTCGGAAAAGGACTTCTTGCCTTACTGATAAGGGCTTGTGATGTGATTTCTTGCGTCACTGAGTTGATACTTAACATTATAGGTTAAGTAGAGCAACCACCGGGAAGTAGGAGAAAGCATGGGTTTGCTAAAGCGTGACTTTAGCTTTGCTGGGTTTAGGGCGTTATCCTTGCTTCGCTGGTTTCAACTAGGTTGAAGATAAGTTTGCTCTGGAGAGACTTTGATAATCTTTGAGATTGATTGGAGAGTTGCGTGTTGTCTGTCCTCGAAACCTGGTATTTATACCTTAGGGTTTTCGACTACTCCTTGCCATAGAAGGATTATTGACTGTAGATTCCTATTCAGTCTCCGCTACCTCACTGCCATAAGGGCTCGTTTTCTTTATGGATCTCAGAATGGGTGAAGCTGTAACCCAAACCTAAGTAGACTTAATTTTGGACAGCAGGTATCAGCCCGCTAAGCAGAACCTCCTTAAGGGATCTTGCCAAAAATACTTTTGGACTCAAACATTGCCCCCCAGGCCTTGAAATCAGGCCCACGAAAATGTAACTGATTGAAGAGGCTTTCAACGACATGTTTTTTTCGTCAGAAACAAAGCCATAAATGTGGGATTGCATCTGTTCATTGCTAAACGTCCTTTCGTCGAATCGTTTCCGTCACAAAATCCTCTATTTAAATCTTGTCGCCACTTCAAACTTGTCACATCCGAAACTACTTAAGTCTCTTAAACCCAGAGAATATCCCTGTTCCACCTCCCTTTCTTAAGTAAAAACCCAGAAATGGCTCCATCGAAGAAGAATGTCGCCGATCAGGAGGACGAAATCAACCAGCAGGCTGCTCATGCTTGGGGAACCAACATCAGGGCTTGATGTTTCGCTAGCACCACCATCCAAAGACCTCTACTGCTCTGCCTTCCCAATTCCAAGGTCGGATTAGGTCCTACTTCGCGAGAGTCCATCCCAGAAGACATTATTGCCCTTTATGGCCTGCCCATCCACCGACCCATTCCAGTCTTCCGAAGAACTCCCGGAGATTTCAGCAGTTGGGGCACTCGCCTGTACAGGGCCGAAATAGGATTTTGGCCTTCGATAAGCACATTGGAACTCTCCTAGTATCGCAAAGTTCGAGCAAGGGATCCAGCGCGCTGGGATGCAGTGGGAATCACCCAAACTATCGATTTATGCTTTCAATTTCCTAGCGGAGGCAATCGCTCACCCCTGGCTGCCATTCTTTGTTTCTGAATACTGCCAACAACACCTTTGATTTCAGGTTTGGCTAGATGGGTATAACGCTGCTGGACATTCTTACCATCACAGGGCTTCCTATTGATGAAGAACCCTATGCACACGGCCAATTCGACGCTGTTCGATTTCCTTCGCAAATGGTTTCAAACTGGCTGCTCCCACCACAACCGCTTTTATCTTCAATGCGAACCCATTACAGCAGAGAACACAATGCTACTGGAAGCATTGCCTTCTTAGAATACTAGCTCTGTAAATTCATTTTCTGCACTTCATCCAAAGAGCCCACTGGGCCCTGGTCTTCTCTGGCTACGGTCCTTTACAACGGCCATCTCGTCGGCCTTGGACAACCTGAGCTGGGCGCGCTGTATGGTACCATCTACCAGGCCACCATGCACCCTTTCGAGGTTAACATTAGTCACGCCCCGAATTTTAGAATAATAATTCAAATTCCAAAACATGAATCACTACAACTCAACAAATATCACTCTGAATTGTTTTCTTAAAAACAATCACACCTCACACCACTCAATAATATATAACCAAATCCTCAAGGAGTTTATTTATTACAGCACACTCTCTCTCCAAATATAATGTAAGCTCAGATGAGCATAACAAACCTCACAACAGAAATGAAATCAAAATAAACACTGCAACTCCTAACCAGCTCGATTTTCTCCCTGATTATCCTGACCTGCCTGATTATCCTGACATGCAGGATTATCCGGTACACCTTTTGAATAGTGTACCGGGATTGCAACAACACAAAATCCTGTAAGCTTTCTGAAAGCTCGTGTGAGTAAAAGAAATGAACGGTTGATTTATTATAACACAATTCTTTTAACTCAAGTAACAACCAACAATCTCAACATCTGCAAGGAAACATCAAACAACTCACGAAAATCCACAAGGAAGACATTTCCACAATCCTCTAACCACAATATCACCACTTTGGTCTACAATCACTCAACCACATATATCACCACTTTGGTCCATCCCAACAACACGTTAGAGCTCTAATTACGTCGCTACTTGTCACTTGGCCTAGGTTCAAGTAATACGACATATTCCCAGGTTAACTTAATAACCCTCAAAATTTGGACTCTCATCCCTCAGAACAAATATACTCCAGTTATCATTAAACAGTTAAATTTCGGACATCCCCGTCCTCAGAATAAAAACACTCTGGTTATCCTTAACCGTCAAACTTCGGACTTCCTCGTCCTCAGAACCCTACCTTCTCCACCTCTATACAACCCACAATGTCAACCATGAATATCAATATGAACTCATCAATGATCATCACATATAAATTTGGTAAGTCAAATTTCAATCCATAATAATTAAATCATCACAATTCCACACTCTTCAATGTTATACCAATTCGTATATAATCATGTAAATATATATATATATATATATATATATATATATATATACATACACGTAATAATCCACTCAGGAATGACCACTAATACCATTTATAGTTCAAGCATAAAAATCGTAAAATTCATTTGTATAGTAAAAATCATTTTTTACTTACCTATGGACCGTAGTTGATCAAGTCATATGATTTAAAACAAATATTTATTCTATACATATTTTCACACAATTTCTACAAAAAAATAAAGTAATTAAAAGTACTCGGTTCGTAATATGAATCACGTGAGGTTTACACACCTCGTTATTCTCGCTGTGTCTTCAAATTAACACAAATCACAACCGAACTTGCTCACCCAAGTAGGAGGCACACGCTCAATTTTAAGAGAAATAATTAGAGTACAATTTTAAGAGTTTGTCTATAATACCAATAATACATTAATATACTGATTCTCTTTTTTTTTTCTTTTTTAGGGGAAAAAATAAATTCTATTGTTTGAAAGATCAAACAACTGTACTAGCTAGGTCAGGCTAGAGTATCCTAAACAGCCTAGATGAATTCTTCATAGCGTCAAAGCCACAACTGGCCAGACTAGAACCCATTAAGCTAAGGGTACTCGATACAAATAACATGCATGCTCACTTAGTCAAATGAAAAAAAAAAACACTCTAAAAGAAAATGACAAAAGAAAAATAAAAGGCTTAACTTAAGAAAGACTCATCCTCCCAAATTTGAGTGAAATGTCGTTGCCTAAGAACATAATGTTGTATGCTAACAGAAAACAAATTAAGGAAGGCCTCATAAGGCTAGCTAAGGTCAGAATACAGATGTTGAATAAAAACTCTACAAGCACCCCATCCTCCCACCACAAACCGCCTCGTCCCTCGTCAATCACCTAATCAAACATGACCTTAACTTAGCCAATAACTCAAAACATATTTAAACGAAATCCAATGGTCGGATTCTAATTTATATGAAAATCCAACAGACGGATTCTCACGAATCGCCTCCCGAATCACTGTTTTGCAATTATATGAAAATCTAATGGTCGGATCTTCACCCATGACCACACAAAGTCATTAGAACAGTTGTAGGATCAATATACCAAAACTACAAGTCCATCGAACGGTCCGATCTTCACAGATCACAAATCGAACGATCGAAATTGATCGAAACCGTAAAATTCATAACTTAATCACACGATATCCAAAAATTGCGTATAACATATGGAAATGATCGTATTGAAATACAGAATCTAAAAATGCATAGTACTTTTGCCCTCGTAGGTTGCCGGAAAGGGCCACCGCTGACCACCGCCATTGGTATCGGGGCTGGGCTGCTCTTCTACATCTCAACATGCTGAACATTTTTCATAACTAGCTTGAGATCAGAAAATAACGGGAAGAGATTGGAAATTACCAAAATAGTCATGGTAGCCGGAAAATTTCCAAAATCCGGTGAGAGCTCCGATCTACGTAAAAACTTCCACAACTTGCTTCGATCCGTTCTGGAAAATTATTCAACAACTCAAGGCGAGCTCACCAAGCCAAGAATCACACGAAACGAAGTCCTGTAGCTCGAGATATTTGGATCGAAAGTTGGTTTTCGATCTAGATTGGGGCTAGCTTCCAACCGCTTCTACGGGCTGTGCCGTTATGCAAGGCTGCTTCTGAAAGTTGCAGGAGGTCAAGGCGAGCAGGAGGATGAAGTTTGGCAAGGATTGGTGACCGATAGCTCGAGTTATCAAACTTGGAACCAAATTGGGCTAAACCGGCCTCAAGCTCCTCCGCTGTATATGGCCCACGAGACGGCGCAAGGAAGAGACGAAGCTATAGGAGGTGGTCTGACGTTGGTTGGTGATCGGTGGAGCGAGAAATCGATCGGAGAAGCCGAGCTCTGTTTTTCGGAGGGTATGGACGCGAGAGAGAAAGGAAGGAGAAAGACGAACAGTGCGGCGACAAAAAAGGAAACCCTACATCAGGAAACTTTTCGAATTTATATATACCAAAATGGAAATTATTCTAAATGTGATAACTAATTCATACGAATTACGATTCTTGTGTTCCACATATGCACGGACTCGTATCGACGAGCTCTACAACTTTCATGAAGGAAGTTTTCTCAAATTCCATACGTATAAAAAGTCGATTTCTTGAATCGAATATTTCGAGCTTTTTGTTAAAACAGAATGTTTCAGAACTTCGATAAATCTAAAAATGAGATACTTAAAGTCTAAAATTCGTGCAAAAGCACATTATTAATTCCACATAATTACACGAAATAAAATTGAAAATTACGGTTATTACAACCTCTATGGTCCTTTCTGGATACTGGATTTCTGGGTACAAGTCTACTTCCCTCACTTCCGTCGCAAGACATCCCACAGTCCCCACTGGCTGACGCGCTTCTGGGTCAATGGCTCTGCTGCGAGGCAAGGTATACCTCTCCACCATACTCTGAATGCTTTTCATATTTGTACCTCTTGGACGAAATGCCAAACTTAAAACTGGTTCTCAGTAGAAGATTCCCACCTCTCCTCCAACAAGGGTTCTTTCCTGGGAATTCTGAATATGGCGACCGAGCGCGCTTGGCTTTCCGCCTCGCCATTTCCTACTCTGATATCAGACTCATGGCTGACGACCTCAGCTACAAGCTCTATGCTCCCAACCACTTCACTCGCCAACTCGGGTTAGCCCAATTAATTCCTTTTTCTCTCTATGACTCATGGAACTACAGTACCTCTTGGTGAAGAATTGGCCCCCGACTGGACCTCCTCCAGCCCAAAGCATGGTCTCCCTAATCAATCTCCCAAACTGGGCTGATGAACTCATTCTGGTTGATGGCGCCGCCAAAGACTATGACCACTGGTGGTCTCAAGTGTCAGTTAACTGTTGGAACCAACGGGAAGACGAGCTCTTCGTGAGACTCTTCCATGATTTGAGGTACCCCTATGAGACTGATTCTGAGTTGCTCTCCAGCTTCCCTGAGGATGGGCTACACCTCCCGCAACCCGTGCAGCCTTCGCGGCCACCCGCGTGAGCCCCTTATTCTGCTCAAGCTAGAATTATCATCCGTGAGCCCACTTAAGAGGTAAGTTCCTTTATGTACCAAACAAGTTTGTCCTTTCCATCTCCACTGTATTAATCCATGTCTTATTTCAGTGAAGAGATCTCAAGGTGTCGTCGCCTAGCCACTAACCGGCCAATGCTCCTCCAGCCACAGGCCAGGATGCGAAGCAAAAAGCTATAGTAGTAAAACCTGACACTACAGATTCTTCTGGACGATGAGGAGCCACAAGTGGTGAGCAATTCTTTCTTAATAAGCCTTGTTGTTTTGGCATAAAATTCCATCTCATCTCCATCCTATTAGGTCGCTGCCGCTCTGGTGCTCAAACGTAGTCGTTCCGACCCCCGGAGCGATCCCTGGGACGATGATGAACCACTCACTGATTGACTGGTATTCATGTTTTGATTAAGATAAACCATGAAGTTACAGTTTTATCTTATCTTTCAACTTACAACGCTCCTTATTCGCAGGTTCGTCATAGGACTATGGGTTCTTCCAGGTAGAGTGGGGAAGGCGCATCTATAGCTGGGGGTGAAGCAGCCTCTTCGCAGGCCCAAGTGCCCAAGGAGTCAACCATTCCCCTACGGCCCTACCTCTTGTCAGTACCACAGAGGATCCACAGCTGTCCTTGACACCAGTTCATATATAGATGATAGTTCACCTGAAGTCGAGGAAAGGCTGACCCCTCCAAACAATGCTCGTGAAGGTTCCACAATGACAACCAACACCCTGGAACAAGTGGCGCAAGAATAAAACCCTAATGTTGTTATGGGTGACCAAGAACAAGTGATGGCAGACACACCAACCCTCTCAGCGATAACTCAAGATGATCAAGTAACTTCTCGCGAGCAACATACCGAAGAGGAATCTCATGTTCTCAAAACTAAATCTTGCTCCAATTTTTTGTCCCAATCCGACCTTCCTTTTGACATTCAAATTTAAATTCTCTCTTAGGGCCGGAATGATGCTCAGATTGAGGAAGTAGTAGTCACTGTGGAGGAGACTACTGGTGAGAATCTTGTTGAACTAATCACTGTGAGTGCAGCTAACCCAGAGCCTGCCCCCCATGCTCCCCAAGTAATCTAAGCACGAGAAGAAGTGAGCCCTCAGCCTGCATCGGAGGCGGCTTCTAATGTGGACCCTGTTGAAGCACTAATCGCCACTGCTCCTGTCGCACCTCCAACGCCTCATTCCAGACTCGAGTGACTAGCCCGTGTGCTCACAGTAACTCCCCTGGAGTCATGGAAGACGCTAGGGAAGGTCTTCGCCAACTCATGAGCCCTGACCTGCTACTACCCAGAGCACCTGTACGAGCCTTAGAGTATCTCAGAGTATTTCATCGTGAAAGAGCCATTTCTGAAGCTCAGTTCCAGGAACTTGACAAATTGGTGGAAGACCTTCCTAAATTTTGCAATGATAGGGCGGCTGCGACGGCTCAAGCCAAACAAGTCCAAGAGCAGAATCATGCCCTCGCTAGACAGATGGATGCTCTGCAAGATTCCCTGGGGGAACGGGCCTCTAATCTAAGAGATATGGAGCTTGAGGAGCAACATCTCAAGTCTCGGATCAAAGATCTTTAGGCCCAATTAGCCACTGTAAGGGCCAGGATTGCCCATGCGGAAGCCCAGCTGGAGCAACCCTTGGCCACTTCTAAGGTGCTTTATCAAAACTTGGCCTAAGCCTGCGAAGCAGCCCAACAAGCTGAGTAAGCTACCCATAATGCTAGCTTCCGTCTAGACGACTATTTTCTCGGTTTGACTTACACGGGTCGGGGGCTTTAGGCCTATGACATTTGGCCCGTTATTTTTGTTTTGTAATATGAACAATTTACTAGTATTATTTAATCGTTTAGTCCACTTAATGGTCCAAATGCATCCTCGAACCTTCAGCTATTTACTCTTGACAGTTAATGTTGGGTCCTAACTGTGCCTTGGCTGGAAATCAAAACAGTTGAGAACATATAATCTTGAAAATGAACAGTTATCTCCTTGAAGACCGTTCCGTCTCCCATGTGTCTTTAATTTTCCTTCATTTCTGAGATCGCAGCATTCAACTGCATTGATGGCATCAAAGACCTTCCAACCGTCTATCCAAGGGCTGAGGCTACTCCGGTTGGCCCTTTATATACCTGCACTTTGGGGATGGAATAAAAAGAAACCCACCCATGGCTTATCTGGAAATAGCCCTGCAAGCCTTGCTTCTCTTCCTTCTTTTCCAGAAATCTTCCCCTTATGATCTCCCCTCCAGCCTCTAACTCCTAGGCTTTATGGCGAAATCTCAAGCCTGAGGTAGGCCTTATGGCTTAATCTCAGGCAACGTCTTGCCTTTGGCCATAGAAAGCTTGGATGGAATGTCCAAAAACCTGGATGGAACATCCTAGGCTTCTGATAGGTTGAAGAACGCTACAGGACTCCTAGCCTAGGATACCACCTTCTAGGAATCCATCTTCTTGAGGTTCCCTTGCGTGGAGCATGCCGGAGAAGGGTGGGAAAACTCCTTCTGCTCCCTACTCTTCTTCGGCTCCTTACCTCTTAGACTTAACAGACCGAACTTCCATTTTGTCCCTGAGATGAATGGGGCAACTTGGGTGCACTCACCTCTGATGTCCACCTTTGGCCTGAAGGATGGACAACAGGAAGGGTTGGGATGAGTCTCCTAAATCCCCTATTTCCAGTACAGACGATAGCAGCTGCAACCAAGGTTTTGGATGAGATGGTTGATGAGACAAAGGCCCATCGCTGAGCCACTTTTGACAGAAGATCCAAAAGACTTGAAAGCTTGTATTTTTGAAGTTATAATGTAATCTTGCGAATGTATTGTATTGCTTTTGGCCATAAAGCCACTTTTATGAATACAAGAATATTTAGCTACTTTTAATCTCTAAGAATATTATAAAGCCTCTAGTATGGGCCTTGTTACATATATTTTTAACACAAATTGTCAAAAAGAAAGAAAAAACTGAAAAAACTTACTTAAAAGTCTTGTTAAAGCCCGCCACAGAACAAAGCCTTGTAGTCATTGCCCCTAGCCTTGCTAGGTAGAGCGAGTACATTACAATAGGGCTACTAAGTAGGCCCAAGGAAGATGTGGACGCGAACGGAGAAAGACTATTGGCCTTGTCTCGGCTGGCGGATTGGCGGTGGGTATTATTTTTTCAGAAAACGACCGTTAATAAGGTCCTGGTGGATATCGCCGTCCAAATCTTTGAGATGAAAAGTCCCTTTTTCCAAAATTCTATGGATGACAAAGGGCCCTACCCACCATGGTGTCCATTTACCATGCCCGACGAGCTTCTCACCAAGCAACAGAACTACCTTCCAAACGAGGTCACCCTATTTGTAGGTATGACCATGCAACCTCTTATCATAGGCACAAGCAACACACTGTTTTTCCATAATCAAACCCTCCAAAGCCGCCAAACACTTCTCGATGAGATCTTCATGTTCCTGCCACATAGCCTGGACATAATCCTCGCCAATGAGACGGTGTTGGTCCTGAATCCGGAGAGATTGAACATTGACCTCCAAAGGTAAAACTGTGTCATGACCAAACATGAAAGCATATTGCGTCGTGGCGGTGGGGCTGCGCTTGGAAGTATGATAAGCCCAAAGGGTCTTATACAACGTTTCATACCACTCGCGAGGGTTCTTAGCCATCATCTTCTTTAGCAGTGTGATAATAATCTTGTTACTGGCTTCTGCTTGGCCGTTGGATTGAGCATAGTAGGGAGTACTATGAATGAACTGAATGCCCAAGTTAGCGATGAGCTGTTCCACTTCTCGACCCATGAATGCTACCCCCTTGTCAGAGACTAAAACCTCTGGGATGCCAAACCTACAGATAATATGATGAAAGATAAATTTCCGAATGGTGGCTCCAGAAGCCTCTTTTAAAGGTTCAGCCTCTACCCACTTGATAAAAAAAATATGTGGCGACGATGATGAACTTAAGTTAGAGCGAGGAGTGAGGATGACTCATGCCAATCAAATCCATGGCCTAGCCGCTTGCCGGCCAAGGCTTGATAATAGGCTGCATGGGTATGTTGGGAATGTGTTGGACTGGTCTATGTGCCTGGAAATCCTGGCAACCCTTCACGAACATGATGCAGTCTCTCAGGATACTGGGCCAATAATAACCATGTCTTCGGATTAGCCAATGCATCTTTGGACCCACTTGATGGGCTCCACACATGCCTGCATAAGCCTCTTGCATCAGGCACTTAGCTTCCTGACCATAAACACATTTAAAATCTATGTCATCCTCTCTGCGGTGTAGCAACTCGTCATTCCTAAGAAAATAATTCAGCCTGAGGAACCGGATCTTCTTATCTGTATGGGGATCCGGCTGCTTGAGGTATGTGATCAAGGGAATCCACTAGTCCACGTCAATAGGGTCCAATGCTGCCACTACCAGTCCTCTGATGGGTCAAGCAATGAGAGCCACGAAGGCAACGTGTGGCGCTCAACCTTCAAAATTCACTCGCGAACCCCATATTTGAAAGTAATGCCTTTAGCCAACTAGGAGAGTTCATTGGCAGCAAAGTTGCTCTCGCGAGGAATTTGTTCGAGGTCCACATCATCAAATTAGACTAAGAGCTCAAGGGCACGATCCAGATAGGGCGCGAGCAAGTAACTCGTGCACTTGAACATTTCACGTAGCTGATTAATGACGAGTAAAGAGTCACCGCAGACCTGGATGTCCCGGATTCCTAACTCTAGCAACACCTCTAGGCTATAATGAGGGCCTTATACTCAGCTTGGTTGTTAGTACATCAGAACTCCAACTGGAAGGAATATGAAAAACGGTCACTGGTTGGGTTTTCCAAAACTACTCCAGCCCCTGCTAGTATCTCAGTTCTTGAACCGTCATAATATAGCACCCATGGTTAGAGTGAGATTGTGGCTTGATACAACGCGACATACTCAGGCAAACACGTTAAATTTGGCCAGTCTATTGTTTCAGTAGCAACCTCTAAATCTCGTACCACTGGGACGTCCAACACAGGATGATGTGCTAAGAAATCTACGATAGCTTGCCCTTTAACTGCTTTTTGTAGGATGTACTACAGAGAAAATTCGACAAGGCGAGGACCCACTTGCTAATGCGACGTCTCAAAATAGGTCACGAATGCATATATTTGACTAGATCGGTCTGGGCGATGATGCAGGTAGTAAATGATAGTAAGTAATGCCGCAACTTGCATGCGGAGAAGTATAGCGTGAGACATAACTTTTCCATTGGACTGTGCCTTGTTTCACAATTTGTGAGTGTCTGGCTGAGGTAAAATATTGCATGCTCGACTCCCTCTTCATCTTCCTGAGCGAGTAGGCTACCAATAGAAGCCTCAGCTGTTGAGATATACAATTTCAGTGGAAGCTTGGTCTGGGAGGGACGAGAACTGGTGGACTCGCTAAATAGGCCTTGATCGTATCAAAAGCCTCTTGGTGTTTAGGCCTTCAGACAAATTCATTTTGCCCCTGCAGCTTCAGTAGCGGGGAGAAGGGCTGGATTTTGCTAGTAGAATTAGAGATAAACCACTGCAAGAAGTTGATCTTGCCCAATAACCTCTATAATTTCTTCTTGGTTCGTGGAAGAGACACATTAATGACTATGTTGGCTTTATCCTTTGGGACCTCGATGCCTCTTTGATGGATAATGAAGCCCAAGAAGTCTCCAGCCTGAACTCCGAAGACACATTTAGTCGGGTTCATCTTCAGTTTGTGTAAACGCATGCGTTTAAAAACCTTTCTGAGGTCTGCAATGTGGTCCCCTCGCTTCTTATATTTCACGACCACGTCATCTATGTAAACCTCTAGAATCTTCCCTAGTATGTCATGGAAGATCAGATTCATGGCTCGTTGATAGGTGGCCCCAGTATTCTTTAGGCCAAAGGGCATGACCACGTATTCGAAAACTCTCGCGAAACTGGGCAAGGGAATGCGATCTTGTGCCTGTCTTCCTCCGCTACTGGGATCTGGTGATATCCTACGGTGCCGTCCATGAAGGACAAAAGTTCATGTCCTACTACTGCATCTACCAACATATCCGCTACCGACATTAGATAAACATCTTTGGGGGTAGCCAAATTAAGATCTCTGTATTCCATGCAGACCCTCATCTTGCCATTTTTCTTTCGAACGGGCACTGTATTGGATAGCCACTGGTTGTACTTGGCCACCCTAATGATACCTGACTTGTGCATCTTTTCTACTTCCTCTTTGACCAGAACTTGGGTCTCCGAGTTCATCCTTCGCGGCTCTTGTTTCATAAGCCTCTTTTTTGGCAACGTTGGTAGCTAGTTGCAAACTAAGTCTGGTGATTGGCCTGACATGTTTTCATATATAACAGTCCTTATATTTGAACAACAAGTCAATTAGCCTCTGCTTCTCACTAGGCTCTAAATAGGTGCTGATAGCCACCTCCATAGGCTCATCAGCTGTTCCCAGGTTAACCTTCTCAAGAGGATCCCTAACCTTTGGAGTGTGTGTCGTCCAATGTCGCTGGGGCGAGTTGAATTTCTTTCTCTTCCTCTTCATGGTCAGAGAAGTCTTCTTTAATGTATTCCAATGTTGCGACCTGTCTGTATGCCTCTTTCTCCACCAAGTACCATGACAGTCTGTCGTACAAGGAGTGGAAGGCCTCTATCCCTTCTTCTGGAATGGTGTAATCCATTAAATAACCTGAGAGTGGGGCACAGTGTGGCCAGAACTTTCCAGGTCCTCTTTTGTGAGCGTAGCCCCCACTGTCCCTGTGGGGCAGCCCTTATTGTGATGCCATTTACTTGTAGTAGAGTAACTCTAAGTAATACCTGGCATCTATATAATTTGCGGAAACAAGGAAAGGGCGAGGATAAGCTTTAATCACCTCGGCCTTGTCGGTAAACCTATTCTACATAATCAGTTCCTGTGGAGAGTAGACGGAACACAGTAGCTCAGTGAATCCAATCCCGGCCCAAGATGGCGCTATAGGCTGCATAGCAGTCTGTTACAAAGAAAGCATAAATGCCTTCCCTGGACTGACCTTGATACACAGGAACAGTAAGCCCAATGTTTTCGTTATAGCCCTTACAAAATTCTTCAATGTCAGCGAAGTGGACTTGATCTTCTCTTTTTTGATCCCAAGCAGCTGCATGGTCCTTGTGTAATGAAGTTGACAGCGAACCCAGTGTCAACCATGATTTTTCTAACCTTGGTGCCATCAATCTCCGCCATGATATACAAAGGTCTCATGTGTTATGCCATAGCATGAGTCAGTCTCGTAAAGCTCATAAAGAAACCCTTGCTATTGGCATCTTTAGTTTCAAGGAACACTGCTTCTTCCATAGGTGTCATTGCTGCTGAAGGGATCTGTAGCGGCTGCTCGTTGTTTTCTTCAACTTCTGCATACTCCTGCATGGCAAATGGAAGAGAATATTTGGCAGGTAGCACATATACCGTTACACAAGTGGTGCCCAGTACCCCAGTATCATTGATGTCCTCATCAAGGTTGATTTTGGGCTCATCAACCGGAATCTCTGCGTTGAATTGTTTAGCGACTAGAGCAACCAATGACTCTTTTGTAGGGATCATTGTCTCTTCCTGCTTTTGTTCATGTACTCTGAGAATCGGCTTAGAAGGATCTTGCTTTGTTCCGAAACTGAAGCTTCTGTTCTGGTTGCGACCACTACGCTTTGGACCTTCTTAGGCCTCCATTGCAGGGTTTCCCCAGTTTGATCCTTGCCCCCAAGTCTTTCAAAAACTGAAGGTTTGGCTTCGGGCTCATCGCGAAATAACCTACGTCGGACACTTGGTCGTTTGGTTGGTAAACTTTCCTTCCAAGCCTGCGGCGGTGTTCTTTCTCTAGTAATCCTGCATAAAACACTGGGTCTGGACATCCCTGGCGCTAAACTTGCTTTTTTCTGAAAGTTATGGGGAGCCACTAAAGGCTTAGTAGCTAGCGCCTCTATCTCTCTTTGATACTGTTCAGGAGATTTAACCAATTGCGAGGGTTTAATCAGGCCTTGATCCAAAGCCTCTAGTGTTTGCTTGGCCTCTCCAAACCTAGTGCTGTAACTTTTTTTTCTTGGAAAGACTGATCTTTACAGCCTTTCCTTTCTCCCTGGTGTACCATTTGCCTTCCTTGAGGGCAGATATTGAAGCTGGCGGGATATATGGTTTGGTCAGGATATCTCTTTGCTCGCTTCTGCCCTTCCCTTCTGGCTTCTTTTCATCCGCGGCAGCCAAGGTTCTAAAAATCGCTAGGCTCTAGTTGGGCGGTAGCCCAGCGCCTGACGCCTAGGGGCCTAGGTGGGAGACTAGAAGGCACCTAGGCGGTTTCTATTTTTTAATTTAATTTTTATTACATATAATTACGTAAAAAAAATAATAAGATCTTCAACCATTAATCTATTAGTCTATTAAAGCCTATGGCATCAGTGCCATCAAATCAAATAATAAACATGTTGAATTATATATTTATTGAACTAACACAAGAATGTCTTTTGGTTAATTCATTCGACATTCCCCTTTTTTTATTTAATTTCTTTTTTGGCAAATAATACTTCTCATATAAACAAAGTCTAATAGGCTAGTAGAAACAACGGGTCAGTGATTGAACCCATGGAACAATTAAGGAAAAAGTGGAAAACATATCAAACCTATCTAAATCACTCTCAACCTTCTTTTCTCCCTCTCCTCTCATACCCTTACATGATTCCACCATTTCTTCATCTCAATGATTTCAAGGTTTCCCAGGTATTGATTTCGAAAGTTTTGTGATGGATGTTTGGTTATATGATTGAAATTAAATCAAGAGGGGGTTTGGAGGGAGTGAGGGACAAATTGAAGTCATCGAGGAGAGAGAGAATGAAGGATAAGAGTTGAGGGGAGAGAGAGAGTGATGGTGAGAGGACTCATAAGAGAAATCAGAGAGAGCCAAGAAGACTAAGAGGACAGACTAGAGAGAGAAAGTCGAGCTATGGAGCCTTGAGAAGAGAGAGAAAGTGAACAGATGCACACCACCTAGCGCCTAGTTCACCGCCTAGACCCCCCAAACGCCCGCCTACTCTGTCTAGGCGCCCGTCGAAAGCCAAGTCGATTTCCCTTATCGCCTAGCCCAAAATTGGTGAGGTCGGTTTGCGCTTAGCACTTAGGCGGCTGCCCAGACTGATTTTTAGAACACTGGAAGTAGCTGTTAATTTGGTGAACAAATTGGACTCTTTTGGGGTTGGCGGTGACTCTGTTATATTATTCGCTCTTGGGCTCGAACGCTGGTAGTTCCACGAGGGAGACGCCCATTTGATAGGCGGGAATGAGCCAAAGCAAAATGTTTGCTCGACTTCTTCATGTGATACTTGGATACCATAATCCTCTTTGCATCGCTAGCAGAGGACCACTGGTGAGGCCTTGTTGATGGGCTTCGATTTCTTCCGCGTCGGGGATTCTTCTTCCTTACCCTTTTCCCCTTGTCTCCTGGTAGTCAGATCAACAGTTGGCTTCCTCTGGCTTTTTATGTTCCAAGTCACATCAACCATGTTCACTTCGGTATCAGGGAAAGAATTTAGATCCACTAGCGCTGTCACGGTTGTTGGGGAGTCAACCTGCAAACGACCATTATTGAGCCATACCTGAATTTGGTTCTTCAGCTTCGCACACTTAGTTGTGTTATGATTCCACAGGTTGTGGAACTTGCAATACTTCTTCCCTTTTAGCTGTTCTGTTCTGGGGAAGGGTCCGAAGTCTGTCTTCGCCATCTTCGCGGCTATCATCTCAACCAGAATCTGATGCGCCTTATTGGCATCGTATGTATATGTCGCGAACTCAGGTTTGGTGAAGGCTACAGACTTGAGCTTGACTGGTTCCTTAGTAATCTTCAACTGCTTCAGGACAGAATTTTTCTCGCCAGTTAGCTCAAAGGCAGAGACATCATTCTCCTCCTCTTCTTCCTCCCCTGGGAAAACTTCTTCGCTTCGATAGTAGGGATCAAAGGTGGTTGGTTGGTAACTTAGTGCTGCCACTGTACGGTGTTTTCCAAGGACATATGTTCCTTTAGATGCATTCTTCCTGGCATCTGTTTCTCTAAAAAGATGCTCGAAACTGCCAACCTCTATGATCAGCTCTCCCATGGATTTGATAATGCTGACATGCTTTTTCCTCCACTGACATTGCTCTAAACACTTGATGGCCAACTTGGCTAGTTCTCTTTCGGGCAAAAGCACGTTCAGCTTGGCCTTTTGAATCTGGAATCATTGAAGATAAGCCACAGCAGATTCAGTAGGTTGCTGAGCCATCTGGGTGAGGGAAGCCAAGTCAACTTCAGGCTCTATAGCTCCGAAGGTTTCTCCAAACAACTTTCCATTGCGGGCCAATCGGTGACGGACCTTGGTTTGCTCCAAATCAGCTTTCTGCATGGCAACTTAGGTTGCGATATTGGATCCATCGTTGCGAATAGCCGCTACCTGAGTAAGAACATTCTTAGTCTGAGCAGTTTGGGCGTTTATCATGGTCACGAGTTGTTGGTGGTTCTCTTGAGCTTGTCGCGACATGTTCTCTATACGCCCCTTCATTCACTGTGTATCATGCTCCATATTAAACTTGACTTTCAGGATCGAGTTGATAGTGTCCTGTCGTTGTTCTACTAATCCTTTAGTCATCTTTTCCCCGAATGCCTTAATGTTCTTTTGCATAATGTTAAGCTGCTTCTTTATGCTAGCATTCTCTGGGATAGGGAAGGGCACAAAGACATCTGTTACCATCTTGTATTCAACCACCTTGGTGGTTTTAGCCGCCTTTCCAGCCTCATTAGGCTTAGCGGTGGGAATTTTCTCGCCCTCAGTAGACATCTTAGTTGATGGAGGGTTGAGAGAAAATCTTTCAATTACCTATTCCTCAGAAAGACCACGACATTCTGCATCTAAGTGCATCCTGTAGCTAGAGGTCTTGTGTTTCGGGTAGTTAACGTAAACCTTTTGGTAAGGGTTTGCGCTTGACTTCCTAATGGTAGAGATCGCGAAGAAACGCTATGCGGGTCCCACCGAGTGTGCCAAAATGTTTGGCTCCAAAACCAGTCTGGCGTGCAAACAGACTCTTTTAAGTGCGCGGGCATGCCAGCACCGTGAGGTGTAGTTATCGAGGGGAGTCCCTTGACCTGACTTCTGAATCAAACGCTATGGACGAGGAGAGCACCAACCTCGTCACCAGGTTCTTTTTTCTGCCTTCCAGAAAAATGACTTCTTGCCTGACGGATAAGAGCTTGTGATGTGATCTCTTGCATCACCGAGTCGATACTTAACGTTGTAGGTTAAGCAGAGCAACCACAGGGAAGTAGGAGAAAGCACGGGTTTGTTAAAGCTTGACTTTAGCTTCGCTGGGTTGCGAGGGTGTTACCCTTGCTTCGCTGGTTTCAACTAGGTTGAAGATAAGTTTGCTCTGGAGAGACTTTGAGGATCGTTGAGATTGATTGGAGAGTTGTGTGTTGCCTGTCCTTGAAACCTGGTATTTATACCTTAGGGTTTTCGACTGCTCCTTGCCATAGAAGGATTATTGATTGTTGAATCCTATTCAATCTCCGCTACCTCACTGCCATAAGGACTCGTTTTCCTTATGGATCTTAGAATGGGTGAAGCTGTAACCCAAACCCAAATAGACTTAATTTTGGGCCACAGGTACCGGCCAGCTAAGCTGAACCCCCTTAAGGGATCTTGCCAAAAATACTTTTGGGCTCAAACAACTTCCATGTTCTTATTGTAGATGTTGTTGAGCTCTTTGCACTCCAGGTTTGCCCACCTGAAATAGTGGGCAAAACAGTTTCATGATTTTAGATGTACTCTTTGTACCAGTTCATTTAGTTATGCTAAGTAGTTATTATACAGGTAGTTGCCCTTAACATATGCACATTTGAGTTGGTTTGTCCAGTTTTGTGTTTCTAATGTGTACTGGCAAAAGGGAATGCATCAATATAATGATTTTCTTTTCTCTCGATAATGCAGAGATCATTGTTTCTCTGGGGGTATGACAATGCCTCAAATCATTTCTCCTCAACAGATTGATAAAATTCCTTTGAATAGAATAAAGTGATGTCATCAAACAAGAGATGATCCTAGTAAGATTATAATTCTTTCCTTGTCTGCCAAGATGTATCAAGCATCAAAGTCTTCTCAGTGCACTGGAACTATGAGACTAGGTACGTTGTTCATAATTATGCATATTTTGATTTTGTAGTGATGCTCATGTTTGGAAGTGCATTCGTACATATCCGTCCCTTGACCAAGGCAGTGGCCTTAGGGCTTAGTTTGGGAAGGCCTCCATCTCAAAATGCCTATATATATTTGTGAAAAAAAAAACGATAGTAAAAGAAGAAAGACACTGATTTGCAGTCTATAGAAGATGACATTGAGGCCAATGAAATCAAACCCGTAACTCCGTGAGGCCTCAAAATTTCCTCTTTTTCTTTTGTATTTATAAGTTAAACACCCCAAGCTTTCCTCTTTCTCCATCACTTTGGCATTAGAAAAGAAGATAACCAAAAGTTTTGCTCTCACTTTCACCAATTTGGGCAAAAATGAAACGTTGGCTGCTGAAACATGAATTTTTGATTCCCCTCTGATTCTTTCAAAGAAAAATGGTAACACTTCTTCCTTTTATGTCTATTCAACCCATTGATAGACTCTTATAGATGCATAGATGCAATCTTTCTCTTCCTTTTTCTCAATTCTAAATTTCATCCTCTGTTCTAATTTTATAATCAAAATTCAAATAGTTGATACAATTATAACAAACTGCCAAGGCCTGAAGTACAAAATTTTGTGGTTAAAAAAATTAGGTTATATTATTTTTTATCAGATTGTTACCTTTTATTTTGTTTATATAATCTGCTATGTTTTACTTTGAACTTTGCTTTGCTGAATTTTTTTTTCTCAATGAAAAAAATTACTTGGAAGATCTCTCTAAATTTTACCTTAGGCCTCACTTTGTGATGAGACGGCCCTGCATTTGTATACCATTTAATTATGCATATGTGTTCATTTATGGAACCAAATGATTCTTTAGTATATATAAATTTATTGAGCTGTTCAATTACGATGGGTACACTTCCTGTTCATGATGCGATAATTGTTGGCCCTTGAAGTTTGTAATTATAGTTTATGGTGCTTATAGTTGCTGGCTGTGAGCGTTTGGCATAACTTTCAACTGCTAAAAATCCAGCAGTTAGCACCTCTAGAAAATCAACACGGGTGTCAAGAAAACGGTGTAGATATATGTTCTTGGAAATGTTTAGATTCAGTTGGAAGCAACTCAAGATTTGGAGTTGTTCCATTTTTCAGAGGAGAGCTTCGATTTTTATTTATTAATTTTTTTTCACAGTGCACCTAATATTGTTTCACCATAGAATTGACCTGCATTGGGCCACTCAAGTCCGCTGGATAGACAATGGCGAAGCTAGGATTTTAGAATGGGGTAGGCTAAAAAAATATTTTCATAAAAGTTTACTAATTCTTTTAATTTTTTTTTAAGTTTTACAAACCACATCTTACATTAAAGACATATCAAACAATAACTGATTAAAAAAAAAAATGAACTTTATAACGTTTGATAGAAACTTGATAACGGAAGTCTAAGACAAAAGAACGTACCTACTCAATTTGCACCTTACGCTCTTGAATAGAATCAAAATCTTTAATTATTAAATATGTATCATAATTCTCGGCCAACTCTATTTCAATGTGGACAATGTTATTAGCCAAAAAGTCATTCTCCATCTCGTTGCGCAATATTGTTTTGATATGTTTCATAGCTGAAAATCCTTTTTCTGTAGGTGCTGTAGAAACCAGCAAATAAGTGACATGATGATGCTCATTAGATGCAAGTGGTGTACCGTTATTCTGATCTTTTCTTATTTTCTTGAGCCATGAATCAAGAGTTTTTGCTTTCTCGGTTGGTTGATTATGATCAGACATTATATTTAAATATGTAATCATCACCAATTGACAAATGCAACAATAAAATCAAGTAATTAACTATTATAAAATCAAAAGTTAAGCACACAAACACTACTCTAACAGTTCATTAAACGATAAAACGAAGAGTCAACTGATCAGCAAAAAAAGCAAACCCATAATCCTAAACCTTAGTTGAAAAAAAATACAATCTAAGAACTAATAAAGAATCCAACAATACATATGGAGTCAAAACGTTGATCAATACAAACAAAAAAAAATATATATATATATACCAGTAGCATGTACACCTCTTGAACAAAGTCAGCAAGCTAAATTAGTATATTAATCAAGTAGCAATAGCGCGATAGGATTCAAATGGATTTGATTAATCAATTGTGAACTAAATATATATATATATATGAATTAAAAACCGAAGAGGTGCAAAAGATCATATACCCAAGAGAAATAGAGGATAAACTTATACCTGAAGAGTGAAAAGGGAAAACAGCAGTCGACAGAAGAACCAAAGCTTTTCGTCTGGGTCTGACTGATTTTGGAGAAACAATAAGAGAAAAAAGTTGACCTAGTTTACTAAAAAAAACAAGTTTTTTATGCGATTATACCTCTTAAAGGAGAATCGAAATAAATCAAATTAAATACTTCAAGAAAATAAATAATATATATATGATAAAAAAAAGAGGATAACATATGGACTAGGTTTAGTAACATACGGGCTAAGTATAGAAATTTGGGGTGTGCTAATTGGTAATATTTATATTTTTAAACTAAAATTAAGCTACAAAGTAATGTTTTTTCAAAATTTGGGATGGGCTGTAGCCCACTGGAACCCGTGTGTAGCTACGCCTTTGACTATAGCATCAGATCATCCGGAAAGTACCACAAATGCTCATATCAGATACCGATACTTCAGCTACTGATACCAAATCAGAAACCCAGAAAAAGCCATCAACGAACAAATCCAAAACATCCAAAAATATGTGCTTTACCTTATAAACATCCCCAAAATAAAAAATTGCAAGCTATTCCACGTATAAAAAAAATAAAAATAAAAAATCAATCGAAAAAGAGAAAATGAATACTAATTTTTAATTGTTCTTTTGACTAAGGATGGTTAGTTGTATACATGCAGAAACAGTTGCAGGCAGAGAAGGGAAATGTGAAGCTTCCATTACCTTATTCGAAGAGAATCAAAGCCTGTGGAATCAGATTCTTTTTTGGTTATGAAATCTGAGATATCGGGTTGCAAGGATGAAATTGTAGACTTCACACTCAAACAATTCAACCACCACCCGAAGTGTTTGAGAATTTTTCTTTTTATGGACTTTGGGCGGTGGTTGAAGTGTTTGAGTGCGAAAAGAGCGAGAGGGGCTGTGGTTTTCTTGGACGTTAGAGTGAAGGAAAGAGACAGTTGCAGACTTTTCTAAAAGATGGGCTTTAGCCTTTTCGCTGAGATGAGGGAGGCTACAGATTTGCAGTTGAGAGAGGACAGAAAGAACAATAATAGAAATTAAAAATTATTAATTATTTATTACTAACCATAGTTAAGTTGTGTGAGCAAATTTGAGTCCCTGATTATCTAGTATGAAATAACTCGTTTTGAGAATCACACAACAACGCTCTCACTTATAAGCCTCTCCTCAATCCAACTCGTTCAAGGCTTAAGAAAATGGACTCAAGCACTTGACCCCTGTGGCGGTATGAAAACCCAATACCAACATGACAATGACCCAAAAACTGTCAAATGGTTTGGACCTCTTGTCTGGGTCTTCACCAACCCCTCAAAACCTCACAAAAATCATATCTTTCTGCGCAACATCGGCTTCTTTTGATGTGGGTAGCGCCCTTCACGCCATTGTTATCAAGTTGGGTCTTTGTTCGAATGTCTATGTATGCAGCTCTCTCGTTGATATGTACGGGAAATGTGGCAAGTCGTGGAATGCCCGGAAAGTGTTCGACGAAACGCCTCACAAAAATGTAGTGACTTGGAACTCTTTGATTTCTGGTTACTTGCAAGCTGGTTCGCCACTGAGAGCGACTCGTTTGTTTCTGGACATGTTAAAGGTCGGAACAGAGCCGCCGACGACGTTCAGCTTTTCGGGGGTGTTGGTGTGTTGCGCACAGTTAGAAGCTGAAGAGCTTGGAGCTCAGGTGCATGGTTTGAGCTTGAAAATGGGGCTTTCTGATAATGTTGTGGTGGGAACAGGATTGATAGATATGTATTCAAAGTGTTGTAAGGTTAGAGAGTCATGGCGGGTGTTTAATCAAATGCGAAACAAGAATGTTGTGACATGGACTTCCATGGTTACTGGGTTTGCGCAGAGCGGACAGTCGGATGAGGCAATGATTTTAGTGAAAGAAATGCTGCGGTTGGGTCTCAAGCCGAATTATGTCACTTATAATAGTTTGTTGAGTTCATTTGCTAGCATGGACTTTTGGGATTGTTGCAGGCAAATCCATTGCCAGATAGTGAAAGAAGGGTTTGATTCCAACGTGTATATTGTGGTTACCCTTTTGACCGTATATTCAGAGTCTAATAGTGGCTCGGAGGACTTCCGTGCGCTTTGCTCGTGTGTTTCAGTGTGGGATCAAATCTCGTGGAATGCAGTAATTGCGGGTTTTTGTAATATTGGGAGCAGTGAGGAAGCTCTGAAGTGTTTCTCTGAAATGAGGCAGGCTGGTGTTGCTGTGGATTTTTTCACATTTACAAGTAGTTTAAGAGCAGCAGGAACTTTTTCAGCACTTGTAGAGGGAAAGAAAATCCATGCTCTCATCTTCAAGAGTGGACATGCTTCAAATTTATGTGTTCAGAATGGGCTTGTTTCAATGTATGGAAGATGCGGTGCCATCCATGATGCGAAAGTGGGTGTTTACTTTGATGAAAGAACATGATGTGGTCTCCTGGAATTCATTATTATCAGGTTATGCACATCATGGATTTGGGAAGGAGACTGTTGAATTATTTGAGCAAATGAGAAGAACAGAGGTCAAACCAAATAATACCACCTTCCTGATTGTACTAACTGCCTGTAGCCATGTTGGTTTGTTGGACAAAGGGCTCGAGTATTTCAATCTGATGAGAAATGATGATTTTCCTGAACCACCTAAGGTGGAGCATTACGCTACCGTTGTTGATCTTTTTGGTCGGGCTGGAAACCTTCACGAAGCGGAAGCCTTCGTTAATAGCATGCCAATAGAGCCAGGTGCCTCAGTATACAAAGCTCTACTTAGTGCGTGCCAAGTTCATGGAAACAGAGAACTTGCTCTTCGTTCCGCAACAAAGCTTCAACAACTGTGCCCAAATGATCCTGCAACTTACATACTGCTATCAAATGTGTTGTTGACAAGAGGCTCCTGGGATGATGCAGCAGGAGTACGGAAGCTCATGTATGACAGAGGAATAAGAAAAACTCCTGGTTATAGTTGGATTTGATTCAACATTACAATATGAAGAAAAGGTGGATACAACTTTTAAGATGGGCATAAAACTACTGGTTCTTGTAGAAGCTGAGACACTCATTCTCTCTCCTCCCTTTCTCCGGCCACCATCATATTTTGTAGAAGCTACAACATGGCCGTGGAATCAGATGACGACTAGGACAAGGATGAGAAGGAGTCATCTGATGTTGGAATGGCAGGACTCAGAAAGATTTGTTTCTTAGATTCAGCTAAACTTTGAGATACATACGTGATTGAAAATTGTATGCCAATTGCCTCGTCAAATATTGAGATGGCTTGTAGCATTTTGTTTGTTTGACACAATTTTATATATGTTGATTTGGCACCATCTAAAATCTTGTGTGTTTTTCTTATAACTAGCGTTAGACTATGTTAATTATACCTGCATATCCATAGTAATGACAACTATACAATCTTAAGCTAGCTAGAACATGCATTTGTAAATCACATCTGAAAATCTCTCTGTTCTTCTCTTCCTATTGATGAATGTAACATATAACTCATTCCTCACTAATAATCTGTTGTTGTCTACTAGAACAAATCCTGTTTGCAGCATGAAGTGGTATAACCAACTATCTTATTCTGCATCTTAGATATTCCTTTCTGATGTCTAGTTCTTGATCAGATTCACAGGATTTTCTAAGCCTAGAGTTGTCTTGAATTGTTTGCAGTGTAGTTCTTTTTCCCGTTGCTGTTACATTTTTCATTACATGGTGGTTCATCCAGTTTGTTGATGGGTTCTTCAGTCCACTCTATGAGCAGCTTGGCATTGAGATCTTTGGTCAGTTATGAATGTGTAATTATTGTTTGTTGAAAACCGGCTTTAAAAAGTGAGGCAAACAGCCAAAAACTTGATAGTGTTGTAGTATAAATGTATAATACTGTGTATGTCTATATCATGTAACAAAATACATAAAGTATTTAGATAGGTACTTGAGTGTATAATCATAGGTACTTGAGTGTATGAAGACTTATGTAACATGCTTTGCCAAAGGACAACAAGCATGGCAGAAAATCATCATCAAGATGGTTATCATTTTGGTTTTCTCCTTAAGCTTTCACACTTTAAATGTATTCCTATAAATACCCCTTTGTATGAGATGAATAAACACACTTGAAATCTCCATTCTCTCTGAAATATTACTCTCTCTTTCTGTTTGTCAATTCCTCTTGTTCTTAAACACGTTATCAGCACGAAGTTGCTCTAGAATTAGAATCGAAAATTGACGAAAGAAGAGTTCATCATCGATCAAAGTCATTTTTCCAAACCTACAAAAAATCCCCAAACCCTAGCTCATATCAAAGCCCTTGATTCCAGAAGCCCGGAACCGGTCTCAGAATCGTCGGAACCGGTCGGAAACTGCCTGAATCGGCCGTCGGAAGCAGAAAACCCGAACCGGACCGCTGCCGAGTGCTGCCGAGGACCTGCTGAGTGCTGCTGAGGATCTGCTGAGTGCTGCTGAGGATCTGCCGAGGTGCTGCCGAGAGCTGCGCAGCAGCTGCCGAGACCCCTGCTCAGCAGCTGCCGAGACGCTGTGCAGCAGCTGCCGAGCAGCTGCGACAGATTTGCGGGGCGACTTTCCGACAACTTTTCCGGCGACTTTTCGACACTTTTCCGGTGACTTTTCGAACGATTTTTCTCGACTTTTTCCAACGATCCTTCCGATCACCTCCGATAATTTTTCCGGTCAAAATTTCCGGCAACACTATTTCAAGGTATTCTTTACTAAAAGTTCCCGTTTTTGAGTTTTTATTTATTTTCTCTCATTTTTCCTTTTTCTCGGAAACTTACAATCAAAAGCGGAATTATAGAAATTCACGCCAAACGAACTAAGAGCGTTCGTAATCAATGAACTAAGAGTGTTCACAATGATTCTTGGAAATTGATTTCTTGGTAGCATAGCTCGGAAATCTTATTATTTTTCGTGGAAGTTTTAACTCCGAAACTAATATTTTCTTCTTATCTTCAAGGATGTCGAATGAACCTAGACTTGATTTTCAAATCCTTGACCCAATAAATAAGGAAACCGCAACTTTAGAGCGGGCACACGTGATGGCAACTCCACACGTGGAAGAGGGAGATATGACAACACCGGCCGTGGAAATAGCACCATGGGCCGTGGTAGTAGCAGCAACCCTCCTAGGGAATATCCACAACGTGCACAACCGTGCACAACCTGCACCTCAAATGAAGGGAGGGAACCACAATGACATGTGTCATAGATGTGGATCAATTGAGCATTGGTTTAAACAATGTCATGCAAGTACCCAATTAGCTGCACGCTACAAGGAGTACAGGTAAGCAAGAGAGCAAGAGGCTAACCTTGCCGAAGATGAAAATAGTGAAGATGTCAATCTCACCGTTGAGGACTTCAAAGCTGTAGATGAAGAGCACGAGGATGCCACAGACTTTGATTAGAATAATCCTCTTTCTATTTTCCAAGAATGGCAAATGTGCCTTAGTCAATAAATAACAATTGTATTAAACTCCTTCTTATGTGGCGTACCCAATGAAGTATGATGTCTAAGAAAGCAATTGAGATCAGGGTATTTAAGCGAGCCTCGCTCCACCAACATCTCTCTACTTTCCTGGTCATATTTCATTGGAATTACCAAACGGATTGAGTGATAACAATTTGTCTAAAGTTTGATATTTGGAATAGACTTATGAATAAACTTTGATGTCATCATTGACTATTTTCCCTATTAATAAAGTATCACATTCAATGTCATGGACATGTGTTAATATTCCGAACTTTATCCCTTTCAGTATGTTTTCCGGAGAATTGGAATGCCTTCTTGATAGTGGCACCACACATACTATATTGCGACATAGGCAATTATTTTTATGGATGACACCTAGTCGATCCTCAGTAACTACGATGGCAGGACCATCACAATTGATTCATGGTCGAGGACCAGCTCAATTTTTGTTACCAAATGGCACAAATGTTAATGTCGCCAAAGCTCTATATGCTCCAAGGGCCGGAAGGACCCTATTAAGCTTTAAAGACATAAGAGCCAATGATTTTCATGTGGAAACACATTGTGAGAATGGACAAGAGTTCCTTTACATCACCTCTAAAAACTACGGAAATACACGAGTATTAGAGAAACTTATGTGTCGCTCTAGTGGATTGCATGCAACCACTATTAGAGTCATTGAATCCAACCATGTCATGAATGAAAATTTATGAGATCCTGACACAAACAGGCTTTGGCACGACCGTTTGGGACATCCAGGTCGTGACATAATGCTCCGTATATTAAAAACTTCACACGGACATCCATTCTTCAAAGCGAAAAGAAGTACGAACCAAACATTGGTCCAAAGAGTTACTTCTAAAGCATAACATTCGTTTTGCAAAGCTTGCTCTTTAGCAAAGGTAGGATCAAGACCATCCTATGCAAAGGACACTAAAGAAAATATACCATTCTTACAAAGAATACAAGGTGATATTTGTGGACCTATCCAACCAACTTGCGGACCATTTAGATATTTTATAGTGTTGGTTGATGCATCGACACGTTGGTCACATGTCATGCTCTTATCCACAAGAAATGCTGCATTTGCTAAACTCCTAGCACAAATCATTAAGTTAAGGGCTCACCACCCTGATCATCCTATTAAGTCAATTCGTCTTGACAATACTGAAGAATTTACATCAAGAACCTTTGATGATTATTGCATGTCCATTGGGATTGAGGTCGAACACCATGTCCCTCATGTACACACCCAAAATGGACTCGCATAAGCTGCCATTAAAAGACTTCAAACGGTTGCCAGGGCATTGGTTATGTGCACCAATCTCCCTATTTCTGCTTGGGGCTATGCAATATTACATACACCTGTGCTTATTCGTCTGAGACCCACTGCCACCCAACCCTTTTCTGCTTCCCAAATGGTGACTGGGTATGAGCCTAATGTCTCACACTTACGCATATTTGGGTGTGCAGTCTATGTGCCAATTGCGCCGCCGCAGCGCACCAAAATATGTCCTCAAAGACGCTTAGGCCTTTATGTTGGATATGATACTCCAAGCATTATCCGCTACAGTCTATTTACCGCTAGATTTGCGGATTATCACTTTGATGAGACAGTCTTTCCGTCATTGGGGGGAGACAAGAACATTAATGTTCAACAGAAAAGACAGGAATTGTCATGGTCTGTCCCCACTTTGTCTCATCTTGATCCCCGAACCACACAGTCTGAAATAGAAGTGCGGAGGATTCTCGATCTTCAGAACCTAGCAGAATCAAAGCCTGATGCGTTTTCTGATATCGTTAAAGTGACAAGATCACACATACCTGTTTGCAAACGTACCTGCAAGGATTGATGTTCCTAAAACTAAAGGACATGACATCCCCGCTATGGGTGATGCAGTGGCTAGACCCATGGCTCCTGCTAGAAAGAGCGGGAGGCCTATAGGTTCGATGGATTCTCGCCCAAGAAAGAAAGCGAGCTTGACACAAAATAATCCATTAATCATCGATATAAATAATCCATCTCATGAAAAAATTCCGGATTATGGTTATGTCCAAGAGACATCATTGGAGAACGCTCCAATAGTAGAACCAATTCCAGACAATAGACAGATCTCCATGAATTACACTAGTATGCATGTAATTATGGACAGAAATTTTATGGCTATTGATGATGCGTTTGCATATCATATTGCAAAATGAATTATAGAATACGATGATATCGAACCTCGCTCTGTTGAAGAATGTCAACGAAGAGCAGATTGGTCCAAATGGAAAAATGCGATCCAGACTGAATTGGATTCACTAACAAAGAGACAGGTATTTGGGTCTATAACACTGACACCACCAAATATAAAACCTGTTGACCATAAATGGGTCTTTGTTAGAAAGCGTAATGAGAAAAATGAGGTTGTTAGATACAAAGCCCGCCTTGTGGCGCAAGGTTTCCCACAACGCCCTGGAATCGACTACGAGGAGACATATTCTCCCGTAATGGACGTTATAACGTTCCGCTACCTTGTCAGTTTGGTAGATTCCGAAAAACTTGACATGCAGCTCATGGATGTGGTTACAGCATATATTTATGGGGATCTAGATTCAGAGATATATATGAAGGTTCCAGATGGACTTCAATTACCCAAATCAAGTGGCTCTAAACCACGGAGCGCGTTTTCAATAAAATTAAGAGGCTCACTATATGGATTGAAACAATCCGGACGGATGTGGTATAATCGTCTAAGTGACTACTTGATTGGGAAGGGATATGTTAACAATGAAATATGCCCTTGCGTGTTCATTAAGAGAACAAGATCCGGATTTGCAATTGTAGCAGTTTATGTCGATGACATGAACCTAATTGGAACTCTAGATGAGTTAAAAGAAACTGCTACATATTTGAAATCTGAATTTGAGATGAAAGATCTCGAGAAAACACGGTTTTGTCTCGGAATAGAACTCCAGCACCGTAATGATGGGATTATGATCCATCAGTCAGCATATACTCAAAAGTTACTAAAGCGCTTTAATGAAGATAAAGCAAAGCCTGTCAGTACTCCCATGATCAACCGTAGTCTTGAGCCCATGAAAGATCCGTTTCGTCCAAGGGATGAGGACGAAGATTTATTAGAAGCTGAAATACCATACCTAAGTGCGATAGGCGCATTATTGTATTTAGCTCAATGCACAAGACCGGATATCTCCTTTGCAGTAAACTTGTTAGCTCGACATAGTTCTGCGCCAACACGCCGCCATTGGATTGGTATAAAGACAATCCTTCGATACCTAAAAGGTACGATCGATATGGGCTTGTTCTATCCCTACAGAGAGAAAAGAAATGTGAACACCTGCAACACTATCGATAGTGACCGACGTTCTCCTCCTCCCCTCCATCAAAATGATAATGATGTTCTGACGGGTTTTGCTGATACAGGGTATCTCTCTAACCCTCACAAAGGTTGCTCCCAAACAGGTTATGTCTTTACCATGGGAAGCACCGATATATCTTGGAGATCTACAAAACAGACTCTTGTTGCTACGTCCTCAAATCATGCAGAGATTATTGCACTACATGAAGCCGTGCGTGAGTGCATATGGCTAAGGTCTATAAATAGACACATTCGAGGAACTTGTGGTTTGAAATTTACCACAAATGAACCTACATGCATTTACGAGGATAATGCAGCTTGTATTGAGCAAATGAAATTAGGTTTCATCAAAGGCGACAATACCAAGCATATATCGCTGAAATTCTTCTACAATCAGCAACAACAAACACTTCTAAATATTGAAGTAAATCAAATCCGATCAGAAGATAATGTAGCTGACTTATTTACTAAGTCACTACCAAAATCCCCTTTCGAGAAACATGTAAGGAACATCGGATTGAGGAGGATATCCGAACTCCCACGATCTTCAAGAGGAGTCTAAATCAGGGGGAGTATTCAGAAACATACTTCACACTCAACATGTGTTGTGCTCTTTTTCCCTTTCGACCAAGGTTGTTTTTCCCACAGGGTTTTATTACTTGGCAAGGTTTTTAACGAGGCAACTTCGATGCGCACCGCCAACACAATACTATTGAACATGAAATATTCAAGGGGGAGTGTTGTAGTATAAATGTATAAATACTGTGTATGTCTATATCATGTAACAAAATACGTAAAGTATTTAGATAGGTACTTGAGTGTATAATCATATGTACTTGAGTGTATGAAGACTTATGTAACATGCTTTGCCAAAGGGCAACAAGCATGGCAGAAAATCATCATCAAGATGGTTATCATTTTGGTTTTCTCTTTGAGCTTTCACACTTCAAATGTATTCCTATAAATACCCATTTGTATGAGATGAATAAACACACTTGAAATCTCCATTCTCTCTTAAATATTACTCTCTCTTTCTATTTGTCAATTCCTCTTGTTCTTAAACAGATAGTAGTTGTTGCTTTCTATAGTTGATACAATTTTTTTTTTGGCGGTTGTATAACTTTTGGTGATGCCACTCTTCAGGACCGTAAAGTGGGGTGGTTTTATTGAGAACATCAATTTTGATTTTGAGGTAGGAAGGTTGGCAAGATAATACGAAGGTTCTGGAAAGTGCAGGGAAGATTACGTGGTCACTGAGCATTTGCTTATCCATTGTGATAGAAACAATTTGATATTCGACCTCATAGTTTAAGTCCAGATGTGCTTAACCGTGAAGCAAATGCAGTTAATGATTGAGCTTCAGTCTCGTAGGAATGTCTGCGGTTGCATAAAATCTTAAGAGCTTAAGTTGTACTGCCAAGAGATAACAGACCCAGTGCAGAAATGCTATGATTATTAATGCCAAATGGGATTTAGTCAATGGCTTGTGCGGGAAATATTAGCTTGTAATGAGTGCCCACCTAATAAGTCAAATGATGTTTATGAAAAACCATGTTTATCTTTCCAATGTGAAAATTTCTTGCTTTACACAGTTTTGTTTTGAGTTTTTTGCTGAATGATGGGAATCCCGTGTGTGTCTCAAGGCTCTTCATTTGTGATGCAGGACTTGGATTTCTTGCTTTTCGTACTCTTTTTTTTTTTTTTGAATTAACTTTTCGTTGTTTAAGAACAAGTAAAATTAACACACAGAGAGAGAGCGTAATATTTAAGAGAGAATTGAGATTTTAAGTGTGTTTATTCATCTCATACAAGGAGATATTTATAGGAATATATTTGTAATGTGAAAGCTCAAAGAGAAAACCAAAATTATAACAATTTCAATGATGAATTCTGTCATGCTTGTTGCCTCTTGGTAAAGCATGCTACATAAGTCTTCATACACTCAAGTACCTATGTTTATACACTCAAGTACATATCCATACACTTTAAGTATTTGTTACATGATATAGACATACATAGTATAATACATTTATACTACAACACTCCCCCTTGGATATTTCATGTCAATAGTATTGTGTTGGTGGTGCGCTTCGAAGTTGCCTCGTGAAAAACCTTGCCAAGTAATAAAACCCTGTGGGAAAAAACAACCTTGGTCGAAGGAGAAAAAGAGCACAACGCGCGTTGAGTGTGGAGTATGTTTCTGGATACTCCCCCTGATTTAGATTCCCCTTGAAGATCGTGGGAGTTCGGATATCCTTCTCAAGCCGATGATCTTTACATGTTTCTCGAAAGGGGATTTTGGTAGTGACTTAGTAAATAAGTAAGCTACATTATCTTCTGATCGGATTTGATTTACTTCAATATTCAGAAGTGTTTGTTGTTGCTGACTGCAGAACAATTTCGGCGATATATGCTTGGTATTGTCGCCCTTGATGAAACCTAATTTCATTTGTTCAATACAAGCTGCATTATCCTCGTAAATTCATGTAGGTTCATTTGTGGTAAATTTCAAACCACAAGTTCCTCGAATGTGTCTATTTACAAACCTTAGCCATTTACACTCACACACGGCTTCATATAGGGCAATAATCTCTCCATGATTTAAGGAAGTACCAATAAGGGTCTGTTTTGTAGATCTCCAAGATATCGCGGTGCTTCCCATGGTAAAGACATAACCTGTTTGGGAACGACCTTTGTGAGGGTCAGAGAGATACCCTGCATCAGCAAAACCAGTCAAAACATCATTATCATTTTGATGAAGGGGTGGAGGAGAACGTCGGTCATTATGGATAGTGTTGCCGGCGTTCATATTTCTTTTCTGTCTGTAGGGATAAAACAAACCCATATCAATCGTACCTTTCAGGTATCGAAAGATTGTCTTTATACCAATCCAATGGCGGCGTGTTTGCGCAAAACTATGTTGAGCTAACAAGTTTACTGCAAATGAGATATCCGGTCTTGTGCATTGAGCTAAATACAATAATGCGCCTATCGCACTTAGATATGGTATTTCAGCCTCTAATAAATCTTCATCCTCATCTCTTGGACGAAACAGATCTTTTCTGGGCTCAAGACTACTGTTGATCATGGGAGTACTCACAGGCTTTGCTTTATTTTCATTAAAGCGCCTTAGTAACTTTTGAGTACATGCTGACTGATGGATCATAATCCCATCATTACGGTGCTCGAGTTCTATTCCGAGACAAAACCATGTTTTCCCGAGATCTTTCATCTCAAATTCAGATTTCAAATATGTAGCAGTTTCTTTTAACTCATCTAGAGTTCCAATTAGGTTCATGTCATCCACATAAACTGCTACAATTGCAAATCCGGATATTGTCATTTTAATGAACACGCAAGGGCATATTTCATTGTTAACATATCCCTTCCCAATCAAGTAGTCACTTAGACGGTTATATCACATCCGTCCGAATTGTTTCAATCCATATAGGGAGCGTCTTAATCTTATTGAAAACGCGCTCCGTGGTTTAGAGCCACTTGATTTGGGTAATTGAAGTCCATCTGGAACCTTCATATATATATCTTTGAATCTAGATCCCCATAGAGATATGCTGTAACCACATCCATGAGCTGCATGTCAAGTTTTTCGGAAACTATCAAGCTAACAAGGTAGCTGAAAGTTATAACGTCCATTACGGGAAAATATGTCTCCTCGTAGTTGATTCCAGGGCGTTGTGAGAAACCTTGTGCCACAAGGAGGGCTTTGTATATAACAACCTCATTCTCATTACGCTTTCTAACAAATAACCATTTATGGCTAACAGGTTTTATATTTGGTGGTGTCAGTGTTATAGACCCAAATACCTATCTCTTTATTAGTGAATCCAATTCGGTCTGGATCGCATCTTTCCATTTGGACCAATCTGCTCTTCGTTGACATTCTTCAATGGAGCGAGGTTCGTTATCATCGTATTCTATAATTCCTTTTGCAATATGATATGCAAATGCATCATCAATAGCCATAGAATTTCTGTCCATAATTACATGTATACTAGTATAATTCATGGAGATCTCTCTATTCTCTGGAATTGGTTCTACCATTGGAACGTCCTCCAATGATGTCTCTTGGACATAACCATAATCCGGAATTTTTTCATGAGATGGATTATTTGTATCGATGATTAATGGATTATTTTGTGTCAAGCTCGTTTTCTTTCTTGGGCGAGAATTCATCAAACCTATGGGCCTCCCGCACTTCCTGGCAGGAGTCATGGTTCTAGCCACTTCATCACCCATAGAGGGGATGTCATGTCCTTTAGTTTTAGGGACATCAATCCTTGCAGGTACGTTTGCAGCAGGTATGTGTGATCTTGTCACTTTAGTGATATCAGAAAACGTATCAGGCATTGATTCTGCTACGTTCTGAAGATCGAGAATCCTCCGCACTTCTATTTCAGACTGTATGGTTCGGGGATCAAGATGAGACAAAGTGGGGACAGACCACGACAATTCCTATCTTTTCTGTTGAACATTAGTGTTCTTGTCTCCCCCTAATGACGGGAAGACTGTCTCATCAAAGTGAGAATCCGCAAATCTGGCGGTAAATAGATCACCTGTCAAGGGTTCTACATAGCGGATAATGCTTGGAGAATCATATCCAACATAAAGGCCTAAGCGTCTTTGAGGGCCCATTTTGGTGCGCTGTGGCAGCGCAATTAGCACATAGACTGCACACCCAAGTATGGATAAGTGTGAGACATCAGGCTCATACCCAGTCACCATCTGGGACGCAGAAAAGGGTTGGGTGGCAGTGGGTCTTAGACGAATCAGCACAGCTGTATCCAATATTGCATAGCCCCAAGCAGAAATAGGGAGATTGGTGCGCATGATCAATGCCCTAGCAACCATTTGAAGTGTTTTAATGGCTGCTTCTGCGAGTCTATTTTGGGTGTGTACATGAGGGACAGGGTGTTCAACCTCAATCCTAATGGACATGCAATAATCATCAAAAGTTTTTGATGTAAACTCTCCAGCATTGTCAAGACGAATTGACTTAATGGGATGATCAGGGTGGTGAGCCCTTTACTTAATGATTTGTGCTAGGAGTTTAGCAAATACAGCATTTCTTATGGATAAGAGCATGACATGTGACTAACGTGTCGATGCATTAACCAACACCATCAAATATCTAAATGGTCCGCAAGTTAGTTGGATAGGTTCACAAATATCACCTTGTATTCTTTGTAAGAATTGTATATTTTCTTTAGTGTCCTTTGCATAGGATGGTCTCGATCCTACCTTTGCTAAATAGCAAGCTATGCAAAACAAATGTTATGCTTTAGAAGTAACTCTTTGGACCAATGTTTGGTTCGTACTTCTTTTCGCTTTGAAGAATGGATGTCAGTGTGAAGTTTTTAATATACGGAGCATTATGTCACGACCTGGATGTCCCAAACGGTCGTGCCAAAGCCTGTATGTGTCAGGATCTCATAAATTTTCATTCATGACATGGTTGGATTCAATGACTCTAATAGTGGTTGCATGCAATCCACTAGAGCGACACATAAGTTTCTCTAATACTCGTGTATTTCCGTAGTTTTTAGAGGTGATGCAAAGGAACTCTTGTCCATTCTCACAATATGTTTCCACATGAAAATCATTGGCTCTTATGTCTTTAAAGCTTAATAGGGTTCTTCCAGCCTTGGAGCATATAGAGCTTCGGCGACATTAATATTTGTGCCATTTGGTAACAAAAATTGAGCTGGTCTTCGACCATGAATCAATTGTGATGGCCCTGCCATCGTAGTTACTGAAGATCGACTAGGTGTCATCTATAAAAATAATTGCCTATGTCGCAATATAGTATGTGTGGTGCCACTATTAAGAAGGCATTCCAATTCTCCGGAAAACATACTGAAAGAGAATAAAGTTCGGAATATTAACACCTGTCCATGACATTGAATGATAATGCGATACTTTATTAATAGGGAAAATAGCCAATGATTACATCAAAGTTTTTCATAAGTCTATTCCAAAATCAAACTTTAGACAAATTGTTGTCACTCAATCCGTTTGGTAATTCCAATAAAATATCACCAGGAAAGTAGAGAGATGTTGGTGGAGCGAGGCTCGCTTAAATACGCCGATCTCAATTACTTTCCTAGACATCATACTTCATTGGGTACGCCACATGAGAAGAAGTTAATACAATTGTTATTTATTGACTAAGGCACATTTGCCGTTCTTGGAAAATAGAAAGAGGATTATTATAATCAAAGTCTGTGGCATTCTCGTGCTCTTCATTTACAGCTTTGAAGTCATCAACGGTGAGACTGACATCTTCACCATCTTCTTCTTCAGCAAGGTTGGCTTCTTACTCTCTTGCTTCCCTGTACTCTTTGTAGCGTGTAGCTAGTTGGGTACTTGCATGACATTGCTTAAACCAATGCTCGATTGATCCACGTCGATGACACATGTCATTGTGGTTACCTTCCTTCATTTGAGGTGCAGGTTGTGCACGTTGTGGATATTCTCTAGGAGGGTTGCTGCTACTACCACCGCTCATGGTGCGACCTCCAAGGCTCATGGTGCTATTTCCACGGCTGGTGTTGCCATATCTCCCTCTTCCACGTGTGGAGTTGCCATCACGTGTGCCCGCTCTAAAGTTGCGGTTTCCTTCCTTATTGGGGCGGTTATTTGGACCTGTTTGTCCTTCTTGTCCCCTATTATTAGGGTACACATGTCCCCTATTGTTAGGGTACCGCTCCTTGCTCCATCTCTTGGGTGCATTATAATTTGCCTCACGAACGCTCTTGGTTCCAACGGGTCTTGAATTATAATTCTTTACGAGAATGTTGTCGTGCTTTTCAGCTACCGACAAAACATTAATGAGTTCATTGAACCTCGTAATTTGTCCAGCATTTACTTCAGTGCGATATTGCTTTGATAGCAAAATTGCTGCAACGGGGAAGGTGGAGAGAGTTTTCTCAATTAGCTCTTCATCTGTGAGGGGTTTTTGACAGAACCTCAACATGGCTTTGAGGCGAAGAGTTTTTGAATTGTAATCAGCAATAGACTTGAAGTCGGAGAAGCGTACATCGTTCCACTGAACCTTCAAGTCAGGGAGGATGTGATCTTGGATATTGTTAAAGCGCTCTACTAGCGCCCCCCATAGATCCTTTGCATCTTTGATGGACATATACTCTAATCTGAGTGCTTTGTTCATATGGCGTCGCATCAAGATGATTTCTTGTGCATGCCTTTTGGGTGTTTGAGGGAACACAAGGGCCGGGTCTGGTGCATGGATGATTGGCAATATCCTTTTCGATGTGAGATGGTTCTCAACGTCGGTTTTTCAGCTATGGTAATCCGAACCTGTTGAGTTAAGAATTTGAAAATCCAGTCTAGGTTCATTCGACATCCTTGAAGTTAAGAAGAAAATATTAGTTTCGGAGTTTAAACTTCCACCAAAAATAATAAAATTTCCGAGCTGTGCTACCAAGAAATCAATTTCCAAGAATCATTGTGAACACTCTTAGTTCATTGATATACAAACGCTCCTAGTTCGTTTGGCGTGAATTTCTATAATTCCGCTTTTGATTGTAAATTCCCGAGAAAAAGGAAAAAGGAGAGAAAATGAATAAAAACTGAAAAACGAAAACTTTTAGTAAAGAATACCTTGAAATAGTGTTGCCGAAAAATTTGGCTGGAAAAAGTTATCGGAGGTGATCGGAATGATCGCTGGAAAAAATCGAGAAAATCGTCGGACAAGTCGCCGGAAAAAATGTCAGAAAAGTCGTCGAAAACTTGCCCCACAGATTTGTCGACAGATCTGTCGGCAACTGCTCGGCAGCTGCTGCGCAGCTTCTCGACAGGTGCTCGGCAGATGTCGGCAGGTGCTGTCGACAGGTCTCGGTAGCTCTCGGCAGGTGCTGTCTATAGTTCTCGGCAGGGCCTCTCGGCAGGACTCGGCAAGGCCTCGACAGGACTCGGCAGCTGTCCGGTTCGTGCTCAAAACTTTCAGCGGCCGGTTCAAGCCTTTTCCAGCCGGTTCCGACGATTCTGAGGCCGGTTCCGGGTTTCTGGAATCAAGGGCTTTGATATGAGCTAGGGTTTGAGGGTTTTTTGTAGGTTTGAAAAAATGACTTCGATTGATGATGAACTCTACTCTTGTCAATTTTTTATTCTAATTCTAGAGCAACTTCGTGCTGATAACGTATTTAAGAACAAACAAAATTAACACAGAGAGAGAGAGTAATGTTTCAGAGAGAATGGAGATTTCAAGTGTGTTTATTCATCTCATACAAGGGGGTATTTATAGGAATACATTTGTAGTGTGAAAGCTCAAAGAGAAAACCAAAATGATAACAATTTCAATGATGAATTCTGCCATGCTTGTTGCCTCTTGGTAAAGCATGTTACATAAGTCTTCATACACTCAAGTACATATGTTTATACACTCAAATACCTATCTATACACTTTAAGTATTTGTTACATGATATAGACATACATAATATAATACATTTATACTACAACATTCGTATTCTTTGTTGGCGTCTTTGTTTCCTCATGGATGGGTGCCACTGTTTTCTCTTGGAGAACGGATTATAAAGAAAATGCATTTTGTTAAGCATATCTATTCAGCCTCCGAACAAATTAGTTCCGCAATTTCTCCAGGTAACACTTTATTTAATTTATGTTTATGCTTGGTGACTGTGCATTTTATTGCATGAAGAGATAATGCACTAGTACTTGAATACAGTAGCTAATGCTTTATTTAATTAGTTCCAGGGATGCAGCATCTAGACAGAGGACATGTACTTTTGCAGCATACTAAAACCAGACCATTAGTTCCCATGTTTGCCTTCATTTGAGACTTATTACATTCTATTATTGACTTCAGTCATGCAGAAAATAGTCTCTTAATCTGTTTGAAATAGTATGCCTCTTTTGATTTTGTAGTGATGCTCATGTTTGGAAGTGCATTTGTATGCCATTTAATTATGCATCTGTGTTCATATCTAGAACCAAATGATTCTTTAGTATATATAAATTTATTGAGCCGTTCAATTATGATGGGTACACTTCTGCATTATGTTCATGATGTGATAATTGTTAGCCATTGAAGTTTGTAATTATAGTTATGGTGCTTTTGGTTGCTGGCTGCGAGCGATTGGCATAACATCCAACTGCTAAAAATCCCTCAATTAGCAGCTCTAGAAAATCAACACGGATGTCAAGAAAAGTGTGTAGATGTTCTTGCAAATGCTCAGATTCAGTTGGAAGCAACTCAAGATTTCAAGCCTCTTTAATTTTTCAGAGGAGAGCTGCGATTTTTATTTATTAATTTTTTTCATTGTGCACCTAATATTGTTTCACCATAGTGCATTATTGGAAATATGATTGACCTGCATTGGGCAACATAAGTCCCGTTGGACATGGGTTGAAAATAAGCACTAACATGGAAAGAAGGAAAATGATTACTATGCTGAATTGAATCTTCCCTCCCACATAGAAGGCATGCTCTTCCTGGTGTTGCTCAACGACTTAGGTTTCAAGGCGGCGGCGGCAGATGGTGGGCATTGTTTTCATGTGGCCATTGATGATTGTAATTTGGTGCTCAGATATTCCGAAGTTTTCAAGACAAACCCAACTCATCAGGAAGTTGTGCAGCAGCAACCACTCTAGGATAAATTAGGGTTGTAAATCAGCTCGATACAGCTCGGGTGCGAATCGACTTTGGCTCGATTTTTGCTTGTTCGAGCTGGGCTTTTAATATGACACAAGCCAAGTTTGATCCCGTATTTTTTAATATGAAACAAGCCAAGTTTGATCCCGTATTTAGTTACGAGATAGCTCAAATTAAGCTTGAGCTTGACTATCAGATGTTTTTCTATATAGTACACAAGGGTAAAATCTTTTTATGGTATCTGAACTATCACGAAATGTAATTTTTGGTACCTACAAATTTTTAGAGAGTCTAATGGTACCTGTATTATCCCTCCGTTAGCCATTTTAGTACTTCCGTCAATTATTCCGTTAAAGTATGGGTAAAATTGTAAAAACACCTATTTTTCATATTTCTTTTACAAATTTTTGATTAAACTAAATTAAAACAAATTAGACTAGGTTAAAAGAAAGACCTAGAATTGAATTTAGTGAATATCTAGATTTACCTATCATCTCTATTGATTAATCCTAATAATTGTTTGAGAAAAAAGTTATCTCTAAATTAATATATATATTAAATTTTCATAAAATAAAAAAAACTAAACAAAAATAAAAGTACTTAAATTAATTGACTCAAGCTAAATTGGGTATTATTAGTATTATTATTATTTTATGTGTCAAAATGTTTTTTAAGTATAGATATTCAATATATTAAATTTTATAATTCTAAATATGAATGAAAATACTATTTTACTTACATGAGTGTCACATGACCGCCGCGTAGGTATTTTTAACGGAATAATGGACGGATGTACTATAAGGGCTAACGGAGGAATAGTACAGGTATCACGGGACTCCCTAAAAATTTATAGGTACCAAATAGTACATTTTGTGATAATTTGGGTACTATATGAGGATTTTACCCTAGTACATAATTAATATTAAAAGGCATTTACAAGGTAATCATTTTTGTAATAAAAAATTAATACTAAAACCTTTGCTTAACACACAAGCTAGGTTTTAGAGGGAGCCTCAGTCTTTATCGAGCTTCAACTATACTGCATGTAACATAATTTATGGAATTAGCATCTCTGGTACTAGTACTGGGGTCTCCACTGCTATAGTTACTTCTCTTCAACAGAAATCCAGGTTTTCTTGGGGAAGGAAGAGCTGCATCGTTGCCTAACACAGACAACTTTTGACATGGTTGGTCGGTCATTTGCGTACTCTTGCACGCATAGGAGGGCGGTTTGAATGCACCGTAGAACTTCACTTATGGGGTAGGATTCTCCCAAAGATGTGTCGACAATTTCCAAGGCTCGGCCTTCTTTCCACAAGTCCCAAACCTGAAAACCATTTACGACAGAGGATCAAGTTAATTATCAAAACTAATTGAGTAGGTTCATGAAGTCGTGATTAATGATTGTGAAAATAGCTAGACTAGCTTGTACGCTTACATGTCCCACCAAATTTGAGTCAGGATTATCATAGTAGTAACCGGTGTTCTTTCTACCAGTAACGATTTCTAGCAGCAAAACACCGAAACTGTATACATCAGACTTCACTGAAAATAGTCCTTCCATTGCATACAACGGTGACATGTAACCACTATGACAACATAAAGAAAAGTGATTATAGGCAAACCTCTTTCATTATATAGTTAACCAAATTTGTTGTCTTTGGATTGTGTACTTGGTGAGGTTGTGTTTTCAAATTGATTACACTCAAATAGCTCGTGGTCATAACATGGAGGAAATGAAATAACACATGACTAATTAGGACTGAAAATTTAGTATTATATCGATCAAATTGGAGGAAACATACTATGTTCCAACTACGCGATTTGTATTTGCTTCAATTTGGTTTGCTCCGAATATTCTAGCCATACCAAAATCTGCAAGTTTGGGGTTCATATCATAATCCAGTGAAACATTACTGGCCTTTAGGTCTCTATGGATGATTCTTAATCTCGAATCTTGATGAAGATACAAGATCCCTCTAGCAATGCCAAAGATAATCTCCAAGCGTCTTGTCCAATCCAGAAATGTCCTTTTCTGTTCATCTGGAATATGTTTTTAGATTATATAACTTTCTTCCTTGCTTTAACTTAATTTATGGTGCTACAGCGAGAGGAAGACATACTGAAAATGAAAGAGTCCAGGCTTTTGTTAGGCAGGTATTCATAGATTAGCATCTTCTCTTCATCTTGAACGCAATAGCCTAAGATTCTCACAAGGTTCCTGTGTTGAAGTTTTGCAATCAACACAACTTCATTCTTGAACTCTTCATTTCCCTGGCCAGAATTTTTGCTTAGTCTTTTCACGGCTATTTCTGTTCCACTAGAAAGCACTCCCTGAAATGAAAATTCAAAACCTTACTTATTGTACCAGAAACTACTAGTATGATAATTCATATTCAGCCCTTGATAATGCATTTACATAGTGCATTCAGAAAAGAGTCTCTGAGTTGGAGTTGATTGAGACACTATTTGAGGACAACTACCTTATAAACGGGGCCAAATCCTCCTTCTCCTAGCCTGTTCGAATCAGAGAAATTTTCTGTGGCTGCAGATATGGTGCTTAGATCAAAGAAAGGTAGATCCGACTTTAATCTGCTACCATCAGGATCTGTTCTACTAGGAGAATCTTCCAAGTAGATTGAAGGTGTGATCACACCAAATGGAAATAGATTTTGTCTTTCCTTACCTATCAACAATTAAAGAAAACAAGAATTTCAAGTTAACTACTGGTTATTCTTAAAGCAGCTTGAAAATCTTGCATTTGTATAGCGTGCTGTAAGGTACAAATTGAGCAAAACTGATCGACAATAAAAACTGAAAATTTCATCTTGGTAAATCAAGCTGTTACCATAGTGACTTATCTTTTCTCTTCATCATTACGGACCAATATGTGATAGAGATCACAAGAAAGAACACTAAAATAGATGTTATCGTAATTGCCGGCTTTCCCTTCTTACTAAGAGAACCATTCGACTTCTTTGCGTGTTTAGCTACAAACATATATGGTGAAAAATTAACACAATGTACATAAGAAAATGAGTAACAATAGATTAAAAATGTACCTTCTACTATGATATGTGAAACCAATATTACGTTTGAACAAAGGAGAAGGAAGAATTACCTAATTCAATTAAATCAACTCGAACATATAAATCTTGATTGATATTCGTGTAAGTCCTTGTATCCATCAAGTCCCCGTACCATGTCACGCATCCATTCCCTCCTTGCGGGTCACCTGCGCTCGAGTATGCCATGCAAGAACAATTCCTGAAGCACTCCTCTTCACATTCTTTAAGACTCAAGGTCAAGTTTACACGCGCAGTAGATGAGTCTGGCGCCTTTACTGGTGACACCTTCACGAACCCTTCTCCGTTTTTACACACGAATGCTCCTTTTTTCCTCACACACCCATCCGAGCCATCTCTCAAGTACCATGCACGGAGCAACTTGGGTTCAAACCCATGTAGGCATGTACACTCGAACTCCCCAGCATTGTAAGGGTCACAGTTGCTATTTGGACCACACTTTCCATAGTTGTCACATAGCTCTACCGGGGCAGACCAGAACTTGAACCATTGGTGTTCCTGATCTTGCCATGTGGACCGTTCGACGATTCCCGATTCATCAAGCACCATCCTTGAGAAGATTGAGTCGTCCGTAATACTATACATGATGGATAGCTCATCTTGATTGTTCACAAAACTAACGTTGAAGATGAATTTAGGAGTCATTTCGGGGACACCACTCCATCTGTGTCCGATCCAAGCTCCACCCCGCCACCGGGGAGCTTGACCTTTGTACAAAAACAGCTGCGGAAACCCATTTGAATCAATCCTAAATGAACAAGTCCCGGCTCCCGGGTCATCTTGGGACTTCCAAGAAGTTAGGAACCGGTTGAACCCGGATCGCCGGTTCAGCCCGATTTTCGTAAGGGGAAGCACTGTATTTGAGGGATAATCAAACCCTTCCCACAGGCTCCGGCCATTCTCAAACAAAATGAAGTTACCTGTATCCAACAGCTTGGCCATGGAGTTTTTTGGAGAAGAGAGAGTGACATTAGCTGACCAAAGAGGGAGTTTTCTGTCTTTCCATATATGACAAGGCCTCCATCTGCATGGATCACTAGAAGTCCAGAGGAATCATTGACAGGGTTGTCCCTATTTGCTACCCAAACAATGGTCTGCTCTGGAAATTTGTTATACCAAACTCCAACGTAATGTTTGCCAGAATTTCCAAGGCTGAAGAACCCTAGCGCAAAGAGCTTCCTGCTCGAGACTAAAACGTCGCCATCTTTGATGGTTTGGTTTGGAGTAATGGAATCAATGGAAATGCAAGAGGGGAGATAAAGAAGCAGGAAGATGAGCAATGCAGTGATCATAGACCATTGGATAGAATTCATGGTTAGGTCGATTTGGGGGGAGTAGCTGAGATCTTAAATGCTATAAATATTGAGGAAAGACTCTGATTGAGGGATCTTCCTATTTTCTTGTTTGAGTAAATTTCATTCCCAGCTGGATTGACATCTAATTTCAACTACTGGACTTTGTTTTATATTACGTATAGTTGAAGGAATCTTATTTTCCACTAAGTTCTTGTCTTGTATTAACATCTTTCTTTCAAAAAGTCAAGATTAATTAAAAGAGTGTTTAAGAACAAGAGGAATTGACACACAGAAAGAGAGAATAATATTTCAGAGAGAATGGAGATTTCTAGTGTGTTTATTCATCTCATACAAAGGGGTATTTATAGGAATACATTTGAAGTGTGAAAGCTCAAAGAGAAAACCAAAATGATAACCATCTTGATGATGATTTTCTGTCATGCTTGTTGCCTTTTGGTAAAGCATGTTACATAAGTCTTCATACACTCAAGTACCTATGATTATACACTCAAGTACCTATCTAAATACTTTACGTATTTGTTACATGATATAGACATACATAGTATTTATACATTTACACTACAACACTCCCCCTTGGATATTTCATGTTCAATAGTATTGTGTTGGTGGTGCGCTTCGAAGTTGCCTCGTTAAAAACCTTGTCAAGTAATAAAACCCTGTGGGAAAAACAACCTTGATCTAAAGGGAAAAAGAGCACAACGCGCGTTGAGTGTGAAGTATGTTTCTGGATACTCCCCCTGATTTAGACTCCCCTTGAAGATCGTGGGAGTTTGGATATCCTCCTCAATCTGATGCTCCTTACATGTTTCTCGAAAGGGGATTTTGATAGTGACTTAGTAAATAAGTCAGCTACATTATCTTCTGATCGGATTTGATTTACTTCAATATTTAGAAGTGTTTGTTGTTGCTGATTGTAGAAGAATTTCGGCGATATATGCTTGGTATTGTCGCCTTTGATGAAACCTAATTTCATTTGCTCAATACAAGCTGCATTATCCCTGTAAATGCATGTAGGTTCATTGTGGTAAATTTCAAACCACAAGTTCCTCGAATATGTCTTTTTATAGACCTTAGCCATATGCACTCACGCACGGCTTCATGTAGTGCAATAATCTCTACATGATTTGAGGAAGTAGCAACAAGAGTCTGTTTTGTAGATCTCCAAGATATCGCAGTGCTTCCCATGGTAAAGACATAACCTGTTTGGGAGCGACCTTTGTGAGGGTCAGAGAGATACCCTGCATCAGCAAAGCCCGTCAGAACATCATTATCATTTTGATGGAGGGGAGGAGGAGAACGTCGGTCACTATGGATAGTGTTGTCGGCGTTTACATTTCTTTTCTCTCTGTAGGGATAGAACAAGCCCATATCGATCGTACCTTTTAGGTATCGAAGGATTGTCTTTATATCAATCCAATGGCGGCGTGTTGGCGCAGAACTATATCGAGCTAACAAGTTTACTGCAAATGAGATATCCAGTCTTGTGCATTGAGCTAAATACAATAATGCGCCTATCGCACTTAGGTATGGTATTTCAGCTTTTAATAAATCTCCGTCCTCATCCCTTGGACGAAACGGATCTTCCATGGGCTTAAGACTACAGTTGATCATGGGAGTACTCACAGGCTTTGCTTTATGTTCATTAAAGCGCCTTAGTAACTTTTGAGTATATGCTGACTGATGGATCATAATCCCATCATTACGGTGCTTGAGTTCTATTCCGAGACAAAACCGTGTTTTCCCGAGATCTTTTCTCAAATTCAGATTTCAAATATGTAGCAGTTTCTTTTAACTCATCTAGAGTTCCAATTAGATTCATGTCATCGACATAAACTGCTACAATTACAAATCCGGATCTTGTCCTTTTAATGAACACGCAATGGCATATTTCATTGTTAACATATCCCTTCCCAATCAAGTAGTCACTTAGACGGTTATACCACATCCGTCCGGATTGTTTCAATCCATATAGTGAGCGTCTTAATTTTATTGAAAACGCGCTCCGTGGTTTAAAGCCACTTGATTTGGGTAATTGAAGTCCATCTGGAACCTTCATATATATATATCTCTGAATCTAGATCCCCATAGAGATATGCTGTAACCACATCCATGAGCTGCATGTCAAGTTTTTCAGAAACTACCAAACTGACAAGGTAGCAGAACGTTATAACGTCCATTACGGGAGAATATGTCTCCTCGTAGTCGATTCCAAGGCGTTGTGAGAAACCTTGAGCCACAAGGCGAGCTTTGTATCTAACAACCTTATTTTTCTCATTACGCTTTCTAACAAAGACCCATTTATGGCCAACAGGTTTTATATTTGGTGGTGTCACTGTTATAGACCCAAATACCTGTCTCTTTGTTAGTGAATCTAATTCAGTCTAGATCACATTTTTCCATTTAGACCAATCTTCTCTTCGTTGACATTATTCAACGGAGCGAGGTTCGATACCATCGTATTCTATAATTCCTTTTGCAATATGATATGCAAATGCATCATCAATAGCCATAGAATTTCTGTCCATAATTACATGTATACTAGTGTAATTCATGGAGATCTCTCTATCCTCTGGAATTGGTTCTACCATTGGAGCGTCCTCCAATGATGTCTCTTGGACATAACCATAATCCGGAGTTTTTTCATGAGATGGATTATTTGTATCGATAATTAATGGATTATTTTGTGTCAAGCTCGCTTTCTTTCTTGGGCGAGAATCCATCGAACCTATGGGCCTCCCGCGCTTCCTGGCAGGAGCCATGGGTCTAGCCACTGCATCACCCATAGAGGGGATGTCATGTCCTTTAGTTTTAGGGACATCAATCCTTGCAGGTACGTTTGCAGCAGGTATGTCTGATCTTGTCACTTTAGCGATATCAGAAAACGTATCAGGCATTGATTCTGCTACATTCTGAAGATCGAGAATCCTCCGCACTTCTATTTCAGACTGTGTGGTTCAGGGATCAAGATGAGACAAAGTGGGGACAGACCACGACAATTCCTGTCTTTTCTATTGAACATTAGTGTTCTTGTCTCCCCCTAATGAAAGGAAAACTGTCTCATCAAAGTGACAATCCGCAAATCTAGCGGTAAATGGATCACCTGTCAAGGGTTCTATGTAGCGGATAATGCTTGGAGTCTCATATCCAACATAAAGGCCTAAGCGTCTTTGAGGACCCATTTTGGTGCGCTGTGGCGGTGCAATTGGCACATAGACTGCACACCCAAACATGCATAAATGTGAGACATCATGCTCATACCCAGTTACCATCTGGCAGTGGGTCTCAGACGAATAAGCACAGCTGCATGTAATATTGCATAGCCCCAAGCAAAAATAGGGAGATTGGTGCGCATAACCAATGCCCTGGCAACCATTTGAAGTCTTTTAATGGCAGCTTCTGCGAGTCCATTTTGGGTGTGTACATGAGGGACAGGGTGTTCCACCTCAATCCCAATGGACATGCAATAATCATCAAATGTTCTTGATGTAAACTCTCCAGCATTGTCAAGACGAATTGACTTAATAGGATGATCAGGGTGGTGAGCCCTTAAATTAATGATTTGTGCTAGGAGTTTAGCAAATGCAGCATTTCTTATGGATAAGAGCATGACATGTGACCAACATGTCGATGCATCAACCAATACCATAAAATATCTAAATGGTTCGTAAGTTGGTTGGATAGGTCCACAGATATCACCTTGTATTCTTTGTAAGAATGGTATATTTTCTTTAGTGTCCTTTGCATAGGATGGTCTTGATCCTACTTTGCTAAAGAGCAAGCTTTGCAAAACGAATGATATACTTTAGAAGTAACTCTTTGGACCAATGTTTGGTTCGTACTTCTTTTCGTTTTGAAGAATGGATGTCCGTGTGAAGTTTTTAATATACCGAGCATCATGTCACGACCTGGATGTCCCAAACGGTCGTGCCAAAGCCTCTATATGTCAGGATCCCATAAATTGTCATTCATGACATGGTTGGATTCAATGACTCTTATAGTGGTTGCATACAATCCACTAGAGCGACACATAAGTTTTTCTAAAACTCGTGTATTTCTCTTATGTCTTTAAAGCTTAATGGGGTCCTTCCGGCCTTGGAGCATATAGAGCTTCGGCGACATTAACATTTGTGCCATTTGGTAACAAAAATTGAGCTGGTCCTCGACCATGAATCAATTGTGATGGTCCTGCCATCGTAGTTACTGAGGATCGACTAGGTGTCATCCATAAAAATAATTGCCTATGTCGCAATATAGTATGTGTGGTACCACTATCAAGAAGGCATTCCAATTCTCCGGAAAACATACTGAAAATGAATGAAGTTCGGAATATTAACACATGTCCATGACATTGAATACTATATTTTATTCAATAGGGAAAATAGCCAATGATTACATCAAAGTTATTCATAAGTCTATTCCAAATATCAAACTTTAGACAAATTGTTATCACTCAATCCATTTGGTAATTCCAATGAAATATGACCAGGAAAGTAGAGAGATGTTGGTGGAGCGAGGCTTACTTAAATACCCCGATCTCAATTGCTTTCCTAGACATCATACTTCATTGGGTACGTCATATAAGAAGGAGTTTAATACAATTGTTATTTATTGACTAAGGCACATTTGCCATTCTTGGAAAGTAGAAAGAGGATTATTCTAATCAAAGTCTGTGGCATCCTCATGCTCTTCATTTACAGCTTTGAAGTCCTCAACGGTGAGATTGACATCTTCACTATTTTCATCTTCGACAAGGTTAGCCTCTTGCTCTCTCGCTTCCCTGTACTCCTTATAGCGTGCAGCTAATTGGATACTTGCATGACATTGTTTAAACCAATGCTCGATTGATCCACATCGATGACACATGTCATTGTGGTTTCCTCCCTTCATTTGAGGTACAGGTTGTGCACATTGTGGATATTCTCTAGGAGGGTTGCTGCTACTACCACGGCGCATGGTGTAACCTCCACTGCTTATGGTGCTACTTCCACGGCCCGTGTTGCCATATCTCCCTCTTCCAAGTGTGGAGTTGCCATCACGTGTGCCCGCTCTAAAGTTGCGGTTTCCTTCTTTATTGGGGCGGTTATATGGACATGTTCGTCCTTCATGTCCCCTATTATTAGGGTACACATGTCCCCTATTGCAAGGGTACCGCTCCTTGTGCCTTCTCTTGAGTGCATTATAATTTGTCTCACGAACGCTCTTGGTTCCAATGGGTCTTGAATTATAATTTTTTACGAGAATGTTGTCGTGCTTTTCGGCTACCGACAAAACATTAATGAGCTCATTGAACCTCGTAATTCGTCCAGCATTTACTTCAGTGCGATACTGCTTTGATAGCAAAATTGCTGCAACGGGGAAGGTGGAGAGAGTTTTCTCAATTAGCTCTTCTTCTGTGAGGGGTTTTTGACAGAATCTCAACATAGATTTGAGACGAAGAGCTTCTGAATTGTACTCAGCAATAAACTTGAAGTCGGAGAAGCGTACATCGTTCCACTGAACCTTCAAGTCAGGGAGGAGGGAATCTTGGATATTGTTAAAGCGCTCTTGTAGCGCCTCCCATAAATCCTTTGCATCTTTGATGGACATGTACTCTAATCTGAGTGCTTTGTCCATATGACGTCGCATCAAGATGATTGCTTGTGCATGCCTTTTGGGCGTTCGAGGGAACGTAAGGGCCGGGTCTGGTGTATGGATGATTGGCAATATCCCCTTCGATGTGAGATGGTTCTCAACGTCGGTTTTCCAGCTATGGTAATCCGAACATGTTGAGTCAAGGATTTGAAAATCGAGTATAGGTTCATTTGACATCCTTGAAGATAAGAAGAAAATATTAGTTTCGGAGTTTAAACTTCCACGAAAAATAATAAGATTTCCGAGCTATACTACTAAGAAATCAATTTCCAAGAATCATTGTGAACACTCTTAGTTCATTGATTACGAACGCTCTTAGTTCGTTTGGCATGAATTTCTATAATTCCGCTTTTGATTGTAAGTTCCCGAGAAAAAGAAAATGAGAGAAAATAAATAAAAACTCAAAAACGGGAACTTTTAGTAAAGAATACCTTGAAATAGTGTTGCCGGAAATTTTGACAGGAAAAATTATCGGAGGTGATCGGAAGGATCGTTGGGAAAAGTCGAGAAAAATCGTCCGAAAAGTCGCCGAAAAATCGCAGGAAAAGTGTCGAAAAGTAGCCGGAAAAGTTATCGGAAAATCGCCGCGCAAATCTGTCGACATATGTGTCGGTAGATGCTCGGCAGCTGCTGTGCAGCGTCTCGGCAGCTGCTACGCAGCTCTCGGCAACACCTCGGCAGATCCTCGACAGCACTCAGCAGCACCCGGCAACGGTCCTATTCGTGCTTTCAGCTTCCGGCAGCCAGTTCAGGCAATTTTCGGCCGGTTCTGGCGATTCTGAGACCGGTTCCGGGCTCCTGGAATCAAGGGCTTTGATATGAGCTAGGGTTTGAGGATTTTTTGTAGGTTTGGAAAAATGACTTTGATCGATGATGAACTCTTCTTTCGTCAATTTTCTATTCTAATTCTAGAGCAACTTCGTACTGATAACGTGTTTAAGAACAAGAGGAATTGACATACAGAAAGATAGAGTAATATTTCAGAGAGAATAGAGATTTCAAGTGTGTTTATTCATCTCATACAAATGGGTATTTATAGGAATACATTTGAAGTGTGAAAGCCCAAAGAGAAAACCAAAATGATAACCATCTTGATGATGATTTTCTGCCATGCTTGTTGTCTTTTGGTAAAACATGTTACATAAGTCTTCATACACTTAAGTACCTATGATTATACACTCAAATACCTATCTAATTACTTTACATATTTGTTACATGATATAGACATACATAGTATTTATACATTTATACTACAACAAAGAGAACTTTCATCAATAGTTGGCCAAGTACAACCTAAAAGCAAAGATAATTTACTCTAAAAAAATGCATAAAACCCACATTTATTCTCCATTTTCTTATTACTTATAACTACGTTGCACCAACTCCTGCTCTGTTTCTCTTGCTAGCAATCGTTGCATCCACATTAAGTTTATGTTTTTGAGCATTAAATGATTAAGTTTTAAGCATTAAATGATTAGCAGCTGTACTCGTTAAATTTGTTCTTCTTTCTTTTGATTGCATATCGATATCTCCACCATTCAGTTTTTAGATTTATATAAGTATATCACTTTTGTAAATTTTCAACGAAATTGATAATCGTTAAGGCATTCGTAATTGTGATTTACAGTTATAAGCATGAACGGTTTGTGATGGACAGATTTGGTTCGTCCATTGATTTAATCTATTATGATACCTTAACGATCATCAATTTGACTGAAAATTTACAAAAGTGATCTATTCATGGTGTCTTATAAACTGAACAGTCAAATTACTGATATGTAATCGAAAAGTCGATCTCACAAAGGGTTCTTTAAAATAACAAAAAAAAATTCCCTTAATGAAAGGGCCCTCATTATCATTATAAATAAAGTATGAAATAAACTTCATTATGAGGATCATACAACAACTAAACAATAGTGTTGAACTATGCTCATGAACTAAGCATATTCTTGATGAAAGTATTGAACACGTTTAAGGCTTAAGAAAATGGACTTGGTCCAGCTGGCAATATGAAAACCCAATATCAACATGACAGTGACCCAGAAACTAGTTGGTTTTGACCTCTTGTCTGAGTCTTCACCAACCCCTTAAAACCTCAACAAAATCATATCTTTCTGCGAAACATCGGCTTCTTTCGATGTAGGTACCGCCATTCACGCCATTGTTATCAAGTTGGGTTTTTGTTCGAATGTCTATATATGCGGTGCTCTCGTCGACATGTACGGCGAATGTGGCAAGTCTTGGAATGCCCAGAAGGTGCTCGACGAAAAGCCGCACAGAAATGTAGTGACTTGGAACTCTTTGATTTCTGGGTGTGTGCAGAGCGGACAGTCTGATGAGGCAATGACTTTAATGAGAGAAATGATAAGGTTTGTTCTAAAACTGAATTATGTTACTTATAATAGTTTGTTGAGTTCATTTGCTAGCATGGACTTTCGGGACTGTTGTAGGCAAATCCATTGCCGGGTAGTGAAAGAAGGGTTTGATTCCAACGTTTATATTGTGGTTACCCTTTTGACCGTATATTTAGAGTCTAATAGTAGCTTGGAGGACTTCCGTGCATTTTGCTCGTGTGTTTCAGTGTGGGATCAAATCTCATGGAATGCAGTAATTGCGGGTTTTTGTAATATTGGGAGCAATGAGGATGCTCTGAAGTGTTTATCTGAAATGAGGCAGGTCGGTGTTCCTGTGGATTTTTTCACATTTACAAGCATTTTAAGAGCAGCAGGAACTCTTTCAGCACTTGTAGAAGGAAACAAAATCCATGCTCTCATCTTCAAGAGTGGACATGCTTCAAATTGATGTGTTCAGAATGGGCTTGTTTCAATGTATGGAAGATGCGGTGCCATCCATGATGCAAAGTGGGTGTTTACTTTGATTAAAGAACATGATGTAGTCCTGGAATTCATTATTATCAGGTTATGCACATCATGGATTTGGGAAGGAGACTGTTGAATTGTTTGAGCAAATGAGAAGAACAGTGGTCAAACAAGTTAATACCACCTTCCTGATTGTACTAACTGCCTGTAGCCATGTTGGTTTGTTGGACAAAGGAGTATTTCAATCTAATGAGAAATGATGATTTGCCTGAACCACCCAAGGTGGAGCATTAGGCTACCGTCGTTGATCTTTTTGGTTGGGCTGGATACCTTCACGAAGCGGAAGCCTTCGTGAATAGCATGCCAATAGAGCCAGGTGCCTCAGTATACAAAGCTCTACTTAATGCGTGCCATGTTCACGGAAACAGAGAACTTGCTCTTCGTTCTGCAACAAAGCTTCAACAACTGTGCCCAAATGATCCTGCAACTTACATACTGCTATCAAATGTGTTGTTGACAAGAGGCTCCTGGGATGATGCAGCAGGAGTACGGAAGCTCATGTATGATAGACGTATAAGAAAAACTCCTGGTTATAGTTGGATTTGATCCAACATTATAATATGAAGAAAAGGTGGATACAACTTTTAAGATGGACATAAAAATACCTGTTCTTGTAGAAGCTGAGACACTCATTCTTTCTCTTCTCCCTTTCTCCGGCCACCATCATATTTTGTGGAAGCTACAACATGGCCGTGGAATAATCAGATGACGACGAGGACAAGGACGAGGACGAGGACGAGAATGTGTCATCTGATGTTGGAATGGCAGGACTCGGAAAGATTTTGTTCTTAGATTCAGCTAAACTCTGAGGTATATATTACCTTGTCAAATATTGAGATGTCATACCCTGTACCCAAAAATCTTAGCTTATTATTATTTACCGTTAGTAAATGACATTTTTACTTAGTGGGTTAGGTTTTACCGTTTAGCGGATGAAGAGTTGACTTTTTCTTTGATCCGTTAATGTAAGAAAATTTTCTTGTAAATGTCATAAAACACATTAAATCGAGTTTGTAGAGACGTAGTTTGCTCAAATCAGAATTCGGATGGAAAAGTTATGACCAAAAATAGAAGTTACTATTGATGGATTGGATTTTAAATGGGTTTCCATTTTGGGAATGAGGAGAGAGAGTAAAAAGCAGCCAAGAAATTGTGAAAACCGATCCCTTTTCCTCCCTCCCTCCTTCCTTTCGCCGCAAAGTACCCGGAGAAGAAATCCGGCGATTTCTCCGCCGTCAAACCACCGTCGGACGTGCCATTGGATGGAAAAGCTTTGGAATTATTGGATATGTATGATTGTTGTTCAAGAATATTATTATCGAGAGTTTATTAAAATAATCGTTGTTACGCTAGTGATTTGAGTTATAATTAACGAAGGATTTGGAGAATTGGAAAGGGAATTTATTTTTTTTAGTTATTCATTATAATTATTGTTGAGAAATTGAAATTGAATTGATTAAGATGGTGAAAGGGGACTTGAGAAGGTTAAAGAGAATTTGAGGAGTTGAAATCGTTAAGAGTTCCAAATTCGACTTTTATAAATTCTAAATCGGAATAATCGAATTTTAAAGGAATGGATGAGTAATGAGTTATTAATTTTCGAGGGAATAAATTGTTGATATTAAATTATTCCCTTCTTATAGTTATTTATATGCTGCCAAATTGTACATGACGTATTGAGCCCTCAAGCGAGGAGGACACTAGCAGGTAGCATGAGTAGTTGTGAGGCTCACCTGTGAGTGGACTTTTGATTTTAATTAAATTATGCATGCAGTATCAATTTTTGAGAATGAGAGTGATTTGTGACATTGAAATAAACCATTATGCAAGGTGATTCTTGTTTTGAAAGAAAAGAATTTTAAAAGGGAATGTTTGATAAGGAGGCTATTATCGGCGCATGCGTACATTACCTGATCGGCAGTTCCCTCCAAGTAATAGTCTAGTCAGCAGTTCCCTCCAAATAATATAATATTCCCGTCAGCAGTCCCCTCCGGTGGGTCATCTGGTTGGCAGTCCCTTTCAGATGACATGAGGTAGTTAGTTGGCAGTCCCCTCTAACTGCATGTGGTTAATCAGTAGTCCCCTCTAACCACCGCCTCCAAGATTCTAGTCGGCAGTCCCCTCCAATGCGTCATCTGGTAGGCAGTCCCCTCCAGATGACATGAGACTACTAGCCAGCAGCACTCTCTAGTCATTGAACGTTTTACAGGGAAAAGTTGATTTTAAAGGAAGTGGATTTGGAATATTTTTATAAATTGCACTGCATGTCGGATTTAAAGAACGAGAAAATGGGAAAGCGTTCAATTAGTTATTTTCGTAAATTACTTTATTTTTGTCCACTCACTCTAACGTTTTTAAATGTTTTTCCCCGGACCCTTTGGTTTTCTAAATGCCCAGATTTCAGATTTGCCGAGATTGCGTCCAAGGAATTGAGGTCTAGGATCTAGCGCTCCCGTTTGATCATAGGTTATCACTTAAACTACCTATGTTAATATCGGCTTTTTTTTTTTGTAGAACTGCTCTGATAAACTTTTTTTTTTCTCTTTTTTAATTGGAGAAATGCTAATACTTGAGAATTTGAATGCTTTGACGGTGTTAAGGTGAAATTGTATTTTGGAATGTAAATTATACCTGGAATGTAAATATTTGGAATGTAGATATGGTTGTGAGTTGGTTAAGTTTCATGTCCAGGTTTTTTTGAACTTTGGGTAGTCCATTTTAGGGGAGGTTCTGCCGATTTTTCGGTAAAACTTTACCTAAGGTGGGTCCCATAGGCTCAATTGGGGTTTCAGGGTGAAATCCGGATCGGGTTCTGTCATGAAATGACTTGTAGCATTGTGTTTGTTTGACACAATTTTATATATGTTGAATTATCACCATCTTAAATCTTGTGTGTTTTTCTTATAACTAGTGTTAGACTATGTTAATTATACTTGCATATCCATAGTAATGACAACTATACAATCTCAAGCTAGCTAGAACAGGCATTTGTAAATCACATCTGAAAATCACTCTGTTCTTCTCTTCTTAATTATTTATGAATGTAACATATAACTCATAGCTTAAGTCCAGATGTGCTTAATGGTGAAGCAAATGCAGTTAATGATGGAGCTTCAGTCTTGTAGGAATGTCTGCTGTTGCATAAGATCTGAAGAGCTTAAGCTGTAATGCTAAGTAGATAACAGACCCACTGCAGAAATGCTATGATGATTTAATGCCAAATGGGATTTAGTCAACGGCTTGTGTGGGAAATAATAGCTTGTAATGAGTGCCTACCTAATAAGTCAATTGATGTTTATGAAAAATCATGGGGTTAAATACTGGTTACTATCCTGTGGTTTAGGTCTAAATTCAATTCAGTCCCTAGACTTCTAATTTGATCAAAAACACCCTTGCACTTTCAATTTTGTTCTAATAGGTCCAATTCGTTAATAATATGTTATGGATTCATGTTATAGTTAGATTATTTGTTAAAAACTATTATCTTTTAATAGTAGGACTCACTCCTAAATTGACTATGCAGGCCACCTCGACATCACATCATAAAACATAGGTCATATATGAGTCACGTTAACAAGTTAAATAACTCAATTGTCAGAAAACTAATAAATTGGACCTATTAGATCAAAATTGAAAGTATATGGGTGTTTTTGATGAAATTAGAAGTTCAGAGACTGAATTGATTTTGGACCCAAACTACAGAGTAGTAATCTGTATTTAGCCCAAAACCATGTTTATCTTTCTAATGTTTAAATTTCTTAGTAAAAATTTCTTGCTTTACTCAATTTTGTTTTAAGTTTTTTACTGAATGATGGGAATCCCGGGTGCGCTTGAGGCTCTTCGTTTGTGATGCAGGACTTGGATTTATCACATCCTTACTTTTCGTATTCTTTGTTGGCGTCTTTGTTTCCTCATGGATGGGTGCCACTATGTTCTCTCTTGGAGAATGGATTATAAATAAAATGCCTTTTGTTAAGCATATCTACTCAGCCTCCAAACAAATTAGTTCCGCAATTTCTCCAGGTAACACTTTATTTCATTTATGTTTATGTTTGCTGACTGCATTTTATTGCATGAAGAGAACGAACAAGTACTTGAACACAGTAGGATGGAGTTGTACAAACCCCGTGCTTATATTATATAGCATGTGCTGTCCCAAAAGTTCATTGTATTTGTTCAACACAAGTGCCCCCGAAGTGTTCTTAAAAAAGAACAGCTAATTTTCAGCCAGAAAAAGTGAAAACAGGATTGTCATAATTAGAGAGAAACCATTGTCACGCAATCCCCGCAGGTTGGCGGTGAAAATGTCGCTGCTGCTCCCAGCAATCTACGAAGACCCTGCTTTTGTTTCTGTACCCTTTTTTTTTTTTTTTTTGCCGCTGAGGCCTTTTTCTTGTAATTCGGACAAAAATTTCGTTGGAGAGTCCCAACCTAAATTAATGAAGCAATGTTATTTCTCCCTGAATTTTCCTAAATGTGGGATTGCCGCTGACAAATACATATGTTGTTTGAGTGTGAGTATACTGCTAGAGTTTTGACTTATGCTTTTATTTGTTAATGAAACATTAAAAGAATTATAGTTGTTCGAAGTGCATGATGTAGCGGACGTGGCCCGCTGAAAGTTGTTGGCATTGCCAATTAACTATTTGTGCTACGGAGAACAATGGCTTGAATAATCCCTCGTTTCATTGATAGCTGAGAGATCAACGTTTAAAAAAGAGGGAGAATACATGTTAGGTAGCTTCCCTTAGCTAAATATTGTACAACAATTTAGCTAAGTCAAGATGCTCATGGGTTAGCGGTATGACTACTTGTAGTGTAGTAATACCGAAGGTACTCGGTATTCTAAGGATGGGTAATTGTGAAGCCATCCTTGTTCATTAAGTAGAAAGTGTCGGGGCTGACGTCTTCTACTATTTTGTCTTTGGTGGTGGAATGACTTCCTTTATAACCCAGTCCCCAAGTTGGAGGTTCCGGCCTTTGACTCTGGCATTATAGAAATGCGATACCCGCTGCTTGTTTTGCAAATTGTGCAAATGGGCTTTGTGGCGCTTTTCCTCGAGGAGATCCTTGTTGAGGTTGATGCCCTCGCCGTTGGTCTCAGAGCAGTAGCCCTCGACCCTAGTAGTAGGTTGGGTGACTTCTATTGGTAAGACGACCTCAGTCCTGAACATCATACAAAATGGTGTCTTACCTTTAGCGGATGTTAGGGTTGTCCTGATGGAGCTTCTGGTAGCTTCTCCACCCATAAATCCTTAGCATCATCGAGTTTCTTTTTGAGCTTCTTGATTATCTTGTTTGCGACCTTAACTTGCCCGTTGGTTTGAGGGTAAGCCACAGATGCAAAGCTCATCTTGGTACCCAGGTTAGGGGTGAAAGATATGATCTATTTGTTGTTGAACTGTGACCCGTTGTCTGAGATGATGGTATGGGGAAGGCTGTAGCGGCAATAGATGTTCTTCCACAGGAAGTGGGTTACCTCGGCAGTAGTTATTGCTGTCAGCGGTTCAGCCTTTATCCACTTGCTGTTGTAATCAATGGCAACAATGATGTACTTGAACTGACCCCTAGCGGTTGGTAATTTGCTGACCAGGTCGAGGCCCCACGTGGAGTGAATCCATGGGCCTATGACGATGGAAAAGGGTTCTGCCAGAGCATGAAGGAGGTCTGCGTACGGTTGGCACTTATGGCAGGAACTGGAGACCTCTCTAGCGTCGTCATCGAGTGTGGGCCAAAAGTACCCATGCTGCATGGTGCGATTTGCCAGGGATCTGGCGCTTGAGTGATTTCCATATTCCCCGACATGTATCATTTCTAGAACGACCCTTCCATCCTCTGGGGTCAGACACCGGAGGTTGGGATAGGTGGACCCCTGGCGGTAAAGCTTGCCATTCTGTATGTTGTAGTGGGTTGCTCTCCGATTGACCTACCGTGCTGCGATCTTGTCATCTGGTAGTGTACCATTGCGCTTGTATTTGATTATCTCGTCCATCCAGCTAGGAATAACCTCAACACTGAATATTTCCGCTAGGGTTTTGGTGATGCTTGGTTTGTGAAGGCATTCCTCTCTTGTGTCAGCCAGACTCTAGTGTGGTTGAGCGGTTGCTAACCTTGCCAGGGAGTCAGCCTTAGCGTTCTTCCCCCTGAGGATCTATCTGATGTCGTAGAATTTCCGAAGGAGGGTCTTAACGTATCCTAAGTATGCCACTAGTTGTTTGTCTTTGGCTTAGAAACTATCATCGACCTGGTTGAAGAATAGCTGGGAGTCACTGAATATGTTGACGTTATCGGCGCCTGAGTCAATGGCGAGGAGCAAGCCTGCAATGAGCGCTTTTAGACCATGTTGTTTGAAGCCGTGAAGTTTAACTTCAACGCGTACTCCACGTTTGGTCCCACTGGTCCTGTCAAGATAATGCCGGCGACAGAGGCCTTGGTGCAGGTGGGTCTGTCCACATGTAGGTTCTAGTCGAACTGTTGCTTTTGTGCTGGTTCCTTAGCGATTGTCACCTCCATGGTGTCCTCTTCTGTCCTGAGGGTGGGTTCATCCTGACGTTCAGTGAGTTCAGCATGAAGTTAACTATCACTTGGCCTTTCATAGCAGTTCATGGCTTGTAGTCAATGTCAAACTCACTCAGCACGATGGTCCACTTGCTAAATCGCTCGGAGTGCTCAGGGTTTTGAATTACCTACTTCAGTGGTTGGTGTGTTAAGGCATGGATTGTATGGGCTTGGAAGTATTGGTGGAGACATCTAACGGCGACAATTAATGCTAGAGCGAGCGGTTCATTCTTCTGCCAGAGTAGAACACTTGGAGCTCGTCATGTCCCTCTCTTCGTACAATTGCACAGCTTACCGCTAATGGAGATACCGCTAGATATAGGTAGAGTATCTCACCCTGTACAGGATTGGAGAGAAGAGGGATGGTCGCCATGTACTCTTTCAAACTTTGGAATGTCGCTTCATAATCCGGGGTCCAATCAATTTCCTTCTTGTAGGTCTTCTTCATGGCCTTAAAGAATGGGAGGCACCTGTCGGTGAGCTTGGATATAAAATGAGACAGATGGTGAGCTTGCCTTGGAGACTCTGAACGTGCACTTTCCATACCGAGGATTTCATGTCTAGGATGGCTTGCACCTTGTCAGGGTTAGCCTCGATGCCTCGTTCGCTGACGATGTAACCCAGAAATTTGCTAGCGATGACACTGAAAAAACATTTCTCCAGGTTGAGGCACATACTATATGCCAAAAGAATGGCAAATATGATGTGGAGGTTTGCCACGTGTCTGCTAGCCTTGATTCTTTTGACTAGCATATCATCCAAGTAGACTTCTATTATTTTTCTAAGATGTTCAGCGAACATGGCGTTCATCAACCGCTGGTATGTTGCCCCGACATTCTTCAATCCGAAAGGCATGACATTGTAACAGTATAGGCCTTTGTCGGTTGTGAAGGTGATGCACTCTTAGTCGCTAGGGTGCATCTTGATTTGATTATATCCGGAGAAGGCGTCCATCATGCTGAGCAGCTCATGCCCGACCGTTGCATCGACCAGCTGATTGATGCGGGGTAGTGGAAAACTATCCTTAGGCATGCCTTGTTGAGACTTGAGACCCTTGAAATCTACACACATTCGCCATTTGCCGTTAGGCTTCTTGACCATGACCAAGTTAGAAATCCATTGGGGATAACTGACTTGGAGGATGAACACAATGCTTTGTAGTTTTGTGACCTCCTCCCTTATTGCACGATATCTTTCTTTGTCAAAGGCCCTTCTCTTTTGCTTGACTGGATAGAAAGATGGTTTGATACTCAACTTGTGGGTGATAATCTCGGGGAGATGTCTGGCATGTCAGCGTAAGACCATGCAAAGACGGCAGCGTTATCCCTTAGAAATTGTATGAGTTATGCTGCAATTCCTGGGGCTAATTAAAAGCTGATGCAGACCGTCCTCTCATGGTGCTCGTCAGAGATGCTGATAACTTGTAAGGATGTCTCTAGGTTAACAGGTTCTTTCTTTGCAAATTTTTCCTCGTCATCTCTAAGGTCTTCAATTGCATCCGTCAGCGGTACATGATTTCCCACCGTTAGGATCTCATGGCGGCGTGCTGACAGTGCCACAGTCGTTGAATAGCACTCTCGTGCTAGCTGTTGGCTTCCCTTCACATAGCCCGTGCCATTGGGTGTGGGGAACTTCATGTGAAGCATATATCCGGCGATGATACACTTTAGCTTGTTGAGCGCCGGTCGAACGATGATGGCATTATATGAACTAAAGCAGTCGACAACAATAAACTCCGTATGTATCTCTACTGTGCATGGGCTAGCACTGATGGCCAGGCGCATGTAGTCAGAGCCTAGCAGTTGTGTAACGTCGCTGGTGAAGCTTAGTAGGAGCTCGTGATCTTGGAGTAGTTTTTGGTTCCGCTGGAGTTGGTTGTAGCAACCATTGAAGATTACATTGACAGCGGATCTGCTGTTAGCCCCTTCCCACAGACCATTTATCGAGCATGGCGTCGATCAAGAATGGATCGTCGTGGGGAGATGTACTCTGCGCTCTTCTTCTTCAGAGAAGGTGATGGGTTCTAGAGGCGGAGTCACATAGGGGCTTAGTGGGTCCTGTGACCCACTGAGATTGATACAAATACAACTTAGATTACACATATGATTAGTTGCCAATTTGGCATAGTGGTCTAACAACACTTGTTGTGAACACCATGTCCCTAGTTCGAGTCTTGCAGCATACTGGGTATTTTTTTCCTTTCTTTTTTTTTTGGGTATATAAAAGGGACAATATACAAATCTCCATACAATACAAGACAAATATACAATACCTAATGAAATCTCTATACAATACAATACAAATATACAATACCTATGAAATCTCCATACAATACAATATTAATCTACGTACTATATGCTTCTTCTAGCTCTCTTTTCTATATTTTTCATGTGGTTTTCACACCAATGAAATCTCACCGAAGCAAAATTACGAACCGTTGTAATATATAGATTACATATACAATTTTTTTATTTTATATTTTGCTATGATTAATATTATTATTTTTTGTGCTTGTGAAGACCCGAATTTTCATATAATAAATTTATATAATTCAATAATTGTTCTATTATTTGAATTATGATATTTGGGATAAATTCATATGTCGTGGTTTGAGAAAATTGGTTTCGAATGATTTTATTTTCGAAAACGAACGTTATTTAGGGGGTCGTGAAAATCGACTTTTTATACGTTCAAAATGTGGGAAAACGTCCTTCATGAAAGTTGTAGAGCTCGTCGATACGATCTCGTGCATATGTAGAACGCATTATTCAGAGTTCGTATGAATAAGTTATGAATATTTGAAAATTAGAAATTTTCTATAAATAGCAAAAAAAATGAATTGATTCATTAAGGACGAAAAAATTCAGTTTTTGCAATTTAGCCCTCAGCGCCCCACCCCCCCCCCCCCCCCCCCCCCCCCCCCAATTCTCTCTTTCTCGACCTCAGCCCCCGTCGGGTCAGACGTGACCCGACCCAACATTTTACCCGCCCTCCAGCCTCCCCCGAGATCGTCGCTCCACGCCCAGCCTCCCCCCAGTGCTCCCTCGCCCAGCCGCTGCCCCCAAGTCCGGATCGAAACGACCCTAGACGGAGAAGCCGACCCTATCGAATTCTCCCCATGCCGGCGTTGCACGGGCCGATCCTCCACCTCTTCGTGATCTCCTCGTTCTCCTGATCATCCTCATATCCTCCTTGCACGACAATTTTGAGTGTGGAGTGAAAAATCACGATTTGAAGTTTCTGACGGTTCTGATTCAATCTGGAATTTGATCAAACGCACGAGATTAATCCAACTTCAAAGCTCAATTTAGGACGATCTAGACCAAATTTCGCTTAGCTCCAGGTATGAAAGTTGATCACCCTTTTATTTTGAAGAAGTTTGTAGTGGATAACTTTTGCATCGGAGGTGGTTGACCAGCATTGACCGCCGTCTGACCGCCGCGTGTGGCGGTGCATCAGACCATATTTGAGTTGTTATTATCTGGATAATGATCTATGCATCCATACGAGCATTTTGATATATAACATGTTCATATTAGAAAAAGTTGATAAATAGTCAATTTAAGTTTTACGCTACTATTTAACGTTTTGACATTTTATCTTCGGTTCACGATTTTTGAGAATTTGACCATCGGTTTTGCTTCAAATTTTAATATGTTGATCGTATGACTGTCCCGATGACTTTATAAGATCACGGGCGAAGATTCGACCGTTGGATTTTCGTATAATTGTAAAACAGTGATTCGGGAGGCGATTAGTGAGAAACTATCCGTCGGATTTTCATATAATTTTGCTAGAATGTTTCCAAGGGCGATCCGTGAGGGTCTGACTGTTGGATCATCGTTTAAATTCTATCCGACCGTTGGATCGTCTTTATTTTAGAATCCGACTGTTGAACCGTCTTTATTTTAAAATTCGACCGTTGGATCATCATTTAAGTTTATTCCTTATTTCGTTTGCTAAGTAAAGACCATACTTGATTAGGTACTTGACGGATTGAGTGACGAGCAATTGGATTATTGTGGTTTTGGTTTATAGAAAACGCAGCAGGATAAGAGGTGAGTAAATCTCACAAGGTTCATTTACGAACCAAATTTCATTATTTCCGTATGTATTCAATAAATTATACGCAAATTATAGTTGGTATTAGTAGTCATTCCTGAGTGGATGTTTACATATAAATATATATATATATGGATGGCTATTGGATTTTTGATTTATTATTTCGAGCACTTATTTTCTATAGAAATACAATATATCATGTAATTATTGATTTTATTGTGAGAAAACATAAGTGAGTCGAAGCGTAACATTTGAGTCAGATATGACAACTTTTAAATGTTTTGATCTACGGATTGGTCACAAGTGGTGACTGAGGCAAGATTTTCGTAAGCGTGAACTTTGGCCAAGGTGACACATTATGATTCAGTTAGAGTTCTAGTCTGTCTGCCATAGTATGACATGAAAGTAGCGAGTTGAATTACTCGTGATCATGAATACAGTATGACATGAAAGCAGCGAGTTGAATTACTCGTGATCATGAATACACTTTTGAAAATTGACGTATAACATGAAAGTAGCAAGTTGAATTACTCGTGATCATGAATACATATTTATTATATAAAACGGGTCGAGTGGTGAGTGATGAGATTCGTTGGAAAATGGTTTGGAAATGGAGGTGGAATGTTTTCTTTTGAATTGTGATTGTTTTGAGTAAAAGTTGTTGATTTACTGTTTTATTTCTATTTACTCATACGGGCTTTTGAAAGCTGACCGGGTTTTGTGTTGTTGCAATCCCGGTACACTATTCAAATGGTGTAGTAGATAATCCTACAGATCAGGAGAATCAAGGTGGTGATCGAGCTGTTTAGAGTGACAGCATTTATTTTATTCGCTTTTCTTTTGTGAGGTTTGTTATGCTCATAAGAGCTTTACAATTTACATTGTGTGTGAATTCTAATAATTAACTCGAGGATCTTGGCATTTTATATTCGAGTGGTGAGTGTTGTGTTTGTTTTAAAAAAAAACGAAATAATATTTATGGATGTTATTCGAGTGAGTTATTTAATTCACGTTTCGGATTTGAAATTGTTATTCAAAATTCGGGGCGTGACAGTGCCCCAGCAAACTAAAATTTTTGGCTCTGCCACTGATGGGTTCCCACCCAGATTTTGGCAGTTTAGCGGATGTTGCAAACTTCTTTGGGGTGGTTAGAGCGTGCATAACGGTTTTTCGCTCTGTGAGATATGTTGGTGATGGGGGTCCCACCGTCGATAGTGTTAATGCATCGTATGGGCTCAATGTTGGTGACTACTGGTGGTGGCTGACTTACTTTGAACTGTTCCAACTTGCAGTCACGGTTCAAAGTCTTGATAGACGTTTTGAGAGCATTGCAATTGTTGGTGTGATGACCGATGTCCTCGTGGTATTTGCACCACTTGCCGGTGTCCCTCGGTTTGCCCACTTTTAGGTACTTCCTCAGTGGTGGCGGTGGGATTTGGCCCTTGCATTGATTGTATATTTCTTCATACGAGGCCTTGAGGACCGTGAAAGCTGCATACCGCTGGGAAGATTCCATTTGCTTATTACGGTTGTCCCCTAGGACTAGTGGTTGTCCTTATGGTAATGCTGATCCTTTTTTCGCTTGTTCTGGTAGTTGCTTGTTGCCACTCTCTCTTTTTGTCAGTGGGCAGTGTAGTAGAGGGCTTGTTGGCGGTTTCCTGCCGACTAGAGGAAGGTTGAGTGGACTTTGCTGGCGTTGGTGGAGGTGGTGGTATTTCTCCATATGTAATGAATTCTGCATGTGCATGGAGGACGACCACGTTCATGACGTGGTCATATGCGACATTTGGATGATTGTAGTTAAGATGATATAGAAATTGTCCCTTTAGAAGTCCTTGCCTAAAGGCTGCCAACACCATTGTTTTGTCAAGGTCGCGGCACTGGGATATCGCTGCTCTCCACCTAGTGATGAAAGCCTTTAGCGTTTCATCTGCGCCCTACTTGACATTGCATAACTGGCTTGTGTTGTAGTGTCCAGCGGCTAACAGGATGAATCTTGATAAGAAAGCATTTGATAGTCTATGGAATGAGTCTATGGATCCCGGCAGACAATCAAAGAACCAGCTCATCGCTTCACTATCTAACATTTCGTTGAACAAGCGGCAGAGGGTGGCATCGGCGACTCCCTTATTGTTGGTGACCTTCTTAAAGGTGTCCATATGGATGAAGGGGTCGGTTAGGCCGTTGTACTGTGGTATCTTTGGTGTTTTTGCATGCGCTGGCTTGATGGCATGTAAGATATGGGAGGTGAATGGCCCTAGCCTTAACGCAAACAATGGATTTTGAGTTGGCGCTAGGGTGCCTACCACTGCCCGAATTAGCCTTTGCTCCAGTTGCTGCATTCTTTCCAAAACTAAGGTGGTTACGTCGCTAGCGGGCCCCACTTGGAGGTTCCGCTGCGCCAACTCCCACCTGGGGGCAAGCGGATTGCCTTCAGTTTTGGCCATAGTTACGGAGCGATTGGTGCACGGTTGTGATTCCGCTTCTTGCTCTATCAGTCATGGTGAAGGTGGTGGACCCATTCCTAATTGCTCGGATGGGTTCAGCGGTACATGTATCTATATGATGGGTGCTTATACCAATTTTCTGGCATTGGGTCTACTATGCATGGTGCTCTGTGATTACTCGCTCTGCTCTAGGTTAGCGTTTGCTTCCAGCACCTTCTTTAGTTCTTCGAATCTGGACATCAATGTGGCCACTTGGTTTTGGGCCTCGGTATTTTCCTTGTGCTCTTGTTCGTGATCTCTGCTTGCCTTGTGGAGATTCGCCAATGCCAGCTCATACATAGCAGCGAGGTCCTGGCCCGGAGGTCAGCGACTACTGCCTGGGTGAGCCTCCGCTGCACTTTCAGTTTGCGGGATTTGGCGTTCCACGCTGGGGTTGACCGGAGTGTTGAATAGTGCGTGATTAACCTAGCTAGTTTCATCATCTTGATATCAACCAATCTTAAATCGTTTCAGTTTCATTTTTCTTTCTGTCCTCTGTTTTAAAGTATTTTATTGGATTAATTTCAGTTTACCCCCCTGAGGTTTGGGGTGTCATCATGTCACCACCTCTACTCTCATTTTGAACTTTTACCCCCGGAGCTTTTCGATTTCAATCAGTCGTGTCCAATCTCTCATTCTCCATCTAAATTTGACATTAAATCCAATAATAGGGCCATTTTGAGGGCTAAAATGATCATTTCAAGACAAAAAAAAAAAAACAAAAAAAAAACCCTCTCTCTTTCACTTTCGCGGGTTTCTCTCTCTCTTCTCCAAATTCCTTTCTCTCTCTCTCTCTGATCTGCCAAAAACCGAATCAAAATCCAACGAGATCGACTCCTTCACCGCTAAGCCTCTCTAGGCCGTCAAACTCCTCGCCCTCTGCAACTCCAAAAATTCAAATCGAAACCCAACAATCGGGTCCACGGTCTTGATCGAGATCAAGCTATCGATGTCAAGACTCACATGGTTGTCGTTCGGGTCGGTGAAGTGGGTGTCTTGCAGGGTATCGATTCCATGGCGATGAACTTGTTTTGGGTCAATTGGGAGGAGTTGACGAGACTCAAACAGCTGCCGGAGCTGCTGATGGTTTTGTTATTGGGGGAGAGGAAAAACTACATGCCGTGGCCGAAGGAGGATGGGTTGAGGTTGGAGAAGGAGAAGGTAAAGCGGGTGGAGAAGGAGGCGGTGATGTTGGAGTTGGGATCGGAGAAGTCGGTGAGGTCGATGCAGTTTGAAGTATAAGGATTGTCGCGGTCGTTCACCTACCGTCGGTGGCGATGTTGTTTCTTCTACATCTGATGGGTACGGTACTTTCTCTGTCTTGCATCGGGAATTCGTCGCTTCTAGGCCGATGTCAATCGTAGAATGACGGTGCGGGACTAACAGTGTTGGTGATTGGGGGAGCGATAGTGGTAGTGGTGACTGTGGGGCGGCGCCGAACTACTACTGTGGACTTAATTAAACGTGTTGGTGTTGGATTTGGAACAGTGGAGATTTCAAGTTGGTCATACCGTTGGTATTGCTGCTGGTGTTCTTTCTCATTCTTCAGGTAATTAATCTTCATCTTTTGCTCTATGCATGTATTCAAATGGTTATACGCGTATCTGGATATGTATGTTTGTATGTGTATTTATGGTCTTGAAACTGGATTTGAGCCACCATAGATTTAATTCTTGATTTGAATGCTTCGATTTTATGTTTGTTTATGTGAATTTTCTTTAGAATTGCAACTTCTAATTGTATTTCGGACTGCATTTGTGTGATTTTCATTTCTTTTGGAGCAGGGGCTGAGGAAAGGAGGATTGGGATGGTGGGGCAAAGGCCAAGATGCCAAACGATGTTAGATTAGCCCTTAAAGTTGTTCTTTTTTGTTCTTTTTTTTTGTATTGAAATGACAATTCTAGCCCTTACAGTGGACCCTCCAACTTAGGACTCAACGTCAAATTTGGATGGAACATGAGAGATTGGGCACGGCTGACTGAAATTAAAAAGGTCGGGGGGTAAAAATTGAAAATTGAGAGCATAGGGGGTGACATGATGATACCCCCAAACCTCAAAGGGGTAAACTAAAATTAATCCTATTTTATTTTCACAATAAACGAACTCTAAAAATTCCCAAATTTTGTGTGCTGGACTCCTTGTGTGTCTAGTACTTCTCTGTAAATTTTCGTATTTTTTTGGGTTGTTTTGGTTAGGTTATTAGTTTGTTTAAAACTGTTGTTCAGTAGGAGTTGCAGTCACCTTTTCGTGACTTTTGTTGAAGCATTTAGTTTAACTTAATCCTTTGTGGGGGACCCTTATTTCTCTACACTACAATCGACACATTTACAAGAGAATAAGGAAAATCAATAGCTTTAAATTTAGCTATCAAATCATTCCAATCTGGATTTGCGATCTAGGCTAGATGTGCGGTTGTGTCTTATCCAATCTTCTAATTTGATTATCATTTTCATGGGAATCGCTTACATTTTTTTCCTTCCATGAAGGGCTTTGTTCATATAGTTGTTTTGGTTCTAGATTGATGTACATACTAGGGAAGTCTTCACTAGGTTTGGCACTATCGGCTGGGGCCCATCGGGACAGGTACTATGCCATGGGCCGGGTTCACGACCCACCATGACGGGATTCATATAGGATGTCATCCCGGACACCCAAGGCTCGGGGCATGATTAGCACAGAGCATCTGATTACACTACATAAGGCTAACAAGACATCAGAAGAATAGCCTGCGTTCCACATCGAAGATAAGGGAAACTCCTTTCTCATGCTAAAGAATAAAAGCATCAGTACAACAACCTTTTAGAGGTAATAACTCCTTTATCCACTATTTACTTGATCCACTTAAATATATTGATCTCTCACTTAGGCATCGGAGAGGCGTAAACCGTCTGGTACGTTTACCCCTCTAACGCTGTGTTATTGATACAGGATACGGGAGTATGATTGGTACCCCTGTCGGTATATAATTCTGTGTGAGGTACCCAGAGAAAGCCACCAGAAACAATTGACAAGCTTAGGTGAGTTACCAGCTCACTCTCAAGTCTACTTCTTGTCAGACCGTTTTCAAATATAGTTGTGCAGCGCCGCTCTTCCCGAAGTGGCTTAAGCCATTCACATGTTAAGGACTAGAAAAAGTGTTATCAAATTTTAGCGATCAATCGATTGCAGAATAATGTTACGGGTCACTACATCAGATTTCTGTATTTTGACATCTTTTTTGTATCATTTTGTTTCATTTCCGACCATACAAGACCTCCATGTTTATTATATTTGGGTCCATTAGGTCATTGAGTGGAGTGTGTTTAGTGGGTGGTAAGCTAGTGGCTTCCCATTTGGGAGGTAATGACAGGACCCACACCGAATTTCACCATGAAATCTGATGTGGCCCTGCAGGACCCACATTTAAAGAAGGTTTTACAGAAAAATTTCAACAGAACCTCCTCTAAATTTAGGCAACCCAAACCTGTAAAAAACCAAAACAAAACACTTCTAGAAACCCAATTGTATTCTCCTGGAGCCACCCTGCTCCCATAAACCAAAACACCTCACAAACAAAAGTGTAAAAAAAATAAGATCTCATATACTTAAAATCCAACGAAGCTCTACGAATACATTACAACAATTCACCACAATTAGGCCATCGGCCTCAAATAACATAATTCATTACAAGTCTGGGTCACAATTCCCATAGTAATCAGAGCAGTCTATACACAGGAAATTTAAATGAAGTTCATTAGGTTAAACAAATAACCTACTATACAAGATAGCGGAAGCAGGTGCGCTCACTATGGCTCACTCCTAATACGCTGAGCAGCAACACTGTAAATTGGGCATTTGAAACCGAAGGGCCCAGGGAAAAGTATTGAAAAACACTATGTTAGTGCGAGTGGGCAAAAAGTTAATAATTAAGAAAGGAAAAAGGGAATGATCTTTATACTTTCCCACAATATAATTTAAAGAATAAATTTCTGATGCATGCAAGGGTTAGAAAAGAAATGTATTTCCTTAACTTCAAATAGAGCGTAAGAAAGAATGTAGTCCAGCCCCCCTGGCTAAAATAAAATAAATAAAATAATATTGGGAAGAGATTTCACCATACGGCTTACCCTCGACTGCCACTCACACATAGATTGTATGAGGAGGAGAACTAATGAACTCGACTACTACCCACGTGAGGAGGAGAATAAATCACCTCGACTACCACTCACAAACACAAAGTAAGTGAGGAGGAGACATTAAAAGAAAGACCGGAGTATGGTGAGGAAAGATATATTCTAAATCAATAAATCCAAAAGACTTCCCCAATTCTTGAGAGAAAAATAAATAACTTCCGATGACGTGGCCCCGCACGCTAACATATTCTCAAGTTCAAAGCAAATAGGCGAGAAACAATAATAAATAATCTTTCAATAAAGAACTCAATTCCGATAACAAATCATAAGTTCAAACTCGAGTATAATAAACTCATATGGGAAAAACAATGTTAAAGAATATAATCCAAAGCAAAAATTATTATGCTCGTTAAATAAAATGATAAATAAGTCAATCATTATTTCGGAAAAATAATTGCATGCATCAATATTTAAAATAAAAGTCCACTCACAGTATTAGGCTAATCCTATCGTCAAACGGTATTCTCCTCGTATGGAGACTCCTCTCGTCCTGTATGAATAGCACTCGTAAAAATATAATTACATGATGAAAAATTAAATTACGATATAGAGATATTGAAATTCTAATCATCTCCTTAAACCCAACTCCTTCAATCTACCTCAAATTCCATCCAAACTACACCAATAACGCCAAATCGTCAACTTATAATTTTTAGGCAAATTCAAGAGAAATCCGACAATAGGATTCTCGAAATTCGATAACCAAAACTTTTCACTTTTCGAAAATTCATAATCTATTCACATCTTCTCCAAACTTCACCAAAATCACAATCACAACTTCTTCAACTCAAATATCATTTAATTAGCTAAAAATAGGACCGTAAACTCCGCCACACACACCACCACACGCCCCCCACAGTGGTGGCGCGTGGAACCCAAACGCCACCGGCAAATTCCACCACAAGCCACCGAAATTTACTAGCAAGTACATCTCAACAATCTAAATATTTTTCTCAACTACACCTAAGCCTAATTGTACTTGGAATTGCCAGAATCGAAGCAAAATCTGAAGAACACATAAATGAACAGTGAAAGTTTCAATTAGTCAATTTTCCTTCCACACCTCAAACTAAATCGTGAAACTTGGAGGGATTCATCTATGAAGAGTGGGCTTCCTGGAATGATCGGTTTTGTAGCCGGAGGTGGCCGAAATTGAAAGAAAATGGTGAAAAAGACCATCTGCTACAGTGGACTTCGCTTCGATTCGTTCTTTGGTGACCCATGACCACCATCGTGTGGAGAAGGAGGAGGTGAGCCCTTGCAGGCCGACAACTCGCTGGATGGTGGCCGGAAGGCGATAGACGAAGGAAAGAAAGAGAGAGAGGCCGACGCGGGGAGAAGAGGAAGAAGAGAGAAAAATCGGCCGGGGGAGGGGTAGGTTTCCGAAAACAGAAACCTACCACAGTAACTTCTATATTTATAGAAAGTAATCATGAATAGTAACTCTCACAATTTTGAACATAACTTCCACATACGAACTCCGATTTAAGCATACCACATGTCTACGAACTCGGTTTAACGTCCCCTATAACTTTCATAAAGAAAATTTTCTCAAATTGTTAAGCGATAAAAAGTCAACTTCTAGCACCTCCCCCCTCCCTAAATGATAAAAACTGACACCGAGGACGATAAAACGTATAGTAATTTACTTATACACAGTAAATGATAAAATCAAATACGGGGCGTAACAGGTAATGTGTTCGAGCCCCATCAAGAGTAAGCTTGAGTTTTTTTTTAATTAATAATATTTAGGCCCATTATGAGAGATGGTTTAGTTCAAACCCAAAATACCCTAATTTGGATAGATTTAAGGGTTTTTGTCCATTTATCCTAATTCTATGGTCATTTATCCCTCTACCCTATTAAGTTTTTTTAATCCACCCTTACCCATAAATACTCTAATAAAGTATTCCCTAATACCCAGTTAAGTTATTTATTTATTTATTTATTTTTGAGACTATTTTACCCTCACCCCTTTGTTACATTATATATATTATTTTACCCTCACCCCTTTATTACATTATATACATATATATATATATATATATACATATATATATATATAGACACAAGTCATAGGAGACTTCGCTGGAGTCCGGTCACCGGTCACTGATTCTGGCCAACGATCGCTGGAAGCCGATCACAGGGCGCCTCCCACCGGACTTCCCTAGAAACCCAATCGGAGGTCCCCAAAGAGATCGTCAGAGATCTTATAGGTTACCAGAGAGGTTTATTGCTCCTCTAATAGACCTTTATTTCCCCCAATAGACCTCTATTGAGAGGTAATAATTGTTTATGAAATCTTGCCGGATGTCCCCAAACAAGTCGTTGGAGATCTCATAGAGGGCCCGAGAGGTTTATTACCCTCGCTAATAAACCTTTATTGCTACCCAATAGACCTTTATTACCCCTACTAAAATTTTCGGTCGCCAGAATGAGAACTAATCTCTCTAAAATTGGACAAATAAAACTTTGATGAAGGAAAAAAAGAGGAGATTACATTAAATTCAAAACATTTACTGTCCCATAATAGATCTTTATTGCCTTCCAATAGAAACTTTTCTTTTTTCTTCTTTTTTCTTTCCTTCTAAGAATTTTGCCCCCATTTTATTTATTAAAAAAAAAAATTTTTGGGCACCTAGTCTTCTCCTTCTGGACTGTGAGACGTGGAATTGCATTGTGCTTTTGTCAATTTATGGAATTGCTTTGTTGGCCAAAACCAAACTTGGATTAAAGTCTCATATATGGACAAGGATGCCAATGCCAAAGACTTTTCTTCTTCAGCTTTTTATGAAGCCATTTAAATCACAAATGGTTCAAACCTGCTGCACTTAATTAAACTTTGAGTAGGGGGTAGAAACCGAACCATGAGGTAAAAACCGGCCAAACCGGACCAAATAATAGGTTGTGGTTACCGAACTGGAAGAAATAGTGAAGGAAAATATACTAGACCGGACCGAACAGGGTCGAAACTGGTGTCTTTCTCTGAATCGACTGGAATAAACCGAACTGGTCGAATTATATATAATATATAATATATTAATTTTAATTACATTTAAATAGGTGTCGCTCTCTAATTGGTTTATAATAGGTTTCATGTGGGCTTAACCTTACCTGATCACAAAAAAAAAAAAAACCTAACCCTATGCAACCCTATCAGACTTTCCTTCACTCTCCCTCGCCATTTTCTCTCTCAACCAACTTGACCAAATCTCCTCATCTCTTGACCAAATCAAACCAAATCTCTTCATCTGTTGCCGATTTGCCCCACCTCTCACCATTTTAACGGCTGTAGATGGACTCGTTATGAACCGGTGAACCCTTCCTTGCTTATCTTTCTCTTTTGCTTACTCTTCTTCTTGTTCAGATGAAATTAGGGTGCTGAGATACACTTTTGTAGAGATAGAATTACAAGAAAATGGGTTTGCTTTCAGTTTCACTTGGTCTAGATTGTGGGGTTTGAAAATATCTTCTGGAAATCAATTATGGGTTTTGATTTTAGGGTTTTTGGAAATGAAATCAAGGTTTCAATTTTAGGGTTTCTGGAAATGAAGCATGGCTTTTGATTTTAGGGTTTCGGGTTTTGAAATTAGGGTTTCTGGTTTATGAAACATGGGTTTTGATTTTACGTGTTTATGTGTTTATGAACCAGTTTATGTGTTTGTGTTTATGAACCAGTTTATGATTTTACGTGTTTGTGTTTATGAACTAGTTCATGTGTTGGCATGTTTTAGTGTTTATGTGTTACTAGAAATTTGTTATTGGAAGTTTATGTTGCAAGAAAATTGATTTGATATTCATTTTTCAATCTGTCACAGACCCCTGATCTGACACCCAGTTCGACTGAGTCTTCTCATACCTCTCAAGTCGGGCTTCTTCTCATGCCTCCTCCTCAACTTGGAACACCAGTTACTCCTCCTTAATCAGTAGCTTGGGATCACTTTGTGAAGATGAAGAATCTGGATGGCTCAAAGATGGTGAAACCGAGAGCAAAGTGCCAGTACTACCCCAAGATCTATGTTTGCGATTCCAAAGCTAATGGGACGACATCCATGAGGACTCATGTTACGTCTCATATCACAATTTACTAGTTTACTAGTCATTTGGATGGTAAACGACAATTACTTTCACTTTTTACTTTGTTCTGATACTTTTAGTGGACCAAATAGTTGAATTCTTTTTCGGGTCAGTTTTTGAGAAAATCTTCTTCACGAAATTATAGAGGACTTCAAACTGAGTTCATTGACATATGGCACGCTTAAATCGGTGTTTGTATGCGAAAGTTATGATCAGAAAAGTAAAGTTAATGTTCATGGAAATTTTTCAATAAAATGAAGAATTACTGTGGTAAGTTCCCCCCCCCCCCCTCGGGGACCCTGTCATCTTCTTCCGGCAATATCTCCTCCGTCCGATGACGGATTTTAGCGCCACAGGTACTGTTGGAAAGGTCTCACCGTCCTCTTCAATTCTAGGGTTTGGTGGCTCGGTTTGGACAATGTAAGGTGCAGCAAGGAAAAAAAGATTGCTTCATTGCCTTTTTCGAGTTTTAGTCGGAACTTGAGTTTCCGGCCACCTCCAGTAACGATTCTTGTTGGGTCTTTGAGCTTTTAGATCATACAACCATACCTAAAAGCCTCTTCAAAGTGTGGAACACAAATTAAAGGATTGAAATTCTAGAGTTTCAAACTCCCCCTTTTGCTTTTGAGGTAAATTTCTGCCTTTAGACTTAAAACTGATCAATGTTGTTGTAGATACCTCTACTAGCAAGCTTGTTTTATATGTCACCAAGCATAAATAACACCCTATTAAGGGAGCCCACAAGCCATGGTGGGGCCCAACCGCGACATGCATTTCGTAGCCTGATATTCAACCTGTTGGTATATATACACCTCCCAAGTACAAATACCGGAAGCACAAGGCTCATCTAGCTATCAAAAGATAACAAAGGAACTCTCAGATAAGGATCTCGATACCCCTCGGGGGCGGTATCCGGAGCCCAATGGTCCGACACCGAATGAAATGAAACCATGCTCCCCCAAATCCAATACATAAGGATCATCTCCAACACCCAACAGAGGTAACTGTTATCTATCGCTTTCCATTATCTTTATCTTATAACGATACTGACCTAAGCATCGGAACATTGAAGGCCGGCACACCCGATCTTTCCTCTGACCTTTGCTTGTTTTACAGATAAACTAGACCAATAGTGATAGTGACAGAACAAGACATCTCGTGATTCAGTTGGATTAGACATCCCTCTACACAGCTGAAAATTTTGGCGCTAGAAGGAGTCCCATTGGATCCTTGCTAGCAAGACAGCACACTCCACCAATGGCTACCAGCACCCCCGATATACAAGACGACGATCAATCCTGCGAAGAAGCGGCCCATAAGGTTCAACGCAGGCTCGAATTCCTCAGCCCAAACAACGAAACACCCTTGGTCATGACGACCGATGCCACCACCGCACTCGAGATCGCAATGTGCGACCTCATGGAGTCGCGTGCGCAGGCAGAGACCGAGCACACAGAGGCTGCAGCAGCCTGTAGGGAGATGGAAAACATGGCCAATCAAAACTGCATTCTTCGCAATGCACTCCAATGAAGAGTCGCGAATAACGAAGCACTCAATATGGCCCGCCAACAGGAGACCCCGATACCTACCATCGGCAGCGTCAATACAACTGGGGCTGTCCTAACCACATATCCGAGTACTAGCTTAGCTAGCACCTTCGTCCCACCCACAGTAGAAAATTCTGGAAGTCTCGTAGGCCCTACACCAAGGAGCACAAGCACAGGACCACAAATAGTTTACCTAAACTCACTCATTTTCCCTAACCAACTAGGTACAGCGCCACCACCTCAACCTGTACTAGACATGGCAGGTACATCGGGTACCAACACAACTACGGCCACCGCCGCTGTGCCCCCACCTGATCCCAACACACGACTACTAATCCAAATTAGCAAGACTATTGCTACCCTACAGGCACGAATCGAGAACGCATAAAGCAGATCTAACTGGCAACCGGTAACGGCATGATTCCAAGGGAAAATGGGACCATTCACACCTAGATATAGGCAGAAAAGCACCCACAGGAAGCAAAGCCTTTCAAAATTGAGAAATACAATGGCACGCGAGACCCATACCACCACTTAGAGGTATTGCAATCCATGCTGCATGGGACGCGATACACTGACGCCATGGCCTGCCATGCATTTGAGGAAACTTTAACATATGAGGCCGTACATTGGTTCCTTAACTTGCCTACCAACTCTATCGATAGCTTCCAAGAACTCAGGGACAAGTTCCTTTGGTGGTTCATCTTATGCGGTAATGGCTATCGCACAATGCCCTACCATTTTAGACTCAAACATAAGCCCAATGAGCGCTTGAGAAACTTTGTTCGAAGGTACCAGAAGCAGGCTATGCAGTGTCGCTCTCTCGACCGGCCCTAGAGGCATATGCGTTCAAGCAAGCCCTTCAACCAGGATACTTCTTGCGTCAGATAAACACCAACCCTCCCGCAATGTATGGTGACATATCGAGGCCGCCACCGCCTTTGCTCAAGTCTTGTACGATACTTTCGGTCGCGATTCGGGTGCCAGTACAAATCCTGTTAATGCACCCCAGCTCAATAAACCTACTAGAAACACCAACAGTAGGAACAGAGATGGCAACAGGGACAAACCCGCTCAACATAATGAAAGAGCACCAAGAGAGAGACCTATTTACATCGATAAGAGAAACAAGCAACATGGCAAAAGCCCTGAGAAACTCGAGCACACCTCGTCAAGCAGCCGATACTGTGATGCACCATATAACAACAACCTATACAAAGAAACCCCAAAGTATGATGCACCCAGGTACGAGATCTATACCACACTCACCACCTCTTATGAGGACATCTAGAACAACCACAAAGAAATCATCCATGCCCACCAAAGAGCAGACCTGGACAACAGAAGTCGCGAGACAATGGTAAGTACTGCACCTACCATTAGGAGGCCGGCCATTCCACAAACATATGCTGGGCATTGAAGAACTCCATTAAACACCTCGTCCCAAACGGTAATCTCCTACAGTATCGTATTCCCATAAAGGGAGGCAATGCGATAGAGGTCTATGGGCAGGTATGGTGGCGCCCCTAGGGCCGAGGCTCTTCACTTACCAAAGCACCAATGCCCTTGAGAGCAAGAAGTACTGGGACTCAGTCATGGATGCCACACTCCACAAGTAGATTAGGACTCGATTGCTTTCAATCGCCAGGAAGACACCATAAGAAAGCACCACAACGACCCCTTCTTGATCACTATGGTTATCGATCACTATCGATGCCACAGTGTCCTGGTCTATAGTGGCACCGCAGTTAGCGTCATGTTCGGCAGTTGCTAAGAAGACCTGAAAAGAGACAAAAAGAAACTTACCTAGGATCACGAGCCTTTAATCAACTTTGCAGGGGAAATCACACAACCCTTAGGGTCAGACAACTTACGCAGAACTCTTGGCGAAGGCAGCATTATCGCCACAATGACAACACACTTCATTGTTGTCGACTGCCCCTCATCCTACAACGTCATTTTGGGGTGAGACGCCATATGGGGACTGCAATGCTTTGTGGCAGGACATATGTTGATGATAAAGATACCCACTCCCATAGGTACCCTCATAATCAGATGTGACCAAGAGATAGAGAGACACTGCAACTCTCTGACCGTCACGAGAGGGTGTGGCAGACATGAGGTACTCCTGGCCACAGACCTTCTTTCCCCATCCGACAAGCCCGACGACCCATGGGAGGACCCTGAGACCCAAGAGGACAGCGATACACGTAGCAAGAAGAAGAAAGATAAAAGGAACTCAAGCACCCAAGGCAAGACGCCTTGGAAGACCTAATATTGGTCTCCATATCTGACACACTGCTAGAAAGAAAGGTCAAAATATGTTCCAAAACAGACCCAAACTTTCAAGCAGAGCTAACCGCATTCCTCAAGTCTAGACTGGAAATATTCGCGTGGTCGTACACTGACATGCCAAGCATCTCACCAGACCTACTCACTCACAAACTCACCATCTAGCCAGACGCTCCACCTATCAGATAAAAAAGAAGGGCTTTCACATAAGAAAGTACAAAGTCATCCAAGCAAAGGTCAAGAAGCTCCAAGATATCAAGTTCGTCAAGGAAGTATCGTACTCGACATGGCTATCAAATGTTGTAATGGTAAAAAAACCTAATGGCAAATAGCGAGTATGTATTGACTACATCAACCTAAACAAGACTTGCCCAAAGGATAACTTTTCCCTACCGAGAATTGACCGACTTGTCGATTCCACCGCAGGTCATAAGCTTTTGAGCTTTATGGACGCCTTCTCAGGGTATAACCAGATCGCCATGAGCACACATCCTTCACCACTAACAAGGGTCTATACTGCTACAAGGTAATGCATTTGGACTGAAAAATGCTGAAGCAATGTACCAGAGGTTAGTTAATACCATGTTTGCAGATCATATCGGGAAAATATTGGAAGCATACGTCAACGATATGCTAGTCAAATGTGTCACCATCGAAGATCACATCAAAAACCTGGGGATCATTTTCGACATCTTACTCCAATATAGCATGAGACTCAACCCAGACAAGTGTGTATTTGGCATCCTTAAAGGAAAATTCCTGGGTTTTATGGTTAGCGAAATAGGCATTGAGGCAAACCCGGACAAGGTCCAAGCCATGCTCGAAATGGCACCACCAAAAACAAGATGAAGTCCAATCCCTCATGGGTAAGGTTGTAGCTTTTGCTCGGTTCATAGCCCGATTAATCGACAAATGTGCACCATTTTTCAAGCTCCTCAAAACCTACCACACAGAAAACATCAATTGGGGACTAGAGCATGATAAAACCTTCAAGGGAATCTGAGACTACTTGGCGTCCGTGTCTACCCTCTCTAAACCCATCCTCGGGGAGACCTTATATATATATCTCACAGTATCAGCCATAGCAGTCAGCGTTGCCCTCTTTAGGAGAGAGAGCCCCGACGAGCAACTATTATATTATACCGATAAAGGATTCAATGACACCTAGTCCAGGTACTCCTACATCGAAAAATTTTCCCTCGCACTCCTCACCGCCGCCAAGTGATTAAGGAAATACTTCTAGGCACACACCATTCATGTACTGACCAACCAACTCTTGAAGCAAGTTCTCCAGAAACCAAAGTCCTCGGGAAGGTTAGTAAAATGGTCTATTGAGCTAGGCGGGTTTGACATCAACTACACACCACGTACCGCCATCAGGGGACATGTTGTTGCAGACTTCATTGCAGAGTTCATACCATAGAAGATAGTGAACCCCCAAGTGAGATAGAATCGGAACCCAGCAACACCCCAATGTGGACACTCCATATCGATAGGTCTTCTAACTGCAAACTCAAGGGAGCAAAAGTGATACAGACTAACCTAGAGGGGCACACCTACGAGTACGTACTAAAGTTCAAGTTCAAAGCTTTGAACAACATAGCCGAGTACGAAACACTGATAGTCGGCATCTAATTGGCAAAAGAACTCAGAGTGAAAAACCTGAAAATCTTCAGCAACTCACAAGTTGTTGTAAATCAAGTCAAGGGTGATTTCCAGGCCAAGGAACCCCAATTATCTCATTACTAATCCCTCACAAAAGCTCTACTCAAGTAGTGTTTCACCTCCTATACTATCGTCCTTGTCACGCCCCGAATTTCGAATAATAAATTCAAATCCGAAACATGAATACAACTAAACAAATCACGTCCTAAATTTTTTTCTCAAAACCAATATCTCATAAACTATAACACAAACCTCGTAGCAAACTATCTCTCGAGTCAATTATTACAATACTAACATAAATAAAATGTTCTGCTCACAAGAGTCTACAAAAACACACCAAAATAGACCAAGTGCTGGTCTCAACCCTGCTGTCCTACGCAGCTCGCTCACCACCCTGATTATCCTGACCTGCAGGATTATCCGCTACACCATTTGAATAGTGTACCGGGATTGCAACAACACAAAACCCGGTAAGCTTTCTGAAAGCTCGTGTGAGTAAATAAGAATGAACGGTTGATTTATTAGACCACAACTCATTTATCTCAAGTAAACATCCAACAATCTCAACAACCACAAGCAACATCAATCCAACACACATGAAACAACATGGAACACATTTCCACAATCACCAAATCACAACTCTCGCCACTTTGGCACCCACGTTAGAGCTCTAACTGCCTCGTTACCTCTGACACCTTGGCCCAGGGTCAAGTAACGGCATCTCCAGGTTACTCAGTAACCCGCGAACTTTGGACCATTTCATGTCCTCAGAACAATATATCCCCGTTATTATTTAACGGTCGAACTTTGGACCTCCCTGTCCTCAGAACACATACACTCCGGTTATCATTAACCAAAGATCCTTGGACCATTCGATCCTCGGAATCCTACGTTTCTCTACCTTCTATTAAACTCACAAAATCAACATGCTTATCACCAACATTTATCAAATATTAATAACATAATTAAAATCATATTATCAACATTATCAACAACATATTTTCACAATTCCACACCTCAATGTCACACCATTCAATATATAATCACGTAAATATATATATACGTAACCATCCACACAGGAATGATCACTAATACCAACTATAGTTCACATGATACAAAATCAAGAAATTCATTTTTAATATACTTTAAAACACATTTCTTAAAAACCATTTTCTCACACATCACAATAAATTGAGCAATTAAGGAAATTCGGTTCGTAAATGAACCAAGTGAGATTCACTCACCTCAAAACTCCCGCTACATCTTCTTACAGCCCAAAATACGATTCACAATCGTCCGCTAACAAATCCGTCAAATACCTAATCAAAACGATAATTAACTTAGCGTATAATTTCCAAAAACACACTTATATGAAGATCCCACGGTCGGATCTTCACCCGTGACCACACAAGGTCACCGGGACAGTCCTACGATCATTATATCAAAACTAGAATTCTATCGGACGGTCCAAACTTCATAAATCACAAATTGAGCGATCGAAATCAATCGAAATCGTAAAATTCATAACTAATTCATACGATATCCAAAATTCGCATGCTATATATCAAAATGATCGTATCGACATGTAGAATCTAAAAATGAGCAGAAACTGCTCATGACACCCCCGGAGGTGACCGGAAAGGGCCGCCGGAGTTTGGGGCAGAGCCACCGCCGACCACCACCAATTGTGTCGGGGCCAAGCTCATCCCCTTCGTTTCATCATTTTGAGCAACTTTCATAACTAACACGAAGTGAGAAAATGAGTGGAAGTGGCCGAAACTTACCAAAAAAGTCCGGTTTGGCCGGAAAAACTGCAGAAACCGATATGCTCTCCGACGAGCGTGAAAACCTCCACTTCTGGTGCTGTCCTTTTTACTGCATGTTCTACTCCTCCATACGAGTTCAACGAGATAAAGAACTCGTAATTTGGTGGTCTAGAACTCGAGATATTCGCTTCGCACTCAAAACTGCCGAAAATGGAAAACCAGCTTTCCGCCGCTGCTACAAGCCGTGCCACGGCGCAAGGCTGCCTCTGACAGCTGCACAAGGTCAAGGCGAAGCCGTGGGAGGTGGTTTGACGTCAAACGGTGGCCGGAGGAGCAAGAACTCAACCGGAGAAGTTTGGCTCTGTTTTTGCCTTTGGTTCGGTGCCGCACGAGAGAGAGAGAGAGAAAAATCTAGGTTTCTGATTTTTTTCAGATTTTTCCCAAAAATGTTAACCTATATATATACAAAATCGAAAACTTCTAAATGTCATAACTTCTTCCTACAAACTCCGATTCTTGTGTTCCGCATATGCACGAACTCGTATCGACGAACTCTACGACTTTCATGAAAGAAGTTTCCTCAAATTCCTTACGTAAAAATATGACAATTTTAATAACCCTAAATAACGTTAAATTTCGATACTAAAATCATTCGAAACCAAATTTCTCAAATAACGACATTCGAATCACACTCACAACTCATAATTCATATAATTTGAGAAGTATTGAATTACGAAATATTTAACCGAAATTTCGGGTCTTTACAGTCTACCCTCCTTAAAGGAATTTCGTCCCGAAATTCAAGCAAACTCATCAACAAACAGTAGTGGGTACTTAGCCCTTATGTCAGACTCTAGCTCCCATGACGCATCACCCTCATCATGATGACTCCACAACACCTTAACCAACTCAACTTCCTTCCTACGAAGCCTCTTCGTGGACCTATCCAAGATACGAACAGGCTCAACAACGAAAGTCACATCCGGACTCACCTCGATCGTACTGTGATCAATCACATGAGACTCATCTCGAATGTACCTCCTAAGCATGGACACATGGAAAACATTGTGTACACCGGCCATGCTAATAGGTAAAGCAAGCCGATATGCCAATTCTCCGACCCTTTCCAAAATCTCAAAGGGTCCAATGTATCTCGGTGCCAATTTCCCCTTCCTGCCAAATCTCACCACACCTTTCATAGGTGAGACTTTCAAGAATACATAATCACCCACCTCAAAGTCCAACGGTCTCCTTCTAAGGTCGGCATAACTCTTCTGTCTACTCTGTGCAGTACGGATCCTGTCTCGGATGGTAATAACCTTCTCTGTAGTCTCCCGAACAAGCGCAGGACCCAAGAGCTGTTTCTCTCCAACATCCGCCCAACAGATAGGAGTCCTACATGGCCTACCATAAAGTGCCTCATATGGGGCCATGCCAATACTAGAGTGATAGCTGTTGTTGTAGGCAAACTCTACCAATGGCAGATGATCCGCCCAACTTCCCTTGAAGTCCAAAACACATGCCCTAAGCATATCCTCCATCACCTGGTTCACCCTCTCTGTCTGCCCATCAGTCTGTGGATGAAATGCAGTGCTCATAGCCAAAGATGTTCCGAAAGCCTTATGGAATCTACGCCAAAATTCCGAAGTGAAACGAGCATCCCGATCAGAGACGATTGATACAGGCACGCCATGAAGCCTCACAATCTCATCAAGATACAACTTACACAAAGCATCACCTGAGTAAGTCTTTGCCACAGGAAGAAAGTGTGCTGACTTTGTCAATCGATCAACAATCACCCAAATAGAATCATAACTTTGTCTGGACCTAGGCAATCCAGTCACAAAGTCCATGGAGATCTCTTCCCATTTCCATACTGGAATCGGCAAAGGTTTCAACATTCCCGCAGGCCTCTGATGCTCTGCCTTCACTTGCTGACATGTAAGGCACCTGGATACATACTCAGCCACATCCCTCTTCATCCCTATCCACCAAAACTGTCTTCGTAGGTCCATATACATCTTGGTACTCCCTGGGTGTACCGTATATCGAGAGCGATGCGCTTCCCGCAGTACCTCCTCCTTGAGGTTATCACCGCCCGGGACATACAATTTCAATCGAAATCTCAATCCACCATCAGTTCCAACTGTCCACTCTGATGGACCTTCCTCGTTGGCATCAAGGATAATCTCCGAAATCACCATTTGAGCGAACTCATCATGTGTCTGACTCTGAATGATCCTGGAAATCAAGGTCGGCTGTAAAGTGATACTACCGAGAATGATTCCCTGTCCTTCTCATGTGGGTATAAGGTCAAACTCAGATACAGTCTCCAACATACGCCACTCCTGAACCATAAGTGACGCTATGATCCCTCGGGGTTTCCTGCTCAAAGCATCCGCCACTACATTGGCCTTTCCGGGATGATACTCCAAGGTGAAATCATAGTCTTTGATGAGCTCCATCCATCTTCTCTGCCTCATGTTCAACTCCTTCTGGGAGAATAGATACTTCAAACTCTTATGATCAGAAAAGAGTTCGAACTTCTCACCATAAAGATAATGCCTCCAAATCTTCAAGGCAAATACCACCGCAGCCAGCTCTAGATCATGAGTGGGGTAGTTCCGCTCATGCACCTTCAACTGTCTAGAACCATATGCTACTACACCCCCATTCTGCATCAACACACAACCCAAACCCTGATGAGATGCATCACTGTAGATAACTAACCCACCGCCACTAGATGGGACAGTCAACACTGGAGCTGTAGTCAATCTAGTCTTCAGCTCACTAAAGGCCTTCTCACATTCATCTGTCCACACAAACTGAGTATCCTTCCTAGTTAACTTAGTCAAAGCCGAAGCTATACTAGAAAACCCCTCAATGAATCGCCTGTAGTATCCTGCCAAACCAAGGAAACTACGGATCTCTGTAACTGTCGTGGGGCGACTCCAACCCATCACCGCTTCAACCTTCGAAGGATCCACAGAAACTCCATCCTTCGAAACTACATGACCAAGGAACTTGATCTCCTTTTGCCAAAACTCGCACTTCTCAAACTTTGCATATAACTTTTCTCTTCTCAGAATTTGCAGCACAATCCTCAAATGCTTCACGTGCTCGTCAGACGACCTTGAATATATCAAGATGTCATCAACGAACACCACCACACACTTATCTAAGTAAAGACTGAATGTGCGGTTCATCAAGTCCATGAAAGCTGCAGGTGCATTAGTTAGACCAAAAGGCATGACAAGAAATTCATAATGCCCATACCTGGTCCTAAATGCCGTCTTAGAAATATCTTCATCCCTCACCCTCAACTGGTGATATCCAGATCTCAAATCAATTTTGGAGAACACCGTAGCCTCCCTAAGCTGATCGAACAAGTCATCAATCCTAGGCAAGGGGTACCTATTCTTGATGGTCACCTTGTTCAGCTGTCGATAATCCACACATAACCGAAGTGAATTATCCTTCTTCTTCACGAATAATACTGGTGCGCCCCAAGGAGATACACTTGCTTGTATGAACCCTTGTGCAAGTAATCCTTCAATTTGAACCTTCAACTCCTGAAGTTCAGCTGGAGCCATCCGATAAGGTGCTCTCGACACCGGTGCAGTACCTGGTATCACATCAATGGAGAAATCCATTACCCTTTTCGGAGGAAATCCTGGTATCTCCTGGAACACATCAGCATACTCTGCCACTACCGGAATCCCTGCAATTTCTGAAGTGCTATTCACTGATTCTATATGTGCCAAGATCCCTGCCCTCATGGCAACGTCAGATCTCAGGCATCGATAATGAAACACTGGTTGCCCAGGGGCATGAAAAGACACAATCATTCTATAACAATCAATCACTGCATAGTTCGGACTCAACCAATCCAAACCTAAAATCACATCATACGTGTGATCCGGAATCACAATCAAAGATGCAGTGAACTTCCTACCACTAATTGTAATAGGGCAATCATCACAAAACATGCTAAGCTCAAGAGATACGCAAAGAGGCGATGTAACACATAAAGGTCTAGTAAGCGGTATAGCAGTCAAACCCAAAACATCTACCACAGAACTAGATATGAACGAGTGGGAAGCACCCGTATCAAACAGTACTCTAGCAAGATAGTTATAAACGGATAAGGTACCTTCCACCCCGGTGCCTCTCTGGCCGATGGCAAATACTCTGGCTGGTGCTGGTGGTAAGGTTCTCTGCTGGTTACCCTGTCCTACAATCTGAGGTTGAGTACAGTCCCTGGCAATATGTCCAGTCTGTCCGCATCGAAAACATGCTCTAGGCCTGAGTTTAGGGCAAGTCCTAGCAAGATGACCCAACTCATTACAGCTATAACACCTCATAGGGGCTGCTGGTGCTGCTTGCCTGATAGGTGGTGCCTGAATAGGGACAGGTGCTGCTGCTATCCTGGCTGGAGCCTGATGATGAAAATAAGGCCGCTGTCTCTTCCAGAGCCCACCTCTATAATCTCTGGACCCACTACTCCCTGCAACCGCCTTCCCTTTTCCCTGAGAATCTCTCTCAACTGTCTGCTTCTCCTTGTGGATCAGATTCTGCTGCTCAATGATCAGGGCTTTAGCTAAAATCTGCTCCTTTGTCTTCAGCTCCATAATAGCCACATCGCGCTCAATAGAGCCATTCAACCCCCGCTGAAACTTCTTAGCCAAGTCTTCAGCATCTAATGGTTTCACAAACCGATATAGCCTGGAGAACTCTGCCTCATATTCTCTCACATTCATCTTCCCTTGAGTAAGCGAGAGAAATTGCCTCTCCAGCTGTTCCTTCACCGATGCTGGGAAGTATTTCTCCCTAAAGATCCTCCCAAATCCATCCCAAGTCATGGTAGAAACATCAATAGTCCTCTGAGTGCAATTCCACCACACCCTAGCCTCATCTTTGAGCATGAAAGTGGCTAGCTTCCTCTTCTCGATCTCATCACAGACAATCAACTCAAAATAGGTCTGTAAATCCTCGATCCATTGATCAGCCACCATATAATCTGTGCCTCCCGCAAATTTAGTTGCTCCCAACCGATTAATGTCCCTCGCCAACACTAACAGACGAGCGGGATCATTAACCACAACCTCAGGTGGAACAGGTTGCTCCACAAACGGTGCCTCCACCTCTTCCTCATGTACTCCCACATGTGGAATCTCACCCCTACCTCGGCCTCTACCTCTACCTCTGGGTCTACCTCGACCCCTACCTCTGCCTCCCACAATATCCATTACCTAAGGAGCATAGCATACCTGGTTAATACATGTATACACTTAAATCAAAGCATAAGTAAATACAAGTCCATATTAACCAAGCTACTAACACAAAGAGGTTAATTCAACTCCTATTACGTCCTAACATTCTAGACAACTCCCAACAACCCCACATACCCAATGACATTGTTAATACCGAAGAGCACCTGATGGGGATCCGCTGCAGACGGGCCATCACTCGGAAGGTATTAACTTATCACTAAATATGTACCTTACGCTCTGATACCAAACTGTCACGCCCCGAATTTCGAATAATAAATTCAAATCCGAAACATGAATACAACTAAACAAATCACGTCCTAAATTTTTTTCTCAAAACCAATATCTCATAAACTATAACACAAACCTCGTAGCAAACTATTTCTCGAGTCAATTATTACAATACTAACATAAATAAAATGTTCTGCTCACAAGAGTCTACAAAAACACACCAAAATAGACCAAGTGCTGGTCTCAACCCTGCTGTCCTACGCAGCTCGCTCACCACCCTGATTATCCTGACCTGCAGGATTATCCGCTACACCATTTGAATAGTGTACCGGGATTGCAACAACACAAAACCCGGTAAGCTTTCTGAAAGCTCGTGTGAGTAAATAAGAATGAACGGTTGATTTATTAGACCACAACTCATTTATCTCAAGTAAACATCCAACAATCTCAACAACCACAAGCAACATCAATCCAACACACATGAAACAACATGGAACACATTTCCACAATCACCAAATCACAACTCTCGCCACTTTGGCACCCACGTTAGAGCTCTAACTGCCTCGTTACCTCTGACACCTTGGCCCAGGGTCAAGTAACGGCATCTCCAGGTTACTCAGTAACCCGCGAACTTTGGACCATTTCATGTCCTCAGAACAATATATCCCCGTTATTATTTAACGGTCGAACTTTGGACCTCCCTGTCCTCAGAACACATACACTCCGGTTATCATTAACCAAAGATCCTTGGACCATTCGATCCTCGGAATCCTACGTTTCTCTACCTTCTATTAAACTCACAAAATCAACATGCTTATCACCAACATTTACCAAATATTAATAACATAATTAAAATCATATTATCAACATTATCAACAACATATTTTCACAATTCCACACCTCAATGTCACACCATTCAATATATAATCACGTAAATATATATATACGTAACCATCCACACAGGAATGATCACTAATACCAACTATAGTTCACATGATACAAAATCAAGAAATTCATTTTTAATATACTTTAAAACACATTTCTTAAAAACCATTTTCTCACACATCACAATAAATTGAGCAATTAAGGAAATTCGGTTCGTAAATGAACCAAGTGAGATTCACTCACCTCAAAACTCCCGCTACATCTTCTTACAGCCCAAAATACGATTCACAATCGTCCGCTAACAAATCCGTCAAATACCTAATCAAAACGATAATTAACTTAGCGTATAATTTCCAAAAACACACTTATATGAAGATCCCACGGTCGGATCTTCACCCGTGACCACACAAGGTCACCGGGACAGTCCTACGATCATTATATCAAAACTAGAATTCTATCGGACGGTCCAAACTTCATAAATCACAAATTGAGCGATCGAAATCAATCGAAATCGTAAAATTCATAACTAATTCATACGATATCCAAAATTCGCATGCTATATATCAAAATGATCGTATCGACATGTAGAATCTAAAAATGAGCAGAAACTGCTCATGACACCCCCGGAGGTGACCGGAAAGGGCCGCCGGAGTTTGGGGCAGAGCCACCGCCGACCACCACCAATTGTGTCGGGGCCAAGCTCATCCCCTTCGTTTCATCATTTTGAGCAACTTTCATAACTAACACGAAGTGAGAAAATGAGTGGAAGTGGCCGAAACTTACCCAAAAAGTCCGGTTTGGCCGGAAAACTGCAGAAACCGATATGCTCTCCGACGAGCGTGAAAACCTCCACTTCTGGTGCTGTCCTTTTTACTGCATGTTCTACTCCTCCATACGAGTTCAACGAGATAAAGAACTCGTAATTTGGTGGTCTAGAACTCGAGATATTCGCTTCGCACTCAAAACTGCCGAAAATGGAAAACCAGCTTTCCGCCGCTGCTACAAGCCGTGCCACGGCACAAGGCTGCCTCTGGCAGCTGCACAAGGTCAAGGCGAAGCCGTGGGAGGTGGTTTGACGTCAAACGGTGGCCGGAGGAGCAAGAACTCAACCGGAGAAGTTTGGCTCTGTTTTTGCCTTTGGTTCGGTGCCGCGCGAGAGAGAGAGAGAAAAATCTAGGTTTCTGATTTTTTTCAGATTTTTCCCAAAAATGTTAACCTATATATATACAAAATCGAAAACTTCTAAATGTCATAACTTCTTCCTACAAACTCCGATTCTTGTGTTCCGCATATGCACGAACTCGTATCGACGAACTCTACGACTTTCATGAAAGAAGTTTCCTCAAATTCCTTACGTAAAAATATGACAATTTTAATAACCCTAAATAACGTTAAATTTCGATACTAAAATCATTCGAAACCAAATTTCTCAAATAACGACATTCGAATCACACTCACAACTCATAATTCATATAATTTGAGAAGTATTGAATTACGAAATATTTAACCGAAATTTCGGGTCTTTACAGTCCTGATCCACGAGCACAGAACACCAAAGCAGACGTTGTCGCCAGATCGGCAACATCGCCACATGGCACAGATTTAGAAGACCTCAAGATGGAAGTCTTGGATAAGCCAAGTATCGACAGACCCTTCTCAGAAATATTCACCACAGAGAGCCAAAGGCCACCTTCATGGATGGACCCATTCATTGACTATCTCTCAAAAGATGTTGAACCAACTAGCAAGGCTATCGCCACCAGGCTTCGCAGAAGTGCGACACTGTATACCATACGTGAAGTTATACAGAAAAGGCAGATCGTTTCCCCTTTTAAAGTGCATCTCCCTCGAGAAAGGATAGTATATACTATTATTGCTACATAGTGGTGTCTGTGGCAACCATGCAAGAGCCAGAAACTTGGCATTTAAAGCACTGCGCATAGGATACTACTGGCCTACCATCGAGATGACGCAAAGCGAATTGCTAGCTTCTGCTTGAAATGCCACCAGTTCGCAAACTTCCCAATCGTACCATCACTACCACTCTCCGTTGTCATTGTTCCCTGGGCATACTGTCAATGGGGCCTTGACTTTATCGGCAAGTTCCCTACAGCACCAGGATAACTGAAGTTCGCCATTGTCGATGTAGATTACAACACCAAATGGGTGGATACGGAAGCTCTCACCACCATTACAGTCGCTAAAGTTATCAGTTTCCTGTGGAAAAACATCTATTGCCGATTCCTGATCCCAGAAACAATCATAATCGATAGTGGCTCCCAGTTCGACAACGATACACTGTAGGAGTTCGTAGGCCAGTATGGGACCACGATCCGATATGCCTCACCTGCCCATCCCCAAACAAATGGTAAAGTCGAGGCAGACAACAAGATAATCAAGCAGAACTTGAAAAAGAGACTGGATGACGCCAAAGGCTTTGGGTAGAGAAATTATCTGAAGTCTTGTAGGCTATCAGGACAACACCCACTGAGCCTAACGACGAGTCCCCCATCTACATGTTATTCGGTGATCCCTATTGAACAAGAAGTAAAATATGAGTGAGTAGCTTGCTTTGGCCAAGCAGCCAATTGTGAGGGCCTCAACCTCAACCTTTACCTCCTGGAGGAGCGCTGAGAGCGAGCACGCTTGTGCAACATAAACAAAAAAATAGTGTATCGCCCGATACTACAACGCCAGGATAATGCCTCGTGCATTGACCGTCGGTGATTGGGTAATGAAGGAAACAATGCCACCCCCAACAAGACTGAAAGCCACACGGGAAGGACCTTACGAAATAGTGGAGGCCGTCAGGTGGGCTACCTTCTATCTGAAAGGAGGCGTTGGCAATACACTGCCACCCCCATGGAATGCCCAACACCTTCGATACTATCCAAAGTCAGACAACCACAAGCTTCAAGATCGCCTTTAAGCCACCCAAGTTTCACACCAGCCCCAACTACTCCCATCCAGGTCTTGACTTATCTAATGTATTTTGTCCCTGCCTTAGCGCAACATTCAATGAAAATCCTTTACTATCGTTATAATTTGCCATTATACATCCGCATCATAATCGGCCATGGTCGTAACAATTATTTGCAAACTCCCTCTCATCTATCGCCGCTAGGCAACGAGGTGGCCCAATAATAAATGAACACGCGCTAAGGGTAAGGGCACGATGTATAGCAATCCCAACTCACTACCCATGCGTTAAGGAATGCAAAGGTGAGATCGCTCATGGCCGGTTCTGCTGACATAGTCAAGACTATCCCTAGCAAACCATTGTGTTACCTATCGCGATCAATCACACTGCGTATCGCCGAATGTCACAATGCAACGACATGCTCTCGCGAAAGGCCAAATGTAATTTGAACGATAACTGCCCAATGTTAACGATACTCTCTCATGAAAGATCAAATGTAAACCCAAATGATAAATGGCTAATATTAATGACATGCACTCGCGAAAGATTACGCGTAGACAAATCGCAACCTTAACACCTCTGACACATAGCGGAAACCAAAGATCGTAATTGCCAAGACAGCCGCATGAAAAGCAATGATTACATGACATACACTGTCAAATACAAAATGCTAATTGAAAGTAACTGCCAATACTTCGTGTTACCGATAACAAAAGGTCTACTGAACTGAAGATTACATTTACTACAAAGACTTTATGGCCAATAGCAATACATTACACTTCATCCATTATATAGTACGACACAAAAGCCTACTCTAAGCAAAGCGATATCACTCCTCTGATAAGCCTGATTCTTTGGAATTCGAGGAGCCCCGAAAGAAGATCACTGTCGCCGGTGATTGGCGTACTGGTCTAACTTTGGAGGGAAAGACTGGGGACAAACTCACTCTTTGCCCCATCGTCGCCCGATCTTCATCATTATAGCCTCGCCGTACTGCCAGCAATCGATGCCCTTAGGTTCCTCACTTGAACGGAGGTTCAGTTCCCCAGAAGCACCGATTGTTCAACCCCTTAAGTGATGGAGGGGCTGAGCCCGCTTGAGATTAGGCTATAAAGCCCAGAAATCTGGAAGGAAAACTGACAATTCGAAGGAATGATTTCATAAGCATAAGCAAAATGAAAAACAAGAAAGAAGCCATGTTGTGAGTTTGCTCCACCCCAAACTCACCCACTTATTTATATGGACAAATCACCACCAAAACCGCCTCCAGATGCCCAAAGGTCGCACCACTTTAATACAGATGCCCAAAGGTCATACCACTTTAATAACCTGCAATAATGACAACCTCAAAAATAGAAAAGGTAGTTAATACATTTAACGAATGGAGGATTATCACCCATCGAAGTAACTATTCCCAGCAAATGACTTTTTATATTCCCAAAAGAAAAGTAAATTCTAGAAGCAAGCCAACCAACCAATGTTCTCACAAGCCCATGGCCAACAATAAAAAATAAAAAAATAAAAAAAGACTAAAGGTAAACTACGTCTCGCCCTCTGCACTGGGTGCCCGTTCGACCACTCCATCTCGCCCCTAACGTTCTCGCCTTCTGGTGTCTCCTCGGTATCCACCACCGGCGCTTCACCATGATCGTCAACATGAGCGTCCCCAGTTTCTCGACCCCCACCCTGGCTCATGCTACGCTTTAAAGCAACTGGTGGTTCCCGGATCACAATGCCCCCTCCACGGCCACCACTCACAACACTGGCCTGTGACTTGGCGAACCATCTTATCCTGGTCAATCCATCCTCAAGCAATACCATCGTGAATCGAAGGCAAGGCCCCATCTGAGAATGCTTTGTTCACTTTCTCCTTGAAGTTGGATGATAGAATGTAGTGATCGACAACGGGGAATGCACAATCCGTTTTGGCCTTTCTGAGCTTATCCACATGTGTCGCCACTTCCGAATGCAAACGAATACAATCCTTAGCGAAGGTACTAGCCCAAGAACGTTCTTCAGCTACTTCCTTCCTCAACTGCTCCAGCTCCACATCCTTCTCGCCAGCCTGGCGTTCGATAACCCTCAAATGATCAACCTCCCTTTGCAAAACACCTAGTTGGCCTTCCAACTAGACCACGCGATTCAGGTAAGGGGCTAAACTCTACACTATCACCTTGGCATTCCGATCTCAGACTTACCTCTCCAACTCATACAAACGACCCTTCAACAGTGTTGAACCGCACCCTAACCTCCTCTAAGGCCTTCAACCCCATCTCGGCCTGCTGCAACTTGCTAGTAAGGTCTAAGTTTGATTCTTTCAAAAGGGCAAAGCCAACGATCGTTCTAACTTCATCCTCCTTGCAATACCATTGTCAATCGCCCGCCTTATTTCTTCATGTTCAGCCTTGCTATGATCCAACAAACCTTGCACCTCCTGAGCCCTCCGCCTCTCAGCCTCCAACTCGAGCAACTCAGCCGATGCTTGATAATTCATATTCACACCCTACACATGGCCACATAAACGGCACATGTAAAAAAAAACGATAGGGAGCGACAGAGAAGGAAAGAGAAACCGCATACTCTTATCAACCTCTCTTGGGCATCCTGATACACGAGACAAGGATCCTCAGAGTTAACACGGCCCCGATCATGATAACAATTGCGCAAGTCGGCCACTATATGCAAAATAGCACCATCTGTGATCCCTATCTGGCCAAGAGTGCGAGTGAAACCTCCAGCAATCTGATCATGCGAGTGCTAGAAACCCTCACTCAATGACCTTAAGCATGCCACCCCATCAACCCGCGATCTCTTTCCCCAGCGAGGATCAATATTGACACCTACAAGAGGACTCCCAAGATGAAGTTGTGAAGCAGTCATCTTCCTTAGCCTGGAACCATCAGTGTGCATGCAAGTACCAGTAACTCCGGCCTCATCTCCCTCGCCTGGTTGAACAAAAACCACCACCTCAGCCATCTGGACATCCTCACCACCTCACTTTCCCTAGTGCCTCGCTGAGCTCACCTGTGAGCCCCCGAAAATTTTGTTTAATTTTTCGAAGGTAATTTTTCACCAATAAGATTTTCGCAAGGTGATTTAAGTGAATGAATTGATTTTGGAAATTGCTTTGGGTGTCAAGACCACCTATTGAGCCTTATGATTTAAGTTTGGGCAGAGATTCTTTCATTTGGGCTTAGAAGGTTATCGAAGTTTAGTGAGGCGACCATTTGTTGAAGTTTTGAATACGAAAAATTGAGTTGTAACAAAGTTTTGGATATTTTTTTTTTTAATTTTTACGAAATCGAGTTTTGGGGCTAGGACGAAGTCAAGAATTAACTTAGGAAGTTTCCGACGAAAAACGAATAAAAGGAAAGTTACGAGCCCAAAACCTTAAAGCAATCAACTAGAAGAGTTTCATTGATAGCTAAATCAAAAGCTACTGATTTTCCTTATTCTCCTGTAAATATGTTGATTGTAGTGTAGGAAAATAAGGGTCTCCCGCAGGGGATTAAGTTAAACTAAATGCTTCGACAAAAGTCACAAAAACGTGACTGCAGCTCCTACTAAACAGCAATCGAAACCAAAAACCAAAAACCTAATCAAAATAACCCAGAAAATACAAAAATTTACAGAGATGTACTAGACACACAAGATGTCCATCACACAAAATTTGGGAATTTTTGGATCTCGTTTACTATGAAAAGAAAATAGGACAGAAAGAAAATGAAACTGAAGCAGATTTTAGAATGTTGATAGCAAGATGATGAAACTAGCTAGGAAGGAAGTATCCACCCCTAACAATCACACACAACACACTTTGTCCAACTTATTATCAATTAATTTAGTCGAAGATGCTGAGATTGGCTCGGTACGCTTGAACATAACCTATTACTCTTTCTTACTTTGTATGCTAGGCAGGAAGTGCTCTACACCTAGAGTATTCCCAAGCAATGCAACCTAAAGGTAAGTTTATTAGATTAAACATGCAGAGATCATTAATTTTGAAAAGAGTTTGAGCAATCACTAGGCATCAGAAATAACTTAACGCCTCGCTAAACATAGGATTTTGTTTACTTGCTACTGAAAACTACTAATTACTTCTCTAGATAATTTGAGGAATCCAACTATTGATCCAAGCATCAAACAATCAAAGTATTAGAATCCTAGCATACATACTAAGTAGGCCTCCAAAGCATACAAACATAGAATTCATCAATGAGAAATCGGTAAACAAAACCTCAACTTTATTAATTGAAACAAACCGAATGTCAAAGCATGTTATGGATCATGTCTAGGAGCTTCAGCTGCCCCTAACTACTGGAAATTTAGTTACACATAATCGGAATCAAAAACACAAAGGAGTTCATGGAAAAGGAAGACAACAAAAATTAGAAATTGGGAAAATATGAATCAGCGATCGATCTCTGAGAGGCAGCGCTCGATAGTTTCCGATGTGGTCGTTTCCGGTGTGGTTTTGCAGTCTTGCTTCTTCTTTCTCTCTAGTGTGTCTATGGTTCTTCGTATGTGAGATGGTGTGTATGTGGTTGGTAAAACCCCAAGAATGTGGAAGGAGGCCCTTTGATATAAAAGTTATAAGTTCAAGGGCCCTCTTGTAATTATGTTAAGTCTTTACTTCTTCAATTTGAATTCCTCTTCTTGGGCTGAATTTTTTGACTTCTAGATCCTTCACAGCTCATATAGAGTGTGTACAACTCAGCAAAGAGTCCCTAAGAAGCCTCAAAACAATCTGCCAAGAGATAAGGAAGGTGACTTCCTTTTCTGCCTCACTTACGATTGCCTTTTTAGCCCCTCTTTTAATTATATTCCATTTCAGATTTGAACGTGATTTTTAGGCAGGTAAAGGCCTTGATATTTACCTTCAAAAGTGTATAAAGATCTTCTAAAAATTCTCTCAACTCGTTGCCAAAAACAGCCTTGAAAAGTCTTTAAGATAAAGTCTGTCAGAAATTTCCAGATTTTCCTTATCTTCTGGTCAAATTTATGGACTTGCACACTGACCTTGTAGCAATATTTCTGAACGGTTCTTAGGCCTACAATGCCCTATGGCATCATTTATTGACGTCCAAACAATAATCTTCCAAAGAACTCTCCAACAAAGTCTCCAAAAGACGGCTTAAATATGCTTCGCAAACAAGACTGAAGGAGAAAAGCTGCTCGAGATGCCCACTTTGTGCAAAGTTTCTGACTTCATCCTTAATTATTTTGACCACTTGCTTTGGCTCTATTGTAGTGAAACATCTAGTTTTCAAATGTAGTCAAGATTTGCTGCCAAGGTACATTCAAAATATCTTCAAAATGAGATCCAGATATAGAAGAAAATAAGGCATATTCCAGTTTTCATATTTTGCTTCTCGGCAACTGTTTTCTACGATTTTTTTCCACAAGCTTCCCTTCTTGTTGCTGACCACATAAATGGTTGTCTTTAATCTTTTGCATCACTATTATACATCCCATCCTTCCAATTATGATGCCACGCATCAAATGCATGACATAGTTGTCCGTTTAACGCATACTATGATCTCACAGCCCTACACATGCATTCACACTTGATTATTTAGATAAAACTTTCTCAGTTTTGTCTTCTTCTTAAGAGCAATTTATATAATTATGTTAAAGACTACACATATATACCATGTATCCATGCCTTTCTTTTATGCAATTATAATGGAATCTAGGAGTGCATACCTCTTATTCTTCCAGGAGCTACACATATATACCATGCATCTATGCCTTGACAAAACTCATTTATCTCAAATGGCATGAAACATTATAACACTTTGTCTGTGCACATGCTACATATATGTGTTGATGCTCTGTCCATGTTCTTTCATGGTTGATTTGCTAGCTACACATAAGGGATCTATGTATGACTCGTTACCTACTGCCTAAGCATGCTACACTTGTTTGTCTATGAATATGTAACACACAACCACATAATTGGTTTGTATATGCTCTACTTCTAAATTTAGTACTCAGTACATGTGCCCTTTATTGTCTCTTTATTGTCATTCAAAATCCCTCTAGAGCAAGCATATCTAATTTCACTTATGCGCATTGGACTATCAACATATTCATGTCTTACCTCTCCAACTGTTGTGAACTACTCACTGCTCCTACTTAACTTGTGTATCATTTGATAATTATTAGAGGATCCATTTTCCATCTTGGCTATGATTAACGAAAATTGTAATCTCTATGCCTCTCATGTATGAAAAGTTTAGTGGAGTCCAAGCATATTTTTGATACGCAGAGGGTCACATGCTTAAACCCAATGTAACATTCTGAATAAATGAGTAGCAAGCTCTAGTGCCTACATACATGATGATTTTATCGAGTATGCTTCTGTAAATATTCGTTGCCAATTTGAAATTCATATTAGAAGCACACAATCAAATGTCATGTAGTAATCACTACACAGTACTTCAAAAATGATTACATGAAGCATACATTTAGTCAATCTAATACGTTCGAGTTGCTAAGTTACTTATCTTATGTCCGCGTGAGTTCTTTAAAATACAGATCATCATGTCACGACCAGGGTGCTCTAAGTAGTCATGTCAAAGCTTGTATGAGTCAATGTCCCACATTTCATTGTTGGTAACAACATAGGATTCAATTATCTGAATAGTAGTGAGGTACAATCCACTAGATTGACTCATTGGTTTCTCTAAAATGCGTTTCCTTCCACATTTATTAGAGGTAATTTTAAAACGAGGCATTGCCTTCACAACTGTCTTTGGAAAATAAAGCAAATCAGTCAAAATCTAGAGCATCCATTGACTGAGCAAGATCCTTGTTACCATTGAAGTCTGCAATTGTGAGGTTGATGTCTAGGTCATTACCTTATTTTTCCATATAGCGAGCCTCTTGTTCTTTAGACTCCCTATACCTTTTGTAAGTGGCTGCTACTGTGTTGCTTGCTTGGCAGTCTTGTACCAATGTCCAATAACTCCACATCTATAGTATGGTTCATTGCCAACTCTTTCCTTTTATATTGAAAGGTTCTTAAGTGTCTTTTGCACATTGTTTCCATGACCACTAGGACCAGCACCACCATCTCTATGCCATACATTGGGAGGGCCTCCATGGCCCGTACCAAGACCCCCATGTCCCTTTCCACGTGGTGCATTGTTGCCATGTGGGTAGGGATCAGCATGTCCAACCCCCTTTGCATTGGGGTTCTTTCCACCTTTCACTTTGCGATAATTAGCCTCGGGAATTTTCTTTGTCCCAACGGGCCTGGTATTATTGTTCAAAAGAACCTCATTATGCCTCTCAGCCACTTGTAGTATGTTGATCAGCTTATTGAAGGTTGTGATTCTTTTGTTGTCATACTCTAGCCTATATTAGTTCGCTAGTATAAATGCTGAAGTAGGAAAAGTGGAAAGAGTCTTCTGGATCATATCATCTTCTGTAAGTTTCCTTCCATAGAAATTGAGACGTGCTTTTAGGCGCAACATGTCTTTGTTGAAGTCATTGACCCTTTTGTAGTCAAGTAAGCAGATTCCATTCTACTGAAAGGTCAATTTTGGGAGCAAAGTGTCATGAATGTTCCCAAAACGTCCCTTAAGGGCATCCCAAAGTTCTTTGGGTGTCTTCAACTGAAGGTACTCCCAGCGTAGGCTAAGATCAATATGTCGCCTTAGAAACATTACAGCACTTGCTTTCACCTTGTTAGACGGTCCATCGTCTTTGGGGTCGATAATGACGGCAGTGTAGTCTTTTGCCATAAAGGCGGTTTCAACATCAGAGAACCCAACGATGGTACTCAAGTCTTTCTGAGTCCAAAATGTCAAACTTAGGTCGAGTTGGATCAGCCATCTACATAAATAAGAAATAAGACATAAATTACACAGTCATAAAAACATCCACGTAAATTATTTTCCAAGAATATGAATTAGATTTCAAGACCAAGATTTGTGTCACATTTTTTTTTTCGATGCCATGTGAAAATGTTTTATCACAGTAAGTATGTATTTACAATGCGCATGAATTTTCATTATTATGACAAAACACAATTTGTATGTAGCATTCTAAATAAGGAATAACCATAGCACGTTTAATAATGAATAGAACATAGCATAAAAAAAATCACAATCATATGGGGCAGTAAGCAATAGTAAAACTTGCTAAAACATGCTTTAAAATTCTACATTAAAAACAATTATAGGATATGGTAATATAAATTGCAGAACATGCTTAAATTTCACAAATAAAAACATAAACAATAAAATATTTAAAGCATGCTGATTCCACAACTTACTGGAGTATGAAATTAAATAAATAAAACGGAACATTCTTGGTTTCGAGAAAATAAAATGATCCTAACACATGCGCATTGATACAGGCGTGTGTAACGATGTTTTTGGGATTGAGAGAAACTGAGCTTTCTCTCTGTTTTTCTTTTTTTCTTTTTGGTAGTGGGCCACAGAGCCTGCTTCCCCCTTTTCCTCTCCGTTTTTTTTCTTTGGGCCGCCTCTTTATCTTTTTTTCTGGGCCGAGTCATTATTTTTTTTTTCCTTCTTCTTTTTCCTTTTCTCTCTTCTTCCTCCTTCTGGTTTGCAGATGAGTGGCTATCGATCTGGCCTTCTGGTTTGCAGCAAGTGCAGGGCAGTAGCGTTGTTGTAGGTGAGCGAGCGCCAGGGCTGCAAGGACGAGGGGTTGTTGGGATTTGCAAGGGTGCGAGGCTGCTGTAAGGCGGGGAGGGCTGCGCTAGGTGAGGTGTAGCAGCGATAGGTGGGCTGCGTTCTACTGTGAGTCAACAAAGAAGATGATGGGCAGTCTAGATCAATTGGTTGGGTGCGGAGAGCAAATTGCTCTTGGCTGGGCGAGAACGCGCGTAAGGAGGAAGCGTTAGGTGAGGCCGCGTAGGGGAAGAATATTTTTTTTTTTTTCGAAATAGGGCTAGAGACTCGTGCTGATAACGTATAAAAGTAAATGAGAATTGGTTTACTCATTTCATTTCATAGTCCATTTATATATGGAGAGAATTACAATGGAAATATCAATTACAATAATAATAGTAAATGCTGATTGAGCTATAATAGTAATTCCTTGATTCTCTCTTTGTCAGCTACTTAAAAGAAGGCACATAATGTGTGTTTTTTTTAATATGTCATAAGTTTTTCGAATTGAATTTATCATCATGTCGTGTTGCCGTCGCCGTATCCGTATCGGTGTTTTCTAGTTATTGATGTAAATAATTCAATTTTACAATTAAGTCCAGTGTCATTGTTTAAAAGAGGCCCTCAAATACAAAGCAAATTACAATCGAGGCCCAGAGCCCAGATTATAGGGAAGCAGAGCAACCTAAACCAAATCCTTTCCCGTTTACACAAACCCTTCAAAACCCTAGAAATACAAAAAATCCGAAAACTCAACCCTATTCGACCAAATCGCAGCGATGGACTTCGACGAGTACGATTATCTGGAGAAGACTGTGCAGGAGAACGACGACCGTGACTCGAAGAAGAAGGCGAAGAAGGAAGCCACCGAGAAGAGCTACAGGAAGAGAGAGGTAGACGATGACGTTTCGGCCGACGAGGATAGGAAGAGCAGCAAGAGGTCCCGAGGCGGCGAGCACGAGAATGGCCGCGATAAGGAAAAGGATAGGGATCGGCACCACCGGAGCAGCGGCGGTGGTAGAGAGAGGGACAGAGACGGCGAGAGGGACCGCGATCGTGATCGCGGCGGTGAGCGAGAGAGGGAGAGAGACAGGGAGAGGAGCAGTAGGGAGAAGGAGAAGGAGAGAGAGAGGAGGGATAGGGAGAAGGAGAAGGAGAGGGAGAGGGAGAGGGAGAAGGAGAAGGAAAGAGAGAGGAGGGAGAGGAGAGAGAGGGATGATAGAGAGAGAAGAGAGAAGGATGAGAAGGAGAGGTCTCGGAGGAGTGTGAGTCGGTCGGATCGGGAAGAGAAGGAGAGGTCTAGGAGGAGTGTGAGCCGGTCCGATAGGGAAGAGAAGGAGAGGTCTCGGAGGAGTAGGAGCCACACTGATCGTGATAGGGAGAGGGAAGTTAGGGAAAAGGAACGAGAATTCGAGATGAATGAGAGCAGGTAATTGTGTTATTATGCTTTTCAGTCTTTCTTTCAATGATAGTGGTTTATGTATTATGATATTGCCTCTTTGTCTATTGTGGATTGTTTTGCCATAACTATATGCTTTATCCCTGTACTCAGTGACTCCGCAAACTTGTTTAAGCTGATCTTACATCCAGTGTAGGTAAACAGGAGTAGGTACAAATGAGTTGTATGCATTCTTGAATTCTTTACTATAAGAGAAGAATTGAGTTGAGTCTTAGTCCCATTTCTGGAAATTAAGGATAAGATTTGTTGGATTGAAAAGGATGGGTATAGAAAAACTGGAAATGCGGAAATGTTTATGGAGACTAAGGAATCTGGTTTCTCAGTTGATATTGCGGAACTTTTCAGTTTCTATTAATAAGATTGAGCAACAAAACAACAGCGGGGTTATACTTATAGACAGCTTAGGACTCTAGACATTTCTATCCTAGAGAACCAAAGAGACTCATTGGGACTCTAATACAACATTAACTTAGGCTGTTACAACAACCAACAGCTTGATAAAATTGAAATCAAGAGATAAACAGAAAAGTAGAGAGTTACGTAGAAAGGACATTACTTCCACCAAGATTCAGGGGATATGACTTTTTTGGTCTTTGGCCGATTATCCTTGTTTTCCGAGAAATTTATTAGCAGATCGACCACGTAATCCTGTCTTAGCGGGATTACTTTAGGATATGATTTTGTGTGAAGAACAGTAATGGAGGGAAATATGATGGTGATTTGCATAGGAACAACCTTAGGGATTGATCGTAACATTTTGATCACTCCTAGTTGAGGGGCTAAGATGTAATTTACTACTTTTGTTGTTTGGTTTTGCATTTCTTAGACTAATATTTTGTCATCTTCTTCCTTCAGTCTGTATATTCTAGTTGCCGCCAGTATTGAGGTTTTTAATAAAGTACTCTCTTGATGTGAGAATTATTATGGTTATTGTGTATCTCAATATTTCAGCTTAACTTTCAGTTTGGTACTTGCTATTACTTGAGAGTTAAGACATGTTACAGCTAGGAGAATCCCTATGTATATCTGGAAACCGGTTTTTGGTTTCGACCAGACATAATGGATATTTTACAGAAAATTGTGGGGCTTTTGGCATGCATCAGAATGCTTATGCCTTCACAGTTGCATGGTAGTTAGCAAGGTCGGTCAAAACCAATATAATAAGTTTCTATTGTTTTGTTTTGGTGCAAATGTGTATGTGCTTGCCTGGCTAATAACAAAAATTGTACTTTCAGCCATTTCATTTGAAATAGTTAATATTATAACAATTGAAATTATCTAATTATCTAATTTTGTCAAATATCAATGGCAGGAGGTTTAAAGACAAAAAAGAAATGGTGGAGCCCGAAGCTGATCCAGAGAGGGATCAGAGAACTGTTTTTGCTTACCAGGTAGATGAGTTGCTGTATCTTTTTCTCCTGGGATTTTTTTCCTGTTGTAATTTACAATCAATGCTTAGGTACAATTGTCTAAATTATGTTATTTAGGTTCTCAAAAAGTTATGATACTGAGATTTGCAATTTGGAATTTAACTCGTTAAATAGGTATATGTTTACATTTTCAGGGAACTCTTATTACTGCCTGTTAGTAACTTAGCAAACTTATATGACAAAGTGTTCTTTCAAACTTATAAATTTTAAAGTTGGAAGTTTATATTTGCAGGTTTGAAATTATAACTGAGATGTTGATAATTGGTTGTTAGTTGTTGATATGTACACTTAAATAACCTAAGCTAAATTATTCCGTTTCACTTTTTCTCTGATTTTTCTTTTTGTTGTTAATCCGGTGCTGACAGATGCCACTGAAGGCGACCGAGCGAGATGTTTATGAATTTTTCTCAAAGGCGGGCAAGGTTGGCTGAAATTAATTCTTTTTCTTTTAGATTAGTAGATATTGTTGATTATTATAATGCATGCAACGAGTTTTGGTACTTTTGTTTTTACATTTTGTGACATCTGCATGCACTATGGTTACGATTGTTTCTTCATACTTGTCTCAGAATATGCAATCTTGTTTCATGAGACACTCCTTCACACATTATGATTGCATGTTATTGAGATACATTTGCTTCCTGTTGCAGTACATGATCCTCTGCCTTCAGTTACGAGTAATATAATGAGTTGTATTGTCTCAACATTCTGTATATGTGGGGTGAGTGAAAATGTATAAATGAGTTATGTCCTCTTCTTGTGAACACCCCCAAAGTCCCCAACGAGCTGTTTCATCATGTAGTGTAAATTAAAAACCTCTGTATAAGCTACTTCTGTTCAAGTACTTTAATTTATATTTGATCTTGCAGATATTTTGCATTTTGTTTTTAACTTTCAGGTGAGGGATGTACGGCTTATCATGGACAGGAATTCTAGACGATCGAAAGGTGTTGGGTATGTGTACTGTACAAAGTTATATCATAGTCATGTGTGTGTTGTAATAAGTTGTTAGCATATCATCTTTCTAGAATCAAGTTTAACTGTATTCTTAAATGAACTAGCAATGCGATAATGATGAGGGATGGTGGGAATACCTTGCACTCATGTTTAATCAATTCATGCTGCGCACTCAAGGTAGATGACCAAAACCTATTTTTATCCTTTCCCGCTTTCTTCCTCTTCGTGTTTCGTGCAATAAGGGCTCCGTTCTGCATCCGAGTACGCCTTATCAAATTCTTCATTAACTGTCCTCGCATTCTGTAGTGGAAAAATTGACTTCATGGGGTTTGATATAATAGGGATTTTTCATTGAAATCTTTTGGAGGGTGGGGTTGGTGTTGGCTTGAAATCCTTTGGTTTATAAGTTTCAAGTCTAGTTGAGTTCTTAGTGGTCTTTTCCAGTGCTGTTGAAGGTTTTAAGATGGCAGTTTGCTGTAAAATTGTTTTGTATTGGATTTTGTCATCAATACTCGTAGGCTCATTTAAAGTAAGGATGAAGATGAGTGCTTCCTTTTCCTACCTGCCCTATTTCACTATGTATATTTGTAATTTGCTAGAGATATTTCTTCTAGCTTCTTATTTCACTATTATGAGCTAACATTTACTTTTATGAGTCATCAGATTCATCAAAAGAAATTCAGCTTGAGCTCTCTGCCCTTGAGTTTTTGTTTCCATACGTCTCTTTGATACATGCTTTGTAAGTTTTGATTGAAATGCTTATAGTATCATATGGTCCATTAAACTCACTGGAAGAGCCTGTCAATGCTTCAGGTATATTGAATTTTATGATGCAATGCATGTGCCGATGGCTATAGCTCTCTCTGGTCAGCTACTTCTTGGACAACCTGTAATGGTGAAACCTTCAGAGGCAGAAAAGAATCTTGTCCAATCTACTGCTACTGGTGGTACCACAGGCGTAGTAGGACCATATGGTGCAGTTGACAGGAAACTTTATGTAGGGAACTTGCATTTTAACATGACTGAGACTCATCTTAGAGAGGTATTGCAACTCTATCTTGGTAATTGCTGTATATACACATGATGTATGTATTTTCACCGAAAAGAATATGAGAAATAACGAGCGAAAGCAAGGGAAGAATAAATTATAACCTTCATTAGAGGAAGATTTATTGTGTACACCTTGACTAAGAATCCAGGAAGTACAGAGTTTTTGAGGCACAGGAAATATATACAGTGAGTCCCCCTTTTGCAGTTATAATCCCACAAGAAAAGAATTACAATAAATTACTTTTGCGCCTCTTGCAATAGCAAAGTGGTTTTCATTGGATTATTAAAGAGTATTTAGTATAAAATTACAATAGTTTTCCATATAACATAATCCACATGTATAAAATAAAAATAATTGCTGTATTTTGTTAATTGACATAACTAAGGGTTTTGAAATTAACAAATGTTGCTGTATGTTATAATACAAATGTAGAAGGAATGGATGACAGAAATATTTTTGTTGGTTTTCAATTCTATAAGATTGTAGTATGTTCTCACGACATCCATATTTACTATTTGTTCTCAGATTTTTGAACCATTTGGTCCAGTGGAGCTTGTACAACTTCCCCTTGATATTGAGACATCACAGTGCAAGGGCTTTGGCTTTGTTCAAGTCAGTGATTACCTTTCATTGATTGTTTAGAAAACTTTATGTTGGCTGGTACTTATCGGTTTTCTATGTTTATAGTTTGCTCATCTGGAACATGCAAAGGCAGCTCAAAGTTTGAATGGGAAGTTGGACATTGCTGGTCGAACTATCAAGGTAGGCATTTATTTTTTGTAATCAAATTTGGATACCAATTGTTCTGAGATGCATGATTTTTCGATGGTTGATTGTTGTTAGTTATCTTTGGTAGTCCTTTAGGCTATTTGTCATTGAGCACATGCTAAAACTTATTTGACACTGTGACTGTGTAGGTTTCATCCGTTACAGATCATGTTGGCTCACAAGAGACTGGAGCAAAATCAGCAGATTTTGATGATGATGATGGTGGTGGTTTGGTGAGTCTGAATAGTTTAATTTGTATGCAATTGGTACTCCTCATAAATCCAAAGTCCTAAGTATCAATGTTAACGGAATATCTGGGGTTCTGTAAATCGAAAATAAGTAAATTTTTGATCAAATGTGCTGATTTAGAATATTCGGAAAACTCTCTAATATTGATACTTACAAAAGGAAAATATTGCCAGAAGAATCTCTAGGATATTATTTGTTTACGGTGGACCGTCTGTAGCTGATTACTTGATTTCATCACATGTTTGGATGCTCCCCCCATAAAGAGAATGGAACTTATGACAACAAGAAGGGGTGTATAGAAGGCCTCTGTCATTTCACTTGACAATTTATGTTCCATGCTTCTTCTCCTTTTTGCACATTTAATTAATTATTACTATAGATAGATGCAACTGTGGACAGATGGAGTGCCTTGAATACCAAATTTCTACTGTGTGCCTTGCATCTTCTTTATTTTAAAAGTGTGTAGGATCTACTCCAGTTTCTGCAAAGTTTCTTCCTCTCATGTTTTGACTTTTTTTGTTTGCAGTCTTTAAATGCTCAATCTAGAGCATTGCTAATGCAAAAGCTGGACCGCACAGGAACTGCCACAAGGTTTGTATTCATATGTACTCACTATGTGCAGATAATAAAATATATAATATATATATATATATAACACATTTTCTTAACTCTTTTTTGGGAGGCAGTATTGCAGGTTCTCTCGGAGTACCTGGGCTAAATGGGTCAGCACCTAATCAACGAGCTGTTAATTTGCCGATGAATGGTCAAGCCACCCTTTCTGCACCATTTCTTCCCCCAAAAGTGCCTGCAGTAGCAGAACCTATTGGAAACCCCAGTGAATGTCTATTATTGAAGGATATGTTTGATCCAGCCACGGAGGTTGGTGTTCCTAGAAGCTAATTGTTTCTTTTGCTTGTAAAAAGTTTGTAATCTGATGATTTAGAATAAATTGCAGACGGAGCCAGATTTTGATGTAGACATAAAAGATGACGTTGAAGATGAATGTTCAAAATATGGTCGCGTGAAGCACATTTATGTGGAGAAGTAAGTATATAGATAGACACGTTGAATATACTGTTTCTGTTGGTTTTGCTACTTATATAGAATGGTTATGTATATTTTTCAAATTTAGGGATGGGATGGGATTATTGTTTTGCTTCACATTTTCCTTTCTGAAGATCATCTGTACTACTTAAAAGGGTTGGTAATGGATGAAATGATAGAAGTTTCTAATGTCTCTTCTAGATGTTTCATTTGAGGTTCATGATCTTTGTATTCGGTCTTGTTTTAGTTTTTCTTAGGCATTCTCGGTTAATATATAGACTTGGTAGGTTCCTAGAAATCATTAGTGAGGGTCATTTAATGTTGGGTCTATATGAGACCCAATATATATTGATTGAAATTAGTGAATGAGATTGCGTATTTCAAACAGTTTATCTTGAGCGATTTCTGAGAATTATTGGTGTGATTCCAGATTTCCCTTTATTCTCTTAACCACAACACCCCTCCAGCCGACACATTACAACCCTAAGCTTCACCTTGTAAGACCTTAAACACAGTACCCCTTAGGTTTATTATATTACGTAGGTGGAGTAGAATTGCCATTCTCTAATTTCCTATATGTTGAATCAGTACAATGCATCTAAAATAGTTAAGGAATAAAGGTCTTGCCCCATTGCTATGTGTTTTCTAAGGTTTATGTTGTGGAAAACTGCCAGTGGTACATAAGCTGTTGCGTGCATGGATGCAATTTTCCTTTTTAATTGTGTTTTTATTTATTTATTTTATTTTTAAATCTTGGATACAGAAACAGTGCTGGATTTGTGTATTTGCGGTTTGAAACTGTGGAAGCAGCAGCTGCAGCTCAACGTGCAATGCATCTGAGATGGTTTGCAGGCAGGCAGATTTCAGCCCTTTTCATGGTAATATTCTTATATTCCTTCTCTTTTTTCACTTAAAGAGATTGTTCCATTTCTGATTTTAAATTTTTGTCTAAAAAGTAGATGTACCCAAATCTTTATGATATATGACCTGGAGTGGTGGTTTATCATAATCCAGAGACATATAGGTTTGCCAAAGTTGCATCGACTAAAACATCCTCAAGTGCATTATTGTAACTGTGTAAAACTGTTCTCAAGTACATTTGGTAATATATCATAATCCAGAGAGGTTGAGGTTTGCCAAAGTTGCATTGACTAAAACATACTTAAGTACAGTACTGTAACAGTGTAAAACTGTTCTCAATTTTTCTTTCTTGGTTTGAGAACATGAAACCAGCTCATGGTAGAAACTTCTAGTATCATAGTTTTTGTTTTTGGATGAGTGCTAGTTTCAAGACGACATGATAGGTTTTAAGCAGCTTGGCTTTATGCCCCATATGTTAAATGTTAAACTTAATTTTAAGGAAATATTTGCTGTTTGACCTAAGTAATTCATTCTGACGTTAAGTAAGGTGCATATGTGCAGTAGATGTTTGCATCATGGGAATGACGTATTTTTATAGATGTATCTCGGTTCTCAACTGATTCTTTTTGTTTGCAGCAACCTCAAGTTTACGAGGCCAAGTTTGGAGCGTGAGCCACACGCAGGAGGGGAAGTGTATTGGGTGTGTTGCCTTAGTTGAAGGGTAGCTGATCTAGCTATTTGTTTTTAGGTTATTTGATTCCTAGTTCAATTCATACATGTTGATTACATTGAATGGCATGGGACTCGGTAGGAAACGTGTACTTCTGTACTCCAACCTTTTGTTTTCTTTTAATGTCTCAGAGTTCAATTTTCCCGGAAATAATACCTGCATTTGCTTTATAATTTATAAACCTGCCAATGATATTTGTAAGACATGTTCAATTATACAGCCATATTGGCCAGTGACTACAATGGTTAGGCGGATTATTCTCATATTCTGTATTACAGAAGCTTGTGATTGATGGCAATCTAGGTATATTTTATACTCTCATCTCACCTGAGAAATAGTACTTATTCCTTACCGTTAGTGTCGGATGTGTTTTTGGCATCTGGATCAAGTGGCAGTGGAAGACGCAAAGGACGAGATTAACAAATTTAATGGAATAATGTCGGGATTTCTGGAAGGTTCATAGTTTCATACATTAGCATCAGGTGGACTCTTGTGGTACATTTTGCCTTGAGCGTCGCATCCGGTCTTCCACACTCGTTTTACTCCCAAATTTAGCACATTTGGTTTATCCCAAATCAGTTTGAAGGAGTGCTCTAGATTTAACCATAATTTTGCGGTGATGCATGTAGTGAAGGAGCGTTGGGTTTAGGGGTTGAATGTTCTCCAATATAACGAAAAAAAGGTGTGAAAATGAAATTCATATTCCTATACTAGTTAAATTCTTGGCAGTGCCAACTCCCCCTAGCTAAGTAGGTTGGCACAACCCGACAAGAGTAGGGACACACTTTGACTGGAAACCTCGGTAGGAAGAAAGACTTGGCGTTATCCACAACCAACTTAGAGGGTGCCGATCATGATCCATCAATGAGCCATTGCGTAGGACCTACCTGAGTTCACCGAGTTCACTCCCTGAACTTGGTATCAATCACCTAACCAACTGCTCTCACCGATCCTACCAGCGACAAGCTGTGAAGCATGAGATGTTAAAGTACACCGGACACATCCAAGTCACATCTGAGCCGTTGGAAGAAATATTTCCAGCACGCGCCGTGACATGTCCTAATCCAAGGACGCCGTATTGGTAAAGACTCTGACGCCCTCAAGTTACAGAGAGTGTACGGTGCATCGACGTGCACTTACATCTACAGGAACGAATGGCTAGATAGCAATAAGTGTATTTAAATTGTCTATAAATATCAACGACTGAGATTTACTGGATCTGTTGGTTCGACAGTACAAGAATGTATAAATATTTTGCCCCCTTATCAGCAGTTGGGTAACGTGGTCCGAATTGGTTGTGGGCTTGGATAATGTGCCTCGCCCAAACGCTGCCAAAAGAGGCCCAATAGGGCAATGAAGCTAGGATAGGAAAAGGCTTGACAAGTGTTGGGCTGGGACCCAAAGAATGCGAGCAAATAGGAGCGAGCGGTCTCGGAGGCGAGAAGAGCGCGACCACCAGAAAAAGCCCTAATCGAAAAAAAAAAAATTTTATTTTATTTTGGCCAGCCATTTTCCTCGGCTCGTTTATCTTGCTTGGCCTTTTATATAAAACAGGTTCCAAAACCGCAAAAACACTTTGGGGCGTAATTTCAAATCTGAAGCAAAAGGCTTTTGAAGTAAAAGAAGGAGAAGAAGACCACCGAGAGAGCCATAACCACATAGTCAGTCAGGCCACAGTTTCAGACTCTCTCTCTCTCTCTCTCTCTCTCGCTCTCTCCCAACTCAACGGTAACTCCTCCAAACCCTAATTTCGTTTCTGTTTCTGTTTGGTATGATTAGGGCTGTGACTACTGACTAGGGTTTTGGTTTGGTTGCAGAGATGGATAGGTACCAGAGGGTGGAGAAACCCAAGGCAGAGGCCACGCCTATAAACGAGAATGAGATTCGCATCACCGCTCAAGGTAGAATGAGGAACTATATTACTTACGCCACCACTCTTCTTCAGGTCCCTACCTCTCTCGTTTCTCTTTTTTATTTTATTTTCTTTTTCGCTTAATTATTATACAAGGCTCTTTGCTTAGCTAGGATGCACTTCCAGCCTTAGTTTTGCTTTGTATATTCAACTTGTTTTTACATGTTTCGATTAGGTTATATGTTTTCGTGGTTTTGGGGGTAGTGGAGAAGGAATGATTTGATATCTGCAGAATGACATAGAATCTGTTAATATTTGGAGGTTCGAGTGTAATAAAGTTGGATTTGTGATGCATAGGTACAAAGCTTATAGGGTTTGTTGAAAGCACAGAAGGAATTAATGGAAGTCATTTTTTTTCCGGTTTGGCTAGTGTATTTATCAATTTTCAAATCTCGGATGGTATGGGAGAATACGGTAAATTGTTTCTGTTATTAATCCAGCACATACCAAAATGGATTGTGTTTACTAAAAAGTCATAAACTGCAACCCTGTTTGCATAGAAACTACTACTTATTTCAACTTGACGTTTTCTATTTCTGCATTGGGTTATGTTTGAGTTTTTATTTGATTGTAAACTCCCCAAGGTAACTCCATATTGATGAACTACTTTTTTAATTGTGACTTCAATTCTTTGCCTTTTTTTTTTTCCATTGGTCGTGAGTGCGCTTTGCTTATTGATTGTTACAAGTATATGTTACCTGCTCCCTTTTTTGGTCTATCTTACTAACACTTGTATCTCTGCAGGACAAAGGGTCTAGTGAAATTGTCCTCAAGGCAATGGGCAGAGCTATCAATAAAACTGTGATGATTGCTGAACTGATCAAGGTGAGATAACTTTTTACCTTTATGTGTGAACGTATGTTCATCCACTTCAAGTGAGCATGAGCATTTCCATTTTTTGTTGACCAAGGCTTTCTGCTTCCAGAGAAGGATTGTTGGCCTCCATCAGAATACTTCTATTGGATCAACTGATATAACTGACGTGTGGGAACCCCTGGAAGAAGGCCTGCTTCCGTATGACACCATATACTCTTCTATGATATTCTGTGTGTGCAGATGTGAAATTCTTTTCACTTGATGTTGGTATTGATGATTGTATTTTTCTGCTGCAGTCTAGAGACTACTCGGCATGTTTCAATGATCACGATTACTTTGTCAAAGACAGAGCTGAAGACAACCTCGACAGGGTAAGTCATTAGGAATGTGATCGACTGTTTGGATCCTGTGTATTTGGATGTGTACATTTGTACTGTATCATGGAGGTTCAATTCAAATGAGCTTTATGATGTTGATTCACCGTGTAACGTCACATGTTTGTCTGTGACCTTACCAGGTGAATCAACATTTGACGTTCCATTTAGTAATTATAAATCTGGCAATAATAAAGTTATATATCAAGTTCTGATCATGTAATTTGATTCAGTTTTTTTTATTTTTTATTTAAACTTACCATGAATATTTTAAGTTTTTTTTTTTAAGTTGATCAATGCTCATGTTCCATTGATAGAAAAAACATTGTTTGATACTTCTTAGTAACCTGTCCATATGTGTGTGACGTTTCGTAAGCACATCCAGTGTTGTAATGAAATTTGGAAACATGATAGTATTTAATACTTAATGGACAGCATTAACAATTTGAGATGCAACTAATTTTGGTATAGATATAAACTATTGCTTTCAACTTGTGATCAATTATTGCTGCATATTATGAACCTCATTGAATAGTTTTTTAAAACAGTAGCATTTCTGGATGCACATCAAATAATAGATGTAGGCTGCCCCTTCGTTTATACTTTTAACAGGTGCTACAAAAAGAAGTGTAGAGTTTTTTAATTTTTTGTAATTGAATTATGCATGGCGTAGAATGATTTCAGCGTTGGTGCCTAAAGGTGCATAAAAATATTATTTGCAGTATGAATGAATGAAACCTAAAGGTCTTTTCTGTATGTATGAACTCATGATGATCTGAAATGATCTGTGATGATATTTTGAAACTGTAATCTTATCTTTTGATTTTTTCTGTATGGATATAGTGAAATCTGCATACAAAAGTAACCCATGTGTGATTAAGCTATAGTCTTGAAACTTCATATGTGCTTAGAGCGTTTCTAATTTTCTTTATTTGCTTATCTACAGCTACCAACCCCCTATTCCGGCTGATCAAGTGAAACCATTGAATGATTTTGAGGATGATGGAGGTGATTTGATGATATTTTGGTTTATGTATACTTGTTTACGCAGGCCTTGGCTTTTATTATATAAACTCTTCAACTTATTTTCATTTACCTTTATGTGTAAATCAGAGGGTTCACCTAGATTCCGAGGCAGGGGACGTGGTGGCCGAGGAAGAAGCAGGGGTAGAGGTACTGCTCTAAAATGATTACTTAATGATTTTATTTTTTTCCATCTTAGATTATTTGAGCTGGTCAAATATAGGATGTACAGAACTTCAGATTTTGGACCTCATCTAATTTGATTTAAATTATGCATAGATTTTCATTCCTTGTTCAAAGCAGCTGATATTTATTGGATTCTGTTCTTTTCAAGTTAATTGATTTAAAAGCATGGTTTTGTATCTCATATGCTTTTGGAATGGAGACAAAAATTCCTTTTCAAATAATCACCTGCCACTTTTCAGGATCCCTCAACTTCTCTCTTAGAGTTGCAAAAGTTACCAACTCGGTTTTCCTCTGATTCATGTTATTGTATGCACAGGGAGCTACAATGGAGTTGTTGATTATAATGGAGATGGTTGGGATGGTGGGCGTGGCTATGGTGGAAGAGGTAGGGGCCGTGCGAGAGGTGGTTCTTTTAGGGGTCGAGGACGAGGTTATGGTCAGCAAGGTGGATACTATGATTATGCTGAAGGTGTACCTATCCAAGGTCGCGGTAAGCTCTTGGAGTAGTGATTTCTCTGCTTTATATGTTTGGTCAAGTTCGTTATGATTCATGTTAACTTCGACTCTTAACGACTTCATTAGATTTCTGGCAAGCATCCAATTTATAAACAGTATTGCCTGATGTAACACTATGCATTTAGCTGTTGATGAGAAAATCTTTATAGACGAAAGCTAAAAAAGGAATAGTTCAGATTGTCTTTATAAGTACTCTTTTCAGCAGCGTTCCTTGTGCCGACATCGAGTCCCCTGGGATACTTGCTAAGTAATTAGTTAATCTGATGGTAGTGTATTTTGTTTGAAGGGCTCACAGGGCGCGGCCGAGGAAGGGGAAGGGGCCGTGGGCGTGGTCGTAGTACTCGACTGGATGGCCAAGCACCAGCTGCTTGAGCAGATGGTTGCCCAAGTACAAGATATGTGTGGACTTGAAAAAAAATGCTATGTGGGATGCCTGCTCTGCTTATGTCTTCGTGAAGTTTGCTGATATCTATGGGCACTGTCTTTCCTTTCAAGTTTTCTAAGTGTTGCAACCATGATGCTTGAAATTTTGTTTGTAGGTCATGAGGTTAGGAATACTTTTGTAGTTCTTGCTAATCGAGTTTTTTATACACCTTACAAAGGTTTGTAAAATGTTTCTCTTTTCTTTTTATAGAAATAATAGAGCAGTACATTCTTTTATTCGTAATGCAATATGCTAACTGTTAACATAGCACCATTTTGAATTCTTGTGTTCTTCATGCTAATTCAAACAAAGCATCAGTTTAATGTTTGGTAAAAATGATGGGAGTATTTGATATTATTAGCAAATGTTAATTATAGTTTTTATACAACAGTTACAGTCTTAAAGAACTCCAAGTTAAACTACATTTTAGAGAAAAAAGTGAGAAGAAAGCGCTGCTAGGGTTTCCTCCAAGTTACATTCCATCTTTCTCCTTTGCTGAAAGATGGTCGAGAAGCGGAAATTGACGTTTGGTGGTGGTGGAGCACGACATTCTTGCAAAATCACTGCGGTGGGGAGATTACTTTCTGCCAAATGCAAGGTCGATGTTTGGGTTTTCATGGGCACCATCTCCTTTGTCTGGAATGCGAAGAACAAATTATCGGTGCGTGAGCAGGGAGGGAGACTTGTGTTGAAGTTTACGGTGGAGAAGGAGCGCGATCAGATTTTGAATGGTGGCCCTTGGTTTTACGGCCACTCTCTGCTTGCCCTAACCACCTTCGATGGGCTGAGGAGCCAGCAAGGGTTCTGATCTCTCCCAGTCTGGGTTGAGGTTTGGGGCTTTTACCAAAATTGATGACAGAGGAGGCTGTGGATATGGTTGGCTACATGGTGGGGGAGGTTCTGTTTCTTGACAAAACCGAGATCTGAAGTCCAGGCTGGAGTTCGTATTTGGCATGACATACCGGTGAGACGGCCTTTCCTGGCAATGGAATTCAAGTTTGCTCTGGGGATCTCTGCTAGCCTTCAGTTCAAGTATGAATGCTTCGTGTGATATTGTCGGGTCTGTGATTTGTTGGAGCACTCTGTTGTTGGCTGCGGAGGACCTCTACAAGTGACACAGGCTGGAGCTGTGGCGGCAGGTTCATCCGTTGCAAACCTTAACCCCAGATCTAGTGATCTACTAGGGTTTTGGGTAATATTGGGCCAATTGCTACTAGCGAGAGCGGTGGAACATTATTGTTGTCTGAAGGTGCAGGTGGTGGCTCTCTGGCGATATCAGTGAGGTTGATCTTCCCATCCCCGACGGTGAACCCATACAAAACGTCAGTGTTGTTCTTGGTGCCGGGCTCAACTACTCAACTACCCAACTTTTGGCCCATCAAGCTGCAGCGTAGTTTGAAGCAGCTAACCCTACCCATGATGCAAGCCGCCATGCTGAGGCGAATGAGAATGCTATGAACTGTTGACATGTTCAAAGCGGTCCAACCAGGTAGTGCCTTTTCAATATGTTCAGTTGGACTTTGAACCCTCTTTGGCTTTTGCTTCACAGGTTGGAGGCATTGCCGTTTCACCGGCTAAGAAGCGCTGGCTGGGAAGGCCATGGGGTAGCAAGAACAAGCCTAAAGTGGTGGCGGTAGTTGCTATGGTGAAAGATGGTAAGCTTCCTAAGGAGACTAGGAAGAGAAAGCTGAAGTTTCAGCCTTAGACTTCAGGGCAGTTGGAAGTTGCTTCTAGGGAAGTCCCCTTTGCATAGGGAGGTCTCAAAAGCGTTAAGAATAAATTGGGTCGGGAACTTGGCCTTGTATTGTTCCCTTCCTGATAGTGTCACGTGTTCTTGGTTACTTCGTATTCAGTTGCTATCAAATGCATCTTTAAGCAGGGTTCTAACGTCTAGGGCTCTTAACAATAGCTCATTTCTGACGGACCCTTCAAAGGGCGGGTTATTTGTAATGTTTGCCTCCCACTATTTTTATTGGATTGGCACACAAATTTGATTAAAATAATAATAATAATAATAATAATAATAAAATCTCTAAGTTGAAAGGAAAATGATTCATTATGCGTCTAAACCTAAACTCTTCTATAATGTCATCAAAAAAAAAAAAAAAAAAAAAAACCCTTCTATAAAGTCTAGCTTCATCAAATTATACCGTTTAGTTTTGTACTACAAACTTTTTTTTTCCTTGGAATAAATTATCTTGATTTGTCATTTATTTCAAACCAAAATTGTTATTACATACATTTACGCTGTCATCTAAAAACAGACAAGAAGATGTGAAACACAGAAATATGTTCACTTATTGAACATTCGACGCTTGGTTATTTCAAACAAGCCTATAAATATACGAAAATATAAATATGGTACATTGATTCACTACAAACATAAAGAACATAAATGTGATAACTGGGTCAAATTTCCTAGTTCCCAAATATGAAAACTTGAGCCCATTAGTTTGGTCCACGAACGAGCCTAAGTCTAAGACGCACTCCTATCTGTTTTGGACACCCTAAGCCCATTTGACTTTATCACCCAGACTAAATTGGGCCTCCAAAATGATCTGGGCACCCAACCAAAGTTGGGGACCCCACTCCTACACCACTGCACCTCGTTTTTGGACCTTCTGCATAAACGGGCGTTTATCTCCGGCCAAGTTCAAAAACCACCTATCTATTTTGTTGCCGCTCCACATCACCGCCTTCCTTCTCAGCCAAAATCGAGCGACAAACACCGCACTCTACCGCACCCGGCTTCCCTCTGCTAACCTCTAAGGCCGAGCAGAATTAGAAATCATATCCCCCACAACAGCCCTGACATCATCCTTGATCGCCGCCTTCATCCACCACCCTAGCAGATCAACCATAACTGAATTCCAGAACCAATCGCCTAATAGCCCCTCTAGCCCATGTCGACCCAGATCCTAAAGATCCCGACGCACACCTGAAAGCATACGGTGGCCTTTGCGCGGTCGAACCCAATCCGAATCCTTCTCTAATAACCAGCTTAAGAGACCGGCAACAGAAAAATTGCCCTCTGCTCCGAAATCATTCCGATGAGAGTTTTTTTTCTTTTTTGATGATACGATGCGAGTTAGTTGAGGGAAAACCTGAGTATATCTCCTTTGCGAGGGGAGGGTTTGGTTTAAAACTCATCAGAAAAGAAAAATCAACGTTGGCTTGCTGCGAGAAGACAGCGAGAGACAGAGAGGGACGATCTGCTTGGCGTTGGTGCCGCACCCCATTGATCTGCTTGGCCACGCCATTGATGGATCCCCAAGCCAAGGCAGCTAGGGTTTGCTAGGGGTCGGAGCTTTCATAGTGAGAGCAAAAGCATTTTGTTTTTAAATAATGGCATTTTGTACTACAAACTTATAATGAAATCATTGAAAATATGACATGAGGCTAGTATTTCAAAGTGGAGCTCTCATAGTGAGAGCAAGAGCATTTTCTTTTTAAATAATGGCGTTTTGTACTACAAACTTTTAATGAAATCAATGAAATAGTTATTAGAACCGAGAGACTTCAGTACACGGCGGCTCATGTGCAGCAAAGGTGAATATTGGATGGTCCATATATTAATAGGCAATAGCCGAGCCCACGTATCATGCGACTGAAATAGGATGTACATTTCTATCGTACGGTACAGATTATCGTGCACTTCCACCTGCCGTGTACTGAAAAATTTTCGTTATTCGAAATTAGAAAAAGATGTATATGAAAAAAATAAAAAATTACTACAGAAGTAGGTAATTACATCATTAGGCGTGAAGCATAACCCAAGCATGTTTTGAAGCAAGAGGATGAATCATTAGGTCAGAATCGTCCCCAATTTTGTAGATCATCCCACTTTTCATCAACCGCCAGCTACATTGTTTCGGATCTCCACTGCCAGTTCCAGTTATATTTCTAAAAATTAACACTACATCCATCCCATCCTTGAAAACAAGGCCGTGTCTCGTAAGTTTTGCATCAAAATGTACTGGATGCTACCGATTTAGTGTACGCGCCAAAAGTCTAGAAATCAATCGTAGTGCTCGAGTTAAATTTACCTGAGAATCAAACTCAAAAACGAAAGCCATCTAGTGTTTTTTTTTTTTTGGCAAAACGGGGTCATTAATTCATGTTGGAAATAGCAAGTCAACGACTAACTCATTGAAAAAGTTTCAAAATTCCTTGCACGGACTTTTGATGGTATCAGGTCCCAGCCCCATCGACTAGCCGAGTCAACCTGTTCCCAACGCCGGTGTTGATCTTCTAATTGCTTAATTACAATCAGAGTTAACTTTTATATGAAAACCCCAATTAAGGTCTTCGTTCTTCAAGGACTTGGTCTCCTAAAAATTCTCTGGAGTTGATTTTGAATTCTTCTAATCGATCACTTTTCAAAACGCATTTCCATAATCTAGAGTATATAACCATTAATCAGCTCAAATCATAAAACTGCCACCCCAGTTTTCACGTTTTTGTCATACATGCATGCACTGCCTCCTTACTTAAGTGCTCAAGGATACACAACCCCGATTCCGATTTATTTTGAGGTCAGATAATCTTACATCAAGTTCACCCGTAGGGTCATCAGGTCACCCACTATTCACTACTTTTTAGTGTTATTTTCACCATCTGGGTTACGAGTACAGTGTATTTTGTGCCCTAGGTCACCCTGGATCACTTTCTGGGTCACCATGGTGACCTGCACAGTGTATTTCATGTCCTGAATCACTTTCTGGGCACCACCCTGCACATATGGTGATCTGTACAATGTATTTCGTGCCCTGAGTCACACTGGATCACTTTCTGAGTCACCATGGCGACCTGCACAGTGTATTTCATGCCCTGGGTTACAGGCACAGTGTATTTCGTGACCTAAAGAATGAAAATATATACTAAAAAACAGTGAATAGTAAGCCACTCTGTCATCCAACAAGTAACTTTATCTTACTCTATTGCATGTGATCCATACCAGAGCAGACGATTCATCATGTTTCAGTCAAGTTTAAAAAGTTCATTTTGCAATGTATCAGTCAATGTAATTCATCCACATGGGTTTGACTGCATGTGAGGGGGCATATACATGTTAGAGAGAATAGATTTTCACTTCTTGAATGTCAAGTGTCGTGTATAACACATCAGAATATTCGACCTTAAGCCCCGATCCCTATCCATTGATACCCTAACCTAACAAGTTTCAATCAATCGCAATTTTGCTTTCTTTGTATATTGCACTGTAGAGACTGATCGAACACTATACCTAGTGTAATACTGCTCAAGCAAACTCCTGAGAGCTATAATGAGCAATGTTTCATCACCAAAAAGATTCTGTTTCCTCTAAGAATAATCGATGGCATCAGAATAAGAGCCTAATCCTGTACTTCTACACTACACATATGTTGATACAACATCCATCGATCGCAAGCTTAAAACGTCTATCAAGCTCTTTTTCAACGATCTGTCTAGTACCAGTACTACTGCCTGTTCATGATTGCATGGTATTTTTGTGAGGTAAGAACCATATCAATGCCAGCTATGACAAGTGGGATCGAGGTTCCTCCTAGTTCTTCCTTGACCCCGGTTTTAATTCGAAGTGAGGAACTCCCTAACTGAGCTCGCAACGCAGTGGAATGGCCCAGTGTAGGTGTCCGAAAGTAGATGACTCGTCGGGCCGGATAAAGAACCTTAATAACTTTGTTTTTCTGAAGGAGTCGTCATTTTCTACCAGGAACTCCTCTATATTCGAAATATGCCTTCTAGGATCACTCAGCCGCTTCACGTATTACTTACGAAAGCCGTATTGCCCAAAGGGGGCATGCCACTTGGGATAAAAAAAAAGAGAGGTGAAGCGGCTGCTACTAATCGGGGCGGGGCTGCGGGTTGGAGAATTTTGCAGCATGGTGAGGCTCGAGAGACCTGAAAGCGGGAGGAATTCGATCTCTTCAATCTCAGGATACCACCTAAATAACTGGGGTGATTGGAATTTATGTTCTTACTTGAAGGTTGGTCGTAGATCTATTCTTTGAACTTCAGCTCCTTCGAGTTGGCCACGGAGAAACAGCCTCTGACGCCCCACACCATTGCTGCAGGAGGGAGCCTCCAACGGGTTCTGAAAGAAAAAAATGAAGCTTATGTTTCAAAGCCCACTTCTTGTAATCAAATTCATCAAAAAATAACTAATTTGAGACCAGAGAGTGGAGTATGTAAATCGACAGAGATGACCACATGCATGTATACCATCGTGATGAAATTCAGTGGCGGATGCAGAAATTTATGTAGGTGGGGGCGAAAAAAAAATTTTGACGGCTCTCTGTCCATTTCCTCTTCCTCTCCATTGATTTGCAACTCATCAGCTAGCTCCATTAATCTATATATACAGTTCTGATGTATTCACCCCAACACTAAATTGAATTTGAAATAAATTGAAGTCTTTTCCACCATTTATATGAAATCATAATCAAACACATTACAATCGCAGCCTTTCCAACATCAAAACTATATCTTTTCAAAGTGAAATTCAACCAGACTTCCCCAGATCAATACAGCGAAGATGTTAGACTCAAAAAGAACCCAAATCAATATTATTCACCAAACTAGAAACAGACCCATTATTCTTTTTTTATAGAAAACAGCAGGATTCCAAATTCACCATTCATTAATCCCTTGTTGTCAATGTTGTAATTTTAGTTCTAATAATAGTAATTACACCTCTTACTACATTTTTATAAACTTTTAAGCAAATTCGTTATTATTGTTGTAATTTTTGTTTAAATATATGTAATTAGTGTAAATGAATATGGTAACTTTTGTTCTCAATATTGTAATTTTGGTTCAAATACTTGTAAATTTTTGTTCAAATAGTTGTAAATGAGGATATCTCATGCCCACCAGTACACTAGCTTGTCTCCTTATTGAAATCCAGCAGCAAAGAAAAGTCGGATAACAAAATATCAGCAAAACCGATCAAATATCACCCAAAGACAAAAAAACCCAGAAAGTCGTTGAGCAGCCACAAGTTCTTGAACCATTCAAGTAAAGATTACATGAAGTAATATGTTGGAAAATAAAATGCCGCAGAAAGACATACGTTTCTGCACTTAACCTCTTGTTTATGGGAACCTTCAACCTCTTCCTTTATTTAATTGTTGTGGGATAGCAGATTCTGTTTCTTTGTTAAGATCACAGAACATGGGTTGTATAATTAATAAATTATGGAGTCATGGGCGTCTGGGGGAAAAAATGAACCTGCTCAGCAAAAACAAAAAAATTCACTGATGGCCACTGCCCCCCCCCACTCGTCCTCACCTTCGTCCGCCAGTGCAGTGATGATTATGAATTGGGATTATAGGAGTTCTTACTGATATTTGCAATCGATTAAATAGCAGCATGCACCCAGCTAATTGTAAAGATGAGCAGAACAAAATGCGGTATCCCATGAACGATCCACGGCTAAAGAAGTACTAAGATTGATCAATACTGATGGAAGAGAAGCACTATCAATGTATGTCGTAGATAAACTTATTTGCTATTAACTTATTAATCACAAGTCAGCTAATAGTAATACTTCTACCAAAGAAAGCAAATTATAAGAATGAAGCTCATTGAACAATTAATAGACTTAATCACTAAGACAATCAAGCCCATGTCCTAAGGCCTAGCTAATCTAAAATCTCCATCACTAGGGTTTCTTAAGTAGTTCTGTCCTCTTTCAATTCCCATAGGATGATGATGATGCTGCATTCATGTGCTGATTGGTTTGGTCGTCAGATAAATATCAGCAAGCGACCGGTACCTTGTCTTCTTCTTTGGCTGGTAATCTTGTTCGTCTTCCTTCCCAAAAATCTCTTCAATCTTTGCGCAGGTGATCACACTCAGCGGGCTCTGATATTCGACCCCTTCTTCATCTGTCTCATACTCTTCCCCTTTGTAACTTCTTCTCTTCTTGCTGCCGCAACTGCCGCTGCTGTTGTTGTTATCCTCGTCGCTGAGTTGCATCAGCTGCTGTGCGGCGGCCAAGTCCGACTCTGTCAAGGCCTTGTCGTCGGAGCCTTGATGATAAACATTGCTACGTGATGAAGAAGAAGATGGTGCTTCTGCCGCCATTGAAAATAAGATTCAGATGATCGAGCACTCAGAACCCCGAATGGACTCGTTGGTTTTCCTTTTGCTTCCTCGATCTTCTTCTCCCAAGTCTTATCTATGAATGGTTTCTCCTCCCTTTGGTTTTGGTCTGGCGTAGAGCGTGTTTTGCGGGTACGTGTTCTATGAGTTTTAGGAAAGGAAGAAACTGCTGCGTTGGTCTTATGAAGAAGCGTGGAAGATCATCGATGCAATTAATATATGCTTTTCTTTTAATTCATACATGTCATCAATCTCTCATACTAACACTGCTACTTTAACGCGTTCGTGGATGACGTGGCTGGGAGGATGAAAACTTCTTTCGTTCATTTTCTGCAACCCATTGACGTTGACTGTCTTGATCATGACCAATTTGGATCAGGAAATCGACGGCTTATAATGGCTCTCAGTTGTAGGCGGGTGGCCCTACTATACGAATTATAGTCAAAAGGAGCCATCATAGGCCGTTTTCTAAAGGAGCCCCACCATATGGACCAATGTCCTTCAATCACTTTTTAAAGCTATGTATGTGCGGATCATCCGGGATCACCAGGTGACCCTCACCTACGTGGATAGCAGAATCTTCGTTCGTGTATATATGTTAGGCTCAGGTGACTATTCCTGTGCTAATTCCTCTCCAGAGCTAGCTGAGCTACCTAAGCTTTCACTGAGATTAAGACACATGGCTAATATCACATCCAATGATCTACATCTCTTTTGAGTTATGATTTTATAATAATACCCATTCAAGCTTTTGTCCCTGCTCTCTCTTCTCTACTCTTTCTTATCATTTTCCCCTCTGATTCTCTCTCCCCCCTCTGTTTTTGTCTTTCTGAGGAGCACCAAAAGGCAAAATTAAACATTAACGGTTAATCCCCATCAACCCATTCGGCCGAAACTTCAATGGAAGAGGAAATCGTTGTTCATCTCTACTTTTGTTCAATGATGAAGAGAAAATTCTTTCATCTAGGTCTAGCCCAAAATTCTCTGAAGTCCAAGTGATGAGAAGAAACTCTTGCATCTGGGTCTATCCCAAAAATTCTTCAAAGTCTAAATGATGACAAGAAAATCTTGCATCTGATGACATGCAGTTCCATTCAAATGATTTGCTTGTTGTAGTCATTTCATCATGAACTTTGATTTTTTTTTTTTTTGTTAGCATGTTCTTTGATTTCTAATCTCAAGAAGCTTACTCACGGCCCCCATTTATCCCTTACCACCACTATCAGTGTCTCACCATCTCTGATTCTCCATTGCCCTCATCACCAAAATCCTCGACTTCTGCTTGTGTCTTCTTCGGCGTCACTGATGGAGAAAGGAAGAGAGAAAGGAAGGGGCCAGCAAGGATAACAAAAACATGCTTGCTGGAAAGCAAATGAAAATCATATCTATTAATTGTAGACTATCAAATTAATCAAATAAAAGAACTTATTGCAGCCGAAGATCGTCCGAGTGGGATTTTGGGTCGTGAGAGTGAAGAACAGAAGGAATAGAAGAACATAAGAAAGAGAAAGGGAAGGAAAACAGAAGGGAGATAAAAGGAGGAATTGTGGACCATTAGATCTAACAATGGTCACGTGTTGTTATCTGGTATAAAGTTTAGGAAGTTCAAGTGATTAGCTTGCTCAAGCGAGGATCCTCTCCCGTGCTAATCAAGTTTTTATACGATTCAAGTTGGTCAGAGTAGAATGAATAATACTAGTAATTTTCTCCATTGCAATAGAGTCAGAAACGTAATTTAATGATCGAAATATGTATTTTCACAATCACCCTTAGACTCTTAAATTGAATATTAGTTGACTGACAGTTGGTCATGAATAATTTCGAAGAAAGTATTTGATACCTTAGTCATAAAGGTGCTGTGGCTGGGATTAAGTTGAAACGAATTGAAGTGGCATATTTCTTAATTGGAAATTTATGCCTAATGTACTCCTAAGAGCAACTTCACCCATAGTCAAGAAATGTTAAAGTCGAAAAGTCAAGAGGTCGACCAGTCAAGAAACTGTTCACTGCCACTGGACATGGGTTTCCACCCGTTCTGTTTCTTGACCAGTCGGATTTACTGATCATTGATTTTTTTTTTAGTTGTAAAATTGAAATAGATTTGATGTAAATAAATCATTTGCATACTCTTTGTGAGTCCAGAAATTCATCGAGCTTAATTGAGATCGTTCGTTAAATTATTTCTTTACGATCTATGTAATTATAAAAGATGTTTGAGAATTTTTTTAGAAATTTCACAAGTGAAATCCTTAATTTAAGAGTTGAATAATAAAGTACATGATACAACGAGTTCGTCAGAATTTTCGGGGAATTTTTCGGATATCCAAGCTATTTATAATAATTTTTCAAAATTACGGGATTTTAGAAATTATTAAAAGAAAAAAGAGAAATTTTTGCTATGCGATTTGGGCCATTGAAATACCCATAGACTTCATCGTAGCCGTCCGAATTCAATTAGTGGAGGCTATATATTGAATCAGATCGGGTCAAAATGCATACCACAGAAGCTTCTTCTAGGCTTCTGACCCGCAAGTGGAACTCAGAAACCCGGAAAGAGAATCTGACCAGCACTCACCGTCCGAACATCTCCCAGCAGTGGACCACGTGAGTTCGATCCCTCTCCTCAGTGCCGACGTCCTTCTGGCTGTAGATTATCCAATCAGTGACCACAACGGCTATACCAGGCTCGAGAAGCATGAAGTTTTTCCGGCGGGTCGCGGTAATTTTCCGGCGGCTACGGCGGCCGATTTAACTGCATGAGGTAGGAATTTAATCCTCTCAACACCCTCTACATACTAATATTCTCAATTTTTGAAATCGATCAAGTTTTGATAATTTGGTTTATGGGTACTCCTCAGCTCCGTCACGGCTCTTCAACACCGGTGACATCTCTAACACCCCTGGCTTAGTTTCCGTCGCAGCCTTGCTGTCAGTCACGATATGGAGCCGGTCTCCATGGGTCAAGAATTATGTCAAGGCTTTGCCTTCTTTCTTGGCCTCGGTCATGAAAATCCAAACTTTGGCTGGTTAAAACTTTGCCGATGGAAGCTTGTTTTTCCCAATTCATGGTCACCACCTAGGATTGATGAGGGGGAGGCCGGTCAAGGAGAAACCGGTGGACATGCTCTAAGTGGATGATTTCTGCCAATTGTTGCAGCTACAACCGAAATGTATAATGTCGTGGCCGCTTGGCACCTTGACTAATCTTGACTCGAGGTCGTGGTTAGTCCGTGTCTTTCTAGTCAGATGGTACATAAGAAATTTCCTTTGTATTCCGGATGAATGCAGTTTCTATTTATTAGGTTTGGATCATCAATTTTTAGGCCAAGAGCTGGGTCAAATAGTTCATTCATTACCAGAAAACTTGCTACAAATGTAGATGTGCATAAGGAAGCAAGAGTCCTAGGCCTAGAAGCCCAATAGACAAAAGCTTAATTAACCTACATCTTACAGAAAATAAATAAACCGAGGCCCAAAACCCCAACAACAATCAGAACAACCCTAGATCTAAAACCACAAATGACTGCCTCTGATAGACCAGCCGCCACCATGGCTGCTGCCCACCAAGCTGCAGAGAGAGTAACATCGACCAAAGCTTCAGTTCCAGATACTAAAGATTTGTCTAACATCATTCTCCATACCCAAACAGTCTGTACAAAGAGGATAAAGGTACCCAAAGACATAAAAACTGCAATCGTGGTGGTGTAGACCACCGAGCAACACAACGCCACAGGTCCGGTGACGTCCACACACGTCGGTGGAGTGCCGGTTCGGCACCTATTTCCAGGTGTAGAGTTAGGTGCATAAACCCAGGTCGAGCACAAATGTGGTGGTAGAATTGTGGAAAAAGAAAAAAACGGGGTACAGGATGAGGAGGGGAGCTGTATGAGGATGAGAGAAGTGAAAATAAATCTGGGCATTTAGAGAGAAATTGGGCTGGAGCAAAGAAAAAGATAAAGAAAATGAGACATAGAGCCTCAGATCTAAGACAAAGCTTAGGGAAAACTCACCACAAAGAAGAGTGGAAACACACCACAGAGGGTGGAGGCGCTAACGAACTCTCAAACCAGTAGAGAGAAAAAGAGTTATTAACTCTAAGTAAGTAAAAAATGAAAAAAAAAAAAAAAAAAGGGGGGGGGGGGGGGGGGAGGGGGGATTTCCTTTCAATGAAAAACAAGAAGAAGAAGAAATTATTTTCCTCTTCTCCTTTTTTTTTTTTATTTCTTCAATTCTTGATTGCTAAATTTTTTTTATTATTTCCTCCTTTTTTCTCTTTTTGGTACTTTCCTCTTTCGTTTGATGATAGTCCTAAGATATTTTATATTGATAACTAGACGGTTTGAAAATGGAAGACTCTTTTTGAGGTGCTTCACATGTATTCTTTGCTTAAGAAAATGGATCATGACTCATTATTGATTCGTAGCATAGGTGCCTTGGTGGAGAAGAAGAAGAACAAGAAGAAGAAGGGGCAAACATGGAAGACTCTTTTTGAGGTGCTTCACATGTATTCTTTGCTTAAGAAAATGGATCATGACTCATTATTGATTCGTAGCATAGGTGCCTTGGTGGAGAAGAAGAAGAAGGGGCAGCACCAAAAACGATCTGTTGACTTTGGTTATGCATTAAGATTGGTTGAAATTCTTTACCCAAAGTGGTGTTGATTTCTTTTCTCCGTCATTATATAATATTGCATGGTTAGTTATTTTCATCAAACTCCTCAAGAATTTGATGAAAGGGGTTATTGCATGTTTGTTATGGCCGAGTTTCTATTAATAAGTTTGACCAGTATGAAGTTTTTTTGAAGGGGTTATTTATAATTAGCAATTTGCAAGATTTTTGCAATTTAATTTAACTTGTGTTTCACATTATACTATGTGCGGAGAAAGTCTCTATTTCATTACCAAAGTATAAAAGGTAATATTTTATGGCTAAAGTAATACGCTGCGAGTTTAAATTTATTCCCTACGAAACTGTTTTAGCCAGAACAATTCAGAAATTTAAGATTAAACTTTTTGTTTTAGAGAATCAGAAATTAAGAGAAATTCGCTGTGTATTCTCATTGATAATAGGGGCCTCTTTATGTAGAGGATTACAATACATAGAATCTCAATCATACAAGGAAAGTAATTCTACATTGAATAGGATTCTAAATCCTTCTATAACCCTATTACCACTAGGTCAAGTAACCTAGAGTTTGGGTCAGACACATAATCTGGATTTCCTTGAACATTCCCCCTTGTGTCGCCCAAATGTGGTGCTTCTCTTGTTGCCTCATTAAAAACCTTGCCGAGTAACAAAAACTCAGTGGGACAAAAATAACCTCGGTCGAAGGGGAAAAAGAGCACAACACACCCTTCATTTCGAGACCATACATGTAGACATCTCCCCCCTGATGTCTGCATCTCCCCCTGATGACTACTATCATGGGAGTTCAGATAGTTTCCGCAAGCCAATTCTTGCCACATGTTTCTCGAACGTGGATTTAGGCAATGACTTAGTAAACAAGTCTGCCATATTGTCCTCAGAACGAACTTGGTTCACTTTGATCTTGAGGAGCTTCTGTTGTTGCTGATTATAGAATAATTTAGGCGATATATGCTTGGTGTTGTCGCCTTTGATGTAGCGTTGCTTCATTTGTTCAATGCAAGCAGAATTATCCTCATAAATGCTCGTTGGCTCATTTGTGGTAGACTTCAAACCACAATTACTTCGAACATGCGTAACTATGGATCGTAACCATATACATTCACGGACTGCTTCATGAAGAACAATAATCTTTGCATGATTCGAAGAGGTAGCGACTAAGGTCTGCTTTATAGACCTCCAAGATATCGCAGTGTTTCCCATGGTGAATACATAGCCAGTTTGGGAACGACATTTGTGTGGGTCAGAGAGATACCCAGCATCAGCAAAATCTTCCAAAACACCTATATCGTTTTGGGATAGGGAGAGGGAACGTAATCCACCATGTGTGGTGTTCCGGTTATTTGCTGGGTTTGAATCCATCACATCTCTACAGGGTTAGAACGAGCCCATATCAATCATACCACTTAGGTATCGAAAGATATCTTTAACACCAGTCCAATGGCGTCGTGTTAGCGCAGAGCTATATCTAGCGACAAGTTCACAGCGAAGGAGATGTCTGGTCTCGTGCATTGTGCTAAGTACAATAATGCGCCTATTGCACTTAGATATGGCACCTCTGCCTCTAGCACTTCTTCGTCATCATCTATTGGACGGAATGGATCTTTCTTTGGATTAAGACTACGGACGACCATTGGGGTGCTTGAAGGCTTAATCTTATCAGTATTAAAACTCCTAAGCATCTTTTGGGTATGAGCTGATTGATGAATCAGGATACCATCTTCACGGTGCTCAAGTTCCAAACTGAGGCAAAACCGTGTTTTCCCAAGATCTTTCATCTCAAACTCGGATTTCAAGTGTTCAACGGTTTCCCTTAACTCTTTAAGGGTGCCAATTATATTCATGTCATCGACATAGACCACTACTATTGCAAATCCGGAACTTGTCCTTTTTATGAACACACATGGGCATAGTTCATTATTAACATATCCCTTCCCAACCAAGTATCACTTAGACGGTTATACCACATCCATCCGGATTGTTTCAATCCATATAGTGAGCGTTTTAATCTTATAGCCAACGTGCTCCGTGGTTTAGAGCCACTTGATTTGGGTAACTGAATTCCATCTGGAACTTTCATGTATATTTCCGTATCTAGATCTCCATATAGATACACTGTAACCACGTCCATAAGCTGCATGTTCAGTTTTTCAGAAACTACCAAACTGATAAGGTAGCGGAACGTTATGAAGTCTATTACGGGAGAATAGGTCTCCTCGTAGTCGATTTCAGGGCGTTGTGAGAAACCTTGAGCCACAAGGCGAGTTTTCTACCTTACAATCTCGTTTTTCTCATTACGCTTTCTAATGAATACCCATTTATGACCAACTAGTTTGGTGTTAGGCAGTATTGGTACAATTTTGCCAAATACCTTTCTTTTCGTTAGAGAATCAAGTTCTGCCTGGATCGCATCTTTCCATTTTTTCCAATCAGTTCTACGTTGGCATTCATCAACGGAGCGTGGATCGATGTCATCGGTCTCAATAATCTCACACGCTACTGAATACGCGAATACATCATTAATGATGATGGAGCTTCTTTCCCATGTCCCATTTACACTAGTGTAATTCACCGAGATCTTTACGTTCTCAGGGATATGTTCTGACATTGAGGCGTCCCCCAAGATGTCTCTTGGACATAACCATAATCCAGAACATTCTCATGGGACGGATTTTGAGTATCGATGATCAAAGGATTTGTTTGAACCTCATATGCTCTTTTTCTAGGGCGATTTTCCTTCGAACCAATTGGTCTACCGCGCTTCCTTGTTGGACCTGCGGCCATAGATGCCACATCATTGCCATGCTGGGCAATGGCGCCATCTCCTGATGTCACAGGAGTGGTGTTATGTCCATTATTAGGGACATCAATCCTTGCAGGCATGTTTGCAGCAGGTATGTGCGATCTCGTTACTTTAGCAACATCAGAAAATGCATCGGGCAGAGTATCTGCTACGTTCTAGAGCTCGATTATTCTTCGCACTTCAAGTTCGGACTGTGCGGTACGAGGATCGAGATGAGACATAGTGGGGACAGACCACGACAATTCCTGTCGTTCCTGTTGAACATCTGTGTTCTTATCCCCCCCCTAAAGTGACAATCCGCAAATCTAGCGGTAAAGAGATCGCATGTCAAGGGTTCAAGATAGCGGACGATGGTTGGAGATTCATATCCAACATAAATGCCTATTCATCGTTGAGGACCCATCTTAGTACGCTGTGGCGGCGTAATAGGCACATAAATAGCACACACAAAAATGCATAAGTACAAGATATCAAGCTCGTACCCAGTCATTAGCTGTAACGCAGAATAAGATTGAGTTGCAGTAGGTCGTAGATGAATGAGCGTCGCTGCGTGCAATATTGCATATCCCCAAGCAGAAACAGGAAGAATGGTGTGCATAACCAATGTCCGAGCTATCATTTGTAGTCGTTTGATAACAGCTTCTGCGAGACCATTTTGGGTATGAACATGAGGAACTAGATGCTCAACATCAATCCCCAATGACATGAAATAGTCATTGAATTTTTTCGATATAAACTCCCCAGCATTATCAAGTCGAATTGACTTAATTGGATGGTCAGGGTAGTGAGCCTGTAGTCGGATAATCTGGGCAAGGAGTTTAGCATAAGCAGCATTGCGAGTGGACAACAGCGCGACATGTGACCAGCGTGTCGACGCATCAACCAATACCGTAAAGTATTTAAAAGGTCCGCATGATAGTTGAATTGGTCCACAGATATCCCCTTGGATTCTCTGAAAGAATGGAATAAGTATTTTGGGATCCTTTGCATAGGACGGTCTCGGTCCTAATTTTCCGAATGAAAAGGCTTTGCAGAATGAGCGAGGGGCCTTAGAAGCAACTAATAAGGATTTTGGTTAGGACGGAGCGTCTGTAACGCTATTAGAAGCAAAATGTGTGACTACATCTCCCATTACGGCATTAGAGCCATGAAAATTGGTGTGTATGGCGTCATGGCCACTAGGAGAATAACCATGGCGTCATGCTCATGGTTGGCGCAATTTGTGGTGTCATCACGAGGGATAAGAGTGGCCTTAAGGAGGCCCAAGACAGCAGCAGCTCCTGAGGCTGCAGTTTTTGCGGTCTTGCTAAGTCCAGGAATCAATGTTTGATTCTTGCTTCTTCTCATTCTGAAGAATAGATGTCCGTGTGAAGTCTTTAGTATACGGAGCATCACATCACGACCAAGATGTCCTAGTAAATCATGCCAGAGCCAATATGTGTCTGAATCCAAGAGATCTTCTCTTATGACATTATTGGATTCAATTGGTCGAATTGTAGTGACATAAAATCCACTAGATTGACACGTAAACTTCTCTAAGATGCGCTTTCTGCCGCAATCATTAGAGGTAATGTAAAGGAATTCTATTTCGTTCCCATTATGCATTTCCGCATGGAATCCGTTGGCTCTTATATCTTTAAAGCTCAATAAGGTTCGATTTGCCTTAGGAGCGTAGAGAGCTTCAGTGACTTTAATCAAGGTGCCATTTGGAAAAGGAATTGGGTCATTCCATGTCCTTGAACTAAACCTGATGGCCCAGCCATCGTAGTAACAGTGGAATATGTAGGCAACATCTCTAAGAATAATTGACTATGTCATAAAATGGTATGCGTAGTCACACTATCTGCGAGACATTGTAGTTCATCCATTCCTAAAAAAAAAAGCTCATAATTAAAAAGGAGTCATAAAGAAAAGAACTCAACTTTTATTAATAAGCCAAACAGAATTACATCATCGTTTATTTAATCAAAGAAAATCTAATCCAAAGAGAAACTAGCTAATGCAAACAATGGCAGTCATCTAACATCTTTAGGTAATTTCAATGCAAATATGACCAGGTGAGTAGAGAGATGTCGGTGGAGCAAGGCTCGCTTAAGTACCACTTATCTCAAAACCTTCCTAGACATCACATTTCCAAGGAGTACGCATACTTTGAAGAAAGATTAAACCATTGGTATCTACTACAAATAATATGGCAATTGCCTACATCTCTTGGAAAATAAAAAGACTTAATCAAAATCGCCAGTTTCTGGGTCTTGATCTTTGTAGTCTTCCACCTTTAGATCGAGATCGCCATCTTGATCTTCTTGTTCCATATAGTTGGCCTCCCTTGCTTCACGATACATTTTTTATGCGTTTGCAACGTTCTGGGATGCACTACACTTCTTTGCCCAATGTCCACTTGATCCACATCGAAGACAAACATCTTTATGGTCAGGCTCCCTTGATCGAGGTGCATTTGATGCACGAGTTGGACGACCATTTTTCACCACCATGGACAGAGGCTCCGCCTCTCTCTCTCGTCACACGTTGACCTCTACAATTCCGTGCACGCCTATCATGGTGATTTCCTTCCTCTTTAGGGCGAGAATATGGACCAGAAAGTCCAGAATTATCCCTACTCTTAGGGTTTCGCTCCTTGCGTCCTCCCTTGGGGGCGTGACTATAATTAGACTCCGGAATAGACTTAGTTCCACAGGTCTTGCATTATAGTTCTTCACAAGGAAATTGTCTTGCTTTTCAACTACGTTCATAGCGCCAATGAGCTCATGAAACCTTGTGATACGTCCTGCATTCACATCAATCCGATAATTCTTCGAAATCATCAGGGCAGAGACGGGGAAGGTAGAGAGAGTCTTCTCGATCAACATCATATCAGTTATGGTTTGTCCACAGAACTCCATCAAGGACTTGATACGAAGGGCTTCTGAGTTATAATCAAGTACGGACTTGAAGTCACATAAGCGAAGGCTATGCCATCTCACTTCTAAATCAGGAAGCATGGAGTCACGAACGTTGCCAAATCGCTGCTCAAGTTCCACCCATAGTTTTCTGGGGTCTTCCTCATTGAGGTATTCACTTTGGAGAGCATCATTCATGTGCCTTGTCATGAGAATTATGGCCTTGGCTTTATTTGCTTCGAAAGCACGAATTTGCTCTACAGAAAGCACGTTCTGACTAGGCTCTTAGATAGTTTCTAGAAGTCCATCAGCCTTAAGATGTTGGCGCACATCTCGGACCCACCTATGGTATCCTGCATCAGTTGTCTATAGTGGAACAAAATTCAACTTATTCAGGTAACTCATCATGAAAAACAACACAAGATTAGGGTTAGTTTGGGAGCATAAAAGGCTACCACGAAAACAATAAGAATTTCTGAGTGTAGTCGCTTCCAAGAAATTAGGGATTTCTGAGCGTAGTCGCTTCCAAGAAAATCCGATTCCAAGAGGGGTTTTGGATTAGCTCGAAACAATGATGTATGTGGTCGATCATTTTTCTTCTCAACAAACTCTAAGTTTGGAGGACTCTATAAGCTCCAAGCTTGGAGTGAGCACGAACCCCCACAGTTCGGCTTTAGGCCTCCCCTATGAAGAAGAAAGGGGGGTAGAAGAAGGGATGTCGGAAGTCCCGGAGAAAAGAAGAATAAATTGAAAAACTTCAAAAACGAGAACTTTTAGTAAAGTTTACCTCGAAAAATAGCCGGAAATCTTGACCGAAAAAGTTGTTGAAGATGGCCGAAAAAAGGTAACAGGAGGTCACCGGAAAAGTGGTCGGAAACTAGTGGCCGGAGGTGATGGCCAGAGCTAGGCAGGGCGGTGCAGGGCAGTTGCGGAGGCTTGCAGGGGCTGCTGCAGGGTTTGTGCAGGGATGCTGCAGGGGTGCTCAGCAAGTATAGGCAAGGGCTTGCAAGGGCTGCGCGCAGCTTCTTGGCAGGTGTGCGCGAGGGCTTGCAGGGGCTGCGCGCAGGTGTCGGCAGCTGTGTGGAAGGCTGTTGGCAGGTGTGCGGGGCTCTCGGCAGGTGTGCGCGAGGGCTTGCAGGGGCTACGCGCAGGTGTCGGCAGGTGTGTGGAAGGCTGTCGGCAGGTGTACGGAGCTCTCGGCAGGTGCGCGCAGGGCTCTCGGCAGATGTGGGCGAGGGCTTGCAGGGGCTGCGCGCAGGTGTCGGCAAGTGTGTGGAAGGATGTCTGCAGGGGTGCAGAGCTCTCGGTAGGTGCGCGCAGGGCTCTCGACATATCTGCGGAGGGCAGGCACAGGGCTTGGCAGGACAGAGGCCGGTTCAATTTTTCCGATGGCTGGTTCAGTTTTTCCGATGGCCGGTTCAGGTCGATTCCGACCTGTTTCGGTTGTTCCGCCGCCGGTTCTGGGCCCCTTAGGACTAGAGCTACGATATGTGGGGCAGTGGTTACAGGATTTTGAAGGTTATGAAATTAGGGTTTTCAGGGTTAGAGCTTTGTGCTGATAACGTATTTTAGGGAATCAGAAATTGAGAGAAATTCGCTATGTATTCTCATTGATAATAGGGGTCTCTTTATATAAAGGATTACAATGCATAGAATCTCAATCATACAAGGAAAGTAATTCTACATTGAATAAGATTCTAAATCCTTCTATAACCCTATTACCACTAGGTCAAGTAACCTAGAGTTTGGGTCAGACACATAATCTGGATTTCCTTGAACACTTTTTTATTTTTTTGATAATGTCACAGCCCAGTCCACATAGTAAGATATTGTCCGCTTTGGGTCTCACCCTCACAGTTTTGTTCTTGGACTACCACCCAAAATGCATCTGGCTACAGGGAGATGAATCTGCACATATAAAACACATCACCTCATCTCCCCTAGGCGAGGTGGGATCTCACAATTCACGCCTCTTAGGGGCCTGACGCCCTCATCGGCACACTTCCGGTTGGGCCTCGTCCTCACAGTTTTGTTCTTGGACTTCCACCCAAAAACGCGTCTAACTATGGGGAGGTGAGTCTGCACATATAAAGCACATCATTTTCTCTCCCTGATGTGGGATCTCACAATCCACCCTCCTTAGGAACCTAACGCCCTCGTCGGCACACTTCTGGCCGAGGAGTGGCTCTGATACCATTATGTCAAAGCCGAGTCCGTATAGCAAGATCTTGTCCTGCTTTGGGCCCCGTACTCACAGTTTTGTTCTTGGGTTCCCACCTAAAACACGTCTTACTATGCGGAGGTGAATTTGCACATATAAGACACATCACCTCCTCTCCCCCGGATGATGTGGGATCTCACATATAAGTTATAGGGCATGCCAACATACTGTGAACCGGCCAAGTGTACGTTGTAAATATATTGTACATGTATATATTTCTAACTTCTCAAATAATTGTGGTCGAGGAATGAATTCTCAACTGTTTCTCGAATACTCAACGTTAAGTACATGCACATCACTTGAGATCTCGTTGGCATAGCTATGTTGTGGTTAGAAAAATGTATGTATCTTTTTATTTAATTTTGAGAAGTTTTATATACACATCCTTAATTACTTAATGCACACCCCCTATATTTATTGTCATCAAACTTCCATCTATACCCTCCTCATTAATAAATAAATAAAAACAAAAAACAAAGAAGAGTCTACAAAAATAAAATAAGAATTAAATGCTTTATATATCAAAATATTAATTAAATATTTTCTTATAGGTTATATCTTCTTTTCGTTCTCGTAATACAATCGACGTCTCTTTAAGATCATACGTGAACGTCAATAACAGATAAAATAATTGTAGTTAACATTAAGAATGCGCAAGCAACCAAATTAGTTGAAACATATTGAAAGAAGTTATAAAATCATCAAATAAATTTTGGATGCATGAATATATCATGATCAATCACTTTGTTTGAAAAACAACCACAAATAGCTCATTCTTTACCGATTTTAATATTGACCATGACTATGTGAATCGTGAAGATATTGACATATATTGAATATTTAAAATGTTAGAGGCGTAACTTTTTCAACTTGAAAAACAACAAAGGCAAGAAAGTTAAGTTATTCAATCTTCTAACGATATACCAACCTCATTGATGTGAGAAAGAAGAGAGTTAATTAGTAATTACCATATTGATATATGCCGAAATTAATTAGCAATCAATTCTACAATAAAACAAAGAAGATTGTATTAAATAAAAATTTATGATACATAGTGGACTTTTTTTTCCTTAATTTTTCCCATTATTTATTTAATAAGGAGGGGTATAGATGGAAGTTTGAAAAAATGAGACAAAAAATATAAAGATTAAGTAATTGAGGGTGTGTATTTAAAATTTCTCTTAATTTTTCAGGGAAGGCTTTAGCCAAAAAATTTTGATCGCCAAAATGTGTATCGATTTTTATTAAATTTTTTTATTGGAGATTTTTTTGACAGGAATTTGTCTACAAACATGCATCCCTTTTTATTTTTTACAGGATATTTTGCCTGACGAATGTACCGTCATGAAATGTATGTCATTTCTTATGTATAAAAGTGTTGAGGAACTTTCGTCACTTCTATTTATTAGCAACTTTTGCTAACGAAATTTTGTCAGCATAACTGTGATATGCCATAAGTCTACAACATACGTCTCAATTTATTATTATTATTATATTTTAATCAGAGGCTTTTAGACGAATGTGTCATTGTCTAAAGTTTGAACATGTATTTATTTTAGGAAAAAAATATAGTTTTAGTCACTCAATTTTCGTTTGATCTACATTTTGATCACTCATGTTTATAAAATCTCACTTTAATCACTCAACTTTAACTCCGACTATCACTTTAGTCCGCCGGTGAATTTTTTTGATAAAAAAAAGTCATATAATGCCTCACATGTCATTTTTTAAGGGTTATTTTCGTCCTATAATTTCAGAAAATTTCAACCTATATTCAAACCAAAGGTGTCACATCTCTTCAACATCTTAAAATAACCCTTAAAAAATGGCATGTGAGGTGTTATGTGACTTTTTTTTTATTGGAAAAATTCACCAGCATACTAAAGAGATAGTCGAAGTTAAAGTTGAGTAACTAAAGTGAGATTTTATAAACATGAGTGACCAAAGTGTAGATCAAGCGAAAGTTGAGTGATTAAACTGTATTTTTTCCTTTATTTTATTTTATTTTTATGTGGGATTTTTTTCCTACGAATTTGGCAAAGATGCAACCCATTTTTTTATTTTTTTACTAAGAGACTTCTATCGTTAGAAATACCATAGGAAATGTGGTTGTGTGGTTGTGATATCAGATCTCTCTTTTTTTTTTTTCTTTTTTTCTTTTTTTAATCAGAGGCTTTTAGTGACGACATTTATTTTATTTTTTCATGCAAGCTCTTCTGACGAGTTGTCATCTGCAAAGGTGGATCACGTGTTTATTTTGTTGACGAAGTTATTGTCAAGCAAATTGAGTTTCTTCTTGTACACTGACTCATTGGGTCGGTGATGTAGGCCCAAACCTAATTAGTGTGGGCCCTAAACGGAACTTGAGTGAATTCGAACTCTCAAGATTTAAGTAAACCAAATCTAAATAAGTACTTGACCAAAATAGTAAATTTATTGTAACCACTACAAGTGGCCTAATGATTTAGCGTCCTGGTTGAAAATTTTCATACCCGCGTTTCAATTCACGAAATTGTCAAAGGGTGGCTTGGTACTGTGCCCACAATTGGAGTATGTGACATGCGGGCAAACCCCTGTTGCACTTCAACAACAAAAGAAACCAGAAAAAGTAGAAGAAAACGAAAAGTAGCAAGATCTGCGAAGGATGAACAATTCCCCGTTGCATTATCGAGTCCAAACCCATGCACACAAATGGGCAAACCCCACTTAAAACGAAGCTCCAAGGAGAAAATTTACAAACAGTGGCAGAAGGGAAAGGATAAAGGCCACCGGAAACAACCACGTACAAGAAAAGAGATGGACCTGATAGAGAAGAAGATGATAGATTTGGAAAAAACAGGAGTCAAGAGAACCGCAAATAAACATAGACCAGGGGCAGAACCAGGATTTTAAGGTTGGGGGTCCAAATTAAAACATTTTCTTCAACAAAATAATTTTTTTTCCTTAAAAGAAAGAAAATTGTCTAATGCAATTAGTTGATCTGATTAAAAAAAAAAAATTGACCACCATAAAAGAGAAGATAAATGCTATGAACCTTATTAGGGAATACTAACAGAAGGAAACAATTTTGATATGGTGAGGCTATTTCCACCCTACCAAATGCTTTGTTCACTCTACAATTAAATTTTTACCTTAAAACTTCTTATTTCACCCTCATATAATTTAGGAAAAAAAAATATCACTATTGAAAATGCAAAGTGGAAAAGAAAAAAGAAAAAGAAAATTAGCATACCATCATGGTGGTTGCCCATGCCTTCTAGTTTTTTTTTTTTTTTTTCTTTTTCAGATTTTTTCCTCTTCCCTATCTCCTCATTTCATCAGCTACTGTGACGTAGAATCAAACACGAGTCACATGAAGTAGAATAAAATAATACTAACCAACAATTCTTTTCACTTGCTAACATAGCTTGAAAATTTCATCTAACTAATTGTTTGGTAGAAAAGTGATGAAGAAGCTGAGATGAAAAAAAAAATTTTGTATAGAAAGCTGAACTGATAATTTGGATGTATGTTGGTAAAATTTTATTTATCTAGAAAATTGTGCCTAACTACAATTATTTTTTCTGTTATAATTGTACTTAAGGACAATTCTGAAATTTTAAAGAAAAATTTTGATTGTATGGTGAACAAAATATTTAATAGGGTGAAAATAGTCGCACCCTTTTGATATTATGATCAGATTACACAAAAGGAGTGAATTCTAAAATGTATTAATTATACATCAAATCGTTTTTGTAGGTTTTTTTTTTTTTTTTTTTTTTGGCGGGGGTGGGTTGGTGTTGGTGGCCATTAATACATTTGAGGGCAAATAGGCTGTGATTAAGGAAAATGATTAAAGTTAATTAAAATTTTTAGGAAAATTGGGGGGTCCGGGACTTCAAAATGTATTAATTATGCATGAAATCGTTTTGTAGAATTTTCTTTTGGCCGGGGGGGGGGTTGGTGTGGCATAAATACATTTGAGGGCAAATAGGCTGTGATTAAGAAAAAATTATTAAAGTTAACTAAAATTTTTAGGAAACTTGCGGGGTCCGGGCCTTCATGTAATTCCGCCCCTGAGGCCGAAATGCAGGCAAAATCGCCCATAAAAATTGGTGGAAATCGCCAGCAACTCTCAACTCTATAGAAAAAAAAAACTAGAGCAAAGAGTTTCCAACAGACAGAAAAACTATATCAAAATTATTCATAATTATGAGCTTCATGAATATGAACTATTTTAATAATGGAGCGGAAATTTAAAATACATTTCCCTATTTCAACATTTATGATCTAATTGTTTGAACAGTTGATGAACATTTGAAGGTTAGAGTAAAGCACTCTATAAAGAAAATTTTCTTTGGAACTGACCAAAACACATCTTATCTCCCCAATGTATGTTTTCTAAGTTTATTGACATGGATTTTTATTCTCAGAAAAGGCTTTGTTTAGTTGGTCACGGCCGGCTACATTTTTCTTTCTTGTGTTCATGAACTATTTGCTAAGTAAACTAGTCTTTCCTGTAAACATCATCTTTAATTAATAAACTCGAGTTAACGTACAAGAAATTGAGACAAAAAAGAAAAGTCGTAGCTTCACGGCTGCTGCTAGCACTGATTTTCCGAACAAATTCATGTGTTAGACTAAGAATCCTCCATTTCATTCAATCAAATTCTATAATTGGAGGGTCAGTTTCAGGAAAAGCACTGGGCCAAGACATTCTTTCACTGAAAATGATCTGCATAGTTTGTCTGTTCTAAGTTTGTTCGTTCTGCACGGACTTATACCCGAGTTTACAGTCAAAATTTGACTAGGAACAACTACACGTTATTCTCAACTTGTAGTCTTCTAGTACAGTGGAATTCAACAATGTTACATAGAAAGCAAGTCCTGATTAAGTTGACACATAGCTTTGTGAACTGTGCTGAGTCTATGGAAAATGGGGAGAGTTGAGCTAGATCCCCGATTTGAGATCTAGCTCAACTCTCCTTCCTCGACTCAGGTGGGGAGAGAGAGAGAGAGAGAGAGAGAGAGAGAGAGAGAACAAAGTCGCAGACCTCAGAGCCATTTTCTTACTGAAATCATCAATATTTGATGTTCACCCGAACTGGAATACAGTAAAACAGATGACAGTTTATGGGTGCAGTTTACAGATTTGTGAAGAGGAACAGTTGGCCACCAATAACCATATCCCCCTTGGATAGGAATAAAGAAAAAGGAAAAAGTAAAAAAGAAAAAAGAAAACAAAAGTAGTCAGGTATTAAAAACATCCACCCATGGAGAAAATAACATGACAAATTTAACCAACAGAGTTGAGCAGTTAAGTGTAACCAACTTGCACCAGATATAGGCATGTACAGATACATTGATAAGCAAGTAAATAACAGTAGGGTGAGTGAGTACTCAGTTTTATGAGACACCTGTTTGAAACCCTCAAGTAGAGGGAATAATATATAATAATGCAATGCTGTTTAGAATACATGACCTAAGGAGGCTAAAAAAACAAAGAAGAAAAAAATCAACAGATAAAATCTAAACCCACATGAATGTAATAAAAGAATTGATAGAACAAAAATAACAATGTATCACCCCCAGTCCTCTTTATCTACACACCCCTAAACTATGGATTCCATTCCACAAAAATTCCTCTTGCTAATGTGGAAATCTGTATGAAGTGTTTGAACTCACATGAACAAATACTTCTGCAACTCCACGACCATCATAAGCTGGAACTGAAAACACCCTAAAACTTTATTCTTGTATCTAATCACAATTTAACCCGCAAACTTCTAAAACAGGGCCATCCTTTGAGACAAATGGATTTATTCGAACCCACATAAGAGTTAATATTGATGATAGCAGAATGGACCAAACCAAAATAATGGTGGGCATACGATCTTGTTTACCCAGTAATCCCTTGAGGAAGGGGTAGAGGTGCATAATGACCCAGAAGGCAAAAAATAGTCTGCCGAACAATGGACCCCATGAATCATACCCGTTATTGATGGCATCTGAAATACCAACGATGACCCCCACTATGTTTATTATTAATAAAGTCATAGGAGGGATCAACAATGATGTCCACTTGAAGATGTAAAGTTCGGAAAATGCTCCATCATCTGCTGCCTTAGATGTAACTGTGAAGTTTGTGTTAACACCAGCCAAAACCTTGAGTAGACCCTGGAAGAGAGCAAATAGATGCGATGAAGCACCTCCAATTACCCAAAACTGCTCATTTCTCCACCAGTCATCTATCCCGACACCGCCCCATTGCATCTCGAGGATGCCGGTGGCAGCTATGGATAAGAAGAGAGCCATGAAAACAAGACTTGCATAGTTGCTTATCTGTAGATTCAAGTTATAAAGCCATGAGTTAGACAAGAGCATGAATAATTGATATGAGTTATATCAGTTGTGTCATGGAAAAGTTTCAACTAAGATATAAACTAAAGGGGAATGACAAAGTTTCAATGGCAGGATTTGCGGATTTGCCCCTAGTATAAAAACCCAAATTGACTTCCATTGGGCAGAGTAACAACTTTGGATCTCATTTACATGTTTGCTTTTTGAAAAGTGTAAAAGAAAATGATAAACCTCAAACTCACAAGGGATTTTGTAACACATGCAATTCGGTCCATCATACATATCAAATTTAGAAATCATTCGTCATGAAAACAGGAAAAAGAAAGTTGATTTTACCTCGGGGACAATGAATTTCCCAGTCAGAAGACAGATGGCAGGCAGACTACAGTAAACGATCAAAGGAATGGAGGTCCAAGGATATACAACTGAGTTGATATACGAAAACCGCTCCAAAGATTTCAACCCACTCCCATATCCATACCAGATTGGGCAATGTCTACTCAAGAAAATCTCAACCGATCCAAGTGCCCACCGCAGAACCTGGTGGAGACGATCTGACAGATTAATAGGAGCTGACCCTTTGAAAGCAGGTAACTTGGGTATGCAGTAAACAGATCTCCAGCCATGGCAGTGCATCTTAAATCCTGTCAGAATATCCTCAGTCACACTACCATATATCCAGCCAACCTGTTAGAGATTCAAATAATAGCAATTAAGTGATAAGAATAGATTTTGGAGATTATCCCAGCACTTTAAAAAAAAATTCATTTACTTACTTCCTTTCCCCATTCTGTTTTATCTTCATAACCACAGCTTATGACTTGGATGGCTTCTCTCAACAGAGATGCAGGACTAACGTCCTGAGGAATTCCACCATCCTCCAGTACTGCAGAGGCTACGAAGACAGGAGATTGCCCAAATTTCTTCTCCAATTTCAGTTGGGACATATGGGATGATTTATCAGAGATTGATTCTGCAACACGAACACAACTTAGTCTCATGGCAATGGTATATTTCATTTTTTTCCATTAGGGGAAAAAAATGATTGAAAGAAACAATGAAATCATGACTCATTTTCCACCATTACCTTCAATTCCCTCTTCAATATTTTCAACAGCATGTATCTGCTTTGATGCTTCTCTCTGCTTTGATTTCTTCTTTTTTTCTTTCTTTGACTTTGCATTCTTGTTCTTCCTTGACCCACAACACAGGCAGCACCATTTTGGCCAGCAATTGCAGGTTCTGCTAGGGGGTTTCTTTGAGGCAGGTGCATCAAACCCATAAAGAGCTTGCCTTCTGAAAACACACCCAGTTCCTACATATATTGGCCCTTGTATACCATCTAATCCTTTCATGTTGATATCAAAGAATACGACATTCCGATTTGAGTATCTATCGTGACGATCGATCCCATCAAATCTTTGGGGAAACTGCACATAGCAAACCTTCTTCCCTGATGTAGGGTCCATCATGAAGCACATGGCTTCTCTGAGGGCCTTGCTATTGTTGATGTAGTGATCACAGTCAACATTCAGAAGATAAGGAGCATTAGAGATGACGGCAGAGACCCGCATCTGTAGATACATAATAAAGAAACATGAGTTATAAACTCTGAGCAACTATGCTTGTAAAAGCGACCATGCTGGGAGACTCCTGCTTTCTTGCAGGATGTTCTATATGTAGATATTTGTAATGCAACTATGCTGGCTCGGGATTCAGGTATTACATCCCGCCGTTGCAGCAAACTAACTTATATAAATATGGGTGTGGGGCTGAGCATCCCATCATGACTGGGTTCCAAACCCCGTTTCAAAAAAAAAAAAAAAAACTGCAAAATCAAACGAAAACTAAAAATGAAAAAGCGTCTATGAGCAATAAAAATATAAAACGAGGAAAATTAACGCTTACCAGAGCATTCATGGCACCCGCCTTTTTATGGTGATCAAATCCTGGTCTCTTTTCACGAGAAACATAAACCAGACGAGGTAACTCGTTTCCTTCATCATCACGAAAACCATTGTTACCCAGAAAGACCTGTAAAATGAAGTTTCATTATTTTGTGCATTTTACACAATCATCATCATAACATGATACCTCCCTAATCCCACCCAATATACATGCCTTATTGCTGCATTTTTAATGTCATTATCTTATTGTTTCCCAAAGGCAATTACCAAAAGAAAAAATAGTAAGACAATAACAGTAAAAATGTTGCAATAAGCCCAAATTTGTTTATACACTTCATCGGTGATGTGTTGTAAGCAAATCATGCCTGGTAATATGCATAACATACCTATATGTATGTATGCATGTATGGATGTATGTGTGTATACATATATATATATATATATGTCATACAAATAATCTTTAACACAACCTAAAGGAATTTATACAAGCATAACCTATTGGACTGCAGCATAGATGCACAGTTGCACACAATATATAGTGGAAGGACAAAATCACAAGAGAAATATGGGAAAAGAAAAAGCCCCGTCTGGGTAACTTACTTTGTAATTTCATTATACAAAGATAGCAGCGAATAACTAAATGAAAGAATATATTCCTACCTGAATCATGCCAGGATGGTCTCGTACATTGTTCCCAGGCCAGGGAGTACCATCCTGCATTGTCCAACCATCCTCCGGAACTTTTTGTGCCATGGCAACCAAACTATTAATCCTAACTTTAAATTCTTCATAGTCTCTCTGCACAATAAAAATTAGATAAAAATCATTAATGTAAACTCTATAATTTTATAGGACGAGCATTACATCCAAACCCAGAACCTAAATAACCTTTAGAAGTAGCAATGAATTCTGTACAAGAAATGAATTCTGTACAAGAAATGATGGGAAACAAGTTACATACCTTCATTGCTCGCCTTTCCCTAACAAATTCAGGATGAACCTTATTTTTCAAATAGTCAATCTTCTGACAGAAGTACCATTCTGGGGCTCGAGGCTCAATGCTATATTTCTTACAAAAAGGGACCCATCTCCTGGAAAACTCAGCTGTCTCAGAAAGGGCTTCAAAAGTAAGCATGGCAGCACCATCATCCGAGACATAACATGCAACTTTATCAACTGGATAATCGACAGCAAGGATGGAAAGGACCGTGTTTGCAGTGATTAGTGGAGGTTCTTTCATAGGGTCCACTGTACTAACAAAGATGTCTATACTCGCTAGTTCAGATGGTTTCCCTTCCTTTTCATACCTGGAACGATCAGAAAAAAACTATAAAGCAATGTATTTGAGGAAAATCCCCAAAGCTTCTGGAGAATGATAACTTTCCTTCCCCGAGGAAGCAGAAGAAAATTAATGACATGTAAACAAAGAACTATGTAAGTAATTGCTTCTACCTCAGCGATAGCCGATCTAGGTATGTTTCTCGTTCTATTGGATACCATTTGGGGAACTGATCCAGAATCCATGAAACAGCAAACCATATCTCGCATATGACTGACGTCAACCACAAGCCATATGCATCTTTCACTGGATTGAGAATTCTATAATGGAAAAAGAAGCCAAGGATTACAAGTCGGAGAATTATTATCATTCTGTATGGGTTTATCTTGCTTGAAGGGATGGGTATCTTCCTTGAAAGTGGCTGCCTGCCTTCATCCATCCTGATAATGTATACAAATAAAGCTTGTAAATGTACCAAATAGTGAATGAATGGAGAAACCGATTAATTCTCACATCAAATGTGTAGTTTTTTTTTTTTCTTTTTACTTCCGTTAAGTTTTGAATAGTCACTTACGTGGGCAAATCAACATCATCTTCCTTTCCACCAAAGTTTCCACCACCATTATCTCCTTCATGCTTTACCACCTGAAGTTTTTCATTTTGCTTTTTCTTCCACTCTTCCATTCGATCTTTCCAAGCCACGCTCCCATACCCATATACTGAAATGTCTTTCTTAGGAACCATTGGTCTAGGTTGCACTGATACATTCAAATTACAATGATTAGTACATGCATAGAATGAAGGGGACCAGCCCTAATGTTGTGTTGGCAAAGGGGGTGCAAGATAACAAAATTTACAAGTATGCACAACACATGTAATGTACTTTGACCCAAAACAAAATAAAATAAATAAATAGATGACTTACAAGGAGATGAATCAGGAAAAGACACAGGATGGATTCTGTTCCCATGACCCATATATGGAGGTACAATAAGCGCATGTCGATCAGAAGATATCTCAGAATCCTAAAACAAATGGCATGAGATAAGCATCAGTAGAGGCCACTTATCAAATGAATGTCTGCATGCTGTGGCATACAAAACATACAGTCATAGGTTCACATGCATGCACATATAAACAGGACACCACTAAATTTCCAACTGATTTACCTCCTCGCCATAGGTCAAGAGTGGGATTTCAGAACCCAGAGTTGAGGAATCATGTTCTCTGTGTGTGGGAATTCTGGCATTATAGTGGGAACCGCGACCAACATTAAGGTGTGAAGACAGCACAGCCTCAGCAACTTGATGTGAGCCCAAAGCATCAAGGTTCCCATAACAAAACTCATTGTCCAAATCATCGATATCATCTTCCTCTTCATCACCTTCAACCCTAGGAGTACCTGCAATTCGTATCATTAGTTAGAGATGGTTTCGAATTTAAGTGGGAAATCAAAGTAAATGCATCTGATATAATTTACAAAGCAACTTACCTTTGATGCGCTTGTATCTGGTTTTACACTGGGGACAAGCCTGATTTCCCTCTTTTCTTTCATACTGATAACAAGCTCTACATACAGGGAAAGCACATTCATTGCAGGCTACAAAGATCTCTCCATCATCTGTAATCTCAATCCCATCACCACAAATCTGACATATTTGTCCACTCAGTTCTTCCACGGATTTTATCTGTAAAACCCCGAAAGACATTAATAACAGTGGCAACTTACTATGCAATGTAAAAGTTTCTGTCTTTACATCTTCTTGAAATTCCATAGAGAAAGCCAATAACATTTATAAATGATAAGACAAAAAATGCAGCTTAAATATCTTAACTGTGTTCATTATACATTTGCTGAAGGTTTTCCACACCTTCCCAACCCCCTATCCAGCATAGTTCAGCAGAAACAATATTACAGTGATGAACTTCAACTGGCTAATCGCCCAAACAAGTAAAGTAAAATGTTTCTAGGATGATTAACGATGTTCAATTAGAACGTAACCCAAAATGATCAACTTATCTACATTTTTATACAACCTTTTAACAGTGCATCCAATAGAGAAACCTATTCTATCACTTGCATTTACAATACCGCATCTAGCAAACTTCTCCAAATAATGAAAAAATCATTTCAGTCTAGCTCACCCATTCACTCTTAGTACATTACTAGACTACTACCTACTTTCTTCATCCTTTCATTGTGGGGTAATATGTAAGAAAAAAAGAGATAACTGACAACACAATTTCATACAAAACTTGTCGGTAAAGAATGTAAATCTTTTTTTTTTCCTTTTTTTGAGAAGAAGGAAGACTGTAAATCTCCAATAGAATAATTTATTGGAATTGCTGTAGTAAGTTCAAGAAATAAATGCTTAACTCCGATAGATTCAGCAATTGCAATAGCGATGAACCAACTATTTCTCCGTAATCTACCAACACAAAAAGAAAGGAAAAAAAAGGAGATTCTAGACTCTAAAGAGCTGACACTTTAGAAGTAGTGAGGTCAGACTTCACATCAAAATCGAAATCTAACTCCTCCTTCTCAAATCAGTTTTGTGAAGACAGAGAACAAGCCTAACACAGAAAGCTGGTTCCAATCAAGTTAAAGAGTATAAAAATCATAAGGGAAATAAAAATCATAAGGGAAACTAAAACACAGATATATGCATAAACAGGCATGGTAAAATTAAAATCTTCCTTCGATCAAAAACAAAAGCAGTAAAAATAAAGCAATCCCCTAACTATTAGCATCACTTAAATATCACCAAAAAAAAAAAAAAAAACTCACAAATCTGTATCACACGACCAGCCTCAACCCCAAAATCTATGGCATTTCATTAGACCCAGATTGCAAACAACAAAATCAGAAAATGGGTATAGCAGAAAACTAATAAAAACAGAAAGAACAATGAGTTGGGTTGCCTCTTACCCTTGAAGCCTCATCTGCATTGATGAGAATAAACTCATTCCTGTTGTGAGAACCAGCAACAAGTCTCCCTCTTGTGTCCATCATAAAAATAAAAAAATAAACACAATCCGAAAACAAAAACAAAAACTCAATCCAAAACAGATCTTTCACCGAGTCCGGTGGCCCCCCCGACTCGCCGAAAAGATCCCAGTTCTCCTCTCCACACCCAAAACCCACATACAGGCCAAACCTATATAAGAAAAAGACACTCTCCCCGGGGGCGTTACAGTAATCTCCCTCTCCCCCCCACCTTGTAACCCGGCTGGTCTCAACCTGTACCGAGCTTAATACCAATCTTGGAGAGACAGAGAGAAAATGAGACGACACTGTAAATGGAGACGCGTAGAGAGAGACAACAACAACTAACAAAGAAGAAGAAGATGGAAAGAAATGCAAATCAGAAATCGTAATGTGTGATTATTATGATGCTGTGATCGAGAGAGAGAGAGAGAGAGAGAGAGAGAGAGAGAGAGAGAAAGGATAGTGGGGCCCAGATGGTGGTGGTGGCGCTGGGTTGTGCCCCCACCGGAGTTGGTAAGATATTCAATTACCAGAGATTACCCAGAAGAAGAAGAAAAAAAGAACCCAACAACAAAAAAACCAAAAGAAAGATCGAAACTTTTTTATCTTCCTTTGTATAAATTTTTGTGATTGGTTAGTGGGATTGTTGTGGGAGTGTACGAGTTTCCCAGTTACCTCTTTTAACGCTTGGATTTTTGGCTGAAAAATAAATGGAGGACAGGTCAGAGCTAAAGAAGAGAGAGAGAGTGAGAGTGAAGAAATGGAGATGATGGAGACATAAAAGAGTTAAGGGTTAGAGAGAGAGAGAGAAGGTAGAGAGAGAAAGTAAGGACAGGGAAGACGGAAGGAAGTAGGATCTGCTCACGCGGCGAAGATCATGTCTTTACTGTTTGCTTTCTAGCTGTGTGGCTTCGAGTGTAAGAATGGTAAATTACAAGAAATTTTTAACCCAGTTTGGTACTTTCACAGGTGCATTCTGTACTACGCGTTTTCGAGTTGGCGAAAAAAACTTTTGGGAAATTTTAGCTATTTCCATGTACGGACCACCGTATTGACTGGGGGAGTAAATACGGTAGGCCGGGGCTTTGCTGGCAGAAATTAATTCTTTCCTGGTTTTTGGTCTGACAAACATAAATTGGAGCAGCAAAATTTTCAGACGTAAAATTATGTAATTTTGATTTTTAAGGATGAATGATAAATAATGAGGATACAAATGAGTGATGTAAAGCCACATCCAAATACAGAAGTAAGTAAAACAAAAATAAATGTATAAAAAACTTTGAAATATAGGGTTTTTGTCCATTTACCCTATTTTTAGGGATTTTTTTCTCACTTACCTCATTATGTTTTTTTAATTCCCTCTTACACAAAACACTCTAAGGAGATCTTCCCTAATACCACATTAAAAAAAAAAATTATTTTTTTAATACCATTTTACCCTTACCCTTTTGTTACTTAGAGAGAGAAAAAAAAAATATCATAGGAGACTTCGCCCAAGCCGGTCACCGGTCATCGGATTCCGGCCAATTTTCGCATGATTCCTGTCACCGGACGCCGCCCACAGGATTTTTCTGAAAACCTCGCCGGAGATCCCCAAAGAGATCGTCGGAGATTTCATTTGTCGCCGGAAAAGTTTATTGCCCTAATAGACGTCTATTGCTCCCCATTGTCCCCCAATAAATGTCTATTTCCCTCCAATAGAACTTTTGATAGCCGAAATGAGAGCTAAACTTCCTAAAATTAGACAAATAAAGCTTTGATTAAAGAAAAAAACAAAGAGATTGTATCAATTTTAAAACGTCTATTGCCCCCCAATAGACCTTTAATGGTCCCCATTTTACAAAAAAAAAAATTGACAATGAACCAAAAATCAAAGTATTACAATTACAAAACTCCGAGATTGAACCATAATCACAAACACTATACAGTCTTTTCAAATTTACTACAGTCAAATTCCAACAACAAGTTCACAATTACCACAACTTCTAATCTACACCATAGTAGAGCCAGTAAATAAACTTAACAAAGATCAATTTGATACAATTACTCATGGGTAAAACAAAACCGATACAAAATCCAGTGAAATTTACCTTTCCGGTGTCCAATACTGGACTCTTCGGTATTCTTTTGGAAAGCACGCTTTTGTATCAGTCTTGGAAGTCAAACTAATCAAGCTACGTACGTACGAATTGGCCGCTGAGCTCTATCTCGTAGAGCTTTTGGAGGTCATGCTCTCTGTAATTCGAAGCTCTCTCTGTAAGCGACACAGAGAGGTAGAAGCAACGAGCACGAAGAACAAGCAGAAGGCAGAGGAAGATCCATAGTTGTTTCTGGAATACCCGAGGATGTTGTTACTGAAACTAAGACCACGTAACGACAGAGGCGAGAGGGAGAGGAGAAAGAGAGAGAGATTCAGTCGATGGAGACAGTAGTCGAGGTCGACGGGGGCGACAACTGACCCATGTTCGTCAGGGTTTCAGCCACGGCGGTATGAGCCTAGGCGAGCCAGTCGCTAGTGACGACGCCATGGTGGGCGGCCGGAGTCTAGTAGTAGGCGGAGTTGGCGTTGGAGCTTTGCACAGTGGAGAGAGAGAGAGAGAGAGAGAGTGATCTGAAAGAAATCGGAGAGGGATGAGAGAGAGGAGAGAGATCAAGGGGTTTATTAATTTGATTAAGGGAAAAATTGTCATTTTATTTCAAATTAGGTTACTGGGAAAAAAAATTATTGTTGGGGTAAGTGAGATCATTTTAGTGCTTTGGGTCAAAGACCCTTGAAATAATTCATTGAATAAGTGAACATGACTCCACATGCGAATACGACTGAATAGTCAAAAGAATGAGGTCGACTAAGTGTGTGGGAGCATGTCTATATAGGCATACGGTCTCTGTTTCAGTGTAGTCCCGACGGTAGTTGGACTGATTGATTCACCGGTACCCCGTTCTGTCAGCCTGCACATGAAAGGAATAGGTTAAGAGGGAGACCGGGGGGTGCCAGTCTCAAACCCTCTGATACCTAAGTCAATAGTGGTAATACAATTTGACAAAGTAACGGTACGAAAAGGGTACAGTGTTGGAATTACTTGATGTGGAAGTATGTGACCCTTTTGTAGCACAGTCCGAGAGTTTACCTTCCCTTGAACCCGATGTGGGATAGTTTGCAGACTTGCCCAGGCCGTAAGTGATTGTTCTGACATGCCTTGTCGGTCACTGCAGGTGGCTCCGGTAGGCATGGTTGGTGGCTGCTATCTCCAGTGGGGATATCGGTGAGCTTCCCGGAAGTTCTTTGGTGACTGGCGGTGTGTTTTTCGGTGGCTGGGCATGCCTAATGCCGGATGTAAACAGTCTCATACCAACGAAAACTACAAGTTCCAAATCCAAGCCATAACCAACAATAATCCTGAGCTTATATACAGTTGCAAAACCAAACGAGACCTAGGATTAGGAGTGGACTGCAAATCATAGTTGAATCTGCTCTAGGAGCAGCCCGAATTCCAAAACTGAAACCAGAAACGGCCCGCATCTTGGAATCAAAACTCACTGTAATAATAATCAAGGTTTAACTTTATTTTAAATTTATTGTTAAAATATTTTTAGTTACTATCACTAGAATTTAGTTATTTCCCTACTTACCCCTCAAACCTTAGGAAACTACCTTTTCGGATATTATTTAGTAATGTCTTATTCGATGTGAACATAAAATGTGGTTCACTAGGATTTCTCCTCTTGAAGTTGGGTTTGGCAAACAAAGTTCATGGCATCTCAAAAAGAAGTCAAGCAATGATTGTAGTGAAATGGAATGCATCTATTTTTGATACAACAGATTTCCAATAATAGGCATTCTTTAACACTATCACTTTCGGTTCTTATACACAAATGTATTTCATAGACTTTGAATACCACCTATGAAATTGGGCATAATTTGAATACATGAAATTTTTGTTAGATTTTTTAAAATACTATTTGGTGGGATTTTTTTTTCTTTTTCGATAGAACAAACATAAACACAAATGCTATAAACTGTCTCCTCTAACACAATCATAACCTAAAAGATTATGACACAAGGCGAATGCTTTTCTCTAAATCAACCGCTCATCAGCCAAAAAAATGCTTTTCTCTAAATGTGTTTGAAGGAAATAAGATGAAATTGAGAAGTCAGCTGAGCAATATCTTGAAGGAGCCTCTTGATCCGCTAAGGATGACTGATTTTATTTGTAATGCTATCAATAAATATTTTCAAGTTTCCTTCCACTTGAATAAAAGTTGTGTATGCTCTCCTCCTCACATGGTCTTTGACCTACGCTGTATAATTAAAAAGAGTAAAGAAAAGCATAACTTTAGCATGTATTGAGCAAAATGAAGCTAATTGCTTAATAAAGAAAAAACTTGTTAGGTATGTCACATCTCACATACGTAATTGCTTAGTTATCACAAAGTCGTTATATAAATTACTAATTGCGTTGAAGACTGTTATGCATTATTGTCAGTTTTGTCAGTTTGTGTCACAAAACTTTTTCTTCCACTAACGTGTTATTGGACCATTACAATTAGTTCACCTGTGCCGTAATTGATTAAAAAAATTATTTGGTCAGCTGCTGACCAAGTGAATACCATTATAGACCATTATTTCTTACTTATAAGATCAACATTAAAAAATTAACATCATTAAAATGACCTTTTAAAAAAAATTATCATCAAATCTACTTAACTAGCTTGTAATTTTGTGTATTTTTGTCTCTCCCTTCTTTTTCTTTTTTTGAAACACAAATAAACACAAATGCTATAAACTGTCTCCTCTAACACAATCATAACCTAAAAGATTATGACACAAGGCGAATGCTTTTCTCTAAATCAACCACCCATCAGCCAAAAAAATGCTTTTCTCTAAATGTGTTTGAAGGAAATAAGATGAAATTGAGAAGTCAGCTGAGCAATATCTTGAAGAAGCCTCTTGATCCGCTAAGGATGACTGATTTTATTTGTAATGCTATCAATAAATATTTTCAAGTTTCCTTCCACTTGAATAAAAGTTGTGTATGCTCTCCTCCTCACATGGTCTTTGACCTACGCTGTATAATTAAAAAGAGTAAAGAAAAGCATAACTTTAGCATGTATTGAGCAAAATGAAGCTAATTGCTTAATAAAGAAAAAACTTGTTAGGTATGTCACATCTCACATACGTAATTGCTTAGTTATCACAAAGTCGTTATATAAATTACTAATTGCGTTGAAGACTGTTGTGCATTATTGTCAGTTTTGTCAGTTTGTGTCACAAAACTTTTTCTTCCACTAACGTGTTATTAGACCATTACAATTAGTTCACATGTGCCGTAATTGATTAAAAAAATTATTTGGTCAGCTGCTGACCAAGTGAATACCATTATAGACCATTATTTCTTACTTATAAGATCAACATTAAAAAATTAACATCATTAAAATGACCTTTTAAAAAAAAAATTATCATCAAATCTACTTAACTAGCTTGTAATTTTGTGTATTTTTGTCTCTCCAGAATTCAAGTCTCTCCCTTCTTTTTCTTTTTTTGAAACTCTCTCCCTTCTTTTATTTAACATAAATAGTATCCACACGCCAAGCAACAAAGGTGAGGACATGGTGAATCATAATGAATCGATCTCTTCTCTAGAAGGCTCTACCACATACTTTCGTCCTCGACCAAAAATGTTGATCATATTGGAACGCTCCTACTAAGACAAGGTCACCAATGCTGCCTTGATTAGCAAGTGCGTTAGCATCGGACCCTAATCCAAATATGAGTATGCGTCAAATTTCTATTCTTAATATCATCCAGACATAAGACCCATTATCGAAAGTAAAATCGACACATGGTAACAGAGAACGAGTAGAAGCAGCAAATGGTTCCAACTCAAGAAGTTGCGAAGCAAATGAACAATGAGTCCCTATAACAATACAGGGATTTGCAAAACATGAAAGCTGGGAATGACCATGAAAGTACATATAATTAAAAGCAAAACAATAAGTGGAGTTACAATACATGAAAGCTGGGAATGACCATTTACAGAAAAGGACATAATAGGCTTGATAGCCATGACCTCGAGCAATCAATACCTCCTTGTTCATGTCACCTCGTTTAGTAGGGGACCCTTTGTTATGAATACTGACACAATGGCATTTATTTTCTCTGTTTTCTTATCAGATAAATGGCAAAAAAAAAAAAAAAAAAAAACAGAGAAGTAGATAATAATATATATCATTTTTAGCTGCCACATCACAAGCTTGATCAGTTTTGTTTTTTGTCTTTATGTAGGTTTTACTCTTTCTGATTATCGTCGTTGATCGAAAAAGTCTGTAACAAGGCGTTTAGATTATTAGGATTGTCTGACTTTCTAGTTATTGCTCACTATGCCTATAAGTTTTCAAATAAATCTAACATACAACAATGAGTATGTTAGGTATAGAATTTCGTAATTGTTAATTGTCTTCTAATTTTTTTTTTTTTGAACCAAGCATCAATTTCATTCATGTTCAAGCCAAAATTGTATGGATACGAAGTCAAAATTGCACAGATACATACATTCTCTTACCATACCAAGGACAAGTTTAAGACATGGTATGCTAATACCACTCATTAGACAACCAGTGCTCATTTATTCAAAAACGAGCCTACGAACTATGAAAACTAGGCATGGTAAGTAGGCAAAGTCTAGAAAGAAAATAACAAAAAATTAAATTTGCTCCTTATCCTTAACAGTTGGGTCAGGAGGTTTGGAAAGATAAGCAAAACAAGTCTCTTGCGCATCCACAATCTTCTTGGACTTTAGGGGGTTTTTATTCCTTGACCCCAGAGGCCTGTCTCTTTTCTTCTTTGTCTTCTAATTAATAGAGTATACCTAACAAAATCGCTCTGATAAAAATTTAACCATCCATTAAAAAAAAAAAGGAAACTATGAATATATAAGGTAAAGAAAGGAGTATTTCAATTGATAGGAATTTGGAACAACTATTTAAACATTACTTTGTACCTTTTGATTACCAGTATGATTACTACTTTTAATCATGGAGTTAAAGACTTTAACCTGTAGAGTAGTGATTGGGTGGCCATTACATTATGAATAGTTCAATCGTTTAAATGATTGTTAATCACACTTAGTAAAAATATGATTGTGAATCCCACACGTGTTGACCAGTCATACGCTTTGACCCTCGTAACTTTTACTTTTTACTTGTTTTATCGAAACCCTCGAGTTACTTGCTTCCTTACACAACGTGCATTCGAAGGAAGAAGAAACCCACAATGCATGTGATGAGAATTGAGAACTGAAACCAAGTCTTCAAAACAAAGCTAGGGCGGCAAAAAGAGGGCTCTAACCAAACATAAGATGCCACGTTCTTGGTGTGAGTGTGTGACTTATCAAAGTCATAATTTGAGGTTTGGTTTGATACTTATTAGTTTGTTTATTTGAGGTTTGCTTCGATACTCAGTAAGTTAGTTAGAGTTTTCTTTCCCTAATTCACCTAGCTAGAGTAAAAATAAAATACAATTTAAATATACTAATCTAGTGTAAAATTTTGAAATAAATCATACATTATTAGTACATGTTAGATTCTATTCAAGATAGATATTAATAAAGACTCAAAAAATTTCTTTTAAAAAAATGACCATTTACCAATTAAGTATCATTTAATCTACTGACATAAGTTTTCCCTTATAAGTGAGAAGTCGTGAGTTTGACTCACAATATATTAATTATTGTATATGAGTTGTTGATTTGATAAAAAAAAAAAATCTTTTTCTGGGACGATAGTATATATCCATATTACTACATTTTACCAAAAAAATTTGATAGTTTGTTTTCCTCTTTTGTAGAATTTTTGTAATCATTTCTAACACTTTAAGTTAGCGTTTATCCAGTTTTATAATTTATGCGTAATTTTAAAGTTGGATCATAAAACTTTTGAATATATAATTGATCACTAAAGATGATGTAGACACTCCTGGCCCAGATTCCGGTCTATTCTCCTGATATTTTTAATCTATTCAAATACATAACCATCCAATAAAAAGACCAAGATTCCCAACGTTTTTTTTTCTTTTGGTTACAAAGATTCCCAAAGTTTTAACACTTCTTAGGAATAATAAAAAGAGTGTGATGATTAAACCAGGGGCCAAATTGTTTAGTTGGAATGGCTAGTCAAATAGAAACACGCCACGTGATCCATGTGAAAGGTGGGCCCAGAGACAGTTCTAGATTTCTGGGTGCGGGTCCCACGCAGAAGCATAATTTGTGTTGGTATGTAGAGTACGTACACACTATCGTGTTGTAAGCTAGCTGGACTGGATTGTATCCCGTATCTTGGTCATAAGGTCAGCTGGCGGTATCGAATTCGTCTGCTTTAGTTGAAAGTGAGTGAAGTGTGAAGCAGAGAATCTCTTCCGAAACAAAATCTTGGTCAAGTGAGAAAATGCGTGACAGGGAAACAAGGGATAATCTGGTGTGGACTGTGGACAACCTAGCGCCAGTTAATACAACCACGGGCTGTCCACGTCTGCTCTTGGCCTTGTACGGAGGCACAAGTTTTTATGTCCTTTGCCTGGGTTGAAGTGGTTTTATTTCTCAACAGCCTTCCAGTTTTACCCTTAAATAAAAACCAAAAAATCCATTTTACAACTATCATCTATTCTCTACATACCCAAAATTACATGTTCTCTTGTTTTTCACCAAAAAAAAAAAATGTTCTCTTGTTAACAAGGAGTAAACTGTTACAACAATATATTTACCTAGCTCTGTTAATCTCAGTCTAGAGATGGCACATAATTCAACCTAGGGTTGAGAAATGCCACAAGGATCCTCTACGCTATCTCTGCAATTTTGTTCCTTTTTAGATAGTAAGGTGTATTGTTGGATGTGCTTCGGTATGTTAGACCAAAAAAGATACACTACTTAAGTAATGACTCTATTTGACGGTTTTTACGAGCGGGTTGTTATATGTAATTTCGCTGAACTTCAATATTAGTTGACTATTCTTCTAAAAAAAAAAAAATTATCTACAGACCCAAGAAAAAAAAAACCACTCATTTATTCTCAAGTCTTGATGGTATCAAAGAACTTTTCATTGTTTTTTTTATAAGGGATAAATTATAAATGAAAATCATGAGAAAAACTTAGGTCATAACGATCAAAATTGACTGGTAGATAAGCTAAACAGGCAAACTCCGAAGAAAAATCTTACATCAGCAATGACATCCGCTTTATGAAGTTAGCTTACCAAGAATATAGGAAAAGGAGATCACATCAAACTGATTAGCAAGCTACTTTATATCTCTAATGAAGTAATGGTAGACTTTAGATGTAAATGAACTTCAGATCCGTTGTTCACACAGTTGATGATGAGATTAGAGTCTTTTTCAATTTGAATACAATAAGAGAAATTTTGTTAATAAATAAAAAACTACATCTAGTATTATTAAGTTATGATATTACATCCCCGGAGTTATGATATTACATACTTATAAAGAATTTTTCCTCTTTCTCTTTAAGTTCTTCGTTTCGTGAAAAAAATGTCATTATTCCGTGGTCATCCCATTGTCAACCTTGAGAGTTAGTTTTTGCCACTCGAAATAGATGCCTCCTCCTTGAGCCCTGTCTCGAATATGGAGTAAATGCCTATTTACTTTTTCTTTTTCTTTCTCCTTCATATTTTCTTCCATTTATCCTCAATTTTTCTTTTCAATAAACCCTAACTGAAAAATCAATGGTCCGTCTTTTATATCTTACCTTGGCTTACCCACAACATTTTCCACCAGAACTTCCAAGTCCTAACCCAATTGGGCATCATATATGGTGTGGTCCTTGCTGCAATTTGTCTCATACACTCAGTTGCATGCACCACCATTTTTTTTTTTTTTTTTGGGGAAAATACTCGAACCAAATTCTTGGTTTTTGGTATGGATGAATGACTTTGTTTTAATTTTTAACCACATTCATTCTTGGAGATATTCTTCTGTTGCTTTCCAACAGTAGGGAAGATGACAAATTTTTAATTAAATGTTGGGTCATGGCCGAGGAGGCATTATGAGGTCGTTGCCTCAAGTCCAACCATTTCAATGGGCAAAAAACAAAAGAATTATATAACACAAGACACAACTATAGCATATATTTCGACCCAAAAAAAATAAATATATAGCATATATTTCGACCAAAAAAAATAAAAAGCTATTGCAGTGAGTTAGTGACCATTTTGTAGCTCTTTTTTGTTTTTGTTTTTTAATTAATTTAACACCCCTAGTTTTACTACCTGCAATTTTAGCTCTTTTAAGTTCGATTTCAGATGCAATAGCCATAATAGCTTGGGGCAGAACTGGGTTTGTGGGGTATGAGGCCTCCGTTTGCTTTGTTGGGCCTTTATGTAACTGGGATTTTTTGATTTTATTTAGCCTTGTGGACTTGTGGTTGGTTTTGAGTTATACTTCATTTTATTTTAACCAGAAAACGAGAGCACCCAGCCAGGAGAGGAGTCACTGGTCTGAGGTGTTTTACTTTCTAAAGCCATTTTATTTCCTGAACAATAACTCAAATCACTTCATATATAATTATATATGAGTTTTGAAACCAAATTTCGACCCCAGTATTGTTAACACAGAATTACATTTTTGTCCTTCTATAACCAAAGCGTCGTCCAAAGCGGGGAGAGCTGTATATATTCAAAAAAATTAGAAGGAAAAAGGCAATCCGACCTGCCGGATTCGAACCAGCGACCTAAGGATATCTGATGGTTGTGCCAACTACAGTCCTCCGCTCTACCAACTGAGCTAAGGTCGGTTACTGACAGATGTTGCTATTAAATATTATTTTAATAATAGTTTTACTAAAACTTTGTTAATTTAGGGAGATAAAAGGAGAAAATTTGCATAGCTGTATCTAGTTGGTTTATAGGCCTATTGTATTAGATTAGACTACTAGAACAGTACCTGTTAGCTCGTCGAATACGAATTTGGATTGACTACCAATATCCTTTAGGTTGTTGGATTAGATCAGATTAAATTTTTTTTTCTTATTAAATAAATCAAGATCTAAATTGGTTTGCTCCAAAAATGTTCCATTAACAAGTCTAGTGACCACTCCAATTTAATCAATATTGTCCAATAATTAGTTTTCCGTTAATTATTTTATAAATCGAAGACGTGGCTCTAATGGGCTCATTTATAAGATAATGATTAATTAAAGTGAGATGTAAAAGTATATCATTTTTTTTTTTTTGAATCAAGGAATTATCTTTATTACTCAAAGCTTAACGCAGCTGATTATAGTCAAATTGAAGGACATCCAAAATGCATTCTGGGGCCTGGTCAGACCAAGTTGATCTGTGGGTACTCTCAAGCTAAGCTAGCTAAGCGATGTGCTACTATGTTACAAGTTCTAGGAGCGAAACTAACTCGCAATCCTGTGAACGTGCTTATAGCGATCTTGATATCATCAATGACTCCAGCATTAACCAAGAGACCATGATTTGGAGTAGCAATATCAGCTATAGCTTCACTGCAATCAGTTTCGACAATAACCTGCTAAATAATTGAATTGAATTTGGAAATGTATTACACAATAATTGGCAAAAAGTATTTTCTACCTTCAATCTCTTTCATACCCTCTTCATTTTATTAAAAAAAATATTGATAATAACAATTACGTCAAATCTATTACCAGTTCTGCAGTTCACCACCTACGTCCCTTCTATAAAGATGGAAATCCCTATAAATTAATATTGTTGGGACTACAATTTTTTTTTTTTTACTTTAACGGGGTTATTATTTTTTAAAAATAAAAAATTTATTTATTTATCGATAAATGAATATTTATTAACAAATAAATTTTATTTTACCTCCGTGACCTTTATATTCTAAATCACATGTGTCCCTATACTTCTAATGGCATCACGAGTACCCTATACTTTCAATTTCGATCAATTTTGTCCAATCCTAATCCAAAGTAAAAAGATTGGCTGAGGTTTATTGTGGAGGTAAAAAGAGTGTGTGTGGATGTGTGTGTGTGTATATATATGTTTTATTTCTCTTTTTCTCTCTTTGTTCTTATTTGTCTTTTCATCTGAACTAACAAAGTCTATTAACAATTGAAAAAAGATCGAGGTCCAAATATCAAATTTAGAGGTCCGACTAGAATCACCCTAAAAGAAAAACATTTTTTTTCTTTTTTCTTTTTGAGAATAGAAATTGCATAGTATTAAGAAATTTAGATAGTTACAACAAATATAAATACATACGATTAACCATTACTAGGGCTTGCGTTTTAAGGTTAGGGTTTACTGGGAGTGAGAGTTCAGTGAGCATTTTTCACGGGTTCCAACACCATGGGGGATATTGATGCAATGGCAGCCAAGTTAACGTCCTCTCTAGCTCTAGTGGAGGGGAAGAAGGCCGTGGATTTGCTGCTGTCAAAGGGAAAAGGCCTTCGACAATCAAAGATGTACATGATTGGCAAACTACTCACGGATAGGGAATACAAGAAGCGATCCTTTATAGGGATGTTTCGATCTTCTTGGCATATCAATGGAAAATTTAGGGTGAAACCTGGAGAAGGGGATCGAGTCCTCTTCACTTTTTGGATCCGGTGGACAAAATCCACTGGATTCGCTTTAACTGGGCCCTTGTAGCACTGGCTGAGTATGATGACATCGAGCAGATTGATCAAGTGCCGCTGCAGCGCTCATCTATTGGATCACCCACTTTATCGTGCCGTCGATTTTTTGGTCGGAAAGGGTGATGCGCATGATTTGCAATACAATTGGAGACCTCAAGGAATGGGATAGGGCAGCTTTCCGGCGAGGGGTGATACAAATCCAAGTTGAGATCGGGTTTACACATCCTATACTTCTGCAGCGTTTAAATTGCTTGGAGGACAAGGTGGAGGTGCTGGTGCGTTTTAAGTATGATAAGCTTTTCGACAAGCACAGTAGGTGTGGCTTTGTGACCCATGTGGGGTTGCCATTGGAGGAGATAGCGGATAGCGGAGGAGCACGTCTGGGGGGCCAGGCTACTGATTCTAGAGCTGCAGCTTTGGTGGCAACTTCGTCAGGGACTAGGGTTAGAAGCGGTGGTCCAACATTAGTCTTCAAGGTGCAGATGCTAAAAGAAGTGGCTCCAACGCTGACATCTATGTTTGCAGGATATTTTCTTCCTCAAAAAGCCCCGTGCCAGGTTACTATACGTGAGAATAAAGAACACACTTTGCCTATGTCACCCATTACTGGGAAAACAAAAAAGAGGTCAGGAGACGATTCTATGTCTCCATGAAAGCCAAGATTTAGCCCAACAATCAGAAAGCGAAACATTGACGCTGCAACTATAGGACTGATTACCTTAAACCACCCATGCCTATGCCAAACAAAAAGAAACTGGGTCGACCAATTGGCAGCCAAAATAAACTGCCCTGTGGCATTACTGGGAAGGGGAAGAAAGACAAGGAGAATTTTCTTGTATTTTATTTTATTTTACAAGTCTAGTGTGTGCGGAGGTAGATTCTAAGATCTTTTTGAGATGTGTTCACATTTCAGTTGTACCACAATTTCGTGTAAGCAAGTGAGGCATAGATGAATGATTTTTTCTTAGGAGGCGAGGCTATTTTGGTGTGTACTAGGGTCAAAATGATATCCGAACTCTCAAAAGTATCAAAGTGATATCTAAAGACCTATATTGACATCAACGTGATACTTCCGTCAAAAATCTCTAACGTCTCCGTTTGAGTGGCAAGCACGTGGGCCCAAAGAAAAGGCATAATGGACTTTTTTAAGTGATAGTTAAACCTAATCGAACAAAACCACATTTCCCTCCCATTTCCTTCATTTTCGATACTTCCTTATTCTGAACTTGATCCAAAACATACCCAAACCCTCCCAAAATCAATATTTGACCTTTATCTACAAAAGATTCGAAAAGTGAGAATCCCACAGTAGCAGTCCGATCAAAGAAGATCACGGACTTGATTCTCAAATCTCCAACAGTAGAGGATCACTATCATGGCGAAGATGTGGGGGATATTTAGGGAGTCTGGACTACCAGCCAAAATTGAGTCCTCCAATCTCTATCTTCTGTTCTAGTATCTTTTGTAAACGCACTTTGCCCAAAAGTTGAAAACGAGTTTGTCTCTATTCTGGGTTTCACTGATGAACATATTAAAATGCATTTCATTGTGCTAGTTTAATAAAGAAAAGAGAAGAAAAGCAAATTGATTGAAGATATTAAAAGAGAAGAAAGCTTTGATCGATGAACATATTAAAATGGGTTTCATTGTGCTAGTTTAATAAAGAAAAGAGAAGAAAAGAAAATTGATTGAAGATATTAAAAGAGAAGAAAGCTTTGACCGATGAACATATTTAAATAGTGCTTTGGACTGTAGTTCAATCATCATTGAACATAAACTGGGGTTTTTATATGTTGAAATCTCCATCTGTTTTCTAGAAAATTAGATGTTGAATTTTTTAAGTTATCTGAAGTTTGTGTTGAAAGCACATGAAATTGGCATCTCCATAGTCTGTTTGTTGCATGATGAAGTCATCTTTGAACATGTAACTGATGATTGAACAATGGGTTTCGAAAACTGAAGATAGGTGCTGACTGTTGTTTTGTTTTTATTTTTATTTTCAGTTCCAGAAAACTTGTATACAATGGATATTTTTCCATGGTGGTTATTTTGACAAGAAGTTGGATGGCACATGGAAGTATAAGGTTCCCAAGTTTAACAAGTGGGGGGGGGGGGATGATATACCTTGATGGTCTAGATCCTGATTTGATCTCATGGGTGGAGATGAATAATTGCTCATGCATTGGGGTATAGGGAGAAGCCAATCTCTTACCACTTCAAGGTACTTCAGACACCACCCAATGAAGGATTCATACAGATCAAGAGTGATGGAGATGCCATTGAAGAAGAGGCAGATAACTGTGTACATTACATGTGGGGGTCCTAGGAAAAAAGAAGAAGCATATGCTGAGTTTGCATTGCCACCCGATGAAGATTTTGTCAATCCTTTGAACAATCAGACTTCAAGAGAGAAGGAAAGGGCTTTTTTTTGAAGCAAACTTGATGGCTAGCCAGTTATATAGTGAACCATATGGAGTAAATGCAGTTGGTGGCTCAGCTAGAGTAAATGCAGAAGTAGAGGCAGAAATTATTGTTCTTGCAGATGATAGTGGTTCTGCTGGCAATATTGTGGGTGAGGATGGAAGTGGAGTAAATGTGGAAGGTAGACCAAGTCAGTCCACTTTTGCTGGTTTATCTGATATTGTACCAGACATCACAAGCACGTGTAGGCCAAAGTGAGGTGTGGCAGGGTGGTAATATAGCAACAGTACATGGGCATATGGGTAACTTGCAGCCCCTAAAGCAAAACCTAGAAGGGTGAAACACATTGCTAAAACGTATTGGCTTGCATTTGCCAGGGATGCTTTGAACAAAAAACTAGAGGATATAGAGAAAAGGGCTAGAGAGGACGGTGAGAAAAGGGAAAGAGAGGAGTTTGAGAGAGCTGAGAGAGAGCCTACTGAATTCAGAGAGAGTCAAGCTTTTGTGCACTTAGTGTTGAAGAAGCTGAGCAAAAGGAAAGAGAAGAAGCATAAAAAAAAGAAAGGGAGGCTATTGAGTAGAAGGCAAGGGCAGAAGCAGAGCTAAGAGAAAGGGAGGCTTATGAGAAGAGAGCAAGAGATGCATTGGCTGTGAGGCAACAGTTGGCTGCTAAATTAGAGAAGAGGCAGCAAAGAAGCAAAAATCTAAGGCTGTTGAGAAGCAAACATTTAAGGCTGCACAAAACAAGGGGAAGGAGCCCATTCATCATAAGGCTAAGGCAAACAGAAAAGGGAGGAAGTCTAGAGAGCCAAGATATAACAGAAGGCACAAAGGGCAGAAGAAGTTTGAAGCACAAGTTGAGGAGGATGAGGATAGCAGTGATGGGTCCAACTTCTATGTTGATTCAGACTATGACATTGATAATGATGAGTTTGATATGTTCAAGTTGAAGAAAATGTCACAAAACCGAGAGTTGTACCAGAGTATGAAGAGATGGGTTTCACTGGCTACTATTATGAAGAAGCTGTAGATTCAGATGACTTGCAGAGCTTAAGTGGGAGTGAATCAAAAGAGGATGAAGATGGGAATATAATTACTAAGAGGAGGAAGAAGGGGTTGAGGGTTAGACCTTAGATTAGGTCAGTAGATCAGAAAAATCCAAAGTTCAGGTTAGGTCTTGCATTTCCCAATTTTGCACAATTGAAGGAAGCTGTTAGGGAGTGTGCCATTAGAAACCAACTTGGGTTATGGTTTGAGAAAAATTCCAAGATAAAGATGGAGGTGAACTGTCAATAGGACTGCCCTTTTAGGTTGTGTGCTAGCACTTCCAAGGGTGAGGGTGATACACTCATAATCAAGACACTGAATAACAAGCATACCTGCTCTCCAGTTGGAAAAAGTCATTTCTTGACTTACAGAAGAATAGCTCAAGAGGTTGCTGAGGATCTTATAGTTGATGAGAATTGGTCTAGGAAAGGGATCCACAATCATATTGAGAAGAAGTACAAGTTAGACGTTGGAGTGCAGACAATCACAAGAGCAAAAAGGGCAGCAAAGAGGGTGAATGAAGGACACTGTATTGATCAGTACAACATGTTAGCTGCATACATGAAGGAATTGCTTAGGAGCAATCTTGGATCCACAATTGAGATAAAGGCATAAATGGATGGTCCTGTAAGGAGGTTCCATAGGGTGTACATCTATTTTGCAGCATGCAAGGAGGGCTGGATGAGGGGTTGCAGGCCTATTGTTTGTTTGGATGGTTGTCATGTCAAAGAGCAGCATCCTGGATAGCTTCTAACTGCAGTTGGTATAGATGCAAATAATGGGATGTTCCCAATTGCATATGCCTTGTGTGAGGTTGAGAACAAGAGACATGGACCTGGTTCTTTGACTATCTAAAATGTGATCTAAGAATGGAAAGGGATAGTAGCTATGTGTTTGTGACAGATAAACAGAAGGGGCTGGGAAATGCAATTGCTAGTAAGTCGGTTTGGAAAAACTTCTTTCATTCATGTGTTTGACATTATTTCAATAACTTTTTTTGGTAAGTTAACTAACTGTTTCTTAATGCATTTGGACAAATTTGTTCCCCAATGCTGAGCATAGGCACTGTGTTATGCATCTATACAATAATTTCAAGTCAAAACATCCGGGAGAGGGCCTCAAGCAGTTGGTTTGGAATGCAGCTCGTTCTAGTACTCAAGTTTGGTATAACAAACACATGGATGCCTTGAGGGAGCTAGATGAGGATGCCTGGCTGTGGTTTCAAGACAAGAGTCTAGCACAATGGTCAATGCCCTTTTGTCAGAGATGAATCTAAGTGTGACATTTTGCTGAACAATATGTGTGAGTCTTTTAATTTAGCTATTCTACCTGCTAGGGATAAGCCTATATTGACTATGTTGGAGAAGATTAGGATGGACATGATGGTTAGGAATGCAAATAGAAGGGTGGCATGTAAGAAGTGGAAGGATTTGGTTGGTCATAGGATAAATAAGATAATTGATAAGATAGGGAGAGAGCTACACAATATCAAGCACATAGAAGTGGGGAGTTTATTTTTTAAATAACTGGAACTGGTGACGGAGGCAGCAAGCATGCTGTGGATTTGGGACTCCATACTTGCACATGCAAGAGGTGGCAGCTTAGTGGGATCCCTTGTATGCATGCAATAAGTGCAATCAGATTCAAGAAACAGGAAGCAGCCTTATATTGTGATGATTACCTCATGCCTAGCTCATATATGGAGGCTTATTACCCCATCATCTATCCCATTACAGGGGAGGATGATTGGGAACTTGTTGACTATCCCATTGCACCTCCACTTTACAAGCACCAAGCTGGAAGACCTAAGATGAAGAGGCATAAGGAACCAGGAGAGAAAGAAAAGGCCCCACCACCACCTGCTCCTAAAGAAGGGAAACTCTCTAAAGCTGGGATCAAGATGTCCTGCAAAATATGTGGCCAGCAAGGACACTACAAATTGGGTTGTCCTATAACAAAGACCAAAAAGACAGCAGCAGCATCAGCATCAGTAAGTTGTTTTCATCAACATTCTCTTCTTACCAATTCATGTTCACAAGTTTTGTTTTATTGTACTAATCCAACCAACTAGTTGGAATAGGGAGAAGGAACATCAAGTGGAGCAGCTCCAAACAAGAGGCAGAGAAATGAGGTTTGTGTGTTTTGAACTACTTATGCACATGCCTAGCACTTGGTTGTGTGAATTAGGTGTTTTTGTTGGTTGTGTCAAATTGATTGGTTGTGTTGGTTGTGTGAAATTGGTATTAAAGTTGGTTGGTTCTGTTGGTTGTGTAAAATTGGTTGGTTGTGTACAAAAGCTGCTGTGTTAAAGTCAAACTGAACTTGCAGCATTGTTGGTTGTGTTGTTGAAATGAGGCAAAGTAAGTTGGTCATTCCTTTCATTCATTTGTAGGTCAACAGAACAGCTGCACCAAAGGGGTCTACTAATGTCAAGGACCAAGTTATCAGGTCTAGGAAAACATGGAAGAAAATCAAGCAAACTGTGGCGAGTACTTCAGGTCCTAATGCTGGTGCCTCAACATCACAATCAAATTAGCAGTCTCCCACTAAAAGTAGCCAGAAGCTAGCAGCTGGGAGTGCTCAATGGAAAGCATCAGAGCCTATGCAGCCAAGCCAAGCTTCATATGAATATGCAGGATTTTAATCCAATTTGAACTATCTATTTTTGTTATTGCTTAACGCTTATATTTTGCTAAACTACCATTGAACATTAAGCACTTGTTGCTTATGCATTTTGCTGGACAAATTATATATGAGTCATTTGTCAATGGATGATTCAATTCGTATGATCCTTTTCATATTAAAGTGATTGATTGAATTAGTTTTTATGTTCATATTTATTGTTGCTTGTTCAATTTGAATTTATGTATACTGATCTTGATGGATATGGAAATAGATGGCTTGAAATGAGTTTGTTACAATGGTCAACATCAAGTCAAATTAGTATAGTCATTTTGCTTTAATTTGGAGGCAAAAAGGTTAAGGAACAACAAAAAAATGGAGGGAAGAGGCGTGGGACCCACTGTCAAATAGGGAAGCAAAGGTACGGTTGACCGAACTGAGGATTGTTTCTGGTATTTGCCCTTTTCTTTGGGGCCCATGTGCTTGCCATGTCACCAAACAAACGGAGACGTTAGAGATTTTTGACGGAAGTATCACGTTGATGCCAATATAGGTCTTTGGGTATCATATTGATACTTTTGAGAGTTCGGGTGTCATTTTGGCCTTGGCTGAATAGTTTGGGGACGGTACCTAAATTTTTCTCAAATTGAAAAAAGAGAGTGAGAACTGAGAAGAAAGAAGAGAGAGATGTACAGAAGAAAAAGGATAAGAGGGATGCAAAGATGAAGAAATAGCATTCTTGTTGTAAGTCAGATTCATTATGTTGGACTTCCCTCCCTTTTTAATTTTTTGTTTTGCAGTTCTTTAGACTTTTAGAGAGTGACATAATATGAAAATACTAGGATGAACGTGTTTTTGGGTATCGGGAATTGATAGCTATGTTGCAATCCTTACTGGGCAGATAACCGAAATTCACAAGAAAAAACACATATTTGGTTACACAGTGGAAACCTTAATTTGAGATTAAAAACACTGCTGAGCTCTTACTCTTGAGAACTTAAAAGATGAAATCAATCCACTAGTGGTGAAGACAAGTTTCTTTACAAACACATATAATGCTGCACTCAGCTACAATCACTAGACTAATTAGGTGAAGTGTTTGTCTTGAATCTTCTCTGCCTTCTTCACTTGAATGATCTTCAATAATCACTCTTCTTGCATCAAAGTCTTCTCTACTGATCTCGAGAGAACCATGCATATGAATGAATGAATGATGAAACACTTTAACAAGGAACAAGTGTTTCAAGGACTCCTTTTAGACTCTTTCTAAGCAAGCAAGATGCACACAAATCTTGCATGAAAGTATCACCCAAAATGAACACAACTATTTTGAATACTTGGAGGACAAAACGAATCCTAATCAATCAAGTCTTTACCCTAATTGGACTCCTAATAGGAATAGCCTTTTAATAAAAGATTGCCAATTAAAATAAACATATCCTAAATCAATTAGGACTTCAATGGTATGATTTTCACAGGTGGAAAATATCTTTGCAAAATAATATTTAAAAACCAGAAGATACTTTCTGAAAACAAACTCCCTAAAACATAGGACTGACTCGGGGATTGCAACACAGGTTGCAATCCCAGTGCATATGCATGAGATGCATTTACTTGGAATTTCTATGAGATCAGTATTGAAGTCCTTTTTCCTACTTCCAATGATGAATTGTGATAGAATGCTTCACTTGCTTTTGTATGGGAATGCCAACACTCAATATGTACAAATTCTTGTACTTACAATCTCCCCCTTTGGCATTCCTATACAAAACACACCTAATCTACTGAAGCTCCCCCTCAATAAGTATATGAGAGTCATCACATTTCATCAGCGACAAACCTTTTCTGAAACACTTATCAACACACATTGCACAAAGCAAGTTAAAGATAAGGCATAGGAATGTCAAGATAATTTCAAGATCAATTATCAAAAGATTTAGACATTTAGACATTCAAAGCACAAGTTCACCAATATCTCTCCATTTTTGTCTAGGAATGACAAAGGCAACCATGTAGCGGAAGCTGAGGTTGCTCAATAGAAACCAGCCCAAGAAGAATCAATCAGAGGAAGGTAGTCCAAGTATCAATACTCCCCCTAAGTGTGACATGTTATGAAAGATGCAAGAATAAAATGCAAACACACAATGAGTGGGTTTGTATCCGTGTACAATTAACAGAGACAAAAGCATAGCCTTTTAGACAAGAGTGTTAGCACTAATCCTTAAACATGAATGCAAAAAGATAAGGTCACATGATCATGAGTAAAGAGTTTTTGACAACAACAAAGTAAGCAAGAAGAGGCTCGAGTATTCTGTACCTTTGTTGTGTAAGTGAACATAGGAAGTGACAAGATAATCACAATCGACTTAAATATCCCCTTATGACACTGTGTAGGCACAATATATTTTCTTTTTTCCTTTCACACATTATGAAATTATCATCCTTTTTTTTTTTTTTAACAAGAAAACTAAGACTCATGTAACAAGTTTTATGCCAGCAACTCCCAACTAAGTTGACTTTAAGGTACTAGATATAACAAAGACATCCCAAAGGACACTTGTTCCTTGTCAAAGTGTTTCATCATTCATTCATTCATGTGCATGGTTATGTTGAGATCAGTAGAGAAGACTTTGATGCAAGAAGAGTGATAGAATGCTTCACTTGCTTTTGTATGGGAATGCCAACACTTAATACGTACAAATTCTTGTACTTACATAATAGTAATAAAAATTTTACAAAAATCAATAATGTAGGTCCATTTAGCAAATATAGAGGTTTGAATAGAGCCACTCTAAGCGAAAATAAGGTCAGCACTTCACGTATCACTGCACCTTCACCAACAAAATAAATTCACACCACATAAAACACTGATCACTGCCTGAGTAGTGATCACTGATGTGATATCTGGCGATGTAATGCTATTTATAGTGTCGTGTGGCCTCTCTGAGTCTAATGATAAAGATACGGTGTCTTCTTGTGAGTCACATTCAGGTGTCTTCTTGTAACCTGCCAAAGAAAAACAAGAAGCCTTTTTAGGATTTACAGACAACTAAGCTCATATATGACTAACAAACCAATTCCTTGATGGAAAACGATACCTGAACATCTCTACAACTAAATGTATGAGAATGAATAGAAAAAATTTGAAAAAGGAAAGGAATCTCCGTGCAAAAGCACTTTATGTGGCAATGGAAACTACCTAATACCTACTGTGATGATTAACAGAGAAACCCTTGTACCAGAAGCGCAGAAATGACATAAGGAGAAGCAACCATAATACTTTAACAACTTATAGGCTTATAATGATAACAGATATTGTAACATAATTCCTTGATGAAAATGGCCAAATACCGAATTCAGATCCAGGATGCACCAAGAGATCAAACCATATAAATCATTTTACACAAGTAAACAACTATATTTCACAATGTATTCATTAAGAAAGCTTAACTGCCTGTCCAACTCTTTACCTAGACATAGATACTTCAGGACTAAAATCATACTATTGCTACTGAAAGTCCCAATTAACTGATTAAGATTGTAATCGTGTGGAACTTCTCTAGAAAGCCATAAAATAGATAAACGCAGGAGCAGTATCTTCTACTTCAGTAGCATGTTGGAAGCCTGTGACAACCTAATAATTTAACATATACAATGACATGTGGTAATAGAGACTGAGAAGTGTTTTGTATAATGTAGAACCTTGTACAGCCATTTGAAGTCAAGTGGCATCTCTCCAAGTTCTAAAATGGTTTGTCCTGTTAATTTTCATGGGATGGAAAGATTTTGGATAGAGGGAGGACTAACCAACATCATGTAGTCTATCATGACAGTGCATCAAAACAAAAACATGTAAATGTACAGATTCATAAGCTGGCAATGTAAGTTAAGGAAAAAAAAAAAAACAAAACTAACACAAATAGAGAGCAAAACAACAGTGGGAACAAAGAAGAGAGGCTAAAAATAAGTGAAAAAACCATCAGCATTTATAGAAAACAAAAAACAAATTATTCCTAGATTTTATTTGGGGATACTTAGGAACACAAAGTAGCAGGGATATCACGAGCAGTCAGAACTATTCGAAAGGAAAACCACAATTCATGGAAAAGAAAAATAGGCTTTACCACTGACGAATGTGCTCGGATACTTGACTCAACAGATGCATCTACTAGATCCCAGAAGAAAATTGAACCATCCTATAGCACTGGCTGAGTATGATGACATCGAGCAGATTGATCAAGTGCCGCTCCAACGCTCATCTATTAGATCACCCACTTTATCGTGCCGTCGATTTTCTAGTCGGAAAGGGTGATGCGCATGATTTGCAATGCAATTGGAGACCTCAAGGAATGGGATTGCCGGCTTTCCGGCGAGGGGTGATACAAATCCGAGTTGAGATCGGGTTTACACATCCTATAGTTCTGCAGCGTCTAAATTGCTTGGAGGACAAGGTGGAGGTGCTGGTGCGTTTAGTACGATAAGCTTTTCGACAAGCACAGTAGGTGTGGCTTTGTGACCCATGTGGGGTTGCCATTGGAGGAGATAGCTGATAGCGGAGGAGCACGTCTGAGGGGCCAGGCTACTGATTCTAGAGCTGCAGCTTTGGTGGCAACTTCGTCAGGGATCAGGGTTAGAAGCGGTGGTCCAACATTAGTCTTCAAGGTGCAGATGCCAAAAGAAGTGGCTCCAACGCTGACATCTATGTTTGCAGGATATTTTCTTCCTCAAAAAGCCCCATGCCAGGTTACTATACGTGAGAATAAAGAACACACTTTGCCTATGTCACCCATTACTGGGAAAACAAAAAAGAGGTCAGGAGACGATTCTATGTCTCCATGAAAGCCAAGATTTAGCCTGGCAATCAGAAAGAGAAACATTGACGCTGCAACTATAGGACTGATTACCCTGAAACCACCCATGCCTATGCCAAACAAAAAGAAACGGGGTCGACCAATTGGCAGCCAAAATAAACTGCCCTATGGCATTACTGGGAAGGGGAAGAAAGACAAGGAGACATGTAGTGAGAAGAAGACGAAGAAATCGAAGGCAACGAAGAACTTGTTACCTCAAATGACCAAGGCCTCGGTTGGTAATGCTAACCCTAAAGGGAAGGAGTTGGCTTCTTTTTAATTTTCCCGTATTTTATTTTATTTTACAAGTCTAGTGTGTGCGGAGGTAGATTCTAGGATCTTTCTGAGATGTGTTCACATTTCAGTTGTACCACAATTTCGTGTAAGCAGGTGAGGCATAGATGAATGATTTTTTCTTAGGAGACGAGGCTATTTTGGTGTATACTAGGCTTGCTTTTAAGAAAGAATATTTATGGACTGTAATAAGTTGCGGTACTTGGATAGGGAGTTGGTTGTTTCCCCGCCAATTTCTCTATTTTTAATTAATCATGTGAAGACCCAAATTTTCATATAATAAATTTATGTAATTAAATAATTGTCATATTAATTGAATTATGATATTTGAGATTAATTGGTATGTCGTGGTTTGAGAAAGTTGGTTTCGAATGATTTTTATTTTCGAAAACGAACGTTATTTAGGGGGTCGTGAAAATCGACTTTTTATACGTTCAAAATTTGGGAAAACTTCCTTCATGAAAGTTGTACAGCTCGTCGATATGAGTTCGTGCATATGTGGAACGTATTATTCGGAGCTCGTATGAATAAGTTATGAATATTTGAAAATTGGAAATTTTCTATAAATAGAATGAAAAATTAAAGTTTTTCATTAAGGACGAAAAAATTACATTTTTACATTTACCCCCCCCCCCCGGCTGTCTCTCTCTCTCTCGCGCAGCTTCGTCACTGTGCTTGCCGACCAGCCGACCCGACCCGGTTGGAAGTCAGCCTTCCCAGCCATGCCGCCGCCGGACCCGAGCCTTCCCGGCTTCGCCGCCCCTCCCCCAGCTGCTCCCCGCCCTCGCCTTGTCCAGCCGCGCCCTCTAGCCTCAGAACGAAGCTACCTCAGTCACCGAAAGGTGACCCGGCCGGCTTTCTACTTTTCCGGCATCATCTCGGCCGATCAACCCCATTTTCGTGACGTGCTCTTCCTCCTGATTCAATCTGAAAACTGATCAGAGGGCCGAGATTAATCCAACTTCAAAGCCCGATCTAGAACGATCTAGACCTTATCTCTGAAAAAGTCAGGTATTAAAGTTGTTCACAATTTCATTTTGAAGAAGTTTGTAGTTGACGACTTTTGCATCTGAGGTGGTTGACCGGCGTTTACCGCCGCGTGTGGCGGCGCGTCGGACCAAATTTTGAGTTTATATTATCTGGATGATGATCTGTGCATCCATACGAGCGTTTTGATATATAACATGGTCATGTTAGAAAACGTTGATACATAGTCAATTTAAGTTTTGACGTTACTATTTACGATTTTACAGTTTACCTTCGGTTTACGATTTACAGAGATCAGACCATTGGTCTTACTTCAAATTTTAATATGATGTTCATATGACTGTCCCGATGACTTTGTGTAGTCACAGGTAAAGATCCGACCATTGGATCTTCGTATAATTGTAAAACAATGATTTGGGAGGCGATTCCTGAAGATCCGTCCATCGGATTTTGGTATAATTTTGATAGGATGTTTCCAAGGGCGATTCGTGAGGATCTAACCGTTGGATCATCGTTTAAATTTGATCCGACCTTTGGATAGTCTTTATTTTAGAATCCGACCGTTGGATTGTCTTTATTTTAAAATCCGACCGTTGGATCATCATTTAGGTTTATTTTGGGCTTCGTTGCTAAGTAAAGATCGCACTTGATAAGGTACTTGACGGCTTGAGTTGACGAGCATTTGGATTATTGTGAGTTATATTTAAGTGAAGAAGCAACAAGAGTTTTGAGGTGAGTAAAACTCACGTGGTTTATATTACAAACTGAGTACTTTAAATTATTTATTTTGTAATTATGTGAATAATATTTGTGGATTAAATATTTGTTTTTAAAATCACATGGACTTGATCACTACGGTCCATAGGTAAGTAAAATGAATTTTAATTATACACATGAATTTTACGATTTTCTTGTGTGAACTATAGATGGTATTAGTGGTCATCCCTGAGTGGATGATTACGTATATATATATTTACGTGGAATATATATATTGATTGTTATGATTGAGTTGAATTGATGATTTGGATTATATTCAAATGCTTAAATTTCATAATAATATTATGTATGTTGGATGAGTTGATTAATTATGTGAAAACATACTGTTGTACTTATTGTAGATTTAGGGTCAACGTAGTGACCGGTATGGGGGAATCGGACGCTCTAATCCTAGGTGGATGATGTGATATGATTGGTTGAGTATGTTCAATTATCGGACGTTCTAAATATGTATATAGGTATACATATTGATGAAATACGATAAATATAAATATGTCGGATGCCATAACCTAGGCCAGGTGACGGGCTACGATTCAGTTAGAGCTCTAGTATGTCAAATACCGTATTTTTATAAATACGATGTTGGGGTTTTGAGAAGAAAGATGTGAGTTAGAGTTTTGTGTTGATTGGTTGATTGATTGAGATTGTTGGTACTTCGTGGATGTAGAATTATGGAGTGTTGATTTGGGTGATAAATAATTATGATTTAATTAGACAACAGTTCTTTCTTTTTACTCATACGAGCTTTCATAAGCTTACCGGGTTTTGTGTTGTTGCAATCCTGGTACACTATTCAAATGGTGTAACGGATATTCTTGCAGGATAGGATAACCAGGGAGGTGACCGAGCTGCTTAGGTGTTACAACATTTATTTTTATTTCATTTGAGTTATGAGGTTTGTATGCTTATTTAGAGCTTTACAATTTATTTTGTGAGTGTGTTGTAATAATTAACCGAGACTAAATTCGGTTTTTGAATTTATTTTGTGTGGTGAGGTTGTTAAGGAAAAGAAATTTTCAGGATGATTATTTTAAGTTGTAGTAATTCATGTTTCGGATTTTGAATTTTTATTCTAAAATTCGGGGCGTGACAAATCTTCTACCCAAAAGTAAAATGCAGGAAACAAAGGTGCAATGCGAACTAAAAATGTGTTGCCTGAACACATTTTCTAAAGTGTACTATGTACAGATAACAATGGAAAATAAGTGAAAGAGTGATTCTAGTTGGACCTCTACTTTTGCTATATAGACCTCAACATCATCTTTTTTCTTGAACGGTCAATTTTGCCCCTTTATTTTTAGTGTTGTTATTTTCTTTCTTTTCTTTTTTGTCTACACATGTTTGAGTCTGAGACTGATGGACAACGAGTTTACATAGAGGAAGACCTCTCAAACGTCGTGATATTGCAGTGATACATCTTCCATTAGAGAAGTCTCTCAATGAAGAGTCGAAGACGGTAGCCTTGGTGACGATCACGACAACCACCCATCATTTTCGCAAAATCAGAACAGTCTTTGATCTATTATGATCATATCGTCCTCGGCCAGTGAACTAATGAAGACTAGTAGAGTCTATAATTTTGGATTTGTGAAAATCGTAATGCCCAATTTTTGGTACTATGCTTGATGTGATGTTGATGTTGAATTTTCTTTCATGTTTTATGGGCTACAATTGTTGAATATCAATCGAAATATAAGATTCATTCAATTTTGGGTGGTGAAGAGCAAGGCAAAAAAAGAAAAAAAGAAAAAAGAGAGAGAGAGAGATGGAGAAAGAATAGAGGGATGTAGGGTGGACAGTTGTGGTGAAGATGAAAGAACAAAAGAATAAAACTGAAAGAGAAAAATTCAGGTACTGTCCCCAAACTATTCTGCTAAGGTCAAAATGATGATACCCAAATACCTATATTGGCATCAACGTGATACTTTCGTCAAAAATCTCTAACGTCTCCGTTTGTTTGGTGAAGTGACAAGCACGTGGGCCCCAAAGAAAAGGGCATAATGGACTTTTTAAGTAATAGTTAAACCTAATCGAACAAAACCACATTTCCCTCCCATTTCCTTCATTTTCGATACTTCCCTATTCTGAACTTGATCCAAAACATACCCAAACCCTCCCAAAATCAAGATTTGACCTTTATCTCCAAAAGATTCGAAAAGTGAGAATCCCACAGTAGCAGTCCGATCAAAGAAGATCACGGACTTGATTCTCAAATGTCCAACAGTAGAGGATCACTATCATGGCGAAGATGTGGGGGATATTTAAGGAGTCTGGACTACTAGCCAAAATTGAGTCCTCCAATCTCTATCTTCTGTTCTAGTATCTTTTGTAAATGCACTTTGCCCAAAAGTTGAAAACGAGTTTGTCTCTATTCTGGGTTTCACTCCATAGTCTGTTTGTTGCGTGATGAAGTCATCTTTGAACATGTAACTGATGATTGAACAATGGGTTTCGAAAACTGAAGATAGGTGCTGACTGTTGTTTTTGTTTTTATTATTTTTTTCAGTTCCAGAAAACTTGTATACAATGGAGATTTTTCCATGGTGGTTATTTTGACAAGAAGTTGGATGGCACATGGAAGTATAAGGTTCCCAAGTTTAACAAGTGGGGGGGGGGGGGATGATATACCTTGATGGTCTAGATCCTGATTGATCTCATGGGTGGAGATGAATAATTGCTCATGCATTGGGGTACAGGGAGAAGCCAATCTCTTACCATTTCAAGATACCTCGGACATCACCCAATGAAGGATTCATATATATCAAGAGTGATGGAGATGCCATAGAGATGGTGAAGATGTTACCATTGAAGAAGAGGCAGATAACTGTGTACATTATATGCCAAAGAAGAAGCATATGCTGAGTTTGCATTGCTACCCGATGAAGATTTTGTCAATCCTTTGAACAATCAGACTTCAAGAGAGAAGGAAAGGGTTTTTTTTTTTGAAGCAAACTTGATGGCTAGCCAGTTATATAGTGAACCATATGGAGTAAAAGCAGTTGGTGGCTCAGCTAGAGTAAATGCAGAAGTAGAGGTAGAAATTATTGTTCTTGCAGATAATAGTAGTTTTGCTGGAAATATTGTGGGTGAGGATGGGAGTGGAGTAAATGTGGAAGGTGGATCAGGTCAGTCCACTTTCGCTGGTTTATCTGATATTGTACCAGACATCACAAGCATCTGTAGGCCAAGGTGAGGTGTGGCAGGGTGTTAATACAACAACAGTACATGGGCATATGGGTAACTTGTAGCCCCTAAGCCAAACCTAGAAGGGTGAAACACACTGCTAAAAGGTATTGGCTTGCATTTGCCAGGGATGTTTTGAACAAAAAACTAGAGGATATAGAGAAGAGGGCTAGAGAGGACGGTGAGAAAAGGGAAAGGGAGGAGTTTGAGAGAGCTGAGAGAGAGCCTGCTAAATTCAGGGAGAGTAAAGCTTCTGTTGCACTTAGTGTTGAAGAAGCTGAGCAAAAGGAAAGAGAAGAAGCATAAAAAAAAAAAAGGAGGTTACTGAGCAGAAGGCAAGGGTAGAAGCAGAGCTAAGAGAAAGGGAGGCTTATGAGAAGAGAGCAAGAGATGCATTGGCTATGAGGCAACAGTTGGCTGCTGAATTAGAGAAGAGGCAGGCAGAGAAGTAAAAATCTAAGGCTGTTGGGAAGCAAACATCTAAGGCTGCACAAAACAAGGGGAAGGAGCCCATTCATCATAAGGCTAAGGCAAACAGAAAGGGAGGAAGTCTAGAGAGCCAAGATATAACAGAAGGCACAAAGGGCAGAAGAAGTTTGAAGCACAAGTTGAGGAGGATGAGGATAGCAGTGATGGGTCCAACTTCTATGTTGATTCAGACTATGACATTGATAATGATGAGTTTGATATGTTCAAGTTGAAGAAAATGTCACAGAACCGAGAGTTGTACCAGAGTATGAAGAGATGGGTTTCACTGGCTACTATTCTGAAGAAGCTGTAGATTCAGATGACTTGCAGAGCTTGAGTGGGAGTGAATCAGAAGAGCATCAAGATGGGAATCCAATTCCTAGGAAGAGGAAGAAGGGGTTGAGGGTTAGACCTTAGATTAGGTCAGTAGATCTGAAAAATCCAAAGTTCAGGTTAGGTCTTGCATTTCCCAATTTTGCACAATTGAAGGAAGCAGTTAGGGAGTGTGCCATTAGAAACCAACTTGGGTTATGGTTTGAGAAAAATTCCAAGATAAAGATAGAGGTGAACTGTCAATAGGACTGCCCTTTTAGGTTGTATGCTAGCACTTCCAAGGGTGAGGGTGATACACTCATAATCAAGACACTAAATAACAAGCATACCTGCTCTCCAGTTGAAAAAAGTCATTTCTTGACTTACAGAAGAATAGCCCAAGAGGTTGTTGAGGATCTTATAGTTGATGAGAATTGGTCTAGGAAAGGGATCCACAATCATATTGAGAAGAAGTACAAGTTAGACGTTGGTGTGCAGACAATCACAAGAGCAAAAAAGGCAGCAAAGAGGATGAATGAAGGACATTATATTGATCAGTACAACATGTTAGCTGCATACAGGAAGGAATTGCTTAGGAGCAATCTTGGATCCACAATTGACATAAAGACATAAATGGATGGTCCTGTAAGGAGGTTCCACAAGATGTACATCTGTTTTGCAGAGGGCTGGATGAGGGGTTGCATACCTATTGTTTGTTTGGATGGTTTTCATGTCAGAGGGCAGCATCCTGGATAGCTTCTAACTGCAGTTAGTATAGATGCAAATAATGGGATGTTCCCAATTGCATATGCCTTGTGTGAGGTTGAGAATCAAGAGACATGGACCTGGTTATTTGGCTATCTAAAATGTGATCTAAGAATGGAAAGGGATAGTAGCTATGTGTTTATAACAGATAAACAGAAGGGGCTGGGAAATGCAATTACTAGTAAGTGGGTTTGGAAAAACTTCTTTCATTCATGTGTTTGACATTACTTCAATAACTTTCTTTGGTAAGTTAACTAACTGTTTCTTAATGCATTTGGACAGATTTGTTCCCCAATGCTGAGCATAGGCACTGTGTTAGGCATCTCTACAATAATTTCAAGTCAAAACATCCGGGAGAGGGCCTCAATGGTTTGGAATGCAGCTCGTTCTAGTACTCAAGTTTGGTATAACAAACACATGGATGCCTTGAGGGAGCTGGATGAGGATGCCTGACTGTGGTTTCAAGACAAGAGTCTAGCATAATGGTCAAGGGCCTCTTTCAGAGATGAATCTAAGTGTGACATTTTGCTGAACAATATGTGTGAGTCTTTTAATTCAGCTGTTCTACCTGCTAGGGATAAGCCTATATTGACTATGTTGGAGAAGATTAGGATGGACATGATGGTTAGGAATGCAAATAGAAGGGTGGCATGTGAGAAGTGGAAGGACAAAGGATAAAGAAGATAATTGGTAAGACAGGGCAGAGAGCTACACAATATCGAGCACATAGAAGTAGGGAGTTTATTTTTTAAATAACTGGAACTGGTGAGGGAGGCAGCAAGCATGCTGTGGATTTGGGACTCCATACTTGCACATGCAAGAGGTGGCAGCTTAGTGGGATCCCTTGTGTGCATGCAATATGTGCAATCAGATTCAAGAAACAGGAAGCAGCCTTGTATTGTGATGATTACCTCATGCCTAGCTCATATATGGAGGCTTATAGCCCCATCATCTATCCCATTGCAGGGGAGGATGATTGGGAACCTGTTGACTATCCCATTGCACCTCCACCTTACAAGCAGTAAGCTGGAAGACCTAAGATGAAGAGGCATAAGGAACCAGGAGAGAAGAAAAGGCCCCACCACCACCTGCTCCTAAAGAAGGGAAACTCTCTAAAGCTGGGATCAAGATGTCCTGCAAAATATGTGGCCAGCAAGGACACAACAAATTGGGTTGTCCTATAACAAAGACCAAAAAGGCAGCAGCATCAGCAACAGTATGTTGTTTTCATCAACATTCTCTTCTTATTATCATCCAATTCATGTTCACAAGTTCTGTTTTATTGTACTAATCCAACCAACTAGTTGGACTAGGGAGAAGGAACATCAAGTGGAGCAGCTCCAAACAAGAGAAAGAGAAATAAGGTTTGTGTGTTTTAAACTGCTTATGCACATGCCTAGAACTTGGTTGTGTGAATTAGGTGTTTTTGTTGACTGAAATGTTGCAATGGTTGTCTGAAATTGGTATATGTGTCAACTTGTATTGAAATTGGTTGGTTGTGTGAAATAGGTATTAAAATTGGTTGGTTCAGTTGGTTGTGTCAAATTGATTGGTTGTGTTAGTTGTGTGAAATTGGTATTAAAGTTGGTTGGTTCTGCTGGTTGTGTAAAATTGGTTGGTTGTAATTGGTTGTGTACAAAAGCTGCTGTGCTAAAGTCAAACTGAACTTGCAGCATTGTTGGTTGTGTTGTTGAAATGAGGCAAAGTAAGTTGGTCATTCCTTTCATTCATTTGTAGGTCAATAGAGCAGCTGCACCAAAGGGGTCTACTAACGTCAAGGACCAAGTTATCAGGTCTAGGAAAACATGGAAGAAAATCAAGCAAACTGTGGTGAGTACTTCAGGTCCTAATGCTGGTGCCTCAGCATCACAATCAAATCAGCAGCCTCCCAGTCAAAGGAGCCAGAATCCAGCAGCTAGGAGTGCTCAATGGAAAGCATCAGAGCCTATGCAGCCAAGCCAAGCTTCATATGAATATGCAGGATTTTAATCCAATTTGAACTATCTATTTTTGTTATTGCTTAACGCTTACATTTTGCTAAACCACCATTGAACATTAAGCACTTGTTGCTTATGCATTTTGCTGGACAAATTATGTATGAGTCATTTGTCAATGGATGATTCAATTTGTATGATCCTTTTCATATTAAAGTGATTGATTGAATTAGTTTTTATTTCATATTTGTTGTTGCTTGTTCAATTTGAATTTATGTATACTGATCTTGATGGATATGGAAATAGATGGCTTGAAATGAGTTTGTTATAATGATCAACATCAAGTCAAATTAGTATAGTCATTTTGCTTTATTTTGGTGGCAAAAAGGTTAAGGAACAACAAAAAAATATAAGGAAGAGGCGTGGCACCCACGATCAAATAGGGAGGCAAAGGTACAGTTGACCGAACTGAGGGTTATTTCTGGTATTTGCCTTTTTCTTTGGGGCCCACGTGCTTGCCATGTCACCAAACAAACGGAGACGTTAGAGATTTTTGACGGAAGTATCACGTTGATGCCAATATAGGTCTTTGGGTATCACATTGATACTTTTGAGAGTTCGGGTATCATTTTGGCCTTGGCAGAATAGTTTGAGGACGGGACCTGAATTTTTCTCAAATTGAAAAAAGAGAGTGAGAACTGAGAAGAAAGAAGAGAGAGATGTACAGAAGAAAAACGATAAGAGGAATGCAAAGGTGAAGAAATAGCATTCTTGTTGTAAGTCAGATTCATTATGTTGGACTTCCCTCTCTTTTTAATTTTTTGTTTTGCAGTTCTTTAGACTTTTAGAGAGTGACATAATATGAAAATACTAGGATGAACGTGTTTTTGGGTATCGGGAATTGATAGCTATATTGCAATCCTTATTGGGCAGATAACCGAAATTCACAAGAAAAAATACATATTTGGTTACGCAGTGAAAACTTTAATTTGAGATTAAAAACACTGCTGGGCTCTTACTCTTGAGAACCTAAAAGATGAAATCAATCCACTAGTGGTGAAGACAAGTTTTTTTACAAACACATATAATGTTGCACTCAGCTACAATCACTAGACTAACTAGGTGAAGTGTTTGTCTCGAATCTTCTCTGCCTTCTTCACTTGAATGATCTTCAATAATCACTCTTCTTGCATCAAAGTCTTCTCTACTAATCTTGAGAGAACCATGCATATGAATGAATGAATGATGAAACACTTTAACAAGGAACAAGTGTTTCAAGGACTCCTCTTAGACTCTTTCTAAGCAAGCAAGATGCACACAAATCTTGCATGAAAGTCTCACCCAAAATGAACACAACTATTTTGAATACATGGAGGACAAAACGAATCCTAATCAATCAAGTCTTTACCCTAATTGGACTCCTAATAGGAATAGCCTTTTAATAAAAGATTGCCAATTAAAACAAACATATCCTAAATCAATTAGCACTTCAATGGTATGATTTTCACAGGTGGAAAATATCTTTGCAAAATAATATTTAAAAACCAGAAGATACTTTCTGAAAACAAACTCCCTAAAACATAGGACTGACTCGGGGATTGCAACACAGGTTGCAATCCCAGTGCATATGCATGAGATGCATTTACTTGGAATTTCTATGAGATCAGTATTGAAGTCCTTTTTCCTACTTCCAATGATGAATTGTGATAGAATGCTTCACTTGCTTTTGTATGGGAATGCCAACACTCAATATGTACAAATTCTTGTACTTACAATCTCCCCCTTTGGCATTCCTATACAAAACACACCTAATCTACTGAAGCTCCCCCTCAACAAGTATATGAGAGTCATCACATTTCATCAGCCACAAACCTTTTCTGAAGCACTTATCAACACACATTGTACAAAGCAAGTTAAAGATAAGGCATAGGAATGTCAAGATAATTTCAAGATCAATTATCAAAAGATTTAGACATTTAGACATTCAAAGCACAAGTTCACCAATATCTCCCCATTTTTGTCTAGGAATGACAAAGGCGACCATGTAGCGGAAGCTGAGGTTGCTCAATAGAAACCAGCCCAAGAAGAATCAATCAGAGGAAGGTAGTCCAAGTATCAATACTCCCCCTAAGTGTGACATGTTATGAAAGATGCAAGAATAAAATGCAAACACACAATGAGTGTGTTTGTATCCGTGTACAATTAACAGAGACAAAAGCATAGCCTTTTAGACAAGAGTGTTAGCGCCAATCCTTAAACATGAATGCAAAAAGATAAGGTCACATGATCATGAGTAAAGAGTTTTTGACAACAACAAAGTAAGCAAGAAGAGGCTCGAGTATTCTTACCTTTGTTGTGTAAGTGAACATAGGAAGTGACAAGATAATCACAGTCAACTTAAATATCCCTTTATGACACTGTATGGGCACAATATATTTTCTCTTTTCCTTGCACACATTATGAAATTTTCATCCTTTTTTTTTCTTTTTTTTTTTAACAAGAAAACTAAGACTCATGTAACAAGTTTTATGCCAGCAACTCCTAACTAAGTTGACTTTAAGGTACTAGATATAACAAAGACACCCCAAAGGACACTTGTTCCTTGTCAAAGTGTTTAATCATTCATTCATTCATGTGCATGGTTATGTTGAGATCAGTACAGAAGACTTTGATGCAAGAAGAGTGATAGAATGCTTCATTTGCTTTTGTATGGGAATGCCAACACTTTATACGTACAAATTCTTGTACTTACATAATAGTAATAAAAATTTTACAAAAATCAATAATGTAGGTCCATTTAGCAAATATAGAGGTTTGAATAGAGCCACTCTAAGTGAAAATAAGGTCAGCACTTCGTGTATCACTGCACCTTCACCAACAAAATAATTTCACACAACATAAAACACTGATCACTGCCTGAGTAGTGATCACTGATGTGATATTTGGCGATGTAATGCTATTTATAGTGTCGTGTGGTCTCTCTAAGTCTAATGATAAAGATAGGGTACCTTCTTGTGAGTCACATTCGATTTAGACACCGAGAAATGAGAAATCTAGCATGGAAACATAGATGCAGACCAACAACAATCCCCAAAAGCCAAAAGCCTTCAATATTGCTCTAGTACCAAATCTTCCACCCAGCAACATGATATAAATGAACCATTCCACTGCAGGAACATGTTGATCCCTTCACCCATTATAATTAAAACTAGACACATCTCCCATAATTCTCCTTTTGTCATATACTCCATAATTCTGTTGACAGTGCAGCACTAGCAATTAAAACAATTGCCTTCAAAACTCGCACACAAATGGCACAATAAGTCTAATAATCGCCCAACCAAATAACCCCACACATGATTGTTAGCCACACACACACATATATATATATATATATATATATATAGGATTTTTTTCAGGTAAGGATGTCCTTACCTAAGGTTTAGGTACGGATTTAGTGTTTGCACTCACTTTCCGGTCACATTTTCACATCTTAACCGTTCAGTTTTTAGAGCCTAATGTATAGATCCCCTCTGCAAAATTTCAGCCAATTTGGTGATCGTTAAGGCATCCAAAACTGCAATTTACACGAACGGATCGAATCTGTCGAACCGGAACCGTTCGTATTTACAATGGTAAATTGCAGTTTTGGATGCCTTAACGATCACCAAATTGGCTGAAATTTTGCAGGGGGATTTATACATTAGGCTCTAAAAACTGAACGGTTAAGATGTGAAAATGTGACCGGAAAGTGGGTGAAAACACCAAATCCGCACCTAAGAAAAACTAAGGACATCCTTACCTGAGAAAAATCCTATATATATATATTAAAACATGAGCAATTGACACAGTTACACCACATTGCAGAGCATAAATAAAGAGGAGATTCTGCAACAGTAGTTGGTAGCATATTATAATTGTTGCCTCTGCTAACATGTTGCTTCTGCTATCATCCTCTCATCCTCTGGTATGAAATCTCTCGACAGTGCTGTGTATATATAATTTCTCCACTGATGGGGTGATGGTAAAGAAAAGGAAAAAAAAAAAACACCTCCAAAGGGCTCCTAGAAAGGTACGCAAGCCTTATTTTTCTCGTTGATGGAAGGCATGATAATAACTTGTTCAATAGGGAATAGCCTGCCCTTAAATTAGAAAGAAAAACTCTCATTCGCTCTGGCAAACGAGAAATGACAGAAGCACAGACGTAACACTATATACGTAACTTTGGCGTTTCACCTACCTCAGATGGTTGACCTTTCATCATATATATACCAAAACAAAAGAAACCCAAACCAAATTCCCAACCAAAATTTCCCCAATTCCTCCAAGAACCAATCCCTCAATGGCGGTAATGGACACCTTCTACATCTCCCATGGATCCCCAACCCTAAGTATCGACGAGACCATTCCCGCCGGACAGTTCCTCCGATCCTGGAAGCAAAACGGGTTCCCCCAGAAACCCAACTCCATCCTCATCATCTCCGGCCACTGGGAAACCTCCGTCCCCACCGTCAACTCCATCGCCGGCCCACACGACACCATCTACGACTTCTACGGCTTCCCCAAACCCATGTACAAGCTCAAGTACCCCGCCCCCGGGTCCCCCCAGCTTGCCTCACGCGTCAAGGACCTCCTCACCGACGCCGGGTTCCCCCGCGTCGACGTGGACACCAAGCGCGGGCTCGACCACGGCGCGTGGGTCCCGCTCATGTTCATGTACCCGGAGGCGGATATTCCGGTGTGCCAGCTGTCCGTCCAGACTAACAGAGACGGGAGCTATCACTACGATATGGGGAAGGCGCTGGCGCCGTTGAGGGAGGAGGGTGTCCTTATTGTGGGGTCGGGGAGCGCGACGCATAATCTAAGGGCGCTGAGGAACACGGACGGGACGGTGGCGCCGTGGGCGTTGGAGTTCGATACTTGGCTTAAGGAGGCGTTGACAGAAGGAAGGTACGAAGATGTGAACCATTATGTGGAGAAAGCTCCGCATGCGAAAACGGCGCATCCTTGGCCTGATCATTTCTACCCTCTGCATGTGGCGATGGGGGCGGCCGGGGTGAATTCGAAGGCCAAGCTCATCCATGAAAGCTGGCAGCTTGGTACTCTTTCTTATGCTTCATACCAGTTTACCAGTTGATCCATATGTGTCGCTGTAAAAGGTTGCATTTTCGATTTTGTGTGTTGTTAGGATAAGGTCTTGGGAATGGCATTGTTGACACTCTCATAAAGTCATTTTCGATTCTTCCGTGTTTGAAAGTCATTCTCATTGATGTATTTGTAAATTGCAATAGACCGAGTATATGTGATGAACACAAAGGGACCAAAGTCCCTTGCAAATTATGCACAGCTCAAGAATCTTGTTATTATGCCTCTTGACATTTGGTTTGAACTATTGTCTATAAGCTCGAACTTCATGACAACTAACATACACTAATTAGAGTACTCGAGTTCCTTCAAAGATACCATGCAAAAACATGCTACAGGTACCACCAAACTAATTCATTCTATAATCTGAACGTTTCCGCTTCAGCACAAGGTCCTTGGAACGCGCAGTTCTCCTTTGAATCGTACAAGAATCAGCCTGGCATGGATAATCCACATTGCAGCACACGTTAAGCTGCATCGTTGCCTTCTCAAGTCTTCCACACCTTAATAGTGCCATCTACAGAAGAACTAACCATGCAGTTGTCCTTTGGGTGATAACTGACGCTTGTAACCTGCCAAAGAAAAACCAGAAGCCTTTAGGATTTACAAACAACTATGCTCATATATGACTAACAAACCAATTGCTTAATGGAAAACGATACCTGAACATCTCTACAGCTAAATGTATGAGAATGAATAGAAAAAATTTGAAAAAGGAAAGGAATCTCCGTGCAAAAGCACTTTATGTGGCAATGGAAACTACCTAATACCTACTGTGATGATTAACAGAGAAACCCTTGTACCAGAAGCGCAGAAATGACATAAGGAGAAGCAACCATAATTCCTTGATGAAAATGGCCAAATACCGAATTCAGATCCAGGATGCACCAAGAGATCAAACCATATAAATCATTTTACACAAGTAAACAACTATATTTCACAATGTATTCATTAACAAAGCTTAACTGCCTGTCCAACTCTTTACCTAGACATAGATACTTCAGGACTAAAATCATACTATTGCTACTGAAAGTCCCAATTAACTGATTAAGATTGTAATCGTGTGGAACTTCTCTAGAAAGCCATAAAATAGATAAATGCAGGAGGGAGCAGTATCTTCTACTTCAGTAGCATGTTGGAAGCCTGTGACAACCTAATAATTTAACATATACAATGAAATGTGGTAATAGAGACTATGAAGTGTTTTGTATAATGTAGAACCTTGTACAGCCATTTGAAGTCAAGTGGCATCTCTCCAAGTTCTAAAATGGTTTGTCCTGTTAATTTTCATGGGATGGAAAGATTTTGGATAGAGGGAGGACTAACCAACATCATGTAGTCTATCATGACAGTGCATCAAAACAAAAACATGTAAATATACAGATTCATAAGCTGGCAATGTAAGTTAAAGAAAAAAAAAAAAAACAAAACTAACACAAATAGAGAGCAAAACAACAGTGGGAACAAAGAAGAGAGGCTAAAAATAAGTGAAAAAACCATCAGCATTTATAGAAAACAAAACACAAATTATTCCTAGATTTTATTTGGGGATACTTAGGAACACAAAGTAGCAGGGATATCACGAGCAGTCAGAACTATTCGAAAGGAAAACCACAATTCCTAGAAAAGAAAAATAGGCTTTACCACTGACGAATGTGCTCGGATACTTGACAGAACAGATGCATCTACTAGATCCCAGAAGAAAATTGAACCATCCTCAGATCCTCCGATTACATGGGCATCAGTGTTGGTAAGGCAGCAGTCCAATTTGTAAGACTGATAAAGAAAAACCGATAGGTATGATGAAAATGCCGGAACAGTGAGTGTCAATTATAGCAAGGTGTATACGGGGCATGAAAAGAACGATGAACTGACAACATATGGGATGGGAATGCTTTAATAAGAACCATGAGAACTACAAAAATGCACATGAAGTCATATCAAAAGAAACAAAAGAGGAATGAGCATCCGAGTTAGATAAAGGCAAAGAAACCATGAAAGAGTGGCAGAAGCCAGATAAGATACTAACCTTACAAGTATGGCCTTTGTATTCTTGAAGTAATTCAGCGGAAGACCTACCATAAGAAAGAGTTAGTGAAAGGGCCGTGAAATATAAGCAATTTCTGTCGTCTATAAGTGATATCAAACATAATTACCTGTCGAGGAGTCGTATAGTTGAATCTAAGTAGCTTGCTAATATGCAGTTACCATCATTTGACATTGAGATACAGGTCACAGGTTGTCCCAAGTCATCGGATAGCTCTCTATGCAATAAAACATTAGAAAACATCATTAATATCAACATTTGAAAATAATCAACTCAAAAATTCGAACAGTCTAAGAAAGACATTGCCATACATTCTTGTTGATAACGTAACATAGTTTAACTATAAAATGGGTATCATCAACACACCTTCCCATACGAATGTCAAATGTTCGAACAGTTCCATCAACACTTCCACCAATTATCTCAGTCTTTGTTAAACAAACAGACATTACACTATCTGTAAACGAGTCAATTATCTGCAAATTAACCACAAATGAAACACAATCAATTATAAGCATCAAAATAAACAAATAGAGAAGGAAAAAAAAAAAAAAACCTAACCTGAATAGGCTCAGTACTCTGAGACCTGCAGTCCCAAGCACGCAACGACTGATCATATCCTGCTGAGACTACAACAGATGCATACTCATTGAACTTCACAGCATTCACCCCTCCATCATGGCCCCGAAATTTTCGAATGACTCGACCGGATGCCACATCCCAATAGAAGATTTGTCTGTCGCCACCACCTGAACATAATTTGGAGTTGTCCCTACAAATTCAAAAGGTCAGATTTTTTGTGGGTCAATTGGGTGGTGAAACTTTGATACCAGAATGGAAAAGTATGTACAACTTACGAGGTGACGTGGACATCACGGACTTCACGGCCATGGGACTTGTAGGTCTTAATGTGGATGCCACGGTGAGGGTTCCAGAGTCGGATGGTTCGGTCTTTCCCGCAGCTGAGGCAGTAATTTCCGTCTTTATTGAACCTCGCTGCTAATACTGCTCCCTCATGCCCTTTAAGTACATTTACCTCCTTCTTTGGCAGATCTGAGACACTCATCTCCTTCCTACTTGCTATCTGCTCACTGCTTGTTGAGGGGGCCAACTGGGTATTTTCTGGTGTGATCAGGACCAGAAGGGAGAATTTAGCTTGAGGTTACTTGGGATATGAAATAGATTGGGAAAAAATTGGGAAGTTCAAAACTATTTTGCTTAAGTTGGAAATTCAATATCCTATCTTATAGTTTGTCCTAATATTGGTCAAAACTTATTTTAAGTCCAAAGATTATATATTTAGGCTCCAAGACATCAAAGAAAGACCATTCTAATTAGAGATCGATGTATGAACTAGTGTGAATCAGTGCCGAAATTCATCAACGAGGAATAATGATCCTAATAATCTCCTGTTGCTCAGCCAAAAATCCGGGAACCTGAAGGGACTATTCCTATCGCTTTAGAGTTTAGATTGTTCCAGCAAAAATGAAAGTCAATTGGACTGTGAGGTGAATCCGAATATAGGCAAAACTTCTAAATATGCAAAAGAAAATACATGAGACAAGCCGGAATTACAAAAAGCTCTATCCAGTTTACACTAGACTACTAGACTCTGCCTCCTATATGTTGATTGTTCGAACAAGTAAACTGATTGCACTTTGCAAGGTAGCTCTTTTTGTCGACTGACAGAACGAAAATGTCGAAAATTTAACATATAAGAATTGAAGTTCATTGTGCCTCCTATGTTTCTCTGGTCAATGCAGGTATAAGTATAACCAACTATTAAAAAAAGGCATTCCAATCTCCCATAAGATATTATAGTATCCCATAAGTTGTTCTGTAATTCTCTCTAGGGTAAGCTTATACCCAGCAAAGATAACAGCTTGATTATACTTGGTTATTACAATTCTATCATGCTTATCATTATCAGAAACCTAATAATTAGAAAACTGCATCTGCAGGGAAGATTAAAATCAAATGATTCCTGCTTGTATTGAAATTAATGAAGAAGTAAAAGAGGAATCAGAGGCATAACCTGTAAAGTGGCTTCTGGGTTGATGAATCAATCGATAAAGTTGGAGATGGGAAAGGACAGTTCGCTCTAGTCAGGTTTCAAGAACCAAGTTTCTGATTGGTAAGGATAGGCAATTGCAATTCTAATCGTATTGAAGAAACTTGGATTTCTTCCTGGTTAAAAATTCCATCACTAGGATGGTGTTGCCGCTTCAATTGAAGATTTGGAATAGCTCAGGCCCATCTCCAGTGGCTTTGGGCTAAAGGGCAGTCTTTAGTTTTTGTTGTCACGTGTTTTTTCATAGGAATGTGGGCGTTTTACATAGTCGATGAACAAAACAATTTGTTTCGATAACTTCATTTTGTCCCGTTAAATTATTTAGACCATCATCCATTTACATAATTTTTTATTTATTTTTTAAGTAGAAGTTGAATGTATAATATCAACAGCCAAAAGGGGAGACCACAGATACTTAAAGATATATAATTTGCAGGATGACAATCAGATTTCTATCTAAGTATTTGAACTCATTACAACATAATTTAAGCTCGTTTTTAAAGCAAACTTATACACAAACACTAACTCCGTATCTTTTAGGGAAAAAATCATCAACTAGCATTCTATCCGTCGACACGCAATTATGGTATGAAATAGATTGCTATTTCCCAGCAAACAAATAGGAGCTAGATCTTCATTCATAAGCCACTTTCTTTAATCTAACTCGAGATAATTGTCAATTTGGCTAAATACTGGTTACTACCCTGTAGTTTAGATCCAAAATCAATTCAGTTTCTGGACTTCTAATTTCATCAAAAGCACCCTTGCACTTTCAATTTTGATCTAATAGGTCTAATTCGTTAATATTTTTTTATGAGTTCAAGTTATAGTTGGATTATTTGTTAAAAAACTATTTATTTTTAATAGTAGGACTCACTCTTAAATTGACTAGAGGTGGCCTGCAAACACCACATCATAAAACATATGCCATATATGAGCTACAATAACAAGTTAAATAACTCAATTGTTGGAAAACTAACAAATTGGACCTATTAGATCAAAATTGAAAGTGCAGGGGTGTTTTGATGAAATTAGAAGTTTAAGGGCTAAATTGATTTTGGACCCAAACTATAGGGTAGTAATCTGTATTTAGCCCTTATCAATTCTATAGAATCATGATCCGAATTATGACTGACACTTTAGATATTGTAAAAAGGCCTAAATTGCTCAAGCAAGTCATGCTCTTGCGCCAGGCGACGAGGGTGACAAAACACCTTCTAGCCTAACCCAATTCTCAAAAGCACCAAAAGAAGGTGGACCAACTCGCCTAAGCCCAATCCATAGGCCCAAGCGCAACAGCTGAGAAAACCCTCGCCAGCCTCGGCGACACCAAATCAGGTGAGCGACCACTCCAATCGACCACCGCCACCACCACTACATACCGGTCAAAACTAAGCCTTCTACCTCTTCTACAGAATCTGCAGTCCAAGACAAGCCAAACTTGTCCTCAACACGGGTCTGCCGACTTGGCCCGATTTCAACTCTGTCCACTAGAGCCCGCCTGACACCCGAACTAAGTTTCCACATCTGGGTTCAATCGATATGTTGTTAGACCATAATTTACATAGATATGCATTCCCCTAAATATTGATTTTAACTTGTTTTTGAGTCTATTTTAGCTTTCACTAAATTATTTTCTTATTTATCCAGGAATATTGCATGAGTGAAGAAAACATCAATTTTAGGCTTTGAAGTGGAGAATTGGAGCTAGGAAGAATGACAGTCAAATGTGGAGCAAAATGTTAAATTCCAAATTCCGGCTAACCACTACAAATGGAGGCCCACCACCACTCATGGTGGTGCCATGTATTTTCCGGCTATATTCATGGAGGAACAAGGAGGAAGAGAAATATTGTACCTATTCCATTACATCAATTCATCATCATTCTATTACAACCAAATCCCAAACATCTTGGTTCAAAATCAACTCCATCCATTTTCTCCTTTTCCCACACCATCTTAACTCTCCATATTACCTAAAAGTCCACCATCATCATCACCCAAAAATCTTTCATGTTTTAGGATGTAACACCATCTTTTCTCCATCATTACCTACCCTAACCTACACCATCACTCTCATACTCTTTTCTCTTGATTTAAGAATCTATTACCACTCTCATACTCCATCTCCATGCATCTAACAATGATATGACTGTTTTCTTTGCCTTCTAATCACCATTTCACAACTTTTTTCAGCTATTTAAGCACATCTTTTCACAAGGAAGAAGACCATCACCTGTGCCACCCTACTACATCTTTTTTCTCTCTATCTCCACCACAAAACCTCCATCTCTACCTCCCAAAATCCAAGCCCACACTAACCATACTACTTTATTCGCTCCATCACTACCACCATTTCTTATCCTTTACATCCATTAACACCACCACCACTACATCATTTCTCCACTCTCTTTTCTATCATCATTTTCTCCATCTGCTCCACCTATTCACACAATATATAATACAAACTTTACTATCTTTTATCATCAAACCTTTAAGAGCAAGAAGGAGATGAAATCACCACCATCACCACCAAGACGTGAGCTTGGGGACCATCTGACACACCACTAAGCCAACTATATCCCTTTTACTCTAGAATATATTTTGGTATTTAATTTGATTATGAAATTAGTATACATAATTATGAGTGAGTAGTACTTTGCTGGGGCTAGGGTTGAGAGCCTTAGCCAAATTTGTATGAATTGATGTTTTAATTTACATTTTGTTTAAGGAAAACTGAAATTAGAAGAGAATTGTGACGTGCTTTCATTGATAATAGGGGCATCTTTATATAGAGGATTATAAGGCATAGAATCAGAGTTCTACAAGGAAACATAATATTACAATTGATTGGACATCTCCAAGATTCTCCGGTATTATCTTTAATTCTAACCCTATTACCACTAGATCAAGTAACCTAAAGTTTGGGACATACATATATTCTGGATCTACTTGAACACTCCCAATTGTGTCGCCCAAATGTGGTGCTTCTCTCGTTGCCTCGTTAAAAATCTTGTCGAGTAACAAAAACCAAATGGGACAAAAATAACCTCGTTCAAAGGGGAAAAAAAGCACAACACACCCTTCACGTTTCGAGACCATACATATAAACATCTCCCCCTGATGTCTGCATCTCTCCCTGATGTCTGCAGTCATGGGGTTCTGATAACTTCTACAAACGATGCTACCAATATGTTTCTCGAAAGTGAAATTTAGGCAATGACTTAATGAGCCAGTCTGCCACACTGATCAAACCTAGTTCACTTTGATCTTGAGGAGAGTCTGTTGTTGTTGATTATTCTTGGTGTTGTCGCTTTTGATGTAGCCTTGCTTCATTTGTTCAAAACAAGTAGCATTATCCTAAATGCTTGTAGGCTCATTTGTGGTAGACTTCAAACCATAATTATTCGAACATGCGTAATTATGGATCCAATCCATATACATTCACGAATCACTTCATGAAGAGCAATAATCTCTGCATGGTTCAAAGATATAGCGACTATGGTTTGTTATGTAGACCTCTAAGATATCGTAATCTTTACCTATAATGAACACTTAACTAGTTTGGGAAGACCTTTATATGGGTCAAAGAGATACCCAATATCAGCAAAACCTTTCAAAACACTTATGTAATTTTGAGGTGGGGATAGAAAATGCAAACCAACGATTCTGGTGTGTGATGGGTCCGAATCTATCATCTCTCTGTAGGGATAGAATAAGCCCATATCAATCGTACATCTCGTGTACCGAAAGATATCTTTTACACCAATCCAATGACGTCGCGTTGATGCAGAGCTATACCTTAGCTAACAAGTTCATGGCAAATGAGATGTTCAGTCCTGTGCATTAAACTAAGTGCAATAATGTGCCTATTATACTTATGTAGGACACTTTCACCTCTAGCACATCTTCGCCATCATCTTTCAAAAGAAAATGATCATTTTCAGGATCAATATTACAGATGATCATGGGGGTGCTTGAAGGCTTGACCTTATCAAAATGCCTAAGCATCTATTAACACGATGCTCAAGTTCCAAATCAAGACATAATCGTGTTCTCCCAAAATCCTTCATCTCAAACTAGGATATCAAGTGTTTAGTGGTTTTCTTTAACTCTTTAAGACTTTCCAATAAAGAACATGTCCAACATGAACCACGATAGAATCCGAAACTTGTTATGGAAATGCGCGGGCATATCCCTTCCCAATCAAGTAGTCACTTTGGTGAACATTTCAACCTTACTGCAAACTCGCTCCGTGGTCTAGAGCCACTTGACTTGGGTAAATAAAATTCACCATGAATCATCACGTACATTCCGTATCTAGATCCTCATAGAGATACGTAGTGACCACATTTGTAAGCTGCATGTTTAGTTATTTGGAAACTACCAAACTGACAGAGTAGTGGAGTGCAATGACATCCATTACGAGAAAAAATGTCTCATCGTAGTCGATTCCATGGCGTTTTTTGAGAAGCCTTGCACCATAAGGCGAGATTACCATCTTATTTTCTCATCACACTTTCTAACGAAAACTCATTTAGTCAACAGGTTTTATGTTAAGAGGTGTTGGCATTACTGGCTCAAAAACCTTTATTTTCGTTAGAGAATCCAACTTAACCTGGATCACATTTTTCCATTTAGGCCAAATTTCTCTACGTTGGCATTCGTTCATCAACGGAGCGTGATTCGATATCATCAGACTCAACAAACTCATGTTCAATGAAATGCGCAATTACATCATCAATTATGATGAAGTTTTTATCCAACGTCTCATGTACACTAGTGTAATTTTCATAGAGCTCTATATTCTCAGGAATAAGTTCTGACGTTAAGGAGTCCCCCAACGATAAGCATAACCCAGAAGATTCTCATGAGACGGATTTTGAGTGTCGATGATCCAATGATTGGTTTGTGCCAAGGTATCCTTTGAACCCACAAGCCTCTCATGCATTCTAGTTGGGGCCATGACCTATAACGCCAGAGTGCTACTCTCTTTGGCGTTGGAGCCATGCCTACCTCTGTGTAGGGTGGCGTTACGTCCTCTCGTTGGGACGTCCTTTCTTACAGGCATATTTGCAGTAAATGTGTGTGATCTTGTTACTTTAACAAGATCGAGATGAGATATAGTGGAGACAGACCATGACAATTCCTGTCGTTCCTGTTGAACATCCGTGTTCTTATCTCCCCCTAACTACGGGAAGACTGTCTCATCAAAGTGACAAGCTGTAAATCTATCGGTAAGGAGATCACCCTGTAAGGACATTAAGTAGTTGAGGACTATTGGAGTCTCAAAATCCAACTGTGTTACCCATCCGTCTGTAAGGACCTATCATAGTACTCTGTGGTGGCGCAATTGGCACATAAATGACTCAGTCAAAGGTGCTAAGTACAAAATACTTGTACCCAGTCACTAGCTGTAACGCAGAGATACATTGAGTGGCGATAGGTCGTAGATGAATTAGCATAGCTGCATGCGATATTGCATCACCCCAAGCGGATATAAAGAGATTTTGGTGTGCATTACCAATGTCCGGACTACCATTGTAGTCATTTTTACGAGACCATTTGGGTGTGTACATGGGGATCTGATGTCCAACATCAGTTCCATTGCAATAACCATCGAAAGTCTTTGATGTAAACTCTCTAGCATTGTCAAATCCAATTGACTGAATAGGATGATCTAGAGTGAGCCTGTTTGTCATATGATATGTGCTAGGAGTGTAGTATAAGCAGTATTTACGGATGGACAATGGCACAACACGTGACCAGTGTGTTTGCGTGTCAACCAACATCATGAGATATTTAAACATCCGCAAGTTGGTTGAATTAGTCTACAGAATCCCCACGGATTCAAAGAACATAATGAGTATTGTCATATCCTTTGCATAGGATAGTCTCAGTCCTAATTTTCTTAAGGAACGGGCTTTGTAAAACGAGCGAGAGGTTTTAGAGGCAACCAATAAGGAATTTGGTTGGGCATGAGTGTCTGAAATGCTATTTGAAGTAAAGTTGGTGATTTCAGCATCACCATGATAGATGCCATCCATGGCATCATGGATAGGGATTATGCCAGCCCTAAGCTGGTGGTGCATGGCGGAGGGTGCCCTAGGCAGCGACGGCGGTCATACTTAGTCTAGGAATTAATTTTTGATTCATGCTTCGTTTCGCTCGAGAGAAAAGATGACCATGTAAAGTCTTTTGTAGACGGATCATCATATCATGACTAGGATGACCTATTCTGTCGTGACAAAGCCAATATGTGTCTAAATCTAAGAGATCTTCTTTCATAACTTTATTGGATTTAATAGCTCAAATAGTGACATAGAGTCCACTAGAAAGACACATAAACTTCTCTAAAATGCGCTCTTGTTTGCAATCATTAGAGATATTGCAAAGGAACTCATTTCCGTTCTCTACATGTGTTTTTGTATAGAATCCGTTGGCTATTCGTAGGTGCAATTTTCCCTAGGAACATAGATAGTTCTTGTGACAGTAATCAATGCACCATTTAGCAAGGGAACTTGGGCTATTCCATGTCCTTGAATTAAAACTGATGGCCTAGCCATCGTAGTCAAAAAGTAATATGCTCAGAATCAAAATTGAGTCATAATGAAAAGAACTCGAAATTTTATTCATAAGCCAACAGAGTTACATCATTGTATCTTTGACCAAAGAAAATCTAATCCAAAATGCTAGCTAATGCAAAATAATGGTAGTCGTCTAACTTCTTTCGGTAATTCCAAAATAAATGTGACCAGGTGAGTAGAGAGATGTCAGTGGAGCAAGGCTCGCTTAAGTACCACTAATCTCAGAACCTTCCTAGACATCATACTTATTTTGGGTGAGCCTACTTTGAAAAGAGACTAAACCATTTGCACCTACTGCAAAAATATATGGCAATTGCCTATTACATCTCTTGGAAAAATAAAGACTTAAACAGAATTGGCGATCTATTGATCCCAACCAGATTTATAGTCTTCAACCCTTCACTCTAGATCATCTTCTTGATCTTCTTGTTCCACATAGTGAGCTTCTCTTGCTTCACAATATGCTTTGCAGGCCGTGACAATTTCTTCACGAGTTCTACAAATGTGTGCCCAATTACCGGATATTCCACATCGAGTACATGTATCTCTTTGCTTAGACTCCATTAATGAAGGTGCTTTGAAAGCGTCATTTAGATGGCTCTGAGTGTTAGTGGCGCCACCAACATGGCCAGAGGCGTTTCCCCCTCTCTCTTTTCATATTGATCTCTTTGGTTCCGTGTTCGCCTATTTTGACGGTTACCTTCCCAATTAGAGCGATTATATGGACCAGAACGTCCAGAAGTATCCCTAAGATTAGGGTTTCGCTCTTGACACCCTCTTTTAGGGGCACGACTATAATTGAATTCCAGAATATGCTCTATTTCCACGGATCTCGAATTATAGTTCTGCACAAGGATGTTGTCATAGTTTTCAGCAACATTCATAGCTCCAATAAGCTCATGAAATCTTGTGATCCATCCTGCAGTAACGTCGATTCGATAGTTCTTAGTAATCATGAATGGAGAGACGGGGAATGTATAGAGAGTCTTCTTAATCAACATCGCATCTGTGATCTCTTTACCATAGAATTCCATTAAGGATTTAATGTGAAAGTGCTTCCGAGTTGTAGTCAAGAACTGACTTGAAATCACAGAAGCGGAGGCTATGCCATCTCACTTCTAGTTCAGGAATCAGGCAGTCACGGACGTTGCCAAATTTTTCTTCGAGTGAGATCCACAACCTTCTGGGGTCTTCTTCATTCATATACTCGTACTGGAGCAAATCATCCATCTGACGAGTCTTTAAGATGATGGCTTTCCCCTTATTTGCCTTTAAGTTTGCTCTATTTGCTTTCAAAGTTTGAGCTTGCTTAACAGTTAGCACGTCTTGACTAGGCTCGAGAATCATATCTAGGATTCCATCGGCCTTGAGATACTGGCGGATATCACGTAGCCACTTGTAATATCTAGAGCCAATTGTTCCCAATGGAGCGAAGTCCAGTTTGTTCAGGTTACTCATCCTAAAAGAGAACAAGAAATTAGGGTTAGTTTCGGAGCGTAAAGGGCTACCACGAAAACATATAAAATTTCTGCGCGTAGTCACTTCCAAGAAATTAGGAATTTCTGAGCGTAATCGCTTCTAAGAAATTCAATTCTAAGATGTATTAGATTAGATCGAAACAATGAAGTAAGTGGTCGATCATAAATTCTTTACAAATTCTAAGTTTGGAGATCTCAATAAGCTCTAAGCTTGGAGTGAGCACGAACCCCACAGTTCGGCTTAATTAGATCTCCCTTATGATGAAGAAAGGGGGATAGAAGAAGGGAGGTTGCAAGTCCCCGGAAAAAAGAAGAGATATTGAATAAAAACTCAAAAATGGGAAATTTTAGTAAAAAATACCTCGAAATAAGTCGTCGGAAAATTTGGTAGGAAAATGTGCCCGGAAAAGTGGTCGGAATAGTGCAAGAAAGTGGTTGAAATAGTGCCCCAAAATAGTAACTGGAAAAGTCACTGGAATAGTGCCCGGAAAAGTGGTAGGAAAATCGTTGACCGGAGGGTTAACCTGCGTTGACTGGAGGGCTGAGGTCGCACTGGTGCTGACGTGGCGTGCTTGTGTGTCCTAGTGTTTACGTGGCAGTTTTGTGTGTTCGTTGCTGATGTGGCGCTGGGGTCCGCGGGGCCCTTCTTCCTCCCCCTTTTTTTTCTTCTCTACGGGCCCTTCCTCTTCCTCCTTTTTTCTTTAGGAAAATTTTTCAAAGAGTACCCGAACTAAGACCCATTCTAAACTTTTGTAACTGACTATTCAAAACTATCACATTGGTACCCGATATTTGAAGTCCAACCCAACAATCGTACATGCAGTCATTAACGGTGTTAAGTAGCACATTTTTGAAGGATATTTTAGTCACTTCATGTCTTAATCTAATTTTTGTTGAGTGTGCGTATTTTGGTGCAGCATTAGGCCAAAATATTGGATTAACCTTAAAATAAAAATTGGTCTCATAATTTTTTTTTAATTAATCCAATATTTTGGCCTAATGCTACACCAACATATACACACTAAAAAAAAATTAGATTAATTAAAAAAATTTATGAGACCAATTTTTTTTAATTAATCTAATATTTTGGCCTAATGCTGCACCAACATATGCACACTCAAAAAAATTTGGATTAATTAAAAAAAATTTATGACACCAATTTTTTTGCCTAATGCTGCATCAACATATGCACACCCAACATACGCACACTAAAAAAAATTTTGGATTAATTAAATGGTCTCATAATTTTTTTAATTAAAAAAAAATTGGATTAAGACATGAAGTGACTAAAACATCTCTAAAAAATGTGCTACTTAACACCGTTAATAACTGTGTGTATGATGTTGGGTTGGACTACAAACATCAGGTACCAATGTAATAGTTTAAATAGTCGGGTACTAAAGTTTAGAATGGGTCTTAGTTTGGGTACTCTTTGTAAAATTTTCCCTTTTTCTTTCTTCTCTGCGGGGCCCTTCCTCTTCCTCTTGCTCCTTCTTCTTTCCTTCTTTTCTTCTCCTCTTTCTTTCCTTCTTCTGGGCACGTGGGTTTTTTCTTCTTCTTCTTTTGGACTAGCTCCCTCTTTCTTCTCTTTCTTCTTTCTACACGTCTTCTTCTTCCTTCTTCTGATTTTTTTTTTCGTTTCGCTGGTAAAGGCTAACAAGCAAATTAATGGGGTCGCAGGAGGTTGTTGCGTGGCTACACGGGGTAGGAACGGTGGTGGCAAGGTTAAGGTTTTCGGGGCTTTTGATTTTTAGTTTTGGGATTTCAGGGTTAGGGCTTCGTGCTAATAACGTGTTTAAGAAAAACTGAAATTGGGAGAGAATTAAGACGTGTTTTCACTGATAATAGGGGTCTCTTTATATAGAGGATTACAAGACATAGAATCAGAGTTCTACAAGGAAACGTAATATTACAATTCATTGGATATCTCCAAGATTCTCCGGTATTATCTCTAATTCTAACCCTATTACTGTGAAGACCCGAAATTTTATTTAAATAAATATATGTAATTCACTATTTGTTCAATAATATGAATTATGAATTTTGGGCTTGCTTCGTATGTCGTTGTGTGAGGAGAGGGGTTTCGAACGAATTTTATTTTCGAAACGAACGTATTTAGGGGGTTGTGAAAATTGACTTTTTATACGTTCGAAATTTGGAAAAACGTTTTTCATGAAAATTGTATAGCTCGTCGATACGATCTTGTACATATGTGGAACACAATATTCGGAGTTTGTATAAATAAGTTATGAATATTTAAAAATTAAAATTTTTCTATAAATATCAAGAAAATCTGAGTTTTTTCATTAAAGACGAAAAGATCTCATTTTTGCGGAATAGTCCCTCAGCCCTCTCTCTCTCTCTCTCCCTCTCTTGTGTGCAGCCCCCCACCCCCCGTCCGACTCAGCCGGAACGCAACCTTCCCGACCACGCCGCCCCCGGGCTCGGGACTCCCCGCCTTAGCCCTGATCCGCCCAGCCGCCTGGTGCCATCGCCTCGCCGTGCCGCCCCCCCAGGAGCTGGATCGAACTCCCCTAGCCCAAAACTCGACCCCGCCGGAAATTTATTTTTTCGGCGTTGCACTGGCTGATCCTTCCCATTTTTGTGATCAACTCTTCCTTCTGATCATCTTCATATCCTCCTTGCACAACGATTTTGAGTGTGGAGTGAAAGATCGAGATTTAAAGTTTTCGATGGCTGTGATTCAATCTGGAAACTAATCAGAGGGCCGAGATTTATCCAACTTCAAAGCTCGATCTAGGACGATTTAGACCTTGTCTCGAAAAAAAGTCAGGTATTAAAGTTGTTCACAATTTCATTTTGTAGAAGTTTGTAGTTGACGACTTTTGTATCAGAGGTGGTTGACCGGCGTTGACCGCCTAATGTGGCGGGGCGTCGGACCATATTTTGAGTTTATTTTATCTGAAAGTTGATCTATGCATCCTTACGAGCGCTTTGATATATTACAAGGTTATTGTAGAAAAATTTGATAAATAATGGATTTACGTTTTGACGTTACTATTTACGGTTTTTACGTTTTATCTTCGGTTTACGATCCACGGAGATCAGACCATCTGTTTTGCTTCAAATTTTAATATGTTGATAGTATGACTGTCCCGATGACTTTGTGAGGTCACGGGTGAAGATCCGACCATTGGATATTCATATAATTGTAAAATAGTGATTCGGGAGACGATTTATGAAGATCTGTCCGTCGGATTTTCATATAATTTTGATAGAATGTTTCCAAGGGCGATCCATGAGGATCTGACCTTTAGATCATTGTTTAAATTCGAACCGACCATTGGATCGTTCTTATTTAGACCGTTGAATCGTCATTTAAGTTAATTTCGTGCTTCGTTTACTAAGCAAAGACCATACTTGATTAGGTACTTAATGGTTTGAGTTGACACGCATTTGGATTATTATGATTTTGATTGATAGAAGACGCAGCTGGACTAGAGGTGAGTAAATCGCACATTGTTCATTTAAGAACCGAATTTAGTAAATTATGTTGATTTGATAATAATAGGCATTACTGTGTGAAATGTCTATGTCTATGTATATATATTATTTATGTGATGATATATATATATTTGTTGATGGATTGTGTTGAGGAAACAATATGCATGATTGTGTTGCTATTATTGTTTAAATGTTTACTTTTTGTGATTGATATGTTGAGAAAGGAGTTGAGTTTTATTGTTTGAGAAACAATAAATTGTTTTGATCTGTGGAGATCAATAGGTCACGAGTGTGACTATGACATACTATCAGTGAACCACGCTCTTGTACGGGGTTGGTGGTTACTAATAGCATTATAATCGTGAACCACGCTCTCGCGTCGGGCTGGTGGTTGTGATAAGTTAGAGCTCTAGTCTGTCTGCCAAATGTGAGTGGTCTTATGAGGGTAACGTTGAGGTTACTTGTGACTCATAAATATGCGTTTTTAGAAGTGAGTCTTGAGAGTATTCATCCTTTTATATTTTAGGAAATTTGGAGTTACCTTATGTGTTTATATATATATATATATTAACTTAAATTGTGCAATCTTTAAATTTACTCATACGAGCTTTCAAAAAGCTTACCGGGTTTTGTGTTGTTGCAATCCTGGTACACTATTCAAACGGTGTAGCGGATAATCCTGCAGGTCAGGAGAACCAGAGTGGTGATCGAGCTGTTTAGTGTAGCAGTATTTGATTTATCGCATTTGCTTTGGTGAGGTTTGTTGTCACGCCCCGAATTTTAGAATAACAATTCAAAATCCGAAACATGAATATACTACAACACAAAATAATCATCCTGAAAATTTTTCTTTTCTTAACATACTCACCACACGAAATAAAATCAAACCGAATATATTCTCGGTCAATTATTACAACTCAATCCAAAATATAATGTAAAGCTCTAAATGAGCATACACACACCTCACAACTAAATAAACAACAAACCGCTATAACACCTAAGCAGCTCGGTCACCTCCCTGGTTATCCTGACCTGCAGGAATATCCGCTACACCATTGAATAGTGTACCGGGATTGCAACAACACAAAACCCGGTAAGCTTATGAAAGCTTGTATGAGTAAAAGAATGAACTGTTGCTTAATTTAATCTCATTTATTTCCACGCACAGCAACACTCAATTATTTCCACATATGCAAATAATAACAATCTCAATCAAACACCAATCCAATATATCAAGACAACCCAACTCACAACTTTCCCCACAACTCTCATCATCGTATTTATAAAAATACGGTATTTGACAGACTAGAGCTCTAACTGAATCGTAGCCCGTCACCTGGCCTAGGTTATGGCATCCGACATATTTATCAATTATTGTATTTCATCAATATGTATACCTATATACATATTTAGAACGTCCAATAATTCCACATACTCAACCAATCGTATCCCATCATCCACACTAGGATTAGAGCGTCCGATTTTCCACACCAGTCATTACATCGACCCTAAACCCATAAATGAACACAACATAAAATTTCACATACTGAAATCAACCCAACCAAGATACATCATATTATTATGAAATCACACAACTGTAATAAAATCAACTCATCAATTTCACTCAATCATATCATCAATCAAACAATCCACTCATCAATATATATTTTCCACGTAAATATATATATACGTAATCATCCACTCAGGAATGACCACTAATACCATCTATAGTTCACACAAGAAAATTATGAAATTCATTTGTATAGTTAAAATTCATTTTACTTACCTATGGACCGTGGTAATTCAAGTCCATGAAATTTTAAAACAAATATTTAATCCGCAAATATTTTTCACACAATTACCCAAAAATAAATAAATTAAATGCTCGGTTCGTAATATGAACCACGTGAGTTTTACTCACCTCGAAACTCCCGCTGCGTCTTCAATATAATTATAAATTATAATTTATAATTAACGCCGCTAGCCCACGAAATTAAAATCCGTCAATCACCTAATCAAATGTGATTCGAATTTAGCCAACAATTTCAACTCATAATTTAACCACTAATTAACGGTCAGATTCTAATTTACATTAAAATCCGACGAGCGGTTTCTCACGAATCGCTCCCCTAATTACCGTTTTTCACATATACGAAGATCCAACGGTCGGATCTTCGCCCATGACCACACAAAGCCTCTGGGACAGTCATATGATCATCATAACAATTTTACAAGTTCATCCAACGGTCATAATTTCACAGATCAAAAATCTAACGACCGAAATCGATCGAAATCACAAAATTCATAACTAATTCATACGATATCCAAAAAATGCGTATAATACGCCGAAATGATCGTATCGAAACATAGAATCATAAAATGAACAGAAACCAAATTTTAGACCTCCGGAGGTGGCCGGAAAAGGCCGCCGGAGTTAGGGACAGAGCCGCCACCGACCACCACCAATGGTGTCGGGGCCGAGCTTGTCCCCTTCGTTTCATCATTCTGAGCAACTTTCATAACTAGCACAAGACCTAAAAATGATCGGAAGGCATCGAAATTACCGATTTACAGTCGGTGGCCGGAAAAAATGCAGAAACCGATGAGCTTGAAAACCGACGTGAAAACTGCAACCTCAGGCCCCGATCCCTTCTGGAAACTTGTTCAGAACTTCCTTGCGAACTCAACAAGCTTGGAATCACAAGAAACGATCGTGTATAGCTCGAGATATCTTGATCGAAAGTTTCGGTATTTCGATCCGTTCGGGTCGAGCTCCGACGAACGTGAAAACGTTCGACCCAGTTCCGGTCCTTCTTGGTGCTTGTAGAGGAAGTTGAGGCGAGCTCAATGAAGCAAGAATCAAGTGAAATGATGGAGTGTAGCTCGAGATATCGAGATCGAACCGAAAATGGACGTTTTCGGTTCGGGCTTCGCCGCCGCCGCCACGGGCTGCGCCGCCGTGTGAGACTGCCTCCGGGAGCTAGAGCAGCTCGAGACGAACACCTGGGACTTGGTTTGAGGTCGAGAGGTGGTCTGTGGAGGGAGAACAATTAAGGAGAAGTTTTGCTCCCCTTCGGCCGATTTCGTCTGTAAGAGAGAGAGAGAGTCCAGTTTTTGTTTTCAGAAACGGACGAGGAAGAAGAAGAAAGAAAAAAAAGAAGAAAGAGGAACCGGTAGGGAAAAAAATTAGGGTTTGCAAAAATTTTTCTATATATACAAGTTTCGGAAAACTTCGAAATTCGATAACTAATTCAGAAAAAATCCGATCTTCGTGTTCCGCATGTGCACGGACTCGTATCGACGAGCTCTACAACTTTCATGAAGGAAGTTTCTCCAAATTTCGTACGTAGAAAAAGTCGATTTCTCAACTCGAGTATTTCGAGCTTTTCGTTAAAATAAACGTTTCGAAACTTTGATAATTGTAAAAATGAATGATTATCGAACATAAATTGTGAAATCGTATAATAATCATTCGATACAATCACTCGAATTTAAAATGGAAATTGCGGGTATTACAATCTACCCCCCTTAAAGGAATTTCGTCCCGAAATTCAAGTACTCATTTCCCCAAAAAGCTGTGGATACCTCGTCCTCATGTCAGATTCTAACTCCCATGATGCATCACCCTCATCATGATGACTCCACAACACCTTCACGAGATCAACCTCTTTCCTACGAAGTTTCTTTGTAGACCTATCCAAGATACGAACAGGTTCAACTACAAACGTCACATCCGGGTTCACTTCGATCGTACCGTGGTCAATCACGTGAGACTCATCTCGAACATACTTCCTGAGCAGAGACACATGGAAAACGTTGTGCACACCCGACATGCTAACAGGTAAAGCAAGACGATATGCTAAGTTACCAACCCTTTCTAGAATCTCAAAGGGTCCAACATACCTCGGTGCGAGTTTTCCCTTCTTGCCAAATCTCACTACACCTTTCATTGGTGAGACTTTCAAGAACACAAGATCACCTGTCTCAAACTCCAACGGTCTCCTCTTCAAGTCAGCATAACTCTTCTGTCTACTCTGTGCAGTTCGGATTCTGTCCCGTATAGTAGTGACCTTCTCTGTAGTCTCCTGTACAATCTCAGGTCCGATGAGCCCTTTATCCCCTGCTTCCGCCCAACAGATAGGAGTTCTACATGGCCTACCATAAAGAGCCTCATATGGAGCCATACCGATACTAGAGTGATAGCTGTTGTTGTAGGCAAACTCTACCAATGGCAGATGATCCGCCCAACTACCCTTAAAGTCCAGAACACAAGCTCTGAGCATGTCCTCCATCACCTGATTCACTCTCTCGGTCTGTCCATCTGTTTGTGGGTGAAATGCAGTGCTCATAGCAAGAGACGTACCAAATGCCTTGTGGAACCTACGCCAGAATTCTGATGTGAAACGAGCATCACGATCCGATACAATCGTCACAGGCACTCCATGAAGCCTCACTATCTCGTTCACATACAACTTACACAATGCATCACCTGAGTACGTTTTTGCCACCGGAAGGAAGTGTGCTGATTTAGTCAACCGGTCAACAATCACCCAAATCGAGTCATAACTTTGCCTGGATCTGGGCAATCCAGTCACAAAGTCCATAGAGATGTCTTCCCATTTCCACACAGGAATCGATAAGGGGTTCAGCATTCCTGCTGGTCTCTGATGCTCTGCCTTCACCTGTTGACAGGTAAGACACTTCGACACGTGTTCCGCCACATCCCTCTTCATACCATACCACCAAAACTGCCTTCGTAGATCCATATACATTTTAGTACCTCCTGGATGTATAGTATATCGAGACCTATGTGCTTCCCGCATGATCTCCTCCCTGAGGTTATCAACACTCGGTACGTACAATCTCCCTCGAAATCTCAACCCTCTATCAGCCCCAATCATCCACTCAGAAGGACCCTCCACATCCGGGTCAACAGAAATCTCAGAAATCCTCGCCTGAGCAAACTCATCAAGTGTCTGACCCTGAATGATCCTGGAGATCAAGGTGGGCTGTAAGGTGATACTACCGAGAAAGATTCCCTGTCCTGCTACTGCGGGCATAAGGTCGAACTCAGATGCAGCTTCTAACATGCGCCACTCCTGCACCATAATCGATGCCATGATTACCCGCGGTTTCCTACTCAATGCATCCGCCACCACATTCGCCTTTCCGGGATGATACTCCAAGGTGAAATCATAGTCCTTAATGAGCTCCATCCATCTCCTCTGCCTCATGTTCAATTCCTTCTGGGAGAATAGATACTTCAAACTCTTGTGATCAGAAAAGAGTTCGAATTTCTCACCATAAAGATAGTGCCTCCAAATCTTCAAGGCAAACACCACAGCTGCTAGCTCTAGATCATGAGTAGGGTAATTCCGCTCATGTACCTTCAACTGTCTAGAACCATAAGCAACAACACTACCATTCTGCATCAACACACACCCCAAACCCTGATGAGATGCATCGCTGTAAATGACTAGTCCACCACCACTAGTAGGAATAGTCAACACCGGAGCTGTAGTCAATCTAGTCTTCAGCTCAATGAAAGCCTTCTCACACTTATCCGACCATACAAACTGAGTGTCTTTCCTGGTCAATTTGGTCAAAGCCGAAGCAATACCAGAAAACCCTTCAATGAAGCGCCTGTAATAACCGGCCAATCCAAGGAAGCTACGGATTTCTGTAACCGTAGTAGGGCGACTCCAACTCATCACTGCTTCAACCTTCGAAGGATCCACAGAAACTCCATCCTTCGAGACCACATGACCAAGGAACTTGACTTCACTCTGCCAGAAGTCGCACTTCTCGAACTTGGCAAATAGTTTCTGCTCTCTCAATGTCTGCAGCACTATTCGCAGATGCCTCTCATGCTCCGCTGACGACCTTGAATAAATCAAGATATCGTCAACGAACACTACCACAAACTGATCCAAGTAAGGACTGAACGTACGGTTCATCAAGTCCATAAATGCTGCAGGGGCATTCGTGAGACCAAAAGGCATGACAAGAAACTCAAAATGTCCATACCTGGTCCTGAACGCCGTCTTTGGAATATCTTCCTCCTTCACCCTCAACTGGTGATATCCAGACCTCAAGTCAATCTTCGAGAATACAGTAGCTTCTCTAAGCTGATCGAACAAGTCATCAATCCTAGGTAAAGGGTACCTATTCTTGATGGTCACCTTGTTCAACTGTCGATAATCCACACATAGACGAAGTGAACTATCCTTCTTCTTCACAAACAACACTGGTGCACCCCAAGGAGACACACTTGCCTGAATGAACCCTTGTGCAAGTAAGCCCTCAATCTGAACCTTCAACTCCTGAAGTTCAGCTGGAGCCATTCGATAAGGTGCTTTTGACACAGGTGAAGTACCTGGTATCACATCAATGGAGAAGTCCATTACCCTTTTCGGGGGTAACCCAGGGATCTCCTGAAACACATCTTCATACTCTGAAACTACAGGAATACCTGTAACCTTTGAAGTACTACTCCCTGATTCAATATGGGCCAAAATCCCTATCCTCATGGTGATGTCAGACTTCAGACAACGGTAATGAAACACCGGTTGTCCCGGAACATGGAAGGACACAATCATCCTAAAGCAATCAATAACAGCATGGTTCGGGCTCAACCAATCCATACCCAAAATCACATCATACGTGTGATCCGGAATCACAATCAAAGATGCAGAGAACTCTCTGCCACCAATCCCAATAGGGCAATCATCACAAAGCATGCTAAGCTCAAGAGACACACCGAGAGGTGATGTAACACACAATGATCTAGTCAGAGGCATAGCAATCAAACCCAAAACATCCACAACCGAACTAGATATGAAAGAGTGTGAGGCTCCCGTATCAAACAGTACTCTAGCAAGAAAGTGATAAACAGATAAGGTACCTTCCACTCCCGTGCCTGCTTGACCGATGGCAAAGACCCTAGCATGAGCAGGTGGTAACTGCCTCTGCTGGTTACCCTGCACTCTACCCTGAATCCGAGGACACTCCCTAGCCTGATGCCCTGCCTGTCCACAACTGTAGCATAACCTACCCCGTGGCTTCGTGCACGCACGAGAGATGTGGCCCGGCTCGCCACAGTTAAAGCATTTCACTGGAGCTGCTGGTGCTATCTGCCTGATAGGCATAGCCTGAACAGGAGGAGCTACTGCTGCCCTAGCTGGAGCCTGATGCTGAAACTGAGTTCTCTGTCTCTTCCAGAACCCACCCCTGAAGTCTCTAGCTCTACTGCTCCCTGCTATGGCCTTCCCCTTGCCCTGGAAGTCTCTCTCAGCAGACTCCTTCTCTCTACGAATCAGGTTCTGCTGCTCAATGATCTGTGCCTTAGCCAAGATCTCTCTCTTGGTCTTCAGCTCCAAGATAGCTACATCACGCTCAATCGAAGGACTCAACCCTCTCTGAAACTTCTTGGCCAAGTCCTCATCCTCCATCTGCCTCACATACTTGTACAATCTGGAGAACTCCGCATCATACTCAATTACGGTCATCTTCCCCTGTACAAGTGCAAGGAACTCTCGCTCCAACCTCTCCTTCACTGCTGGTGGAAAGTACTTCTCCCTGAACAGCCTCTCAAAGCCGTCCCATGTCAAGGTAGACACCTCAATGCTCCTCTGAGTGACGTTCCACCACACCCTAGCCTCATCCTTCAGCATGAAAGCGGCTAGCTTCCTCTTATCGGTCTCAGTGCAATCAAGCAGATCGAAATAAGTCTGCAAATCTTCTATCCAACGATCCGCCACCATATAATCTGTGCCTCCTCCAAACTTGGTTGCTCCCAAGCGAGTAATTTCCCTTGCTAGCATCAGCAAGCGAGCAGGATTATCAACCACAGCTACAGGAGGAATAGGCTGATCCTCATATGGTGCATCTTCCTCCGACTCGAATACTTCTTCGACTGGAGGGGCCCTACCCCTTCCTCGGCCTCTACCCCTGCCACGAGGTCTACCTCTACCCCGACCTCTGGCCTCGTTTCCCTCAATCTCCATTACCTAATAAGCATGATATACTTGATTAATACACGCATAACACTTAAACAAAACATAAGTCAAATGCAAGTCCATATTAACCAAGTACTGATCATACATAACGATGCTTAAATTTCCTAAAAGTACTAACGTTCCTAGCCAACCTAACGCACTCACATACCCAATGACATTGTCAATACCGAAGAGCACACGATGGGGATCCGCTGCAGACGGGCCATCACTCGGTAAGTATTGACATATCACCAAATATGTACCTTACGCTCTGATACCAAACTGTCACGCCCCGAATTTTAGAATAACAATTCAAAATCCGAAACATGAATATACTACAACACAAAATAATCATCCTGAAAATTTTTCTTTTCTTAACATACTCACCACACGAAATAAAATCAAACCGAATATATTCTCGGTCAATTATTACAACTCAATCCAAAATATAATGTAAAGCTCTAAATGAGCATACACACACCTCACAACTAAATAAACAACAAACCGCTATAACACCTAAGCAGCTCGGTCACCTCCCTGGTTATCCTGACCTGCAGGAATATCCGCTACACCATTGAATAGTGTACCGGGATTGCAACAACACAAAACCCGGTAAGCTTATGAAAGCTTGTATGAGTAAAAGAATGAACTGTTGCTTAATTTAATCTCATTTATTTCCACGCACAGCAACACTCAATTATTTCCACATATGCAAATAATAACAATCTCAATCAAACACCAATCCAATATATCAAGACAACCCAACTCACAACTTTCCCCACAACTCTCATCATCGTATTTATAAAAATACGGTATTTGACAGACTAGAGCTCTAACTGAATCGTAGCCCGTCACCTGGCCTAGGTTATGGCATCCGACATATTTATCAATTATTGTATTTCATCAATATGTATACCTATATACATATTTAGAACGTCCAATAATTCCACATACTCAACCAATCGTATCCCATCATCCACACTAGGATTAGAGCGTCCGATTTTCCACACCAGTCATTACATCGACCCTAAACCCATAAATGAACACAACATAAAATTTCACATACTGAAATCAACCCAACCAAGATACATCATATTATTATGAAATCACACAACTGTAATAAAATCAACTCATCAATTTCACTCAATCATATCATCAATCAAACAATCCACTCATCAATATATATTTTCCACGTAAATATATATATACGTAATCATCCACTCAGGAATGACCACTAATACCATCTATAGTTCACACAAGAAAATTATGAAATTCATTTGTATAGTTAAAATTCATTTTACTTACCTATGGACCGTGGTAATTCAAGTCCATGAAATTTTAAAACAAATATTTAATCCGCAAATATTTTTCACACAATTACCCAAAAATAAATAAATTAAATGCTCGGTTCGTAATATGAACCACGTGAGTTTTACTCACCTCGAAACTCCCGCTGCGTCTTCAATATAATTATAAATTATAATTTATAATTAACGCCGCTAGCCCACGAAATTAAAATCCGTCAATCACCTAATCAAATGTGATTCGAATTTAGCCAACAATTTCAACTCATAATTTAACCACTAATTAACGGTCAGATTCTAATTTACATTAAAATCCGACGAGCGGTTTCTCACGAATCGCTCCCCTAATTACCGTTTTTCACATATACGAAGATCCAACGGTCGGATCTTCGCCCATGACCACACAAAGCCTCTGGGACAGTCATATGATCATCATAACAATTTTACAAGTTCATCCAACGGTCATAATTTCACAGATCAAAAATCTAACGACCGAAATCGATCGAAATCACAAAATTCATAACTAATTCATACGATATCCAAAAAATGCGTATAATACGCCGAAATGATCGTATCGAAACATAGAATCATAAAATGAACAGAAACCAAATTTTAGACCTCCGGAGGTGGCCGGAAAAGGCCGCCGGAGTTAGGGACAGAGCCGCCACCGACCACCACCAATGGTGTCGGGGCCGAGCTTGTCCCCTTCGTTTCATCATTCTGAGCAACTTTCATAACTAGCACAAGACCTAAAAATGATCGGAAGGCATCGAAATTACCGATTTACAGTCGGTGGCCGGAAAAAATGCAGAAACCGATGAGCTTGAAAACCGACGTGAAAACTGCAACCTCAGGCCCCGATCCCTTCTGGAAACTTGTTCAGAACTTCCTTGCGAACTCAACAAGCTTGGAATCACAAGAAACGATCGTGTATAGCTCGAGATATCTTGATCGAAAGTTTCGGTATTTCGATCCGTTCGGGTCGAGCTCCGACGAACGTGAAAACGTTCGACCCAGTTCCGGTCCTTCTTGGTGCTTGTAGAGGAAGTTGAGGCGAGCTCAATGAAGCAAGAATCAAGTGAAATGATGGAGTGTAGCTCGAGATATCGAGATCGAACCGAAAATGGACGTTTTCGGTTCGGGCTTCGCCGCCGCCGCCACGGGCTGCGCCGCCGTGTGAGACTGCCTCCGGGAGCTAGAGCAGCTCGAGACGAACACCTGGGACTTGGTTTGAGGTCGAGAGGTGGTCTGTGGAGGGAGAACAATTAAGGAGAAGTTTTGCTCCCCTTCGGCCGATTTCGTCTGTAAGAGAGAGAGAGAGTCCAGTTTTTGTTTTCAGAAACGGACGAGGAAGAAGAAGAAAGAAAAAAAAGAAGAAAGAGGAACCGGTAGGGAAAAAAATTAGGGTTTGCAAAAATTTTTCTATATATACAAGTTTCGGAAAACTTCGAAATTCGATAACTAATTCAGAAAAAATCCGATCTTCGTGTTCCGCATGTGCACGGACTCGTATCGACGAGCTCTACAACTTTCATGAAGGAAGTTTCTCCAAATTTCGTACGTAGAAAAAGTCGATTTCTCAACTCGAGTATTTCGAGCTTTTCGTTAAAATAAACGTTTCGAAACTTTGATAATTGTAAAAATGAATGATTATCGAACATAAATTGTGAAATCGTATAATAATCATTCGATACAATCACTCGAATTTAAAATGGAAATTGCGGGTATTACATTTGTTATGCTCATTGAGCTATATAATTTAAGTTTGTGAGAGTGTGATATAATAAGTAATTTGAAGATTTGGTTTTTGTATTATTGAGTGAGCGAGGTGTGGTTGTTTATGAAAAAATTCATGACATTTATTTGTTTAAGTTGTTTAATTCATGTTTCGGATTTGAATTTATTTATTCAAAATTCGGGGCGTGAGAATTACCACTAAGTCAAGTAACCTAGAGTTTGGGCCAGACACATATTCTGGATTTACTTGAACACATTTGTTGTTATTTTTTATTTTCATCTTTATATGCTAATTCAAGAAGTGAATGTATTCATTCAAACTTAACTACGCACTTTGAATGTGTTGCGTTTGTTATCTCATGAAAAAATGTTTAAAGAGTAGTTAACCTTAAGCATTGATAGCATGATAGCCTCTGTGTGCATGTAAAGGTTGTGAGTTGAAATCACCTAGATCTAGGATTAGTTTGCTTGCATGATTATCTAAACTCAAAGCTTTATGCATATAGGAACAATGAATTGAGACTTAACCGGTAATAAGATTTTTTCTTATGTAGTTAATTCTAGACTTATCCGGTTGGAATTGATAACATTAAAGGAGTTCAAGCCTTTGTAGTCTTATTCGGATGCAAAGAGGGTAATTGAGAAACTAAAATAGCATCATTTGTATTTAAATTTCAATACTTTGGAATTGCAAGAGAGTTTAGTGGTAAACAACTCCTAACTTCATCAATTTTATTACTAGTTTAGTTTAGAGTAGCTTTGTTTACATTTGAGCATTTGATTTTAATTTGGTTCACCACTCTATCCAACAAACAATTAATTTCACTATCACCACAATGCACGTACTCATTATGAGCCTAGATTTCCTTGTGAATTTAGGTTTGTAATTGTACATTTGCATATTATAGCTCTCCTTAGGTTCACACCCTAGCTAGTGAAAGGAATCCAATCTTCGTGGATTTGACAATCTTTATTAAATTCCTATACTATTATTTATACCTCTTATACTTGAGGGTGACTATTTGGCTAACATCTGCCTCCCCGCACTGTAGAACTGTCGATCACCAAGACAAGCCGAAGAAAACGTTCCAACTTTCAAACACCACTATTATGTGCTAAACCTTGACGCCCAATTTCCACGATCCACGTTGAAACCTCGCCAGAGTGAAAAAGATAGACGACAAAATATAATGGATATCCGCAGTTGCGCTCTGCCCAAAACCCTAGAGTTTTGCTAGAGGTTTTATTTGGTCATCTAATTGTAAACATATCAATGATTCTAGTAAGGCCAGTAAACTTGTTCATTTACATAATATTACAATAATTAACAAAATATTACGAAAGCTAAGAAAACATGATTTGAATGTATTTTTTTTTATCATAAATCTCATTATGATGATGTCATATAATGGCCATATCCCAATAGATTTGAGCCTACATTTGACAAGAAAATTAGCTCATAATCTCATTTAACTAATCATGGGTGTTGTTTTCTTTGTTGGAGAGTGGAGATCCCCATGTCAGAAAAATGACAAAAAGAAAAGAAAATTACTTATATGTGCGTAGCTTACTCTCAGTTGTATAAATGCATTCTGATTTAATACCCAATACTTAATAGGTAATTAATTGAGATAATATTGGTGCAGTAATGCCATGCTTGTTCACTGTTTTACTTTTTTCCTATTCATTTTTATACAAGCATTCTCAATCTTGCCTATGCTATATAAATAGAGTAGAAAAAAAATAATGAAGATTAATTTCATGACATAAATATGCTATTCACAACAGTGGCAGACGCATAACTTTATCTACACGGGAGCAAAAAAAATTGAAAGACCACAAAACAAAACTTCGTTGAATGAGGCAAAGTTTCAATTTGTATGTTTCCTAGCAAATAAAAAGTTTATTTTTCAAACAATGCATTTCTCAATACGTAAAGTTTTTTATAGTCAGTTATAAGAAAAATTCAATAAATTTTCCTAGAAAAACAAGCATCAAACAAAAATAAACTAAAAAATTTGTAAGTGTGGCTTACTCTTCATTAATTTAATCTATAAAAACGACAAAGTAGAAGTTTCTTTTAATTAGTATATGGGTTATGGGCTTACAATTTTAGTTAATTGTGGAAGTTGTAGATTTTGTTCTTACTACTTTACTAGGGTTAACATGAGTGTGCATGGTGTATGCATCTAGGGACTAAACAAAAAAATTACATTAAGATGAAGCCCCATTTAACAAAAATAAAAATTTCATTGTATGTGTCTAACGGCCAAACAAAGAAATAACAAAAACAAAAATTTAATTGGGGGCAAAACAAAAAAATACCATATAGATGAAGTCTCATTTAAAAAAAAAAAAAAACAAATTGACTGGGGACCGCTGCTCCCACTTGCCCGTATGTGGGTCCGCCAGTGATCCACAATAATTATTTATCCTTATTTGATAAAAAATTTAAAGAAGCAAATGTTTATAAATAATTATAAAAAACAAACATAAAATAAAAAAAAAATTAGATCACTTTTCGAAACTCATCCTTAGGAAAAGTCTTTAATATATAGGAATAAATGCCACAACACTGCCAATAATGTTTTTACCCTAATTATAAAAAACGATGCTTAGGGAGACATGAACTAGTATATGGGGACCATCGTTTTTGTATACTGTACAAAAATGTTGATGATGAAGCTTTGATTTTGATATGCTTTCTTGAGCTCAATTCATGTATAATTTTTCTTTGTATGTGACACACACACATGTGTTTTTATTTTTGAAATAGTATGTGACATCTCTCTAGAAAAGCAAAATACCGCATCCGTAATTGAGATCTTCAACTTGTCCTTTTCTTTTATTACATAATAAATTTTAATTGAATTATTGTAATGTTTGACATATATAGCATAGAAACATAATCATAAGCAAACAATCCTCTTAGAAAATTGTGGCTAATAGTTTGAAGATATACCCTATACATATTTGAGGTGGTACGTACTAGTACCGTAGTATTACACTAGATGCTGCTACTTTAGATTAATTAGACCTTGTGGGAAAGAGAGATGTGGATTAAATAGGGAATGAGATGAGATTATGCAAGTATCTTTTTGGGATTCCAGCATGAGATCAGTAGAGGTCAATTCTTCTCATTTTTTATATCTTCAAATAACTAATAAGCATGGGAGCTAGGGAATGAATGTGATGCCCATGGAAGTTTCTTTCTAGTCATTGTCATCAATTTCTTTTTAGAAAAGCCACTACCATCCATTATTTTTCTTTTCTACTTTATTTTTCATTTTTTAAAAAACTTGAAATCAGTTCCTCATGTTCATCTATTAGTTGTGGAGAATTTTAAAAATCAGAGGAAGATGACACATGCAAAACCTAGGAGGACATGACAATTTATGATAACAATTTATGGTATATAGTTTGACAGAATATATAATGATAGCAACTCAAAAGAAGAAATGAGTAATTTTTTCTTGATTTGTGGATTGAAATGAACTAGCCATCAACACATGCATATATACAAAAAAAGATGCACGAGAAGATGAGAACTAGTACAATTACAGTACTGTTACCGTTACTGTTACAACATTACACATTCACAAATATTAACTAGTTACACTAACCTGCAGCTTTATGAGCTTTCAAGCTCCAAAGCCGAAATTGAAATTGAGAGTATACTATTGATGAATTACACAAACTTTTCAGAGCTTGTGGTGCAATTATTTACTTAACAATTTACATGAGGTGGAACCCTCCTTGGTTATCAAACTAAGAGTTTTCGGAAATGAGGTGGGACCTTACCCATTCCAATACTTTTATATCTCAGTAAACACATGAACTCTCATACCCGAAATCATTCCCTTAATTTTCATTCTCATTCCAGATAAGTAAATGTGCCCATAGTATATCCTTCAATAAAAAAAAAATGTACATAATTGGTGATTTTCCTGACGACAAAGGTGAATGTACTAACTGAAAATTAATAAAACAATATATATTGAATATATTGCATGACCAATTGCGGAGGAATGTTTCACCTAAGAGACAATTTTATGAACTGTGAGCGACTAATTCATCTTGATCACATATATTAAATTTAAAAGCTGAAATTATAACAACTTTAAACTGTGAATTTGTTTTCAAACGTCAGATTTATTTGTCTCTCACAATCATTTAAAAACTGTTCCTTAGGTGAGCAAGCCTCATATACTATATATCATAGACGAAAATTCTTAACAGTGAGTGTGAATGACTTGCTTTTGAAAGCAACAATATCAAAACAGTGATATATGTGTGTGTGGGTGTGTGTATATATCTTTATATGTGTGTGTGTGTGAATTAAAGAATGTAGTATGAAAAATTATATATTGTTCAATTGAAAGAATAATTTAATTTGTTAGCAGTTATATAAAATCACAGAAAATAAAGATCGAGTTTAAACTTTTGGAGAAGACTCAAATCGTAAGGATCTTTGTTCGATGTTCTAACCTGTGATATACATTAGTACTGTAGACTAATTTCATGTAATTATAGATAAATCCTCCCTGTGGTATGTTAGACCATAATTTACATATATATGCTTTCTCTTAAATATTGAATTTAACTTGTTTTTGAGTTTATTTTAGCTTTCACTAAATTATTTTCTTATTTGTCTAGGAATATTGCAAGAGTGAAGGAAACATCCATTTGGGGATTTGAAGAGGAGAATTGGATCTAGGAAGAATGACGGTCAAATATGGAGCAAAATTTTAAATTCCAAATTCTGGAGAACCATGACAAATTGCGGCACAAATACCACCACTCATGGTGGTGTCATGTATTTTCCGACTATATGGAGGAGCAAGGAGGAGGAGTAACATTTTGCCTATTCCATTATATCCATTCATCATCAATGTTCTATCACAACTAAATCCCAACATTTTGGTTCAAACTCCATCCATTTTTCATTTTTTCCACACTATCTCAACTCTCTATATTACCGAAAAGTCCACCGTTATCATCACAATTTCTTTTCCATGTTTTAGGCTGTAATCACCATCTCTTCTACAACACTCCATACTTACCTTTTTTTCTTTATTGTGGGATCTATTACCACTCAAATACTCTTCCTCTTTGCCTTTTACGAAAAGCTAGCTACTCCCTTTTGCCTCGCCTTCCATTTTCACACCACTATTTCTCCCTATTTAAGGACTCCATCTCCTGACAAGCAAGACTATCACCCATACCACCTCATTACATCTCTTTTCACTCTCCTCTTAATCACAAAACCTCTATCTTCATCTCCCAAAATCCATAATACCTATACTTCCCTTACTACATCTCCTCCATCATGACCACCACAACTACCATCTTCCCCCATCATAAAGTCTATCACCACCACCATAAACTTCATCACTACCACTCAAAATTAGCCAAAGGAGCATTATATCTTCATCACCATTCCATTCATCATCACCATTAACAAGTTCATAATCCATTCATTCCACCATTAAGGAGGGTCCAAGGGCAATCAATGAGGACAAGGAGGAGCTAGCCATCAAATTGTCAAGCTTCAACTAGTTCATTCTTTCTTTTAACTCTTTAATTATTATAGATTTGATGCTAATTTGTATGATTATGAGTGAGTAATTACGTTGTTGGGCTAGGGTTAAAAGCCGTAGCCAATCTTGTATGGGTTCATGCTATAATATGATGTGATACAATTTTTTAAAACATGCCTACATGCTAGTTGAAGAGTTGAATGCATATGTTAAACTTTACCGCTTTGAGTATGTGTATTTGTCATGTCATCGTACAATGTTTAGAGCTTGATAACCTTTAACTGTTAAAGCATGAAAGCACATTAGCTGTGCATGTAAGGGTTGTAAATTACAATCACTTAGAGATAAGCTTGGTATGATTTCTTCATCTCCAAACTTCATGCACTTAAAGTAATGCATTGGATACCTAACCCGATTGAAATGTATGACTTAAGTAGTTGAGTACTACAGCTGAGAGGGGTTGCTTGATATCACAAAAAAAGCTTATCAGTTGTCCTACCCGAGAGGGATGCAAGGAGAGAAATTGGTTAAATAAATTTAGCATCATTCATATGAAATGCACCAATACTTGCAAGGGAAGTTAGTGGTAGACAATCCAAATCCTAACTTTCCTTCGTTAGATCACTAGTTTACAAAGGGGATCCGCTCCCTAGATTGACCACATACAGTATCTCGATCAATTAGCAGATAATTTATATTAGCCTGAAAACCAAATTTATTTTCTTACACAGAAATATTACAAATTAAGAAAGCTTTGAAGATCTATCAGTCACATTTTTTCAGCACCTTGATCCCTTTCCAACGAGACTCCATGTAGTAAGAACCATCGGGCTGAGAGTAGACGCCGCATTTAAAATAATGAAACTTTCCTCCGTGACCGGGTGCCTCTAACTTGAGAACTCCATCGATATAAACCTTCAAATGTGAGGCGTAGACGTCATGGATTACATTAACTCGGAACCATCTTTCGTAGATGTAAGGATCCAGGACTGTAGTCCTATAGTATGTAAGGGTACCATTTGAACCAATTCTAAGCATTAGAGTGGTTGCGTGAGGGCTTGCCCCAAACACTTGCATTATGGTCACATTGGCAGTTCTGCATGGTACGTACCCGTATCCTTCGAATTGCCATACACCTGAAGAATAATCGTATCCCTGCAGACAAAGAGAGAGTTAGAGATGGTGAAGTGTTACTACTTATTAGTCACGTAAAAGGAGGAGATGACACTAATTAGTCGAAAAGGCCACATAGGGAAAATAAGGATTCCGGCCACCTGTGCCTTTTGCCATTTCCGGAAATGAATAAGATTAATTATTTCACCCTCTATATATACTACGTATAAGTACTTACAATTTCACATCAAGTATAGTTCAAAAACTAATAAAGATATAAAACCAAAGTGTTACCAAACCTAGACATAAACATTTTACGTACGCACCCTTATTCGGATCTCTGTTCGAGGATATGTAGGACTATTTCGAGAGAGGGGCTTGTCCTTGAAGTACACCCACATCTTGTGCACTCCACGTTTGAAACTGTATCGTTTACTTATTGGCAAATCATATGGCTTGTGGATGTGAAAGTTTGATGTGTTCAATGGAAGACTTACGAAGCCAAGGGTTGGATCTATAGGCCAGCTGCTTGACCATTGCGTTAGCAGAAGAAGAAAGGCTATGCTTACTAAAGCAATGTGATTAAGGACACTCATATCTCTTTGGTTGACTGTAGGTGGTCACTGGTGGAAGGTTGTTTTTTGAACTGTTGAAGAAGCTAGGTGCTTAATAGTGAAATTTATAAGACTGCTTTGGTCGACTTTTCTCTTTTAATATTTCGTTGGGCAGTTGGGACTTGTTGAGTATGTTTTCACGGGTTCCTAATCTCTTGTCTGATAATAAATACAAAGATACGGAAACAACACAATGTTGAAAAAAGAACCATTTTTTGTCTGATAATAAAAACAAAGATACGGAAACAACAAAATGTTGAAAAAGAACCAAAACAAAATTACTGAAGTCTGACTTCATTTTCTACTTGATTCGAGCAACTGATAGCGTATTATATAGCAGGAAGAGAAACCAGAAAACATGATCTAGACGGTCATGTTTTATGAAGCTGATTGTAAGCTTTATCTTCGTGGATTAATGAATTCAAAAAGTTTCTCAATTATCCAAGCGACTTTGGTTTAGGGTTTATTGGCATGCTCTCTTATATTCAGCTTACTCTGTCGAGCTAATTAGTTAGTCGTGTTCAATTTTTTTCATATTAATATTGTCAGCGCCTCCGTGGTTGTTTAACTTTAAGCCTGCATGTGAGATTGCTTGATGCTTATGTAAGAAGCGGTTTTGATCAGAACCAATTTTCTAGTAAGTGCATAGAGATTTTAATTTCAGCCCACTTATTTACTTAGAAGCACTTCATGAAATTAAAAGTAAATGATACAGGCTTTTTAGGACATACTACGAGTGTTTGGACAGCACAATTAACGGCTACGTTCTTAAGGCCAAATACACTGTAAATTAAAATGTACGTTGTTAGTTATTTAGAAGTGCTTCTATATTACTAGCTCCACCACCGGAGCATGCATGCACATACTAAGATACATATACACAAAAAGAAGGACATGAGACAAATAAAAAGCATAGTTTTGAAGTAGTTATGTTAGTAATCCATGTACCCTTATTCGAATTTCGGTTCGAGCATGAGTCTGGCTCTCCGGAGAGTGGGACTTGTCAGTGAAGTATACCCATAGCTTGTGCACTCCGTCTACGAAGCTATAGTGCTCACTTAGTGGCAAGTTATATGGTCTCTGGATGTCCAAATTTGATGTGTTTAGTGGGATTTCTAGGAAGCCAAGGGTTGGATCATCCATAGGCCAGCTGCTAGACCATTGTGCTAGGACAAGAAAAAACGTTGCGCATGCCAAAGCAATGTGGTTTATATGGGCACTCATCTCACTTCCTTAACTCGCACAATTGCAAATCATGTAGCAAGTATGAACTACATATTTATCAAGGAAATTTATACATAATTTAGTACTACTCTTTATTTTATTCCTAACCCGGGCCTTCTCATTTTAACACTGCAATCTACAGGTTTCTGAAACTGAAGAGTAAAAAATTACACTTTATTATAGTGATTATAAATTTGACCAATAACTAATGGCGTAACATTAATGAAATCATAAAATAAAAATAAAAAAAACAGCTTTTTAATAATCATAAAATCTTCTGCAGATGTTAAGCTCTAGATTTCTAGAACATGCTTAGGCAACTCCATCGACCACACCATGCTAGCTGGGAGGGCAATTTTTGATACATTGAAGGAGAGCGACACTAAAAGTTGATAATTAATGATATATTAGGATACACACACACATAACTAACTTATGTGAAGGAAGGTCAAATTTTTCCTGTCAAGATCACCTGGCTATTGGTTTTTATAATCCTAGAGTAGGTTTACATTAACTGATCAATACCAATTAGAATTAGTTAGCTAGTTAACTAATTAGTTCATGTCATAGTCCACACAACTATATTTATTCAAGATTCTAGCACAGACTAACACAAAACAGAACAGCTGAGAATATGGTTTGCCCAGAAAAAGAACAGAACTAGACTGATCGTCAGTATACCAAAAGCCAAAAGAGTAGTTAGTAGGTAGGTGATTCAGATATCCGTATAAAATGAATTCATCATAACATCACCGGGAAAGTGGAATATAATCTGAAACTAATCAAGCATAGAGGTACAACCACAAGTTTCCAGGACGACAAAGTTTGTTAATTATGGTCACCTCCCTCATAAACTTCCATCTCACTCACCATAATTAAACATTTGTGAATTATTTTAATGCCTAGTACAGTCTTAAAGCATGCATGTGAAGGTAGCAGTTGAGGTTGAACCGAATGAAATAATCAGCTTAATGTCGGGAGGTGTTTGTTGTTATTTAGGGCATAATTAACAACTAACCATAATCTTTGGATAGTATCTAGGTACGTGACTGAGTTTGGACCCAGCCATTTAGAAACTAGGCAAGAGAAAAACTACACAGAGGAGCCTTTGAGTTTTTACCAACTATGGAGTTTTTGTTTTGGCCAGCTGATCACTTGAGTGTTAAACCTAAGCATTGGTTCCAAATTCTCGAAATCATGCGATTCGGTCGTGGTCAGCTGATTTGATTGTTTTGGGTCAGACATCTGTTATGAGTTAGGCTGACACGGCGGTCGTTCAACATAATCGAATATATGGAGGAGGTAGTATAGCATGCATCTACCTCTCGCTGGAACTGTATAAGATCAAGACTTGTTCATGGTGGTGTTGAAAAGTCTTCTGCATCGACGCGGAGTCGCGGAATGTATATAATTTGTTTGGTCGAGTTCGGTCATACAATTTCCAGTAAAAGCCTTCAATAGTTCAACCAGAATACGTATTAGTTCTCAATGAGCAATTATGCTTGATTCTTGATAGTTGATCTAACGGATCAACATATAGTTAGATAGATATACAATTAATTATAACATTTTTGTACGTTTATAGTAGTATAAGTACATATAGGTTATTATTTCTATACTTCTAGAAAAAAGATACACGGTACACCCATTTTGGTATAGTCTTAATGCTCAATTTATAGCAAGTTATATTCTTTGGTGGCTCTCAACTCTTCTACTTCTAACTTTATTTTAGTTTACTGCCACCCCTGCAACGTTGCGCACTCTCACAATCTTTGTAATACTTATTGCTTGGTGGAGGCAAGCAGATTTTCCCACCCCGACATAGTCAAATCTTAGGGCGCCAGTATCAATTCAGTTGGTATTGGTGGTTTCAGTGCATAACTAACATATCAAGAGAGCGAGGATACAGAAAGCAGTAAATGCCTTGGACATTGCCATTTCTTCAACTGTTCAACAAAACAACTAGATCAACTTGCTTAGAGACACATCTAATGAGAATTTTGGGAGGAAGTGCTTATGATGAGGTTGAGAAAGTAGCTATTTTATTGTTTTTGTGTAACCTAATTTGTTATTGATTGGTGGTGTAGCTGAATAACACACTTGTTTTACAACTTTGAATAGTATTTAGAAAGCCAAGTATGCTATTTGTTCCAATTATATGTTAGATTGTTAGGTTCAAGACGAGACTGACCCCCTTTTATGAGATTTCTAGAACCCCATCCATAGATCGTTGGAGAATGAGTCTCTAGGAGAGGAGGAAGAAAGTAACTTGACCATAGGCATAAATTCCTATCGCGCGCGATTTTTTTTAGGTTTTAAATTCTCTTATAGTTCTTATGATAACTTGAACAAAGAACATGCCAGTGGAGGATATTCATAGCTCGTCAGAAAATAAAGACCCAAGTAAAGAAACTGCCTTGGATAAACTTTTAACTCTAACACTACTCGCCTCTACTTCAGCTTGAGAATCTAAACAAGCCAAAACCAGAGGAAATTAAAAACCATATGTACAGTATATACTTGAACATGATCGTGTGAACATATCCGTCTTGGAAATCCAATAGGCGCATATGCATCAAGATCTATATATAGTTTCTTAATCTGCATTTCAATTAACGTTTCGGAGGAGGCATAATTATATCATGAAAGTAATTATAATGATATAATCTCAATCAATTACCAGTCCTCTCCTCTCCCTAACCGTCCTCATCACCTTCACTATAAATAATTTCTCAAACCCTCACTTGTTCTTCACTCAGCTTCAGAATTTACACAAATCCCATTTACATAGACATATTTTCAAACAATGGCTTTGAAGAATTTGGTTGTGGTTTCCATGGTGACACTGATCGCATCCCTCATACTAAGTGCAAGTAATGCAACTGCAACTAGGAAAATTTCTGACAAAACGAGCGGTGAAGGCGAAGGCGCGCTAGTGGAATGCGGAAATGCACTGGTGGAGCTGAAATCTTGCTCGCAAGAGATTGTTGTGTATTTCCTGAATGGGAAGGCTAATATCGGTCCAGACTGTTGCAAAGCTATCGCCACCATTACACGTCACTGCTGGCCTGCAATGCTTACTTCCCTTGGTTTTTACTGCAGAACAAGGTGACTTCTTACGAGGCTACTGTGATGCTGCGGCTGCTGTGACTACTACTGCTCCTGCTGCAGCGCCACTTGCTCGTACAACACCTCTTACCAGTTGTTGAATAATTAATCTTGCATGATGTTTGGTGATCGATCCTGCTTAATCATTTTATTGTTCATGCCGGCCTGTCATGTTATTTTCTTTTCATGTTTGGTTTGGGGTATGATGCCTCAATAGGGGTCTGTTTCTTAATCCTGTTTAATCTGCTGTTTAATTTCTAAGTCATGGTGTCTTGCTGTCTACTTTGACGTTTCAACACTAATTGCTCCCCCTCTCCAACTAATAGTGATATTCTCTTAAAAAAACATGCTTATACTGATCAGCCTGTTCAAAATGTAAGACTTGATATGAACATCTAATGAATTCATATCAAGTGTAATAACTATTGTTATCTAAAGAGAGAGTAATTTGGGATAATATGAGAAAACCTATTCCATAATATTTTTATTTATTTGTGAATCTAATATTTACAAACAAGAATATATCGGATATGTTTTGTTAGATACAGTAATAATGATATTAAGCAACTTGTTATGGGCATGTATTCATTGTTCTGTACAATATAAATTCAAGGCTCCTGTGACCTCTCATAGACACACAAACATACAGTTCTAGCCTCATAGATAGTAGCTTCTAAGTTGATAGGATTACATAAGACCTTGCTGCAAGATCGATGGCTTTCTCCACCACTGTTGGTATGATTCATGTTCATAACCAATTCAGTTATTGTCTTGTTGTGCTATATATATGTTCTTCATTTTGTGTTTATTATTCATGCAACTTCATGCGTAGTTTAATTTTCTGCTTACACAAAACCCTAAACTATAACGTAGAAATATGATATTTCTTGGAATATTTATGACATGTAAAATTGTCATAATTGTAATTGCATTGCGTGTGATGGAGCATCTGTCCAACAGTTATCACTATTTCTCCTTTCATTTAACCTAAAATGAATCCATAATAAATTAATAGTCTCTCTCCCAAAATTTCAATTTTTCAATTTGACAGAATACTCCCCATTCAATTTGTGCTTCAGTATATGTTGTTTGAATAAGTGTGCAGTGAAATTAGAATGAAGATTATTTGTTGGGACTCTGTATCCCGCTTAGGCTGAATAGGCATACAGTTCATTGTTGCGGAGACTTCAAATTCTGATATATGTATTTTCCTGACAATGGGTCAGTTAAGCCATTCGAATATATGAATATTTATTTTTCTCTAAAAAAAAAATCTCACAGTAATATATAATTGAATTAGTTGCATTGCACGACTCATCTTGGGAATAGATGTGCGGAGGACATAACTGATAACGCTGTTTTATTTCTCGGTTCTCTTAGTTCATTTTCTAATGAAACTAAACGTACGTTCTGACTAAATTTCTAACTGCATTCCAATTAATGACGAAGATTTAACTCAAATCACAAAGATACAATAACAATGAACAATTTTGGTTTTCCCGTATGACAAACAAATTAACTAACAAGGTTATAATGAAAATCAAGGTCAACACTTCCTTAAAACTTTAATGTCTTTCCAGCGAGACTCCATGTAAGTAGAGTCATTCATCTGGGCATACACTCCACATTTGAAGGCATGAAACTTTCCTCCACGACCTTCTGCCTCGATTTTGAGACAGCCGTCAATGAAGACTCTGACTTTCGCAGCATCAACGTCGTGAACCACATTGATCTTGAACCATTTGTCGTAGATGTTTGGAACCAGTACTGGAGCCCTATAGTAGGTGAGTGAACCATTGTAGACCCTCAACATCAGAGTTGAGGCATGAGGAGCAGTTGCTCCAAACAATTGCATTTTGCAGACCCCTGATGTTCCATTTGGCACATACGCATATGCTTCAAATTCCTACACACCAGAAGAGTAACCGTACCCCTGCCATCAATTCATAAAAATGAGGACTTAATGATTATTGAGCAATGTTAATGTTTGCACTTCCAATTTTTTATTTAAAATTCTGAATTACTAATGTAGGGTTGGGTGCAATAGTGTTCCCTCTAGGTTTAAATATTTTCATGTTTAATAATAAACGTACTAAAAATCATGGTTTTTACCTTTTTACTTTTAATGGTTATCATTCTCCGCTTTAGGATCCAAATTGATTCAACAGTGAGTGACAACAAAATCTTTAATCACCACTAAGTGACCAAGAGAAATACAACCAGTGGTGTGCATGACTTACTTGTATAGCAATTTCAGTACGAGGCAGGGTTTGGCTGGTGGTAGTGTGAGGTTTGTCTGTGGAGTAGACCCAACATTTATGAACTCCATCGATGAAGCAGTCGCGCTGGTCTTCAGGCACATCATAAGGTTTCTGAATATGGTAGTAGGATCGGTTGAAAGGGAGGGAGACAAAGCCCTGTGTAGGAGGAACATCAGGTCCTCGACTCCAAGCCAAGGCTGAGTGGTGAAGACTGATAAGCTTGAATATTAGAATGCTTGAGCAGAAGAAAGCTAGGGAGTGAAAGGAGTATGCCATTTTTTTGTTTTTTTGCTGAAGAAACCTGAATATGGTTTAGTTCAGATGAAGTGTTGAGATATATAGTAGCTAGTGAGATGGTGAGGACTGATTATTAGATTAATAAAGGCAACTAGGGCTACGTTTTTAATTTGTTTTGCAAAGGGCAAGTGATAAAGCTGTTCTACTATCCAGAAAATAATTCATGAGGCACGCAGGGTCTACATCGATCTAAGCAAGTAAATAAACCACTCTAAAGAAGTGAAAGGCGAACATGAGCGTATTTGATCAGTGGCTTCAATTTCTCTCTTTTAATGCAATGGAGTTCCTAGCTTTATCAAGCTTGTCACTTTTGCCTTGTTTTTTCTTCTTTTTCCTCGTTTGGTTTTATACTATTTTGTTTTGTTGAGGGGTCTTCAAATGTACAAAAAAGTGATGTTTGTTACATGCTACAGAAAGTATACTCAGCAGAATTAGTGTTGATACTTGTTAACGCATGTCACTGGTCAGAAAAATAAAATAAAAAAAATTGAAAAAAAACCTTTACTGTGGAAGGAAAATGAATGATTAACACGACCAGAAAATATCAAAGTTAACCATCACAAACTTGGACAATATAGCAGAATCAACCAAAAAAGCAAAAGGGATATTGTTCACAGTGCTAGGGAGTTAAACGTATGCTAGTTGCTGTTTCAGTGTGAACCAAGAGAAGTAGCACTATAACCTAGTCTTCACAGTGCAGCATCACAATTAAACTAAAGGGAAGCAAACAACTAAGATCCAAAAACTATTTGCATCACAATCATAAGTTCACAATGCAGCATCACAATCTGAAGGGACATACATACATATAAGATAATCTTCTCACCAAATATCTCACATGCATAACCAAATTATCACTGTGAATTACCCATGTCATCAACAATCAGATCCATATTGACTGTCTAGCAACAAAACACATAAAACTGGCTTACAAGAAAACTTTTTCCTCTATATGTTAGAAAGAAGGCAATATTCTCAAAATTGGGCCTAGTTAAAGTCATGGGGGTCACAGAGACAAGTCTGTTTTTCAACCCAAAAAAGACCAGAGTTATTAGGAAACAAAAGCCAAGACAGTAGAGACAAGAACTTGAATTGAAGAAAAGAGTAGATGGAACTTGAATCAGATATTATTATTCATCTTATAGTCAACCGAAAAAGTGGGGGATCAATTTAACAGACGGGTACAACCATAAGTTTCCAGGACAGCAATATTTCTTATGCTACCAGTCCACCTCCCCCAGAAACTCCCAAATCACAAACCATAATTAAACACTTGCTACTTATTTAATGCAGTTCAGTCTCAAATCAAGCATGTGAAGGTAGCAGTTGAGGCATGAAAGCCAAGTCTACTGAGATAGGGAGTTCTCCACATCGATCACAAACCGATACCTGACATCTGATTTGGCAAGTCGCTCCATAGCTGTGTTAATGTAGTCCATTTTAATTAGCTCGATTTCGGAGGTAATATTGTGTTTGGCACAAAAGTCAAGCATCTCCTGTGTCTCTTTTATCCCTCCAAAGTCGCTTCCACCAACGAGCTTCCTCCCTAAAAACATGACAATTTGATCCTTTCGAGCATTAGTTCACGCTTTATATATACCTAAAGAAAACCTCGGTTTGGTTCTATTGTTATAAACAAGCAACTTACTGACTTATCTTTATTCTCAGTAGAAAGAACATGGAATTTACACATTTACATATCATTTCAGGAACTAAGTTTATTTTAGACTTTATAGTGACTGTGATTTTAAAAGAGGGAAAGAAAAACATGCAGAACATATAGAATCGTTAGTTGTTGTATCCGCATACCCAGAACCAATGGAAATATAGGCAACTCCAGTGGCTTATTAGGCAAACCCACAGTAACCAGCTTCCCATTCAGCTTAAGTAGACCAATTAATGGAGCAAGGGCATGATCCGCAGATACTGTGTCAATTATGTAATCCATGGTACCCATCGCTGCCTGAACAGTTGAAGCAGAAAATAACACTTGCATTAAATATTTGGTAAGGAGAACATAACCTAACCATTTTGAATTTTTCTGTGGTTTATCATTAGTTCATTGCCTTCACTTGTGCAGGGTCAGTTGAAACAACAAAAGAATCAGCCCCAAGTCTGTTAATAGCCTCATCCTCCTTAGCTGGGGAAGTACTGATGACAGTTACCTTCAAACCAAATGCCTTACCAATTTTGACAGCAATATGACCTAGTCCACCTAGTCCTGCCACGCCCAAATGCTTTCCAGGCTCTGTCATGCCGTAATACTTCATTGGACTATACACAGTGATCCCGGCACATAGAAGTGGAGCACCCGAATCTGGGGGTAAGTTATCGGGAAAGCGGAGCACAAAGCGATGGTCAACAACAATCATATCAGAATAACCACCATAAGTTTTAGTTTTGTCATGATTGAGGGAGTTATAGGTGAATATCACTTTCGGGCAATAGTTCTCCAAGTCCTGCCGGCAAGTCTCACATGTGTTGCAGGATCCCACTATAACCCCAACTCCTACACGATCACCTTCTTTGAATTTCGTCACACTTTTCCCCGTTTTGGTCACAACACCAACAATTTCATGCCTATAAAATTTATTAAAACGCTTCAACACATATTGGACAGATTTTTACAAGAATAATGCAATACTAAAGTCAGTGGTGGACAGAAGCAGAGCCCCTTTTAGATGCCAATATTAAAAACATATTAACTTATGAGCTGAATTGTCACATAAATATTGCATACACTAGCATTGCATGTTGTAAGTAATAGGACACTCATAATTCTATATTGGAAGTCATTTATCTGTACAAGTGCATTCTAAAAATCAGAGAGCTGATTTAAGACTCACGAGAGAAAGATGGAAAATAAATCTTAAAACTCATTGTATTAATCAAATATCCAATCACCAGTAAATGGCTCATAAAGTTGTGAAGTAGGCTTGCATAAAGTTGTATACGGTAAACTTGCACCAGCTATTTCTAAAATAACAGAGCAAATAATCATCACACAAAACAATTAAAGCCGGAAGATATGTAACTAGAGAAATTCAGAACCTGATGTGAGATTAATATGATTACCCAGGTACAATAGGATAGTTGGTGAACCCCCATTCGTTCTTGACAGAATGCAAGTCTGAATGGCAAACCCCACAATAGAGAACTTTTATTGTTACATCACCATCAGCATTTTCCCTGCCAATAATTCACAAAACAGCTCAAGTAAATGACTGCAATCTGCTTTAGTAGTACCACAGATAATAAGTGATCCTTCTATTTGATCTATTTCAACAATTTCCAGCACAAATTAGAGAAAACGAAAACGAATCACATGGCCACAAGGGGAGTCCTCCCCCACATGAAGTCAGTACCCCAAACTTTTGAAAGCATCAACCATGATGAAGAACAACCAAGACCAAGACCCATTGCATAACATAGTCTAAACTGTGATAAACAAGAAATATATTTTTACTTCTGATAACCGAAATCTTAGTCGGATTCTGTCTAGTTGCTATATTAAGCAAAACACACTATAAATTTCTTCATCAATTTACATGTAGCAATATTCTCTAGCAAAAATAAAAAAATTTCCATCATATTGTGTGAAAACATGAGCATCCAGTTACCCAATTTCCATTAACAGGATGAGTATGAGGCTTAATAGAACAAGTCATTGATAGTTTAAGAGAAGGGGTTTTGCTGCAGAGAACAAAGAGCTAATAAACCCTTTTGGAGTGATAGCAAATAGAAAACTATGAAGCTACAAGAAGAGCGAACTCTCTATACCATATAAGCCAAAAACAGAGTTCAACTTATAATATTAGCACAGAAGAATAGAAAAATAGTTGTATATGTTTACCATTCTGGGATTGGTTTTGGCTCATCCTAGTCTTTGTATTTCAAAGCAATATAATAGTGAAGAAAACACTAAAGGGTCACACACAGTTCAAAAATACCTTCTAGAGAAATGAAAGAGGGAAAGTGACCCAGAAGTATCTCTGGCAGCCCAACCAAAAACCTTCTGAGGGTGTTCTTCTTCTGGTGATTTTGCCATTCTCACAACTCTTCGTCCTCCCTCAATTCCTTTTCTACTCACTGTAGTAGTACTATCAAATAGTAGGGACACAGCACTCGGGCGGTGCCTTTATGCTCCATATATAGATGAAAAATACAGTCCAGAATAAATGATTTCCAAAAATTTTTATTTTTATTTTCCTTTCATGTCTTGATTTCTTTCTTCTTATGCACTTCCCTTATTTATTTCCCTCAATTTATCTTTTCCCTCTCAAAATGTTAACTAGAAAAGAATAATTACTTTGTCTCTTGATATGGAATTTGAATTTTCTATTTTAATATTAACTCTCAAAAAAAAAAAAATAATGTTGAGTATAGCCTTTGCCTTTATGGAGTAGAAGATACTTGGGTTCATACCAATATTTTCTATTTTAATATTAACTCTCAAAAAAAAAGAAAGCAATGTTGAGTATAGCCTTTGCCTTTATGGAGTAGAAGATACTTGGGTTCATACCAATATGGACAACGAGTGTCCAAATTTTCAATTTTTCATATATTCAACCGTCTAAATCTATAATTTAATCATTTAAAAGTTAAATTAGTCATTGGATATTATGTCTGTACAAAATCCCATTAAAATTGCTTACCCATTTTCGTACATCATACAAATGAACAATTTCAGTGAAAATTATTAGTCTTATGATCAAGCATTCATTTATTTAATGCAATCGAATGAGTAAATAATTTATGTTTACATTAATTTTTTTGGAGAGATGATCTTTGAATGTTGATTTAACTTTTGAACGCTTAAATCATATAATGTAAGCAAATAAGAGAGAGTTTGGACACACATGCCTATAAGGTATATGAACTTGTGTTTTTCCCTCATGAAGTGGCTTATTGGCTTAGTGGTTTGGTGATCTGCAGATCTCGACCCTGGAATCCTTGGGCATGACCTCTATTCTTTTGTTATAGGGATATCGTAAAAGGCTATAGCTTGTGAGTACGATTTGTAAATTTTGTTTCCTAACTGTGCTACCAGTCCATGACCATTGTTTAAAGTGAATTTATTTAGATAGTAACTAATTTTTTTTTTGTTAGTGCCCTTCTTGGGTGTATCATTACGTGTAATGTTGCTTCTTATGAATAAGGTTGACGTCCCTTGGTTCGGAAAAAAAATGCAAGGGAGGCTCTCGTACTATGGGCCAATTTGGTTTTCGAATTCAAAATCATATATCAATAGATGGAAAGACTCAATTCCTTACTTATGTAAAGATGCAAAGTTATGTTTCTCCATTGGTCCAAAAAAAGAAGTTATGTTTCTCCAAATAGTTTATTTAATTTTCGGAAATATAGTCATTCGTGACTCCCACATCTAATATAAAATTCTCTGCAACCATAAAAGAACTGAAGTTAAGAGCGTGACAATTCCTGCACAGCATTCTAATCACATTGGTTACATTCAGATCAAAACGTAGCTGGTTACTCATAATGCAAATGATGAAATTTCTATAACTATCTCTCATTCATTTCTTTCAATGAAATTCTTTTTAATTTTTTTTTTTTGAGTACACACTAATGGCTAATGATTCACCGGAAGGGAAGAGCTGGTAGTTGAAAGCTTAAATAGGGGTCTTTAAGGCCCAGTAGTACTATTGCCAGTTTTGCCACCTTCCCCATGCCAACATCAATGAAGGGATTGTGGTAGCCTCAGGTTTGAAAAAGATCAATAATTTTTTTTGGTCAAAAAAAAAATCATAGCAACTTAGACATGAATGAATTCCACCAAATTTGGCGGGTCAATTATTACTTCCAGCCCTATGCTTCATCTCCTCTGTCTTTCAACCGTTTCATTTATCACCACACCAATCAAGTGCATGGCGGTTTAGAGCATGTGCTACTCTGTTGGCTTCATGAGTGAGGGCTCATTACCAGGAAGTTTTTGGTGAGACGGACGTGGACGTGCTACATAACATATCAGATTAACAAATTTTTTATTATTATTAATGCATGTAAACTAAAAATTGTTGCGTCCTCGAGTTAGAACTTAGAGCAAGTCCATCCGTTGGGGGTAAATCACTAGGTCGACCAGTCAAGAAACTGTTCACTGCCACTGGACATGAGTTTCCACCCGTTCTGTTTCTTGATCAGTCAGTTACTATTTATTGATATTTTTTTTAAAATTGTAAAATTGAAATATATTTGACGTAAATAGATGGTAATAATGGAGATTTATGGATAATTAATGTGATAATTGTGATAGCTATATCTTTTCAGAAAGGGAACAACGCTAGGAAGAGAATTCGTCTCTTCGCCACAACGTGTGGTGTTTTTCGGCCTTTCAGGATCGTTTTGGGGCTCAAAACTGCAATTTACTATTTTCCTAATATTTTCGGTGGACAAATTATGAGCCACCTACAGTTACCGACAATTTTTCTAGAAATGAGTGAAGCCAACACCGAAAGTTTTTCTTGAAATGAGTGAAGCCACCACCGACAATTTTTTTGAAACGTTTGAAACAACCACCGACATCTTTGAAAGGACCAGATCATTTGCATACTATTCAATCTAACGGTTATTGTCGATGTAATCTTATCTAAGTTTTTGGATCAATTTATATAGAACCAGGAGTGGACATGTGTCCTTATCATCTGATCACGTTTGATATGAAAATTATAAATAAATAGAAAAAGAGGTAGCACTTCATTCACACACAATCTGATATTGGCAAATCTCTTTCTTTTTCATATCTCCAGATCCAACACATTTCCTCTCATTTCCTCATTTCAATGAAGAGATTGTGGGCTAAGTATCGACAATCTCGAGATGAAAATTATGAAGAGAAGTGTACGACTAATGCCCTTGTGATCGCAGTAGTCGCTGAAGCTGAATCTTCTAATCAAACACAACGAGGGGGTTCTCGACCGGGGCTTGCACCGAATGAGGAGCGATTTAGGGAATCAAGAGGCAAAAACATGATGGAAGATTACTTTGTTCAACGTCCAGTTTTCAGGGATGAGCAATTTCGGACACTCTACAGGATGAGTCACAATGTTTTCAACCGCATCTCCAGTGACCTTTGTCGTTATGACCTGTACCTTGTCCAGAAATCAGATGCTGCTAAGAAAGTCGGACTAATTCACGATTAGAAGCTGACATGTTCTTTAAGAATGCTTGCTTACGGTGCTGGGGGCAGACCAATGTGCTGAGTATTGTCGGATGACGAAATCTACTTCCATCGAGGCTCTTAAACGATTTACAAGAGGAATCGTTAATTGGTACTCGACAGAATACCTCCAGACTCCTACTCTAGCCGACATTTGAAGATTGCTCGCCAAAGCTGAGAGAAGAGGTTTTCCTAGGATGATTGGAAGCATAGACTGCATGCACTGGTAATGGAAGAATTGAGAATACAGCGGTCGAAAACGTATCCCCACTATCATCCTCGAAGCAATCACATCTTTTTTTTTTTTTTAAAGGGGTTTGGGACCCAACCTAGCTGGGAGGCACAGCCCAGTCTTGGTTCCATTTATTATATTATAATTATAATTTTGCATCGGGGGGGGGGGGGGGATATAACACTTGAACCCCTAGCTACAGAGAAACAATTACAATAATCCTCATAGAGAACATCCTGGATAATAGCAGGAGTCTCATCTATCCAAACATCATCAAAGTAAAACAAACTAGCAAGGTGAGCCAGCCTATCCGCAACACCATTTGCTTCACAGAAAATATGCCGAATTCTAACTGATTGAAAAGCCAACAAGTAATCTTTACAATCATCTAAAACTCGAATTACCTCCGTATAATTCTTCTCCTTACTCTGGAGGCCAACAATTAACAACTTTGAGTCACTTCCAATATCAACTTCCGACCAACCTTGGTGAATACCAAGAAGCAGACCCGCTCTACACGCCTCTACTTCCATATTTAGAGCCGAGTGTGTATGTACAAAGGGTCTAGCAATAGCCGCAATGCCCATACCCAAATCATTTCTGACTACCACTCCAATCCCTCCATTACCACTATCTGCACGATAGGCCCCATCGATATTGATCTTGAGCAGACCACTTGGTGGATTCTGCCACTTTGCCACAGGTCTGCGACGCGAAGCAGTAGCATCTTATGACACATGGATATGACATGCCTTCTTTGGAATGCCTAGATCATGCAACGACCTCAACGTGCTTGCTAAGTCCCTATTGTTTGATGAGCTCACCTCAGATCCAATTTCAAGCGAATAGCAGAATTCACAATTTAGGCTACTATCTCGCTGATGGTATCTATCCTAGATAGGCTACTCTCGTGAAATTAATTCCAAGGCCTACACGACCCAAAGATCTGAAGTTTTCCCTAGCTCAAGAGGGGTATAGGAAGGATGTGGAAAGATATTTCGGTATTTTACAGTCGCGCTTTAGTATTGTTCGAGGAGCGGCTCGTGGGTGGGATAGAGAAGATCTTCGATACATCATGTTGACTTGTATTATATTACACAATATGATAATCGAGGATGAAAGTAGAGTCCGATGAAGAAGAGAATAACAATAGGAGGCCCAGGTTTGCTACGATTTGGGAAGGACGACCGGTGCTGACTTTGATCCTGTTGGTAGAGATGGTTAGTATTTCAGCGGATTTATGGATCGATACGATGCGATTAGATGTGCAAACAGTCACTCAAACCTTCAACAAGATCTGGTAGAGCATTTCTGGAACATTCAAGGCAACTTGGAGATCTAGATCTGGTATAGGTTTTTAGGAATAATTGGCTAATGTCTATGTTTTTTATGTTTGTGTGCTTTGAATTTGGCTTGTATTATGTTTTTTATGTTTGTGTGCTTTTAATTTGGCTAATGTCTACGTGTTTTATGTTAGTGTGATTTTAATTTGGCTTGTACTATTTTTTTATTTGCTAATATTTTTAATATAAGGCGTGTGCTTTAATAAGAGCAATTTTCAAATACAACTTTTATTTCATAAAATTTATGCTTACATAAATGAAAACTAGGAATAAGTACAATACAATTACACAACATGCATAATCATCTAATTATTCTCATCGTGATCCTCATCCTCTGTATCCAATTTGTGTTTGAAAGATCATCATTAGGGTGAGAGTTGGTGGAATCACCCGTAGAGAAAGGTGAAAAGTGTGGTTGTGTAGGATATCCACCGGGGTAAGGTGGTTGCAGATAGTATCCACTGGGGTAAGGGTGTTGTGGGAATTCACTGGTGAATGGAGGTTGTTGGAATCCATCTGGGTAAAGTGGTTGTGGGAATGTACCGGGGTAAGGAGGTTGTGGGAATCCACCACTGAAATTTGGTTGTGGGAATGCACCACCAAAATTAGGTTGCGGATAGTATCCACCCATAGAAGGTGGCGTCTGCTCGCCAAGATCTTCTCTCTCCGCTATCTTCTTTTGCCTTCTTGATCAGAATTGACGGCGAGAGGCAGTGCCATTAAGGAACCCGCTTGACCCTGGGCCAAGTCAAATATTGACTGAACTCAATTTTTGACCAAGTCAAATATTGACTGAACTCAATATATATGGTTATGCTGCGCTTTGCATATACAATCCACAAAGCATGGCTGCACAACTCCTTAATTATTACTCGATTTTGTTCTAGCTGGCTAGCTGCAAATACAACATACCTTCAAGTCAATGAATAGGTTTCGTCTTTTTACATGATTACATGCAAGTAAATTATTTTACGTCTTTAGCTAGCTAGAGAGTTCTGTTGCATGCATATAATATTGACTTAATTAGCTCATATAACTGTGAAGAGTTCTTATTTAAGAACCAAAATGAAGTGCTTGAAGATAATTTGCTTTGTAATATGTGAATTTTTTTTTTCTAAGTACCTCACCTAGGTTAGACTTCTGGCTCCCGCCTATGTTGACATCCTTGATCCTCAGACCTCATTTACCATTGTGAAGGACAATCTCATCAACAAATTAGGTTTGATCATCGAACCATCTTGTTACAACAATCTCCTATTTATTAAATCAGATTTGAATTGAATTCAAATCAAAATGTGATCTATTCAAACTAAAGGTCTATATACAAAAAATCGTAAAAGAGATTAAAAAAAATCATGAAAAACAAGTTAATGTTGGTGGCATTGTTCTACGAATATTGCTTTATTGTATGCCAGAAAAAGAATTGAATCAGGAAGTCGATCAATAATGATAACTTAGCAACGATCAATCTTGTCCAATTGTACACAATGCTTCAAAAGCACTAGAAATCAAGTTTCCCACAGTCATAGTGCATATATCTAACAATTTTATGGTAAAGGAACTTGTAATACATGACATCCCTCAAGATTTTCTTACCCCAGCCAGACCCTGCTTGTGGCACCCATCTTGATATATAAGATCCCGCAATCAACAAAGCAACGTGCCACCTTCTTTGTGCTATATATTTATCAATTGCAACGACCATCTCTTTTGGCACCAGAACTCGTCCATTTTGTACATAGAATTGCTCTATGTGTCTGTTTAAGACCACGACATCTTCTAATGTTGAGCCACCCCTCGTGCTAAATCAGGTGTCATCGGGTGCATGGCATCGCCGGCCACTGTGATGTTTTGCTTGCTTAAGTTCCCAAATACAACATGCCATGGATATCTGAATTTCAGCGGAGCCCATGTCAACGTTGAAAGATCTGAGTGCTGCACAAAGTCTAGGTATAAAGGTGGGAGGTCCTTGGCATAATTCTCAGAGAAATTCTTGCATAGAGGCTCCCGCACCACGTGGCGGTGCGGCTTTCCAATAAAAAACTAGAAACTTTTATCATTAAAGTGAAATACCCAAAATACCCCATGCTAAGTCTCTTATTGGTCAGCCCTAAAGCGACTTGGTGGGGGTGCTCCATGGAAGAATCTCTCTAATTCTCAAGTATTTGTTTTTTAATTTCTTCGGGATCCTCTCCCAAGCTTACACCTGCATTAATGAATGAAAATAAAAAGTACAATCTTGATCTGGGTCAATATAAAATTGCTTTTGCCTTTTGCGTCGTTCTATAAAAATTAAAGCATTCAATCCAAAATTAATTGACAAGCAGGCTATGGTTTTATATCCGATCCCTTAAGATACACCTCATTTGATACTATGTTAGGTTTGAAGTATGGGAAAAATCACAAACAGTGTCTGAATTTTGACCCACTAATAACTTTCATACCTCAAGTTTCAAAAATATCAAATTGGTACTGGAGTTTTAAGCCCGACCAAACATAGATACCTGAAATCACTTTCGCCATTAATCCCGTTAACTTTTTAAGGGTAAACTCGTCATTTCCCTACCAGTCGTCCTCTTTGCTCATAATTCCCAAAAGCCGACAAAGAAATTTGGCACTAGGAAGAGGAATGAAGGACTGGGTTCTACATAAGGGTTTTGGGTCTGCATTTTCAAACCCCAAAATAGAAAGATGGGTTTTTGCAAATGTGATGTGATGAAGCTTTTAGAGCCAAACAGATGAGTTCTTTGTAACTGAGCCAAACGCCCCTCTTCCCTTGGTGCTTCCAAAGCACAATTGAAGAGGTAAGAGATGAACAAAAGTGGTAGAGTCCATAGCCTGATCATCTATATGGACAATCACACCTCCATACTCATCATTCCTACCCCCCTCCCCCCAGTAGCTTACCCATTCATCCAATTCCAATTCCAATTCCAATTCCAATTCACAGATATATTTTGTCCTTCTTTTCAGCCCTAGGTATAAAAGTCTTCTTCAGCTTGTTAGGGAAGTAGCCTTAACAATTAATATGTAAGAAAATGCAAACTGATACAAAGAAGAAATAAAGAGATTTTTCATAGAGAGCTACTCATTACATCAGTTTCCTATTTATACCACTATGGGAGCTAGCAAATCATGACACTTGTTAGTGATCGAATGATTAAAGGAAATCCCTAAGAAACAAAACCCTATCTGCCATAGCCACGTGCAGCACATGTGCACGATCAAAAGTGGACAAACTAAACTTAAGCACGAAACGGTGCGAATTGAAAGACAACATTACTATTCCTATATCAACAAGGAAATCCACTTAGCAAGATCATAACATTACTCCCTTCCATGCAAGAAACTTGATCTCAAGTTTCATCCATTTCAATCAAAGTCCGGGTACCTGTGCATAATATCTTCAGCATACTTTGATGTGGCCTCCTCAGGTATGGTCCCCACCCACTGAATTAGCCATTGAGTAGCTGTAGAGCCTCTCTTTTTGACCATTCTAGTCTGTAGGATAGTAGTAGGTTCCCATTTAGTACTTGTTGGATCACTGATAGGGGGTAGCTGAGCCTCAATCCTCACAGAGTCACCCACTTTTTTTTAGCAATGAGACATGAAACACATCATGAATTTTGGAGGTGGGAGACAACTTCAGTCTGTAGGCCACTTGTCTAATCTTTTCAATGACCTCAAAGAGACCATAGTACCTAGCAGATAACTTGTGGAAGGAGTGCATTAATTTTTGCTTGTAAGGGTGCAGCTTGAGGTAAACTAAGTCCCCCACCACGAATGCTTTCTCAGAATGTTTTTTTTATCATAGAACCCTTTCATCCTTGACTGAGCTTTCACCAAGTTGTTTTTGAGGATAGTTATCAGTGCATCTCTTGCTCTCAATTGTTGGTCAACCTGTGCAATAGCTGTGGAGCCCGGTAGATAGGGAGTGATTGTAGGAGGGGGGTAGCCATAAAGTGCCTCAAATCGGGTCATCTCAATGGCAGAATGGTAGACAGTATTATACCACCATTCTGCCCAAGGAAGGGCTTGTACCCATTGATGTGGTTTCTCACCAATCACACACCGGAGATATTGTTCAATTGTTCTATTTAGATTTTCTGTCTGACCATCTGAATGGGGATGATAAGTTGAGGATTTATTTTGGAGCCCTGCAATTGGAAAAAAGCTTCCCAAAATAAGCTCAAAAATATGGGGTCCCTATAAGAGATTATCTTTTAGGGCATGCATGCAATTTAAAAATTTCATGCACAAACACCTCAGCTAAAGAAGCAGTTGTGTAGGGATGAGAAAGAGGGATGAAGTGTGCATATTTGGTCAAGGTGTCAACAATCACCCAAATAGTCGTTTTACCTTCAGATTTTGGTAAAGCATCAATGAAGTCCGTTGAGATAGTTACTCCATGCCTTATCTGGGATGGATAGTGGCTGCAGCAACCCAGGAGGTCTTGTAGACTCATAATGGTTTCTTTGACACACCTCACATGCAGACACAAACTCCTTGAAGTCATGGTGCATTCTTGGCCAAGCAAAAGTCCTTAGTATCCTCTTGTAAGTTCTAGACCTCCCTGCATGTCCTGCCAACAAGCCTTCATGGAACTCGGCTATTATTCTTTTTCTCCACTCATCCACCTGGGGTACAAAGAGTCTATTCCTATAAAGTAGTTGAGAGTTGTTGATAGAAAAATGTTTCTTTCCTGTGGGGTTCTGCTGTAATGCCAACATGATTTCCTAGCATTCACTACCTTTTTCACAAGCCTGTTTGATCTCAAGCATGTAATCATGCACAGGTTAAGAGACTGTAGTGATCGCTGCCAAACAAGTACCTCTAGAAAGTGCATCTGGGGCTGCGTTATGCTTTCCAGCCTTGTAGCGTATTGTATAGTAATACCTTAATAATTTAAGAAGCCATTTTTGCTGTGCAGGAGTAGTAATCCTCTGATTTAGGAAATGTTCAATAGTTATGTGGTCAGTAAAAATTTTGAAATGATTGCCAAGGAGGTAGGGTCTCCAGTGTTGCACAACAGAGACCACAGCTAGCATTTCTTTATCATACACTGGTAGAGCCAAGTGCCTTTGAGCTAGTGCTTTTCTCATGAAAGAAATAGGATGGACTTCTTGAGAAAGTACAGCTCCTATACCTCTATCACAGGCATCAGAGTCCACAACAAATTCTTTGGAAAAATTAGGAATTGCTAACACTGGTGCACTGATCAAAGTCTGCTTCGATTCTTCAAAAGAAGCTATAGCCTTTTCACTCCATTAGAAGCCATCTCTTTTCAGCATATCGGTTAAGGGTTTTGCAATCATTCCAAATCCCTTCACAAACTTTCTATAGTATCCTGCTAGCCCAAAAAACCCTTTTAATTCTTTAAGAGTTTTTGGTTGAGGCCAATGCTTGATGCAATCAATTTTGGTAGGGTCAATAGCTACCCCATTTTCACTGATCACATGTCCCAAATATTCGACCTTGTGTACTCCGAAGCTGCACTTACTCTTTTTGACTTTTAAGGAATGTTGCTGTAATTTTTTGAAGACCAATTCTAAATGCTTCAAGTGTTCCTCTAATGAGGAGCTGTAAAAGAGTATATCATCGAAGAATACCAATACAAAATTCCGGAGATAATCCCTTAAAACATCATTCATCACCAATTGGAAAGTTGACGGGGCATTGGTTAAACCAAATGGCATGACCAAGAACTCATAGTGTCCCGAATGAGTCCTGAAAGCGGTCTTGTTGATTTCTCTCTCATCCATTCTTATCTGATGGTACTCCGATCATATCTTAAGTCTAGCTTAGTGAATATGGAAGCTCCATGAACCTCATCTACAACTGGAATGGGATATTTATCCTTTATAGTTGCAGCATTTAGGGACCTATAATCCACACAAAGTGTCCATGTCCCATTTTTCTTTTTGACTAACAAAACAGGAGATGAAAATGGATTTACACTAGGTCTTACTATTCCATTATCCAACAGTTCACAAATAATCCTTTCTATTTCTTCTTTTTGTGAATGAGGGTATCTGTAGGGTCGGACACTAATGGCAGTTGTGTTTGGAAGAAGTTCAATCTTGTGGTCTTGTCTTCTTGCAGGAGGTAGTTGTGTAAGAGCTTCAAATTCTTTAGAGTATTGGCAAATTAGATCTTGAATATTCAGGTGAACCTCTGTTGATGACCCCCTCTCAAATATGGAGCTTAGCTGCACCATCACCGCTTCTCTCTCCCTTCTTAATAATCTAGTCATGGATTTGCAGCTCACCATAGTTGCCCTGAACTGAAGAACTTCATAGTCATAAACTCAAAATTCTAAATGATGTCTCCTAAGCTTTTGAGCCACACCGCCCTTAACACTACTTCACAACCTGATATAGGTAGAACATAGTAGTCTGTAGTGAAGGTGTACTTTTGCAACTCCATTTGTAACGTGGCTTGCCTACTAGTTTGTAGGATATGTCCATTGGCTAAGTTCACCCTCAGTGGCTTGATATTCTTAATCGTGGCATTTTTTCAGTAAACTTGGGTGCATGAAATTATGGGAGGCCCCCGAGTCAATAAGCACATGTACCTTCTTCTTCTTGCACCACCCCTTAAGTTACATGGTGTTGAGGTTGTTGTCCCCCAACATTTGTAGATGTAATTCTTGATCTACATTTTCGCCCACTTCCGGAACCACTTCTTCATGTTCTTCGGGTTGTTTGTATCCTGCATCACTAACTCTTCTTGCATAACCTTCATAATCATCATGGCTTGACCTCTCCTACAGTTGTGGCTGGGTTGGAATATATCGTCACGAAATTAACATTGATTTTCGGCTATCCTCTCTTGGTACTCTGCCTGAGTTAACCTTCTGTTCCCTCCTACTTTATTAGCTACCATAGGAAGGTGGCCTGGATGGAACAACTTGTGGGTGATTACAAAATTGCCCACCACCACCCTGGATTGTGTGGATAGTTCTAGGAAGGCCAGTTGGGGCAATTCTGTTGACGAATGATCCATTGAGATGGATTCTATGGTTCATCTCTCTTTCTTCAAAAACGTTGGCCAACTCACATGCATCATATAAGGTTCTTAGCTTCAGGGCCTTCACATCAGCTCAGATATTATCCTTTAACCCTCCTAAAAAACAAGATAGTAATATTTGCTATGAGAAGCCTGGAGCTCTCCTATAGAGTTTGGTGAATTGATCCATGTATTGATCAATAGTCCCTACTTGTGACATTCTTGCTCAAGCTGCTTGGTAGTCCACCACATTGTGACCACTAAATTCCCGCATAAGAAGATCGGATAGCCCCAGCCAAGTGTTTGGAAATTCACCCCGAAACATGTACCACCTGTCTGCTACCCTTTCAGTCAAATGCATAGTAGCAATGGCCAACTTCCTATCTTCCGGAATCTGATAAAAATTGAAATATTGTTATGCTTTGTTCAAGCATTAAATCGGGTCACCTCCACTGAACACCCCAAACTCAAGCTTCATTTGTTTCATTGTAGGGAGATTGGGGTCCAATGGGGGATAAAAATTCATTTGGACTGGAGGATGTTGAGGGTATAGATGAGGATGCTGCATAGGTGTGTAATTCTGAGGATTCCCCGGGGTTGAGTATTATGTGGTATTGGTGTGGTTGTTGTGGCAAATGTGGGGTGGGCATGACCTAATGTTGCAGCACTTTGGTAATATGGGACGGCGAATGGTAAAGTTTAGGGTTATGGTACACTGTTGAAATTAATTGGAGTGTATGAGAAGGGGCCTGAGTAGCTCATAGTATAAGGATCCCCTCCATCAAAGCCCCCATGTTGAGTATAGGCCATATGCCATGGTTAGGAATTAGGTATCAAGTAAGGGCCTCTAAACACATTGAAGGGTTGGGTACCAAAGCCAGTGTGTTGATAGTAATGAGTCTGTTCCTGATGTTCACCGGTTTGAGCTCTCCTCAAACTCGATTTTCCCTTCTCATTATTCATGTTATGAACAACATATATCACCCCTCAGAAGAATTAGTTATTAAAGCACTTGAGCCACAAGCTCCCAAAGGCCTCGTCCTACTAATAGTAGTAGAAGCTGGTATGGGTTCCATCACAAAATCATTAGCATATCCTAGGTAGAATCACATCTGAATATGATAAATTTAAAAGGAAGCCATTGGGAGTTTGGGAGGTACTTCCACCAGTTGGTACCCTTTCCACCACAGCTGCTACTTATCTTGTGGACGAAGCTGACTCCAATCTGGCTGCCATGGCGGGTGAACTTGAAGTTGGTGGTAAAGAACCAAACTTCAAGGCTTGTACATCTAGATCCAGAGCCACTGGAGAAGGTCGCTCTCTGATGGTCCTCAGCTCATCCAACATCTCGGTGCCAAATGTCGATAGGGACTCTTGATACATACTCAGTGTTTGCTGCAGTGCATCAATCCTAGCCGTAGTTTCATCTTTGTGAACTTGTAGGTCGAATTCGACATGAGAAAGTTCACCCGAAATTGCAGGATGAGCTCCGCCACCCTTTTGCTTCACCATCACCCTCAAGATCGATAGCTCTGACACCAATTGTTAGGGAAGTAGCCCTAACAATTAATATGTAAGAAATTGCAAACTGAAACGAAGAAGAAATAAAGAGATTTTTCATAGATAGCTGCTCATTACATCATTTTCCTATTTATACCACAATGGGAACTAGCAGATCATGACACTTGTCAGTGATCGAATGATTAAAGGAAAACCCTAAGCAACAAAACCTCATCTGCCATAGCCACGTGCAGCACATATGCACGATCAAAAGAGAACACACTAAACTTAAGCACGAAACGGTGCGAATTGAAAGGCAACATTACTATTCCTAGATCAACAGGGAAATCCACTCGGCAGAATCATAACACAGCTTGCGCCCGATCTTCTTTCGTTCCTCTCTCTCTCAAATCTGAACTCTCTCAAATATCGATCAAATCTCTTGATCGAGATTGAGCCAGACACACCGCTTTCATCTTTCAGTTGTGATTGAGCTAGCAATCTTTTGATCAAATTAGAGGATCCGATTGAGAAATTATTGCTTGAGAGTGAGAGAGAGGGAGAGGGTTGCAGAGAATAGGTTCTGGGTTTCTGCATGTTGTCATCAAGTTGATCGATCGAGAGAGAGGAGCAGACTTTTTTTTTGCATGTTTTCATTCTTCTGAAGTCTACTAAATCCGAGTCCCGTGCCGACAATACTTCCTATTTTGAGTTAAACTACTTTTTTTTTCTTTTTCTAAAGAGGATCAAACGATGAAAGGTAAACTATTTAAATTTCTTGGTAATTGATTATTGGGTTCTTCAAAATTGAATCTTTAGATTTGGCATGGTTTGTGCATATGGCTTTGGTTTTGTGGGTGATTGAGTATTTTTCTTAAAAATTGCAGTTGTGCTTTTTTGCTGGACTTGCACAAGGAGAGAACAAGGTGTGGACTGCTCTTCTCCATCAAATTGCGACGGCAAATTCTTTTTCCAGACTCAGTTTTGTATAAGATAAATTATGGGTTATTGGGTTTTTGATGTGAGGAGGAGAGCATCGGTCTTCATTAATGTGTTTTGGGCTGAGGCAGGAGAAGAGAAATCTGGGTAATTGGTTTTGTATTTGTGCTTTTGTTTTCTTAATTTCTTCTAATTGCTGGGAATTTACTTTTTGATTGCTTTGATGTCTTCCTATGCTAGCAATAATGAAGATTGGAAACCGATGCGAAGAAAGTAAAACTGGACCCATCTGTGATTTCTTACGAGTCTCTGTAATCGACTATTTCTAGAGTTTCTGGGTTCGATCAAACATCTCTAATTGTAGAGAAAGAGGACGAAAGGAATATGCTTTAGGCTGGCCTCGCCCATCATGTCATTTCTCTGGTAAGCAATTTTCACGAGTTACTTGATCACTGGCTTTTGAGTCTTTGATTTGATTAGGAGATTGTTTCTGTGGCTAATTGTAAGATAACTGAGATCAGCATAGGAGAAAGTACAAACAACACGACTGACTACTATTTTTATTTTTATTCAAAAAACATGAAGTTGCCAACATAAACCCACTCAATCTCTAAAGCTCAGAGCTTCATAAGCATTCCTTCTCAGAGGTTCTGATCACTTTTATGGCTTCCCTCCAATCTTTCTCAAAACCCGTCTTGCAAAACCCACAGATTACTAGAAAATCAGTTGATTATTCTCTGAGATTGAGTCTAATTACACAAAACCTTGCATTTCTGGGACCTGGGTTATGTTATATTCAACATGGGTCGACCAAAGAGATAAAAATAATCAAAAACTCGAACTGAACCGAAGCTGTGACTGGTAATATTGACTCAAAATTCACTTTTTTTTTTTTTCCGTTTTCTGTTGATTGAATTCATACTCTTTAGACGATGATATTGATCGCTGGTAAATTTTTTGAAAGATTACAGATTCTCTGTAACCCTTTGTTTCAACTTTTATCAGTATGACTAACAATTAAGGATATTTTTGTGCCAGATTAGAGCATTTATGTCTCTAATGTCCCACTGCTGACTTGCTCAGAGGTCCTTTTTTCGCTCCTTTGTCTTTTAAAAATCCCTGCATTATAAGCTTCAGTGTTCTTTAAAAGCACACTGCTTTGATTATAATGCATTTATGTCTCTAATGTCCCACAAACCACGCCTTTTGTTGGTTCCTCAAAAGCTACAACTCATGGGCTGCAGCCATACGCAGCTCTTCTTCCCCACATGAAGCTCTGCATATCTATTCTCAAATAAAACAGCAGTCTGTACCTTTCTGACAGCTTCTCTATTCTCTTTACTCTAAAATCATGCACCTAATTGCATAAACCATGCAACCATTCAACACCTCTGTTCCCATATCGTTAAGCTCGGGTTTGATCCTCACGTATATGTGGCCACTTCACTTCATTATTAAAGGTAGAGTATTTCTCCCATTTTGATTTAATTTGTTCGTCTCTAGAAAGGCAATGGAAAGGCTAAAAACAAACCGCAAAAATCAAAAGGGTACACGAGTTTCTAGCCATGTACTCTAGCATTTTTAGAGGAATAACAACAGATCCAGCTGCTATGGTGATCCCTATTGATGATCACATGGTCTACAGAGGGCATGGGGTTTTCGACACTGCTGCTATAAGGGATGGGTTAGTGACTTACTGCTTAAACATTCAATACTATACTATATTTGGATGATTTTAAATGTTCTACAACTAGATTTTCAGTGCTTTTGAATATTTAACATGAGAATAGAGTGATTTTATGTTTATGTGCTTTTGTCCACATTTTAGATATCTGTACGAGCTGCACCAGCACATTGACCGTTTTTTTAGGTCAGCATCCATGGCCAAAATCGGCTTACCTTTTGATCGAGAAAGCATTAGAAGGATACTCATACAAACAGTGTGTGCTTCCAAGTGCAAAACAGGATAATTGAGGTACTGGCTCTCGGTAGGACCTGGTGATTTTCAGTTGTCTCCCTCTGGCTGCAATCAGCCAGCTCTTCCTGCTGTTGTAGTCCAAGACAAATCACCGTTTAGTTCCAAGACTGTTAAAGTAGTAACTTCATTGATCCCTATAAAACCACCCCAATTTGCAGTTATGAAGAGTGAATTATCTTCCATATGTGCTTTCTAAGATGGAGGCTGAAGAAAAAGGTGGCTTTGCTGCGATTTGGTTGGATGGTGATGGATTTATTGCTAAAGGGCCTAACATGAATGTGGCTTTTGTTACAAAAGACAAGAACTACTGATGCCTCAGTTTGACAAAATACTAAGTGGCTGCACAGCTAAGAGAGTTTTTGGCGCTTGCAGAAGGCCTGGTGAAGGAGGGTAAGCTTCGGGGAGTGAGAGTCGAAAATGTGACTGTTGAGGAAGGGAAGAAGGCTAATGAGATGATGCTTATCTGGCACTTTGTCATCCAAAGAGGCTTACCAGGTTTTGTCCCCTCCCATTCCAGCTCCTCCTTGGGGTAAGTGGATTTGGCACCATGCCATTCAACCACGAAAGAGCATGGTAGCATGGAAGACCTTACTTAATAGAGTTTCCACTGATGATCGGCTTCAACGTCGTGGTTTCAAGCTCTGTTCAAGATGTCATCTTTGCCGGAGACACCTTCAAACTACTAATCACCTATTTCTTGAGTGTGTGGTGGCTAAATTATCTTGGCTTGGCTACAACAAATGTTCAGGCTTCCTATTGCTCCAGGTATTTCACTGCAGGACTTATTTCTTAATGCTACCGTCTCTACACTTAATAAACCATCAAAACTGCTTTGGTTTATATCTGTCTGCAACTTACTTTGGTGCTTGTGGAGTGAACGTAATAAAGAAAGTTTGATGGTGGTGAATGTTGCCCCTCTAGATTCAAACAATTTTTCCTACTATCTCTTAAGGAATTTGCAGGTCTAGCTTTTGTCTCTATCTCTTCCACGTCAAGCCAAGTTCCCATTTTAGCTATCTGGGCATTTCACCGCTTCTTCACTCGGCCCCTTACTTCACTCCTGTGATTTGGCAACCCCCCCCCCCCCCCCCCCGGAAAGCTGGTTTAAAGCTAATTGTGATTGTTTATACCGTGATATTACTCAAGCTGGCTTTTGGAACAGTTTTCAGAAACTGTGATGCTGCCTTCTTGCGCTATAGATGCTGAACTGTTGGTTATGATTGAGGTATTTAAGGTGGCAAAAGAGAGAGGTTGGTTCCCTTTGTGGATAGAAATAGATTCCATGTTGGCAATACGATACTTTAAAAAGCCATGCCTAACGCCTTGGAGGATTCGGGTGAAATGGATGAACAACCTTGCATCCATTAGCTATTTTCAGGTACACATCACTCACGTCTTCAGGGAGGGAAATCAAGTTACAGATAAGCTTGCTAACTATGGTGCCTTGAATAGTGGTTTAATTTGGTGGGATTCAATCCCTCAATTTTTGTTTAGTTCTTTTGGTCATGATTTCTCAGGAAGTACTACTTACCGGTTTGCTTAGGTTTGCTTGGCTTTTTATTCGTTCGATCATGTATGGGTGTGGTTCAGGTCTAGCCCCCCACCCCTCCTTGTATCTTTTGATCCGTTCCTAATAAAGTCTCTAATGCGGGACGGGCGTTGGGCTCCCGGTTGTAATGGTGCCCTTCGGGGTTGTGTGGGTGCCTTGGTGTTCCATTTCTGACCATTACAGATGAGCTAATATCGCCTAATCTGCATTAAATTATTAAAAAAAAACAATTTACTAATAATTGCATAGAGAATTTAATATCGACCCACTTATATATTTACTTAGAAGCACTTCATAAAAAGTGAGTGATACATGCTTTTTAGGACATACTACTACAAGTACATGTTTGTACAGCACAATGACGGATACGTTGTTAAGGCCAAGAACACTAATACACTAAATTAAAATGGACGTTGTTAGTTATTTAGAAGTGCTTCCGTATGACTAGCTCCACCACCGGAGTATGCGCATACTAAGACGTACATATACACAAAAAGAAGGCCATGAGACAAATAAAAAGCATAGTTTGAAGTAGTTATGTTGGTCATTTATGTACCCTTATTAATTCGAATTTCGGTTCGAGGATGAGTCTGGCTCTTGGGCGAGTGGGCCTTGTCTGTGAAGTATAACCATAGCTTGTGCACGTACTCCATCTACGAAGCTATAGCGCTCACTTAGTGGCAAGTCATATGGTCTCTGGATGTCCAAATTGGATGTGTTTAGTGGGACTTCTAGGAAGCCAAGGGTTGGATCATCCACAGGCCAGCTGCTGGACCATTGTGTTAGGACAAGAAAAAACGTTGTGCATGCCAAATCAATGTGGTTTATAAGGGCACCATCTCACTTCCTTAACTAGCACAATTGCAAATCATGTAGCAAGTATGAGCTACATATTTATAAAGGAAATTTACATTTAATTTACTACTACTCTTTATTTTATTCCTAACCCTAGCCTTCTCATTTTAGCACTGCAATTTACAGGTTTCTGAAACTGTAAAGTAAAATTTAATTTGTATTTTGTTATAGTTACTATAAATTTGACACATGACTAACGGCATAACATTAATGAAATTATAAAGTAAAAATGAAAACCAACTTTTTTAATAATCATAAAATCTTCTCCCGATGTTAAGGTCTAGAACATGCTTAGGCAACTCCATCGACCACACCATGCTAGCAGAGAGGGGACTATTCCATTTTTGTGGCTTCCGTAAAAATTGCAGAAGATATGAACGTGATGTTATCAATGAATAATTTGATTAACAATTAAAACCTCATGAAATTCTTATGAGAGTAATTAAAGGCTCTAATGAGAACTTTTAAAATAAGGACTATATAAGGACCTGTAAATATTCAATGGTTGGATGATTTGTATAGTTATATGTTAAAAAAAAATTTAATAAATTAAAATTTAAAATTCTTGTCTAACCGTTGATTAATTTATAGTTCGCATACAGTCTTTATTTTAAAGTTAGGATTGGAGACTCTCTCATCCTTATGATATTGGATGAATAGGATATATGGAAAATGACTCATAAATTCATAATTAACACGAAGTAGTAGTAAATTGTAACGTGTGCCCTGTTTTGTACACTACTACTTCAGAATTTTTTTTTTTTTCTTTTTTGAATAACTGCTTCTTTCTTTTCGAAATGAAAAGTAGGAAATGTACTGAATAGCTCTGCAATGTCAAAATTTTCACGGGTTCTAAACTTCTAACCTTGATTGATCGATCCTTGAATGAATAAAACAAAGTTACAGAAACAAAGTTTTGAAAGATTAACATAATAAAAGAAAAAAAATGAAACGCCACTGAATTTCGGACGCGCTTGATTTCTGCTGAAATAGGTGGAGTAAATTATACCAAGACATGACAACAAGGAGAGTGACACTATAAGCTGATAACGATATATTAGGATATATACATAACTAATGTGATGGACGGTCAAATTTTTCCTGTCAAGATTACCTGGCTATTGGTTTTTCTAATCCTGGATTAGGTTTACATTTACTGATCGATATCCATTAGAATTAGTTAGCTAGTTAACTAATTAGTTCATGTCATAGTCCACACAACTATACATATTCAAGATTCTAGCACAGACTACCTCAAAACAGAACAACTGAGAATATGGTTTGTCCAGAAAAAGATAAGAACTAGCTAGACTGATCCTCAGTAAACCGGCCAAAAGCCAAAAGAGTAGTTAGTAGGTAGGTGATACATGTTAAGGTGAAGACAAATTCTCAAGCTCAAGCTGATGCTGTTAATGCTAATGTTACTATTGGTAATGATGCTAGTGATGTGGTCAAGAGTAAAGTTAAGGAGAATGATTCTGTTGCTAGCCTAACTAGTAATATTGCTGTGACTAATGATGCAAAGCTTACTGGAAGCAATATAAAGTCAGCTGGAGTCAAGGTTCTCAGTCAAGCCAGGTCAAGCCTTCACAAGTGATTCCGCCTCGCAACTGGTACTCACTCCACTTCACACATTGAGCATGACTCAGAGCATTTCCACTGGTTGAGTTTTGACCGGCCTCGAGCAGGGATTGATGATGTGGTGATCCAGCTGAAAGAAAATTTTGCTTCCACCGGTCCAAGCTTGACCAGCCAAGTTTTGGCTTTGCATGACCAAGTCCAAAAAAAAGGGCAAGCCCGTGACTATTTTCCTGACCCAGTCAAGTTTGCTGCCAGCTCGGCTCGAGCTCCCCACATGGCTGACATCAACCACTGAACAGAATTTTAAAATTTTTTGACATGTGCATAGGAGCCGTTGGCTGAACAGAATTTTTGAATCTAACAGTCCTTTAATCTGGACCGTTTGTTTCAATTAAGAAGATGATCCAACGGCAAACAATTAATATGTATTTATGGGGTTTCAACGGTAAGAAAAAAAATTGTAAAAATTTCTCTATAAATACCTACAATTTTTTCTAACATCTCACACCCGAAAAAATTATTTTTAATGAACAGTGAAATAAATTGTAAAAAAAAATCACTGAATAGTGAAAAAATAAAATAATGAACAGTACTGACTGGTCAAGAAACTGAACGGGTGGAAATCTATTTCCAGTAGCAGTGAACAGTTTCTTGACTAGTCGACCCCTCAACTTTTCGACTTTCGCATTTCTTAACTACGGGTGGACTTACTTTCAGCGTTACATTGATCTGTTTCATAAGGAGAGAATCCTGACCGCACCATGTTTTACACGTGGCATAATCCTGTTGACCGTCCAGAAGAATCTAGCTTAATTAGCAATGTCAATCAGTTTAATTAGTGTGTTGATTTTGCTTACCAAATTAGTATAAATAGTTACTCTGTATTTTCTTACCAAATCAGTATAAATAGTTTAATCAAGACATCTGTATAAAATGTATTCATCGTAACATCACCGGAAGAAAATAATCTGAAACTAATCAAGCATAGAGGTACAACCACAAGTTTCCAGGACGACAAAATTTTTTAATTATGGTCACCTCCCTCATAAACTTCCATCTCACTTGCCATAATTAAACATTTTCGATTTGTTTTAATGCTTAGTACTGTCTTAAAGCATGCATGTGAAGGTAGCAGTTGAGGTTGAACCGAATGAAATATTCAGGAGGTGTTTGTTGTTATTTAGGGCATAATTAACAACCAACCTATAATATTTGCATAGTATCTAGTTACTTGACTGAGTTTGGACCCAACCATTTAGAAACTGGGCAAGAGAAAAGCTACAAAGAGGAGCCCTTAAGTTTTCACTAATTATAGAGTTTGTTTTGGATAGCTGATCTCTTGAGTATTTAACCTAAGCATTGGTTCCAAATACTCGAAATCATGCGATTCGGTCATGGTCAGCTGATTGATTGTTGGGTTAGGCGGACACGGCAGTCGTTCAACATAATCGAATATATGGAGGAGGTAGTGTAGCATGCATCTACCTATCGCTGGAACTGTATAAGATCGAGACTTGTTCATGGTGGTGTTGAATAAGTCTTCTGCATCGACGCGGAATGTATATAATTTGTTTGGCCGAGTTCGGTCATACATTTTCCCAATAAAAGCCTTCAATAGTTCAACCAGCATAGGCACTGATTCTCAATGAGCAAGTCTGTAAAACAAAGAGGTTTTCCTATTAGGGATTTTCCTCCTAATCAGTACTTCAGTAGTACTAGGTTCTTAAAATATTCTACTACAGGTTCCTTTCATAGCTCTATCACGATCAACACGTGCCTCTCAATGCGTCGGACATAATTAAACTTGATTCTTGATGCTTGATCTAACGGATCAGCATATAGTTAGCTAGATATACAATTAATTATAACGTTTTGTACGTTTATAGTAGAATAAGTACATATATGTTATTATTTCTATACTTCTCGAAAAAAGATGCACGGTATACCCATTTTGGTATTGTCTTAATTAATGCTCAATTTGTATTGTCTTAATTAATGCTCAATTTATAGCAAGTTATATTCTTTGGTGGTTCTCAACTCTTCTACTTCTAAACTTTATTTTAGTTTACTGCCACCCCTGCAGCGTTGCTCACTCTCACAATCTTTGTAATACTTACTGCTTGGTGGAGGCAAGCAGATCTTCCCACCCCGACATATCGGTAGGTCAAATCTTAGGGCGCCCGTGGTTTCAGTGCACAACTAACATATCAAGAGAGCGAGGATACATAAAGCAGTAAATGCCTTGGACATTGCCATTTCTTCAACTGTTCAACAAAACAACTGGATCAACTTGCTTAGACACACAGATAATGAGAATTTTGTGAGGAAGTGCTTATGATGAGATCGAGAAAGTAGCTATTTTATTGTTTTTGGTGTAAGCTAATTTGTTATTGATTGGTGGTCTAGCTGAATAACACACTTGTTTTACAACTTTGAATAGTATTTAGAAAGCCAAGTATGCGATTTGTTCCAATCATATGTTAGATTGTTAGGTTCAAGACGAGACTGACCCCCCTTTTTTGAGATTTCTAGAACCCCATCCATGGGTCGTTGGAAAATGAGTCTCTAGGAGAGGAGGAAGAAAGTAACTTTACCATAGGCATAAATTCTTATAGCGCGCGATTTTTTCAGGTTTAAAATTCTCTTATAGGTCTTATGATAACTTTAACAAAGAACGTGCCAGCTAGTCGAGGATATTCATAGGTCGTCAGAAAATAAAGACCCAAGTAGAGAAACTGCCTTGGATAAACTTTTAACTCTAATACTACTCACCTCTACTTCAGCTTGAGAATCTAAATAACAAGCCAAAACCAGAGGAAATTAAAAACCATATATACAGTATATACTTGAACATGATCGTGAGAACATATCCGCCTTGGAAATCCAATAGGCGCATATGCATCTTGATCTATATATAGCTTAATTATTAATTTCTGACTTTCTGCATTTCGATTAACGTTTTGAAGGAGGCATAAATATATCATGAAAGTAATTATAATGATATAATCTCAATCAATTACCAGTCCTCTCCTCTCCCTAACCGCCCTCACCTTCACTATAAATAATTTCTCAAACCCTCACTTGTTCTTCACTCAGCTTCCGAATTTACACAAATACCATTCACGTACAGACATATTTTCAAGCAATGGCTTTGAAGAATTTGGTTTTTCTTTCAATGGTGACACTGATCGCATCCCTCATAATGAATGCAAGTAATGTAACTGCTACTAGGAAAATTTCTGTAGGGCTCACAACGGGCGGTGAAGGCGAAGGCGGGCTAGTGGAATGCGGAAATGCGCTGGTGGAGCTGAAATCTTGCTCGCAAGAGATTGTTGTGTATTTCCTGAATGGGAAGGCTAATATCGGTCCAGACTGTTGCAAAGCTATCGCCACCATTACACGTCACTGCTGGCCTGCAATGCTTACTTCCCTTGGCTTCACTGCAGAACAAGGTGACATCTTACGAGGCTACTGTGATGCTGCGGCTGCTGTGACTACTGCTGCTCCTGCTGCGGCGCCACTTGCTCGTACAACACCTCTTACCAGTTGTTGAATAATTAATCTTGCATAATGATTTGGTGATCGATCCTGCTTAATCATTTTGTTGTTCATGCCGGCCTGTCATGTTATTTTCTTTTCATGTTTGGTTTGGGGTATCATGCCTTAATAGGGGTCTGTTTCTTAATCCTGTTTAATTTCTAAGTCATGGTGTCTTGCTGTTTACTTTGACGTTTCAACACTAATTGCTCACACTCTCCAACTAATAGTGATATTCGTTATCTAATAAATAAAAAATGCTTATACTGATCGGCCTATTTTCAAAACCCTAAACTATAAAGTAGAAATCTTTTTTTTAAAAAAAAAAAAAACTATAAAGATATTTCTGGGAAAATTATAACGTGTAAAATTGTCATAGTTGTAATTGCATTGCGTGTGATGGAGCATCTGTCCAACAGTTGGGGCCCAAATCACCATTTCTCCTTTCATTTAACCTAAAATCAATTCATCATAAATTATATACTCTCCCAAAACTTCAATTTTTCAATTTGACAGAATACTTCCCACTCAATTTGTGCTTTCAGTGTGAAGTCTAGTATGGAATAGTTTGGGCTCATCATCTTCTTGGTGTTTGCTCACAAGTACTTCCACACTCATTGTAATTGATTCATGTTCAATGAAGTTCTTATTTGATAAAAAAAAAAAAATTGTGCTTTAGTATATGTTGTTTGAATAAGTGTGCAATGATATTGGAACGAAGATTACTTGTTGGGACTCTATATCCCGCTTAGGTCGAATTGTTGAGAATCGGTCAATATGTGAAGTCGAAAACACAAACAGGCACAGCACACCAAGAGAAACAACCATAAAGATACGAGCACAAGAACATAGATTTAAGGTGGTTCAGCAATACATTTGCCTACGTCCACCGGACACAAAAATTAACGATCTTCCACTATATTTATAATGGGTACAACCAGAAAGAATAAGAAAACAAGGACTCTCTCTTCTCTTCCTATCTCTCTCTACTTTGCCCTCTCTCACTCTCTAACTCCGAGAATGGAATACACTTTGGTCTCTGTCTTTGTGATGCAAAACTAAGAGAGCAGAACCCTCCTTATAGCTTTCTTCACCGATTAAATCTATTCACATTGGTGGTAGGCAATTATGCCTTCTCCTTCTTTGTAATCAACAAGGATTACAGGTAACCCTACATCAATAAGGATTTTTATTTCTCATTTGAACTCCATTCATCAGTAGGAATCCAAAACCTACTGGGTAAACAACTTTCATACTCTAAGACAATTGTCGTAGGAAAGACTCATAGGTTGGAAACCCAACACGAATAGGCATACAGTTTATTGTTGTGGGGACCATCAAAATTTGAGTATGTATTTTCTTGACAGTGTGTCAGTTAATCCGTTCGAATATATAAATATTCATTTTTCTCTAAAGAAAATCCCATGGTAATATGAATTAAATTAGTTGCATTGCATGACTCATCCTGGGAACAGTTTTGTGGAGGGCTAACTGATAAAGTTGTTTCATTTCTTGGTTCTCTTACTTCATTTTCTAATGAAACGTATGTTATGACCAAGTTTTTAAGTGCATTCCAATTAATCACAAAGATTTAACTCAAGTCACAAAGATACAATAACAATGAACAATTTTGGTTTTCTCATATGATAAACAAATTAACTGACAAGCTTATAATGAAAATCAAGGTCAACACTTCCTTAAAATTTGATTACCTTCCAGCGAGACTCCATGTAAGTAGAGTCATTCATCTGGGCATACACTCCACATTTGAAAGCATGAGACATTCCTCCACGACCATCTGCCTCCATTTTGAGATAGCCATCAATAAAGACTCTGACTTTTGCAGCATCAATGTCGTAAACACATTGATCTTGAACCATTTATCGTAGATGTTTGGAACTAGTACTGGAGCCTTGTAGTAGGTGAGTGAACCATTATAGACCCTCAACCAGGGGCGGAGCAACGTTGGGGCCCAGTGAGTCTTGTGCCCTACTAGGTTTTTAAATTTTTTTTTTTGAATTTCGGTACTTAACAATCCTATAACTTGCTGAGAGTTTCTTTTGGTTACTACCAGCCTATATGGCGTGGAGATTAGGTTTGATTATTTTATGTGGCTGGTCCCAAGTTCGAATCCTGTTGTCAACATTGACTATTTTTAAGCTTTTTTTTTTCTTTCTTATTTTTGGTCTGGAAAATTTCATACCTTTTATTTGTTTGTAACACTATACTTCCTTTAATTTTAAAAGTCAAAGATAATTTAAAAATATTTGATTAATAATATATGTAATTTAAAAAAAATGATTTTACTGGAATCTTATTCTAATATTTTAATGTTTATTAAAATTTTGGTATATAGTTTATGTTTCAATTTTTTTTTTAAAATACATCCGTGTGCCCCACTTGAAATCAAATTCTGGCTCCACCACTGCCCCCAACATCAGAGTTGAGGCAGGAGGAGCGCGTAGTTGCCCTAAATACTTGCATTATGCATACCCCTAATGTTCTATTTGGCACAAACGCATATGCTTCAAATTCCCACACACCATACGAGTAACAGTACGTATCCCTGCCATCAATCCATAAAAATAAGGACTTAATGATTATTGAGCAATGTTAATGTTCGCACTACCAATTTGTTATTTAAAATTCTGAATTACTAATGTATGGTTGGGTGCAATAGTGTTCCCTCTAGGTTTAAATATTTTCATGTTTAATAATAAACGTACTAAAACTCATGGTTTTTATCTTTTTACTTTTAATAGTTATCATTCTCCGCTTTAGGGTTCAGATCAATTCAACGATGAGTGACAACAAAATCTTTAATCACCACTCAGTTACCAAGAGAAATACAACTAGTGGTGTGCATGACTTACTTGTATAGCAATTTCAGTGCGAGGCAAGGTTTGGCTGGTGGTAGTGTGAGGTTTGTCTGTGGAGTAACATTTATGAACTCTATCGATGAAGCAGTAGAGCTGGTCTTCAGACACATTGGAAGGCTTCTGAATATGGTAGTAGGATCAGTTAAAAGGCAGGGAGACAATGTCTTTTGTAGGAGAAACATCAGGTCCCCAACTCCATGCCAAAGCAAAGTGTTGAAGATTAATGAGCTGAAATATTAGAGAGCCCAAGCAGAAGAAAGCTAGTGCGCGAGTGAAAAGAGTTTGCCATTGTACAGATACACCAAAATAGGTAAAATTTGCATGATGGATTCAGATGGGATATATAGGGAGTTAGTGGGAACTGATTATTGGATTAATGAAGGGTAGGACTGTAAGATTTTGTGGACTTATCAATCTCTATTGGATTGAGTTACATTATTTTGGCTTCCTAATTCATATTGATACAATAAATGATCAATCAATATGACTGAATTTTAAAAAATGATCTATACATTAGGACCTAAAAATTGAATGCTCGAGAAGCCAAAATGCAATCGAAAAGTAGGTGTTTGCCACAAAATCATCTTGGCTGAAATGAGGGTTGAGGGACTTGTGGTTGAATCATCCTTCTTGATACACGGGCGTGCCAACTCACGGCCGAATGGCCAAGTGAGGTTCTGATATGATTTGCTCTTGTATCTGACTTCTTAACAAATGATTGTAGACTGAGGAAGGAACCCTCTCGGCCGTTAGGTTCTGATGCCCCTGTTTTAAGGACTTTGTTTAGCCGTCAAACCTAACCTAGATCCTCAATCATGTTTACTTCTTGGGTGAACTCGAAGGTTCGGGTGACAAGCGAGAGGTCTATCGAGTGAAGATACTCGCAAATCACGATGAAGACGAAGGTGAAGTGGACTCAGTTGTCAAAGCGTTGTGAGATGATGTGTGTGTGAACAGTGAATCACAGTGATCCAATTCGGACAGGCCAAAAGAGATCAATGGACAAGAATTCTATGTTATGAACTACTCCTAAGTGCGAAAAATAAAGTGCATATAAAATAAAGAACAAGAAAGTAAAGTACTACTTGAATGTGAAGTGCTCAAATGAAAGTAAGAGATTAGAAATGAAAATAAATGGGCTAATTACTTTTTAGTACCCTGTGGTTTGGGTCGAACATCAATTAAGTCCCTCGACTTTCAATTTCATTAAAAATACCCTCACAGTATCATTTTTCATTCAATAGGTCCATTCGTTATGATTCCGTCAATTTCAACCGTTTAGCTGCTATGGCGATCCAACTCAGCACAAGTGGGGCCCACATGGAGGAGAATTTCCCGAACTGACCCTGGCTCTATCACAGCTCCAAGTCCTATTAAGATTAATTTTCCCACCAAATAAGACCTAAATACTTGTTAACTTGTATCCTCCCGCCCAAAATAATGTATTTGCAGAATGGCTTATCAAAGTAATAACATTTGACTTGTAAATGTTCAAAGTAATAACATGCACTTCAAAGGAACCAGTCTACATTTTTAACCAACATGCAATTGACTTGAAGCACCAATTCTACATATGATCTTATAACAACATCAAACATTCTTAAAATCCAACAAAATAAGCAGCTCAAATGTTTAAAACATCTTAAATGTTTGCATTTCAAATAGCTCTAATCATCATTCCAAAAAATTAGAGATAGCAATCTAGGTAGCATACACCAAGGTTGCTCAAAAAATGTTAGAGCTTGCTTATCATTCTCCAAATTTCCTCCTACTTTCCCCTTTGCTTGGAATTCTGCCTAATCCTTTGGGATGATCTGGAAGGTGTTGGAATTTGGCCTTTTGATGCTTTACTTAATGTTGGAGGCCTCGTGGTTATTGAGGTAGATGTGGCAGAAGCAGCAGCAGCTTTAGTGGACTTGGATTTTGTGGCGGTAGCAGCAGCTTTGGTAGAGTTAGTAGGGGTGGCACCAACAGCTTTTCTAGATGCCTTCAATGCAGCCATCTTCTTCTACACTCACAAAGAAATCAAAAACAAGAATATAATTGTCAAAACATACATACCAAAAGAAAAACATCACTAACTTAATCACAGACCTATTCATCAACAAATACATAAAAAGTTTACAAGCTAAAATCCATGTTTCATACCCTTTGATATTCTACCACTTTTAGATGGTTTTTCCTCAAGTCATTTTTACTCAATGGTGGTTTTTTTTCAGGTTTAGGCTGCAAAAAATTTACAGGATCAACCTTAAAACAGAAACATAAACAAGCTGCCCCATAAATAAAATAATTTGAAAAAGTACACTAAACATATGCAGAAAAAAAAATCAGAAATTACCAGGTCCTTTTGAGATGAACTTCCTTCTCCATTGTTTAGCGTCCTTTTCTTGTTCACATTTGCAGCTTACTTATCTTTTGGTGGAAGACGTCGATGACATGTCTTCACCTTGCGACCAACTCTTTGACAATTGCTACACTTCAATGACCGTTGAACTCTTCCAAGCTTTGTCCATTTGCAGCCAACTTCTCCGATAAATCTCTATTACTCTTTGTTCGTGGCCTTCTGAGCTGTCTAGAATACTATGGAGGCAAAATTGCTGGTTCTTCACTCCTAGTCCACATCTCTATTCCATTAACCGGCTTGATCAAATTGCTGTAAATATTAACGTATGTCTTTTTTAAGTAGCAATCTGCAACAAATTCTTTCGGATCTGCCATGCTGTTGTATATTGTTGAGACAAACGTGCTTGCATGGAAAACCACTTAAGTCCCACATTCGGCATGTGGAGGTCCTTGTAGTAAGATTGACTACATTCTTTGTTACTTCAAAAGTCTCCACCTCCACTTGGTCACCACCATTCCCGGTACAAATGCAATATGAAGCAGCCTTCATTTTGTTCTTTTCTAGTACTTCTCTCGGCTTTGGGCACAGATTTCCCACCACTGCTTGCATCTTATCCTTTCTGATTTGGTTTCTCTTCCTTAGCTTCACTCTCATTTCCTTGAGCATACTCACTGGTGGTTTTGCTCTAGCATAAAAAATGAACGAATTGAAGCTTTCACACAAATTGTTGATCATAATGTCACACTTCGACCAAGTCTCGAAGTGTGCTCTACACCAATGATGTGGAAGCCTATCCTTATCTACAAAACAAGCAGCAGCATCCATTAGTCTTGATATAGGTCAACTTAAAAAAAAAAAAAAAAGCAAAACAAAACCAAAAAAAAATCAGTAACTTTGTAAACTCGAAAACTTACTTGTCATCCACTTGTACACTTCATTATCCAAAGCCTTCGTCTCCTCCATTGCCTTTGCAAAGTAAGGAACTGTAGTTGACTTTGCACATCTCCACATTTGATCCTTTAGTACATTTCTTAGAAACAGCTTCGTAAAATTTGTCCACATTTGGCACACACAAAATCTAATCTTGGCCAATGGAACCACTTCTTCAAAGGCAGGGATTAAACCCTTTTGCTTATCGCTGATGAAAGTCCAACCCTCTCCATCCTCAAGTATACTCAGGTCTTTTCACATAAGCTCTAGGAACCAAATCCACGAGTCTTTGCTTTCCATCTCCACATGTGCGTAGGTAATCACCCATGAAGTGTTGTTGGCATCAATGCCAACAGCTGTCAAGAGTTGACCCCCGTATGCAGACCTCAAATGGCAAATGTCTCCCCAATCACAGACCTACATCCTGCTTTAAATCCATTTAAGAGCTCCAAGACATTTATACATCCTCTTGAAGATTGGAAGGTTCTCTCCCTGCTGAAATCACATTTTATGTCGACTGTTGTAGAAGGGTCCACCCTTTTCAGCTCATTCCCATAATCTAGGAGTTTGGCATACTGCTCCATGATAGTTTAGTCCAACACCAAAAGGGCTGCTTTCTTTACTTGATAAACCATCTGCTTGGAGACCCTTACTCTTAACTTCTGAAGACATAGTTTGAGCAAAGGATTTTGTTAACCAAAAGAAAACCCAAAAAAAAAAACCAATACAAAGATCAGCAACCATTGAAGCAAGCAACACACACAAAAAAGGTATTCTTGTTCAAACAGTACAAAAAAAAAAATTGTACTCCAAAACTGAAGCATTAGCTGGTTAATTACTCTAAAACAACCAAAAATATAAACATGAAGGCTTAATCACTCTAAAATTGTACAGTAGCTGGTTAATTACTCTAAAACCTGTAAGCATATAATGAACTACTAAATATCAAACAAGCAACCATTGAAACAAGCTTTCACATAAGAACCTAGGAATGTGCAAAATCATATAACACCTGCAACTTGCTGCAACCAACCAAACTTTGTAAAAACCAAAAAAAAATGGGAAACAAGACAAAATTCTGAATTTTGCACTATAATTTCCAACTTGTAGCAACCAAACTTGTCAAAAAAAATTCGAAAACTACAAACAAATCGTAACCAAACAGAAACATGAAGAGATTAGAATGGATACCTATCTTCTAGCCACTGTTCAGCTTGATTCTTTCCATCAAACGCTTAGTTAAATACTTAGCACTAAGCATGCTGTTATCAAAGACTCTCGTGCACTTGTGTTCCGGCTCATAAGTCTTGATTATAAGCAATTCCTCATGTTGCATCCTAGATGCATAGAGCTCGAATGGACAGTCTTGGGACTTGCATATAGCCCTCACCCTTTTATGGTCATTTTTGATAAAATATACCTCCCAACCATCTCTAATAGTCCTCTCCCTTATAGCCTCTCTCAAAATGGCAGCGCTGCAAATAACATTCCTTTCTCGAAGACCGGGTCATTCGTATCTGTTTCTGGATTAAACTCAGGGAATGGTACTTCCTCTTCACCATCAGAATTCAAAGCATGCCACAATCTCTCTTCATCAGACTCGTGCGGCTGGTCCAAACATATCTTTATGATCTTCAAACTCTTTTTCAGTTTCCATCTCCACATTCTTAACAGCTTCTTTACTTAGTCCAACCCATTCACCATTGTCGTTAACCTCAAACCCTATATCAGCTTCCTCTAACCAATTGTCATCATCAACACCATACTGATCATATTCATCATCTTCAGTAGCGGGTATGTATTCATCATCCTCATCACTCTCACTGCTATCCACTTCATCTTCTTGTTCAGGGTTGAACCCAAATGATTGCATATGATCTAGAATATCTATATCTTGAAGCATCTCTTCATCTATACCACTTAACCATCAACACTTTGCTACAGGACCTACCTTGGGGTATATCTTTCCTTTACCCTTATCTGTTGGATTTGTTTCAGCCACCTTGCTGCCTTAAGTTGGGATGGAGACTTCAGGTTCTTTGATGACTATACCTTGCTGTCCTTGGTTTTCTTGTCTCACAAATAGCCTACTTTGGTTCCTCAATAATCTCCTCAATCACACATGTAGCCTTCTTTCTCGGCTCATTAGAGAGCTGTTTAATGACAACTCCAATTGATTCGGACTGACTAAACATATCAAAACCAGCTCGATATATATAGATTTCATCTTCACCCGTGCTCTCATCACCTTCATGAATATGATCTAAGTACACAACCACCAATCTCACTTCGGATACAAAACATAGCATAGTGCACACATCCACATCCGAATCTATTTTTGTCAAAGCATCACCTTTTGTTCCTATACTCCACCAATAATCAATCCTAGTACCTGCATAATCTGGGTATAACCCTTGAACCATGTTATCTAACTCGGTCAATGACATCCTATCCTTGTCAACATAATCATAGAAGGATATCTTCCCACCAACATACTTGTTTCCAAGTATGTTACCCTATGATATATCTTCATTATGAAGTAATCGGGGTCATCTGCATGGAAAAAAAAAACTCAATAGCTTGTCAGTTATTACCCAACAATAGGACACTTATAAAAACACTGTTAAGTGGGCAAACAAGATAAACAAAGACCACATCCAACCACAACTATATCAAAACCATAACTACAACAATATTAAAATCCTTATTCATTATCCCCAACAACTTTCACATGCACCACCTTACTTTAATCTCATACTTTAAGGGTCAATCCTTCACAAACAGACAACAATTTGTACTTTAATATGTATTAGTGGTATACAATTGTAGGCTATTGTTCACAATGATTGTGATTCAATAAGTATTACACAAAAAGTAGAAGCCAAATCTATCACATGCGACAAAAACATGAGTCAGAATAGAAAATGCATGTTTCTGGAAAGGGTAACAACATTGTTTTATATTGTACTTTGTTGTGTTGGGATTAAAGCTTGTTTTCTGCAACCTATAAGCTAGAAGATTTCAAAACTTCTAAATCCCATATCAGATTGAAACCCTAACATCAAACCCTTCTAAACCCTATCAATAAAGCATGTCGAGATTGAACTTCTAAAACCCATATCAGAAACAAAAATTGTAAACCCAGGTTTCAAATTTCAAAGATCTCAAACCCTAACTTGAAACTCTTTTTTCCCATTTCTGAAAGTTTCAAATCCTTTATCAAATTCCAAACTTGAAAACCGTAAACCTTATTCCTAAGTTAGAAGATTTCAAACAAACCCAAAAACCATTTTTCCGTAATTTTGAAACATTAAAACCCTAAATTTCAAAACTTAAACCAGAAATTATTTAATCCTTGGCCATCGTATTACAAAACAGTAAACCCACACTCACCGTAATGCGTGATGTTATGTCCATCCTCTGTTTTTCTGGGTATCCAAACATCAAGCACACCATAGAAACCTTCTCCAGCTATCAATCGACCGTCTCCTCTAGATTTTAGGGAGTCACTTTCAATATATATCCTTCTCCGTCTTCAGCAACCATCTATTCCTCAGGTGTTCTCCAAATTTTGGGTTCTCCAAAGGGATGTGATTTGGGGCTGTGTGAAGGGTTTCAGATCTAGTAATGAGGGAGGCGGGAGGCGTAATTCACCTCAATGTGGGCCTTACCTATGCTGAGTAGGATCTCCACCTTAAAAGTTGTACATTGATTTGTTTGTGGTGCAGGACCCTTTACAATGAGTTACAAGGTGCTATATATACAAATTAAAACCCTAGCTACATTGTCCTCCAAGACGTGAAATTTAAGTAAGATTCTCATTCCTTTTAGGATTTGATTCATCTCATAAAGTTCTTATTTAGCTGATATCTAAAATCTTCACAATTGAAATCATTAATTGACTCGACCTCCTTCCTTGTAAGAATTCCTTTCTTGAATGAACTCTTCAGCCGACACTATTTTTAGGGTTCAGCCGAACTACTTCTAGTCCACCTCGCGGCCATCTATATGGATATCAAACCTTCGTTGATGCGGGCCATCTAACTTCGTGTCTATTCGTCCATTATCATCCATATTTTGGGCCATGTGGCCCAAAATCTCAAACTTTCGTCAATGCTTTTGTAATACCCTAAAAATCCAAATTATCTTCCGTTGAATTTTAGAAATGATTTCATGGCCATGGGCGCGAGTACGAAGCTTGAGAAGTGGTGGAGTTAGTACGAATGATTTTATTTAAAAAAATTTATACGTACCAAATTTTGAAAAACTTTCTTCACGAAAGTCGGAGTTCATTGATACGAGTTCGTGCATATGTGGAACGCAATAATTGGAGTTCGTATAAAGAAGTTATCGCATTTGGAAAAGTTTCCATTTTGGGTATATATAACTAGCTATTTTTGGAAATTTTCCAAAAATATCAGTTTCAATTTTTGGCAACCGACACTTTTTTTTCTCTCTCTCTCTCTCTCTCTCCTCTTCCCCGAGCCTAAAACAAAGCAAACTTTATCGGCCATTTTCTCATAGCTCCGGCCATCGTTTGAGGTGAAACCAAGCCCAGATCGACTCGCCTCCTTCCTTTGAGTCGACTGGTGGTCACCGTTTCCCCTCTCGTGGCGGCTACGCTGCGGTGGAGCTCGAACCCGATCCGAGCCCTGAAATGAACCAGCGGCGATTTCTCCTAGCTCTGGCCACCAAAACTAGAGGTTCTTAGCTTGTTGAAATTGCCTCAACCTCCTGATCATGCTCCAAGAAGGATAGTTCCAGCCAAACCGAAGCTTTTAAGGTAATTTTCGATATCTTTCCGTCATTTCCAAACTTTGTTCTAGTTATCAAAGTTGTTCAAATTGATGAAACAAAGAGGAGCAGCCTGGCCCCAATGCCATAGGCGGTGGTCGGCGGCGACTCTGCCTCTAACTCTGGCGGCATCTTCCGGCCACTTCTGGCCACACGAAGGGCAGTTTCTGACCATTTTAATGTTCTACATCGATACGATCATTTCGATATATAACATGTAAATTTTGGAGATCGTATGATTAAGTTATGAATTTTAGGATTTCGATCGATTTTAATCGTTCAATTTGTGATCTGTGAAGATCGGACCGTCCGATCGACTTTTAGTTTTGATATATTGATCGTAGGACTGTCCCGGTGATTTTTTGTGGTTAAGGGTGAAGATCCGACCGCTAGATTGTCGTGTAAGTGCGTTTTATGAATTGTGTGCTAAGTTGAAACTGTATTTGATTAGGTGATTGACGGATTTGATTGGCGAACGATTTGTGAATTGTTGTTTTCGATTGTTGAGAAGACGCAGCTAGATTAGAGGTGAGTAAATCTCACATGGTTCATTTACGAACTGAATTTCATTATGTACATTTAATTGTTATGTTTGAAAAATGAGTTTTAAGAAAATGAGTTTTTAAGTATATAAAAATGAATTTCTCGGTTTTATTACGTGTGAACTATAGTTGGTATTAGTAGTCACTCACATATGAGTGACTGCGTATATATATATTTACTTGGAATATATATTGGATGGTATGACATTGGTGAGGTATTGATTTGATTGATCGATTTATTATTCTGAGCATTACTCTTCGAAGATATAAGTTATCATATATTGTTGAATTGATTTTGGTAAAGAGTAATTGAGTAAAGTGTGATCATTTCATTATTATCCATGAGGGCTTGAATCATTATTGGTTGTGGTGTCGATTTTTATGACTTGATTGATTCATGATTTGATTCGGAAAATTATTAAGCATGTGGGATTCGATTTTGATGATGGCTTGGAGATGAGAACATATTATTTGGAATTGGTTTTGCTATTGTTGAGGTTGTGGGAGATGAGGAAACAATATTATGTGACGATCTGTGTAAGTACATGTGTGGTGATCTATGTGAGTACATGTGTGATGATATGTGTGAGTGCTTGTGTAGAGGCATGTGTGATGATTTGTGTGATGTATGTCGGACGCCATAATCTTGGGTGGATGACGGGTTACGATTGAGTAAGTGAGTCGGATGCCATAATCATTAGTGGATGACGGGCTATGATTGAGGCAAGTATTGTCGTAATGCTGAACCTCGGCTGAGGTGACAAGTTACAATACAGTTAGAGCTCTAGTTTGTCTGCCATTGTACTACTTGGGGGATAACTTCGCCTTATCGTGCTCTTGAGTACGTTATACTGCTCGGGGAAAAATTTGTGTTATCGTGCTATTGAGTGCATGTTTGTAAATGTATGTTTCGTGTGAGTTGTTGGTTAGTTAATTAATTTCCTTTTCATTTCTATTGTTTGATTTCTTATCTATTTTCTTTTTCATTTCATTTGTATGATTTTAATGTAATCTCCTAAACTAAACTATATGCATGGATTACTATGCCTTCTTTTGTTTGTTTTAATGTAATCTTCTGAACTAAACTATATGCATGAATTACTATGTTTTCTTTTGTTTGTTTTAATGTGATCTCCTGAACTAAACTATATGCAGGGATTACTATGACTTCTTTTGTTTGATTTTCCTGAACTAAACTATATGCAGGGATTACTATGTTTTCTTTTGTTTGTTTTAATGTGATCTCCTTAAATAAGTTTCTATGCAGGGATTACTATGATTTTGTTGATTGTTTGAATGTGATCTCCTGAACTAAGTTTCTATACAGGGATTACTGATTTTACTTAATTATTGTTGTGAGTGTAGTTGTGTTGGGGGATTATAGTGGTGTGATCTGAGTTGTGATGCCCTAAGGTTGGCAGTTGGTTATATTGTAAGACAATGAGTATGATTTTGTGGTTGTGCCATTGAGGCAAATGAATGGTGATCTGATAGATTGTGGGAACGTAAATTGTTTAACATATTTGGAGTTAATTGTGTAATTGGAGTTTGTGGGAAAAGAGATAAAATGAATTGCAAGACAGAGCATGTGGGTTTTAGTTGGGTTGAAATTATTGAGCATGATATTGATTGATATGAACTACTTTGTTGTGATAATTGCATATTGACTTTGAAGATGGTGAAAGCATGTATTTTGTGGAATAAAATATTGTTGCTTTAATATGTCTCACGAGTTGAGAAATTATAAGCATGCGTGACGTGATTCACTTTAATTGAGTTTGCTCATACAAGTTTGAAAAGCTTACCGGGTTTGTTGTTTGCAATCCCGGTACACTATTCTATGGTGTATGGTTTATTGTGCAGGTTAGAATATCGTGTGATCGTTATCGAAGCTGAGGTGGACTTTCCGTCACGTGGGTGTAGAAGGATGCTTATACTTATAATCCTCCGCTGTGTAGTGAGTTGGTGAGTGTGGTTACATGTTGAATTGATATTCAGTTTAATTTGTAAACTCTTGTAATGTAATATGCGACCCTAAATAATGAGTCGATATTGACATTGTAAGCTCAGTTGTTTAGTTGCTTAATTTAAGTGAAAAATTTTCTATGTGTTTTCTTGTGTTTGTTTTCGCGTTTCGGATTTGAATTTAATTATTCAAAATTCGGGGCGTGACAGCCTTCATCTCAATTGTACATCTTGTAAACTTCTAATCTCGCCCGAGTGACCGAATAGTACCTTTATTTCTGTCGAACGACTCAATGTCCTTTTGATCAAGCCCCAAGTCAACTATACATGGGAGTTGCCAAAATCAAGTCCAGATGGTGGGTCCCACAAGGATTTTCTTAAAATGGCCAAAAAAGGGATCCCTTAGTTAGAGAGCCATATATATATAGATGAACCCAATTTGTCCAAGCTGAACTAGTTTAAATCAACTCATATCGACCTAAGCACTGAATAGTAGAGATGTGAATATGCGATCGAAAAGTAGGTCTAATAAACTATCCCTTAAAGTGGCCCAAAAAAAAAAGAAATTCCTCACTATATATACACTAGAAAGCAGGCCCGCATGATGTTGCGGGTACACCTGTAAATGGACCGGATTTGAATCAGATCGACCTAAATCCAAATCCATTTACTTAAAAAACAAAATTCTATCCAAACCGCTCCGTTAACCCGGAAAATCATTAACAGTTCGATCCAAATCCGTATCCCCTGAAGTTTGGCTGATATTCTGAATGAACAACAATATATGCTTATTTATGTTAAATAAGGGATCAATATTTAGAATCTGGTTTCCTCTTACCACATTTCCAAGACCTCCTGATCAGTCCACCCTAACACCTTTGAAATCTTTTTATGCATTGAATATATATCATTACCACTTAGTGAGTTGGTCAAAGCTTGAACCTCACTTATTCTTCCTTCATTTACCATAATGTATGCTAATAAGGTTATACCAATCTCATCAACCAGTCAAATTATAACTTATCATAGCTTTTTGGATGAAATTTAACAATAATATATTATAGGCATGTCTTTATGAAATTTATCATAACTTTTTAGACTAAATTTAACAATAATATACTATAGGCACTCATTGAGCACTCACTGTAATTACTGTTCATGTTCTTTAACCAATCTTCCTTCACTATATTATTGACACAAGAGTGATCAAATCTGAACCAAAGACAAAAGAAGCTTCACTGGCCTTTATTTAGAAATTTTACTATAGCAATATGTGAAGTAAGTACATAAAATATACCTCGTGTAGCATTCCTCTCTAAAGGAAGAATATCCCGAAAAGAGTTGATTAGATGAAATTTTGACTGCAAACTACAAGTAAACCATAAGTTGTTAGAAGTCAATCATTCTAGAAATATTATTAGACTGGGAAAGATAATTTATCAATTATCAGTGTACCTCTGGCAGTGAGGATATCCAGGCATCGTGCAGCAAGTAATAGACTGAATTACCAATAGCTCCAGTTAGTTACAACTTGAGCAAAAATCCAGGCCTGAAAACTTTTCCAATCTGATATATGCACGAAAACCAGAGAAGCCTGATAATTGGAATTTGAACTTAGCCTAAAATATGATAGAAAGCAAATAAAATTGATTTACAAAACATAGCCACAGGGAAGCTGAACTAATTATAGGAAGTTCCTATTGATAAATCTTCAAATCAATGAAAGCATCTGTCTATATGGATCCTCTAATGCATGGTTGAGCAATATACGCTCTGCTTCAATCATGGTCGGAGGTAGAAGCGGAGTAGAGCAAGAGAAAAGAGGAGGAAAAAAAAAAAAGGCTCAGGCTAATCATATGCTTTATACCTAGGGCTAATGGCATGGCTGTAAAAATGGAAAATGGAGGGTAAAACCGTAATTTCAGTCATCGGCTTGGCTTGAGCCGCTACTGTTACTCGGCTTAGTAACAGTAACCTCAAACCCAACTTTTATATATAGTATAACATACACACACACACACACACACACACACATACATACATACATACACACACATACATACATATACAGGGCCCTTCCATTAAGGAATTTTGGTTTTTTTAGGGATAAGGTATTAAACCAACTTTTGGATCGCATTTCGGCATCTCAACCATTCAATTTTTAGGTCCTAATATGTATATCATTTCTGCAAATTGTCAACCAAATCGGTGATCATTAAGATATCAAACTATATTAAATCAATGAACATACCAAATCTGTCAAACTTAAACCGTTCATACTTATAATCTTAAGTCGCCGTTTTGAATGCCTTAACGATAATCAATTTGGCTGAAAATTTATAGAAGTGATCTACACATTAGTACCTATAAACTGAATGGTTTAGATGTGGATATGCGACCAAAAAGTGACCATAAACTTGAACTTCACACTTTAATTTCAAAACGGAGCTCCGCTCTGTATAAAATATAAAATATATATATGAGCGCTAGTGTAGTAGTTATTAAAATGATATTAGTTTGATAAAGCAAAGTAACATCATTGCAGTTGCTTAGAAGTAGACTTTATGTGCCTCATGAATAGTAGTCGTACATTACGGTGCTTAGTTCATTCCAACGCAGCACCACAATGTAGAGGATTCCAATCGAACAAAAACAAGCAACAAAAGACCAAAAACTCTTTGCATTTATGTATGTATACAAGCATCCTTCTAGGATAATGCTCTCTTGCCAATTATCTGATACGTGACCAAATTGCTACCCATTTCATCAATCAAACTGATCCATATTGACAGTCTACCCACAAAACTCATACCGGTTTACAAGAGAACTTTTCCCTCTATATGTTAAAAGGATACTCTAAAACCTTTGGCCTACTTTAAGATTGGGGAAATTACAATCTGGTCCTAGACCATATTACACGTGGTCCGGGCACGCACTTAGCTCACAATCCGTAATTAAACACTTGCTACTTATTTAAGGCACGTACTTAACTCACAATCAAGCATGTGAAGGTAGAGAAATTCTTAGGTGGGGATTTCCTCATCACGTGTCTTTACGGTCATCCAATCAGAAGAGAGAAAATTTTCCATCTTTTCCGAAATTATCCATGTTTCCTAAAGTGCAATACCCAAAATACCCCCCTGCTGGGCAGTGATTGGGCCTCCCCACCACGTGTCCGTGCGGGTGCCCTACGCAAGATTCTCTCTGTGAAGGTAGCGATGAGTTGAAGACCTGTGGTATGTTGACTGTCTGAAATAACTAACAACGTGGAGTCATAGGTTCAAAATTGCTCACTGACATCATAAAAAAGGTGGGGTTTGAGACAAAAAAACAATATGAAAGTAGCAATCGATATTACATGAAAGCCAATGTACCGAGGCAAGGAGTTCCCCAAACAATACCTGAATTCCTAAAGTTGTTTCATAGGCGGTGTCAGTGTAATCCAATTTGATCAGCTCGATTTTGTAGGTGACATTTTGCTTGGGACAGCAGTCAAACATCTCCTTCCAACAATAATAACCGCCATAAGTTTCTGTCTAGTCATGTTAGTAAGAGTTATAGGTAAATATCACTTTTACAAAGATATTTGCAACTTATATTGGTGCAATTTTTCAAGCCATACACATAAATAACTTATATTAGATACTGCAGAACACGTGCGATTGTGAGATATTCACATGTGGGTTAACCCGCTCTAAAATCATGATAAAGTTATGTTTTGAGATTTCACATTCACATCAAGTTTCCCATGAGTTGCACTCTTGCAGGTTTCCATTATGATCCTAACTCCTACACGATAGGGCTAGGACATGTCGGGTTCTCGACTGCCGTCAGCCGGAACCGGCACCAAACTGATGTACTAAAATTCGGGTCGGTTTGAAGGATATCAGTCTCTAGAACCGAGCAAAACCCGAACCGATATCCATTTCCTCGGTTCTTCGGTTCTATTGCCTGTTTGAATCGGTGATTCCAGATCTTGATCGATCTCAAATCAGTAGCTTCGAAGAAGAAGAAAAGGCTCTAGACCAGTAGCTACGAAGAATAAGAGAACATGGGTTCAAACCCCTACAATAATAGCTTCAGATTATTTCAACATGCAAAGTTAGTGAAGAACTGACGATTTAATACCTGAAAAATGATGTAAGAATTGAGATTCGGATTGCAAGGAAAACGAGTTGAGACAGAATAAGGACGAAGAAAAAGCTGAGTTCCTCAAAGTCCTTACTTTGAGAGATGAAGAGGAGCATGAGTTTGAAATTGCGAACATCATGGAAGACAATATCACTGCTGCCATTCTCGGTGGTTGTTATTGCAGAGAAATAGAGACGAAAATTCAAAGCTAAGAAATGGAAAGCAAATTGGAATTGGATTTTGGTTATTTGGTGCATAAGAGAAACTAATGAGATAATGTCGACTGCCAAATCTGGTAGAGAATGTAGCATGTTTTGCTTGTGAATTTGGGTATTCTTCGTCATTTGTGAGCTTTGTAGAGTGGAAGGATGAGTTTGAACTATTAAAGAAGAAAGTGTGGCAGAGATGGAAGGAAAAGGTCCATGTGAGTAGAGAGTGGATATGTGTGGCAGACAAAAAGGAGATGATGGGTGGAGCACGTGGGCACATCAAAGGCTAATAATATACTAATATAGGGAGCCTACTTTTACTGACACCAAACAGGCAAACAAAGAAAAATTATATAATATATTAAAAACCATCTCGGTTCGGGTAAACAGGGAAATTAAACATGAGAACCGAAACTGAACCAGTTGCTCTCAAACAAGAACCGAACCGGAGCAAAATAATTAAATTAAGAAGAAAAACCGACCCGAACCGATCGGTTCGGTTCGGTTTGGACCGGTTCCTCGATTTTTCAGGTCTAAAGTCCCAACCCTGCTACATGATCACCCTCTTTGAACTTCATCACGTTTTTCCCAGTGCTGGTCACTACTCCAACTCTTAAATTTTATGCTTACAAAGTCAATTTGAAATGCTTCAACACACATTGAAAAAGTACAATTATGGAATATATTGGGTTTCATTTGTCAAATATTATTAATTTATGATATACATAAATTGGAGAGTTCTATTACAAAATAATTGCGTGCTTCACAATCTTCACAAACATTCAATTATCGTCGTCATAATTGCATATATTGTAGTGTGTTGTAGTATAAATTGTATATATACCGTATATGTCTATATCATGTAACAAAATACGTAAAAGTATTTAGATAGGTACTTGAGTGTATAATCAAAGGTACTTGAGTGTATGAAAACTTATGTAAACATGCTTTACCAAAGGGCAACAAGCATGGCAGAAAATCATCATCAAGATGGTTATCATTTTGAGTTTCTCTTTGAGCTTTCACACTTCAATGTAATCCTATAAATACCCCCTTTGTATGAGATGAATAAACACATTGAAATCTCCATTCTCTCTGAAATTTTACTCTCCTTTTCTGTTTATCGATTCCTCTTGTTCTTAAACACGTTATCAGCACGAAGTTGCTCTAGAATTAGAATCGAAAAATTGACGAAAGAAGAGTTCTTCATCGATCGAAGTCATTTTTCAAAAACTACAAAAAATCCCCAAACCCTAGCTCAGATTAAAGCCCTTGATTCCAGGAGCCCGGAACCGGTCTCAGATTCACAGGAACCGGCCGGAAACGGCCTGAACCGGCCGCCGGAAGCCGAAAAACCAAACCGGACCGCTGTCGAGAGCTGCCGATGTGCTGCCGAGACCTGCCGAGACCTGCCGAGAGAGCTGCGCAGCAGCTGCCGAGAAGTTGCCGAGAGCCCTGCGCAGCAGCTGTCGAGACGCTGCCGAGAGCCCTGCGCAGCAGCTGCCGAGGCCCCTGCCCAGCAGCTGCTGAGACGCTGCCGAGGCCCCTGCGCAGCAGCTGCCGAGACCCTGAGCAGCAGCTGCCGAGCCATCTGCCGAGCAGCTGCCGAGCAGCTGTCGACACATCTGTCGACAGATTTGCGCGGCGACTTTCCGGCGACTTTTTCGACACTTTTCCGGCGACTTTTCGGACGATTTTTCTCGACTTTTTCCAACGATCTTTCCGGTCACCTCCGATAATTTTTTCGGTCAAAAATTTCCGGCAACACTATTCCAAGGTATTCTTTACTAAAAGTTCCCGTTTTTGAGTTTTTATTTATTTTCTCTCCTTTTTCCTTTTTCTCGGGAACTTACAATCAAAAGCGGAATTATAGCAATTCACGCCAAACGAACTAAGAGCGTTCGTAATCAATGAACTAAGAGTGTTCACAATGATTCTTGGAAATTGATTTCTTGGTAGCATAGCTCGGAAATCTTATTATTTTTCGTGGAAGTTTTAACTCCGAAACTAATATTTTCTTCTTATCTTCAAGGATGTCGAATGAACCTAGACTCGATTTTCAAATCCTTGACTCAACAAGTTCGGAGTACCATAGCTGGAAAACCGATGTTGAGAACCATCTCACATCGAAGGGGATATTGCCCATCATCCATGAACCAAACCCGGCACTTGTGTTCCCTCGATCACCCAAGAAGCATGCACAAGCAATCATCTTGATGCGACGTCATATGGACAAAGCACTCAGGCTAGAGTACATGTCCATCAAAGATGCAAAGGATTTATGGGAAGCACTACAAGAGCGCTTTAACAATATCCATGATTCTCTCCTCCCTGACTTGAAGGTTCAGTGGAACGATGTACGCTTCTCAGACTTCAAGTCTATTGCTGAGTACAATTCAGAAGCTCTTCGTCTCAAATCCATGTTGAGATTCTGTCAAAGACCCCTCACAGAAGAAGAGCTAATTGAGAAAACTCTCTCCACCTTCCCTGTTGCAGCAATTTTGCTATCAAAGCAGTATCGCACTGAAGTAAATGCTGGACGAATTACGAGGTTCAATGAACTCATAAATATTTTGTCGGTAGCCGAAAAGCACGACAACATTCTCGTAAAGAATTATAATTCAAGACCCATTGGAACCAAGAGCGTTCGTGAGGCAAATTATAATGCACCCAAGAGAGGGCACAGGGAGCGGTACCCCAGCAATAGGGGACATGTGTACCCTAATAATAGGGGACATGAAGGACGAACAGGTCCATATAACCGCCCCAACAGGGAAGGAAACCGCAACTTTAGAGCGGGCACACGTGATGGTAACTCCACACGTGGAAGAGGGAGATATGGCAACACCGGCCGTGGAAATAGCACCATGAACCGTGGAGGTCGCACCATGCGCCGTGGTAGTAGCAGCAACCCTCCTAGGGGATATCCACAACGTGCACAACCTGTACAAACTGTACAACCTGCACAACCTATACCTCAAATGAAGGGAGGGAACCACAATGACATGTGTCATAGATGTGGATCAATCGAGCATTGGTTTAAACAATGTCATGCAAGTACCCAATTTGCTGCACGCTACAAGGAGTACAGGGAAGCAAGAGAGCAAGAAGCTAACCTTGCCGAAGATGAAAATAGTGAAGATGTCAATCTCACTGTTGAGGACTTCAAAGCTGTAGATGAAGAGCACGAGGATGCCACAGACTTTGATTAGAATAATCCTCTTTCTATTTTCCAAGAATGGCAAATGTGCCTTAGTCAATAAATAACAATTGTATTAAACTCCTTCTTATGTGGCGTACCCAATGAAGTATGATGTCTAGGAAAGCAATTGAGATCGGGGTATTTAAGCGAGCCTCGCTCCACCAACATCTCTCTACTTTCTTGGTCATATTCCATTGGAATTACCAAACGGATTGAGTGATAGCAATTTGTCTAAAGTTTGATATTTGAAATAGACTTATGAATAACTTTGATGTAATCATTGGCTATTTTCCCTATTAATAAAGTATCGCATTCAATGTCATGGACATGTGTTAATATTCCGAACTTTATTCCTTTCAGTATGTTTTCCGGAGAATTGGAATGCCTTCTTGATAGTGGCACCACACATACGATATTGCGACATAGGCAATTATTTTTATGGATGACACCCAGTCGATCCTCAGTAACTACGATGGCAGGACCATCACAATTGATTCATGGTCGAGGACCAGCTCAATTTTTGTTACCAAATGGCACAAATATTAATGTCGCCGAAGCTCTATATGCTCCAAGGGCCGGAAGGACCCTATTAAGCTTTAAAGACATAAGAGCCAATGATTTTCATGTGGAAACACATTGTGAGAATGGACAAGAGTTCCTTTGCATCACCTCTAAAAACTACGGAAATACACGAGTTTTAGAGAAACTTATGTGTCGCTCTAGTGGATTGTATGCAACCACTATTAGAGTCATTGAATCCAACCATGTCATGAATGACAAATTATGGGATCCTGACACATACAAGCTTTGGCACGACCGTTTGGGACATCCAGGTCGTGACATGATGCTCCGTATATTAAAAACTTCACACGGACATCCATTCTTCAAAACGAAAAGAAGTACGAACCAAACATTGGTCCAAAGAGTTACTTCTAAAGTGTATCATTCGTTTTGCAAAGCTTGCTCTTTAGCAAAGGTAGGATCAAGACCATCCTATGCAAAGGACACTAAAGAAAATATACCATTCTTACAAAGAATACAAGGTGATATTTGTGACCTATCCAACCAACTTGCGGACCATTTAGATATTTTATGGTGTTGGTTGATGCATCGACACGTTGGTCACATGTCATGCTCTTATCCACAAGAAATGCTGCATTTGCTAAACTCCTAGCACAAATCATTAAATTAAGGGCTCACCACCCTGATCATCCTATTAAGTCAATTCGTCTTGACAATGCTGGAGAATTTACATCAAGAACCTTTGATGATTATTGCATGTCCATTGGGATTGAGGTGGAACATCCTGTCCCTCATGTACACACCAAAATGGACTCGCAGAAGCTGCCATTAAAAGACTTCAAATGGTTGTCAGGGCATTGGTTATGCGCACCAATCTCCCTATTTCTGCTTGGGGCTATGCAATATTACATGCAGCTGTGCTCATTCGTCTGAGACCCACTGCCACCCAATCCTTTTCTGCGTCCCAACTGGTGACTGGGTATGAGCCTAATGTCTCACACTTACGCATATTTGGGTGTGCAGTCTATGTGCCAATTGCGCCGCCACAGCGCACCAAAATGGGTCCTCAAAGACGCTTAGGCCTTTATGTTGGATATGATACTCCAAGCATTATCCGCTACATAGAACCCTTGACAGGTGATCTATTTACCGCTAGATTTGCGGATTGTCACTTTGATGAGACAGTCTTCCCGTCATTAGGGGGAGACAAGAACATTAATGTTCAACAGAAAAGACAGGAATTGTCGTGGTCTGTCCCCACTTTGTCTCATCTTGATCCCCGAACCACACAGTCTGAAATAGAGGTGCGGAGGATTCTCGATCTTCAGAACGTAGCAGAATCAATGCCTGATGCGTTTTCTGATATCGCTAAAGTGACAAGATCACACATACCTGCTGCAAACGTACCTGCAAGGATTGATGTTCCTAAAAATAAAGGACATGACATCCCCTCTATGGGTGATGCAGTGGCTAGACCCATGGCTCCTGCTAGAAAGCGCGGGAGGCCTATAGGTTCGATGGATTCTCGCCCAAGAAAGAAAGCGAGTTTGACACAAAATAATCCATTAATCATCGATATAAATAATCCATCTCATGAAAAAATTCCGGATTATGGTTATGTCCAAGAGACATCATTGGAGGACGCTCCAATAATAGAACCAATTCCAGAGAATAGAGAGATCTCCATGAATTACACTAGTATACATGTAATTATGGACAGAAATTCTATGGCTATTGATGATGCGTTTGCATATCATATTGCAAAAGGAATTATAGAATACGATGATATCGAACCTCGCTCCGTTGAAGAATGCCAACGTAGAGCAGATTGGTCAAAATGAAAAAATGCGATCCAGACTGAATTGGATTCACTAACAAAGAGACAAGTATTTGGGTCTATAACACTGACACCACCAAATATAAAACCTGTTGGCCATAAATGGGTCTTTGTTAGAAAGCGTAATGAGAAAAATGAGGTTGTTAGATACAAAGCCCGCCTTGTGGCGCAAGGTTTCTCACAATGTCCTGGAATCGACTACGAGGAGACATATTCTCCCGTAATGGACGTTATAACGTTCCGCTACCTTGTCAGTTTGGTAGTTTCCGAAAAACTTGACATGCAGCTCATGGATGTGGTTACAGCATATCTCTATGGGGATCTAGATTCAGAGATATATATGAAGGTTCCAGATGGACTTCAATTACCCAAATCAAGTGGCTCTAAACCACGGAGCGCGTTTTCAATAAAATTAAGACGCTCACTATATGGATTGAAACAATCCGGACGGATGTGGTATAACCGTCTAAGTGACTACTTGATTGGGAAGGGATATGTTAATAATGAAATATGCCCTTGCGTGTTCATTAAGAGAACAAGATCCGGATTTGCAATTGTAGCAGTTTATGTTGATGACATGAACTTAATTGGAACTCTAGATGAGTTAAAAGAAACTGCTACATATTTGAAATCTGAATTTGAGATGAAAGATCTCGGGAAAACACGGTTTTTTCTCGGAATAGAACTCGAGCACCGTAATGATGGGATTATGATCCATCAATCAGCATATACTCAAAAGTTACTAAGGCGCTTTAATGAAGATAAAGCAAAGCCTGTGAGTACTCCCATGATCAACCGTAGTCTTGAGCCCATGAAAGATCCGTTTCGTCCAAGGGATGAGGACGAAGATTTATTAGAAGCTGAAATACCATACCTAAGTGCGATAGGCGTATTATTGTATTTAGCTCAATGCACAAGACCGGATATCTCATTTGCAGTAAACTTGTTAGCTCAACACAGTTCTGCGCCAACACGCCGCCATTGGATTGGTATAAAGACAATCCTTCGATACCTAAAAGGTACGATCGATATGGGCTTGTTCTATCCCTACAGAGAGAAAAGAAATGTGAGCGCCGGCAACACTATCCATAGTGACCGACGTTCTCCTCCTCCCCTCCATCAAAATGATGTTTTGACGGGTTTTGCTGATGCAGGGTATCTCTCTGACCCTCACAAAGGTCGCTCCCAAACAGGTTATGTCTTTACCATGGGAAACACCGCGATATCTTGGAGATCTACAAAACAGACTCTTGTTGCTACTTCCTCAAATCATGCAGAGATAATTGCACTACATGAAGCCGTGCGTGAGTGCATATGGCTAAGGTCTATAAATAGACACATTCGAGGAACTTGTGGTTTGAAATTCACCACAAATGAACCTACATGCATTTACGAGGACAATGCAGCTTGTATTGAGCAAATGAAATTAGGTTTCATCAAAGGCGACAATACCAAGCATATATCGCCGAAATTCTTCTACAATCAGCAACAGCAAACACTTCTAAATATTGAAGTAAATCAAATCCGATCAGAAGATAATGTAGCTGACTTATTTACTAAGTCACTACCAAAATCCCCTTTCGAGAAACATGTAAGGAGCATCGGATTGAGGAGGATATCCGAACTCCCACAATCTCCAAGAGGAGTCTAAATCAGGGGGAGTATCCAGAAACATACTTCACACTCAACGTGCGTTGTGCTCTTTTTCCCTTTCAACCAAGGTTGTTTTTTCCCACAGGGTTTTATTACTTGGCAAAGTTTTTAACGAGGCAACTTCGATGCGCACCATCTACACAATACTATTGAACATGAAATATCCAAGGGGGAGTGTTGTAGTATAAATTGTATATATACCGTATATGTCTATATCATGTAACAAAATACGTAAAAGTATTTAGATAGGTACTTGAGTGTATAATCATAGGTACTTGAGTGTATGAAAACTTATGTAAACATGCTTTACCAAAGGGCAACAAGCATGACAGAAAATCATCATCAAGATGGTTATCATTTTGAGTTTCTCTTTGAGCTTTCACACTTCAATGTAATCCTATAAATACCCCCTTTGTATGAGATGAATAAACACATTGAAATCTCCATTCTCTCTGAAATTTTACTCTCCTTTTCTGTTTATCGATTCCTCTTGTTCTTAAACATAGTGTGTATTTATCCCACACTAACTTCATCTCCTTTGTAAAGAATCTAGAAATAGGTTGAGGTTACCTGGGTGGTACTCTTCATTTTTGTTTTCTATTGAAACTAGTCATACTACAAACGTGGTGATCTACCTTCCAACTGATACAGTCATCAAAATATAAAGCCCTGCTTGCATGCAAATATACAAGAAGACAGTAAATTTCTTTTTCTTTCTAATAGTATTGGTTTATACACTTTTAATCATGAACAGAATGCTATATACTATCGATCAACGTCCACGCTTTCTGAGAACTTTGATGTGTTTCCAACGAGACTCCATGTAACTGGAGTCATTCATCTGGGCATAGACACCACATTTGAAAGCATGAGAGGTTCCTCCACGACCACCTGCTTCGATTTTGAGATATCCATCAATGTACACTCTGACTTTTGCAGCATCAACATCGTGAACCACATTGAGCTTCAACAACTTATCGTAGATGTTGGGAACCAGCACCGGAGCCGTGTAGTATGTTAGTGAACCATTGTAGACCCTCAGCATCAGAGTTGAGGCATGAGGAGCACTTGCTCCAAACACTTGCATTATGCACACCCCTGATGTCCCTTTTGGGACGTACCCATATGCTTCAAACTGCCACACCCCAGAAGAGTAATTGTATCCCTGTGCTCGATTTAATTCGAGAGAAAAATGTTTAATAAATAATAATACAAATGAGGTGAGTTCTCTAGTATCTAAAGTAGTGTTTTCTGTGCATGGCTTACTTGTATGGTAATCTCAGTGCGAGGCAGGGTTTGGCCGGTAGTAGTGTGAGGTTTGTCTGTGGAGTAGACCCAACATTTATGAACTCCATTGATGAAGCAGTAGCGCTGGTCTTCAGGCACATCATAAGGTTTCTGAATATGGTAGTAGGATCTGTTGAAAGGGAGGGAGACAAAGCCCTGTGTAGGAGGAACATCAGGTCCCCAACTCCAAGCCTAGGCTGACTGGTGAAGACTGATAAGCTTGAATATTAGAATGCTTGAGCAGAAGAAAGCTAGGGAGTGAAAGGAGTGTGCTATTTTTTTATTTTTTTTTTCTGAAGAAACCTGAATATGGTTTAGTTCAGATGAAGTGTTGAGATATATAGTAGTGAGATGGTGAGGACTGATTATTAGATTGATGAAGCGCAACTAGGGCTACATTTTAAATTTGATTTGCAAAGGGCAAGTGATAAAGCTATTCTACCATCCAGAAAACAATTCATCGATCAAAGCAAGTAAAACAAACCTCTCTAAAGAAGTAAAAGGCACAAGAGCATATATGATCAATGGCTTCAATTTCTCTCTTTTGATGCAATGGAGTTCCTAGCCTTATCAAGCTTGTCGCTTTTGCCTTTTTTTTTTCTTTCTTTTTTCCTCGTTTGGTTTTATACCATTTTGTTTTGTTGAGGGGTCTTCAAATTTACAAAAAAGTGATGTATGCTACATACAACAGCAAGTATATTCTGCAGAATTAGCGTTGATACTTGTTTACGCATGTCACTGGCCAGAAAAAAAAAATTGAACAAAACCAGTACCGTGGAGGGAAAATGAATGATTAACACGATCAGAAGATATCAAAGTTAACCATCACAAACTTGGAGAATATAGCAAAATCAACCAAAAAACCAAATGGGATATTGTTCACAGTGCTAGAGAGTAAACGTATGCTAGTTGCTGTTTCAGTGTGAACTAACAGAAGTAGCACTAGAAGTCTTACAATGCAGCATCACAATAAAGGGAAGCAAACAACTAAGATTCAAAAACTCTTTGCATCACAATCATAAGTTCACAATGCAGCATCACAATCTAAAGGGATACACATACATGTAGGATAATCTTCTCTTACCAATATCTCACATGAATAACCAAATTATCACTGTGAATTACCCATCTCATCAACAATCAGATCCATATTGACTGTCTATCAACGAAACACATAAAATTGGCTTGCAAGAAAACTTTTTCCTCTATATGTTAGAAAGAAGGCAATATTCTCAAATTTGGCCTGGTTAAAGTCATGGGGCCACAGAGACATGTTTGTTTTTCAACCCAAAAAAGACCAGGACAGTAGAGACAAGAACTTGAATTGAAGAAAAGTGCAACTTGAATCAGATATTATTATTCATCATAAAAGTCAACCGAAAAAGTGAGGGATCAATTTAACAGACGGGTACAACCATAAGTTTCCAAGACAGCAATATTTCTTATGCTACCAGTCCGCCTCCCCCAGATACTCCAAATCACAAACCATAAACACTTGCTTATTTAATGCAGTTCAGTCTCAAATCAAGCATGTGAACGTAGCAGTTGAGGCATGAAAGCAAGTCTACTGAGACAAGGAGTTCCCCACATCGATCACAAACCGATACCTGACATCTGATTTGGCAAGTCGCTCCATAGCTGTGTTAATGTAGTCCATTTTAATTAGCTCGATTTCGGAGGTAATATTGTGTTTGGCACAAAAGTCAAGCATCTCCTGCGTCTCTTTTATCCCTCCAATGTCGCTTCCACCAACGAGCTTCCTCCCTAAAAACATGACAATTTGATCCTTTTGAGCACTAGTCCATGCTTTATATATACCTTAAGAAGACCTTGGTTTGGTTTTGGTTTTATAGTTACAAACAAGCAACTTAATGACTCATCTTTATTCTCAGTAGAAAGAACATGGAATTTGCACATTTACATATCATTTCAGGAATAAGTTTATTTTAGACTTCATAGGCTGTGATTTTAAAAGAGGAAAAGAAAAACAGAACATATAGAATCGTTAGTTGTCGTATACGCATACCCAGAACCAAAGGAAATATAGGCAACTCCAGTGGCTTATTAGGCAAACCCACAGTAACGAGCTTCCCATTCAGCTTAAGTAGACCAATTAATGGAGCAAGGGCATGATCCGCAGATACTGTGTCAATTATGTAATCCATGGTACCCATCGCTGTCTGAACAGTAGAAGCAGAAAATAACACTTGCATTAAATATTTGATAAGGAGAACATAACATAACCATTTTGAATTTTTCTTTGGTTTATCATTAGTTCATTACCTTCACTTGTGCAGGGTCAGTTGAAACAACAAAAGAATCAGCCCCAAGTCGGTTAATAGCCTCATCCTCCTTAGCTGGGGAAGTACTGATGACAGTTACCTTCAAACCAAATGCCTTACCAATTTTGACAGCAATATGACCTAGTCCACCTAGTCCTGCCACGCCCAAATGCTTTCCAGGCTCTGTCATGCCGTAGTACTTCATTGGACTATACACAGTGATCCCAGCACATAGAAGTGGAGCACCAGAATCGGGGGGTAAGTTATCAGGAAAGCGGAGCACAAAGTGATGGTCAACAACAATCATATCAGAATAACCACCATAAGTTTTAGTTTTGTCATGATTGTGGGAGTTATAGGTGAATATCACTTTGGGGCAATAGTTCTCCAAGTCCTGCTGGCAAGTCTCACATGTGTTGCAGGATCCCACAATAACCCCAACTCCTACACGATCACCTTCTTTGAATTTTGTCACGCTTTTCCCAGTTTTGGTCACAACACCAACCATTTCATGCCTATAAAATCCACTAAAATGTTTCAACACACATTGGACAGATTTTTACAAATATGAAGACAGAAGCAGTGCACCTTTTAGATGCAAATATTAAAAACATATGAACTTATGAGCTGATATGCTGGAATTGCCACATAAATATTGCATACACTAGCATTGCATGTTGTAAGTAATAGGACACTCATAATTCTATATTGGAAGTCATTTATTTGTACAAGTGAATTCTAAAAATCAGAAAGCTGATTTAAGACTCGAGACAGATGGAAAATAAATCTTAAAACTCATTGTGTTAATCAAACATCCAGTCACCAGTAAATGGCTCATACTGGTGCAAACACAAAATTGTGAAGTAGGCTTTCATAAGGTTGTATATAGTAAACTTGCACCGGCTATTTCTAAGTTAACAGAGCAAATAATCGTTACACAAAACTAAAGCCGTAAGATATGTAATTAGAGAAAATTAGAAACTGATGTGAGATTACTATGATTACCCAGGTACAATAGGATAGTTGGTGATCCCCCATTCGTTCTTGACAAAATGCAAGTCTGAATGGCAAACCCCACAATAGAGGACTTTTATTGTTACATCACCATCAGCATTTTCCCTGCCAACAATACACAAACCAGCTCAAGTAATTGAATCTGCAGTCCGCTCTAGTAGTACCACAGATATTAAGTGATCCTTCTTTTTGATCTGTTTCATCAATTTCGCGCACAACTAGAGTAAACGAAAACGAATCACATGGCCACAAGGGGAGTCCTCCCCCACATCAAGTCAGTATCCCAAACTTTTGAAAGCATCAACCATGATGAAGAACAACCAAGACCTAAACCCATTGCATAAAATGGTCTAAACTGTGATAAACAAGAAATATATTTTTACTTGTGATAACCGAAATCTTAGTCGGGTTCTGTCTAGTTGCTACAGTGTCTAGTTGCTACATTAAGCAAAACCCACTATAAGTTTCTTCATCAATTTACATGTAGCAATATTCTCTAGCAAAAGTTAAAAAATTTCCATCATATTGTGTGAAAACATGAGCATCCAGTTACCCAATTTCAATTAACAGCATGAGTATGAGGCTTAATAGAACAAGTCATTGATAGTTTAAGAGAAGGGGTTTTACTGCAGAGAACAAAGAGCTGAACCCTTTTGGAGTGATAGCAAACAGAAAACTATAAAGCTACAACAAGAGAGAACTCTCTATACCATATAAGCTAAAACAGAGTTCAACTTATAATATTGCTTATATGCCCAGAAAGAAACACAAAAATAGTTGTGTATGTTTACGATTCTGGGATTGATTTTGGATCATCCTAGTCTTTCTATTTCAAAGCAATATAATAATGAAGAAAACACTAAAGGGTTACACAGTTAAAATATACCTTCTAGAGAAATGAAAGGGGGTAAGTGACCCAGAAGAGTCTCTGGCAGCCCAACCAAAAACCTTCTGAGGGTGTTCTTCTTCTGGTGATTTTGCCATTCTCACAACTCTTCTTCCTCCCTCAATTCCTTTTCTACTCACTGTAGTTGCACTATCGAATAGTAGGGACACAGCACTCTTGCAGTGCCTATATGCTTCATATATAGACGAAAATATACACGGTAGTGCAATTCCAAATACACTAACTATGTTATCTCAGTCATCCATATATGAAATCCATTGTTTATCACTCAAAACTATATGATCTCAGCACTCGGACGGTGTTTATATACTCTAAATATAAACGAAAATATACATGACAGTGTAAGTCCACATACACTAACTACGTTATCTCAGTCATCCATATATGGAATCCATTATTTATCACTTAAAACTGTCTAATCTTAACGATGTGTGTATCTTCGTGCGATGTACAGAATACTCTCCCATGGATGTGGTGGAAGACAGAGAAGATGAGCCACCATTTAAGGCTGGAATTGTAGATCGAATTGATATTTGACCTGCCAAATTTGGTGGAATTCATTCATGTCTGAGTTGCTATCATTGATCTTTTTTTTTTTTTTTTGGGGACCAAAAACTGATCTTTTTCAGGATCAAAACCCAAGGCTACCGCAATCCCTTAATTGATGTTGGCATGGGGATGGTAGCAACTATTTAAGCTGTCAACTACCAATTCTTCCCTTCCACTGAATCATTAGTGCGTACTGTGTACTCAAAAAAGAAACAAAAATAAAAAGCATTTCATTGAAAGCACGGCGGTTCAGACATGTGCTAACCCGTTTGCGCCACAATTGACAGTACGGATAAGTTTTTGGTGGGACGCATGTGCTACATAACATATCAGATAGCAAAATTTTTATTAATGTAAACTAATTATATCTATAACTAAAACAGATATGAGTTGCTGTGGAACAGTTTGTCTCCTCTTTTGGCCCCGCTGCCTGACCCAGATTTTACTGTATTGCCCCTGCCACCTGTTAAGCTGCTGAGCCGACATATAGACAATTGTTGCGTGTTATGTAAAGAGAGAGCGAGAGGTTACTTGCATGGCAGAAATAGAGAGGGAGAAAGGTGGAGAGAATTGGTTATGGTGAAGGCCTCCGTTGAATGTGACTGGGTTTGATCTATAAATGATTAATTTCTTTATGTGCATTGCATGATATACTGATTCAAGCAATGTAATCAAGTGCGCCCCAAATTAAAAGGAATGAGAAGTGAACCACCATCCAACTCTATATTCTATAAATGGGTTGATTTCCTGCTAATATGCATTGCGTTTATAAAAATTAATTCCATATGAGAATGAGATGTGAGCCACCATCCCACGTTCTCTATATTTGCTCTAGTCTCTACTCATATGCGAAAAGCCATCCAACTTAACGTGTAGGCTACGGCGTTTTCTGCAACTAAACCAATCTGATTTCAACCGGTAGCACTGCTCTCCATGTCTACCATTGACTCGATGACTAGAAATTTTGCCACTTCACTCGCCATTGCAGGTAATGATGTCGTTGACATCTCTGGAATGTCAGAAGGAGGAGCACAGCGAACCTCTCAGTCCTACCTCCTCGCCTGGCCGCTAACCAAGAAACCGACGACGGCTGTGGATATGAGGCGCCATTTTTGACGTGTATGGGTACTAAATCAAGGTTTTCATGTTCAGCAAAGAACCCCAGATCGGTTTCTATTCTCCTTCGAAGCGACTCCAGGAAGATTATGATGGGAGGGCCATGGAGCTTTAACCGTTCCCTTATCATCATACAACGGTATAATGGGGTTGCACCGCTACAATCGATGCAGATATTGGACTTGTTCTTCTGGGTTCGCATAACCAACATGCCGCCGGCGTATGAGTAGCAGAATACCATTGCCAATGTTGCCTCGGTGGCTGGAAAGTACTTGGACATTGATGGCAAACTATTTGATGTTACGGGGGAGATTCGGGTTCGGGTGTCTCACTCCATCTTGAAACCTTTCTTTCAGAAGAAAACCCTAAAGTTTGCTAAGGGAGTTGAGCAAGAGGTACACTTTCTATTTGAAAAATTAGTGGGCCAGTGTGATATCTGTGATCGTGTGTTCCATGAACAAGGCCCCTGTAGTCCAGATGTTTTGCCATCTTCTGTCAAGCTGGTTGAACAACCGGTCGCTAGAAAGCTGAATCTTACTACTCAATTTCTAGGTTTACATGGTCCTCAGTTCAAGGAAGGAACACTTAGGTTTCAAGGTATCACCAATCGCATTCTCCCACCTGTGGGACGTGCGTTGTTTGGTGGAGCAGAGTCCGGCAAGCTAAGGTGGCCGGTGATTATCAAATCTGCTACTGTGCGAGACCCTAGTGATGGGGACTCCCTTGCTTTTGTTCTAGTTGAGGCAGACGGTCCAACTAAGAGGGGCCACTCTTTCCCCCCCCCCCCCTAACAAAAATTGCATTTCTTGATGTCTGACTTGCTTGAAGGAAGATCAAGCCCAGTTGCTTCTGCAAAAAAGGTTATGGTTTCTGAATTCTCCTCGAAATTTAGCGCTAAGTCTTTGGGCCTTGTAGAAACTCCAGGAGGTATGTTGGTGCCGGCTGAAGTTATGTTGCCCACATCATCACTTGAGTTCCCAAGTGCAAATAAGAAGAGGGGAAGACCTTTGGGATCCAAAAATAAAACTACTAAAGCATCGAAGGTCTCTGCTGACGAAGTCCTAACTGTTTGGTACTCGGGCAAGCCTCCAAGCCCTAGCTTGAAGGGCAAGGAAAAATCTAGTTCAGTGTGGTAGGAGCCTATTTACTATGTCTTTGCTATTTTCCAGAGTTTATAGGCTCACTTTTAAATAAGTGAGTGGTTAGTTCGAATATAGATGGTCTGTCTCTACGTATCGCAGTAGTTTCTCTTGCTACGACTTCTTGATCTGTCTAGTTGAAGGCAGCAGAAGGATATGTAATGGCTATCTTGGCATGTGTTTAATGAAATCCACCTTTCAAAAAAAAGAGTTCAAGATGACAACGCATGGAATATGGAATATGGAATATGGAGGCATGAAATATGGCAGAAATTAGATATAATTTATGCCCTTATGGGACTGCACTAAATGACTAAAGTCACTACATTGGTACTTCGGCAGTTGGCTCGCCCAAAAAAAAAATTATCTATATTATATACATATATATATATATATATATATATATATAACTTTGCTCAGGTGTGGATATCCGCACCTAAGCAAAAAGGTACGGGTTTCCAGTTTTGACCCACTTTTGATCATATTTTCACATCTTAACCGTTCAGTTTTTAGGTCCTAATGTATAGATCACCTCTGCAAAATTTCAGCCAAATTGGTGATCGTTAAGCATCCAAAACTGCAATTTACACGAACGAACCGAATCTACCGAACCGGAACCGTTCGTGTACAATGTTGTAAATTGTAGTTTTGGATGCCTTAACGATTACCAATTTGGCTGAAATTTTGCAGAGGTGATCTATACATTAGGACCTAAAAACTGAACGGTTAAGATGTGAAAATATGATCGAAAAGTGGGTCAAAACTGAAATCTTTACCTAAGAAAAACTGCGGATGTCTGCAGTGGAGAAGTGTTGTGTGTGTATATATATTTATATACACACGAAAGAGTGTTTTGAAATGAGGCCTTTCCCAAAGTGAGACCGAAGGCCACAGCCTTGTTTGCCTTGGTCTAGGGTCGACCTTGCGTGTAGCGATACCATTGAACTTAATCAATTATAAGCCTCATTAGTTCATTCAAATCTATTCAATTGAAGAAGAGCAATTTCCTTTCCAAAAATCTCATATGATTGTTGTTTGCTATTAATATTAAAAAAATCTCTTCATAAAGCCTATTTCAGCCAACTTAACGCTTTAAGTTATACGGCTCAATTTTCATATCTAATATAATTACTATTAAAAAATGGAACTGGGCGTGGGGCTGAGCCTCCCAGCTAGGTTGAGTTCCAAACCCGTTTAAAAAAAAAACATTAATTATTCCAAATGTGAATCATTTTTTTATTGGGAACCGGAGATAAAGAGAGACAAGAAGCCTCCTTAACCCCAGATTTTATTAAAAAAAATTAAAAAAATTACGAAAGGAGGGGGTCAAACCAAATCTCCAAAGAAAAAGCCAAGCAACTAAACCAACACGAACTACCGAAAATGAAAATTTGTTGTCCTTGTAGATAATTATTGCTCATTTCAGTTAGAAATTAAATTAGAAGAGGACTGGCTAGCTCAAAACCAGCTTTATGATGTTCTCGGTACAAACAAGCCATCTCCTTTTAATTCAGTTTTTCCTTTTCTCTTGATACTGGAATTATGTGGGTTTGAACTTTAAGACCTTATTAGAGTTGTCAGCAAATTGTATTGTGTCAAGGTATTAAGAGAAACTCCAACATCTTCTTTATGATGTTTTTGGTAGGTTATTTTAATTTTAATTTTCCTTCTTCTTTAAAAGCAATGGGTGTATGTATCTAACTATAATGCTATATCAGTGACAAAAATGTGTGTGTGTGTATCTATATATATATATATATATATATATATATAAATGCACCATTGTTTATGTTGTGTATAATGATATATGAATAATAAGAGAAAATCAACCAAAATATTACACACAAAAAAAATGTAGTAAACTAATGACATAATTTCATATCTAATTTAGAAAAAAAACATGTGTGTATGTAACGGCCTATTCTGGCTTTAGATGACTATATATATATATATATCAACACCCGGCTTCTGGTTTGATTTAAAAAACAAAAAACAAAAAACATGTGTGTATGTATCATCTTAACAATACCAATGAAAGCGAGCTTAATTAGTTAGAAAAATTAAAGCTTCCAGAGCTATAGTGATAAAAATTATTAGATGAGAGCAGAGACAGAGGCAGATGAGGATAGTGGGAAGATAGGTCTAAGACAACATGGATGAGTGTCACCTATTGAGAGCCACTTCTTCTTCTACTCTTTTTTTTGGGTGAAGAGCTTTTTCATTTTTTGAGTGAGAAAGAATCCATCAAAATCTCTTGGGAAAAGGAGCTTCTATTCATACCTCCAAAATTTGTATTTTGACCTCTTACATTTTCCAAGTAATAGTTGACTTTGTTAACTCATATCAAATTACCAATAAAGACACAAATAAGGGGGAAAAATATATATACATTTTTTTATTTTTTTCCCTTATTTGTAGAGATAAGAAGATATTTAAAAATAATTAAAAAAAAAGAAATTCAACTTGGGAAAAATTTTCTCCTCCAATGTTAACCCTAAAATATATATCGCCAAATGTTATTTAACTTTGAAGTCAAAATTTTCTGAATTTGACTTTGTCTTCGTAAAGTGATAGACTTTTTTGCTCACATAACTGACAATTTACAAGATCTATCACTACGCTGTAAAAAAAAATATAAAATAAAAGGGGAGAAAATGGAAAATACAAAGACACCTTAGTTGATGAAGCCCTATTCATTTTAAATGCAATCAAACATGTGAATGAGCGGTTAAAAAAAGTAGTACTCCAGCAAATTTATATGAGAAACGCAGCAATGGGTAGTTGTCCACAAGATCTTCCCGCATATAATCAGTGTAGAGCAATTTTATGTGGAACTATTCTATAGATATGATGAAAAATTCGACCATCTGATATAAAGCTATGGAGAATGCACTAGACTCATGGTTGATTTTTGTAATTTCCTCTACTATCTCATACATATCTAAAACAAAAAGACGATGCATGTTCATTTCAAGCTGCGATGGAAACAAGTAGGAGAGCATCAGTTTAGGGACAATGACACCTAAATGCAATGAACATAATACTTGAAAAACTTATTTATACGCGATGATTAGCAAACATAGTATTGTTGCATACGGTAACCAAGGGTCGACAACTCATTGAAAAAATGCTAGCACCTCTGTTACTCGTATATGGAGAATGAACTTAAAAAAAAAACAAAAATTGCTACAATTTCAAATCTTCAAAAACCGAAGGAGATCCAACCACCGATTTTTGAAAGTAAGAATCTAAAAAAAAAAAAAAAAGTCTTTTATTGATTTTATTGGATGATGGGCAGTATAGGAAAATTAGAGAGGTGTAGATAGCAAATTGGTTATTTGTAAAAGTAAGTTTGAGGTCTATTAAGTAGGGAGGTCTAAATGCCAAATTTGGAGTTATGAATAGAAGCTCCCCTTGGGAAATGGGTGGATTGTTTTTGAGTTTTGATATGTATAAAAAGCACTATAAAATCCTCCAAAATCTAGTATTTAATGAAATCCTTAAAAATCCGTATACTTTTGAATATCTACTGATTTGAATGGATAATTTTAAATCTTAATTGAATACATCAAGATTTTAAAGGATTATTTAAAATCTCAATTGAATACCCATAGACTGTCAAAATACAAAAAAAAAATTGTAGACTCTCAAATGAATACACCCTCCTCCCTTAAACAATTTTTCTTCTCCAACTCCAACAAATTTCGTATTTTACAGCAATCTCTAAAATCTCCATAATTCTTCCTTACATTTAACAATGTGAACAACTGGCAGCATCAATGGTCGGTGGTATGGTAGAGGTGATGTGAGGATGAGGTAGACGGTGGTCGATTTAATGAATTGATGTAGTGCTTTTAATTGTTTTAAAAATGAAGTTAATTTAAAAGGAAAATTGGATAAAAACATAAGTAAATAGATATGTAACTAAAAGTTTCCTAATAAAAAGAAGGACAGAAGAGGAAGTTTAAGGAAGATGATGAAAAAAAAATTATGGGTGTGTATTCAGTAAATAAGGATGTGTATATAGGGGGTAGTCTAAGGTATGTTGATATTTGTCATACATCAACTTTTTAATAAATATATATTAAATTAAATTAATTGGTGAAACCTGTTATCCAGGTCAACAGGTTAACCACTTATAATTTGACATGTGTATTTAAAAAAAAATTACTATACTAAGTACTCATTTATTATTTTATATGTAAATCATTCAAAAACTTATAATGAAGATCGTAAATGTAGTAATTACTTTGATAACAACTATAATTATCACTAAATAAGTCTAATGTGGTTGTTTGTTGTAAAATGTCTCATCGATGATATAATTTACAAAAGAAATGACTCTAGTTACAAAAAGAACAACTGGATTACAAGAATAAGGACTTGAAAAGTTGTAGGTCTAATATGATTATTTACCATAGAAACAAAACATTTGCTGTAGCAGTGGTAAAATGATCGTTTTTTTTGTAAATAGAATTACATTTCAAGTAATTATCATAAAAACAACCATAATTACAATGTTATAGCTCAATTGTTGTAATTTATTGTAAAATGCATTGTCAAACGAGTAATTATCTCATGGATGATGAGATTTACACAAGAAAAGTAATAAATTACAAAATATAGAACATTAATACACAATTAAGGGCTCGCGCCTTATTTACAATAATTACATAAAGTTTTACCACTTTGACAGCAATTCGTTGTCACATTAGTAAAATGAGTCTCAGATTGTAATATAAAAAATTACTACAAATAAAAGCTTGATTACTACTTCTACAACAATTCGTTTTCTTATCAGTTAAATGATTCTCAAACTTGTAATATTGAAGAATTACCATAAATACAACCTTAGTTACTACTTTAGACCTCAATTGTCGTAAAATCAGGAAAAAACATCGTTAAATATGTAAATAACTCATAAAGGACATTAATTACAAGATAGACAACCTTATTACACCATAAAGGACTCACCGTAAATTTATTTAAATATATGAAGTTTTACTATTATAGCAACACATTCGTTGTTTTATTAGTAAAGTGGTTCTGAAAACTTGTAATAATGAAGTATTAACACTTATTATAACTAAATTACCGCTTTATACCACAATTCGTTGTTTTATTGGTAAAACTATTCTCAAACTTGTTATAGTGAAATATTAACACTAATTACAACTTGACTACCACATTTTACAATAATTCGTTCTATCAAGATATTGTGTTGTGTTTTTTTTTTTTCCTTTCAATAAAAAAAAATTGTGTTTTTTTTTTTCGAACTGAGGATTGGGGTTCTCTATTTGTCTCTCTCTTCCAGCGTCCTTCTTCCTTCTTCCTCCTTGGTTCATAGTTGAAATTCTAGCGTGTCAGATCCATGGCTGCCTGAACATCACTCCGTTATCACTTGATTCACTTCTCCGCTGCAATTCTCTCCATCCTTAGTTTCTCTCCTTCTCTTTGAATTTACAGAAATCTAATTGAAGAAGCCCCAAAATTCCAAATCAGAATTCCCAAATCCTAAAATTTTCAATCTCTCTTAGTCATCGTCGGAGCCCGAAGCCGACTAATTCGAACTCCAATTCCAGTAATGTCCAATATGTTGGGGTTTTTTTCCCTCCCTGACTCATTACTTCACCTTCTGGTTTTTCTCCTCATCATCACATTCTCCTCATCGGTTTTGTCTCAAGGTTACTTCACTACTAGTTTTTCTTCTTTATCTTCCAGAGGCACGACTCGTGGCTGCGATGTGGAGATGTCAAGTCTGGAGGAGGAGGACTGGAATTTGGGGCTTTCAATGGTGGAAGGATCTGAGGAGGAGGGTCTTCGTTCGAGTTCGGTGGCACAATCGGCTCGGATGTGAAATCTTGAGGTTTTGGTAGTTATGCTAGCTTGAAGAACTGGATTTGCACATCTTTACTCTTTTTGGTTTGGCTACTTAGCTGTTCTGTGCAATGATATAATTTTCACCTAGTTTTAGTTTATTAGTTTCTCATTACTTGCGTATTGATTTCCTCTTTCTTTGACTACTTATCAACATAGATACAAGTACTTTAAGAATCTCTCTCTATCTCTGTTCTTTGACTGCTTTTTTATTTGCATAGGAACAATGTATTCTGTAAGTTAGTTTAATATCCAGAAACCTGAAATATTTTTGGTCTCAAAGTAATGTGAGTAGTGATTTGGGGCCTGCTTAGTCCATATCTGGGATCTGGTGTGAAAAGCTATTGCAAATCTTTACTCAATGTGTGAACTATATATTCAAGCATATACTGTACAATCCACACGCGATACAACTTATTAGCAAATTTCAATTTGGTTTACTGTAATAGTTATGACCTTAAATGAATGGCTATCATGTACGGATCAGTGTCAACCAGGATTTAACATGTATACCATTTTAGCTTGTATATTTTCAGAGCTCTATACCTTTTTTTTTTTTTTTTAGCTTACCAGCTTTTGTTTTAAGTGAAGTTTACTGCTTCATATCCAGATCTTCTGTTTAGTCAACTAGTTCCTTACTGTTTTACTTTTAGTCATCCCATTGTCCAAATGTCATTGGATTCTGAAAAGTTATATAAGATGCTAGATTGAAAATGTCCAAGTTTTAAAACAACATTACATGGTTTTGATATAAAGAGACCTGAAAGACTAAAGGAAGATGGTAACCTATTGTTCTGGAATCCTTAAATTTATATTTCCTGCTAGAGATTGACGGTCAAGCAACGTATGGCTCTGCAGAGGAGAGTGTTCTATTTAAAGATGATTGGGCTAGATTTGGCCAAAACTCTTAGGAATGACCGGATCTACTTTGACATGTTTTGCCTTCAATATTTTGATAAATGGTTTGGGACATAGAGTAGTTAAAGAAAAATAAGAGGAGTGAGATGTATATACAAGTTGGTTCAGTAGTTCTCATATGTGATTGCTTACATGCCATAATTAGTTGCTCTTCTTTTGCCTTTTATTGCACTTGTTCCAGGTGGTGGTCAGGTTTCCTTGCATCCAAATCATCGAGACTGCCACGATCCCAGCTAAGCTTTGCAAGAGGGAAAGTACCAAGCAATTCCACAATTCCAAGTTCAAGTTTCTATTGAACTCTGATGATGCATTTATGTCAGATTATGTTTTAATCCTCATTTTAGGTATGCATTGGATTAGAAACAGAACAACATTGCCGGTTAAGAAATGTGTATATGCCACCAACTTGTCCTTAATGTTAACTTATAGTGATGAAATTTTATAATTAGGTTGTGGGGGATGGAGATTTTCGATTTTCTAAAGTGTGAATTGTTGAAATTCTGTTTCATATTGGATTGTCTATCTCTGCAACTTTCTTTTGTTTGATATTGTTTGCTTTTGTGAAATATCATGTGACTGTATAATCAGAACAGATTCAGTCTAGCAAGGCTTCTAATATGCTGTTGTTTACGTATTTCCCTTTTCTGGTGTTTTGGCCATACTACATGGGCTGCTGACAACTTCCAGGATGAGTAGTTCAGTGATTGGCAAGAGACCTATGCTGGGCAGGAAAAAGAAGGCTTGAGATACATAACTCACTGACTCAGACTTTATAATTCTATCGTCATTTTGGGAGTTTCGTATTTGCCATTTTTCTGATTGAAATGCTCATTGTGTTTGTGACCTCAATCTTTTGATGAAACTAATCTTATTAATGAATGACAGATTTATTCCCAAGGATTCATTGGTAGTTCCATATATCCTGAATCTGATCAATTTTCTTTCTTTCAATGTTAGATATCTTCTGCTTTGATGCTCAACTCCTTAGAGATTGTATATGAATACTCTAATAAACTGCTTTCATCTCCATTCGTATTAACATGAAACATCCCTTCTCTGATAACCATATATTCTTTAAAGATTTGAAATTTAGGACAGGTAAGATTTATAATAACAAATCAGATCTTTTTTCTAATATGTTAATTTACATGACTCTGATATTGAGCTCCCCATCAGATATGCATTTATCATAGTCACTTTGCTAGCAATTATAATTTACAAAATAACTTGTAGACAAGGCATGGATATGCAACTAACTCCCACCACATTAGTATGCCATTGAAAAGCAAAATGATTAGCTAACCAACCAGACTTTTATCACAGTAAGAACAAAGCTAGCCTCAATTCATATATTCCAAGATTGTTGATACAAAAGGCATATATATTAAAAAAAAAAAAAGACGATGAGGACAACCAGGGAGTACCACTTCAATAGCCCTTCGCATTGCTTCATCGCCATCAGTCAAAACAGCAACATGCCTTTTGTTATTCATAGACGATATAAAGGTCTCCAAAACCCATCTGTAAGTCTCAATCGTTTCATCCATGAGTAATGCAAAACCAAAAACTGTGGTCGATAAATGATTGTTTGAACCAACAAACAACATTAACGGCTTCTCATAAGGATTGGTTTTGTAGGTATTATCAAACACCAAGACATCTCCAAAACAAGTATAATCCACCAGAGAATTAGAGTCTCTCCAAAACTTATTTGCCAACCTGTTATCTTCATCTATGCTAAACTTGAAGTAGAAATGCGAGTCTGTGGCAACTTTGCCTCTCATATATGCAAATGCAGCTTCTGCATCACCCTTAAGTAAAATTTCTCGGCGTCTTGAATCTAACTTGTTATACAAGTTCTTCATAATAAACCCGACATTCTTAAAACCTCCTGATCTATCAAGAATGTATTCATATGTATGACAAGGCGAACAGACACTCTCTGCATAGATGTGGCCAGTGTTAAATGATGATCTTCAACTGATCTGTGTGATCGAAGAAGATGCGACTCATGTGCTTGTCCACACAGATGTGGTTTGTTATGAAATCATCAACAATATAGGCATTAATATTCGAACGATACCTTACTTTGAACAAACATGGACAATTGGATCTTGTTTCTTTCTTTGGCTTGCGAACTCTTTTCTTGTTACTCATGTATTCTTCTCTTCTTTTCCCTTGAGCAGAACAAACCAACCGCAATAAAGTGACTCTCCCTATTACGCGTATACTTAATCTCTTGTAGTTGCTTCTAACATCAAAACCCATGGCCTTTACATAAGCATTGTAAAAGGACTCAGCTTCCTCCACAGTCTTTAACTTCTGCCCTTTAAGATCTTCTGTAGACAACTTATCATACCGAACTCCCTTATATTACATTTCATTGCAGTCACTTCCATTTATCGAACTTTGGGACACCAAACCAATATCACATATTGAAGGTTCATACGATCCATCCAGGCCTGAAACAAAGAAAATATTACCCAAATATTAACAAACCATAATCAATTGCTCATCCATCCATTACTCATCAGCTTTTCCCTTTTTGACTAATCCACTGAACATTCCTCACTTCTTCAGTTAAATAGAAGCTGCACATTTTCTAACTCACTCAGCTTGACAATGCTGAAACCATCAAAAGCATTTTTTTATAGAAAGCAATCTATTGAACCACGAACAGTACAAGGAAAACTAGAAACACACTCTAAACCTTACATACAAGGTGGAATATGTCTGGCATCAAACAACATAACAAAAACACAAAGCCAACAGACCAAAGAAAGAAACAGCAAAAGGCCCAAACAAACAGAAAGAACAAGACCAGAAGAACAACATGCACGGAAACTCACTTGCCAAATGCGAAACCATCCCATTTTAAAACATAGAGAACAATATAAATCCAACTAGTAATTAATAGAGTAAAATAGAGGACCAATTAAAGAGATGAAAGCAATGTAAAACCAGTAAAAGCTTCATATATATTAGTGCATATTCTTAAAATCATATGAACTTAACGTAGAATTTTACAAAACGTGAGAAACAAAAGACTACTAAAAAAAAAAAAAAAATTAAAAAAAAAAGGAGAGGACAATAAAACACATAAAAAACGTATCCAGAACAATGCATATTAATTGTCACAATGGTTTCTGGTATTTGGATCCCTTTCGTAATTGTTAAAGAATTTGAATGTTCTGAAGGAACTACAAAGAATTAATTTGACTGAAGCATTATAGGCAATCATAGTGTCAGTATTCACATTTATTTTGTCAAGGGATGGATGAAATACCTTAGATATTACATGCCAAGCTGATTTCGAAGTGCAGCGACCTTTTGGTGCCATTTCCATAGTGGTAGGGTTGTGTAGATCTTAGGTTAAAAAATTGCAACTACAAACATGGTAATGAAATTAAGCAGAGCTGGAACAAATAAAAGACACCCACTTCGGTCAATATCGTAACCTCATCTAGTCTGGCTTACTAGCTACTGATTTTCATTGTTGTTCCTATAGAGTTCAAAACTTACAATGATAAACTTGATATTTAATTTGACTAGAGCTGGAAACAGATAAAATTACACCCTCTAGTGTTTTATTTGGTTTTCGTTGTCTAAGTTTGTCTGAATTCTTTATGATTTTGAAATTAGTTTTTGACTTCGAGTTCAATAGTGCTGGAATGTTGCATTCTTGCATATTCATGCTGACCTTGATTTGTTCTGTCAGGCTCCTGCAGATGCGAAGAAACCTTTGTATCTTCAATTTGCGAAGCTGAAGAAGGATTATGGTTTACCAAAGCGGGCTATAAAGGTCTACCCAAACAATGAAACCTTGATAATATTGACGGCCTATGCTTCTAAAGCCAGATATTCAAGCTTCAACTTACGAGAGCTCTTCCTCCTTCTTCTCCTTTTCTCCTCTTCACTTTGTTCCTTGTGGCGCCTCTTCAATCCTGGTCAATATTGCACATAATCATCCAATTCAAATCACACAAACCCTGAATCACATCATCCAATTTATATGAAACAGAAAGGGTTTTGTTTTCTCGCTTTGTACAAGAACAAACTATCGTTCTTCCTCTTTTCCTCGTCTTCTCCTCTTTTTCAATTCTAGGGTTTTATTTTTATTTTTATTGCAGATATGTAATTTAGAATTTTGAAAAAGAAAAAAAAATGTTTTTACAGGCTACCTGATAAGCAGGTCACCACTATTGAATATTCCTGACCATCAGATATATTCAACTTATTAAATCCAACGGTCTAAGATATTCAAAAAACTTGATGTATGGCAGATGTCAACATATACTAGAATTTTCCGTGTATATATAACTTCTCATAAAATCACTACGTATGTATAAACACCAAAGTTTCTTGAATTTTGACGCACTTTATTTGGGTTAAACAAGTCAACTCTTGAGAAGATCGTAGACCCTCTCATTTATTAATCATCTCCTATCGGATTGAACCGTTATAAATGACTCATTTTGTAATTGTGTGATTTTCAAGTTTCAAAATTCAAGAAACTTTGGTGTTTATACACACAGTGACTTTATGCTTCTAGCATATTAAAAAAAAAAAAACTTGACTGAATGATTCTTGTGAAATCATATGTCATGGCATTCATATAGCCTAAAATGGTTATATGTGTTAATCAAAGCTGTTTATAGGAGTCAAGTTGTTCATCTGTAATTCATCTTGTCACGCCCTAAATTTTAAAATCAAAATTTAAAATCTGAAACATGAATTACTGCAACTTAAAAATAATCAACCTGAAAATTTCATTTTCTTAACAACCCTACCACACGAATTTAATTTCAAATGCTGAATTTAGTTTTAGTTAATTTATTACAACTCACTCATAAATTAAATTGTAAAGCTCTAAATTAGCATAACAAACCTCACAACTCAAATGAAAAACAAATAAATGTTGCAACTCCTAAACAGCACGGTCGCCTCCCTGATTATCCTAACCTGCAGGAATATACGATGCACCATTTGAATAGTATACCGGGATTGCAACAACACAAAACCCGATAAACTTTTGAAAGCTCGTATGAGTAAAAGAAAGAACAGTTATTTAATTAAGTCATATTTATTTTCACCCAAGCGAACATCCAACAATTCCCACGTCCACAAAGAAACCACAACCTCAACAATCAATCACCAAATCAACAATTCAACACGAAACATATACTCACATCTTTCTTCTCAAAACCCCGAAATCGTATTTATAAAAATACTGTGTTTGACAGGCTAGAGCTCTAACTGAATCGTAGCCCGTCACCTAGCCCAGGTTATGGCATCCGACATATTTATTGTTATTGTATTTCATCAATATATATACGTATATACATATTTAGAACGTCCGATATTCGTACTTAATCTAGCCTCATTACCCGACAAGGTTTGTGGCATCCAACTCACTCAACCAATCGTATCGCATCATCCATCTAGGATTAGAGCGTCTGATTCCCCCATACCAGTCACAACGTTAACCCTAAATCTATAAACGAGCACAACAATATGTTTCACACAATGACATCAACCAATCCAAGATACACAATATTATTATGAAATTTAAGCATTTGAAATATAATACAAATCATCATTCCAACTCAATCATATCATCACTCAACAACACACCACCCAATATATATCTTCCAAATTATATATATATATACACGTAATCATCCACTCAGGGATGACCACTAATACCATCTATAGTTCACACAAGAAAATAGTGAAATTCATTTGTATAATTAAAATTCATTTTACTTACCTATGAACTGTAGTCGATTAAGTCCATGAGATTTTAAAAAATAAATATTTAATCCATAAATATTTTTCACATATTTATGACAAAATAAATGAATTAAAAGCACTTTGTTCGTAATATGAACCACGTGAGTTTTACTCATCTCGAAACTCCAGCTGCGTCTTCAATTTAAACACAAATCACACCGAACCAGCTCATCCAAGTACAAACCATCAATCACCTTATCAAATGTGACTTGAATTTAGCCAATAATTCCAAAACATACTTAACTACCATCCAACGGTTGGATTCTAAATTATACGAAAATCCGACGGATGGATTCTCACGAATCACCTCCCTAATCACTGTTTTGCAATTATTATATGAAGGTCCAAAGGTCAGATCTTTACCCATAACCACACAAAGCCACTAGGACGGTCATATGATCAACATATCAAAACTATAAGTCCATCGGACGGTCCTAACTTCACAGATCACAAATCTAACGATCGAAATCGATCGAAATCTAAAAATTCATAACTAAATCATACGATATCCGAAAAATGCGTATAATATAATCAAATGATCGTATTGAAATGTAGAATCTTAAAATGTACAGAAACTATATTTTTGACCCTCGGAGGTGGCCGAAAAGGGCCACTGGAGTTAATGGCAGAGCCGCCGCCAACCACCACCAATGGTGTCGGGGCTGAGATGCTCTTCTTCATTTTAACATGCTGATCATTTTTCATAACTAGCTTAAGATCAGGAAATAACAGGAAGAGGTTGAAAAGTACCAAAATAGTCACGGTGGCCGGAAAATTTTCAGAATCTGGCGAGCTTGAGTTCGATGTAAAAACTTCCACCAATGGCTTCGATCCATTCTGGAGATTTGTTCAGCAACTCAAGGCAAGCTCCCCAGCTCAAGAATCACTCGAAACGAATTTCTATAACTCGAGGTATCCGGATCAAAAGTTCCGTTCGATCCAAAACGGGGCTGGCTTCCAGCCGCCACCACAGGCCACACCGCCGTGCAAGGTTGCTTCTGGGAGCTTTAGGAGGTCGAGGCGAGCTTACGGATGAAGTTTGGCAAGGATTGACGGCTTGTAGCTCGAGATATCACGATTGGAACCAAATCGGGGTTAAACTGAAACTGTGCTTCCGCCGCCGTTTCCGATCGTGCCGCGGGGCAAGGTCGAGAAGAGCACGAGGGAAGTCTTTTGGGGTTGTGGGGTGGACGGAGGAGGGAGAGCTTGGTCAGAGAAGGCTGGCTCTGTTTTGGCTGGGTTTCAGCCGCGCGAGAGAGGGAGCGAGAGAGAACAGTTTCCAAAAGAGGGAGGAGGTCGAGAGAAAAAGGAAACTTTCCAAAAACAATTAGGGTTTTTTCTTTAAATACCCGTTTTGGAAATTTCTTCTAAATGCAATAACTAATACAGAAAAAATCCAATATTTGTGTTCCACATATGTACGGACTCGTATCGACGATCTCTACAACTTTCTTGAAGGAAGTTTTCACAAATTTGCACGTATAAAAAGTCATTTTCTTGAATCGAACATTTCGAGCTTTTCGTTAAAACAATCGTTTCGGAACTTCGATAATTCTAAAAATGAAATATTTCGAGCAACATTCGTGAAATTATACAATATTCGTTCCACACAATTACACGAAATAAAAATGGAAATTGTGGTTATTACAATCTATCCCCCGTAAAAGAATTTCGTCCCCAAATTCAAGTATCCAATTCCCCAAAGAGCTGCGGATAGCTCACTCTCATATCAGACTCTAACTCTCATGACGCATCACCCTCGTCATGATGACTCTACAACACCTTCACAAGGTCAACCTCCTTCCTACGAAGCTTCTTCGTAGACCTATCTAAGATACGAACAGGTTCCACCACAAAGGTCACATCCGTGTTCACCCTGATCGTACCATGATCAATCACGTGGGACTCATCTTGTACATACTTCTTGAGCATTGACACATGAAAGACATTGTGGACACCAGACATGCTAACAGGTAAAGCAAGACGATATGCCAAGTTCCCAATCCTTTCCAGAATCTCAAAGGGTCTCACATACCTCAGCGCGAGTTTTCCTTTCTTGCCAAATCTCACCACACCTTTCATATGTGAGACATTCAAGAACACATGATCGCCTGCCTCAAACTCTACAGGTCTCCTCTTCAAGTCAGCATAACTGTTCGTTCTACTATTAGCAGTCAAGATCCTGTCTCGAATAGTAGTGATCTTCTCCGTAGTCTCATGAACAAGGATAGGACCCAAAAGTCCTTTCTCTCCAGCTTCTGCCCAATAGATAGGAGTCCTACATGGCCTACCATAAAGAGCCTCATATGGTGCCATACCAATACTCGAGTGATAGCAGTTGTTGTAAGTGAACTCTACCAATGGTAGATGATCCGCCCAACTTCCCTTGAAGTCTAGAACATAAGCTGTAAGCATATCCTCCATCACCTGATTCACTCTCTTTATCTGCCCATCTGTCTGTGGGTGAAATGCAGTGCTCATAGCTAAAGATGTGCCGAATGCCTTATGGAATCTATGCCAGAATTCCGATGTCAAACGAGCATCCCAATTAGAAACAATCGTAACAGGTACACCATGAAGCCTCACTATCTCATTCACATACAACTTACACAACACATCCCTGAGTAAGTTTTCGCCATAGGAAGGAAATGTGCAGACTTTGTCAATCGGTCCACAATCATTCAAATCGAGTCATAACCTTGCCTGGACCTAGGCAATCCAGTGACAAAGTCCATGAAGATATCTTCCCATTTCCATACTGGTATTGGTAAGGGTTGCAGCATTCCTAAGGGTCTCTGATGCTCTACCTTCACTTGCTGACACGTAAGACACTTCGACACATGTTCCGCCACATCTCTTTTCATTCCATACCACCAAAACTGTCTTTTTAGATCCATGTACATTTTGGAACCAAATCGGGGTTAAATCGAAACCGTGCTTCCGCAGCCATTTCCAACCGTGCCGCGGCCCAAGGCTGCCACTGGCAGCTGCGCAAGGTGGAGAAGAGCACGAGGGAAGTCATATGGGGTCGTGAGGTGGACAGAGGAGGGAGAGCTTGGCTGGCGAAGGCTGGCTCTGTTTTAGCTGGGTTTCGGCCGCTCGAGAGAGTGAGCGAGAGAGAACAGTTTCCAAAAGAGGAAGGAAGCCGGGAGAAAATGGAAACTTTCCAAAAAAAAAGTAGGGTTTTTTCTTTAGATACCCGTTTTGGAAATTTCTTCTAAATGCGATAACTAAATCAGAAAAAATCTGATCTTTGTGTTCCCCATATGTACGGACTCGTATCGACGAGCTCTACAACTTTCATGAAGGAAGTTTTCTCAAATTTTGCACGTATAAAAAGTCGATTTCTTGAATCGAACATTTCGAGCTTTTCGTTAAATTGTATAATATTCGTTCTACACAATTACACGAAATTAAAATGGAAATTGCGGTTATTACACATCTCTAGTGCCTCTTTTACTAAATGGGTTGTGCATGTGGGTTAACTCGTTATTAATTGGATTAGATTGGGGTTTGCATATTCTAAAATATTTAATACCTAGACATAATACAATCTACTAACAACACTAGTAAGAGCATCTTTAACAATGTTAGCCATTTTTGAGTCAAAGTTTAGCCAGAATAGCTAAAAAGTCATTTTGGCTAGCCACTTTAGAAATACGTCTGTATCAATGCTCTCTGTTTTAACTAATTTTGAGTTTATATTATTTATTAAATGAAGAATAAATAGTTTAAATGTACTTATAAATTACATATAATAATCTAAAATGAATGTTTTAAATTATAGAGTGCCTTATCTCGCTCTCTATATTTAAGAGTCTGGTGCAGCTGCTAAAATATATAAAAAGCTAAACATGCTTTCCAAAATAACTAAGGAGCCAAAATAGAGAGTTTGCTAAAGATGCTCTAAGGTCTTAAAGTTTAAACCCACATAATTCCAGTATAAAGAGAAAAGGAAAAACTGAATTAAAGGACATGGCTAGTTTGTATCATAAAGCTGGTTTTGAGCTAGCCCTCTTCTAATTTAATTTCTAACTTAAATGAGGAATAATTATCTATAAGGACTACAAATTTACGTTTTCGGTAGTAGGTGTTGGTTTAGTTGTTTTTTCTTAGGAGATTTGGTTTGACCCCCTCCTTTCATAATTAGTTTTTTTTTTTATAAATAAAATCTGGGGTTAAGGAGGCTTCGTGTCTCTCTTTATCTCCGGTTTCCCACCAATAAAAAATGGTTCACATTTGGAATAATTGATGTTAAAGCAATTATATTAGATATGAGAATTGAACCGTATAACTTATAGCGTTAAGTTGGTTGAAATAGGCATTCTGAAGAGATTTTTTAATATTAATAGCAAACAACAATCTTATGAGATTTTTGGAAAGGAAATTGCTCTTCTTCAATTGAATAGAGTTGAATGAACTAGTGTGGCTTATATAATTGATTAAGTTCGATGGTATCGCTGCACGTTAAGTTGGATGGCTTTTCGCATATGAGTAGAGACTAAAGAAAATATAGAGAATGTGGGATGTTGGCTCACTTGTCATGTTGTCATCCTCATATGAAATTAATTTTTATAAACGCAATGCATGTAAGCAGAAAATCAACCCACTTATATAACATATAGAGTTGGATGGTGGCTCACTTCCCATTCTTTTGTGGGGCGCACTTGATTACATAGCTTGAATCAGTATATCATGGATGTTAATTAACACAAAGTCAATGCACATAAGAAATTAATCATTTATAGATCAAACATCCCCGCTTTTTCTAGAGCCAAAAACCCAATCCCAAAGTCACATTCAACGGAGGCCTTCACCAGAGCCAATTCTCTCCACCTCTTTCCCTCTGCTTCTGCCATGAAAATAACCTCTCGCTCTCTCTTGCTTACATAAATAAGGACACGCAACAATTGTCTACTATCTGTCAGCTCAGCAGTTTAACAGGTGGCAGGGCCAATAGAGTAAAATCTAGGTCAGGCAACGGGGGCAAAAGAGGAGACACACTGATCCTAAAAGGGTTGCTGTTTAGAAGGCACGGTACTCATATCTGTTTTAGTATTTTACCCAAGGTTTCAAATTTTGGTTCCGGTTTTAATTTCGGTATTTCAAATTTAAGGAAATTTCGGATAATGTTTTAATTTCGGTTAAAAATAAAGAAATCACATTAATTGTATTTATAAAATAATATTTTTGAATGAAACTTTTACATAGACTAACTAACCTATAATAAACCTCTTTATAATGTACATAAATTATACATTTATAATAGAATTGTGATATTTAATATGGACGAGTAATTAACTAATACTATAGTAGGTTGTTAAACTAGTGCTTTTATCTATATGTAATTATAATTGTGTATAATGATAATGTGAATGTGATTTACTTTTTTTTTTTTTTTTATGGTTGAAACTCAGTGGGAGGCTTGGCCATCACGTATTTTTCACTAATAATTATATAAATACAACCGCCCTGGGGGGGGGTAATACTAAAACCTCGTAAATGAAAATGAACAAGTATAACAAAAGCAATATAAAGTATTAATAATAAGAGCTATTATGATGTGATTAGGTCCATATGGTTGAATTGCTTTTGTTTAGTATCATACAATACTACTCTCAAGTACATTAATTTTGAAAATGATTTTGGTAGCAGATAAAAACAAAAAAGTTTTTTGTATTCAACTTGATGAAAAAAAAATCAAAATTTCATATTTTATCTATGAAAATATGAGTAAAAAACTTCGTTGTCGGTGACATACAAATTTCACAGAAATTTTGGAAAAATTTCAGACAAAATTACGGTGTGAATTTTTAAATATATTTCATGTGTGTAGATATTTCGAAAATTAAGAATTTGGCGGAAATGTAATGAAAATTTAAAAAAATTGTCACGCCCCGAATTTTAGAATAACAATTCAAAATCCGAAACATGAAAATACTACCAACTCAAAATAATCATCCTGAAAATTTCTTTTCATAACATCCTCACCACACGAATTAAAATCAAACCGAATTTAGTCTCGGTTAATTATTACAACTCAAATCTAAAATGAAATGTAAAGCTCTAAATGAGCATACACACCTCACAACTAAATGAAATAACAAAAACTGCTGTAACACCTAAGCAGCTCGGCCACCTCCCTGATTATCCTGACCTGTAGGAATATCCGCTACACCATTTGAATAGTGTACCGGGATTGCGACAACACAAAACCCGGTAAGCTTATGAAAGCTCATATGAGTAAAAGAAAGAACTGTTACTTAATTTAATCTCATTTATTCCCACACACAGCAACACCCAATAATTTCCACACATGCAAGTACTAACAATCTCAATCAACACCAATTCAATATATCAAGACAATCCAACTCACAACTTCCTTCACAACTCTCATCATCGTATTTATAAAAATACGGTACTTGACAGACTAGAGCTCTAACTGAATCGTAGCCCGTCACCTGGCCTAGGTTATGGCATCCGACATATTTATCATTATCGTATTTCATCAATATGTATACCTATATACATATTTAGAACATCCGATAATTCCACATACTCAACCAATCGTATCCCATCATCTACCCAGGATTAGAGCGTCCGATTACCCCACACCGGTCATTACGTCGACCCTAAACCCATAAATGAGCACAACATATATATCACATACTGAAATCAACCCAACCAAGATACACCATATTATTATGGAATTACACAATTGAAATATAATCAATTCATCAATTCAGTCAATCATATCTTCACTCAACAATATATATTTTCCATGTAAATATATATATATACGTAATCATCCACTCAGGAATGACCACTAATACCATCTATAATTCACACAAGAAAATCATTAAATTCATTTGTATAATTAAAATTCATTTTACTTACCTATGGACCGTGGTGATTAAAGTCCATGAAATTTCAAAACAAATATTTAATCCTCAAATATTTTTCACACAATTACCATAAATAAATAAATTTAAACCATTCGGTTTGTAATATGAACCATGTGAGATTTACTCACCTCGAAATTCCCGCTGCGTCTTCAATATAATTATAATTATAATTAACGCCGAAATAGCCCACTCAAATAAAATCCGTCAATCACCTAACCAAATATGATTCGAATTTAGCCAACAATTTCAATACATAAATTAACTACCATTTAACGGCCGGATTCTAATTTACATTAAAATCCGACGAGCGGTTTCTCACGAATCGCTCCCCTAATTACCGTTTTGCACATATACGAAGATCCAACGGTCGGATCTTCGCCCATGACCACACATAGCCTCTGGGACAGTCATATGATCATCATAACAAATTTACAAGTTCATCCGACGGTCCGTAATTTCACAGATCAAAAATCTAACGATCGAAATCGATCGAAATCACAAAATTCATAACTAATTCATACGATATCCGAAAAATGCGTATAATACGCTGAAATGATCGTATCGAAACATAGAATCATAAAATGGACAGAAACCAAATTTTAGACCTCCGGAAGTGGCCGGAAAGGGCCGCCGGAGTTAGGGACAGAGCCGCCACCGACCACCGCCAATGGTGTCGGGGCCGAGCTTGTCCCCTTCGTTTCATCATTCTGAGAAACTTTCATAACTAGCACAAGACCTAAAAATGACGGGAAGGGATCGAAAAGTACCCATTTACAGTCGGTGGCTGGAAAAATTCCAGAAACCGGCGAGCTTGAAAACCGACATGAAAACTGCAACCTCAGGCCCCGATCCCTTCTGGAAACTTGTTCAGAACTTCCTTGCGAACTCAACAAGCCAAGAATCACAAGAAACGATTGTGCATAGCTCGAGATATCTTGATCGAAAGCTTCGGTGTTTCGATCCGTTCGGGTCGAGCTCCGACGAACGTGACAACGTTCGACCCAGTTCCGATCCTTCTTGGTGCTTGTAGAGGAAGTTGAGGTGAGCTCAATGAGCGAAGAATCAAGTGAAATGGTGGTGTGTAGCTCGAGATATCAAGCTCGAACCGAAAATGGTGGTTTTCGGATCGGGCCGTGTCACCGCCGCTACAGGCCGCGCCGCCTTGTAAAACTGCCTCTGGGAGCTAGAGCAGCTCGAGACGAACGCCTGGGACTTGGTTTGAGGTCGAGAGGTGGTCTGTGGTGGGAGAACAATTAAGGAGAACTTTGCTCTCTATTTCGGTCGAGAGAGAGGGATGCGAGAGCTGAGAAAGAGAAAGCACTGTGCTTTCTAAAAAAAGAAAGAAAGAAAGAGAGAAAGAGAGGGAGCCCGGTGGAAAATTAGGGTTTCCCTAAAAATTTCTATATATACGAGTTTCGGAAAACTTCTAAATTCGATAACTAAATCAGAAAAAATCCGATCTTTGTGTTCCGCACGTGTACGGACTCGTATCGACGAACTCTACAACTTTCATGAAGGAAGTTTCTCCAAATTTCGTACGTAGAAAAAGTCGATTTCTCAAACCGAGTATTTCGTTAAAAATAATTGTTAAAAATATTTTCGAAATCGGGGTTAAACTGAAACTTCGATAAGTCGATTTCGTTAAAAATAATTGTTTCGAAACTTCGATAAATGTAAAAGTGAATTATTATCGAACAACAATCGTTAAATCGTATAATAATCACTCAACACAATTACTCGAATTCAAAATGAAAATTGCGGGTATTACAAAAATATCGGGAAACTCTTGACGGAAATGATACAGCATATGAATTTCGTTTTGGTACTTTCAAATTACAGAAATTTTGGCCGTTTCAGCTGTATTGATGGGTGATCTGGTCCAGCTAAATCACAATGACTTGTCCCATCACTATCGCTATCACTCTCGTTTGTCTGTAAAACAAACAAAGGTCAGAGGGAAGACCGAGTGTGCCAGCGTTTAACACTCCAATGCCTAAGTCAGTATCGTTGTAAGAAAAAGATAGTAGAGAGCGATAGTAAACAATGGCCTCTTTAGGATGTTGGAGATGACTCATTTGTAGAGGATTTGGGGAGATGTGATCTCCTTGTATTCATTGTGGGACAGTCGGGTTCCCTATACCACCCAAAGGGGTATTGGGATCCCTGCCTCAGAGTACCTTTATTATTCTTTTTGGTGACTAGATGAGCCTTGTGTTTCTGATATCTGTGCCTGGCAGGTATACATAGCAATAAGTCTCCCAAGTCTCCAGTCAAGAGTTCTCCTGGTGGGGGGGGGGGGAGGGAGTTTGTGTTGGTAGAAATATAGGAAGTGCAAAGCAAGTCTCCTTGTGGCTTCCGTACAACCATTAGCCCCAGTCCCCCAAGTCCCCATCTAAGAGGAGTGTTGACTGGGGTGGAGTGCTTTCCATCCTCCTTTCTTTTCTCTTCTCTTCTCTTTATTTATTTTATTATTTTTTATATTACTATCCATTACTTGTACTAGGGTTTCATGCGCCTTTTGGTGTATTTGCTATGCCCTAGCGACATGTGTCCTGCTGTCATTCATATTTCGTGTGCGGGAAGCCTGGCGTATTGGGTTTCGTAATAATGGAGTAGTTAGGGGGGATAGAGCCGAGGCGACAATGCACGACCACTGTTAAGCTTAAGACATGATACGTGGCAAAATCTGATGTTGTAGTCCTTGCACGTCCAACGGTCCCTGTACTCTCGCGGACCCTATATATAGGTGAAGGAGAGAGACGGGGGCGGCTACTGTTCCCCCTATTCTGATAAAATTTTGGGAGAAGAAGCTGGATAAGGTTGGAGCCTTTGATATCCAGAAAGATTGAATCTTCACTCGGTGTCGGCATTCTTGAAGATCAAAAGGGTTTTCCAACGTTTATGGCCGCCTTTTATTTCAACAATTTCCATCAATCAACACGAAGAGGTATGATTTCTTTCTATTTTATATGTTTCAGTTGGGTTGTTTGCTATTGAGGGAATCTAGATTTAGATGGGTATTTGTTGCCTTGGGTTGAGTTTGGCCTAGAAAATTTGAGTTTCAGCGTTGCTATGGTAGGTTTTGGGGATTTGGGTTTGGTCGGTATCTGTGTATTATGGCTCCAAGGTAGTGTCCGCAAGTTTTGAAAATTTTTCCCTGAGGCAAGTTGGGGAAGGCAATAGGGGTGTAACTGACTTGACTAACCTTAGGTGTGTGGTTTGTAGTATGGCTTGTGAGCAACATGCCCATGACGAGGGGGCGGGGAAGGTTCTTCTCGTGGTCCAAGTGGTGCTGGGCCTTCCGAGGAGGTGGTAGGTCACGAGGATCTCGGCTTTGAGGAGTACGAATTATTGGAAGTTCCTCAATCGCTAGGTGGGCGATTGTTATTGGCACATGAAGACATGCCAGTTGACCAACCGGGGCTGAGTATGACCCAAGACCAGATTGACTATATGAGGGCTGCTTGGGGCATTCCGGATAATATATTGTTGCGACCTTTGAGGGGTGGAGAGTATTTTAGCCACCCCGAGTTCGGATGGGCGTGTTTTTGTAAGTACCAGTTGAAGTGTGGCTTATCGTTTCAAATACCGGAGGAGATGCAATATTTGCTGTCTTGCTTTAATATTTTCGTGGGGCAGCTAACGCTTAATGAGATGGGGTAGCTTATGAGTGTTTTGTTACTGTGGAAGGTTAGCAAGCAACAATGTCCCAGCATAAATGACTTTAGTTCCCTGTTTAAGATGCAATATTTGACGAAGACTCGCAATAGTGGGTGTGTGAACTTTAGGGTGCATAGGTGTGTAATCATTGAGGATCTGCCGTCCAATATTTACACTTGGTGGAGTGACAAGCCCTGTCTCATTGGTGGTCTCTGGCAGAACCCCGAGATGGCCCATCAGGTTCCTACCTGGTTCCAACCCATTTGTTGATGCCACATGGGCAAAGAGGTATAAACACCAAAAATATACGGCTAAATGACCACTAAAAGAGGCTTAGTCATCATTCTTACATGTATCTAACTTAGGCATTGGAGAGTTGAAGGCCGGCTAGCCCTATCTTCCCTTTGACCTCTGTTCATAGTTGGCATGTACATGAGTTCGGAGATGGCAGCCCTCACAGTCATCGATTCATGTAGATGGTTGCCGGAACTAGTGACACCGCATCAACAATTACCCATTGAGCCATACTCAATACTCCTATCTACACACCTTAATCTTGTATCCACATCACATGTTTAACACCTCTATTGCTTATATCCACATGAAATCTCACTAGCAAGATCGGTCCTCATTCCCGCCACAATAAATGTTGTTGATACCGGGGGGACTTGTACATCATTCCCACCATGCCTTAATGGCACATTCTTGCCATGCCTCAATGGCACATATTCGCCACACTTCACAGGATATTATCTATGCTTCAGCAACCTGTACTCGCCACACTTCAGCAGCGTATTATCTATGCTTCAGCAACCTATACTCTTCACACCTCAGCAGTATATCATTTATGTGCTTTAGCAGTATATTATCTACACATCAGTGGTATCTTATCTATACTACAACAGTATCTTATCTGTGTCTCAGTGATATCTTATCTACGCTTCAATTATATATCTTCAGCAGCATCCTATCCAGGCTTCGGCATTATCTCATCTATGCTTCAGTGTATCTTATCTATCTTCAACGATATCTTATCTGTGTTTCAGCAGTATCTTACCTATGCTTTAGCAATATATTCTCCATGCTTCAGTGGCACACTCGCCATGCTCGAGGAGCATACATGCTACAGTTCAACGATACACTTGCCATGTTTTAGTGGCATATACTTTTCATGCCTTAGCGGCTCCCTCCTTGCCTTAGAGGCGTTCTCCGAGCTTTATGCTAAGATGCCAAGCTTTATGCTCAGCAGTACTCTCGATACCTTAACGGCATTTTCTGAGCTCTCTGCTCATAGGCACTTTCCATTCCTTATCGGCATTCTCCGAGCCTTGGGCCCAAGCCACTCTCCTTGCCTTAGTGAAAAATTCTCCTAGCTCTATGCTTAGCAGCACTCTCCATGCCTAGCGGCATTTATAAACCCAATCGTGGCGACTACCTAGAGACTCCCCGACACCAAACAACACACTTATTCATAAGCCAACAGAGGCGAGTACATAAACACTCCCCGGCATAATGGAACATTTATTCATTAGCCAGTCGTGGTGAGTACCTGGAGACTCCCTGACAACAAACGACACACATTCTACAAGCCAGCCGAGGCGAGTACATAAACACTCCACTACATAATGGCACATTTATTCATTAGCCAGTCGTGGTGAGTACCTGGAGACTCCCTGACACCAAACAGCACACATTCTACACGCCAGCCAAGGCAAGTACATAAACACTCCTCAGTATAATGACACAATCTATAAACCAGTCGAGGTGAGTACTTGTAGACTTCCTAACACTAAATAAACTGCACACTTATTCATAAGCCAATAGAGGTGATTACAAAAACACTCCCCAGCACACGGAAATATGGACATTGTCACCTCGGGTTGTGTAGGAACACTTCCCGATACCAGTACCATCATGCCAACGGTAAAACCATTCACAAAAAACAAGCGATCTCATGAGTTAGCGACACACTTTTGAGCTAACACTCATGCCTTAGCGACACCCTTTGAGTTCCAAACTCGTCATGCCTCAATGGTACATACCTGGCATATACTCGCCATGCCCAAACGGCACATACTTGGCATATGTTCACCATGCCTTAGTGGCATACATTCACCATGCCTCAGGGGCACATACTCAGCATATACCTGCCATGCCTTAGTGATATACACTCATCATGCTTTCGTGGCATATACTCGCCATGCTTTAGTTGCATACACTCAGCTTATAGTAACCATGCATTAGTGGCATACAGTTGCTATGCCTCAGCAGATTCTTCATTGATAATCTCACTATGCTTCAGTGACATACTCTCCATACCTCATCGACATACCACCCTATACGCTCTTGCCTAATAAACTCTTCGAACTTCACACTCGTGCCTTAGCGGCACCCTTTGAGCTTTTAACATATGCCTCAATAGCATCTATCAAGCTCTATGCTCATGCTTTATCAACACTTTTGAGCTTTACGCTGGTACTTCATGCTCGTGCCGCAGCGACACACTTGTCATGCGCCAACAACATTCATATGTTTACATTAACATTTACTATTTATTCCATGCCTCAATGACATACTCACCATGCCTCACCGGCACCCTTTGAGTGTCATGCTCATACCTTAGCGGCACCCTTTGAGCTTCACGCTCATGCCTCAACAACACCCTTTGAGATCTACACTTAGGCCTCAGTGGCACCTCCAAGTGTCAATGGCCATGCCTTAGACACCTCAGGGGTAAAATCATAAATTCTACAAATTATTGAACTATTATCGGTTTTTGATCCCACCAAGGGCACGTAGGCAATCTAGTGACACTCTAGATGCAACCACTGACAGGGTATTTTCACCATTTCATTCACCATAAGATTCTACCAAAATCACTTACCTATGGAAATTTCTTTCGGCTCAGTAACAGCCTTATTACGCGATCCCTCAAGGACCTCACTTCTCTGAGTACCACATGCTCTCGCCAGGACATCTCTTGTAAATCGGCTTCCAATAGTTTTACTTTGGTTATACACGGCTATCTACTCTTTATCCCCTTGTATTGTGTTACCTGCATCTTTCATGGCATGGGGGAACTATTGAAATATATAATAATCCCCCTAAGTCTTTAGTTATACGGATGGAGTAAACTAAACACTTTCGGCGCATGAGCAAACGGTAATCCCTCCATAATGCCATGTCAAGCATAAAATACATAAAACATCTGAACAAACAAGCTGTAATAGCTCAATTGGTTAGAGCACGTGGTTGATACTACTCAAGGCCACATACGCCTAAGGTATACATACACACTGGCACCAATCAAAGGTCACATGGGATCACCATGCCGGGACAAACCATCTATTTTCTCTTTATTTTATTTCCTTGTTACTCCTTTAAGCACCTAATTGTATTTTGTTCCTGCCATTGGCAATGAACAGGATTACCAATTTTATTTGATCTATTCCCTTGCCTAACTTCATTAATAGAGGATGTGAATACTCCCGGCGAATAAACAAAACAAGTAAGCCCTCCTGTTTCATTTCATGTAACCAAGATACAATGCATACTCAAACATGCAACTCATATACACCATCTCTACTCACCTAAGGCATACAAACACGCTAGTATCGCTACCTTCAGGTGTGAGAACGGGAAAATCACCCTAACTTACATGGATCAACATGTGATAGCAGCACACTTGATGTCATGCCTAGTAGGACCCGGTCTTCAAATCCTCTTGCTTGGGGACTTAGGGGACTGGGGCACTAGGAGTTAAGGATTAGGCCCACGGAAGAAAGCTCTTGGTGGCTATTTCGCCATACACTCCTTATGTTTGCCAAGAAATAAAGTCCCCACCCAAGAGGACTCTTGACCGGGGACTTGAGGGACTTATTGATGCCACATTGACAAAGAAGGGCAAACACCGGAAATATACGACTAAATGGCCATTAAAAGAGGCTTAAGTCCTTACTCTACAAGGTAGGCCCAGGGCCCAGCACACATGCTAGCCTCCCTTTACCTACTGTGGTAGCCATATCTAGTCCCACATGGTAAAAGGAAAGGGTGACAAACCTTAACCTACATTAAAAATACATGCATCTCCTCTCATTCAAAGGAATCTACCATTCTCCACTTACTCCCACCTTATCTACATTCTTACATGTATTTGACTTAGGCATCAGAGAGTTGAAGGTCGGCTAGCCCAGTCTTCCATCTGACCTCTGTTAAGGTTTGGCAGGTACATGAGTTCGGAGATGGTAGCCCTCACAGTCATCCATCCCTGTAGATGGCGGCACTAGTGACACCATTGGTTAGTATTGTGATCATGTCTTTGGTACACTTGTGTTATGGGTGTGTGCTAATAGCACTTCTTTGTATAGTAGTGAGGTAGGACACTGACCTTAACCTATTAGAGAGGATACACATCTTGAGGGTGTTAGGAAAATTCCCTTCGGGGAGTCGGGGATTTTATCACCTGAGTAGGTTGGCGATACATGAGAGATGGCAACTGGGGAGGCGTCTTGGTGAGGATTTTTGCTTTGTAATTGGCAATGTGTTGGTATTGCGTTTCAATTTTTTTTTTTTTTTTTTTTTGTAGCCAACATGCCTAGAGAGACTACTAATAAGAGCGATGGCCTATACACTAAGGTTAATAATAATGCCATCATTCAGAAGTTGGTTTGTGACTCGAAGGTGGATAGGTGAGACAACGTTAATTTACTTACTAAGGAGGTTTATGATATTGGTCATCGGGTGAATCTGCAGTTGCCTCGGGGTTAGAGTTTCTCAATAGTCGAGCAATTGATGCAAAGGAGCTACCAGCAGGTATTGAGGGCGACGCGATACAGGGTGAGCAGCCTAGATAAGGTCATCAAGACCAGACT